>CM033720.1:21110276-22516939 GCA_019671005.1 Hibiscus mutabilis
AGTTATGTGCGGTCTCTTAGCACTTAGGTGTGGTGTATTAGCACTTTGGTACAGTTTTGACTCGTGTACTCAAGTCCTCAAACTATGTTGGGCAATAATTTATTTGATAATAATTGGTTAATAAATTAGAGAGTAGGCAAACTCTCGGATAATGGTAATAAATGGTAAATAATTTAGAGAGTAGATAAACTCTCGAATAATGTCAAGGATATTAGTAGGATTTATGAATCTGGATTATATTATGTTAATATTTGATTAATATAAGGAAATAAACGAATAGTGATCAAATTGCATGTTTATTTTATTATTGTTATAATTCAAGCAATGTTGATTTATGTTAAATAATTATAATGCCTCACTAAGTATATTCTTAGCGTGTGATGGTTTTCACGCGTAGGTAGTAATCCCGGATAGGAGTAAGGTGTATCGGCATCATCATCCAGAGGGATAATAGTCGTATCGATAATTTTCATCTTTGATGTATTTTGATTATCTTTAGTTGGCATGTAGAAAATAATAGTATCTCGCTTTAACTACTCTAGATATGGTTTGTAACATTAATATCTAGATAAGTGGTAACTTTATAATGTGGATTATATTAGTTTAAAGAAATTACTGGTAATGGAAATCGGGTAAAGTTATAAATTTGATTTTTAGAATAATCTAGATTATTTTTAATTTAGGCAGTTTTTGGGAAATTTTCTTAATTAAAATTTGTAGTTACAAACTACCAAGTTGTTGCCTGAAAATGGAAGCTATTTGACGGGTTAAAAATTACTAATTGGTTATACGCGATAAATTAAAATTTTTGAAAATTGTTGTTTTTGATTTAATTGAGTATTATAAAATGCTGTTAATTATTAGGTGACATTCCTTACTAGTATTGAGAATTAAATACTGGTAAGTGTGTTACATTTAATTTAGTACCTAAAGTTTCAAATAACGTACCCCAATACCTTGAAATAAACCTTGGTCTCTGTCTAACACTATCAATGTTGAGACACCATATAGTCTTACTATTTCTCGAACATAAAGTTCTGTATATTTCTCCAGTAAATAATACATTCAAACTGGAATAAAGTGAGCAAACTTGTCAGAAACATATACTTTACCTCAGTAATATAATGAACCATTTGGCTTAGTTTTCATAGTCTTGTACTTTCCTAGTTTTAGCTTGTCCCTTTTCTTTTCAAGACATCCTTCATCCATAGACTACAAATCTTTGAATTGATCCAATAAAGTTGACTTTAACTAACATTCTACTGTTAAAGAACCATCTTGTCCCATAGATAACTGTACATTCATCATGCGCAAAGCAGATAATGTCTTCCGGCTAAGAGCATCTGCGACTACATTAGCATTTCCCAGGGTGATAATCGATAACCACATCATAATCCTTTAAAAATTCAACCCGCCTTCGTTGTCGCAGATTCAGACCCTTTTGCGTCATCAGATTTTTAAAACAAAAATCATAGCTTCCATTTACGAATCATATGTTGAATAGTTCCTTTCATAAATTTATAAATGCCTTGATGCATAAACTATGACACAACCTTCTTGTATCACCACGCAACTTAAACCATAAGAAATACGTCATTGTATAGAGTATATTCTTTTTATGGTTCTGGCTGAATTAAAAATGGTGTTTCAATCCGAACTTTCTTTAATCTTACAAAACTTTCTTAACAACCAGAACTTATATTTAGAAAACTTGGCATAAAGCTGCTAATCTCTTAAAGTTTGTACTACCACTTGAAGATTGTAGTCATGTTCAGCTTCGGTCTTCGAATAAACCAAATTACCATCTCTGAAGACCACAACAAACTGATCCAAGTAGGGTTGAAATACCCTATTCATCAAATCCATGAATACATTAGAGACAACTGTAAATCCAAACAGCATCACCAGAAACTCGTAATGTCCATAACGAGTTCTGAATCCTATCTTCAATACATTTACTTCATTGACCTAAATTTAATAATAACCCTGATTGAAGATTTATCTTTGAAAATACTGTTGCATCTTTAAGCTAATCAAATAAATCCTCAATACTTGGTAGGGAATACTTATTCTTAATGGTTACTTTATTCCATTGTCGATAATCTATACATGATCATAGGGAACCATCTTACTTGTTTACAATTAATACTGGAGAACCCCATGGTAATACATTCGGTCGAATGTAACCCCGGTCTAGTAATTCTTGTAATTAAACTTTTAATTCCCTTAACTCAGTTGGTGTCATCTTATATAGTATCATTGATGCTAGTTCAGTTCCAGGTTAGAAATCAATCTCAAACTGTATTTCCCTATCCGGAGGTAATCCTGATAACTCATCCGAAAATATATCAGGAAGTTCCTTTATAGTATGGATGTTTTCAATCTTTTTTAGATAACTTTTATGTATCTTCCTTATAAATCAAATATGTTTCACATCCATTGTATAATAGCCTTTAAGCTATCGTTATAGAAATTACTAACTCTAAATAGTCAATTCTTTCTCCCTCAAAGATTTCTTCAAAACCATCGGGTCCTTGAAATACTATCATTTTCTTCTTACATTTCATACCTGCATCATATACAGATAACCATTCCATTCCAAGAATGACTTCAAATTCATGGAATGGAAGTTCCATTAAATCTACCGGGAACTTGATTTCATGAACTTCTAATGAACCTTTCTTGAGTTACTATCTTAGTACCAATATATATTAATCAAACCCGAATCAATTAAAATAATTACAGGTTCTTTCCATAGCCTTTTCACTGTCATAGCCTCTTGAAAATTTGATAAGTTCATGCCTAATAGAATCTCCTTGGGCCATGGACAAAGCTTCTCTATAAACCATTCACATCGAAACCTTTCGATCGGCATCAATTTAACTGCGTACCGACTCAGTCTTTTAAAATCTTACTCGTACTCATAGCTAGTACGAGTAACTTGTTCAAACTTAGGACTGCTGCAACATTTCTCTTTTAACTAGTTACCAGCATACTTGGCTTTAAACATTCTTCTTTCTTCTCTTGATTCCCATAATTAAACATTTATCGTAGTCCATCAATACTTAACATCATCTATTTCTACTAAAACTTATTCATGTTATTGAGGAGCATAATCAAGTTACACAGTAGTACATCAGTAACATAACATCCTAGGGCCATGTACTTAACATTAAATTACATTAAACTCGATTTAGCCTCTAGAATCGGCTAAACTTGTAGCTCTGAAACCAATAAATGTAACACCCTTAACGTATACTCTTAGACCGAATTTACACTAAATATGTTACAGAGTTGTTAAGAAAAACTTGACTTTGAAATTTTATTTTTTTCTATACCAACTTTATTTTATAGTTTAACCCTTTCTTGGTTTTGAATTAAAATCTACGTTAGTCTATAGCAGCTAGTTTTAACCCTGAATTATTTTATAGAATTTATAAATGTGTTATTGACATAAAAATATAATTCAGGGAAAAAACTATGTACCCTGCCTAGACCCTTTTTTGATTTTAAAAATTCTACACATTTAGGGTTAATCTATTCTTAACTATATAAAAAATATAACTACTTGTAGTAAACCATTTTTTATATCCATACATCTATAATAGTGCATAAACATAATATAATCTAGAGATTACAAAACAATTTGTCTATTTAAATCCAATACATATATGTACATGCCCACTAGACATCAAACTTATAATTTAAGATGTACGTAACGAGATTACTAATGTAACTTGATTTTCCAAATTAATAGCTCATTCTTGTCACTCTACTTGAGAGAACCTACGTGTGGAATAACACACGCTAAGTTCGAACTTAGCGAGGCAATAATCTTATTTAATAAACATAAAGTAAAATATTACTTATCATATGATATCATAACAAGTTCTCTGCCTAAAATAGGACAGTGCTATCTAGGTTTCCATAGTCACTAGCTATTAATGTGCATGTCATAAATTCCTTATTTAAGCATAGTTCCAATACTCTATCATCATAAAGCACATATACATGGCATGTTTCGTATACATAGCATAATTCACAAAAGCAACATGATACACATACATGACATGATTCACATACATGACATGGTTCATACATGTAGCATGATTCATATTCATGGCATGATCCATTTATATAACATGATTCTTATACGTGGCATATTTCATTTGCATGACATGATTTCCATACGTGGCATGATTCATATACGTGTTATCATTCATATACATGACTTAATTCATTTGCATAACATGATACATGTACATGGCATAATTCATATGCATGGCATAATTCATGTATTTGTATACATGGCATGATTCATATGCATAGCATTTCTTATATATGTGACATACCTGGTATACTTGCCATAATTCATGTACTAGGCATGATTGATATACTTGGCATAATTCATATACATGTCATGATTCATATACGTGGCATAATTCATGTACTTGGTATGATTCATATACTTGACATATTTCATATACATAGAAGGGTTCATATTCATGACATGTTTCATATACGTAACATGATTTTTTATCATTTCCCAAAGTACACTATATGAGATAGAGGTACGCGAGTCATCTTAAAATGACACCGTAGTGTCAAACGTCAACGTAAAGATGAGTACGTACTCAGGGACGCTCTTTGCTCCCCATAAACATAATGCACCTCAACAGTACACTCAGGCACAATGGGCTTAGATCCCAGGGTGCGGCACCTCGGCAGTGCACTCGGGCACAATGGGCGTAGATCCCCAGGGTGCGTGAGACACAATAATTTTGTCACAATTTCTGTTTAATAACTTGAACATAAGGGTGCAGCTGCTAATGACTCTATGGCATGCCAACTATACCATGAACTCTCATACTCAATACTTGGGCATTTCTTTCATTACCAATCAATTATCATCAATCACATAGATAGGAAATTCATATTCATATTTAATCGTAATTGTTCACAGTAATCATAAATCATCATAATTAATCATATAAATAGACATTTCTTGTTTCATGCTTCATCATAAATGTTCATGGTAATCATAGATCATCATATAAATAAACATTTCATATCTCATACTTTAACATAATTGGCCATGGCAAACATAAATCATCATTATTTCTCAGAATAACAATTCATACTTCATATTCTATTTAATCTACCTTCATTGCAACATGCAGAAGCTCAACATATATATATATATATATAAGGCAATACTATTTTTAAATTAAGGTCGACTATTCGCTAGTCTTCCTAATTGTAATTTAAAACATATAAATGCACTCACCTGGGCCATAAGTATGCCTCACTAAGCTTACTCGAGGTTCTTATCTTTCTTTTTATCACTGGTTCTCTTTCGATCTCTTTTACAGCTGTATAAGACCAATCAAACATATACATTACCATTCTCGTATTCGACTTAAATCTAAAATTACTAATTTGATTCTTAAACATAAGTATTCAAATATAAATTTTTTCTAAAAGTTTCCCCAATATTTTACATTATTTCCGAAATGGTCCCTAGGTCTTTAATGACCATTTTGAACATTAAACAATTGTTCAAGCCTAATTTGAACAATTTCCATAATTAATTACTCATTTTGGACTATTACCTTTTTAGTCCTCAAACTTTATAAAAGTGACATTTTAGTCACTACTTCACTTTTGTACAGATTTTCATGTACAATTAAATCATTTATTTATTTCTAACATCCTTAAAAAAATTTCCTTCAACTTTAAACTTTATTCAATTTAGTCCTTCACTAACTTTCATTTCAAAATAGCCCCCCCATATTTCCTTTCTTGAAATTTCAATCCCTTAACTTTCATAACATGCTTGAATCTTCTTCCAACCGAAAAGTCCAGAATAGACAGATTTATAGCTGGGTTGGATTCTCAATATAAAAAGATTTTGGTCTCTCGTAACTTCACTTCTTTTCAAGAAATGGTGAATCGAGCCAAGGACATGGAGAAATTCGACCTTGAGGGAAAAAATGAGAAGCAAATTCAAACCGAAAAAAGGTATGCATGTTCATTTGCTGCATCATCATTTAAATGCGATAAAGGAATGCCACAACAGTATCTTGTAGCATCAGCCTCTTCAGTTAAGAAGGGGTATGCAGGAGGAAAATCGAAGCAGTCCTAGATGGGCACTACGGGTACTCGAGGTTTTGGAATTCACCCTATTATAGAATGCGAGCATTGTGGCAGAAGGCATCCTGGTCACTGGTGGTTGACTGGGGCATGTTTCCATTGTGGGCAAGCTGGTCATTTCAAGAAGAATTGTCTAGAACTTCACCCAAATCAGCCTATTGTAGCACACCAGGCGGGCAAAGGAAATAAAGGTGGCAAACCGGGAACATTTGTATCTATACCTAATCGAGAGAGCAAGGCTACAGCTCGGGTATACAACCTCAAAACTGTTGAAGATCAGGATGATGAAGAGATTGTAGCAGGTATGATTGAACTCTTTGGTAGACCTATCTTTGCATTGATTGATCTAGGCTCTACTCATTCTTACATTAGTTCTAAAATAATACTTGAGAGAAATGTTCTGATAGAACTAATTTTGAGTGAAGTAGTTACAATCAATCCAATAGGACAAAGTGCCAAAGCGAGTAGAATATGCAAGAAATGTCCTCTAAAGATTAAAATACTAGAATTTCTTGCCGATCTTATGGAATTACCTTTCCAAGAATTGGAGATTATTCTTGGAATAGATTGGTTATCAGCATATGATGCTATTATTGAATGCCAATATAAAAGGGTTAATCTTAAAGAAGCCAAACGGCTCAAAGATGGTATTGGTAGGCGAATGACTGGATAATCTGAGTAATGTGAATATTGCTCTAGAAACGAAAATAAATCTGGAAAATATACCAATGGTATGAGAATTTCCAGATGTTTTTCTGGATGAATTACCGATTTACCTCCCGGTCGAGAGGTGGAATTCGGTATTGAGGTGCTTCTTGGAACAACACCAATATCGATAGCATCTTATAGAATAGCTCCTACAAAGCTTAGAGAGTTGAAAGCCTAGTTACAAGAATTATCAGATCGAGGTTTTATATGGCCTAGTGTAGCACCTTGAGGAGCCCTAGTCCCATTTGTAAAGAAGAAGGACGGATTAAAGAGATTATGTGTGGATTATCGTCAGTTTAATAAAGTGACGATAAAGAATAAGTATCATTTGCTGAGGATTGATGTTCTTTTTAATCAATTTAAGGGAGCAACAGTGTTCTCTAAAATTGATCTTCGATCGAGGTATCATCAACTAAAGATTAAGGAGGCATATATACCAAAAATAGCTTTCAAAACTAGATATGGGCATTATGAGTTGTAGTAATGCCCTTCAGATTTACAAATGCACCAGCGACATTTATGGATTTAACGAATCAAAATTTCCATGTTGTATTTGGATCGATTCGTGGTAGTATTTATTGATGATATATTGGTTTATTCTAAAACCAAGAAGAAGCATGATACCCATCTTCGAGTAGTTCTCTATATTCTACAAGAAAAGAAGTTGTATGCAAAACTGTCAAAATGTGAATTTTGGTTATTGGAAGTAATTTTCCTTGGGCATATAGTTTCAGCCGAAGGAATTTGAGTTGATCTTAAGAAGGTTCAAGCAATCCTTGAATGGAAAGTCCCTAAGAATGTCTCTGAAGTAAGAAGTTTCTTAAGATTAGTTGGTTATTATCGGCGGTTAGTGAAAGATTTTTCAATGATTACCCCTCCGATAACCAAGCTATTAAGAAAGGATATGTTGATCGTTTTGAATGGAAAGGTAGACTCAGTCCAAGGTTCATTGTCCCTTATGAAATTCTTAAGAGAGCTGGATTAGTGGCAGATCAGCTAGCATTGCCACCCGAGGTGAATAAGATCTATGATGTATTTCATGTATCCATGTTAAGGAGGTATAGATCACATCTTTCGCATGACATTACACCGAAAGAAATTGAAATTCAACCGGATTTGACATACGAAGAAGACTGTGAGGATCTTTGCTAGGGAAGAAAAGCAGTTAAGGAATAAAAAGATTCCTCTAGTCAAAGTTCTATAGAGAAATCACAAAATAGAGGAAGTTACTTGGGAACCCTAGGAATCAATGAAAAAATAACATTTGTATCTTTTTGAACCTAGTACATAAGGAAAATTCGAGGACGATTTTTCTTAAGGGAGAATTGTAATATCCCAATTTTTGGACTAGTGACCAAAATATAATTTTTGAAAGTTTAGTGATTAAAGTGTGAACTTTGGAAAAGTTTAGGGACTAAAGTGTAATTTTAAAAAAGTTGAGTAATTTAACCCTTTAAATGAATAGTTTACCCCCAAGACTGGTATTTTTGTGTTACTCAGATTGTTCATACGAGGCTTATATTATTCGAAATTGGATCGAACTGAAAAGTTAAGCATGCTCATGACAGAGTAGCATTAGGATGGGTGACCTTATGGGAAGGTCTCATGTTAATAGTTGAGACTGATAAAAAGGGGAATCAGTTCGAGTTGAAATTTTTTATGGATATTTGATAAAGGATTATTAAGAGAAATTTATCCGATAAAGACTTTGGGTAAATTATCAGAATATTAGACCGGATAAAAATTTCAAGATTTTGATTTTTACAAAATTATGGAATATTTTGTATGTCAAAAATATTTACATACGGAGATCATGATTTTGAGAATTTCAGATTCTACCCGATAGTTTGGAAATTGGAAAAATCGTAGAAAGTGAATATCGGGTAATCAGATCGAATTAAAATTTTAAAGACAGTTCCAATGATTATGGAAAATTCATAAAATATTATTTTATGAATATTTTATTACACTTGGTTGGATTCTAACCAGATTTAGTTAGATGGTGATGGAATGACAATTTTCAAGTCTTGTTAGTAAATAAAGTCTAGTTGGAGGGCAAATTGGACATTTTCCATCGATGGCATTTTTGAAATATTTTGAAATGTTGAGGGCATTTTTAAAAGATGAAAAACACATGGATTTGTTCTTGGCCCTTGGTTTATGATAAGATTAAATTTAGCCATTGGATTTGAAGGCTAAATTAGTAATTTCACTAATTAAATGAATTTAAAAATCATTTAATTATCACATGTGGATTAAAAGGAAAAAGGTGAACAAAATTGCTCATCTTTCTTGGAGAATTTCGAAAAGCAAGAGAAAAAAAGGGAGAAATTTTCTTTGGCAAATTTCAAGGTTCTAAAGTTAGAATCAAGATCGTGATCAAAATCGAGATAGAACTACCAATCGAGGAAAATACATAGATCAAGCTGAAGCTTAGTGAGGCTAAGTACATATTGGCAACTTATAAATTGTCAAGGTGAGTGCATTTTCATGCATGGATAATATTGTGATCATCATTTAGAAGACTTGTGATAATTCTACCTTATTAATAATTGTTTGATAGTTATGTCATGAACTTATATTTGACATGTTGAGGATTGTCAAATGATGCATTTCATCACTAGATATATCAGGTATGTACGTTTATGGTATTTCGGGTATGAACTGCCTTAGCTTGAAACCATGATAATTATATTGCCATGGATGAATTGAATATGGAATTGGAAAGTATGCCCAAGTAAGTTACTGAGGTATAGAGTATAGTTGGCATGCCATAGAGTCCAGTGGTTTAGCACTTCGGTGCAGTTTATTAACACTTAGGTGTGGTTCTTTAGCACTTATGTGCGGTCTCTTAGCACTTAGGTGCGGTGTATTAGCACTTTGGTGCAGTTTTGACTCGTGTACTCAAGTCCTCAAACTATGTTGGGCAATAATTTATTTGATAATAAATGGTTAATAAATTAGAGAGTAGGTGAACTCTCAAATAATGGTAATAATGGTAAATAATTTAGAGAGTAGTAAACTCTCGGATAATGGCAAGGATATTAATAGGATTTATGAATCCGGATTATATTATGTTAATATTTGATTAACATAAGGGAAATAAATGAATAGTGATCAAACTGCATGTTGATTATATTATTGTTATAATTCAAGCATGTTGATTCATGTTAAAAAAATTTATAATGCCTCACTAAGTATATACTTAGCGTGTGATGACTTTTCATGCGTAGGTAGGAAACCCGGGTCAGAGTAAGGAGTAAGGCATCACTATCAAAGAAAGGATATATATACAGTATCGGTAACTACATTCTTGATGTATTTTGATATTTTCTAGTTGGCATGTATAAATGAATATTAGCTCTTTTAAACTAGTCTAGATGTGAATTGTAATGTTAACATCTAGATAAGTGGTTAGTATACGATATTGGACTTTGTAAGACTTGATGCTAGTTTTAAGAAATTACTAGTAATGAAAATTGGGTAATGTTATGAAAATGAAATTTTAGAGTAATCAAAATGATTTTTATTTTAGGCAGTTTTGTTAATCGTAAATTATATTTATAAATTGCCAAGTTGCTGCCTGAAATCGGGGTCTATCTGATGGAGTAAAAATTGGAAATAAATTTTACGCGATTAAAACAGAAAAATTCAAAATTGTCATTTTTGACTTGTATGAATAGCATAATATGCGATTTAAACATCATGTGACACTCTATTCTAGTATTGGGTAATAAATACTAGTAAGAGTGTTGCAGGTCCCCAATCTTTTCAAAATTTCTGAATTGGTTCTTATGGTTTTACAAACTTCCATTTATGGAAATTTTAACATTTCCAAATTTATGGAAATTTTTCCATAATTTCCCCTCATTCTTTCAATTTGCCGAATTCACCCCATAACTTTTCAAGTTTCCAATTTGGTCCAATTAACACTTAAACATCATTTCCAAGCTTGCACAATCATTCCCAAATCAAAATCAATCCAAATTCAACTTTTATACTAAAACCCTAACTTTAAGCAAATTAGGATTTAGTCACATCCAAGAAGTTTCAATCATCCTACAAGCTTGGATATAATTCTACAACAACAACTATATCCAAATCATATCTTAAACATCATATATAAACATCCCTTTCATCCATTAAATTCACAAAACTAGAGTTTCAAACAAGGAAAGCATGAACAAATGGTACCAAAAGATAGAGAATTTCATGGAGATCCATTTCTTATTTCATGCTTTCATCCAAAATCCAAGTATATAAGCTTGAAAATCAAAAATAAAAATTTTCTTCTTACCTAGAGGGGTGTTTGAACTTGAAGAAGATGATAAAGAAGTCTTGAAATTTCCTTTAATTCAATTTTGGCCATTTGTCCTTTATTTATGGGATTTTAAATTAAAAATCCCTTTTATGCTAAAATGACTCATTTGCCCTTTATATCCAAGGTTTCATATCTTGCCACATGTCCCTCTTATTCATCCAATGGCCAAATTAATCCAAGGAGTTAGTGATTACCAACTTTGCCCTTGCCATCTTCAAAAATTACCATCTTGCCCTTTTTCATCCAATGGCTAAGATTAAACATGAAAAAGTAATCTTTAATCCAATGATCCATATTAATTTCCATTAAAACAAGACATGAAAACGAACCTTTTACCCTTGACTTATTTTAATAAAATATCTCTTAAAATATCTTATAAAAGATATCTCGTTTATTTGATTAAATTCGATTATCCAGATTTTTCCCGAACTTTAATGCTTTATAGCTCTTAATACAAACTCCGTATCAAAAATATGGGTAACACAAAAATGCCACTCTTGGGGGTGAACTGTTCATTTACGGGACTAAATTACATAACTTTTGAAAATTACAACTTAATCCATAAACTTTTTGAAATCTACACTTTGGCACCAAACTTTTTGGATTTTTCATTTTGGTCACCAACTTTTCAAGTTTTAATTTTTGGTCACTAACCAAAATTTTGAGGTATTACATTAAATTTTAGTACAGCTTTCCATCCACAAACAGATGGGCATTTTGAAAGGATCATACAGGTTCTATAAGACATGTTAAAAGCTTGTATAATTGAGTTTGCAAAATCATGAGAAAAGTACTTGCCCTTAAACGAATTTGCTTATAACAATAGATATCAAGCAAGTATCAAGATGGCATATGGAAGAAATTACCGAATTTCTTTAAATTGGTTTGGGTTACAAGATCGAAATGTTCAGAATAACTCAAAAGTTGGAAGGGTTGATTTAAAACAAGACATGGAGGATAAAGTAAATATTATTCAGCAAAATTCAAGGCCGTCGTGGATTAATAAAAGGCCCATGCAAATAAGAAGAACAAGGATATTGAATATGAAGTTAGAGAAAAAGTGTTTTTAAAGGTTTCACTTTGGAAGATGGTGATTACGTTTTGGTTGAAAAGGAAAGCTTAGTCTCAGATTTATTGAGCCATATGAGATTCTAAAAGGAAAGGAACCAATTCTTATCAATTGGATTTACCTCCAGATAGGAACAAGACACATTATGTGTTTCATGTATTCATGTTTCGGAGGTATTGATCGAATTCTTTACTTATAATTACCTCTGAGGAGGTTGAACTGCAACCAGACTTGGTGTATAAAGAAGAACCAGTGAAAATCCTAGCATATGGAATCAAAGAATTAAAGAATGAGAAAATTCTACTAGTTAAAGTCCTCCGGAGAAATCATAAAGTAGAGAAAATCATTTGGGAAACTGAAGAGAGAATGAATAAGCAAAATACGAAATTGTTTGAAAATAGTATATTTTGAAAATTTGAGGATGATTTTTCTTAAAGGGGAAGGAATTGTAATATCCCAATTTTTGGACTAGTGACTAAAATGAAATTTTTGAAAGTTTAGGGGTTAAAGTGTAAACTTTGGAAAGTTTAGGGACCAAAGTGTAATTTTGAAAAGTTATGTAATTTAACCACGTAAATGGATAGTTCACCCCCAAGAGTGGTATTTCTGTGTTACCAGATTTTTCATATGAGGCTTATATTATTCGAATTTGGATCGAATAAAATTGTTAAGCTTGCTCAGGCTAGGGAAATATTAGGATGGGTGACCTCCGCGAAGGTCCCATAAAAGTTTTTCTGATCGATATTTTGGACTCATTAAGAGTAGAGAAAATTCGTATAGATTATCGATAAAGGAATTCTAAGAGAAATTTTATTCTATGAAGATTTTCAATAATTATCGGAATAATAGACTGAGTTCGGAATAAATCTAACAGCTCGGAAAAGGTAAACTCGCAATAGAAGTATTTTATGGATATCGGTATATCGGATCGAATTGAAATTTTAAAGACAGTTTCAAAGACTATGAAAAATTCATAAAATATTAATTTATAAATATTTTGTTAATATTGGTGAGATTCTAACTAGATTTAGTTAGAAATATGGTGGAGAGGCTATGAAGCTCAAAGAAAAAAAATTGGAAATCATATTGAATGAAATTTGAATATTTGGATCGAATAAATATCATAAATTAAAATTTATGATATTTTAGGAAGGAGGCTGGTTAGAATGGAACCAATTTGGTTCAACTTTTATGGAATGGCAATTTTTAAGTTTTGTTGTAAATAAAGTCTAGTCAGAGGGCAAATTGGTCATTTTCCATGGATGGCATTTTGAAATATTTTAAAACTTTGAGGGAAATTTTGGAAGAATATTTACACATTGATTAAATATAGCCATTGATTTTTATGAGATTGAATCATGGCCATTAGATTAAAAGAACAAATTAGTAATTTCATTAGTTAAATGAATTTAAAATTTATTTAATTTTATACATGTGGATTAAATAAGCAAAAGATGAACAAAATTTCATCTTCTTTCTCTACCATTTCGAAAAGAAGAGAAAACTTGGGAAAAATATTCAAAAAAAATTCTAGCTCAAATTCAATGCATTTGATCAAGAATTGAAACAAGGTTGTTTGAGGTAAAGTGATATACTCTTCATTTTCTACATTTTGATAGTAAAATTTCATGGAATTATGAAGTATTGGATTAGGGTTTAAAGAGAGAGAAATTAGGGTTTCATGGTTTATGATTGAATTTAAATAGTAGATGATGCTTAGTTTTGATGAAAACAAGCTTGAAATCAAGTTAATTTCATGTTGAAAGTAATAAACCCTAATCTTGAAATTTAGGGTTTCAATTAGGGTTATGGAATTGATGATGAAATTCAATTATTTGTGATATTTGAAGCTTAATTTTGAGGTTAGAATAAAGAATTTCCCCAATTGAATATTTAGGGACCATTTCGAAAAGATTGAGAAATTAGGGGAAATTATTAAAAAAATTATTTAAGCCTTAGAATTGATGAATTGTGATTGAAATGGTTTGAAATTGTGATTAGGGACCAAAATAAAAAAATTTGGAAATTGAAGGACCAATTCGGCAATTTAGGAAAAATTAGGGATTGGTCTTTAATTTATGGAAAATTGATAAAATTGAAGATTCAAGCATGTTATGAAAGTTAAGGGATTGAAATTCAAGAAAGGAAATATGGGGGACCTGTTTTGAAATGAAAGTTAGTGAAGGACTAAATTGAATAAAGTTAAAAGTTGAAGGAAATTTTTTTAAGGATGTTAGACATAAATAAATGATTTAATTATACTTGAATTTGTGTACAAAAGTGAAGTAGTGACTAAAATGTCACTTTTATAAAGTTTGAGGACTAAAAAGGTAATAGTCCAAAATGAGTAATTAATTATGGAAATTGTTCAAATTAGGCTTGAACAATTGTTTAATGTTCAAAATGGTCAATAAAGACCTAGGGACCATTTCAGCAATAATGTAAAATTTTGGGGAAATTTTCAGAAAAATTTTATATTCGAATAGTTATGTTTAAGAATCAAATTAGTAATTTTAGATTTAAGTTGAATGCGAGAATGGTAATTTATATGTTCAATTGGTTTTATGCAGTTCTAAAAGAGATCGAAAGAGAACCAGTGATAAAAAGAAAGAAAAAAAAACCTCGAGTAAGCTTAGTGAGGCATACTCATGGACCATGTGAGTGAATTTATATGTTTTAAATTTCACTTAGGAAGACTAGCGAATAGTCGACCTTAATTTAAAAATAGTATTATCTTATATATATATGTTGAGCTTCTGCATGTTGCAACAAAGGTAAATTAAATAGAATATGAAGTATGAATTATTATTCTGAGAAATGATGATGATTTATGTTTTCCATGACCAATTATGTTGAAGTATGGGATATGAAATGTTTATTTATATGATGATCTATGATTACCATGAAAATTTATGATGAAGCATGAAACATGAAATGTCTATTTATATGATTAATTATGATGATTTATGATTACAATTAACAATTACGATTAAATATGAATTTCCTATGTATACGATTGATGATAATTGATTGGTAATGAAAGAAATGCCCAAGTATTGAGTATAAGAGTTCATGGTATAGTTGGCATGCCATAGAGTCTTTAGCAGCTACACCCTTATGTTCAAGTTATTAAACATAAATTGTGACAAAATGATTGTGTCACACGCACCCTGGGGATCTACGCCCACTGTGCCGGAGTGCACTGCCAGGTGCTGCACCCTGGGGATCTACGCCCATTATGTTTATGGGGAGCAAAGAGCGTCCCCGAGTACGTTACGTTTGACACTACAGTGTCATTTTAAGATGACTCGCGTACCTCGATCTCATATAGCGTACTTTGGGCAATGATAAAGAATCATTTTACGTATATGAAACATGTCATGAATATGAACACTACTATGTATATGAAATATGTCAAGTATATGAATCATGCCAAGTACATGAACTATGTCACGTATATGAATCATGACATGTATATGAATTATGCCAAGTATATGAATAATGCCAAGTACATGAATTATTCCAAGTATACAAGGTATGTCACATATATAAGAAATATGCTATGCATATGAATCATGCCATGTATACAAATTATATTACGTACATGAATTATGCCATGCCTTTGAATTATGCCATGTAAACGTATCATGTTATGTAAATGAATTAAGTCATGTATATGAATGATAACACGTATATGAATCATGCCATGTATGGAAATCATGTCATGCAAATGAAATATGCCACGTATAAGAATCATGTTATATAAATGGATCATGCCATGAATATGAATCATGCTACGTATATGAACCATGTCATGTATATGAATCATGTTATGTATGTGAATCATGTCATGTATGTGTATCACGTTGCTTATGTGAATTATACCATGTATATGAATTATGTTATGTAAACGAAACATACCATGTATATGACTTGCTTTATGATGATAGAGTATTGGAACTATGATTAAATAAGGAATTTATGACATGCACATTAATAGCTAGTGACTATGGAAACCTAGATAGTACTGTCCTATTTTAGGTAGAGAACTTGTTATGATATCATATGATAAGTAATATTTTACTTTATGTTTATTAAATAAGATTTTTGCCTCACTAAGTTCATACTTGGCATGTGTTATTTCACATGTAGGTTCTCTCAAGTAGAGTGACAAGAAGGAGCTATTAAATTGGTAAATCAAGTTACATTAGTAATCACGTTACGTACATCTTAAATTATAAGTTTGATGTCTAGTGGGCATGTACATATATGTAGTGGATTTAAATAGACAAATTGTTTTGTAATCTCTAGATTATATTATGTTTATGCACTATTATAGATGTATGGATATAGAAAATGGTTTACTACAAGTAGTTATATTTTCGATATAGTTAAGAATAGATTAACCCTAATTGTGTAGAATTTTTAAAATCAAGAAAGGGTCTAGGCAGGGTACATAGTTTTTCCCCGAATTATATTTTTATGTCAATAACACATTTATAAATTTTGTAAAACAATTCAGGGTTAAAACTAGCTGCTATAGACTAACGTATATTTTAATTCAAAATCGAGAAAAGGGTTAAACTATAAAGTAAAGTTGGTATAAAAAAATAAAATTTCAAGTCAACAACTCTGTAACATCTTTAGTGTATATTCGGTCTACGAGTATACGTTAAGGGTGTTACAAAGTGATCCAAGGAGATTAACAAGTTTGAGTATGAACTCGATTTATATTTCGGTTAATAAGGCAATGTGTTCGCCATGGTTTTTGGGAGTTGTAATTATGTTTCCTTATGGATTTTAAGTATGTTTCTATGCTGGTCCTTGAGGATGGTTTGATGTTGCTAAGCTTGATGTTAATCCTTGCTTATAGTTGTGGATGATGGTTGCTTAGGTATGCATCTAGAGCTTCCTTGTTGTTTGCCATGTTAAGATGGTTTGAGCAAGTTTCATATGCCGTGCTGGATGTGTTGATATGTTGCTTATGCTGAGAATGGCCTATTTGTGCATTTTGGTATGTTTGGTAAAGTGGTTTAGGAAGCATGCCTATAGATTGGTCCTTCTGAGTGCATATGTTGATTTTAGTGGATGAATGTAATATCCCAAAATTTGCTATGCTGATTAAGGGTCATTTAGTACTAAGATAAGGGCTTAAAAGCTAACTTAGTGACCAAAATGACAACAAGTCAAAATTTGGTGTCTAGAGTCTAAAGATGGGAAAAGTATAGGCACCTAATGGATAATTTTACCATTAATAATTTTCATTCCATAGATAAGTATTACAGGTTGCAGGAAGATGATTTGTATATTCAGATTTTCGGTATAAGATTTATGTAGAAATTTATCCTCGATCGAACAATCAGGGGAATGCAGCATGTATTTGATTCAAATAAAATTACATGGAGAATTTATCAGTAATTATTTTATCATGTACAAGGATTAAATAGATCATGGAGAAAAATCTGATATAGATTTTAGGAATAAAAATGCAATATAAGATATCGAATTTCAATTGAACTGTAAAGTTAAGCGTGCTCAGGGCATACGATGGGTAACCTATTGGGAAGGTCTTATGTCAGTACTTGAGACTGATGAAAAGGAATCGGTTCGAGTTAATATTATTCGTATGGATATCTAGTAAAGGATTATTAAGAGAATTTTATCCGATAAAGATTTCGGATAAATTATCAGTATATTGGACTGAGTTAAAATTTTAAGTTTGACTTCATAAATATGGAATATTTTATTTGATAATATTATTTATTTTTTAGATATGGAAATAAGCAATTTTTAGAATTTATTTGATAGCCCGGTGAAAGGGAAAATCGCAGTAGAAGTAGTAAGTGAATATCGGGAAATCAGATCGAATCAAAATTTTAGAGGTTGTTCCATAAGTCATGGAAAATTCATAAAATATTATTTTATGAATAAATTATTAATTGGTTGATTGTGATCTAACTAGAATAGTTGGATTTTTACAAAAATGGCAAAAATTTGTGATTTAAGTGACTAGTTTTGGTGATTTGGTCACAATGGCAATTTTGAAATATTTTGAAAGTACCATGGGTAATATGGTAATTTCCCATGTGAAAGCATTACTGTAGTTTGGTTAGAGTTGAATGGAATTTGGTTGGAATTGAACTAGAATGACAACTTGTAATTTGTGATTCGATTGGAGGTTAATTTTGGAATAAGGACTAAATTGAATAAAAAATTCAATTTAGAAAATACATGTGGCATAAACTAATAAAAGATGAACAAAATGTTCATCTTCTCCAACCCAAAATTTTGAACACCATGGGGAAAGGGAGAGAAAAATATACAAAATTTTCTCCAAGCATTTTGAAGGCTCCAAAGTTAGAATCAAGGTCTGTTGCTTTGGAAAAAAATGATCTATGCTTAATGCTCTTTCTTTTGATAGTAATTTTATCAAGAGTGATGAAGATTTGATTATATTCTTGAAGAGAGATAAAATAGGGTTTCATGTTCCATGTTTATATTAAAGCTTGATCTATGCAAATCTAGTGTTGTAGAGATGAAATCAAGCTTTAATTGTGATTTTATTTAGGATTTTGAAATTGATGATGAAAATGAAAGATTGATGATATTAGAAGCTTGATTTTGATATTAGAATGAAAAATCCTCAACTAGTCCTTTAAGTGACCATTTTGACATACATGGGGAAATTTGGAGAAATATTGTAAAAATTATCCTAGTGATGGATTTGAAGAGATTGTGAACTTAGAAGCTTGATTATGGATTTTGGACTAAAATAAAGTCCTTGAAAAGTTTAAACACCCAATTCGGCTTGAAGGAAGAAATTGAGGTTTTAAGTGTTAATTATTGGAAATGAAGAATATATCTTGAAACAATTAATTTGAGCATGTTAGAATGTTGTTTGGATGAAACATGAGCCTAGAGAAACTAAGTGACCAATTTGGCCACATGGAAGAATAATGGGAAAATTTTATGAAAATTATGATTATGATATTTTATGATTCGAATATGTTGTATGAGGTTAGAATTGAGATTAGAATCCAAGGGGACTATATTGACAAGAAAAGAATTGTAACACCCCCTACCCGGGTTGGCAGGAAACCGGTTCGGGAGCGTTACTAATGAACAATACAAGCAAGAACAAGGCAAGAATATGCTAACTCATCCCTATTAGATGAGTTACTTAACTAACAAGTAACCAAACATACAATACTTAACATGTAAGCAATCACCTTTACATACATTATAGGTTACAAAAAATTTCAATTAACATCAATATTATTTCATCATACAATCAACATTCGAAACCTAAATAAGCAAACATGCTTCATTTCTTTGCTCTTTAGCTTGTTACATGTGACATTACATACATAACTTATTAAACATGATCAATAGTATGTACCTTGATTCCAAGCAAGCATATGCCATCCTTACCATTCGGCATTTACCATTCAATCTTATAAAAATACTACAACAATGTATTATCTCACAAGTAATTATCACATTATACAAGTTATTTGAATAGGCATAATAGTCTAGGTCAATTACCTTCAACATTCATTAGATACATATAAATACTTATATGTGTAGCAAGATACATTTCCATTACATAGAATTAGAGTTCATTACTTAATTTACATTAACCACCAAGTTCATAACATGATAGGCCCATTCAAGACATATATACATATACAAGTTCAAGTGTTCAAAATGCATGAATTAGACATTATATACAACTAAGTGCCACCAACTAGGGGAGTACTAAACAAGTATGTCCATACTTTAGCTATACTTGTGTCTTGCTTCCAGCTCAAGAATTTAGGCTTCAGGATCAAGCAACGATCGAATCCTTTAACCTGTGGTTGGGAAGAATGGAATTGAGAGTGATAAGTACAAGAATGTACTTAGTGAGGTAGTAACTAGTTCTAACCCATTTGTTTTATCAAGTCAAGTGTCAATTAATCAAGAAGGATCCTAGCTAAGGATTTCAAGGCAATCGAATAGTATAAGAAGCAAGAAACAACGAATCATAATTCATGCTGTATCCATTTCAAGAAATCAAGCTATTCATGGAGACATATCAAGTAGTCAAGCAATTCATGCTTATATATCATGAAATCAAGCAATTTAAACTGTTCATTCAAGACAAGTTTACAATTAGAACACAAGAATTCAAGTAAGGTCAAGGTCTATTTCGGGCAATAATCATGTAGCAAGAAATTCGAGTATACAAGTCAAGTGACAGTAATTCAAGTTTACATGTTTTTCATTTCAAGAATACATGTCAAGTAATACAAGTAGCAAGTTTTCATATCAAGTATTCAAATAATTCAAGAATCATATAATTCAACTATCAAATGAGCTTTATTCATTAATTGTTTCTCATTTGCTTTCTTTAGTTTATGCCTTTGGTATTTAGTTGTCCATGTAATCGAGTCTCCAATCAACTGTCGCCACAAGATGTACCGTAGTACTGGTCAACCCTCCTACTGTCACCAAAGACCACACATAAGTACCCTTCGTCTGTCGCCAATTTGGAGCCTTAGCCATGGACCGTAGTCCACCCTGACACAATGAGCTCTAGACTCTAAGGCATGCCCTTCTACCTATGACCACTAACAACCAAGGCTTTGTTCAATTATGAATCACTTATTCAAGTATTACATGTTTATGTCAAGCAATAACTTATTCAAGGATCAATTCAAGTGATACATTGCAAGATCACGTTCATATACACAACCCTTAGGCCAATTGAGCCTTAGCTCTACACTTTACAATTTAGTCTTGTCATTCAAGCAAGAAATTAACATATGCCATCTCTTAGGCATCAAGCAAGATCTTTAATTTATGATTTATTTCAATTTAACAAGTATTTAAATCATAGAGGTACATTTAAACACTCATTCGAAATGATCACAATCAAGGCATCCGGGTTCAAGCATTTGTTTTCACTTTTCTTCCTAGATAATTTAACAACATACATGTTTCAATTAGATCTCAAGTTTTAGCTTAAATCATTATTCCACTTTTTCATTACAACCAAGCTTAAATCAAGTATATTAACATGGCATAAAATAACAATAAGTAGACATGCATCTTTGGTTAGGACCTAAGTCCCAACCCTATATTAAACTACATTCACAATACTCCAAGCTTAGCTAATCTTGGATCCAAATCCCCTTGTTTCTAGCTTTCAAATGCTCCTCCTTAGACCCTTCTCCAATGTTCTCTTCTCGCTCTAACATTTCATACAAGTAAATAAAGGTCAAGACAAGATACATTCATTTCTTCAAACAGGGCAACAATACACATAATTCATTCATTTCAAAACATTAAGGGTGTTTCTGCTACTGCCTGGCAGCTTGTGTACTGCTTACTAAAATATTCATTACTTTCATTCCGTACGTCGGAATTTCAATTGGTTTACACCGCTGGGAAGCTAATTTAATTTTCCCTCTAACCATATAGGCCTTGAATTTTAATTACTTTCCAATTAATACAGTTTTTTGTTTAAAGACAGGGCAACTTACAACACTGGATAGTTTGCACTGTCCTTAGTTTTTCATTTCTACAATCTGGAATTCAATTCCGTTTTCTCCAATGATTTTAGACATGTTAAGGAATTGCCCATAAAATTTCCAGTCCTGAATTCCCTTTATACAATTTATGGTAATTTTTCAAAGTTACTTCCCAGAACAAAGCATTATGGGCAGATTTCACTAGTTTGAGTTTCTAGCTTCTTTAATCACTTAGATGACATTTCAAACACGTTAATTCAACTTATATACATATTCATACAGGTCTAGGTCAGTTTTATTCTCTTACCAATGTTATCAAAACAGAGCATTTTATCTAATCAAGCATGTTTACACAATCTTATCTAGCAATGTGATCAAAACAGTTTTATGCCATGTTACATTCAAGTCATACCAATTTAGTACTAAATTTTCCAGCAATCTCCCAGCAACCATATATATTTCTTTCTTAGAAATTTGATCACAACATTTAAAATTTCAAAAATCTTAGAGCTAACATCACAATAACATGCATATCTTCCATCCTATTCAAATTAAGCAACATGAACATCATAAATTTCCAGATTTAAGCATTCTATTTCAATCATTCAAATTTATAACATGTTGGAATCAAGAATTATACCTTCTCCTAAGCTAATTTGATCAAGACTAAATCAAGAACATGAATTTGAAGATGATTCCATGAAGCTTTCTCTCAAACTCTCCCTCTCTCTCACTATTCGGTTATGGTAAGCAACAAGATGAAGAAGAATCAAATTTGGTTTTTCTCTTTCTTTCACACAACATGGCCAGACATTACACCCTTAATTGCCATGTGTGAAATTACTTGCCACATGTATTCCATTATAGAATAATGGTCTAATTACCATGCAATTTCATTGTTTTATTATTGTTTCAATTTGGTCCTCTTAATTTGGCACCTTAACTTGTTAGCTATAACATTTTAGTCCTTTAATTATGCTAGCTAATGTTTTTCCCTGAATTAATTTCCAATTCTTTTAATTTGACTAACACCTAATTCAATTAGTTAATCACTTAGATAGTGGTAACTTTCCTAGGCCCAATTTAGGGTGTCACAATTCTCCCCCCTTAAAATAAATTCACCCTCGAATTTACCTGAATTGAATAGGTGAGGTTATTGATCTCTCATCGTAGCCTCAGATTCCCTAGTTGCCTCTTCCATTTTATGATTTCTCCATAACACTTTCACCAAGGGAACATTCTTGTTTCGGAGTCTTCTAACTTCTTTGTCAAGTATTCGTATTGGCTCTTCCTCATATGATAGGTTGGGATTTAACTCTACTTCTCCAGGTTCAAGGACATGGGACGGATCAGATCGATATTTTCTAAGCATGGAAATAAGGAAGACACTGTGGATCTTATCAAATTCACTAGGGAGTGCCAATCGATAAGCCACTGTACCAATCCTTTCAATGATTTCGAATGGTCCAATGAATCAGGGACTAAGTTTCCCTTTTCTTCGAATCCGAAAGACTTTCTTCCAAGGGAACACTTTGAGGAAGACTTTGTCTCCAACATTGTATTGGATGTCTCTCCTTTTTCAGGTCTGCATATGCTTTTTGTCTATCGAAAGCTTGCTTCAATCGATCATGTATGATTTGAACTTGTTCCTCGGTTTCTCTGAGTAGTTGAGGTCCGAATACATTGTTTTCTCCCAATTCAGACCAGCATAAGGGAGTTCTACATTTCCTTCCGTATAGAGCTTCGAAGTGAGCCATCTAGATAGATGTCTGGTAGCTATTGTTATAAGCAAACTCTACAAGGGGTAGAGATTTCTCCCAGTTCTTTCCGAAGTCTATTAAACAAGCACGTAGCATGTCTTCAAGTACTTGTATGATTCTTTCAGATTGTCAATCTGATTGAGGATGAAAAGCTGTGCTCAAATGCACTTTGGTTCCAAGGGCTTTTTGCAAAGAATTCCATAATCGAGAAGCAAATCTAGGGTCTCAATCAGAGATTGTAGCTGTAGGTACGCTGTGTAATCGAATCACTTCACAGATGTATAACTCGGCTAAGGTTTCCAAGCTCATGTTCATTCGAACAGGGATGAAGTGAGTAGACTTTATGAATCTATCAACAATCACCCATACAACAACATTCTTTCTAGGGTGAATCGGGAAAGAGCTTTGGTGAGCTTCTTGTAACATCTCGTGTCTTAATTCTTCGTTGTTAGGAACACATACTCTATCTTTGAAATAGAGGAGTCCATTCGACTTGAGGGAGAAGTCAGAATTAGACTCAGAGTCTAGCTTGGACATGATCTTCTGAAGATCTGGATCAATTTGTTGGAGTTCTTTGATTCTCAAGATTATACTAGATTGAACTTGAAGTTCAGACAAGAATTTATATCCTTTGGACAAACGGAAATAAGCATTGATAGCCAAGGAAGCTAGAAACGAATGGAGAAGATCATTAAGGAAGATTTTCAAATAGTTACTTATAAGTTAAGAAAGATCTAAATCGAAATGTTCCTTTGATGAATTATTCTAGGATTTAGATTTAAGGGTTTACCAACCACGTTTTCTTTCCTCGGATGGTAGTCGATAACCAAATCATAATCTTTAAGTAACTCTAGCCATCTCCTTTGCCTCAAATTCAAGTCTTTCTGAGTTAGGAGGTATTTTAGGCTCTTGTGGTCAGTGAACAAATTACATTTCTCCCCCTACAAGTAATGTCTCCAGACTTTGAGTGCAAAAACGATAGCTGCCAATTCTAGATCGTGTGTAGGGTAGTTTGACTCGTGTGGTTTTAGTTGACTTGAAGCGTAAGCTACCACATTTCCATCTTGCATTAGGACACATCCTAGTCCCAAATGAGATGCATCACTGTAAACAGTGTACTCCTTGCCCGATACTAGTTGGGTGAGAATTAGAGCATGAGTCAGGGCTTGTTTAAGCTGATCGAAGCTTCGTTGTTAGTTCTCCGACCAAACAAAGGGTGTATCTTTGCTAGTAAGCTTAGTCAAACTTGCGGCAATGGATAAGAATCATTTGACAAAAAGTCAATAATACCCAGCTAAACCGAGAAAGCTTCCTACCTCACCAATATTCCTCGGAGGTCTCCAATCCAGGACAGATTGAATTTTCCTTGGATCTACTTTGATCCCTTCTGCCGAGATAACATGGCCAAGGAACGACACTTCCAATAGCCAAAATTCGCATTTAGAGAACTTTGCAAACAATTAATGTTCTCAAATAGTTTGCAATATGATTCAAAGGTGTTCAAAATGTTCTTCCTGATACCGAGAATACACTAGAATGTCACCAATGAAGACGACTACAAACTTGTCAAGATAAGGCTTGAATACACGGTTCATGAGATCCATGAAATCAGCTGGAGCATTCGTTAATCTAAATGGCATTGCAAGGAATTCAAAATGGCCATTTCGAGTACGAAAGGCTGTCTTGGGTACATCTTCTTCTTTTACCCTCATTTGGTAGTATCCCGATCATAGATCGATCTTTGAGAATACTGCGACATCTTTGAGTTAATCAAAAAGATCTTCAATCCTTGGGAGAAGATATCGATTCTTGATAGTAAGATTGTTCAATTGTCTGTAGTCAATACAGAGTCTCATAGTCCCGTCTTTCTTCTTCACGAACAAGAATGGAGCACCCCAGGGAGACAAGCTAGGCCTAATGAAACCCTTGTCTTGTAGCTCTTGGAGTTGCTTCTTGAGTTCTTTCAACTCAACAGGTGTCATTCGATAAGGTGTGATGGACACTAGAGTTGTTCTAGGTTGGACATCGATCCCGAACTCTACTTATCTGGTTGGAGGGAGACCAGGTTCCTCGGGGAAAACATCGAGATATTCAGATACAATAGGCACACTAGGTAAGCCGAATTCAAGTTCATCTTGTAAGACCATAATAGCAAAGATTGAGGTGGTTTCTTGTCAATTAGAAGAATTGATTCATTTCCTAAACCCCAGAGATAAAGTCTCCTATTTAGGCAGTCTACCCAGGCTTCATGCTTGTTTAACCAATCTAGTCCCAATACTAGATCGAACTCATAAGTTGGTAGTACATATAGATTAACAAGAAAGGGTACATTTTGAATGAATAAAGGATAATTTCTACAGATAAGGCTTGTGTTTTTAATTCCCCCTATAGGGTTCGAAACTACGAGGCTTTGCTTTACAATTTCAGGCTTTAAGTTCAATTTTTCAATCAAGGTTGAGCTTGCGCTCTAGGTTTAGCTTGTTACGGTGGAGGATTTTGCTCCATCCTCACAATATATCCTTCATTTGAGGAGCCTACGAGACTTTCATCATCCCAAGCGACCCTTGTTTCAGACATTCCACGTTCAAATAGAACGATTAGGAATTCGGTTTAGTTAAGCAAAGACACAAGCTATACAACACAAGTATCCTATATGATGTAAGAGAGCCCGATTTAGTCCTAGAACTGACTAAAAAGCTCTGATTACCAATAAAATGTAACACCCCCTACCTGGGTTGGCAGGAAACCAGTTCTGGAGTGCTACTAATGAACAATTAACATCACCTATAATGTATGTAAAGGTGATTGCTTACATCAATATTGATGTTAATTTCAATATAGAATTAGAGTTCATTAATTAATTTACATTAACCACCAAGTTCATAACATGATAGGCCCATTCAAGACATATATACATATACAAGTTCAAGTGTTCAAAATGCATGAATTAGACATTATATACAACTAAGTGCCACAAACTAGGGGAGTACTAAACAAGTATTTCCATACTTTAGCTATACTTGTGTCTTGCTTCCAGCTCAAGAATTCAGGCTTCAGGATCAAGCAACGATCGAATCCTTTAACCTGTGGTTGGGAACAATGGAAACGAGAGTGATAAGTACAAGAATATACTTAGTGAGGTAGTAACTAGTTCTAACCCATTTGTTATATTAAGTCAAGTGTCAATTAATCAAGAAGGATCCTAGCTAAGGATTTCAAGGCAATTGAATAGTATAATAAGCAAGAAACAACGAATCATAATTCATGCTTTATCCATTTTAAGAAACCAAGCTATTCATGGAGACATATCAAGTAGTCAAGCAATTCATGCTTATATTTAATGAAATCGAAGAATTTAAACTGTTCATTCAAGACAAGTTTACAATTAGAACTCAAGAATTCAAGTAAGGTCAAGGTCTATTTCGAGCAATAATCATGTAGCAAGAAATTCGAGTATACAAGTCAAGTGACATTAATTCAAGTTTACATGTTTGTCATTTCAAGAATACATGTCAAGTAATCCAAGTAGCAAGCTTTCATATCAAGTATTCAAATAATTCAAGAATCATATAATTCAACTATCAAATGAGCTTTATTCTTTAATTGTTTCTCATTTGCTTTCTTTAGTTTATGCCTTTGGTATTTAGTTGTCCATGTAATCGAATCTCCAACCAACTGCCGCCATAAGATGTACCGTAGTACTGGTCAACCCTCCTACTGTCACCAAAGACCACACATAAGTACCCCCCGTCTGTCGCCAATTTGGAGCCTTAGCCATGGACCGTAGTCCATCCTGACACAATGAGCTCTAGACTCTGAGGCATGCCCTTCTTCCTATGACCATTAACAACCAAGCCTTTGTTCAATTATGAATCACTTATTCAAGTATTACATGTTTATGTCAAGCAATAACTTATTCAAGGATCAATTCAAGTGATACATTGCAAGATCATGTTCATATACACAGCCCTTAGGCCAATTGAGCCTTAGCTCTACACTTTACAATTTAATCTTGTCATTCAAGCAAGCAATTAACATATGCCATCTCTTAGGCATCAAGCAAGATCTTTAATTTATGATTTATTTCAATTTAACAAGTATTTAAATCATAGAGGTACATTTAAGCACTCATTCAAATGATCACAATCAAGGCATCCAGGTTCAAGCATTTGTTTTCACTTTTCTTCCTAGATAATTTAACAACATACATGTTTCAATTAGATCTCAAGTTTTAGCTTAAATCATTCTTCCACTTTTTAATTACAACCAAGCTTAAATCAAGTATATTAACATGGCATAAAATAACAATAAGTAGACATGCATCTTTGGTTAGGACCTAAGTCCCAACCCTATATTAAACTACATTCACAATACTCCAAAGCTTAGCTAATCTTGGATCCAAATCCCCTTGTTTCTAGCTTTCGAATGCTCCTCCTTAGACCCTTCTCCAATGTTCTCTTCTCGCTCTAACATTTCATACAAGTAAATCAAGGTCAAGACAAGATACATTCATTTCTTCAAACAGGGCAACAATACACATAATTCATTCAAGACAAGATACATTCATTTCTTCAAACAGGGCAACAATACACATAATTCATTCATTTCAAAACATTAAGGGTGCTGCTACTGCCTGGCAGCTTGTGTACTGCTTACTAAAATATGCATAACTTTCACTCCGTAAATTTCAATTGGTTTACACCGTTGGGAAGCTAATTTAATTTTCCCTCTAACCATATAGGCCTTGCATTTTAATTACTTTCCAATTAATACAGTTTTTTGTTTAAAGACAGGGCAACTTACAACACTGGATAGTTTGCACTGTCCTTAGTTTTTCATTTCTACAATTCATTCTACAATCTAGAATTCAATTCCGTTTTCTACAATGATTATAGACATGTTAAGGAATTGTCCATAAAATTTCCAGTCTTGAATTCCCTTTATACAATTTATGGTGATTTTTCAAAGTTACTGCCCAGAACAAAGCATTCTGGGCAGATTTCACTAGTTTGAGTTTCTAGTTTCTTTAATCACTTAGATGACATTTCAAACATGTTAATTCAACTTATATACATATTCATACAGGTCTAGGTCAGTTTTATTCTCCTACTAATGTTATCAAAACAGAGCATTTTATCTAATCAAGCATGTTTACACAATCTTATCTAGCAATGTGATCAAAACAGTTTTATGCCATGTTACATTCAAGTCATACCAATTTAGTACTAAATTTTCCAGCAATCTCCCAGCAAATTCCAGCAACCATATATATTTCTTTCTTAGCAATTTGATCACAACATTTAAAATTTCAAAAATATTAGAGCTAACATCACAATAACATGCATATCTTCCATCCTATTCAAATTAAGCAACATGAACATCATAAATTTCCAGATTTAAGCATTCTATTTCAATCATTCAAATTTATAACATGTTGGAATCAAGAATTATACCTTCTCCTAAGCTAATTTGATCAAGACTAAATCAAGAACATGAATTTGAAGATGATTCCATGAAGCTTTCTCTCAAACTCTCCCTCTCTCTCGCTATTCGGTTATGGTAAGCAACAAGATGAAGAAGAATCAAATTTGGTTTCTCTTTCTTTCACACAACATGGCCGGACATTACACCCTTAATTGCCATGTGTGAAATTACTTGCCACATGTATTCCATTATAGAATAATGGTCTAATTACCATGCAATTTCATTGTTTTATTATTGTTTCAATTTGGTCCTCTTAATTTGGCACTTTAACTTGTTAGCTATAACATTTTAGTCCTTTAATTATGCTAGCTAATGTTTTCCCTGAATTAATTTCCAATTCTTTTAATTTGACTAACACCTAATTCAATTAGTTAATCACTTAGATAGTGGTAACTTTCCTAGGCCCGGTTTAGGGTGTCACAATTCTCCCCCCTTAAAATAAATTCACCCTCGAATTTACCTGAATTGAATAGGTGAGGTTATTGATCTCTCATCATAGCCTCAGGTTCCCAAGTTGCCTCTTCCATTTTATGATTTCTCCATAACACTTTCACCAAGGGAACATTCTTGTTTCGGAGTCTTATAACTTCTTTGTCAAGTATTCGTATTGGCTCTTCCTCATATGATAGGTTGGGATTTAACTCTACTTATTCAGGTTCAAGAACATGGGACAGATCAGATCGATATTTTCTAAGCATGGAAATAAGGAAGACACTGTGGATCTTATCAAATTCACTAGGGAGTTCCAATCGATAAGCCATTGTACCAATCCTTTCAATGATTTTGAATGCTCCAATGAATCGGGGACTAAGTTTCCCTTTTCTTCGAATCCGAAAGACTTTCTTCCAAGGGAACACTTTGAGGAAGACTTTGTCTCCAACATTGTATTGGATGTCTCTTCTTTTTCAGGTCTGCATATGCTTTTTGTCTATCGTAAGCTTGCTTCAATCGATCATGTATAATTTGAACTTGTTCCTCGGTTTCTTTGAGTAGTTGAGGTCCCAATACTTTGCTTCAATCAAGTGAAAAACCAACAAAAATGACATTACAGGGCCAGGCGTACTGATACGCGGGGAACCGTACCGCTGCAGCTAGGTAATTTTGGGCAGAGTGTTTCGGTACAGGTGTAGGTGTTCCGATATGATTAAACGCTACTGGAATTTCACTTTTTGGAACGAGCCCGTGTACCGAAATGCGAGCTGACTGCATCGGTACTGTATTTAAACAAATAAATGGGATTTTGTATTGAAAGTGGCGTACTAGTACAGTGCATGGCGTACCAAAACAGAGTTGCAATACCGTATCAATATGGGTCCTTATGTATCGATACGGGGGACAGTTAAGTCAGTTAATGTCATGAAAGTGAAGTTTCGTTTTCGTACGTTTTGGTCCTCAAATGTCTTGGATGCAATTGAATGAGTATGTGATCGTATTAAGTTAATTTTCGACATGTAAGCATGAAATCTATTTAATTAAAGGATGGTAACATAAAATTGGTTAAAGTTCTTGAATTTTAATAAAATTGCTATTTGGTCCCTAAATTGCGTTTAAGTCTATTTGGATGTCAAATCGATGCCTGATTGAGCTGAGTTTTCTCCTGCTACCAGTATGAACATGTAGGATAATAATTATTCCTTTAGACAAAATAAAAAATGGTTTCATTTTGGGATTCTTCTTACAGTTTACCTTGGTAAACCTAATATAGCTTAGTCGGTTCGGTCTTACAACTAGGTCGGGTCAAGGGGGTTACAGATAGAGGGTAGTCTATTCGAGGTCACTATAAATGCCAATATATGTGAAAGTTCATGTGTTGAACCTATTATAATGCTTTGGGACTTAAGCATGGTTTATGATTTAATGCTTTGGGATTTAAGCATGGTTTATGATTTATTGATTTGGGATTTAATCATGGTTTATGATTTAATGCTTTGGGATATAAGCATGGAATTTGTATATGATGTTGCATAAGGATTATTATGCACGTCTCGGTTAGAGACAAGGAAAAATGTTTTAGGAACAAGTGGTTTGGTTTTCAAATGGTTTTAATTGCATCATTGTTTCTTGAGCATCCTCACTAAGCATGTGTTCTTACGCTCTCTTTTTTATAATGATGTAGAGCATTTTGGGGCTGCAAACGCAAAGATTAAAGCAATCTAAGACAAAGAATACTTTGAGTATGAACTTGGTTTATGTCTCCGATTAATAAGGCAATGTGTTTGCCATATTTTAGGGGTTTGTAATTCTATTTTTCCATGGTTTTTAAGAATGTGAAGTGCTGGATTTTATGATTGGTTTGATGTTGTTAAACTTGTGTGGATCCTTTCTTATAATGATTCTAGATGAGTGCTTAGGAATGCATCTAGCTAATTTGGAATGGTTTCCATGTTTTGATGATTCAAGCAAGTTTGTTTTAATGCTTTAGATGTGTAAGCATGATGAGTATGCCTTAAAAGTGCCTAATATGAGTTTTGGTTGTTTGGTAGAAAGATATTAGGAAGCATGCCTATAAAACATCTTGGGGTGTATGAATGCCATGTAATGTTGTTGGTTCTGTGTTGTTTTAGTTAGAAGTGTATCCTAGTAATGTTGTATAAGTGTTTGAAGCATGTTAGAGCATTTTGGTTATCATTAAAGTGTGTTTGGACAACAATTTGGGATATTACAAGTCCAAGCATACCGGTACAGGTGACTCTATTTCGGTATGAGCAAGCCATTTCAAGCTTAGCGTACCAGTACGCGGGCAAGCATTTCGGTACGAGCCTAGGCAAATTTGGCCAGCGTTTTGGTACTCGAGAGGGTGTTTCAATAAGGTATAAGGATTATATGAAGGGCATTTTGATACGCGTAGGCGTATCAGAACAAGATTTAGCTACTGGAATCTAGGTTTTGGAAATTATTAGGGCGTACCGGAACACCTCCAAGTGTATCAGTACGGCTGCAGTTAATTTTGTTATTTTGGAATATTTGGAAGTTTTTGTTTCTTTCTTATTGGTCCCTGAGTTTTGTGAATGCAATTGTATGAGTTTGGATGATCGTTTTGACCTGAAGTTTGGCATGTATGCATGTTATTGGACTAATTGAGGATTGGTCATATTAATTTTAGCTTTGGTCCTTAAATTTATGGAAATTGCATTTTAGTCCCTAAAATGTATGTTATGCAATTGGATGCCTTTCTGTGGTCCGTTTCCATTGAAAATTTACCCGCTGCAGGTATGTACACTTAGGATTAATAATATGCATCTAGACAAGATAAAAGAAAAATGGATCTGTTTTTTGTAGTCTTTCTCCAGTTTGCTTCGGCAAACCTAATGTAGTTTTCTTGGTTATGTATTCTATACGTTTCCTATATAATATATGATTTATATATGTATTTGTATATATATCATATATTTTATGCATATTATAACATATAGTTTAAATGTAAATATATAAATATGGATACTGCCAAAACCTAACCTTTTATATATATTTATACATATATATGTATATATATAGTACCTTATTATATGTATATAGTATAGTTTTCATACGGTATAGTGTTTTAATATTTGATGTTTGGGATCCTTTATTTGTACATTTGTCTCATGCCGTTCTTTATATTATATTTATCATGTTTATGCTTATTTGCCATGCCTTGTTATATTGCATTTGGGATTTAATTTTGTTAATGAGGTGTCTTGTTATTCGGGGGTAAACACGGCCAATATCAAACGTAGTGGTGGTGGTTTTGCGGTTTACTTTCGAATAACGAGGCCCTTAAAATTTACTCATTTGTATAACCAGATTTCAATCTAATCGTCATTTTAATTTGGAAAGTTTAATATTAACAAAACAATAATTATATTTCTTCTTTTGGTACCAATTTTTGGGCGGTGTAGGGGTGCCAAAACCTTCCCTATCTATAACCGACTCCCGAACCTGCTTTTCAAATGAATCTCTAGTTTTATGGTGTCCAGCCTACCTTAGTGGCCGGTGGCGACTCCAAGTTTTATCGTTTTCAAAAATACAAAATTTTAAAGAACTCACCATTTTCCAAATATTTTCCCAAAAACAAAAGGAAACCTACTACTCTTTTTTTCTAGCAATCTCATTCGACTAATTTTGAATTTTCAAAAATTTGGTCGCTATAGTATCAGAGCCAGGTTAAGATTGTTGGGAGGTGGGTTATGGTTGTTTGGTTGATTGATATTGATGAGTATGTTGTTTGACATGTACATGATTGAAATTGTGAAATTTTGTTCGATATATGGTATGTTTGGGGTGTTTAAACTTGGGACACATTGCCTTATTACTACTCGAGTTAATTGATTTTATTTTTAAACAAGAGTGACTTGGATCCTTGCTGTAAGTTGGCCTAATTATTTTGATTTATTACATTATCATGTATTAAATTTGTATTTTGAGCATGCAAACGAAATGAAAGATGAGATCAGTACGTTTCCATTTTTTGAAAAGAACGATGAGTTAAGTATCAATTAGGGGTTGAGGATGTTTGGGGTTCCTGAAGTTGTGTTGTTAGGGATCCTTACTTGAGATGATTTAAATGATGTTATAGAAGTTGTCTTTTATTTACGAATATAGGTTCGGTGCAGAGACGTACCTTGGTACGGCTCAAATTCTTTTAGGTTGTGGTGGTGCATAAAAAGAAGTGTAAAAGTGGTGGCATCTTCGTGTTCTAAGGATGCGATTAAGTTGTGTAAGTTCGGTTTGAGAATGTTGTTAGTAAGTGTGAACTGTTGATCATGCATAGGACAAAGCACTTATATGTATATATTTAAATATGCCATTAGATGCATACATTTGGGCATGACACTAGAGATTTGGCATGCCTGTGCATAGGCATTTACGAGGGCATATAGTTATCATGCATACATATGTTCAACTTACGGATGACCTTCGGAGATCGAAGAAATTCCAAGAAAAGTATGTCAGTGTTTGAATAGGGGATCGAGGTGGTAAGGTTGATGATCGCTAGTAATGCGATCGTTTTTGTTATCATTTGGTGAAGGAGGTAAAGATTTGCTTGCTGGATATGGATTATACAGAGTTGGTGTTCTGGTCTCCCGAGTTAAGTACATAGAATTGAAGTTGGGGTTGTTGCTTGTAAGGGGAGTTCCCGGCTGATAGGAGGTATGCTGAGTCAGGTATGGGTAAAGATTGGCAGAAGAAGATTAAGGATTGAAGGTGTTGTTCGGATCAGAGGCTAGGTGGAAATAACGTTGGACACAGACAGTAAGGTTAATATATCTACCTAGTAGAACCTGAGTGTAGACATTGTGGTAAGTGATATTTGGGAGAGTGTGGGAGTATTTTTGGTATGTTGGAGTTGTGGGTCGCGAGTTAGTCTCGTGCATGTTGTCCGTAGTTAGCTAGAGAGTGTTAGGCTCATGTACCTGTTACTGTGGCACATAGAGGTCGTGGGCGCGGCTGTGGACATTTTCAGCACACGGATGATAGATAAAGAGTGGTAGCGCATACCGTAGTGGTTCAGCCTGAGGGTGATGGACCGGCGAGGGTATTTTCTCACAGTGTAGGGAGTAATGATACCGATGTGATCGCATGTACCTTTACCTTGCAATCTATGCCTTTGTTATCTTGGATTGATTCTAGTTCTACGTATTCCTACATTCTGCACCGAGCATAAATGTTTGTTGGATGTGCCTGTAGAATTGTTAGATGTTGGTATGCTGGTAATCAGTTTCTTTGGTGAGATGATTGTAACTAAAAAGTTGTATAGGAGTGTCCCTTGATGGTTCAGGGACACGAGTTTGAAGCTGACCTAATGGAGTTACCGTTTTACGATTTTGATGTGATTCTGGCATAGACTGGTTGTCTCAACATAGGGTCGTTGTTGATTTTGAGGCCAAGGGAGTTTCGTTGAAACTTGCTGAGGATTATGAAGTTTTGGATGTAGGCAAGAATGTCAAGTTTATGTCAAATGTGGTTTTAGCATTGGAGGCGTGGAAGTTGTTAGAGTATGGGGATCAAGCACACCTAGCTTATGTGACGAACCCGAATATGAAGGAAGCGCGTGTCGGGATATTCGTACAGTTTACGACTTTCTAGGAGTGTTTTTAGAGGAGTTACCTGGTTTGTCGTTGAAGAGGAAGGTGGAGCTGTACATTGAGACGTACGCAGATACGACTCCAGTGTCGATTGCTCCATATCATATGGCTCTGAAAGAGTGGAAGGAGTTGAAGACGCAGTTGCAAGATTTGTTGGATCGTGGTTATATTCTGCCAAGTGTGTCACCGTGTGGAGTACCGGTGTAGTTTATGAAAAAGAAGGATGGCATGATGAGAATGTGTAATGATTATCGACAACTAAACAAGTTGACGATTAAGAACAAGTATCCTTTGGCGAGGATTGATGATTTGTTTGATCAGTTATAGGGTGCTACAGTGTTTTCTAAGATTGATTTGCGGTCTGGGTATTGCCAGTTGAAGGTGAAGGACAAGGATGTGTCGAAGAAAGCTTTTTGCACACACTATGGGAATTAAGAGTTCCTAGTGATGCCGTTTGGTTGGATAAATGCACTGATAGCATTCACGGATATGATGAATGGGGTGTTCCATGATTTTTTTGGACCAATTCGTGGTAGTGTTCATCGATGACATTCTTGTGTACTCTCGTACCGAGAAAGATCATGATCGACGTCTCTGAACTGTGTTGTAAGTCCTTTCGGACAACAAGCTTTATGCCAAGCTAAGCAAATGTTAGTTCTAGATTAAGCAGGCGATTTTCCTTGGTCATATTGTTTTAGCCGAGGGCATTCATGTGGCTCCGCAGAATGTTGAGGCCATTGTTAATTGGAAGCCACCAAAGTCTGTTGATAAGTGTTCAAAAGTACTATTTTTCTTACCCTTTTTACTCATATTGTTAGACTTAGGCTCATATTAGTTGCATAATTAGTCATTCATGCATTAATCCATGTTTCCTTCCATCGTTGAGCTTGATTGCATAGCTTGGTAGCTTTTGTGGGAAAAGATGCTGCTTTGGTGTGTTGTGTGTATGTGCAGAATCACTTGCCAAAGCAAGGCTAGAGCTAGTTGCCAGGGCAATGCATGAAGGAGTTGCTGAGCTAGTTGCCAGGGCAATGCATGAAGGAGATGCCGAGCCAGTTTCCAGGGCAATTCTCGACAAAGAATAAGGTGATATGGTAGTCGAAATTGATGACTAGACAAGCCCAAGATGACGTGGAGCAAAGCTAAATCCCAAAGGAGTTTGATTTCCATGAAGAGGTTAAAGAAGAATTAAATCCCAAAAAGATAGGAGAAGTTCTAGAAGGAATATAAATATAATAAAGAATTATATTCTTTAAAGATAATTTAATTCCAACTTAACTCCTCCTCAAGGAAGGACTTTGACTTAACCCTATAAATTAGAGGCCATGTCGTCAACTCCAAAGGGAGAGAGAGGAGAGAATTTTCGACAAGCTTCAAGGGGGAGATATCGACTACAAGGCTTCATCCATTCTTCATCTTTTTCTTTCCTTGTTCCATTAGGTTTATGCTAGGAATTCTTTATCTTGTGTTTCTTTGGAACCTAGCCATGAACTAAATCTATTTGGCTAAGGTTATTGTGTTTTGTGGTTGTGAGAAACAATTGGATTTTTTTAGGTAATAAGAGTTTGCACTTTTCTATTCAAGGTTTATTCATTCTTGGCTCTTATTATTGTTTGCGAGTGAATTGGGAGAGGATCTCGTAACTTCATCTATTTATCTAATATCGGAAGAGTTAGATTCAAGAAACGAATGAGTATGATCTTTATTCAATCTATTGATGGTGAAGATTAATCCGGCTTAAGAATAAGTTAAGGATTTCAACGGCTAAGAGGAGCGCAAGATTGGTTGTTGTTCACCCTTGATTCACGCAGGGATGTATTATCAAGGCATGCACAAGTGTCTAGAGTTCTGACTTAGGGATAAGAAGAAACCATTGAAGAACGCTCTGCCGAACCTTGAAGTTGCTGCCCAGACGCCCAAGTAGTTGCCCAACTAGTCGCCCAGGAAACCATCGATTAGTTGCCAAGGTAACCCCGTTGTGCAAGTTGCCACGGCAACTGAGTTGCCCTTGCACTCTTTTACCAATACGATCCAATCGGCTATCACTCCTCAACTCACGATAACCTGGCCTACTCTCTCTCACTTGATTTCATCTATTCTTTTACTTTATTGCTTTCTAGTTTAGTTGTTAGTTAAACTCCTATAATCTTCTACTTGTGTTTTTTTTTTACTTTTTACAGTGCAAGAGATTAGATTCTTGAAGTGGCACCATCCCTGTGGAGACAATATCTTTTATACTATAACTTGCGACGTGTACACTTGCACAATTGCGGAGCACTTATTACGCACAACAAATTTTTGGCGCCGTTGCCGGGGATTGGCAATAACAACTTTGTTTTTATTTTCTTGCACTTTTTATTTTTCTTGTTTAAGATTCAAAGGGTTAACAGACTTTGGTTTTGCATTGGTATATGACCAGGGCGAGACCGATTACACCAGAATATCCCTTTGATCCAAAAATCGAACGAACCTTACAAAGACTCAGACGAAGGTTAAGAGTAGCAATGGCTAATCAAGACGGCAATATGAATCAAGATGTTCCAGCAGGAGGAGTGATTCTTACACGAAACAGAACTATTCGAGACTATCTTGAAGAAGTTCTTGAAGGACTTAATCCATGAGTTGTCACGCCTGAAATTGAAGCCGACCATTTTGAGTTGAAACCGGTGATGTTTAATATGATCAACACAATTGGTCAATTTGGCAGCTTAGCAACTGAAGATGCACAAAAACATCTTAAATCTTTCCTCGAGATTTGCAACTCATTCAAAATACACGGAGTCACCCCCGATGTTTTACGATTAAGATTATTCCCCTATTCACTAAGGGATAGGGTGAAAGCATGGTTGAATAGTATTCCTACCAGATCAATAGGATCTTGGACCGATCTTTGTCGTGATTTCCTTGCTCGATTTAATCCTACAAATTTAACTGATAAGCTTCGTAACAAAATTACTTCTTTTCGGCAGGAAGATGATGAATCCATGTACGAAGCTTAAGAGCGATATAGGAACTTCTCCACAAGTGTCGCCTACACGGATTCCCAGTGTGGACACAAGTAACAATGTTTTACTACGCCGTGAATACACCAACAAGGATGATGCTAGATGCCTCGGCAAACGGCATACTCCTAGATAAGTCGCCGAAGGAAGTAATGCAAATCCTAAACAGGCTTGCCAAGAATGATTATCAATTCCCCTCTACTAGAAGAGGAGGAGTTAGACGCCAAGCCACAATACATGAACTAGGATCATTAGACTCAATTTCGGCACAATTGGCCACTTTAACCAAGATGGTCCAGAACATGCAGAAACCAAACAACACACATGAGGTCAAGGTAATGGATTCCTTTTGTGAGTTATGTGGTGGTAACCATGATTCTTCTGAATGTATGCAGAATCTGGAAATCCAGCTTCTATGTGGGGAATTACAACCGAAACAACAATATGATGTCTAACATATAAAATCCAGCTTGGAAGAAGCACCCGAATTTTTCATAGAGTAATCCCAACAATGCTCTAAAGTAGAATAATCAGAATGCACAAGCATCGGGATTCCAGCAGAATATGCCACGACAACAGTTGTCGCAGCAACAACCGACAACATCTAGTTCTTTGGAAAATTCTCTCAATGCTTTTATGTTGAAAACTGAATCTTATATGGCTGAGAATAGTAACTCCATAAAAAGAACTGATGCTTTTATTAACAGGGCCGAGATGAGATTGCAAAACCAAGAGGCGGCAATCAAATCATTGGAAAATCAAGTCGGACAATTTGGTCAAAACCTGAATACTAGACCGCAAGGAGGTTTACCTAGCGATACTGAAGTAGAAAGAGGAACTGGCCATGAGCAATGTAAGGCGATCACCATTAGAAGTGGCAACAACTTAAAGAGGCTCAAGCTCGCTCATCACACAAAACTCCACAAAAAGATTAAGACGAACCTAGCGGCAAAGCCTCAGATGCTGAACCAGGAATTATCGCGGCAACCGGTAATAAGCATGCCTCGGCAATCGACGATAAGGATACATCAGAAACTTGCGATAAGCATGCCTCGGCAACCCTAGTTGACAATGCCTCAGCAACTCTAGTTGTCCCGACAATGTTGCCAATCAGGTTCCAAACCAATGAAAGGATCGAAGATATCTGACTTCCACCACCATTCCCACAAAGGTTAAAGCGACAAAAGTAAGAATATCAATTCAAAAAGTTTCTTGATATCCTCAAGCAAGTCCACATCAACTTGCCATTGGTTGAAGCAATTGAACAAATGCCAAACTATGCCAAGTTCCTTAAAGACATTGTGTCGAAGAGAACAAGGCTATGAGAGTTTGAAACAGTTGCCGCAACAGAGGGATGCATGGCCATGTTGCACAATCGTATGCCACCCAAGTTGAAGGATCCCAGAAGTTTCACAATACCCTATTCCATTGGAAACCACTATGTCGAGAATGCATTATGCGACCTTGGGGCTAGCATAAACTTGATGCCTAAATCGGTTTTCCAGAAACTAGGAATCGGGAAGACAAGACCTACAACAGTTATGTACAGCTAGCCGACAGGTCCTATGTGCATCCAAAGGGAAAAATCAAAGACATACTGGTAAAAGTTGATAAATTTATTTTTCCCGCTGACTTTATTGTTTTGGATTGTGAAGCAGATGAGCATGGACCTATCATTCTCGGGAGACCATTCCTAACAACAGGGAGAACCTTGATCGATGTTGAAAAGGGAGAACTCACCATGAGGGTGAATGACCAGCAAGTTAAACTAAATGTGTTCCAAACACTAAGGCATGCCGATGATCCGGAAGAATGCCAACTTCTTCATGCCACGATAGAGTTTAACTTCGACAAGGAATTTAGTTGCCTCGGCAACTAATTGCCGATCAAGAGGAACCTGGGGAGTATGAAGAACCGATCAATAAGGAACAACAAGAAGAGGCAAATTGGTTAGTCAACCGACCAAGTACGTACTTTGAACCACTAGATTACTCAGGTAAGGAAGGTAAGCTCGAAAAGCCCTCTATTGAACAACCAACGATTCTTGAGTGGAAATAGTTGCCAGAGCAACTAAAATATGCATACTTAGAAACCGATAATACATTGCCTATAATTATTTCCTCTAAGTTACAGCCTGAGCAGGAAAACAAGCTGATCAAAATGTTGATGCTACACAAGAAGGCAATAGGGTGGACAATTGCCGACTTGAAGGGAATTAGCCCGACAGTGTGCATGCACAAGATTTTTTTGGAAGATGATCACAAACCTTCGATTGAACCCCAGAGGAGACTGGATCATGCCATGAAAGGGGTTGTAATGAAATAAATCATGAAGTGGCTTGACGCCGACTTATATACACTATCTCTGATAGTACATGGGTAAGTCCAGTACAATGTGTACCGAAAAAGGGAGGTATAACGGTGGTAAGTAATGAAAAAAATGAACTCATTCCAACCAGGACTGTGACCGGTTGGAGGGTTTGTATGGATTACCGAAAGCTAAACAAAGCCACTAGGAAAGGTCACTTCCTATTACCCTTTATTGATCAAATGCTTGATCGTCTTGCAGGTAAACCCTTTTATTATTTTCTTGATGGTTATTTAGGTTACAATCAAATTGCCATAGCACCAGAAGATCAAGAAAAGACAACCTTCACATGCCCATACGATACTTATGCTTTTCAGAGGATGCCGTTCAGATTGTGTAATGCCCCGAAAACCTTCCAAAGATGCATGATGTCACTCTTTTTAGATATGGTCGAAGACTTCCTTGAGATCTTCATGGATGATTTTTCCGTTTTTGGTATTGACTTCGACAGTTGCCTTGGCAATTTAGAGAAGGTGTTGGCAAGATGTGAAGAAACTGATTTAGTCCTCAGTTGGTAAAGTGCCATTTTATGGTAGATGAAGGAATAATGCTCGACCACAAGATTTCATCCAAGGGAATTGAAGTAGACAAAGCCAAGGTGGACGTGATCGAGAGATTACCCCTACCAAGTTCGGTTAAAGGAATTTGAAGCTTTCTTGGACATGCAGGTTTTTATATGAGGTTCATTCATAATTTTTCTAAAATTACTAAACCCTTGTGCAATTTGCTTGAACAAGATAAAGTCTTCAATTTTGATGATTCTTGCACCCAAGCATTCAAAACCCTAAACGAAAAGCTTGCCTCGTCACCCATTGTCGTTCCACCAGATTGGACGCTACCTTTTGAGTTCATGTGTGATCCAAGTGATTTTGCGGTAGGAGCAGTCCTAGGCCAACACACAGGTAAGACCTTCTATGTGATATACTACGCTAGTAAAACTCTCAATAGTTCTCAAGTGAATTACACAACAACGGAGAAAGAGTTACTAGTAGTAGTTTTCGCATTTGACAAGTTCCGATCCTATTTGATTGGTACAAAGGTAATTGTTCATACGAACCATTCGGCAATTAAATATCTATTTGCTAAAAAGGATGCCAAACCTCGTTTGATTCGTTGGATATTACTTTTACAAGAATTTGATATTGAAATTAAGGATAAGAAAGGAACAGAAAATCAAGTGGCCAATCACTTATCACGTTTAGAACGCAATAGGGAGGAGGACGCAGATTTAGAAATATGTGATTCATTCCCGGATGAGCAACTTTTAGTTGCCTGGGCAACCATGGGTGCGCATGCCTTGGCAACCCTCGTCGTCGCAGCAGCTCTTGATGCGCATGCCGCGGCAACCATGGATACGCACGCCTCGGCAACCATGGACGCGTATGCCGCAACAACTCTGGATACACACGCCTCGGCAATCTTGGGAGCAGTCGTCACGGCAGCACATGCCTCAGCAATACCCTGGTATGCAGATTTAGTTAATTTCCTTGTTTGTGGTATTTTACCTTATGGCCTTACTCACCAAGGGAAGAAGCGGTTCCGCCATGATGCTAAGCATTACTTTTGGGACGAGCCTCTTTTGTTTAAACAATGTGCAAATTAGGTTATACACCGATGTGTCCCTGAAGAGGAGCAGCAGAATATACTTCGGCAATGCCATTCTTCACCCTATGAAGGACATTTTGGAGGAACTCGTATCGCGGCCAAAGTTTTGCAATCCAGTTTGTATTGGCCAACATTGTACAAAGATGCCCAAGAATTTTACAAGCAATGTGATCGTTGCCAGAGGACGGGCAGTATCTCTAGACGACATGAGATGTCGCTCCAAAACATCATCGAGGTAGAATTGTTTAATGTATGGGGGATCGATTTTATGGGACCTTTCCCATCTTCATTCGACAACCTCTACATTCTACTTGTCGCTAACTACGTGTCTAAATGGGTTGAGGCAGCTGCAGTTCCCAACAACGATTCCAAGATCGTGCAACGTTTCTTGCAGAAAAATATATTTACGCAGTTTGGGATGCCGAGAGCAATTATCAGTGATAAAGGCAAGCATTTTGACAACAGACTTATTGCTAAGATTTTGCAATGCTTCGGTGTATCGCACAAGATTACCACGGCATATCACCCACAAACCAATGGGCAAGCAGAAATTTCCAACCGGGAATTGAAGGGTATACTCGAGAAAGTTGTAAATCCCTCTAGGAAGGATTGGTCAGTAAGACTAGATGACGTACTTTGGGCATATCACACTGCATTCAAAACACCCTTAGGTATGTCCCCCTTCTAACTTGTCTATGGCAAAACGTGCCATCTACCGGGGGAAATTGAACACAAGGCATATTGGGCAATCAAGACCGTGAATATGGATTGGGAAAGTGCCGGACAAAAGCGTTTGTTGGACCTCAACGAGATAGAAGAATTTCGTGCACTCGCCTATAACAATGATCAAATCTACAAGGAGAAAACAAAGCAATGGCATGACAAGAAACTATTACTGCGGCAATTCATGATAGGGCAACTAGTTCTCTTATTCAATTCTCGGCTAAAACTTTTCCTGGGAAAACTGAAATCAAGATGGTTGGGACCATTCGAAGTTGTCAACCATTCTCCCATGGTGACGTGATAATCAAGTCCATCACTGACAAACATGAATTCAAAGTTAATGGACAAAGATTAAAGCACTACAATGGTGCCCATGTGGAACGTAACAAAGACGTGGTCACCTTAGGAGACGCATGAGCATGGTCTCCTTTTGATATTCTATTTTTATTTAATTTTTTTAACTAATTATTTTTTTTTATTATTTTCGATTATTTGTTTTTTTTGGCAACCACAGCAAAAGCCAAAGGTAAAAACCTATGCCCGAATCAACTCGTACGGAATCATTGTCTGATTTTTTAGATTCGGACAAGTCCTCCATTACACCAACAAAGACAGCACCAATCGAATACTCCAAGCCCAAGCGAAAAGTCAATGACATTGATGAGGAGGACGATGAGGACAAACCCATACAAGGATCGATTCCACCATCGGCAACAAGGAAGCAACCACTGTGTTCAAGCAAAAGAATCAAGACACCGACCAAAAGGAAACTAATCATTCACGATGACAAACTCGTTTGCATTTTACTTTTCTTTATTTTTATTTTCTTTATTACATGCATTGAGGACAATGCCTCACTCGAGTTTGGGGGGATTGTTATTAGTAGTTACCATGTTTAGTTGCATTCATCTTAAGTATTGCATTTAGGATACATAAATTGCTTGACATGCCTTTAGTTGGAACAAGAATTTCCTAGATTTGATGAATATCCGATGATGACTTTGCCAATGCACTTAATTGATAGAATTTTTACTCTAGGATAACCATGGAAACACTTAGAACTTTACTATGATGCTAAATTTGATGAAACACTATTGTGGTTTGATTGATTTAAGGAATTCTAGTGAACTTAGGTTGATAGTTAAAAAATTGGGGGATCAGAATAAAGATTGGATGACTGCTAGAGGTACTCGAAATTGGCTCTAGTATGTGATAAAGATTGATCGCTAGAGGTGCCCAAAATTGGCTCTAGTATGTGCTAAAATTGATCGCTAGAGGTGCCCAAAACCGGCTCTAGTCGAATAAATTAATTAACTTAAGAAAACTAAAAATAAAACACTAGAGGTACCCAAAACCGGCTCTAGTTAAAACATGTTAAAAGAACCCAACGAAGTAATTTTAAACTCCAGTTGAGGTATGTATATGAAGTGGTTGTGTGAAGCACTTGAGAAATTCGTGTATCCGATGTGTTTTATGAAATGAAGGATTGCTAGTTTTGAGTCACTTGAAAGCCAATATATGAAATAATGTATCATGAGAAATGGATATGTTTGTATAATGTGATTTATACATGTGGCACTCTTTAAGCTTGTTATAAAGGTGTTGTGTTGTAAAGCTTAAATTGAGGTAGAGATTGAATCCATGATACATGTTTTGAAAATGATTTAAATGTGCATATTTGAGATGATTTGAGAGACATGAGATGTTTTGCCATGAGACAATTACATGTGACTTGAATTAAATGGTTTTAAATGAATTGATGAGTGTTTTGCGATTCCCTCACTAAGCTTATAGCTTACGCTCTCTTTTCCTCATCAATGCAGAGAAATAGCTTTCTCGGACAGCACGTGAGCAAGGGAGGATCCAAGGATTTGGTATATTTCAAAGTATGGTTTTATACGTACTAAGTAGTAATAAGAAGGCAATGTGACCGAGTTGATTTGGGAGATGTATTTTAATTACTCCCTGTTTGTATAAGTGTGGATTAATGTTTTGGACTTGTATGATGCTTTATATGCTTGAATGAGGGGTTTGAGGCAAGAATTGCTTGTTGGGTAGAAAGCATGCCCGTAGGTAAATGCATGATTCTTCTTTGTGAGTTTGTGTGCCTAACGTGTTTGAATAATTGTGGAAATTATGCCTATGTTGATGTACGATGCGTATGTAATGTTTGGAACATGTTTGAGTTGCTTAGGACTGAAAAACCAGTCAAAATTCTCATTCCAGGCCCAAAGGTTTCGAAACCTGGCCCCTGGTTTTTAAACCTGTATGCCAAATTTGGTCATGGGATGCGGTACGCGGGGAGTCATATCGGTACGGGTTTTAAGCTCTGGGGGCCTGGTTTCGAAACCTGTAGGGGTGGTTTCAAAACCTCTAACATAATTTGGCCCCATATTGATCTGAAAACCTGTGAACCGGCACCAAGGACTGTTATTTTAGTTATATGTTCGATTTAAGCTTTGAAATCTTGCAGTTTGGTCCCTAGTTGTTGTGTATGAAATTAAATGAGTTTGGATTGTTTTAAGCTAGAATTTGACATGTACACATGAAAACGGACTAATTGAAGATTGGTAAATCAAATTTTAAGAAAGAACTTATAGTTTTGTAGATTTACAATTTGGTCCCTAAATGTTTGAATGATAAATTAAGGGTGTTGTGATGATCTAATTACAATGAAATTACACGAGCTTGCATAAAATGAAATTAATTGTGGATTGGTAAACTTAATTTGTTTACTGAACCCTTAAACTTGTAGAAATTACATTGTGATCCCTGAACTGCAATCTTGATCAATTGGATGTCAATTCGACGCCCGATTGAGTTGTAAATTTCACCACTGCCAGTATGATCACCTTAGGACTTAATTGTGCACTTAGATAATATAAAATGAATAAAATGGGCCATATTTTTTGCGTGTTTTGAGTGCTTTGCAATTGGTCTAAGTATACGCATCGCAAGTTATAGTGTAGTAAAGATATCGTCTCCACGATTATTAATGAAACTCTGATTTTTAACTTCTTGCACTGAAAAGATAAATGAATAGTAATGGTAGGTGTTTGGAAGTAACAAGGAAAATAATTAAACTAGTAAAATAAATGAAGGAAGTAATCAAATAAAATAGTAGGTTGGATTATCCTTAGTAGATGTGTGAGGGCTGTTCGGATTGTTGTGGCAATTGATTGCAGAGGCAACTCAATTACTAAGGCAACTAAGACTGGCTGAATTACCGTGGCAACTAGGTCACAAATTATGCCGTGGCAAATGGGACTGGTTTGATTGCAACTGGGTTCCTATGTTCAATGCTCGGCGAAGCATTCTTCAATGTCTTCTTGTTATCCCTAACGAAGAACTAGCTAATTATGCACGCCTTGGTGATACATCCTTGCGTTAACCTTGGGTGAACAACAACCGATCTACGCTCCTCTTAGCTGTTGAAATCCAATCCTTATTCCTAAGGTGGATTAATCTTCATCGACGATTTGTTGAACGAAGATAGTGTTCATTCGTTTCTTGAATCTAACTTTCCCAAGTGTAGATAAATTGATAGCTCTCAAGATCCTCTCCCAATTCACTCGAAATCAAAATTAAGAACCAATAATGAACAAACTTTGAATTTAAATAGAAATAAAAATCTAATCATCGAAACATTTATCACAACCACAAACCCAAATAACCCCAACCAATTTAAATTAGTTCATGTCTGGGGTGAAAGAAAATTCAATAAAAATAATCCCAGACATAGATCGCATAAAGTAAAAATAAAGAAGATGATGTGTACGATCAGCCTTCTCCCTAGAATCTAATTCCCCAAAATTTGACTTCTGTCAAAGCTGCCATTTGATCTTCTATTTAAAGGGGATGATCCGATCAACTTTGTTGTTGATGAGGAGGATTTAAATACGTTTGAATTCCCTGGAGATATGATCCTTATCTGATCAGTCATTTGAAATTTGAATCTGGGCTTTATCTTCCGCGATTTGAATACTATTGCGGATAATATTGTATTTATCCAAAATTATCCAGTTATGCCACGTCAATCTACTTTGGCAACCTCTTCAGAAATGACCCTACTTGCCACAACAACTCTTTCAGCAATGACCCATACTTGCCACATCAATCTAGTCCTGCACAAAATAAAGCACACCAGCAGCGATTTTCCCCACAAAAACCAACCAAATGCAATACCAACCTTATTAACTAAGGAAACTATAAAACTGTGCACGAATGCCTATCAATGCAACTAAAATGAGCCTAAGTCTAACAATAATATGACTAAAAAGGGAAAGAGAAATAGTACTTTTGCACACTCATCGCACCCCCAAACACTAGAACTATTGATTGTCCTCAAGCAATGCAAAACACTAACAATTACCTGCCAATGCCCTTACCACAAAAAGCATGTTTCTTACCTGACTTCAATCCTCAGAACCGTGGCACAAAAAATTGATTATCTTTCGATCTTCGGACAACACGGAGAATTACTCAAAATTGAACTATAATGCTAGTGAAAATGTGTGTGTTGAGTTGTGTACAAGTTAACTAATAGGATTCCATGTGAGCAATAGGTTTTATCGATTATTTGTCGGGGCAATTAAGTCATCTAGAGCCAGTTTTAGGCACCTCTAGCATAATTTCTTTTTCTTTCTTTTTTCTACTAGAGCCAGATAGGCACCTCTAGTGATTCTTGATGCTTGATAACTAGAGGCAGATGGGCACCTCTAGTAGGATATTATCTTAATTCAAAGGTTAGAGCCAATTTTAGGCACCTCTAGCACAATTTACCCATTTTTACATAACCTAAACTTTACTAGGTCTCCCTTAATCAACAAGTCACAACAATGTCAAAATATTCAGCATCATAGCAAAATTCCAAGTACTCTTCATACTAGTCCTAAAATCTAAGATTTATCATGCAAGTGCAGTGGCAAAAATTCATCATAGGATATCACAGCAGGTTTAGGCAGTTTAATCAAGTAAGAGACATGGCAAGAAACTTATGCAACTTGTTGCGCGTATTGAGTGCTACGCAATTGTGCAAGTATACATGTCGCAAGTACTAAAGTGATATGATAAGTATCGAGTATCGTCTCCACAGGGATTGGTTTGGGCCACTTTGCCTTAGTTATCGCACTATAAAAGTAAAAATACAATTGATAATTGTAGGAGTTCTAACTAACAAATAAAATAAAAGAGCAAGTAAATAAAATAAAGATGTAATCAAATAAGAGGGAATAGGCTAGGTTATCGTGAGTTGTGGAGTGATGACCGAATGGTTCGTCGTGGTGATTGTGTATCGGCCAGATTACCAGAGCAATTTTGTTACGATTGCCAGGGCAATTCTGCCGTGTTGCTTGGTCGGTTGCCAGGGCAATTCCCCCGCGTTGTCTGATCAGATTGCCTGGGCAATGCTCGTGCGATTGCCTAGGAAATTAAGAATGGGTCGATTGCCTGGGCAATTGAGCATTCACTTCCAAAGTTCGGCGAAGCGTTCTTCAATGATTCCTCGTTATCCCTAACGTGAAATACTATTAATTGCACACGACTTGATAACACATCCCTGCGTGAACCAAGGGTGAACAACAACTAATCTTGCGCTCCTCTTAGCCGTTGAAATTCGTAACTTATCCCTAAGCTGAATTAGTCTTCACCAACTTCTGTTTGTATGAAAACCATGCTCATTTGTTTCTTGAATCTAACTTTCTCGATATTAGATAAATAGATGATTGAATTCCGAGATCCTTTCCCAATTCACTTGCAAACAGGATTGAGAACCAAGAATGAACAAATTTGAAAATTGAATTGCAACTCAAAAACCTAAACAAATCTAATCGTTTATCAAAACCACAAACCGAAAATAACCCAAGCCAATTCACATCAATTCATGGCTGGGTTTCGAAAGATATACAAAGAATAATCCCCAAACATGAATCAAATAGAATAAAGAAGATGAAGATGAAGATGAAGAAATCGATCAGCCCTCTTTGGAAACTCTCCTCTTCAATCGAAACTCCCTCCAAGCTTTCTCCCAATCGAACTCTCTCCCCCTTGCTCTCCCTTTGAGTTTGACGGCTTGGTCTCCTTTAAATAGGAGATGGCTAGGTCAAAGTCCTTCTTGAGAAGGAAGTTAAGTTGAAATTAAATACTTTAAAAGAATATAATTCTTTATTATATTTAAATTCCTTCTAGATCTTCTCCTATCTTTTTGGGATTTAATTTCTCTTTGACCTCTTCACGGAAATCAAACTCCTTTGGGATTTAACTTTGCTCCACGTCATCTTGGGCTTATCTAGTCATCAATTTCGACTGCCATATCATCTTATCACTTATTGACAATTGCCCTGGCAACTAGCTTGGCATCTTCTTCATGCATTGCCCTGGCAACTACGTCAACATCTCCTTCATGCACTCCCTGGAAACTGATTCTAGCCTTGCTTTGGCAACTGATTCTGCACACACAAAAACACACCAAAGCAATATCTTTTTCCACAAAAATCACGAAGTTATGTAATCAAGCTCAACGGTGGAAAGAAACATGAATTAATGCATGAATGACTAATTATGCAACTAATATGAGCCTAAGTCTAACAATAATATGAGTAAAAAGGGTAATAAAAATAGTACTTTTGAACACTTAACACACCCCCAAACTCGAACTATTGCTTGTCCTCAAGCAATGCAAACTAACAATTACCTGCCAAGACTTTAATAATCAATGACGTGCTTCAAACTTGAATTCAAACCTTGGAACCATGGCACAAAGTATGATCACCTTTAATTTTTTTGGATAGCACAAAACTTACCTAGAATCAAACTATAATGCTCGCGACAAGTGTGTTGTGTACAAGTTGATTTTCAAGATTCTATGTGAACAATAGGATTTTATCAATTTAATTACCACGACATTTATTTTATTTTCACTAGAGCCAATTTCGGGCACCTCTAGCAAAGTAAGCAATTTCTCATTTTTATTTTAGTCGACTAGAGCCAATTTCGGGCACCTCTAGCGATTCTTTAATGTGCATTAACTACTAGAGCCAGTTTCAAGCACCTCTAGCAAGAATTTAACTTTTAATTTTCAATTTTAAATTTACCCAAATTTTAAGCAACCTAAGTTCACTATGTTTCTTTCAATCAACAAGCCACAACCGTGTAAAAAAACTCAGCATCATAGTAAAATTCTAAGTTCTTTTCAAGCCATCCTAAAATTAAAGGTTCTTTCAATTAAATGCAGTGGCAAAAATTCATCATTGGATATTCAGCAAGTCTTAAGCAATTAAACCCAATCAAAGGCATGGCAAGTAACATATGCAACCTATATGTGATTGCTAAAGATGAATGCAACTAAACATGAAACTAACTAGAAACCAACACCCCCCAAACTCGAGAGAAGCATTGTCCTCAATGCATGTAAAAGTGAAACAAAACTTAAAAGAAACTAAATGAAATAAGTTAGTCAGAGAGGTCGTCACCTCGAGTGATAAGTTTCCTTTGTGCCGTTTGCTTGATTCATATTTCGGTCGGTGGTTGAATGCTTGTGGCTGGTACCACGTGAATTGCATTGCTTTGATTTGATCCATGTTTGCTGAGGCAGGTTCACTTGCCTGGGCATTAGTAGTTGCTGAATCCATTGTTTTTGCCTGGGCATCGCCAGTTTCTGTTGCCGTGGCAACTACTGAGGTAGTTGCCGGGGCATCCTCTATTGCGGTTGCCGTGGCAAGTAGTCGACAGGGAATTTCCTTAGCATGGTGGTGTGAGTCTTGTTGTGGAAAAGAAAAAAAAACAAAGAAAACTTAAAAACTAAAAAACACTGTAGACAAAATATAAAATATCTCCTAAAATTTCAAAAAATAAATAAAGAACGAAAAACAAAAATAACCGAAAATAAAATAAAGTTTCAAAAATTAAAAATTCTTAGAAAGAGCATTTTCATGCATCTTGTAACGTTACTGCATATCCGAGAAAACTTGAGGAGGGTCATTTTTTATACTTCTTATAGTCCATCTGCACCCTCCATCGAGTGATAATATTGCCCAAAAAGAGTTGGGCCAATGTGCTCGCAGCTACTCCCCTTTGTGTTACCATGGTGGGTCTTTCTTTCGTGTTCCCTTGTAGTCCATGCATATCTTCCACCTTTCTACTGTTCCTGAAGGCATGAATTTATTATTAGGAAAAATTATATCAACATCCAACCATTTAATTACCTTATTCTCGTCGGGCTCCATCATGGTTGGATGTAGCCTTCGTTGTCGTGGCAATTGCTGCTCTAGCCAATTGCCGTGGCAATCAGTTGCAAGGGAAGAACCAATTTTCTGAAAAGATTTATGAATCCAAACATCTTTTTCTTTTGGCCTCTCAAACATCTCCATCAGTAGAGATTTCGATGGCTTCAAATCTGCCAACATCGGTTCCTCAAGACATACCTGCAATGGACGAGGTATGTTTTTAAAGAATTCAAAAGGTTCAACCATTACCTGCTCATATTCCATTGGCAAAGTATTATCATCTCGTTGATCTTGCATGTGGTCATGCAATTGCCATGACAACTGTAGATGAGATCAATCTACAGATTCCTGCTTCAACATCAACGTTGTAACCTTTTGGGCATCAGGTTTTTCAAAATTTGCTTTAGTATTGTTGTTCTTAGCTTCACTGAGTGTTGTCGCGACATTGCTCTGTTCAGGCTCCTTAATCATTACCGAGGCAATTTGTTGCTCAGGCTCATCACGTGTTGGGCAGTCTCTCTCATTGGCATCCTCTTGACTTGGGGGTTCTAGTTGTTCCCTACATATCAGGGACCTCTGTTCGCATTGCTCCTTATCCTCTTGCCTTGGGACGTCAGTATCCCCAGGAATAGATTGTTGGTGCATGTTATCCAAGTCGTATGTGGATCTCCTCAATTGATCTTCTAAATCCCCCACGGTTGCATCCCACTGAGTTATCCTCTCATCCATTTTCTTTGATAACTCTCGAATCTCTTCAATTGATCCGTTAAGTCTAGCCAAGGAAGCTAGCAACGTTTCCTCCAAGGAATCGAAATGTTCTTGAAAAGGACTATATTGCCATGGCATATCTGTTGCCGTGACACTAGGCTGCTAATAAGGACTACATTGCCGAGGCATGTCTATTGCTGCAGCAAAATTGTTAAGGTAAAAAAAAAATTGAGCTTTTTGATCATACCATGAAGGATTTTGCTGCTGGTTCCATCTATGGTTCTCTATGTAGTCATATGCACCGAAAATGTGAGGGCAATTTTCAAGCACATTATGTTCTCCACAACAAGTGCACGAGTTTTCCATGGTATATGCTTTTCTCGGTTGGTATAGGTAATCATCGAAGGGTGCAGGAAACTCTTGATTGGATTGATTCATATCTTCCAACATCAACTCTTGAATAGATCGACTTTTATTTCCTGACATGTTGATGTCCCTTAACTTGTAACGCACCTATTTTTTTGATAAAACAAACAAAAAGAAAAGTTAGTAAAACTAAGAGAAAAATGCAATAGCAAAAACAACTAAGTGATATGATAAGTATCGAGTATCGTCTCCACAGGGATTGGTTTGGGCCACTTTGCCTTAGTTATCGCACTGTAAAAGTAAAAACACAATTGATAATTGTAGGATTTCTAACTAACGAATAAAATAAAAGAGCAAGTAAATAAAATAAATATGTAATCAAATAAGAGGGAATAGGCCAGGTTATCGTGAGTTGTGGAGTGATGATCGAATGGTCCGTCGTGGTGATTGAGTAGCTGCCGGATTTCCAGGGCAATTTATTGTAATTGCCTGGTTGATTGCCAGGGCAATTCTGCCGTGTTGCCTGGTCGTTTGCTGGGGCAATTTCCGCGTGTTGTTTGATCAGATTGCCTGGGTAATGCTCGCGTGATTTCCTAGGCAATTAAGAATAGGTCGATTGCCTGGGCAATTGAGCATTCACTTCCAAAGTTCGGCGAAGCGTTCTTCAATGATTCTTCGTTATCCCTAACGCGAAATACTGTTAATTGCACACGTCTTAATAATACATCCCTGCATGAACCAAGGGTGAACAACCACCAATCTTGCGCTCCTCTTAGCCGTTGAAATTCGTAACTTATCCCTAAGCCAAATTAGTCTTCACCAACTTCCGTTTGTATGAAAACCATGCTCATTCATTTCTTGAATCTAACTCTACCGATATTAGATAAATAGATGATTAAATTCCAAGATCCTCTACCAATTCACTCGCAAACAAGATTAAGAACCAAGAATGAACAAACTTTGAAAATTGAATTGCAACTCAAAAACCTAAACAAATCTAATCGTTTATCAAAACCACAAACCCAAAATAACCAAAGCCAATTCACATCAATTCATGGCCAGTTTCGAAAGATATACAAAGAATAATCCCCAAACATGAATCGAATAGAATAAAGAAGAAGAAGATGAAGAAATCGATCAGCCCTCTTTGGAAACTCTCCTCTTCAATCGAACCTCCCTTCAAGCTTTCTCCCAATCGAACTCTCTCCCCCTTGCTCTCCCTTTGAGTTTGACAGCTTGGTCTCCTTTAAATAGGAGATGGCTAGGTCAATGTCCTTTTTGAGGAGGAAGTTAAGTTGGAATTAAATACTTTAAAAGAATATAATTCTTTATTATATTTAAATTCCTTCTAGATCTTCTCCTATCTTTTTGGGATTTAATTTCTCTTTGACCTCTTCACGGAAATCAAACTCCTTTGGGATTTAACTTTGCTCCACATCATCTTGGGCTTATCTAGTCATCAATTTCGACTGCCATATCATCTTATCCCTTATCGACAATTGCCCTGGCAACTGCGTCGACATCTCCTTCATGCACTGCCCTAGCAACTGGTTCCAGCCTTGCTTTGGAAACTGATTATGCACACAGAAAAACACACCAAAGAAGTATTTTTTTCCAAAAAATCACCAAGATATGTAATCAATCTCAACGGTGGAAAGAAACATGAATTAATGCATGAATGACTAATTATACAACTAATATGAGCCTAAGTCTAACAATAATATGAATAAAAAAGGTAATAAAAATAGTACTTTAGAACACTTAACACAACTTAACATGAGACAACAAAAATATAAATGCAACTAACTATGATACAAACCCCTCCAAACTCGAGAGAAGCATTGTCTCCAATGCATGCAAAATTAAACAAAAAGAAAAAATTAAATGCAAATGAGTTAGTCGGAGAGGTCATCACCTTTAATGACTAGTTTCTTTTGAGCCATTTGCTTGGTCCTCTTTCCGGCTCGTGGTGGTTGTTGATGTGAAGCTGGTGGTGCATCCTAAATTGTAGCCTTCATGACATCGTTACCCTGTCCATCCTCCTTGGGAGGATCCTCTAAGTCAGAAGCTTTACACTTCGGTGTAGATTTTGATGGCGAGGCCGGAGGAGACTTCAGTGGTGCGATCATAGAGTCAGCTGAATATGAAAATCCATGAAGAGAATTAGTACGAGAATGTTCAACAATAGGGTCCTTACCTTTTTGTGGTACATTAGTTGCCTTGGCAATGTTACTCGGCACAGGCGCAGATTCAGATACTAGGGAAAGTAGTGTAGGAGGGAACACAGGAAAAGGAACAGTGCTGTCAGGATAATTCTCCAAGATCACTCTCGTCAGGGTTGTGTCATGGTCCTTCATGTAACACATAAACAGCAGTTGGCGTTCCTCCATCCTGTCCAACCGTTGTGCCAAAGGGCAGAGGATTTCGACAATTCCTTATATACTTGCGTGGCATGTACACTTGCCGTGGCATGTGCACTTACCGCGGCATGTTTGGTTGCCTTGGTAGTTGCTAAAATAGATGATTTTTTGCAGCCGTTGGTTCTTTTATTGGTTCCTCAGGCATCATACGCAAGTATTGGCCCCGGGACCACCCACCTCTCTCGGTCATCTTCTCGTCCATAGCATCAGTTGGTACATGTTCCTTTTCACACAATCGAGATATCAAATTTGGGAAAAAGAGTGCTCCCACATCCTTCTTACTACAACCATAAATTCCATCAACAATTATCTTCCCAATATCAATAGTACGCTTGTGCAAAATAGAATGAAGCAATAATAAATGAGAATAAGAAATAATGGTATTATGGGTAGTAGGCATCAAACTAGTTTTTATGAAATTATTCCATATTTTGGCATTGGGTTTTAACAAGATACGATTTAATGTGCCCTTCAAGGCTCCGTCATTCCATTTGGCTCCCTCTACGGTAAGATCTTGGAAAACCTTCTCCACTTCCTCGGCTGTGATGTGTTCAACAAACTCGGCATGCTCATCTTTGTCCACATAGAGCCTATAGTATGCGTTGATGGCAGCAACATCAAAAAAAATTGCCCTACCTTGCACAAACACACAAGGGTTATCTTGATTTGAAACATGCGCATAAAATTCCCTTACCCATGAGATGTTGCCCGGTTTTGGTTGTTCGCAGAAAATTTGCCATTGATAGTGCTCGATTATCTTGAAGATTGAAGCTTCAAGGCCATAGTTCTTGAGGGAAACCTCAAATTCCAAACCTTGCTCTTCCCATACCCTTCGATTTGCAAACTTCGCAAGGTATCTCTTTTCAATGATTAGAGATGCAAACTGGCGGAAAAGTGGCTCGATTGTTCTTGAAGAACTCACCTTGGGCTTAGTCTTGAGATTCTTGGTCATGGCTTTTCGGTTCTTGATTGGAAAAGAAAAACAAAGGGAACAAGAGAAGAAGACTTAAGAGTGACAAAAGATGAAAGAGTAAAGGGGGAAAAGATGGAGTAGATGGGAATATTAATGGTTGATTGAAGGTCTGGTTGAGTGAAAATAATGATGGGGATTGGTTCAAGTGTGCGGCTAGGGCAAAATAAGAGGAAGAAAATTTTGGGTGAAATAAATGTAAAAGGGTGATTAAATCCCTTTGAAATAGCTGAGATTTTGAGCCCATTATCCACTTCAAGGGATAGACTTCATTTAAATGAAATTCTATCCTAAGCCCAACTCCTTCTTCTTTGAAACTCTAATCCTAAAATTCAAACAAAACGAAAAGATAATATTAAATAAAGATAAAACGAAATCAAAAGAAAATTACAGAGATAAAGGAAATATCAAAATAAAATAAGATAACAACTAAATGAATTAAAAAGGAAGGATAAAATCCTAAAATCTAAAAATAATAGAAAATAAATAAATAAATAAATAAAAGTCCTAAAATTAAAAACTAAAATTTAAAAACACTTAGAAAGAGCATTTTCATGCTTCTCCTAAGGTTACAGTCTCCTTATCGCGAGTCATATGTGCACCAACGTAATGCTTCAACCTTTGTCCGTTAACCTTGAACTCATGTCCATCCATTATCGATTTAACCACTATAGCCCTATGACAGTAAGGTTTAACAACCTCAAACGGCCCAGACCATCTTGACTTCAGTTTCCCAGAGAAAAGTTTAAGGCGAGAATTAAAGAAAAGCACTAATTGCCTGGCAAGAATTGCCGCAACAATAGCTTCTTGTCATGTGAACGCTTGGTTTTCTCTTTATAGATCTTGGCATTGTCATAAGCTAAGGCATGAAACTCTTCTATCTCGTTTAGGTCCAGTAGACACTTTTTCCCTACATTTTCCCAATCCATATTCATGGTTTTGATAGCCCAGTAGGCCTTATGGTCAATTTCCACCGGCAGACGACAGGTCTTACCATAGACAAGTCTGTAGGGAGACATGCCTAAGGGTGTATTATATGCTTTTTGGTAAGCCCAGAGTGCGTCATCAATTCTCAAAGACCAATCCTTTCGAGAAGGATTAACAACTTTCTCAAGGATCCCCTTCAATTTATGGTTGGAAATTTTAGCTTGCTCGTTAGTCTGTGGGTGGTATGCCGTGGCAATTTTATGTGTCACACCAAAGTGCTCCAATGTCTTGGCAATCAGTTTATATTCAAAATGTGTGCCCTCATCGCTGATACTTGCCCTTAGTGTCCCAAACTGTGTAAAGATATTCTTCTACAAGAACTGTTGCACAGTCTTTGAATCATTCTTGGGAACTGCAACTACCTCCACCCATTTAGACACATAGTCCACGGCGAGTAGGATACAGAGGTTGTCGAACGATGATGGGAAAGGCCCCATGAAATTGATGCCCCATACATAAAACAATTCGAACTCAAGGATATTCTGCAATGGCATCTCATGCCGCCTTGATATGTTTCCTGTTCGTTGACAACGATCACATCCTTTGTAGAAATTATGGGCATCATTGTAAAGAGTAGGCTAGTAAAAATTAGACTGTAGAATCTTGGCTATTGTGCGAGTTCCTCCAAAATGGCCTCCGTAGGGTGAAGAATGGCATTGTTGAAGCACATTTTGCTATTCCTCCTCAAGGACACATCATCATATCACCTGATCTGCATATTGTTTAAACAATAGAGGCTCGTCCCAATAATAATGCTTAGCATCATGTCGTAACCACTTCTTTCCTTGGTGAGTTAGGTCATAAGGTAAAATACCATTAACCAGAAAATTTAATATATATGAATACCAAGGTGCTACCGAGGCAATCAACAACTGCTCATCCGGGAATGCATCATGGATCTCCAAGGAGTCATTGTTTGTATCGCCCCTGTCTAGCCTTGACAAATGATCAGCTACCTGGTTCTTCATTCCTTTCTTATCCTTAATTTCAATGTCAAATTCTTGTGAAAGCAATATCCAACGAATTAGACAAGGTTTGGCATCTTTTTTAGCAATCAAATACTTAATTGCTGAATGGTTAGTGTGGACAATTACCTTTGTACCAATCAAGTAGGAACAAAATTTGTCAAATGTGAAAACTACAACGAGTAGTTCCTTTTCTGTCGTGGTGTAATTCAATTGAGCATCATTAAGCGTTTTGCTAGCATAGTATACCACATGAAAACTCTTACCTTTCTGCTGTCCTAGAACAGTCCCTACCACTTAATTGCTTGCATCACACATGAGCTTGAAATGTAAGGTCCAATCAGGGGGGATGATAATAGGTTCCATGGAAAGTTGCTCCTTAAGGCTTTCAAACACCTTAGCACAAGATTCATCAAAATTAAAAGCCTTGTCTTTTTCAAGCAAGTTACACAAGGGTTTAGAATTCAAAGAAAAATTATAAATAGAACTTCTTTAAAAACCTGCATGTCTGAGAAAGCTTTGGATCCCTTTGACTGAATTTGGTGGCACCAATCTCTCAATTACGTTCACCTTGGCTTTGTCTACTTCAATTCCCTTCGATGAGATCTTGTGCCCGAGCACTATGCCTTTATCCACCATAAAGTGGCACTTCTCACAGTTTAACACTAGGTCAGTTTCTTCACAGCGTGCCAACACTTCTCCAAATTGCCAAGGCAATTGTCAAAGTTGTCTCCAAATACTGAAAAGTCATCCATGAAGATTTCGAGGAAATCATCCACCATGTAGGAGAAGATCGCCATCATACGTCGCTGGAATGTCATTAGGGCATTACATAGTTCGAGCAAAATTCTTTGAAATACGTATGTAACATACGAGCACGTGAAAGTCGTCTTCTCATGATCCTCTGATGCTATGGCGATTTGGTTATACCCTAAATACCCATCAAGAAAACAATAAAAAGATTTACCTGCAAGTCAATCAAATATTTGGTCAATAAATGGTAAGGGAAAATGATCTTTCCTAGTAGCCTTATTTAACTTGCGATAATCCAAACAAACTCTCCAACCAGTGATAGTTCTAGTTGGAATGAGTTTGTTGTTTTCATTACTTACCACCGTTATTCCTCTTTATTTCGGTACACATTGTACCAGACTTACCCATGTATTGTCAAAAATAGGATATATGATACCGGCATCGAGCCACTTGATGATCTCTTTCATCACAACTTCTTTCATTGCAGGGTTAAGCCGCCTTTGTTCCTTGATAGAGTTTTTATGGTCATCTTCTAACAAGATCTTGTGCATACATACTGCCAGACTAATTCCCTTCAGATCTGCGATTGACCAACCTATTTCCTTTTTGTGTAACGCCAACATGGCAATCAACCTCTCTTCCTGTTCAGGCTGCAACTTAGACGAAATGATCAGGGGTAAAGTTTTATTTATTCCCAAATAAACATATTTCAATCACCCTGGCAATGGTTTTAACTGTAAAATGGGGGGCTGTTCAATGGAAGGTTTCTCTGGTTTACATTCCTTACTTGAATAATCAAGAGATTCGAAACTTCTACCTAGTCAACTTACCATCCATTTCACTTCCTGTTGTGCCTCAATGTTTGATTCTACAGGCTCTCCCGTCTCGGCAAGCAAATTGTTATGGAAATAATCTTTTATGTCAAAATTAAATTCTGTGATGGCCTGAATGACATGGCACTCTTCTTGTAATATCCCAATTTTGGCTAGTGACAAAATGTAAATTTTGAAAGTTTTATGGCTGAAGTATAAACTTTGGAAAAGTTCAAGGACAAAAGTGCAATTTTCAAAAGGTGTGTATTTTAACCTCGTAAATGAATAGTTTACCCCCAAGAAAGACTTTTCATTTTACTCAGATTTTTGGTACAAAATTTGTGTTATTAGCTATAAAGCAATAAAGTTTGGAAAAATATTCAGATAATCAGATCGAGCTAAAATTTCAGAGATGGTTCTATGAACCTTAGAAGAGTCATAAAATATTATTTTATGGACATTTGGATGTTAAAAAGGTCGGGAAAAATTTAAATAGATTGAAATGAAATAGAATGGCAATTTTGTGAATAAGTTGATCGGGAAAATGCCTTTTCGTCATTTTACCCAATAGGGACATGGAATGAATTTTGAGATTTCTTTTATGGATGGATAGTGGCTTATTAGAATCCAAATAAGTATAGTTGGAATGTTACAAAATGGCAAATTAGAAATATAAATCTAGTTGGAGGGTATTTTTGGAAAGTGGAATTTATTGAATTAAAAATTCATTTTTAATAATACAAGTGGCTTATATATATGAAAAATGAAGGTTTATCAATTAAACTTCATCTCCAAAACCGTGGAGAAAGAGGAGAAAGAAGAGGGAAATTTTCCAAGCTCGATTTAAGCCTCAAATCTCAATTTTAAGGTAATCTTCCGAACTACAAAGTTGTTCATCTCTTCGATCTCTATCTATTGATGTAAATTATTAATGGATTTCATGCTTGATTGATGAGACTTGACATGAGAGATAAATTAGGGTTTTGTTCAAATTGGGGGTTTTATGATTTTATGAATCTATGTTCGATTTCATGTTAAAATCAATCAAGAATGATGTTGGATTTATGTTTTTGAGTTTGTGATTGGCCTTTAAAGTTTGTTATGGTTTCAAGATAATTGGCGTTTCTGGAAAGATTCAAAATCAAGAGTAACCTTAAGTGATGAGTTGCATGCTAAGATAATTGAGAACATGTATGTTTTATGATAGTCAATTCTTCCCTATAAGCATACATAACATTTGAAGACATTTGGGAATTGAATTAGGATGAATTAGAAAAATGAAAGTGAAATAATGTGCATTTTTGGATAGAGTGTACCAATACTCAAGATTTGGGTTCAAAGTTATCAAAACTTGAATTTTGTTTCAAATATCAGTAATATTTAAGGATAGTAAAGTTGTGACATTCATGATTCATATTCGTCGTATGGATACGAAAAGGGGTGTTACACTTCTAGATCATCAGCATGCTATAAGGTTTTGAAAACATTGAACATGACTTACTGATCATTCACCCTCATGGTGAGCCCTCCTTGTTCGACATCAATCAATGTCCGTCCCGTTGCTAAGAATGGTCTTCCAAGAATAATAGGTGCGGATTCATCTGCTTCACAATCCAAGACAATAAAGTCAGTGGGAAAAATAAACTTATCCACCCTTACCAAGATGTCTTCGATTTTTCCCTCTGGATGCACATAGGTTCTATCTGCAAGTTGTAGCAAGACTGTGGTGGGTCTTGCCTTCCCTATGCCCAATCTTTGAAAAATAGATTTTGGCATAAGGTTTATGCTGGCTCCAAGATCACAAAACGCCTTTCCAACATAGTGATTGTTGATTGCACAAGGTATTATAAAACTAGCAGGATCTTTTAACTTGGGTGGCAGATGGTTGTGTAACATTGCCATACACCCTTCCGTCACAGCAACTGTCTCAAACTCTCCGAGCCTAGTTCGCTTAGAGACAATGTCTTTAAGGAACTTATCATACTTTGGCATTTGTTATATTGCTTCAACCAGTGAAAAGTTGATGTGGACTTGCTTCAGGATGTTAAGAAATTTCTTAAACAAGTATTCATGTTTTTGCCTCTTCAGCCTCCATGCGAATGGTGGTGGAATTTTGATCTCTTCATTTTTTCCCTTCTCATCTGACTTGGAACTCTTAGATGGATTTGCCGCGACATGCGGACTTGCCGTGGTAATTGCTGAAGGTTTATCATCAATGACTGCCATGGTATTGTTGCTGGATACATCATTCTGGACAGAATCACTACCCTTAGATTGGTTGGGTCCCTCATTTACTTTTGATCCACTTCGGGTGGTTATCACCTTACATTGTTCGTGGCCCATTCCTCGAACAACCTTAATGTCGCTGGGCAAACCTCCTTGTGGCCTTGTATTTAGAATTTGAGCAAATTGCCTGACTTGCATCTCTAATACTTTCAAAGCCGCTCCTTGACTCTGCATTTGCATTTCAGTCTTTTTCATGAAAGTACTAGTTTCGGCCATATAAGATTCAGTTTTAAACATGAAAGCATTTAAAGAGTTTTCTAAATAACTAGTTTATGTTGACTGTTGCTGCAGCATTTGTTGTCATGGCATGTTCTGTTGGAATCCTGATGCTTCCATATTCTGGTGTTGCTGATTATTAGAGTTGTCCTGGTTACTCCATGAAAAAATTTGATGCTTTTTCCAGGCCAAATTATGTGTGTTGGAATATGTATTGTTGTTCCAATTATAATTCCCAACATAGAAACTGGACTCTGGGTTCTGCGTACACTCGGAAGAATCATGGTCAGCATTACATAAATCACAGAATGGACCTATTACTATGCTAAGATAGTATCTGACGATTCCATCTTAATTGCCGAGGCATTTCGCATGACTATTCCCCTTCTAGTGGTTGGGAACTGATAATCTTTTTTGGCTAGTCTGTCCAAAACCTCCCAAGCTTCCTCTATTGATTTGTCTAAAAGCGTACCATTTGTTGAGGCATCTAGCATCATCCTCATATGTGCATTGACTGAATTGCAAAACATTGTTACTTGCGTCGAATCTCTGAATCCGTGCAGGAGACATTTGATTAAAAGCTCTTTGTAACGCTCCCAAGCCTCACACATGGACTCATCATCTGCCTAACAAAAAGAAGTAATGTCATTGTGCAGTTTATCAGTCATATTTGTAAAACTAAATCTAGAAAGGAAACTCTGGCATAGATCTATCCAAGAGTTTAAAGATCTGGATAAGATACTATTTAACCATGATTTCGCCCTATCCCTTAGTGAATAGGGAAATAATTATAGTCTTAGGACATCTTCAGAGACTCCTTGTTGCTTAAATGAATCACAATTCTCTAGGAACGATTTAAGATGTTGTCTGGAATCCTCAATTGCTGATCTACCAAACTGACCAACTGTGTTGAACATATTAAACATCATAGGCTTCAACTCGAAGTGAGTGGCTTGAATCTCAGGTGTGACAACTCATGGAGTGAGACCATCAAGATCTTGCTCTAAGTAGTCCCGGATGGGTCGATTTCGTACGATAGCAAGTTGATCCTGTAGATTTGCTACATCTTTTGCTGCAGCATTCTGATTGCCATTGGCTTTCAGGATGCCAACTCGATTATTAGGTGGATTTGCCATTTCTGCTCTCAAATCTCTTCTACGTCTATGAAGAACGTGTTCGATCTCTAGTTCAAATGGATAATCTGATGTTGTCAGTCTTGCCCTGGTCATACACCAATGCAAAACCAAAGTTATTAGCCTCTTGAAACTAAACACAAATATGAATAAAATAAACAAAGGTGCAAGAAAATAAAAATAGTCGCTATTGCCAATCCCCAACAATGGTTCCAAAAACTTGTTGCGTGTTTTGAGTGCTTCGCAACTGGTGCAAGTTTACACGTCACAAGTTATAGTATAGTAAAGATATCGTCTCCACAGAGATTGGTGAAACTCTGTTTTTTAACTTCTTACACTGAAAAGATAAATGAATAGTAATGATAGGTGTTTGGAAGTAACAAGTAAAATAATTAAACTAGTAAAATAAATGAATGAAGTAATCGCAACTGTTCAAATTATCGGGCCAATTGATTGCCGAGGCAACTCAATTGCTAAGGCAACTAAGACCGACTGAATTGTCGTGGCAACTAGGTCACAAATTATGCCGTGGCAACTGGGACTAGTTTGATTGATGTGTCAATTGAGTTTCTTCCTTCAAAGCTAGGCGAAGCATTCTTCAATATCTTCTTGTTATCCCAAAACGAAGAACTAGCTAATTGTTCACGCCTTGTGATAAGTGTTCAAAAATACTATTTTTCTTACCCTTTTTACTCATATTATTGTTAGACTTAGGCTCATATTAGTTACATAATTAGTCATTCATGCATTAATCCATGTTTCCTTCCATCGTTGAGTTTGATTGCGTAACTTGGTTGTTTTTGTGGGAAAAGATGCTGCTTTGGTGTGTTTTATGTGTATGTGTAGGATCACTTGCCAAAGCAAGGCTAGAGCTAGTTGCCAGGGCAATGCATGAAGGAGATGCCGAGCTAGTTGCCAGGGCAATGCATGAAGGAGATGCCGAGCCAGTTGCCAGGCCAATTGTCGACAAAGAATAAGGTGATATGGTAGTCAAAATTGATGACTAGACAAACCCAAGATGACATGGAGTAAAGCTAAATCCCAAAGGAGTTTGATTTCCATGAAGAGGTTAAAGAAGAATTAAATTCCAAAAAGATAGGAGAAGTTCTAGAAGGAATATAATTATAATAAATAATTATATTCTTTAAAGATAATTCAATTCCAACTTAACTTCCTCCTCAAATGAGGACTTTGACGTAGCCCTATAAATAGATCACCAAGCTGTCAACTCCAAGGGGAGGGAGAGAGGAGAGAATTTTCGACAAGCATCAAGGGCAAGGAGGATTTCGACAAAGCTTCATCCATCCTTCATCTTTTTCTTTCTTGTTCAATTAGGTTCATTCTAGAAATTCTTTATCGTGTGTTTCTTTGGAACCTAGCCATGAACTAAACCTATTTGGCTAAGGTTATTGTGTCTTGTGGTTGTGAGAAACTATTGGATTTTTTTAGGTAATAAGAGTTTGCACTTTTCTATTCAAGGTTTATTCATTCTTGATTCTTATTCTTGTTTGCGAGTGAATTGGGAGAGGATCTCGTAATTTCATCTATTTATCTAATATTGGAAGAGTTAGATTCAAGAAACAAATGAATATGATCTTTATTCAATCTATTGATGGTGAAGATTAATCTGGCTTAGGAATAAGTTAAGGATTTCAACGGCTAAGAGGAGCGCAAGATTGGTTGTTGTTCACCCTTGATTCACGCAGGGATGTATTATCAAGGCATGCACAAGTAGCTAGAGTTTTGACTTAGGGATAAGAAGAAACCATTGAAGAACGCTCTGCCGAACCTTGAAGTTGCTGCCCAGACGCCCAAGTAGTTGCCTAGGCAACCATCGATTAGTTGCCAAGGCAACCCCGTTGTGCAAGTTGCCACGACAACTGAGTTGCCCTTGCACTCTTTTACCAAGACGATCCAATCGGCTATCACACCTCAACTCACGATAACCTGGCCTATCTCTCTCATTTGATCTCATCTATTCTTTTACTTTATTGCTTTCTAGTTTAGTTATTAGTTTAAAACTCCTATAATCTTCTATTTGTGTTTTTACTTTTTATAGTGCAAGAGATTAGATTCTTGAAGTGGCACCAATCCCTATGGAGACGATATCTTTTATACTATAACTTGCGACATGTACACTTGCACAATTGCGGAGCACTTATTACGCGTAACCAGTTTTTGGCACCGTTGTCGGGGATTGGCAATAGCGACTTTGTTTTTATTTTCTTGCACTTTTTATTTTTCTTGTTTAAAATTCAAAGGGCTAACAAACTTTGGTTTTGCATTGGTATATGACCAGGGCGAGACCGATTACACCAGAATATCCCTTTGATCCAGAAATCGAATGAACCTTACAAAGACTTAGACGAAGGTTAAGAGTAGCAATGGCTAATCAAGACGGCAATATGAATCAAGATGTTCCAGCAGGCGGATGAGTGATTCTTGCACGAAATATAACTATTCGAGACTATCTTGAAGAAGATCTTGATAGACTTAATCCAGGAGTTGTCGCACCTGAAATTGAAGCCGACCACTTTGAGTTGAAACCGATGATGTTTAATATGATCAACACAATTGGTCAATTTGGCGGCTCAGCAACTGAAGATGCATGACAACATCTTAAATCTTTCCTCGAGATTTGCAACTCGTTCAAAATACACGGAGTCACCCCCGATGTTTTACGATTAAGATTATTCCCCTATTCACTGAGGGATAGGGCGAAAACATGGTTGAATAGCATTCCTGCAGGATCAATAGGATCTTGGACCGATCTTTGTCGTGATTTCCTTGCTCGGTTTAATCCTACAAATTTGACTGATAAGCTTCGTAAAGACATTACTTCTTTTCGGTAGGCAGATGATGAATCTATGTACGAGACTTGGGAGCGATATAGAGAACTTCTACACAAATGCCCCCTACACGGATTCCCAGTGTGGACACAAGTAAGAATGTTTTACAACACCGTGAATACACCAACAAGGATGATGCTAGATGCCTCGGCAAACGGCATATTCGGAGGAAGCAATGCAAATTCTAAACAGGCTTGCCAAGAATAACTATCAATTTCCCTCTACTAGAAGAGGAGGAGTTAGATGCCAAGCCACAATACATGAACTAGGATCATCAAACTCGATTTCGGCACAATTGGCCACTTTAACCAAGATGGTCCAGAACATTCAGAAACCAAACAACACACATGAGGTCAAGGTAATGGATTCTTTTCTTGAGTTATGTGGTGGTAACCATGATTCTTCTAAATGTATGCAGAATCCGGAATCCATCTTCTATGTGGGGAATTACAACTGAAACAACAATATGATGTCCAATACATACAATCCAGCTTGGAAGAAGGACCCAAATTTTTCATGGAGTAATCTCAACAATTCTCTAAACCAGAACAATCTCAATGCACAGGCATCGAGATTCCAGCAGAATATGCCACGGCAACAGTTGCCGCAGCAACAACCGATAACATCTAGTTCTTTGGAAAATTCTCTAAATGCTTTTATGTTGAAAACTGAATCTTATATGGCTGAGAATAGTAACTTCATAAAAATAACTGATGCTTCTATTAACAGGATCGAGATGAGATTTCAAAACCAAGAGGCGGCAATCAAATCATTGGAAAATTAAGTCAGACAATTTGCTCAAAACCTGAATACTAGACTGCAAGGAGGTTTACCTAGCGATACTGAAGTCGCAAGAGGAACTGGCCATGAGCAATGTAAGGCGATCACCACTAGAAGTGGCCAACAATTTAAAGAGGCTTAAGCCCGCTCATCAAACAAAACTCCATAAAAAGATCAAGACGAACCTAGCGGCAAAGCCTCAGATGCTGAACCAAGAATTACCGCGACAACAGGCAATAAGCATGCCTAGGCAACCGACAATAAGGATGCCTCGGCAACTTGCAATAAGCATGCCTCGCCAACTCCAGTTGTCCTGACAATGCCGTCAATCAGGTTCCAAACCAATGAAAGGATCGAAGATATCCGACTTCCACCACCATTCCCACAAAGGTTGAAGCGACAAAAGCAAGAATATAAATTCAAGAAGTTTCTTGATATCCTAAAGCTAGTCCACATCAACTTTCCATTGGTGGAAGCAATTGAACAAATGCCGAACTATGCCAAGTTTCTTAAAGACATTATGTCCAAGAGAACAAGGCTATAAGAGTTTGAAACAATTGCCACAACAGAGGGATGCATGGCCAGGTTGTACAATCGTATGCCACCTAAGTTGAAGGATCCTAGAAGTTCCACAATACCTTGTTCCATTGGAAACCACTATGTCCGAAAAGCATTATGCTACCTTGGGGCTAGCATAAACTTGATGCCTAAATCGGTTTTCCAAAAACTAGGAATCGGGAAGGCAAGACCTACAATAGTTATGCTACAACTAGTCGACAGATCCTATGTGCATCCAGAGGGAAAAATCGAAGACATACTGGTAAAAGTTGATAAATTTATTTTTCCCGGTGACTTTATTGTTTTGGATTGTGAAGCAGATGAGCATGCACCTATCATTCTCGGGAGACCATTCCTAGCAACAGGGAGAACCTTGATCGATGTTGAAAAGGGAGAACTCACAATGAGGATGAATAACCAGCAAGTTAAACTAAATGTGTTCCAAACACTAAGGCATGCCGATGATCCAGAAGAATGCCAACTACTTCATGCCACGGCAGAGTTTAACTTCGATAAGGAATTTAGTTGCCTCGGCAACTACATTGCTAATCAAGAGGAACCTGAGGAGTATGAAGAACCGGTCGATGAGGAACAACCAGAAGAGGCAAATTGGCTAGTCAATCGACCAGGTACATACTTTGAACCACTGGACTACTCAGGTAAGGAAGGTAAGCTCGAAAAACCCTCTATTGAACAACCACCAATTCTTGAGTTGAAACAATTACCAGAGCAACTAAAATATGTATACTTAGGAACCGATAATACATTGCCTGTGATTATTTCTTCTAAGTTACAACCTGAGCAGGAAAAGAAGCTGATCAAGATGTTGAAGCTACACAAAAAGGCAATAGGGTGGACAATTGCCGACTTGAAGGGAATTAGCCCGACGGTGTGCATGCACAAGATCTTGTTGGAAGATGATCACAAACCTTCAATTGAGGCCAGAAGAGACTGAATCATGCCATGAAAGGGGTTGTAATGAAAGAAATCATCAAGTGGCTTGACGCCGACATTATATACCGTATCTCTGATAGTACATGGGTAAGTCCAGTACAATGAGTACCGAAAAAGGGAGATATAATGGTGGTAAGTAATGAAAACAATGAACTCATTCCAACCAGGACTGAGACCGGTTGGAGGGTTTGTATGTATTATCGAAAGCTAAACAAAACCACTAGGAAATATCACTTCCCATTACCCTTTATTGATCAAATGCTTGACCGTCTTGCAGGTAAACCCTTTTATTGTTTTCTTGATGGTTATTCAGGTTACAATCAAATTTCCATAGCACCAGAAGATCAAGAAAAGACAACCTTCACATGCCCATATGGTACTTATGCTTTCCGAAGGATGCCGTTCGGATTGTGTAACGCCCCGACAACCTTCCAAAGATGCATGATGGCACATTTTTCAAACATGGTCGAAGACTTTCTTGAGATCTTCATGGATGATTTTTTTTGTTTTTGGTAATGACTTTGATAGCTGCCACGACAAATTAGAGAAGGTGTTGGCAAGATGTGAAGAAACTGATTGTCCTCAATTAAGAGAAATGTCATTTTATGGTAGATGAAGGAATAGTGCTCAGCCACAAGATTTCATCCAAGGGAATTGAAGTAGACAAAGCCAAGGTGGACGTGATAGAGAGATTACCCCCACCAAGTTCGGTTAAAGGAATTCGAAGCTTTCTTGGACATGCAAGTTTTTTACAGAAGGTTCATTCATAATTTTTCTAAAATCACTAAACCCTTGTGCAATTTTCCTGAACATGATAAAGTCTTCGATTTTGTTGATTCTTGCACCCCAAGCATTCGAAACCCTAAAGGAAAAGATTGCCTCGGCACCTATTGTCGTTCCACCATATTGGACGCTACCTTTTGAGCTCATGTATGATGCAAGTGATTTTGCGGTAGGAGCAGTCCTAGGCCAACGCACAGGTAAGACCTTTCATGTGATATAATACGCTAGTAAAACTCTTAATAGTGCTCAAGTGAATTACACAACAACGGAGAAAGAGTTACTAGTTGTAGTTTTCGCATTTGACAAGTTCTGATCCTATTTGATTGGTACAAAGGTAATTGTTCATACGGACCATTCGACAATCAAATATCTATTTGCTAGAAAGGATGCCAAACCTCGTTTGATTCGTTGGATATTATATTTACAAGAATTTGATATTAAAATTAAGGACAGAAAAGGAACAGAAAATCAAGTGGCCGATCACTTATCACGTTTAGAACGCAATAGGGAGGAGGACGCAGATCTAGAGATATGCAATGCATTCCTGGATGAACAACTTTTAGTTGGCTCGGCAACCCTCGACGCCTCGGCAGCCCTTGACGCACACACCTCGACAACCATGGATGTGCATGCCTCGACAACCCTCGACGCTTCGGCAGCCCTTGACGCGCACGCCTCGACAATTTTGGGAGCAGTCGCCACGGCAACACATGCCTCAGTAATACCCTGGTACGCGGATTTAGTTAATTTCCTTTTTGTGGTATTTTACCTTATGGTCTTACTCACCAAGGGAATAAGAGGTTCCGCCATGATGCTAAGCATTAATTTTGGGATAAGCCTCTTTTGTTTAAACAATGTGCAGATCAGGTTATACGCCGATGTGCCCCTGAAGAGGAGCAGCAGAATGTACTCCAGCAATGCCATTCTTTACCTTATGGAGGACATTTTGGAGGAACTCGTACCGCAGCCAAAGTTTTGCAATTCGGTTTGTATTGGCCAACATTGTACAAAGATGCCAAAGACTTTTACAAGCAATGTGATCATTGCCAGAGGACGGGCAATATCTCTAGACGACATGAGATGCCACTCCAAAACATCATCGAGGTGGAATTACTCGATGTGTGGGGGATCGATTTTATGGGACCTTTCCCATCTTCATTCGCAACCTCTACATTCTACTTGACGTTAACTACGTGTCTAAATGGGTTGAGGCAGCTGCAGTTTCCAACAACGATTCCAAGACCGTGCAAAGATTCTTGGAGAAAAACATATTTACACGATTTGGGGTGCCGAGAGCAATTATCAGTGACGAAGACAAGCATTTTGACAAAAGACTTATTGCCAAGATGTTGCAATGCTTCAGCGTATCACACAAGATTGACACGGCATATCACCCACAAACCAACGGGCAAGTAGAAATTTCCAACCAGGAATTGAAGGGTATACTCGAGAAAGTTGTAAATCCCTCTAGGAAGGATTGGTCATTAAGACTAGATGACGCACTTTGGGCATATCGCACTGCATTCAAAACACCCTTAGGTATATCCCCCTTCCGATTTGTCTATGGCAAAACATGCCATCTACCGGTGGAAATCGAACACAAGGCATATTGGGCAATCAAGACAGTGAATATGGATTGGGAAAGTGCCGGACAAAAGCGTTTGTTGGACCTCAACGAGATAGAAGAATTTCGTGCACTCGCCTATAACAATGCACGAATCTACAAGGAGAAAACAAAGCAATAGCATGACAAGAAACTATTGTCGCGACAATTCACGCCAGGGCAACTAGTTCTCTTATTCAATTCTCGGCTAAAACTTTTCCCAGGAAAGCTAAAATCAAGATGGTCGGGACCATTCGAAGTTGTCAAACCATTCTCCCATGGTGCCGTGATAATCAAGTCCATCTCTGACAAACATGAATTCAAAGTTAATGGACAAAGATTAAAGCACTACAATGGTGCCCATGTGGAACGTAATAAAGAAGTGGTCAACTTAGGAGATGCATGAGCATGCTCTCCTTTCGATATTTTATTTTTATTATTTCTGATTATTTTTTTATTATTATTTTTATTTTCGAACTAATTATTTTTTTTTATTTTCAATTATTATTATATTTTTAGGATAGATTTATTTTCTTTTTTTATCTTTTTAAGTTTAAGAATCCCTTTACACATTTTTATTTATTTTCTTTTATTAGTTTATCTTTAATTTTAATCCTTATTTGATTTGTCTTTGAATTGTAGGAAAATAGTTCAATATAAAGAGGAATTTTGATCCAAGAAGGAAAACATCTTCAACAAGGAAATTAATGGGTTGAATCTAAGGCTTATATAAAGCCTCCAACTTACCCTAATTAAACCCCCTAGTCGTCACCCTTCCCCTAAACTGAAACCCCCTTAATTTTCTATCCAAAATTAATCCCACCCACCATATTTACTACCTATATTTTCTATATAACCCATCACCCTTAACTTCCAAGAAACCTATTCCTACTTTTCATCTTGCAACTCTTCAGTTTCTTTTATTTTCTTTTTTTTGTTTTTACAAAACTCACAACCAAGATCATCCATGGCATCCAAAATTAAATTTTTAGTTCATCCAAGTTCCTTCAAAGAACCAAGATACAAGAAGTTTGCTACACCGTTGGTTCAAGAAAGATTTCACTCCAAGTTTGAAAGCCGGAAGATTTACGAAGAACAAGGCTTTGAATACTCCAACTTTCATCAAGATTTCGGCCTTGAACCATTAATCTTTGAGAGGATTGCACATCAAAAGTGGCAAATCTTTTGCCATCAATCAGAACCGGGTAACATCTCATGGGTAAGAGAATTCTATGCTCACTCACCTAACCCAGATAATCCTTATGTTTTTGTTCGTGACAAGGCCATACTTATAAGCCCCGAAAACGTCAACACCTTTAACGGGCTTTACATTGAGAAGGACGAGCATCAAGCCTTTGTTGATCAAATCACGCCCAAGCAACTCGACAAGGTGCTTCAAGAACTCACTCAACCGGGAACTCATTGGAACGACGGTAAATACAAGGGCGCGATAAATCACCTTCAGCTTAAACCTGAGGTAAAACTATGGAATAAGTTTGTTAAAACTTCTTTAATGCCCAGCGCACACAATACTACTGTTGATATACTACGTCTTTTGCTCATACATTCTATTATGCATAATCCAATCATTAACATTGGAAAAATTATTTGTGATGAGATTTTTGTATGTAGCTCAAAAGATAAGGGTTCTCTTTTCTTCCCTTGCTTAATTTCTAATCTTTGCAAGGAGATGCATGTCCCAAGTGAGTCCACTGATGAAAAGGCCCTACCAAAGTCCGGTTGGAATCAAGCACAAATCCGAAAGCTAATGGGAGAGGCACCGGAAAAATCCTTAAGGCCTTCAATTGTCGCAACAACTCCTGCCGCCCCGGCAATCCCTAATGCCTAAGCACCTAACGCTTGGGCAGCTCGGCCATCAACCCCGGGACACTTTGAAGCACTCTTGCAACCATTGGTGAGCCACCTAAGGCAAATTGAAGCCCGCAACTAATGTTCATGCGGTACATGAAGGAGAACAATAATGCCATCACCCAAGTCATCCTAAAAAAGTACACGGGCAGCTGCGTGCCGTTCCCAATCTTTCCTGCCAAGATCCTTGCCCCGGCAACCAATGAAGCAGTTACCACGGCAACCGCAACAGATGATGCCACGGCAACCAACCCTGAAGATGCCACGGCAACCAAAGCTAAAGACATCCCGACAACCATTGCAAAAGCCAAAGGTAAAGCACCTATGCCCGATTCAACTCGTACGGAATCATTGTCTGATTTTTAAGATTCAGACGAGTCCTCCATTGCACCAACAAAGACCGCACTAATTGAATCCTCCAATCGAAAAGCCAATGACATTGATGAAGAGGACGATGAGGACAACCCCGTACGAGGATCGATTCCACCATCGGCAACAAGGAAGCAACCATCGCGTTCAAGCAAGAGAATCAAGACACCAACCAAAAGGAAACTAATCATCCACGATGACAAACTCTCGGAGTAAGTCCTTGTTTGCATTTTATTTTTCGTTATTTTTATTTTTCTTTAATGCATGCATTGAGGACAATACCTCACTCGAGTTTTGGGGGGATTGTTATTAGTAGTTACCATATTTAGTTGCATTCATCTTAAGTATTGCATTTAGGATACATAAATTGCTTGCCATGCCTTTAGTTGAAACAAGAATTGCCTAGATTTGATGAATATCCGATGATGACTTTGCCAATGCACTTAATTGATAAAATTTTTATTCTAGGATAACCATGGAAAAACTTAGAATTTTACTATGATGCTAAATTTGATGAAACACTATTGTGGTTTGATTGTTTTAAGGAATTCTAGTGAACTTAGGTTCATAATTAAACAAATTGGGGGATTAAAATAAAAATTGGATGAATGCTAGAGGTGCCCAAAATTGGCTCTAGCATGTGCTAAAAAAATGGATCGCTAGAGGTGCCCGAAACCGGCTCTAGTATGTGCTAAAAATTGATCGCTAGAGGTGCCCGAAACTGGCTCTAGTCGAATAAATTAATTAACTTAAGGAAACTAAAAACAAAACACTAGAGGTGCCCAAAACCGGCTTTAGTTAAAACATGTTAAAAAGAACACAATGAAGTAATTTGAAAAGCTCTTGTTTGCATAAAATCCGAAAAATCAACTTGCACACAACTCTGCACACCCTCACAAGCATTATAGTTTGATTTCGAGTAACTCCTAAGTTTTCTGAAAAATGAAAAGCCAATCATACTTTGTGCCCCGGTTCTGAGAATTGAAATCAAGTTCAAAGCTAAGTTTATGAAAATTGAAGTCTTGGCAGGTAATTATTAGTTTTCATTGCTTGAGGACAAGCAATAATTCGAGTTTGGGGGTGTGATAAGTGTTCAAAAGTACTATTTTTCTTACCCTTTTTACTTATATTATTGTTAGACTTAGGCTCATATTAGTTACATAATTAGTCATTCATGAATTAATCCATGTTTCCTTCCATCGTTGAGCTTGAATGCATAACTTGGTTGTTTTTGTGGGAAAAGATGCTGCTTTGGTGTGTTTTGTGCGTATGTGCAGGATCACTTGCCAAAGCAAGGCTAGAGCTAGTTGCCAGGGCAATGCATGAAGGAGATGTCGAGCTAGTAGCCAGGGCAATGCATGAAGGAGATGCCGAGCAGTTGCCAGGGCAATTGTCGACAAATAATAAGGTTTATTCATTATTGATTCTTATTCTTGTTTGCGAGTGAATTGGGAGAGGATCTCATAATTTCATCTATTTATCTAATATCAGGAGAGTTAGATTCAAGAAATGAATTAATATGATCTTTATTCAATCTATTGATGGTGAAGATTAATTCGGCTTAGGAATAAGTTAAGGATTTCAACGGCTAAGAGGAGCGCAAGATTGGTTGTTGTTCACCCTTGATTCACGCAGGGATATATTATCAAGGAATGCACAAGTAGCTAGAGTTTTGACTTAGGGATAAGAAGAAACCATTGAAGAACGCTTTGCCGAACCTTGAAGTTACTGCCCAGACGCCCAAGTAGTTGCCCAACTAGTTGCCCAGTCAACCATCGATTAGTTGCCTAGGCAACCCCGTTGTGCAAGTTGCCTCGGCAACTGAGTTGCCCTTGCACTCTTTTACCAAGACGATCCAATCGGCTATCACACCTCAACTCACGATAACCTGGCCTATCTCTCTCATTTGATCTCATCTATTCTTTTACTTTATTGCTTTCTAGTTTAGTTATTAGTTTAAAACTCCTATAATATTCTATTTGTTTTTTTACTTTTTATAGTGCAAGAGATTAGATTCTTGAAGTGGCATCAATCCCCGTGGAGACGATATCTTTTATACTATAACTTGCGACGTGTACACTTGCACAATTGCAAAGCACTTATTACGCGCAACTCCTTGGTGATACATCCCTGTGTTAACCTTGGGTGAACAACAACTGATCTACGCTCCTCTTAGTCGTTGAAATCAAATCCTTATTCCTAAGGTGGATTAATCTTCATCGACGATTTGTTGAATAAAGATCATGTTCATTCATTTCTTGATTCTAACTTTCCCAAGTATAGATAAATTGATAGCACTCGAGATCCTCTCCCAATTCACTCGAAATCAAAATTAAGAACCAAGAATGAACAAACTTTGAATTTAAATTGCAATAAAAAACCTAACCATCCAAACGTTTATCACAACCACAAACCCAAATAACCCTAGCCAATTTAAATTAGCTCATGGCTGGGGAGAAAGAAAATTCAATAAAAATAATCCCAGACATGGATCGCATAAAGTAAAAATGAAGAACATGAAGTGTGCGATTAGCCTTCTCCCTAGAATCTGATTCCCCAAAATTTGGCCTCCTTCAAAGCTGCGATTTGATCTTCTATTTAAAGGGGATGATGCGATCAGCTTTGTTTTTGATAAGGAGGATTTAAATGCATTTGAATTCCCTGGAGATATGATCCTTATCTGATCAGGCATTTGAAATTTGACTCTGGGCTTTATCTTCTGCAATCTACTTCAGCAACCTCTTCAGAAATGACCCCTACTTGCCATGACAACTCCTTCAGCAATGACCCCTACTTGTCACGGCAATCTCCACTTGCCATGGCAATCTAGTCCTGCACAAAATAAAGCACACCAGCAGCGATTTTCCCCACAAAAACCAACCAAATGCAATACCAAGCTCATTAACTAAGGAAACTAGAAAACTATGCATGAATGCCTATCAATGCAACTAAAATGAGCCTAAGTCTAACAATAATATGAGTAGAAAGGGCAAGAAAAATAGTACTTTTGCACACACGTCAATATTCTACAAAATTCTTTCAGGTTTGTCTCGACAAATCCTAATGTAGCTCGCTCAGTTCGGTCTTGCGACTAGACCCGGTCAAGGGGTTACACTTTTACTGTGTTCTTCGCTTGTGCTTCTCTACCCTGACTGCTTGCCTGTGACCTGCATCAATACCAGCAAAACAACCCTTCACAATGGCAAAAGAATAATTCCTAACTCCTTATGCAAATGCATGAATTTAACAACTAAATGCAAACATATATACTTAAAGGAAAACAAAAGCATTGTGAAATAAGCATAAAAATCATTACTTTTGAGGAGTTAACACTTCTCGATCTTTCCGAGCTGGTCCTGAGCTACCTTCAAGCTGACTTCCACTGTTGCCATTCTGTTTTCCATATCCATTTTTGAATTTGAGAACAGATACCGCACTTGTGCATAATTTTGTCAATTGCGATTGAACTTCCCATAGTTAATTGGTTTGTTTATTTAATTTAATGTAAGTTATTATGTGATGTAAATGTAAAAAATGCAAATGATGTGAAACTGGTGATATTCCAAAATCAATAGTAAACTTCATAGATCATAATGTTCGAGTACATATTATTTTCAAAAATAAAGAAAATGGTATTTTATGTCGATTGCTATCCTCCTTTGATGCGCTTTGGATTCGGTTGCTCAAACTCTCCAACTAGCGTGGCCTCCCTCTAAATATGGTCGAAGAACTTGCTAACGTGCTGGTACTGTTCCATTTTCTTATCTAGGAAGTTTAATAGTTGATGCTCGTCCTTCCTAGTTGGGAGGAACCTATCTCTCAAATCTTCAGTCTAGTTCTTTATTGTAGGAGCCTTGGAAACTGACTTTCAGAGCTGTCGAGTCAAATGGTTGATGTACACCTATCTAACCAAGCATGCAACATTAACAGCCCACTTAGTGTCCGCCTACTAGATCTTCTCATAGTCTTAGTCATCAAGAATGGTAGAGATATGGTCCTTATGTGCTTGCAACTGTGTCTTCCAGACCATAGTAGAGCAATTCAGCCCTAGCCCATTTAATTTCTTCTCCCTTTAATTTCTCTTGGAGTTCCTGATTCAGCTCACGGTATTTTTTGAGGTTACTGTGTGCTACTGAGTATTGCCCCTCCAAGTGTAGCTTGTCTCTGGCAAGTCTGTCTAACTTCTCTTTTTGTTTACTTTCTTCTCGTTGCACAAATTTAACTCTTTCTTCATCTCATCAAGTTGTGCCCTTTCTTCCTTTGAGGCTCTAGAGCTACTGGCACGTGCCCCTTTGGCCTTCGGACGGTTGTTTTCTTGAGTCAGCTCTCGTACATCTTTCAAGTGGAGCTCATGCTTTGTGAACACGGTCTTCACCTCTTTCTAGTAGCCCTCTCTTTGATAATCTTATATAACAAGATTTCCCTCGAGCTTAGTGATTCTACCCCACATCACCTCTTTTTTTTCGAAGTCTTGCTTTTAGATCTCTAGATCGGTCACAAGAATGCCACGCCGAGGGTTATATGATTGGCCCACCAAGACAGGAACGCCTACATTGTCGATCATTTACTTTCACCAACTTGTATATTCATGGAATTATCCTTCTTGTAGGAGAACTCCTCTTCTCACAGCCCATGAGTAACATGAATGAATTGTTAGGATCCATATTGTCATTGTATGAGCAGAGGCATATAACTGGTGTCTACCCATAGGCTTAGAGAGGTACCCACTCTATCTTTCCACATTTGTATAGGATCAGCACCAGATACGTCCATGGGGCTCTCCATGTCACATCATCATCGGAAAGGTTTCGGAAGAAGGCCATCCATTATTCTCGCTTTTCATTTTATTACCACCTCTTGCTGGTAACTTTTCTGATTGAGATCAAGTCTCTAGACGTCGGGTGTTTGCTTATCTTTTTATTATCCCAGAAATGACTGTGCAACCACAAGTAGAGGAGCTGTGAGCATCCAGTGAAACAACCTCTTCCGCAAGCTCGGCAACAATTTAGGGACCTAAAGCTTTCCACCAAGATTGTCGGAACAAGATTCACGTTCTTTGGGCTAGCAAGTCTACCAAGGTTATCTCTACATGCCCCAAGACCTTGAGGAAGATCACTAACCCATAGATGACCAAGGTAAGTAAATCGATGACTTTTTTGTGCTTTACGCCCTTTATGATCTGGGCATAGATGAATTCCCAAGTGAAACAGGGGCTCTTATTCTTTTCTGGAAGATAGGCATCCACCTCTTTCACGTCTAGACCAGCAAGCATGGAAAATTTCTTTCAGTAACCAGAATTTTTCTCGTTCTACTATATCATGTCGGGTATCTACAAATCTAGGCTCATCAAGACCATGTACTCTTCTATGGTAAGGGTCATGTCTTCCTGATTGAAGACGAAGGAATAATAGGAAGGATTTTAGAACTCAACAGCTGTTAGAACCATGGGCTCGTCTATCTTTACTCTAACAAAAAGTACTACATCTCCGTACTTCTTAGTGAATATGGCTCAGTCTTGGGCTTCTAAGCTTTCCCAAACTGTAATCAGTGCTGACAAATGATTATGAGACAAACCCATATGCACTTGCTTTGATAGATTTACGGTGGTTTACTTCCACACATTGTCTCCGTCCTAGTACTAGAGCTCTAAGGACTCACTTCTGACATCAAAATTCGAACATGGGATCCCGAAACTAGATGATGCAACCAGAACACTCATGATCAATGACTGTCTGGTGTTTCAGAATATCAATAGAATGCAATGCGATGTATGCTATAAAAATACAAGCAAGGCAAGAAAAGCTCCAGTTCATGATAATAATGAAATGAAATACAAGGAATAATACATAAAAAAATATAATAGGTAATACACAAAATAAACCCTATGGCTTTTCACATGGCTCTAACGGGGTGGCCTTTCTAAAATCAAACATACATGCGTGTTTGGATCTAAAAAAGGTTCTCAAACTGCCCTTACCCCTTATTAAGGTGGATAAGACGTTCGATCCTGGCCCATCACATGCTTACAGTATGAACATAGTGCGAGGGGATATATTTCCACTATGCCCATACGAAGGGTTACTCATGAAGGCGTACTTTGGAACTCGAAAGTTTTTTACTAGCCCATGTGAAGGGTTACTCACGAAAGCATAGCTACTGTTCTCCAACTTAAGTTGCATAATGCCCGGGTAGAGGGCTTACGTTATGATGCAAATAATTATATACACCAAAAATGCACACACAAAAATGCAACGAACTACTATGGAAACAACTCGTGATCAAGTAAAAGTTAAGCCCTCTTAAAATCTCCCCCACGGAGTCGCCAAGCTATGATGACAACATTGCCACCGGTCCCTTTTACTATATTAGACGGACCGAAAACCTAAGAACAAACCAAAGATTATGAAATCTCAACGGTTTGGGGGCACAATTACGTGTGGGGAAGGATTAACACACCCATTACGCCCGTAGAACGGCGCTTACTTGATCACTAATATTTTCCTTGGTAACCTGGATGAATGCATTCAAAGATTAATGTAAGAATCCACAAAGTTCTAAAAGTGACTCGAATTTGCTCAGGGATGAGGAAACCTCGGTCAATTTTAAACGTAATGGGATTAAGGCATTAGTCAATAAAATTTTAAGATATATTCTTGCATAGGAGTTTTGCCTGTTCCCCAACTGCTAGAGGAAAGCCAAATTAACCTTACTTGAGAAAATATCTCATTTTTCGTGAAAAAGTACTTTTTGAATGGCGTTTTATTTGATTTTTCCTTTTTTATTAATCCCTAAAATCTAAAGCTTCGGTTAATGAATGTCTAAAGGAATTAATCCTAGAAGGCCCTACTTGAAGATTTTTAATTAAGAAACATATTAAATTATCTAAAAGAAGTTATCGAGTTAATTATTAGGATACATTATTTAGGGAACCTAATCTTATGGTATTTATTACTAAACATTTTTAAGAACTTAAAATTAAATCCAAGAGATCATAAGAAATATTTACTAACACATTTAAAGAATCTAACCTTAAAGTGTATATTTTTAATTAACTTAAAAAAGTTTTATATTAGAAAATCATATTAAGGATTATTAGAAGATATATTATCCTAAAGCTTCAAGGAATTAAATTGTAACCCCCTTGACTCGGTCTAGTCGCAAGACCGAACCGAGCAAGCTACATTAGGGTTTGCCGAAACAAACCCAAAAGATTTATATTCGAAATGATCCATTTTTTTCTCTTATCTTATCTAAAGGCATATTTAAGACCTAAGTGATCATACAAGTTGTGATTAAAGATACAACTCAATCGGGCATGAAATTCGACATCCGATTACTCAAATTTGCATTACAAGGACAAAAACATAATTTCCATTATTTATAAAGACTTTTACCAAATTAAGGTTACCAATCCTCAATTATTCATAATTGATGGCTTCATGTTAAATCTCATCTCAAAATAACCATTCAAACATCAAAAAGCAAAATGCAAAGAATTCAAACATCAAAAAGCAACTCAACTGAATTAACTTACAGCATATCCGTACAGGTGTCTATCGTATCAAAATGGCACTAAAGGAAAAAGGCGTACCGATATGGTACTCAAGCGTATCGGTACTGGGCTTGTGTGTTTTTAAAATCCATATTCTAGTAGCCAAAAACTGTATCGAAACGGTAACCCGTGTACTGACACCTTCACTATTCCTCAGCTATGCGTACCGATACGGTTACCAGGCGTATCGGTACGCCAAGGCTATTTTGAACAATCTGAGCAGAGACAGATCCCCACGTACCGAAACTTGAGGCCCTATATCAGTATGGTGAGCCCTGTAATGACCTCTAGGTCCAACATATGACACTTTGGCTCAATCTAACACTTTCAGTTCAACCTCTAATCATCATATAGCATCAAAAACATCTAATCATCAAGCATGGCAACATGGCAAGAGATCATACAAAGGATGGCATACTCAAACATTCTCCTAAGAGCATGATTTCTACCCAAGCATGCTTAATGTCTCCCAACCCCTGAAAACCAAGTATAAAGCATCATACAAGTCCAAAACATTAATCCAAACTTATACAAACAGGGAGTAACCAAAATACATCTCCCAAAACAACCCGGTCACATTGCATTCATATTACTACTTAGTTCTAATGAAACCATACTTTGAAATGTATCAAGTCCTTGGATCCTTCCTTGCTCACGCGTTGTCCGAGAAGTCTATTTCTCTACATTGATGAGGAGAATAGAGAATAAGCTATAAGCTTAGTGAGGGATCTGCAAAAACGATCATCATGCATTTAAAACCATTTAATTCAAATCACATGTAATTGTCTCATGGTAAAACATCTCATGTTTCTCAAATCATCTAAAACTACACATTTAAATAATTTTCAACAGATGTATCACGGATTCAATCTCTACCTCAATTTAAGTTTCACAACACAACTCCCTTATAACAAGCTTAAACAATATCACATGTATAAATCACATTATACAAATATATCCAATTCTCATGATACATTACCTCATATATTGGCTTTCAAGTGACTCAAAACCAGCAACCTTTCATTTCATAAAACACATCGGATACACGGATTTCTCAAGTTGTTCATACAACCACTTCACATACATACCTCAATCGGAGTAACAACACAATTTCCCACCTCAACGGTTCAAACCGAGGTAACGAAATATTTACCCACCTCAACAGTTTGGATGTATAAATCCATCAGCAGGAGCAAATAGAACATTTACCCACCTCAACCGTTGTGGTTCTTATGGTGGAGAATACGGACACTTACCATCCCTCGACACACATGAGGCGACTTATTATAGTGCACTTTAAACCCTATGGCTAGCCAACTATATCTGATAACAATTTAAACATAGCCGCTTGCCAATATATTCAATAAACCAACATCACCTCATTGTTTTACATATGCATCAAAACAATCCACTTTCAAATACATCAAACCATGTATTTAGTATTCTCAAAAATACTTTCATAAACCATATGTCAATCTCAAAATTCATCATATATGATCATTTACATCATAAATCATTTCTACAACATGCATAATACAATGAGTAATCAAAACCATAACATGTGAATGAGATTTCATTTTGCAAAAACCGAAATTGAGAGAAAGCTCAACTGATACTTACTTCTGAGCTTAGATAAGTGTATCAAACTTTATCTAAACTCCTACAACTCATTTTCAAACCTTTTAACAGCAGTAAAAACACTTTTCCACTCACTAAAAAACCAATGCTTGCTTGTCGATTCACGAATCAAGCTTCCGAAGCTTTCGCGCCGTCTTCGAAAGGTAAAGGATTCAACTCCCCAGCTTTACCCAATCAAAAATAGAGGATTAAAGAACATCTCTGTATCACAAACCTCCAGCAACCAACAAACACAACCTCACCTCACAAGAATTCATCAAATACCTCCCTACATCTATAAAAAAAACACCACCTAACCTTACTTAAACAAATCCCAACCAACATCTAAAGATTCTAACACCTCAATAATATCAATTAAAATCCAAAAACAACTTAAACACATCATTATACCTCTAGCATCACAACAACAACCAAATCACACCAAAACTATCTATAAACAACCAAGAAACCTAGCAATCCATATAGTTTCGTGATTTCATTGGTTAAACACTTCTTTCCACATTATTATACATCTAAATAAAGATCTAAATCCATTAGATTCATCACCAAAACAGATCCAAAACAAGTTCCAATAATTTTCCAAATAAAACTCAATTTAATCAACAAATCTATATTAAAATCATAATTCCTTAACATAAATAAATAACAAAGGACCAAGAACTTGGGGATTTCATTAAAGAACCTTTAATTAGAGGAGAGAAACGAAAATCACCTCTAATTGTTGATTTCTCCCTTAATTGGCCAAGCTTTGATGAAATCCAAAGAAATTTTGCAATAGAATTTGAGAAATCAATTAGAAATCAAAAGAAGGAAATCAATAGGAATTGATTCCTTTTATTTTTAGAGTAGAAATCTTAGTTTGGTTGCTAAGAAAGTTGAGAGAAAAAGGTTAGAAGAAAAGTAGTTACTTAAGAAAGTGCTTTTGGCAATTAAAGATCCTTTTAATAAATCCTCTTTTATTTAACTATAAAACCATTTAAAAACACTTTAAAACTAGCCTAAATTAAGAGAGAAATCTATTGAAAAAGATTGGTCAAATAGCTCTTTAAAGATTCTAAGTTTTGACCCTTTTACGATTTAGTCACCAAAAATAGTTTTGAAAACTTTCAATTTAGTCACTAGACCAAAATGTCTTAAAATCAGTTTAATTACCTCAACATGTCCTTTTTGTTCTCCCAGGTAGATTCCTTTACACCGCGGTGTCACCAAAACACCTTTACCAACTCTATGGTCTTTCCGTAGAGAATTTTGCTACTTGAATCCAGAATTCTCACAGGTTCCTCATCATAGGTCAAATCCGAATTCAACTCAATCTCTTCAACAGGCATAACATGCAAAGGATATAATCTATACCTCCGAAGCATCGACACATGGAAAACATCATGTATCTTTTCTAGCTCTGCCGGTAACCTCAATCTATACGTCACTGGCCCAACGCGCTCAACACCTCATATAGTCCAAATAAACCTAGGACTGAACTTGCCTTTCCGCCCCGAACCTCATCACCTTCTTCCAAGGTGAAACTTTCAGAAACACACTGTCACCAGCTGCATACTCAATCTCCCTCCATTTCAAATCAGCATAAGACTTTTGTCGATCCGAGGCCACTTTCAAACAGTCACTAATAAGTTGCACTTTTTCATTGGTATCCTTTAACACATCCAGCAAAGAAACATACTTCTATCCTGCCTCCGCCCAACAAAGTGGCATACGACATATTCTACCATAAAAAGCCTCGTACGGTGCCATCTGGATACTAGCTTGAGAACTATTATTATAAGCGAACTCCACAATGGCAACTGTTTTTTCCACAATCCTCGAAAATATATGTTACAACATCACAACATATCCTACAACACTTGGATAACACGTTTCAAAAGACCATCCATTTGCGGATGATACGAAGTACTAAAGTTCAATAGTGTACCCAAGGATTTATGCAAACATTCCCAGAACCTCACGATGAATCGCAGATCTCTATATGATATGATAGACTTTGGCACACCGTACAACCTCACAATCTCGGCAATGTACAACTCTGCCAACTTATCCAAAATATACGTTGTATGCACAGCCAGAAAATGTGTACACTTTTCTAAACCTATCCATAATCACCCAAACAAAATTCTTCCTTGATGGCGTCAAAGGCAACCCAGAAAAAAAATCCATGGAGATCCTCTCCCATTTCCATTCAAGGACTATTAACGGTTGCAACAACCTCTATAACACCCTAAATCGGGCCTAGGAAGGTTACCACTATCTAAGCCATTGACTAATTGAATTAGGTGTTAATCAAACTGAAAGAATTGGGAGTTAATTGAGGAAAGAACATTAGCTAACAAATAACTAAAGGATTAAAATGTTGTAACCAACAAGTTAGAGTGTCAAGTTAAAAGGACCAAATTGAAACAAGAGTAAAATAATAACTTGCATGTGTAATTAGACCACTAGGTGATAGTGGAATACTTGTGGCAAGGTAAATTCACATGTGGAAAGGGAGAGTGTAATGGCCGGCCATGTTGGTGAAAGAAAGAGAAAACAAATTTGAATATTCTTCATTCTTGCAATTGCCATAACTGAATAATGAGAGAGAGAGAGAGTTTGGAGAGAAATTTGGTTATTTTCACTTAAAGATTTGATTAGGGATCAATAGGGAATCAAATAGGAAGGTAAAATGCTTGATTCTATATGTTATAGATTTGAATGGTTGAAATTGAATGCTCGTATGATGAATCTTACATCTTGTGGAGAATTGATTGAATGTCATGAGAGCATGTTTGTGTTTGTAATCTTATGTTGCTATGATTTCTGGGAATATGTTTGCATGATCATAGAATGATATAGGTGATATATGGTTTAAGTTGTTAGAAAGATAATCAATGCTGGAAATTGTTGGGAAGTTGCCGGAAATTGAGAATAGGGATCATGGTCGAAACTAGTTTAGATTAGGGACTGTTTTGTTAATTGAAAATGTGTAAACATGTTTGGTTATACATGCTACCTTGTTTTGATCACATTGTTAAGTGAATTGAGACTTGAATAGAGTAATTAGCTTGCTGGAAATGAGTTCATTTAATTGGATTAGTTAAAGCTAGGTAATGGACTGCTCAAATGGTGAATTAAAGGAATGTTGTTGATCAAATAGAACAAATTGAACTTAGCACTATAATGTCTTGTTATGATCACACAGATAAGTGAACTAAACTGACCTAGACATGTAAGAACATGAAAATAAGTTGAATTGCAATGTTAGCATCTTGTTTAGAGGAATTATGAAGCTAAAAATCTAGCCTAGTGAAATCTGCCTAGAAAACTCTGTTCTAGCAGTAACTTTGAAAAATACCATAAATTATATAAAGGGAATGTAAGGCTGAAAAATTTATGGACAATGCCTTAACATGTCTAAATTCATTAGGAGAAAACAGAACTAAATTTTGGATTGTAGAGAAGAAACACTAGGGACAGTGCAAACTGTCTAGTGATGTAAATTACCATGTCTTTAAGTTAAAAACTGTATTAATTGGAAAAGAAATAAAATGCAAGGACTATATGGTTAGAAATACAATTAAGTTATCTTTCTAACGGTTTAAACCAATTGAAATTCTGATGTACGGAAAGAAAGTTATGCACGTTTAAGTAAGCAGTGCACCTGCTGCCTGGTACCAGCAGTTTAAATGTTATTGCTCTTGTATATGTGATGTATTAACCTTGTTGCTATGTTGAATGATTTTGTGATTACATTTTTTGACCTTGTCCTGTCTATGTGATTTATTAGAGCAAAGAGAGGACTTTGGTGAAGGATCTAAAGTCGAGCATTCAAGGAACAAGAAAAAGGGGATAGTCTTGCGAGACTAGCTAGCTTGGAGTATTGTGAGTGTAGTTTACAATACGGTTAGGACTTAGCTCCTAACCAAATATGCATGGCTATCTTCTTGCCATTGATATGCCATGTTAATGATCTTAATTTAACTTGAATATGAATAAAAGGGAAGATTAAACTAAACTAAAATTGTGAGTAAGTAATAGAATGAAAATTGATAAATTAATTAGAAAGTACTTGATAACATGAATTAAGTCATGAAATAAAGATATTGCTTGATGCCTAAGATGGCATATGTAAAATGTTTACTTGAATAAGATGTTGAATTGCAAAATGTTGAGCTAAGGCTGAATTGGCCTATGGGCTAAAGTATAATGTTGCTATACCTTGCTTGAATTGATTCTTGAACTTGAAAAGCTTGAAATCCTTGAATAAATAAAGTGCAATCAAACAACCTTGGTTGCTAGTTTAATAGGTAGAAGGGCATGCCTTAGAGTCTACAACTCATTTTGTCAGGGTGGACTACGGTCCAGGGCTAAGGCCCCTAATTGGCGATAGACGGAGCGTACGTATGTGGCCTTTGGCGACAGTAAGAGGGTTGACCAGTACTACAGTACATCTTGTGGCGATAGTTGGTTGGAGAGTCAATTACCTAGACAAACTATAAACCAATGATTGTTTCAAAAGAATATAAATGAGCTAATAAGTATGAATTGTTAAAATACTTGTCTTGAAGTATTTGTTACTTGAATTTCTTGACATGTGAACTTGCTACTTGAACTACTTGATATGTATTCTTGAAATGACAAATATGTAATCTTGAACTAATTGTTACTTGACTTGAGATGCATGTATATTGCCTGGATATGTACTTGACTTGAATTGAAATGTGTATATTTCTAGAGTATGTTATTTGACTAGAAATGAAGTTTTAGTAAAGCTTGAATTCGAATGATTCCAACCTTGACTAGGCTCAAACTTAGCTAATTGATACATGTCTTATTAATTGGTTAGAACTAGTTACTACCTCACTAAGTACATTCTTGTACTTACACTCTTGTTTTCATTCTTCCCAACCACGGGATAAAGGATTCGATCGTTTTCTTGATCCTGAAGCCTGATTTCTTGAGCTCAAAGCAAGACACAAGCATAGCTAAAGTATGGTTCATATTTGTTTAGTACTCCCCTAGTTGGAGGCACTTAGAATGTATATAGTGACTGGTGCATGCATTTTGAATATTTGAACATGTATATATATATATATATATGTTTTGAATGGGCTTACTATGTATTAACTTGGTTGATATTATGAATCAAGTAATAAACTCTTTGCTGCGCATATGAATATAAAAATTGAATGATTCAAAGTAATTAAACTAGCCTTGTGCCATTCCAATAACTTGTGATATGTGATAATTACTTGTGTAAACATACCATGTTGTAGTATTGTTATAAGCTTGTATGGTAAATGCCGATGGTAAGGCTTGGCATTTTGCTTGCTTGGAGACAAGGTATGTACAATTGAAATGTGACATGTATCAATCTAAGGAACAATGAAATGTAATGGAAATATGTGTACTCACTTAAGTTATTCGAATGAAACTTGTATGATGATGTTAATTAAATTGTTTGGTAACCTATAATGTCTTGAAATCAAAATATGAGATTGCTTACATGTTAAGTTATAAATACTTGATTAACTGCTAGTTAAGTAACTTATCTAGTAGGGATGAGTTAACCTATTCTTGTCTCGTTCTTGTTTGTAATGTACTTGGTAATGCTCCTAAACCGGTTTACTACTAACCCGGGTAGGGGTGTTACATTTATTGGTAATTAGAGCTTTTTTAGTCGGTTCTAGGACAAAACCGGGCTCTCTTGCATCATATAGGATACTTGTGCCACCTAGGAGACTTGTATTGTATAGCTTGTTTCTTTGCTTAACTAAACTGAATTCCTAATTGTTCTATTTAAATGTAGAATGTCAGAAACAAGGCTCCATCGGGATGATGAAAGTCTCGTAGACTGCTCGAATAAAGGATAAAGAGTGAGGATAGAACAAAATCCTCTACAGCAATGTGCTGAACCTAGAGCGCAAGCTCAACCTTGATTGTAAAGTTGAACTTAAAGCCTAAAATTGTAAAACAAAGCCTTGTAGTTTCGAACCCTATAGAGGGAACTCAAACATAAGTTTTATCTGTAGAAACTGTCCCCTATTCATTCGAAATGTACCCTTTCTTGTTAATCTATATGTACCACCAACTTGTGAGTTTGATCTAGTAATGGGACTAGATTGGTTAAGCAAGCATGAAGCATGTGTAGATTGCCTAAATAGGAGATTTTACCTTCGGGGTTTAGGAAATGAATCAATTCTTCTAATTGACAAGAAACCGACCTCAATCTTTGCTGCTATAGTCTTACAAGATGAATTTGAATCCGGCTTACCTTGTGTGCCTATTGTATCTGAATATCTTGATGTTTTTCCCAAGGAACTCCCTGGTCTCCCTCCAACCAGAGAAGTAGAGTTCGGGATCGATGTCCAACCTGGAACAACTCCGGTGTCCATCACACCTTATCGAATGGCACTTGTTGAATTGAAAGAACTCAATAAGAAACTCTAAGAGCTACAAGACAAGGGTTTCATTAGGCCTGGCTCGTCTCCCTAGGGTGCTTCAGTCTTGTTCGTGAAGAAGAAAGACAGGACTATGAGACTCTGTATTGACTACAGACAATTGAACAAACTTACTATCAAGAATCAATATCCTCTCCCAAGGATTGAAGATCTTTTCGATCAACTCAAATATGTCGTGGTATTCTCAAAGATCGGTCTATGATCGGGATACTAACAAATAAGGGTAAAAGAAGAGGATGTACCTAAGATAGCCTTTCATACTCGATATGGCCATTTTTAATTCCATGTAATGCCATTCGGGTTAACGAATGCACCGGCTGCTTTCATAGATCTCATGAATCGTGTATTTAAGCCCTATCTTGACAAGTTCGTGGTCGTTTTTATTAATGACATTTTGGTGTATTCTCAGAATAAGGAAGAACATTCTGAACACCTTCGAATTGTATTACAAACTTTCTGAGACCGTCAATTGTTTACAAAGTTCTCTAAATGAGAATTTTGGTTATCGAAAGTGTTGTTCCTTGGCCATGTCATCTCGGTAGAAGGGATTAAAGTAGATCCAAGGAAGATTCAATCTATCCTGGATTGGAGACCTCTGAGGAATGTTGGTGAGGTCAGAAGCTTTCCTGGTTTAGCAGAGTATTATCGACGTTTTGTCAAAGGATTCTCATCTATTGCCGCAAGTTTGACTAAGATAACTTGCAAAAATGCACCCTTTATTTGGTCCGAGAACCAACAACGAAGCTTCGATTAGCTTAAACAAGCCCTGACTCATGCTCTGGATCTCATCCAACCAGTATTAGGCATGAAGTACACTATTTACAGTGATACATCTCATTTGGGACTAGGATGTGTCCTAATGCAAGATGGAAACGTGGTAGCTTACGCCTCAAGACAACTAAAACCACACGAGTCAAGCTACCCTACTCATAATCTAGTATTTGCAACTATCGTGTTTGCACTCAAATTTTGGAGACATTACTTGTACGGGGAGAAATGCAACTTGTTCACAGACCACGAGAGCCTCAAATACCTCCTAACTCAGAAAGACTTGAATTTGAGGCAAATGAGATGGCTAGAGTTACTTAAAGACTACGATTTAGTTATCGACTACCATCCTGGGAAAGCAAACGTGGTTGTCGATGCCCGTAGTCGCAGACCATGCTCGGGTAAACCCTTAAATCTAAATCCTAGAATAATTCATCAAAGGAACATTTTGAATTGGACCTTTCTTGACTTACAAGTAACCATTCGAAATAGACTTTCTTGACTTACAAGTAACTATTCAAAAATCTCCCTTAATGATCTTTTCCATTTGTTTATAGCTTCCTTGGCTATCAATCCCCATTTCTGTTTATCCAAAGAACGGAAATTCTTGTCTGAACTTCAAGTTCAATCTAGTCTAATCTCGAGAATCAAAGAACTCCAACAAATTAATTCAGATCTTCAGAAGATCATGTCCAAGCTAGACTCTGAGTCTAATTCTGACTTCTCCCTCAAGTTAAATAGACTCATCTATTTCAAGGATAGAGTATGTGTTCCTAACAACAAGGAACTAAGACACGAGATATTACAAGAAGCTCACCAATGCACTTTCTCGATTCACCTTGGATCGGTTAAGATGTACAGGGACCTAAAGTCACTATACTGGTGGCCAGGCATGAAATCGGTTATCACAGACTTTGTTTCAAAGTGCTTAACTTGTCAGAGGGTCAAAGTCGAGCATCAATTCCCCACTAGATTCTTCAACCAATCGAATTCCTTCAGTGGAAATGGGATCAGATTACAATGGACTTCGTTACTAGTCTTCCTTCCACTCCAAGAAAGAATGATGTTGTATGGGTGATTGTTGATAGATTCACAAAGTCAACTTATTTCATCCATGTTCGAATGAACATGAGCTTGGAAACCTTAGCCGAGTTATACATTCGTGAAGTGATTTGATTACACGGTGTACCTACACTTATAATCTCTGATCGAGACCCTAGATTTGCTTTCTGATTCTGGAATTCCTTGCAAAAAGCCCTTGGAACTAAAGTACACCTTAGTACAGCCTTTCATCCTCAATCAGATAGACAATCTGAAAGAATCATCTAAGTACTTGAAGATATGCTACGTGCTTGTGTTATATACTTCGAAAAGAACTGGGAGAAATCTCTACCCCTAGTAGAATTTGCTTACAACAATAGCTACCAGACATCAATCCAGATGTCTCCCTTCGAAGCTCTATACGGAAGGAAATGTAGAACTCCCTTTTGTTGGTCTGAATTAGGAGAAATCAAAATATTGGGACCTTAATTACTAAGAGAACCGATGAACAAGTTCAAATCATACATGATCGATTGAAGCAAGCCTTTGATAGACAGAAAGACTATGCAGACTTGAAAATGAGAGACATCCAATACAATGTTGGAGACAAAGTCTTCCTCAAAGTGTCCGTTTGAAATCATTGAAAGGATAGGGCCAGTGGCCTATAGATTAGCTCTTCCTAGTGAATTTGACAAGATTCATAATGTCTTTCACGTGTCTATGCTCCGAAGATATAGATCTGACACATCCCATGTTCTAGAACCTGAAGAAGTTGAGTTGAATCCCGACCTATCATATGAGGAAGAGCCAATATGAATACTTGACAAAGAAGTTAGAAAACTTCGAAATAAGAATGTTCCCTTGGTGAAAGTGTTATGGAGGAATCATAAAATGGAAGAAGCAACTTGGGAACCTGAGGCTACGATGAGAGATCAATATCCTCACTTGTTCAACTCAGGTAAATTCGAGGGCAAATTTATTTTAAGGGTGGAGAATTGTAACACCCTAAACCGGGCCTAGGAAGGTTACCACTATATAAGCCATTGACTAATTGAATTAGGTGTTAATCAATTTGAAAGAACTGGAAGTTAATTGAGGAAAGAACATTAGCTAACAAATAACTAAAGGATTAAAATGTTATAACCAACAAGTTAGAATGTCAAATTAAAAGGACCAAATTGAAACAAGAGTAAAATAATAACTTGCATGTGTAATTAGACCACTATGTGATAGTGGAATACATGTGGCAAGGTAAATTCACATGTGGCAAGGGAGAGTGTAATGGTCGGCCATGTTGGTGAAAGAAAGAGAAAAAAATTTGAATCTTCTTCATTCTTGCAATTGCCATAACCGAATAGTGAGAGAGAGAGCTTGGAAAGAAATTTGGTTATTTTCACTTGAAGATTTGATTAGGGATCAACAGTGAATCAAATAGGAAGGTAAAATGCTTGATTCTATATGTTATAGATTTGAATGGTTGAAACTAAATGCTCATACGATGAATCTTACATCTTGTGGAGAATTGATTGTATGTCATGAAAGCATGTTTGTGTTTGTAATCTTAGGTTGCTATGATTTATGGGAATATGTTTGCATGATCATCGAATGATATAGGTGATATATGGTTTAAGTTGTTAGAAAGATAATCAATGCTGGAAATTGTTGGGAAGTTGCTGGAAATTGAGAATAAGGATCATGGTCGAAACTAGTTTAGATTAGGTATTGTTTTGTTAATTGAAAATGTGTAAACATGTTTGGTTATATATGCTACACTATTTTGATCACATTGCTAAGTGAATTGAGACTTGAATAGAGTAACTAGCTTGCTGGAAAATGAGTTCATATAATTGGATTAGTTAAAGCTAGGTAATGGACTGCTCAAATGGTGAATTAGAGGAATTTTCTTGAACAAATAGATCAAATTGAACTTAGCACTATAATTTCTTGTTATGATCACATATATAACTGAATTAAACTGACCTAGACATGTAAGAACATGAAAATAAGTTGAATTACAATGTTAGAATCTTGTTTAGAGGAATTATGAAGCTAAAAATCTAGCCTAGTGAAATTTGCCCAGAAAACTCTGTTATGGGCAGTAACTTTGAAAATCATCATAAATTGTATAAAGGGAATTTAAGGATGAAAATTTTATGGACAATGCCTTAACATGTCTAAATTCATTAGGAGAAAATAGAACTGAATTCTGGATTGTAGAATAAATTTTAGAGAAGAAACACTAGGGACAGTGCAAATTGTCCAGTGATGTAAATTACCTTGTCTTTAAGCTAAAAACTGTATTAATTGGAAAAGAACTAAAATGCAAGGCCTATATGGTTAGAAAGAAAATTTAGTTGGGTTTCCAATGGTGTAAACTAATTGAAATTCTGACGTACAGAATGAAAGTTATGCACGTTTAAGTAAGCAGTGCACCAGCTGCCTGGTAGCAGCAGTTTAGATGTTATTGGTCTTGTATATGCGATGTATTAACCTTGTTGCTATGTTGAATGATTTTGTGATTACATGTTTTGACCTCGTTCTATCTATGTGATTTATTAGAGCAAAGGGAGGACTTTGGAGAAGGATATAAATTCGAGAAATCAAGGGACAAGAAAAAGGGGATAGTCTTGCGAGACTAGCTAGCTTGGAGTATTGTGAGTGTAGTTTACAATAGGGTTAGGACTTAGGTCCTAACCAAATATGCATGGCTATCTTCTTTCCATTGATATGTCATGTTAATGATCTTAATTTAACTTGAATATGTATAAAAGGGAAGATTGAACTATACTAAAATTGTGACTAAGTAATAGCATGCAAATTGATAAAATAATTAGAAAGAAAAGTGAAAACAAATGTATGATTCCATGCCTTGGATATGACTTATTATAATGCCTGCTTGATAGTGCTCTATGGTGTAAATGGTTGATTCTTGATGCCTTGGGTGTGAACCATCGAATGCTTGCTTGTATGGATTTCTATGATGAAAGTACTTGATAACATTAATTAAGTCATGAAATAAAGATCTTGATTGATGCCTAAGATGGAATATGTAAAATATTTACTTGAATAACAAGTTAAATTTCAAAATGTCGAGCTAAGGCTCAATTGGCCTAAGGGCTAAAGCATATCGTTGCTATACCTTGCTTGAATTGATTCTTGAACTTGAAAAACTTGAAATCCTTGAATAAATAAAGTGTAATCAAACAACCTTGGTTGCTAGTTGAATAGGTAGAAGGGCATGCCTTAGAGTCTAGAGCTCATTGTGTTAGGGTGGACTACGGTCCAGGGCTAAGGCCCCTAATTGGCAACAGACGAAGGGTACGTATGTAGTCTTTGGCGACAGTAGGAGGGTTGACCAGTGCTACGGTGCATCTTGTGGCGACAGTTGGTTGGAGAGTCGATTACCTAGACAAACTATAAACCAAGGATTGTTTCAAAAGAATATAAATGAGATAATAAGTATGAATTGTTAAAATACTTGTCTTGAAATATTTGTTACTTGAATTTCTTGACATGTGAACTTGGTACTTGAACTACTTGATATGTATTCTTGAAATGACAAATATGTAAAGTTGAACTAATTGTTACTTGACTCGAGATGTATGTATATTGCATGGATATGTACTTGACTTGAATTGAAATGTGTATATTTCTCGAGTATGTTATTTGACTTGAAATGAAGTTTTAGTAAATCTTGAATTCAAATGATTCCAACCTTGACTAGGCTCAAACTTAGCTAATTGATACATGTCTTATTAATTGGTTAGAACTAGTTACTACCTCACTAAATACATTCTTGTACTTATCACTCTTGTTTTCATTCTTCCCAACCACAGGATAAAGGATTTGATCATTTGCTTGATCTTGAAGCCTGATTTCTTGAGCTCAAAGCAAGACACAAGCATAGCTAAAGTATGGTTCATATTTGTTTTGTACTCCCCTAGTTGGTGGCACTTATAATGTATATAGTGACTGGTGCATACATTTTGAATATTTGAACTTGTATATATATATGTTTTGAATGGGCTTACTATGTATGAACTTGGTTGATATTATGAATCAAGTAATGGACACTTTGTTGCGCATATGAATATAAAAATTGAATGATTCGAAGTAATTAAACTAGCCTTGTGCCATTCGAATGACTTGTGATATGTGATAATTACTTGTGTAAACATACCATGTTGTAGTGTTGTTATAAGCTTGTATGGTAAATGCTGAATGGTAAGGCTTGGCATATTGCTTGCTTGGAGACAAGGTATGTACAATTGAAATGTGACATGTATCAATCTAAGGAACAATGAAATGTAATGGAAACATGTGTACTCACTTAAGTTATTCGAATGAAACTTCTATGATGATGTTAATTAAATTGTTTGGTAACCTATAATGTCTTGAAATCAAAATATGAGATTGCTTACATGTTAAGTTATAAATACTTGATTAATTGCTAGTTAAGTAACTCATCTAGTAGGGATGAGTTAACCTATTCTTGCCTCGTTCTTGTTTGTAATGTACTTGGTAACGCTCCCGAAACGGTTTACTACTAACCTGGGTAGGGGGTGTTACAACCTCGAAAGAAACTGATGTTCTACCTTAACACGTTGGCAAGCCATGCAACAAGCCACAAAATCCGCCTTCAAACCAACCCAAAAATACTCTTTCTTCAAGTCCGAATACATCTTCGGACTCTCCAGATGCATAGCAAAAGGACTCAAACATGCCTCAGTCAAGATAGTGTGCCTCAACTCATCAGCACTCAGCACTACCACTCGACCCTTGAAACAGAAAACCTCGCCTTCACTAAACCATAATCCGTTTGATTTCCATCTAAAACATCCTTAACATGCAGCTCCAAAGCATCATCATAAGGTTGTTTCTCCTTAATCATCTGCAACATCGGAGGCTTCACTTTCAACTCAGCCAATAAACTGCCATCATGTATTACACTCAGCCGAGCAAACATCTCCTTTCACTCCACTGTGACCTTTCTACTTAAAGCATCCGCTACCACGTTAGCTTTCCCCATATTGTACTCAATCATTAGATCATAATATTTAAGCAACTCTAACCATCTTCGTTGCCTAAGATTTAACTCTTTTTGAGAAATCATGTATTTCAGACTTTTATGATTTGTATACACCGTACACTTCTCACTATAGAGATAGTGTCTCCAAATCTCCAAGGCAAACACCACTGTCACAAGTTCAATATCGCACATAAGGTAATTGCGTTCGTGCACCTTCAATTGCCTTGATGCATAGGCGACAACCCTTTCTTCTTGCATCAACATGCATCCCAAACCCATGTAAGACGCATCACTGTACACAACAAACTCCTTTCCCAACTCAGGTTGAATCAAGATTGGAGTGTGTGTCAAAGCTTCCTTCAGATTATCGAATGCTTATTGTCTAGTTTTTGCCCACTAAAAACTCACACTTATTTAGCTTCGCATACAACTTGTTGTCCAAGATGACTTGCAACACAATCTGTAGATGTCGATCATGATCTTCCTCGGTACGAGAGTACACAAGAATGTCATCAATGAACACTACTACAAACTGGTCCAAGAATTTATGGAACACCCTATTCATTATATCCATGAAAGTTGTAGGTGCATTGGTCAAACCAAACGGCATCACAAGGAACTCATAATTCCCACAGCGTGTGCGAAAAGCTGACTTCGACACATCCTTATCCTTCACTTTCAACTGATAATACCCAGATCGCAGACCAATCTTAGAAAACACTGTAGCACCCTGAAACTAATCAAACAAATCATCAATCCTCATTAAAGGATACTTGTTCTTAATCATCGACTTGTTCAGTTACTGATAATCAATGCACATTCTCATCGTACCATCCTTTTTTCACAAGCCACATTGATGCTTTCTACGGTGACACACTTGGTCGAATGAAACCGTGGTCCAACAACTCTTGTAACTGTGTCTTCAACTCCTTCAACTCTTTCGGTGCCATACAATACAGAGCAATCGACACTGGAGCCATATTCGCGTACGTCTCAATGCAAAACTCCACCTCCCTATCTGGCGGCAAACGAGGGAACTCTTTTAGAAACACTCCTAGATAATCGCAAACTGTGTGAATATCCTGGGCACGCATTTCCTTCATATTCGAGTTCATCACATAAGCTAGGTATGCTTGACCCCTACATTCTAACAACTTCCGTGCTTCCAGTGTTGAAACCATGTTTGACATGAACTTGACAATTTTTCCCACAACATCGTAATCCTCGACAACTTTCAGAAAAACTCGTTTGGCCTCAAAATCCACTACAACCTTGTGTTGAGACAACCAATCCATACCCAGAATCACATCAAAACTGTAAAACGGTAACACCATTAGGTCGACATCAAACACATGTCCTTGAACCATCAAGGGACAACTCCTATACAACTTTCTAGCTACAACTATCTCACCAAAAAAAATTGACATCTAACAATTCTACAGGCAAATCCAACAAACATGCATGCTCGTGCAGAATGGAGGAATACGTAGAACCATAATCAATCCAAGATAACAAAGGCATAGACTACAAGGTAAAGGTACCTGTGATCACGTTGGTATTATTCCTCCCTACACGGTGAGCGAAGACCCTCGCCAGTCCATCGCCCTCTGACTGAATTGCTATGGTATGCGCTACCACTCTTTGTCCATCATCCTTGCACTAGAAATATTTACGGCCGCGCCCACGACCTCTCTACGCCACAGCAATAGGTACATGAGCCTAACCCTCTCTAACTAACTGCGGACAACACACCCAAGACTAACTCGCGACCCACAACTCCAACAAACCAAAAGTACTTACACTCTCCCAAATATCACCTACCATAATGCCTGCACTCTGGTACTACCAAGTAGATATACTGACCTTACTGTCTGAGTCCGATATTGTTTCCACCTCACCTCTGATCTGAACAACACCCTCGATTCCTAATCTTCTTGTGCCAAACTCTATCCATACTTAACTCAGCATACCTCCTATCAGCTGGGGAACTCCTCGTACAAGCGAACAACCCCAACTTCTATTCTATGTCTTTACCTGAGAAGACCAGAACATCAACTCCGTATAATCTATAGCAGTAAGAAAATTTTTACCTTCTTCACCAAACTGTAAGAAAACGGTCGGTTTACTAGCAAGCATCAAACTAGCTCAAAAACTCAATCCCCTATTCAAACACTGACATACTTCCCTTGGAAATTCTTCAATCTCTGAAGGTCATTAGTAAGTGTGAATGTATGTATGCATGTTACCTATATGCCCTCTTAAATGCCTATGCACATGCATGCTGAATCTCTAGTGTCATGCCCAAATGTATGCCTATAATGGAATATTTAAATATATACATATAAATGCTTTGTCCTATGCATGATCAACAGTTCACGCTTACAACATTCTCAGACCGAACTTACACAACTTAATCGCATCATCAGAACATGAAGATACCACCACTTTTACATTTCCTTTTATGCACCACCACAACATAAAGGAATTTGGCAGCCGTACCAAGGTACGTCTTTACACCGAACCTGTCTTCGCAATTGAAAGACAATTCCTATAACATCAATTAAACCATCTCAAGAAAGGATCCCTAGCAACACAACTTTAGGAACCCAAAACATCCTCGACCCCTGATCGATACTTACTACCAAGCTTAGATAAGTGTCTCAAACTTTATCTAAACTCCCACAACACCTTTTCAAACCTTTTAACAACAGTATAAACACTTTTCCATTCACCAACAAACTAACGATTGCTTACCGATGGACGAATCAAGCTTCCGAAGCTTCCGTGCCTTCTTCGAAAGGTAAATGATTCAACTCCCCTACTTTACCCAATCAAAAACTGAAGATTAAAACACATCTATGTATCACAAACCTCCAGCAACCAACAAATACAACCTCACCTCACAAGAATCCATCAAACACCTCCCTACATCTATCAAAAACACCACCAAACCTTACTTAAACAAAGCCCAGCCCACATCTAAAGATTCTAACACCTTAACAACGTCAATTAACATCCAAAATCAACTTAAACACGTTCTTATACGTCCAACATAACAACAAGAACCAGATCACACCAAAACTATCTATAAACAACATAGAAACCTAGTAATCCATATTGTTTCGGGATTTCATTGATTAAACACTTCTTTCCACATTATTATAATCTAAATAAAGATCTAAATCCATTAGATTCATCACCAAAATAGATCCAAAACAATTTCCAATAATTTTTCAAATAAAACACAATTTAATCAACAAATCCATATTAAAATTATAATTCCTTAACATAAATCAATAACAAATGACAAGAACTTGAGAATTTCATTAAAGAACCTTTAATTAGAGGAGAGAAATGAAAATCACCTCTAATTGCTGATTTCTCCATTAATTGTCAAGCTTTGATGAAATCCAAAGAAATTTTGCAATAGGATGTGAAGAAATCAATTAGAAATTAAAAAGGAAATCTATAGGAATTGATTCTTGGAATTTTTAGAGTAGAAATCTTAGTTTGGTTGCTGAGAAAGTTGAGAGAAAAAGGTTGGAAGAAGAGTAGTTGCGTAAAAAGTGATTTTGGCAATTAAGGATCCTTTTAATAAATCATCTTTTACTTAATTATAAAACCATTTAAAAACCCCTTAAAAGTAGACTAATTTATGAGAGAAATCTGTTGAAAAATATTGGTCAAATAGCTCCTTAAAGATTCTAAGTTTTGACCCTTTTACGATTTAGTCACCAAAAACAGTTTTGAAAACATTCAATTTAGTCACTAGACCAGAATGTCTTAAAATCATATGTAATTACCTCAAATTGAATTCACCAAATTACTTAAAATATTAATTAAGTAATTTTTAACATTTTCCATATTTATTTTGACCAAAACTCAATTTTATAAAATTAAATTCCCGAAACTATTCGAATTGCCTAAACTGGTTCATCTGAACCACCTAACCAATCTGGTCCACATCTAGGCCCAATTTCAGGGCATTACATAAATATCACAAAAGATAAACAAATTAAACAATATGATAGACATGAATCAAACAAGCAAATGATTAAATTGCATAAAATAAGAACTAAATAACTGAATTGAAATAAAAAGGACTAGAGTGAAGAAATTGTAAACAGTGGGACCGAAGGGTAATTTTGACGGAGAAAGGGTGTGAGTCAAACTCAGGCGCGGGTCGGTTCGCGGGTCACTCATAAAGTCCCAAAATTAGAAACAAACTTCATTTGTTTTCCCCTTGGCCGAGTGGATCAAGCAACCTTCCTCCTAATTCTCTGAAATATTCAAGGGTATTCTTCATGGATTGAAGAACACCACCGTGCAATCCTAGTTTTCGGCAGCGGTATGCCGTGCTCCTCCATGTTGGCCACCGTGGCTCAATGCCAACGATAGTTCTTCGGTAGCATTTCCCTCCAATTTTGGCTCCCAATTCCGATGGCAATAGTGGTTCGAACCTCTGGCAACAGCTCCTCTTCCAACGAACAGTAACTCGTGCCCCTTTCTTTGATTCGAACTATATATATAAAAAGAAAAACAGGATTTCAGTGTGAAAATACCTCAAAAAATTCGGCCTAATGCTTGTTATTGCTTCTGATTAGTGTGTGTTACAATCGATGAAATTCATGGCTTTTATAGCCGATTACAATGAATGGTATAAAATAAAAAGGGAAAAATCTTTGATTTTATTCCCCGGTTACAATGATACACTAGGTTACAATCGATTCCTTCGCATATTTACTTTGGATTTGATTTGAATATTCAATTTCCTTCCATTTTTGTTCAAATAGACCACTAATACCCTCATTTTTGCTTGCACAACACGATTGTGAGTATGTAACACCCAAAAATGGGTTAGAAGATTCAAGTGAATTATCGAATCATGTTGGAATTTAAGGTTAGGCTTTAACTAATTAATTAATTCCAAAAAATAAATTAGGTCGATTAAATTGATTTTCGATAAATGTATTGTGGCTAATATTTTTGGAAATATTTTAATGGGTTTGTCAAAGGACAAAATTGAACTTGGGCTATTTTAAATGGTTTGATTTGATATTAAATTAAATAGTGACTATATTACAAGAATTACAAAATTTTATTGATGGCAATTTTGTAAAAAGGGATTAAAGTGATATTTTTACTAGAATTATTAAATCAATTATTAATATATATATTCTCTCTCAAAAGATGACGGTTATTATTTTCCCAAAGATGAGAAAACACACCCAAGCTTTTCTCTCATTTTCTCTCTTGAATTTGCCAAACACAATTTAAAGAACATTGATTTCTTTCTTAATTTTCATCTCTTTTATATCCTAAGTGATTTCTAATCAACAAGCTAGCTTTTGAAGGAGGATGTTTTCAACTTCTATTTTTCCTATCAATTGGGCAAGCTTTTGATTCTAGAAGGTTTTCTAATTGTTTTTAGTTGATTTCCTATAATTTCTATTGGAGTTTATGAATTAAAACGAATTTAATTTAATTTATTTGGATTCTTTGATGATAAATGGGTGATTGTGATTTGATAAAATCAAGATGTTTTAATTGAATTGATAATTAACCTTGTGGGTTAGATGAAATTTAATATCAATTTTAAGAAATTGATTCCGGAATTAATCTAATTGATTAAGTTTAGATTTGAGTTCTTGATTTGGATGATTGGTAGAGCAGTTGATTGATTTGTTTGATCACATATTAGATGCACCCTATACGTTTGATGGAGTGTTTGTAAGGAATTATAAAGCTAAAAAGAAGGAAAATCGAATAGCGAAGGGGCAGGGGTGCGAGTTGTGCGCAAGCAGGATATAAGCATGGGCAGTAGCGGTGCTGCCGTTCCCTTCGAAGGGTTTGGTTTGTGTGGTGCAGCTACTGCTGCTCCTTTTATTCCATTATGCGTATGTATTGGTTGCTAAAAAGAAAAGACGATTCTAAGGGGGAATTGAAACAAGCAGTGGTGTGAATAAAGGGAATTAGGGAATGATCCCCTGCAGTGACGTGAAATGAATTAAAAAAAAAAAGGGTTATTTCGTGTATGGCGTGTGTAATTGTTCGAATCATAAGGGTGTCGAATGTCACGTGGGGTATTTTAATTAAAGTTGTTACTTTGGTGTGGTCCAATTTATATTGACCCTTGCATTTTCGTGTGGAAGATGACAAGTGTTCAGACGATTTTCAGATAGGCGTCGAGGCATTGGTGTCAAGGCGATAGCAAGTTGGTGAGTGCAAATATGAGTTGGTTCTCCAAATAAAGTTTGAACTAAGGTTTGGGGGTTTGGTTATAGCCTAGCAAGTTGGTGAGTGCAAATATGAGTTGGTTCTCCTAATATGTGGATGCTTAAGGGCATTGAGAAATGGTTCATAAATGGAATGTGGTTGTTGCCTTGAGAAATGTGACTTTTGCATATGAAAATATTTTGTTAAATGCATATGGAAAACAATAAGTAAATGTGATTAAAGGTGTATGTTGGCTATTTGACAAATGAAATAAATGTTATCGGATATAGTTGGCATGCCATAGGGTTTAAAGTGCACTATAGTAAGTCGTATCATGGTCGTCGAGGGGTTGTGATTGTATCGTTTTCTACGACCATTGAGAACCGTAACTGTTGAGGGGTTGCTCCAGATAGTGGATATAAAAGGTGTGTTTAAAGGTACCACCACGGACATCCGAGTATCCTGTGTGTTTTTATGAAATGGTTTTGGTCACTTTAATGCCAATACATGACTTAATGTATCATGATGGATTGGAAAGGTTTTGCATATGTGATATGTGCTTATGTTGCTCTTTAAGCTTTGCAATTGAAATGATAATGCATGAGAAAGCTTAAGTTGAGGTTTTTGAATAAGGGATTATGCATGTAATCCATGATACATAATTGTGCATACTGTAACCCCCTTGACCCGGCCTAGTCACTAGACCCGAACCAAGAAGATCACATTAGGTTTATCGAAGCAAACCAACTATCTTACTCGAATTATGGTCCATTTTTTTCTTTTAGCTTGTCTAGATGCATTATTAAGACCTAAGGTATTCATACAAGTAGCGATTCAGGTTTCATTCGATTCGAACATCGATAAGGCACTCAATTACAAATACAAGCATTCTAGGGACCAAAATGTAAATCTAAATAATTATAGGTACTTACATAGATTTCAGGTTATCAATTATTAATTAATTATATTTCATGCCAGCATGCCAAATTTCAGCTTCAACAGATAACAAAGAAGCATCCAATTTAGCACAATACGAAATTAAGGACTACAATGTAAAATTGCCAGAATACAAGGACTAACATGTTTATAAAAGCTTCATACCGAAATTAGAAACTTTTAAGACATGCTTGCAAAATCTCAGGTCAAACAGACATCATTTACCTATTCAATTGATGCAACATACGGTGACAAAAATACAAAGAATCTAAACTTGGTAGAACCCATTAACTGAATAAACTACCAGTCGTACCGGTACACAGGATACCGTATTGATACAGGAAAACATCAAAGAAAATATTGGAATCGATATGCTACAGGGTGTACTGATGTTCGGCTACGCGTACTGAAACTCGATCATGCGTACCGGTACCCACATTTATTACTGGTAATTGAAATAACCCTGCGTACCGATACTGGCACTAATTGTATCGATGCGGGCTGCACCAAAATGCATCTTAGGGATTTGAATCCCAACCGAACATATCCAAATTACTCACAAATAATATTGACAAGCTTATAATATTATACCATCATTAAACACATGAGCTCAATTAATTACATGTCAATTAATCAACACAATTCATATTCATTCAAGTAATCTAGGGGCATGTTTCCTAACAATATAAAGCATTCTCCAATAAACACCAAATAATCAAGACCTCAACATAGGCTATAGAATAATTGAGGAGTTAAAGCATATGACCATAAGTACTCAAAACTAATCTTTATTTAATCCATTTAAATAATTAGATCATAAAGTTTACAAAGCATTAAAATAATAATACTAACATCTTAATCATCAAATACAATCATCATCTAATGTGATACAAAATCAATCAAGTTATCATTTCTTCAATAAAACAAACCATCCCAATATTTTACCCAGATTGCCTTATTACAAATAATAATAGCACCATAAATATACTCTTTTAATACGTTTGTATAGAGATCCCACCTTGCCTCGAACCACAACCCAGCGCTTGCTTAATTCACTGCATTGACGAAAGAAAAGACTGCGTAAGCATATAATGCCTAGTGAGTGTGCTCAAAATGGATAAAACGTCAATGCAACTTTTAAAATCAAAACCGTTATTAGAAACCCGTATTAAAGCAAGCCAATCTCACCATTCCAAAGCACTTAAATAAAATATGCTTAATTAAGCCAAAGCGATTTTCCAATAAGTTTATAAAACATGCCATGCATACTAAATCATATGCGCAAAAACTTATTTTGAAACATGCATACTAACCATATGCAATACATGTATCATGAATTTAATGCATAATCCCATATGCAAACCTCAATTTAAGCCTTCACATGCTTATCCTTCCAATAGCAAAGCTTAAAGAGCACAACATGTAAAAATCACATTATACAAAACATAAACCATTTATCATGATACATTAATTCATATATTGGCATTAAAGTGACCTAAAACCAAATCTTTTCATTTTCTAAAATACATCGGATACACGGATTTCCCAAGTGGTTTCTTCAACCACTTCACATACATCCTCGAACCAGAGCAAATGGTACTACTACCCCTCAATGGTTATGATGTATAAATCTACCAGCGAGAGAATTGGCACACTCTTGACCCCTCGACCGCTGCAGTTCCCATGGTGGATATATGGCACACTCTTAACCCCTCGACACACATGAGGCGACTTATTATAGTGCACTTTGAATTCTATGGCATGCCAACTATATTCAACAACATTTATTTCATTGTCACTTAGCCAAAATATATTTTTAAATACATTTACTCATTGTTTTTTATATGCATTTACCAAAACATTACCATACGCAAAAGCACATTGCCAAAGGCAACAACCACATTCCATTTAGGAACCATTTCTCAATGCACTTAAGCATTCAGATGCTTGATAAATCATTGCATATCATTTAAAAGATGCATAAAACAGTATGTAAATCAATCCATGCTTTTAAAGCAAAACATGTAATTCAAGTCTCATATCAAACCGATATTCAAAAGGCAAAATAGGGAAAAACTTACTTCCGAGCTTAGCTAAGCTTGCTAGGCTTTAGCTAAACCCCCAAGGCCATAATTTAAACCTTTTATAGTACCAAAACACATTTGCACTCACCAACTTGCTACTATCTCAATGCCAACGTCTCGACGCCTAACCGAAAATCGTCCAAACACTTGCAACCTTCCACAAGAAAATGCAAGGGTCAATATAAATTGAAGCACACCAAGGTAACCACTTTATTAAAATATCGCAAGCACAATTAAATTCCCCTAACACATGGTGTTTTTCGAACCATTCAACTAAATTTCCCCCAACCTTATATCCTTTTTTTATGCTTTGCGTGTTGGCAGGGAAGAAGGGCAGCACACCTCACCCCTTTGGTTCCCCTTGTTGCCTGCGTGTTGCACCCAAGGAAAAACAGCAACAGCAGCATGCCCCAGCGCCAGCACATACGCACATAGGCTCCCAGGGGTACGCTGTAATTCTCGTGAAGAGCAGGGCATAGCCCCTACTTCGAAAGCCCTCTTACTATATTTTTTTTTTCACGATTCAACTCTTACTAAACATTTCATTGAATATAAATGGTGCATCCCAACATAAAATCCAATAATTCAATCAACCATTCTACTAATTACCCCATTTCAAGAACTCAAATCTAAATTTAACCAATTAGATTAATTCCAAGAATTAAATTACAAAATCAACTTTAGAATATTATTACCCATGCACAAAATATTATAACTCTATAAAAATCATTAGATTACTATAATCTAAACAAGAGTTATGAGAAAATCCATTAAAATCCAATAATTTCATTAGAAATTAATTTTAATTATCTCAAAGCATGAGAAACTTTAGATTAAGAATCAAAACCATATAAAAAATCATTAAATAACATTTTCTCACCTTGCTTGATGAAAAACCAACTTTGAAGATGAACTCCCCTCTTGATTTCCAGCAAGAAAAACAGTAAAGACGATGTAGAAATCAAAATTCTTAATCCATAATTGTTTAGAAATAAATAAAGAAGAAATTGAAGTAGAAATAATCAAGAAATCCCTAAGTTTTGTTTGGAAGAAAATGAGAAAAAAATTGAGAGAAAACTTAGGAATGCCTTTATCATCTTTTATAAAAATATAACCGTCAACTTTCTTTTGCTAAAAACAAGAGGGAAAATATATTTGTTTTATTTGATTTAATAATTCCTTTTAAAATACTATTTTAGTCCTTTTAACAAAATTGTCATTATTAATATTTTATAACCCTATTGCAAAATAGTCATCATTTAATTAATATTAAAACAACCCATTTAAAAATACCAAACTCAATTCCATCCTTTATCAAATTCATTAAATATATTTTTCACAAATACTTGTCACGATAAATTTATCGAAAATCAATTTAATTACCCAAATTATTTCTCGAAATTAATTAATTAGCTAAAGCCTAACCAAAAATTTCAACCCAATTCTGATAAATTCACCCGAAACTTTTAGCCCATTTTTCGGGGTGTTACAACTCTCCCCCTCTTAAGAAATTTCATCCTCGAAATTCGCCTAAAGGAGCAAATGCTGAACTTTCTTTATCCAAACCACTTCCTGAATTACATTTACGCTACATAGCTTCCACAAATTCAATCATCTCGTTGAGCAACACCTAGTTGCTAGAGACTTAATTAGAAACATCCCTCACAAATGGTAAAACCAACAATTCCCAACTTTCTCTTAACGGGCTTAAACAAAGGGCCAAACAAACCTTGCCATAAAAACATACGAAAATCATCAATTACACATTCGAGCCCAAAATCTCGACACAACATGCCACAAACCGGTCCTTCTACTTTCCACATAACGTCTATCAAGACTTGATTCAACACAGCGTTACAAATTATTCTCAATAACCTTCATCCACGGAGAAATGTCGAGAAACACTCAACCACCCATATGATAGCGGGTTTCTCATCGTCTCAATTCGTACAAAACTTATATGATTCTCGTCCAAAAACACCATCAAAATATAGAAAAACCGCTTTTAACTTGCACCAATCCTTTCTAATATCCAATTAGTCCTTCATAAACAATTCCCATCTCAATAATCGTTGCAAAGATCACCAACTAATTTCCAAAACTACAACCAACACCAAAGGCTTCACTTAACCATACATCAGTCTCAATCCATGAAGAACAAATATCTCGATTTAGACACCTAAACCAATTATGGGACCAAACTGGTAAAACCAATTTTAGATTATTATTAACCAATAAGAAATCATTAGTACCCATTAGAAATCATTAGGTTTGAACAACCTAACCATAATTTGTTCTTGAAACCATTTCAAACTAATTAAATTCATTCCAATCACAGATGTTAATAAGAAATAATAGATTAAGGACACAAAGCGTATGGAATGTTAATAAGAAACCACAGCTCACCTTGCTTGATAGGATTACAACAAGAATGAGCTCCCCTTTGTATTCTAACATGAAAAACTTTGTTGACCAAAATCCACCGATTCGATTAAGTTTAAAAAAATCATTTGGATGAAAAATGGATTATAAATGTGATCGGAAAATTAATTGATCATTGAAATCATTATAAAAAAGTAGAAAATATGAAAAATGGTTTTTAGACGAAGTAAAATTATATAAAACCTCTATTTTTTTAAATGACAAACATCGGTAGTAGCTTTTTTAAACAAAAGAAATTTGAGTTGTTAAAAATACAAAGGGTGCAATTACTCCCTAATGATTCTTAGCCTTTGTCATCTCTCTATTTAATTCACAAAAACTACTTTTAAAACCAAATTTTCTTTCTCTTTTTTTAAGTTATCAAAAACATAATTCTTGTTATTTGATAAACCAATTAAATAACCTTCCAAAACGTTATCCAAGTCCAACTTGTCACATTCCCTTGAAAACACATTAGATTATTAACCCGAAATTAATTAACGAACTAAACTCAACCCACGATCCCAAACGAAAACCAACAACCGTCCAAAGTAACAAAACATCTTTTTCCATAACTTCGCTAACGGTGCAACAATCTCATAAGATTCCTCCACAAACTTCGATAATAATCAACTAGATCTAGAGAGGCTACGTACTTCTAACACCAAAAGTGGTTGCTTCAAATCTAGCAGAGCTCAAACTTTCAAGAATTAATCTTTAACACCTTCTACAACCTATGAGACCCTAGAGAACCTCATCGTTAAAGCTAACTTACAACACTACCCCATCAGCCTCTGAGAAGTCATCCGTAAGTGTGAACATATGTATGCATGATTACTTACATGCCCTCATAGATGTCTATGTATATATATGCAAACCTCTAATGTCATGCCCAAATGTATTCATGTACCGATGTATATAAATATATACATATAAGTGTTTATGCACTGTGCATGTCCAACTGTTCACACTTACTAATAACATTCTCAGAGCCAATATTCATTTCACCAAACCGAAACTCGTACTTATCCAAATAAGGAACAAACATTTGCTTTGCTACAAGGCTTGATAAACCATTTATGATTGCCGATCAAAATCCCTCTCAATACATTTGTACACGAGAATACTATCGCCCATGCTAGTTGCAAAACCAAATATTCACAAAATACCCAACTCATCACAACCTTGAATATCACTAGTGCATTCACCGTCTACAAGGCAAAACCCTAAACGCATACCAACTAAACGGTCTTAAACACCGTTATTGTTAACAACCATGTTGATGCTTCACGAAAAAGAACTCTCAATCAAACATACCCACAAACCGACCATTTTTACAACTACGTTCTCAACTCATACATTACCTTAATGCCCACCAACATGACTCAAAAATGATTTGGGAGTCGCACCAAAGCATGTCTCAATACCGAACTCAACTTCACAAACATAGGACAACACGGTAAAACTCCCTCGTAAGCATTCCATGAAAGAATTCCCGAACAAGACAAACATTCTTAAACCATGAATTACCACATAAGCCAAAAGCTCATCAAATATGATATGGTCCGTTCTTGGACAAACTCCATCGCAAAAATCAACTCCAACCTTCAAAACTTCAACACACTCAAACAACTACCTTCAAATAATATGTACAATTGTGTGAAACCATAATCCATCAAAAGATGCAATAGGAAAAGAAAATCAAATCACACAACCTTTCATTGATCAAAATACAGATTCCACGATACCGCTACGCCACTCTAATTTCCAAGGACGAAAGTTGATCCAATGCCTTATGCATAATTCATACCTTGACCATCCTCATGGAAATGACATTAGGGACACTATCAAGTTCTCCTTAACAATCAACATCAATTGTTAGGTTTCGATCCTGAACATCAACTTTCTTGCCTGATGCGTACGTCATAACCTTATCACCCCAAACACTCCAAAATCCTCATTATAATCTCAACCGAAGCTTTCTCGAGCATACTTCATGAATCTTGATGTTACCATCAAGCATACAACACCTTACAATTTACTCATTTCCATTTAGATCACCTCACTCACTTCTTGTTTTCAAAATCCATATCATTAACATCTATGCTAATAACCACTCTTAATATTCAAAATAGTGGACCAATGCCACCTATAAACTCATGAACTAGGATTACTTCACTCAAGTTCGGAGACTATTTTTAACCATTCTCGATCGAGGACCAAGTCAAATCAAGATTGAAAACCACTTTTATTATACTATCAATAACCCAGACTACGCTTGCTAAGCTTAGAAGTAACTACTGAATAATTCATTTCTCATTTAGAAATCAAATTCATTACCGGTGTTTAAACTGAATGTCAGGGCGTAGGCTCAACAAGTGATCCAAGACAAACCTGCAAAAACTTTTTCAAAATATTTGTAATAGGCAATGTGTTCCCGATTAACTCCAACATATGCAATTAACAACATGTGCACATATGAATACATTGATCAATTTCTCAAAATAACCAAATTTAACTCTATTGGCCCGAGGTTGTGAAACTCAAGCTCCAATCATATATGTAAACAATCCATCAATAAAATAACTCAACAACAACAACCAACAATCACTAACCAACTCCCAACAATCATAACTTGGCTATAATACCACCAAATGTAACCCCCTTGACCTGGCCTAGTCGCAAGACCCGAACTAAGAAGATCACATTAGGTTTGCCGAAGCAAACGTGAACTATCTTACTCGAATTACGGTCCATTTTTTTATTTTAGCTTGTCTAGATGAATTATTAAGACCTAAGGTATTCATACATGCAACAATTTATTTTTCAATAGATTCGAACATCAATAAGGCACTTAATTGTAGATACAAGCATTCTAGGGACCAAAATGTAAATCTAAAAAATTACAATAACTTACATAGATTTTAGGTTACCATTATTAATTAATCACATTTTATGCCAGCATGCTAAATTTCAGCTTCAACGGTTAAAAAATAACCATCCAATTTAGCACAATACGAAATTAAGGACTAAAATGTAAAACTGCCAAAATAAAGGGACTAACACGTTTATAAAAGCTTCATACAGAAATTTGATACATTTATGACAAGCTTGCAAAATCTCAGGTCAAACGAACATCATTTACCTATTCAATTGATGTAACAACATATGGTGACCAAAATATAAAGAATCTAAACTTGGTAAAACCCATTAACTGAATAAACTACCATTCGTATCGGTACACGGGATACCATATCGATATACGAAAACATCGAAGCAAATATTGGAATCGATACACTAAAGGACGTACTGATACTCGGCTACACTTACCGAAACCCGGTCATGCGTATTGGTACCCACATTTATTACTGGTAATTGAAATAACCCCACGTACCGATACTGGCACTAATTCTACCGATGCGGACTGCACCAAAATGCATCTTAGAGATTTGAATCCCAACCGAACATATCCAAATTACTCACAAATAATATTGGCAAGCTTATAATATTATACCATCATTAAACAATGAGCTCAATTAATTACATGTCCATTAATCAACGCAATTCATATTCATTCAAGTAATCTAGATGCATGTTTCCTAACAATATAAAGCATTCTCCAATAAACACTAAATAATCAAGACCTCAACACAGGCTATAGAATAATTGAGGAGTTAAAGCATATGACCATAAGTACTAAAACTAATCTTTATTTAATCCATTTAAATAATTAGATCATAAAGTTTACAAAGCATTAAAATAATAATACTAACATCTTAATCATCAAATACAATCATCATCTAACGTGATACAAAATCAATCAACTTATCATTTCTTAAATAAAACTAACCATCTCAAAATTTTACCCGCATTGCCTTATTACAAATAATAATAGCACTATAAGCATACTCTATTAATATGATTTTATTGAGATCCCACCTTGCCATGAACCACAACCCCGCACTTGCTTAATTCACTGCATTGACGGAAAAAAAGAGAGCGTAAGCATATAATGCCTAGTGAGTGTGCTCAAAATGGATAAAACGTCAATGCAATTTTTAAAATCAAAACCGTTATTAGAAACCCGTATTAAAGCAGGTCAATCTCAACATTCCAAAGCATTTAAATAAAATATGCTTAATTAAGCCAAAGTAATTTTCCAATAAGTTTATAAAACATGCCATGCATATTAAATCATATGCTCAAAAGCTTCTTTTAAACATGCATAATAACCTTATGCAAACATAGCTTTCAAATACCAAGCATATTAAACCATATGAAAAACATGTATCATGAATCTCATGCATAATCCCATATGCAAACCTCAATTTAAGCCTTCACATGCTTATTCTTCCAATAGCAAAGCTTAAAGAGCACAACATGTATAAATCACATTATACAAAACATAAACCATTTATCATGATACATTAATTCATATATTGGCGTTAAAGTGACCCAAAACCAAATCTTTCCATTTTGTAAAACACATCGGATACACGAATTTCCCAAGTGGTTCCTTCGACCACTTCACATACATCCTCGAATCAGAGCAAATGGTACTACTATCCCTCAACGGTTATGATGTATAAATCCACCAGCGGGAGAATTGGCACACTCTTGATCCCTCGACCGCTACGATTTCCATGGTGGAGATATGGCACACTCTTGACCCCTCGACACACATGAGGTGACTTATTATAGTGCACTTTAAACTATATGGCATGCCAAATATATTCGATAACATTTATTTCATTGTCACTTAGCCAATATATACTTTTTAAAAACATTTACTCAGTGTTTTTCATATGCATTTAACAAAACATTACCATATGCAAAAACACATTGCCAAAGGCAACAACCACATTCCATTTAGAAACCATTTCTCAATGTACTTAAGCATTCACATACTTTATAGATCATTGCATATCATTTAAAAGATGCATAAAACAGTAAGTAAATCAATCCATGCTTTTAAAGCAAAACATGTAATTCAAGTCTCATATCAAACTGATATTGAAAAGGCAAAATAGGGAAAACTTACTTCCGAGCTTAGCTAAGCTTGCTAGGCTTTAACTAAACCCCCAAAGCCATAATTCAAACCTTTTATTATACCAAAACACATTTGCACTCACCAACTTGCTACCGTCTCGAAGCCAACGTCTCGATGCCTAACCAAAAATCGTCCAAACACTTGCCATCTTCCACAAGAAAATGCAAGGTCAATATAAATTGGACCACACCAAAGTAACCACTTTATTAAAATACCCCAAGCACAATTAAATTCCCTAATACATGTTGTTCGAACCATTCAACTAAATTTCCCCAACCTTATATCCTTTTTTACGCTATCTGTGTTCGCCGGCAACAAGGGCAGCACACCTCACCCCTTTGGTTCCCCTTGCTACTTGCGTGCTGTACCCAAGGAAAAATAGCAACAGCACATACGCACATAGGCGCCCAAGGGTACGATGTAATTCCCGTGCAAGAGTAAGGCAATAGCCTCTGCCTCAAACGCCCCCTTATTATATTTTTTCAGGATTCAACTTTTACTAAACATTTCATTGAATATAAATGGTGCATCCCAACATAAAATCCAATAATTCAATCAACATTCTACCAATTACCCCATTTCAAGAACTCAAATCTAAATTTAACCAATTAGATTAATTCTGGGAATTAAATTACAAAATCAACTTTAGATTATTATTACCCATGCACAAAACATTATAACTCCATAAAAATCATTAGATTAATATAATCTAATCAAGGGTTATGAGAAAATGCATTAAAATCCAATAATTCCATTAGAAATTCATTTTAATTATCCAGAGCATGAGAAACCATAGATTAAGAATCAAAACCATGTAGAACATCATTAAAGAACATCTTCTCACCTTGCTTGATGAAAAACCAACTTGAAGATGAACTCCCCTCTTGATTTCCAACAAGAAAAATAGTAAAGCTGATGTAGAAATCAAAATCCTTAATCCACAATTGTTTAGAAATAAATGGAGAAGAAATTGAAGTAGAAATAATTAAGAAATAAAGAAATACCTAAGTTTTGTTTGGAAAAAAAATGAGAAAATTTTGAGAGAAAACTTAGGAATTCCTTTCTCATCTTTTAGAAAAATATAACCCTCAACTTACTTTTGCTAAAAACAAGAGGGAAAATATATTTTTTTTTTGTTTCAATAATCCCCTTTAAAAATACTATTTTAGTCCTTTTTTACAAAATTGCCATTTTTATATTTTATAACCCTTTTGCAAAATAGTCATCATTTAATTAATATTAAAACAACCCATTTAAAAATACCAAACCCAAATCCACCCTTTATCAAATTCGTTAAATATGTTTTTCACAAATACTTACCGCGATAAATTTATCGAAAATCAATTTAATTACCCAAATTAGTTCTCGTAATTAATTAATTAATTAGCTAAAGCCTAACAAAAAAATTCTAACTCGATTCTGATAAATTCCTTGAAACTTTTAGCCCGTTTTCTGGGGTGTTACACATATGGTTTAATATACTTGAGAAGATTATTTGCAAGTGATTTGGAAAGTTTAGCAATTGAAAATCTTGTTTCAAATTGCATTGGTTTTACATTTATATCTTAATTTATATTGAACGCAAGGTTTATGCCGGAAGATATGATGCTTAAAATTTGATCAAGCATGTTCTATTTAAATGCTTTGGAAATGGTGTGTTTGACTTGCTTTAACATGGGTTTCGAATATTGGTTTGATTTTGAAAATGCATTGACATTTAACCTTTTTGAGCGCACTCACTAGGCATTATATGTTGTCGCTCTCTTTTCTTCCATGAATGTAATTAGTTGAGCAAGTGTGGGGTTGTGGTTCGAGGCAAGGGGTAATCCCAAGACAAGTGTTCTAAAGAGTATGTTATATGGTGTTATCATTATTTGTAATAAGGCAATGTAGGTTAAATGTTGGGATGTTATTTTTATAAGGCATGACTATATAGTTGGAGTTTAAATTATGTTGGATGATGATGACATTAATTAATGAGTATGATGTGGGCTTTGTTTAATGCCAAGTACACATAAGGGTTATGATCTAATGAATTAAAATGGTTTAAATATTGACTGAATTGATTGTTTGTGCTCTAAGTGTATAAATGGTCATATGCCACTATTTCTTGGTTGATCCATAGCCTATGTTTGAGGTTTTGACCTTTTGGTTCATGTTGGATAATGCCTTACATTATTAGGAAGCATGCCTCTAGATTACTTGTGTGAATATTGTTGTGTTTGTCTATGGCATGCAATGAATTGATCATATATATTTTATGATGCTACGATAACTAAAAGCATGTCTAAGATGGTTGTAAGAATTTGGATTAGTTCAAGTTGGGATTCGAATCCCCAAAAGGTATTTTTGTGTGACTTGCATCGATACTCTAAGTGTCAGTACCGGTACGCGAGGTCGTTTCGAAGACCAGCTTTGTAGGTGGGTATCAGTGTAACACCCATAACGTATATCCGTAATACGAATATACATTACAGATGTTACTAAAAACATATACTGAATTTTTTAACTCTTCGGTAAACAGCGTTTTCTATAAATTTCAACTGAAAACAATTCTAGACAATTGTAGCTAGTTTTAACCCTGAATTGGTTTATAAAACATAAAATTTAGTTATTTAAAAGAAAATATTGTCCAGGGTGAAAACATCGCTTGTTTCCTAGACCCTTTCTTGATTATAAAAATTCAAAGTGATAAGATTTAAATTCTAGTTAAACCGTTATACTTTTACCTTATTGGTAACATTAGTTCATTTTCATATTCCATGTATCCTTGTACTATCATACTTCAAAAATATATAAACTTTAAAGCTTGCAAAACAGTTTCTTAAAAATATAATAACAAGCCCACTAGTTCCTAACTATTTTAAAGATGTACGTACTTTCACTTACCGATAACTTGACTTCCAAATGAGTGGCTCCTCCTTGCTAATTCTGATCTGAAGAACCTACATGTGAAATAAAACACACGCTAAGTACGAACTTAGTGAGGCAGTTAAACTTATTTATTTTAAAAACATGAAATAATGCAATACAGTGTGTCATATATAAAAGTGCATTTCTTTTTCTCTATAACATAGCAAGTATATCACAATGTATATATGTCATGTATCATAACTATCATATAAATCATGTTATTATTGCATATTATATTCTCTATCATGGACATGCTTTCATCATGTAATCATTTACATATCATGTACTCTATCATGATCATGCTTCATTTATGCCATCATTTGCATAACATGTATTCTATCATGGTCATGTTTTCATTATGCCATCATTTGCATAACATGTATTCTATCATGTATATCATGTCCTACTCGATCATGTGACATGTAACTTCTTTTTCATGTATCATGTATTCATGTAACATTTGTATCATGTATCATATAACATATGTAGCAAGTAACATGTAACATTGGAATCATATATTATGTAACATCTCTATCATGTATCATGTAACATCTTTGTCATGCAATATTTCTATCATGTAATCATCTTGTTATATTATCATCGTGTCTGGCTAGAGGCCCATGGAAACCCCGTAGCCTATATGCATCGCAGTGCCTTGTGGAGTACGTACTCGAGAGGACGCTCTTTGCTCCTCATATAAGGACGCTCTTTGCTCCTTATATTAAAACATCTCGTTAGTGCATTTTACACTATGGGCTTGGATCCCAGGGTGTATCTTGTTTCATTTTAACTTGTTTCATTTTAATCTTGTCATTATCCATATTTCATGTATGCATAATGCATCATCATTTATGCAAACAATCATTCATACCTGGTATTCCATCAATCTTGTCATGTCGAGCAATATATCATATCACATATTATAGATAAATGTAATGCCAATTTCAACATAATGCAAATATATAGAAATGCACTCACCTTGGCCATTTATTAATATGCCTCACTAAGCTCCATTGATCCTTTCCTTTATAGTACCTCGAACCTTCTTTTGATTCAGATCCAACTTCATTTATCACATGAATATCAGTAAACATTTGTTAGATTCACTTCTAACAATATTTCAATTAAGCTATTTAATCATTCAACATAAAAAATTTCCATAAATTTCTTTCCTTCCTTATACTGTTCACAAACTCATTTTTGGTCCTTAATGACCATTTTGATCTTCAAATAATTCCTCCAAGCTTGCTAACTAACATTAGACACAAATTGTCTCAATTTACATTTTCTGTCAACTTGCACTACCATCAAAGATTTACTTCTACAAGGCAGAATACATACTGAATTTTAATCTCCTTTATACCGTAGAAACTAGATTCGCTAACGGTTCTAATGGTATAAGCCACATAATTTAATAAAATGTACAAAAATTATGAAAATTCATCAAACTCCAGTTTACAGGGCTATCCTGACAGAAACTGTTCTGTGATTTTTCTTACCTTTATTCAATTAAAAATTAATATCTTTTAACTCGAAACTCAAAATCAGTTTCCGTTTGTTGGAAATGAAACTAGATTTGATAAGATTTTCAAACATATAAACTAATAACCTAGATTCAATTTGTACAATTTATGGCAAATTTTCAAAGTGGAATTCCAATATTGAATTTCGGAACAGACTGTTATTCTATTTTCTGACCTTTCATCACTTAAAAATTCATGTCTTTTGATATATGAATCAAAATCAATCACCGTTTGTTTTAAATGAAACTATACGAATAAATCTTTACATCGATATAAAATTCACCATCTAACCATTTTTGTAGAATTTATGGTGAATTTTCAAACTTACTGCCAAATCCAGTTTCCTACCCACCTTCCATAAATAACTTCAAACTTTATATTAATTTCTCCTTACTTTGCTATTTGTTAATTTGGTCCCCTTACTTGATTCAAACCACTAATGTATCACTTTCTTCATCAAATAATTATTCAAAAAAATAATTCCCTCTAATTTTTCGTTCTTTCCGAAATAGTCACTAAAAATGCAAAGATAAGGATTCAAGCTTCTTAACTTTGCAAATTAGTCCTCAAATCAACATTAATACTTGAATTCTATTATTTCAACTAAAATTCAGATTTAATCCTTCTCTAAAACCTCATTTCCGAATTGGTCACTTAACTTTGACAATTTGTCAAAATGGTCACTAATTCGATTCAACATCGGTTTAACATTCTAACTTCAATTTCACATCTCAAACTTCAATAATAACATAAATACACTTCAAAATCATAAAAATTCAAATTAGTCCTTTAACTTTTAGAATTGTTGAAATGGTCATTGTGCCTTTAATTTAGGGTTTTACTTCCAAATAACAATTCAAGCTTACTAGATCATTTATCCAACATCACAAACCCTAAATCAAACTTGAATCCATAAACCCTAATCATCTTCATACAAACTAAAATATGTGGGGTTTAAATCTCAACTCAATAACATGATTTTAACATTATACTAGCTTGATTTTAACTTGAATTTCATCACGAAATCATAAAATTCCAAAAGCCCCAAACTTTTTCCATACACCCTAATTTCTTCTCATGAAAAAATTCTCATCAATCAAGCAAGTTTTCCGTGAATTATTTACACCAAAAGATAGAACTTGAAGAGTAGAACAACTTTACAGTTGAAAATATTACTTGAAAATCGAGTTTCGGGGCTTGAATCGAACTTGGAAATTTTCTCCCCTTTCCCCTTTATTTTGGAAATGAAGAGTAGTCTTCATCTTTTGGTTCTTTAACTTTCAATCTCTACAATTATGACACTTGTAAATATAGATGAATTTTAAATTCATTTAATTAGTGAAATTACTAAAATGCCCTTTTAATCCAATGGTTGAGATTTATTCTCATCAAAATCAATGGCCAAGATCTCATCCATGTGTATTTTTACCTTTCAAAATTGCCCTCAAAGTTTCAAAATATTTCAAAAATGCCATCCATGTCAAAGGACCAATTTGCCCTCCAACTCGACTTTATTTACAACAAGTCTTAAAAATTGCCACTCCATTAAAGTTGAACCAAATTGGTTCCATTCCAACTGGCCTCATTCCAAAATATCTTAGATTTTTATTTATGGCATTTATTCGATCCAAAATACGATTTCCAAATTTTTTAACTTTATCGCTTTATAGCCATTAATATAAACTTCGTACAAAAAATCTGGGTAACACGGAGATGTCACACTTGGGGGTGAACTATTCATTTACGGGGTTAGATTACATAACTTTTGAAAACTACACTTTGGTCCTTAAACTTTTCCAAAGTTTATACTTTAACCCCTAAACATTCAAAATTTACATTTTGGGATATTACAATCAGTATGCGTTGTTGTGTTGCTGTATGCGTGACTAGATTCCAATACGCTCTATTGCGTATCAATATTGATTCTTATTTTGATGTTAGCTTGTACCAGTACAGTATCCCATGTGTCGATACAATTGGTCGTTTATTTTGTTAACGATCTTTACTGAGTTTTGATTATTTGCATTTTGGTCACCGTATGTTCATGCATCAATTGAACAAGTAAATGATATCTGTTTGACATGATATTTTGCATGAATTCTTCGAATGTATCTAATTGCTGTAAGAAGCTTTTGTAAACGTGTTAGTCTCTGGGTTTTGGTTGTTTTACGATTTAGTCCTTAATTTTGTATTTGCTTAATTGGATGCTTATTTGCACTTTGGTCCCTAGAATGCTTGTTTTACAACTTGAAACGTGGGTAGTTAAGTATTGGCAACTTGAAACTTGTATAAGTCCCTATAATAATTCAAATTTGCACTTTGGTCTCTAGAATGCTTACTTTACAATTGAGTGTCTTATCGATCTTCGTATTGATGTTCGTATTGAATAAAAATTGAATCGCTGCTTGTATGAGCATCGTAGGACTTAACAATGCATATAGATAAGATAAAAAATGGATAGTAATTTATGCAAGACAGTTTGGGTTTACTTCGAAAAATCCAATGTGGTCTTCTTGGTTCAGGTCTAAAGACTAGGCCGGGTCAAGGGGCTACATTTGGTAGTATCAAAGCCAGGTTAACAACCTTGGATGAATATAGTTTAATTTGGTTATTTTGAGAAAGTGATAAATTTATTATGTGCTCATGTTGTTAATTGCTTATATTGGGGGTTAACCAAGAACACATTGTCTATTACAAATTCTTTTGAAAAGGTTTTTGTAGGTTTGTCTTGGGTCACTTGCCAAGCCTACGCCCCAACTGTTAGGTTTAAAAACATGTAATGAATTTGATTTTAAATGAGAAATGATTTAATCAGTAATTACTTCTGAGCTTAGTAAGCGTTGTCTAGGTTATCAATAGTATAAGATAAGTGTTTTCCGATCTTGAGTTGTCTTGGTCCTTGATCGATGATAGTTAAAAGTGATCTTCGAACTTGAGTGACGTTGTCCTCGTTCGTGGATTTATAGGTAGCGTTGGTCCAAATGTTTCAAATATTAACAGTGGTTGTTATCATCGATGTTAACGATATGGATTTTGAAGACAAGAAGTTAGTAAAGTGTTATAAGTGAAAGAGTGTACACCGTAAGGTGTCATGCTCTTGATCGTAATATCAAGATTCATAAAGTCTGCTCGAGAAAGATTCAGTTGAGATTATCATGATGATTTTGGAGTGTTTAAGTTGATAAAGTTGTGATGTATGCATCGGGCAAGAAAGTTGATGTTCAGGATCAAAACCTGACCAATGATGTTGATTGTTAAGGAGAATATGATAGTGTCCCTAATGTTATTTCCATGAGGATGGTCAAGGTATGAAATGTGCATACGACATTGAATCAAATTTTATCATTGAAGGTCAGAGTGCAGCATAATCATGGAATCTGTATGTTGATTAAAGAAAGGTGGGGTAATCTAATTTTCATTCCCATTGCATTTCCTAGTGGATTCTGGTTTCACGCAATTGTGCATATTAGTTGAAGGTAGTAGTTTTCGAGCGTGTTGAAGTTTTGAAGGTTGGAGTTGGTTTTTTGATAGAATTTGTTCGTGTATGGACTGAGTTATGCTTGAGGAGATTTTGGGCTTATGTGGTAATCCAAGGTTTAAGGATGTTCAGGTTCTGAATATCTGTGTTGTTTGGGGATTCTTTCCTGAAGTGCTTTTGAGGGAGTTTTTTTCGTGTTATCCGATGTTTGCAAAGTTGAGTTCAGTATTGAGACGTACCTTGGTTCGGCTCCCAAGTCCTTTGTATGCATTCAATAAAATTAAAAAGCAGCTTGTGAATGCACCTAGCAACCATTTGAACTTATATACGATGCCATTGATTTCGTTGTGGGGCCAGTGTTAGGTCAAATAAGAGACAAGGTATTTCACGCAATCTACTATGCTAGTAAGACTCTAACTGAAGCTCAAATTAATTACACTACAACAGAGAAAGAACAATTAGCAGTAAATTTTGCTTTTGATAAGTTTCGTTGTTACCTTGTTGGTGCAAAAATTATAGCATTTACTGATCATTTTGCTTTGAGATACCTTTTTACAAAAAAAGATGAAAAATGAAGATTGATTGAATGGATTATATTGTTGCAAGAATTTGATATTGAAATAAAGGACCGAAAAGGGTTACAAAATCAAGTTGCCGATCATCTTTCGAGATTGAAAGTAGGCAGTGAAGACGGAAATAAATTGCAAATTGTTGACGCGTTTCCTGATGAAGGCTTTTTACTGTGGATGCAACACCTCGGTATGCTAATTTTTTTCAATTACCTTGAGTGCGGAACAACCCCTTTGGGTAACTGGGCACAAGAAAGCATGATTTCTTCATGATGCAACAAAATATCATTAGAATGAACCTCATTTTTTCAAAGTTTGCAATGATAATATCATTCGACGTTGTGTTCCTAAGGAATAAATGATGTCAATATTACAGCATTTTCATAATGATCCATATGGAGGGCATTTCGACCGTATGAGAAGGGTCGCAAAAGTTCTTCAATCTAGTTTTTATTAGCCTTCATTATTTAAAAATGTCCAAGAGTTTGCCCAACATTGTGATTGTTGTTGGCGCACAGGATCGTTATCGAGAAGAAATGAAATGCCACAGTAGCCAATTATGGAAATTGAGCTATTTGATGTTTGGGGATTAGATTTCATGGGTCCTTTTTTTAATTCTTTTGGCAATCTGTATAATTTAGTCATTGTCGACTATGTGTCCAAGTGGATATAAGCTGTGGTTATGGCTAAAGATGATGCCAGAACGGTTTTAAAGTTCTTTCACAAGCATATACTCACCCATTTTGGAACACCAAGGGCATTAATCATTGACTAAGGAAAGCATTTTTATTGCAGCTAGGTGGCTGGTGCGTTGAAACGATATGGAGTAAATCATAGGCTATAACATATCATCCTTAGTCCAATGGCTAGGTCGAGATCTCTAACCAGACTATCAAAAACATATTGGAAAAAGTGGTAAATACCACTAGGAAAAATCGGTCCTCGCGCTTGGATGATGCCTTGTGGGCTATTCATACTACGTACAAAACTCTACTTGGGATGTCACCGTATCAGCTTGTCTTTGGAAAATCCTGCCACTTGCCTGTTGAGCTAGAGTACAAGGCTATGTGGGCTTTAAAACAAGTCAATCTGGATTATGAGGTTGCGGGGAAGAAACGATTGTTGGACATCACTGAATTAGAAGAAATTCACCGCAATGCCTATGAAAGTGCTTCTATTTACAAGGACAAGAGTAAACCCAGGCATGACAAGATCATATTGCATCAAAAAATTTGAATTTAGACAATTGGTTTGCTATTCAATTCAAGAATGAAGTTGCAACCAAGCAAACTACGATCACGCTGGTCAGGACCTTTTGTAGTTGTTAAAGTATTTCAACATGGTGCAGTCAAACTCAAGGACAGTAAAGAGGGGATCCTATTCAAAGTAAATGAACAAAGACTCGAACTTTATCATAGTGACTTTGATTCAAAGAGTATTGAGATCATTAAATTGGTTGAATTTTTTTATATTTTATTTAATTACCTTGTTAGATGTAGATTTACTATTCTTCTTTTTCTTGTTTATCTTTAATTCTCTTTTATTCATTTTCTGCAGAATAAATTCTCCTTTGTTTTGTATGGAATCGTCTTTCAACGGCTTGTACGACAAGAAGGCAACATGTGATATGCATGATTTTAGGGGCAATTCAGGCAATTTAATTACACCGATTAATCACCCCAATCACAGCCCTTGATGCAAGAGAGCGGGGGATGCATTCGAAGGGTGTGATTTTTCCGCCACAATCAGATCGTCAAATCTCATCACTTCAGACGCCTCAAAGGAAGTCCCTGTTAAATTTGTAAATTCCCCTGAAAATGTTAGCGAGGTTGAGGACACACCAAAAGAAGAAGCATCAAGCAAGATAATAAAAGATTGTCTCTTTGATTTAAATGTCACAACAGAGGAAGAAACCACTCTGACTTTTCCAAAAAAAAGAAGTTTTTGTGGAAGACGTTGATGAGAACAAGGAAGAAAATTCACAAGTTGAGAAAAATACTATTGAAGAAGTTTATGTTGAAGGAAAGTTTGTTGCATCCAAGGTTGTGGATGCAACTTGTGAAGGACCAGAGTTTGTGCAAAATTCTACGAGACCGGCAGAAGCTGTGTCTGCAACTGATGAACAAGAGGACAACCCTTTTACCATGGTGGTATATAAAGAACCAAACATGTTTATCCCCACTGCAAACACGGCCTATGATGAATCTGGCCAAAGGCTGTCGCGAACATTAGAAAAATGAAGTACTTCATTGCACGCCAGTTCATATATAATAAATATGGGGGAACACTCCATGCATGCGTTATAAAAATGAATCTGGCTAAAGGTTGTCACTGCATGAGTGTATGTCGAGGCAATGAAGTACTTCCTGGGCGTTTGCTGCACAACATCTTACTTCTCAGGGTTTAAGGTGCATTCATTGTTTGATATCTCTGCTACATAAAAAATAGAAAAAGAGAATAACAATATTATATAATAATGTTTAGTTATAAGTTATACTAAATAAATGCTGATAGGTGAAAAGAATCTGAGATGATAGGCATGATGCTAGGTATTGTTGAAATTCCTGTTTATATATTGATGTTTAAGTTGTTTGTGCAATCCTCTATCATGCTGATGCAATTGAGTCATTGCTTGGTTGGAATGATTTAAGTCAGTTGAAGGGAGGACTGGATGTAGGTCTCTATAGCTTTGAGTGCAAGTCAGTTGAAGGTGTTGCTTTAGTGTTTCACACCACTACGTCAGATTTTGAAGAATTCTGGTTATGGCATCGAAGATTGGGCCCCCTTGCTACACATATTGTCAAGAAAATTGCAAATAAATCTCTGGCTGTTGATAATACTACTTGTATGGCTTGTCAGATGGGAAAAAGTCACGTTTTGCCTTTTCGTGCCTCTACCGCTGTGTATACAAAACCATTTTACCTTGTAGAAATTGATGTATGGGTCCAGCTCCTATAGGTTCTAATGGAGACAAATATTTTGTAATCTTTGTACACATGTACAACAGACATACATGGTTATACCTTCTCAAGAATAAAGTGATGTATCTGTTGCTTTTGATATTTTTGCAGCTTTTGTAAAAACACAGTTTGATACACCCATCTTAGCATGGTGGTGGCGAGTTTAAGTTTCTCAAAGCTATTGCTCTCAAGCATGGAAACAGGTTAAGGGAATCGTGTCCGCACACCTCCCAGCAGAATGGAGTAGTAAAACGTAAACACAGACATGTTGTGGATATTGAATTGACCTTATCAACTCAAGCCGGAATGCCTCTGAAATATAGGTCATATGTTGTGCTTAGTTCAATTTTCCTCATCAATCGAATGCCTTTTAAAGTCACAGATAATGAGTCTCCATTTCAGAAATTATTTGGTAAAGCTCCAGATTATTCATTTTTTTTAGTGTTTGGCTGCCAATGCTTTCCTCACATCAGGCCGTTTAATAAACACAAGTTGGATTTTCGATCCAAACCATGTGTTTCTTGGGTATTCTCGGTTCACCAAGTATATCAATGTCCTAATTCTTCTGGCAAAAATTTTATTTCAAGAAGTGTTATATATAATGAATGTATATTTTGTTTTAATAATTCTTCATCTCAGGATAATACACCAATGACAGCTCCTTCTACTTTGTTGCATCAAGTTCCTGGAGCCCCTACTACACAAGTTCCAGGAGTTCCAGTCCCAAGCCCTAATATGCATGAAAATGAGTCAGATCATGCAGGCCATGCAGGTACGTGTGTTCAGGACAACATTGAAACAACAGATAAGGGTGACACTGTTGAGGATGATCTGGGTCAAAACATGCCTGGTCTAAGTCGAGCTGATATGCAAACCAAAAATCAGAAAGATGTTGATCGATTGTTTGAGGGAAGTTCGAGAGAAAATTTAATGCCAGGCTATTCTTAGGACTCTTAGAAGCCTCTGGAGCAGATTCTAGACTCTACTTCATTTACATCTTATTTGCGTGCAGTGAGATCTGACACTCAAGCTCTTTTCCGCAGGAACCATGCACTCAAGTTGCTCCTCCTCAGTGTAGTGGCACTCAAAAAAGCAAGCTGGTAACATGCATGCAATGGCCACCAGAAAGAAAAATGTATAATAAAGCCAAAGTTATACATTACAGTATAACAAAGAAGTACGCAATGATGTTCATGAAGCCATTAAAGATGACAATTGGAGGGAGGTTGTCAAGGCTGAGTATAGAGCATTGGTCAGCAACAATACCTGGGACGTGGTTGAGTTACCTGCATGAAGGAAGGCAGTGGGCTGTAAATGGCTCTTCAAGGTCAAGCTAAATGGTGACGGGTCTGCAAAAAGGTTCAAAACGAGACTAGTTGCCAAGGATTATTCTCAAGTTCCAGGTTTTTTATTTTATGGACACCTTCAGCCTTGTTGTTTGTTTCTCCATAGTCAACATTATGATTTCATTAGTTGTCTCGTGCCATTGGCAGATAAGGCAAGCTGATGTTAACAATGCCTTCTTGAAGGGAGACTTATGTGAACCTGTCTATATGCAGCAAGTACCTGGTTTTGATGAAAGTTCTCACAATGGAAGCATGCTTGTGTCTAAGCAAAACAAAGCTCTCTACGGGCTTCGACAAGCTCCGAGAAATTGGTTTCTCAAACTGAAGTTCTTATACCATCTAGGTTTCATTCCATCCAAAGCCAATCCCTCTTTGTTTGCGCTCAACTTGAATGACAATATCACTTATTTAGTGGTATATGTCTGATAACTTTATATTATTTTGATATAACACAATAAAATATACAAAATTTGTTCAAGAGTTTTCAAATAATTCTTTAAAATATTCTCATGTCAAAAAGAATGTCAAAAGTATTTTGATTTGATTCTTACATCTTAAAAATTTTAAAATGTCAAAAACTTTTGGAAAAAAACTGATTTCCTGGAGCAAAGTTTCGAAACTATAATAGCAGTTTCGATACTTGGCAATAACATAATGGTTTTATGTTTTGAAACTATTGGAAAGTTTTGAAAATCATGCAAGAGTTTCCAATCTCTTGTGTAAGTTTCAAAACTCTTGGGTTCTAACGTTCGGATTTTTAATATGGCTCAAAGAGTTTCGAAAAACTCCTATCCAGGTGAGAATTTAATGCTCGATTTTAATGGTTTCCAACAGCTCCAAACTCCCTCAAAAGCCTCACAACGGTTAGAAAAGCTAAAGGGCAGATAAAAGGGACCTCCAAACAATAATGAAGCATTAAGAAAGTCAATTCAAACATACGAGCAATAAAAATTCAATTTATGCTTAGTTTTTTTCATCTTTCTTGTAAACACTATTCTTGTTCTTCATTGTAATTCATTTGCAAGTGTTTCTTGGGTGTGTGTGGGAGAGCTTACATTTGTAAACACTATTCTTGTTTTTCATTGTAATTCATTTGCAACTGTTTCTTGTTTTCTTCTTTGCACTCAAATTTGGGAAATGATTGAATAGACATTGGGGTAGTGGATGTAGACTCCATTGAGGGAGTTGAACCATTTTAACTCTCCTTGCAATTTTCCTTCTTTGCAATTAGTCTCCACCATTCTTTAAAATTTCAATTCACCCCCTCTTGGCTTTATTCGTTCGATTGCTACGCTCAGCAATTAGTATCAGAGCGAGGCTCATTGGAAGGTCTTACAACATCTTGAGAAGATCTAAGAAATGTACAATCATCTACATGGTCATTCATGACTTCCTCTTCCACCATTGAAGCTTGGGGAGATTCTCAACCCACCAACAAGCCTTGTTTTTCAATGGAGTAAACTATGCCTATTGGAAGAAACGAATGAAGTTATTCTTCAAGCATTTGATCTTGATGCTTGGAAGATCATCATGGAAGGCTACACTACTCCAACCACCGAGATGAGGACTTGGAGCAATGATGAGAACAAGAGATTCTCTACAAATGCCTAGGCGAATCATCTTCTATTTTGTGCTTTTGGCCCGAATGAATATGGAAGGATGTCATCATGTTCCAATGCCAAGGAGAATCGGGACAAACTTAAAGTCACAAGTGAAGGAACCAATTAATTGAAGGGGGCCAAAATCGGGCTCCTCAACCTCAACTATGAAAAGTTTAAGATGAACCCCGATGAAGACATCAGATCCATGTCCTATCAATTCTCAGTGATCGTGAATGGATTAAAGGGAAATGGAGAGGTGATTCTGAAAGACAAACTTGTGAGAAAGATAATCTACTTTCTTCTAGATTCATGAGAATCGAAGAAGACGATGAGTATAGAAGCAAAGAACCTCAAGACTCTCAAATTAGATGAGCTTATTGGTTTATTGCTTACCCATGAGATGATTTCAAAAAAAAGGAAGAGAATAAGAAGGAAGTTGAAAAGAACAAGTTTGGAGTTGCTCTTAAATAAATGAAAGAAGAGAGTGATTCTAGTGGAGAAGGAGAAGACAAGGAGATGGTTATGCTTGCCAAGAGATTTAAAAAATTCATGATGTCCAACAAAAAAAGAAGATTCCATAGAGAATATGGCTTCAAGAATGAATTCAAGGATAATGATTCTATAATTTTCTATGAGTGCAAAAAACTGGGACATGTCAAGTTTGATTGTCCCCAATTGAAGAAGAAGAAAAAGATCATTGGGAAAAAGAAGCACAAGGATGATATATCTACTTGGAGTGATGAAGACTCATCCGATGATAAAGAACATGAAGTAGCCAACTTGTGTCTCATGGCAATGGAGGATGACTCTATGGTAACCTCTAATTCATCTATTTTATTTGATTATACATTTTATGAATTGCAAAAGGCATATGATGAATTAGCTTTGGAATTTGAGGAGTCAATTTTGAAAAATAGAAATATCATTTCAAAGTTGAACATTTTAAATAAATCTCCTTCCAAATCTAATAAGGAGCTTGAAAGTCAAGTTGAGGAAATACAGTTAAGATAAATGAATTTGAAAAGAAAAATCAAGGCTTGCACAATTTACTTTCAAGGGTCCATAATGATCATCAAAAGGAACTTGATGATCTTAAAGCTTCTTATGAAAACGTTGGGACAAAAAGTTTTGTTTAAGGTGAAAATTCAAAACCCAACTACGTTAGAAATAACTTTAATGGATACAAACATAGTGGTCCCCAAAGATCATATAATAGAAAAATAGTTAAAAGTATTTGGGTTCCTAAATGACTCATTACTAACAAAGAATATGATCTTTTTGTCTAAATGGATTCCAAAAGGGACTAGATTGATGGGAACTAACTCTTATGGACCCAAAAGACTTTGGGTACCAAAATTTGCATAATCTCTTTTTTGTAGTTGTATTGGAGCTATAGTGAGAAAAATTAAGAAATTTAAAAGTTGTAGACACACTAGAAGGAAGAACACTTGAAGAGGATGAGGCTTATTCAACCTACCTTGGTTAAAGTGGTTACATTTTTATTTTCATGCAATCTTTACTCATTCATGTTGTTTTACATGTGATTATATATTTTTAAAGCATGATTGAGGGTCCCCATATGATGATTTAATGCAATTAGTGAGGGGGAACTTTTGTTGCATGAATTGCTTTTTTTTTTGCCTCATATTTTTTATATCTTTGGCCTTAAATTAGAAAAAATGTGTTTCATTTGTCTAATTCATGTTCCATGTGCCTAAATTTGCTTGTATAATTTAGAACATGGTACATTTTGTGCCTGATGTGTTTTTGACTTATTTTGAAACTTTTGGTTGCTCTTTTAGTCCATAACATACACTTTAATATATTAAATTCATAGGAAAAAAATTTCTTCTCCATACCTTCAACCAACATATTTGAACATATTACTATTGTTAATAGAGCTTTAATTCTTGATAGGATTCAAGTTCATTACTTTTTAAAGGTTCAATATCGCAAAAGTACTCTTACAGGGCATAAAGTTTCGAAACTAGTAATGCAGTTTCAAAACTAGCAAAACAAAAAAAAACATATTCATTTAGAGTATCGAAACTTGAGGTGAAGTTTTGAAACTCCCTATAGAGTTTTGAAACTCGTGGAGGGTAACAGACTCGAACGGGTTTTTTAAATTCTCTTTCAACCTAACTTTTCATTAGGATTCTACCCCTCAATCGAAAAAAACCTATATCCTCTCAACCCGACCTTTATTTCACTTAAAATCCTTCACTCTTTTCATCTTCAAATCTTTTACAAGTATGGATTCAAACCTTCCTCTTGTTCAAAATCATCATATTGAAGGTAAATCTTAAAATCCATTTTTTTTATTTTCAAATTCCATGTTAAATTGATTCTTAATTCAGTATTTGTTAAAATCATTAATGTTATTTGATTATGGGAATATGCCTTTATGTTTTTAAACTCTTGAATTTTTTCAAATATAACATGTTCTTCAAAAATCACCCAAATTTGGTATTTCGAATTTTGGCAAAAATTTAAGATTACATTGTATAATTTGGTTCAATTAGGTTGATTTATATACACTACATATTGTGTTTATCTTGCAGGAAGTTTACCCATTCACCCATATTCCTTAAAAATTTTGCTTCAAACCCTTACCCACAAGGTGTTTGTAAAAATTCCCCAACCAACTTTTTAAGTCAAAAACTTTGATTTTCTCATTCAAATGGCTCCTAAATGTGCCCGAACTAATTTTCAAAATGGCCAATCTTCTCGTCAACCTCTCGTGCAACCGCCCTAAAATGTTCAAACTGTAACCCCCTTAAATAAATAATTCAAAACATATGCATGTTTGGGTTTAAGGTTATATTTGGAGGCTTTCAGGTAAGAATTTCACGAAACGGACTTCAAAAACAGACTCAGGAAGTCGAAAAACATAAAATAGGGGTTTTCAGAAAATTTGACTTTTTGATCAAAGTCAACGTTGACGTCAGCAGTTAACACTGGTATCAACGGTCAACAGTTAATACTGACATCAGCAGTCAATGGTTTGACTTGGGTGAGTTGACTCACTGAGTTGACTCAATCGAGTTGACTCACTGAGTTCACTCGGTCAACGAGTCAGGTTAGACGAGTCAAATCGGGTCAGATGGGTCGAGTTGGACGAGTCTGTTCAAGGCAAAATCGGTTCATGCCCGGTTTGACCGGGCCACCGTCCCAGGTAGCCAAAAATTGCCTGGACGATGTGTGTACTCCATGCGCGGCCAAAACAGGCCAAAAAATGTTCTTCCATAACGGAAAATTCACCAGAATTTCACTAGCTATCCTTAATTGACCATAAACACCAGGTAACACCCTCAAAAGCCTTACCCGAATAGTTTATGCTAATCTTTAACGAAGCTTCTCCCGATGGTCGTTCACGATAAGAAGGTAGGGAAAGGTTCGCCACGACGTGAGGATGCGAATGCTAGTGGCGACGCAAGCCACGGGTAGCATTTATGGTCGAAATTTGAGCGAAAAGCTTCGACGGTTGGGGAAGATTTTTCCGAAGCTTCAAATACTTCTCCACGACAGACCGGACAACCAAGTTACGCTTGGTAACCGCGGTTAAAGTCGACGAGGGGCTACGAGCACACCGATAGAGATGGTGCACAACACATATGGGCGGTGGACGTTGATCAGATAACGGTCAAGGGTTAGGTAGGAGGAAAATTCTAGAATCGGGTTGAGTGTTTGGAAAAAAAAGGTTTATTTCATTCGATTGGTTGGTTGGCTATAATAAATGCCTGATATAACACACACTAAAGGTTTAAAAAAAAACTTGGTGTGGTTATAACACAGAAGCTAACTTAGCTTAGATGGTTAACCACTTAGGGGAGCATGCTAGGGGTCACAGGTTTGACTCTCCCTGACTACATTCCCTCACTTAAAATATTTATTTTATTTTTTTCATCTTGGGGTGTTACAACTCTCCCCCTAAAAGAAATTTCGTCCTCAAAATTTACTTGACTTAAATAGATGTGGAAATTATTCTCTCATTGATTCCTTGGTCTCCCAAGTAGTTTCTGTGGGGCTACGATTACTCCACTAGACTTTAACTATAGGAATACGTCTGTTCCTTAAAACCCTTTCATCAGAATCTAAAATTTGTATTGGTTCATCCTCATAAGTTAAGTCTGGCCTCAACTCCACATCTTGAACCTGAATGATGTGACTCGGGTGTAACACCCCTTTCCCGGCCTGGTCGAGAACCAGGTCGGAGTGTGTTACCGATGAACAATACGATGATCAGTGTAATAGTTTTTTAATCAATATTTGATAATCTAATGTTTTCATGCTTAACAATGATGCAATAGCGATGCGATAATTCTAATAACTCAGTACGAAGCTATGTTAATCAACTTGGGACCAATTTTAAACTTTTACAAGCTTTAAGGACTAATCTGCAATTCAGTATTTTAGAAGTTCTTTTCTGAAATTAATCTTACTATAATGAAATCCAACCTATATTCAACGATCATACAAATTTTCATGTTAATCATAGTTCATTTACCCATTCAAGTAAACTATACACTATTCAGTGACCAATATGCAATATTTCAAACTTATTCCAATTAACTTTTAACAAATTTACCTGTTTCAGTATCGGTACTCGAGAAGCCATACCGATACGCCTATATCATGACCGTTAAAATAGTTAAGAGTCAATGAGGCCGTATCGATACGGTGTCTACCTGTATCGATATGCAATGCATATTATATAATTATCAGAATCCAATGGACAAGACTCGTATCGGTATAGCTGGGGTACCGTACTAGTACGGGTATACCAAGTTGACTCGTTTCGATACGCCCTGTAGACCGCATCAATGCAATTAATTTTCCAAATTCTAGTGTTGACTTTTCGTATCAATACGCCCTTTGACGTATCGATACACCATGTTGACCAATGTTGACTATGTCCAAATATGCATACCCGTATCGATACGCCATCACCCGTATCGATACGCCCTACACTGTAATGACAGATTTTAACTGGTTTTAAACAAGTTTACCCCATCAAATGAAGTCCAAATGTAATAAAATTTTACCAGCAAGTTATTAGTACCCAGTTTTATCAGCGTGCAAAATTTCAAAGCCATTCGAATCCATTTGCTACTTTTTCACCTTTTTAGCCACTTATGCCAATTTTTACCATATTAAGCCTTTACTAAAAGTCATTTTAGGCCTATTTAAGCATTCTCATAACATGCATAACATACACATATCAAAAAGCATACAAGTGACTATTACAACAACTATGCCACCATTCTAGGAGTATGGAAGGGAAGTGTACATTACATTAACCCTTGTATGACTTGCCAAAATCTTCAAAGATTGTCCAATCTCCTAACCACTTGCTTAACCTAAAAATGCATGAAGATGAATGCATAGGCATACTTTGCCTAATGAGGTAGCCATAACAATACCAAAAATGCAAAATGCATTTAAATGCACTTTTAGGCAATATTTTCTGACACTTCATCAATGTTCATTATCAATGCAACAAGTTCAATATCAATGGCTCTTTTATTCAATATCAATAATTCATATAGTTCAATAATAACCCTTGGATCGATCAAGATAGTGGATACGCGGATTCCTACACCTCGCCAAATCAATAATGGTCTAATTCCTTCGTCTCGCCAATATAAAGGTCGTAGCCCAAGGACCGTAGTCCACTCGTACCAATGAGCCCAAAAATCCTATGGCATGCCAATTTTATCCAATGTCCACTCAAATCCATGGTCTGGTAATTTAGGCCCATGTTCAATACAATATTTATATCAATAGGTTCAATGATTCAATAACAATATGTTGACCCTTAGGTTCATTTCAATGATCCGGTAAGTTCGATAACAATATCAATATAATCGGCCATTATCAATAAGTTCAATAGATCGATGACAATGATCAATACCAATGACAATCTTCGATATTCAATAATTCAAGGACAATGATTCAATGACCATATTCCTTTAACCGATGTCCAATGATCAATGGCAATAACAATGGTCTTTTCAATGCTATACCAGTATTCAATATTCAATGACAATGATCGATACTCAATGTCTCAATAATTCAATGAGGATGCTTATTGAAGCTTACCAATATTCCCTCTAAAGGGTTCGATGCGATGACCTTACTATCAATGTCAGCAATAATATATTCGATGAAAATGAAACCGGGAAAGGCACCTAGCCTAATCCTGAAACTTCGACTACAATCACCTTAAAATCCGAAGTTACTACGTCTCTCGGATGACAATCCCCTTGCCCTTATCTTTTGTAGGAGATGATGGCCCTTCCTCCAACACTTGAGCTAGGCAACAATTAGGGAAATTAGTTAGAAGCGAAACTATTGATTCAAAATCTATATTCAAGCTTAGTAAAGCTTGTAAAGAATATTATTTCCATGGATTAAAGCTTCCAACACATGGGTATAGCCTTGATTTTAGACTATAATCTTGAAATTAAACTTTAAGGATCCATCGAATCAATAAATTGTTTGAGGGGTTTTACTCGCCAATCCAAGAGCTTTCCAATGGTGTAGAGAAATCAAAGAAAGCTTGAGCAACTAGGAGAGGTGCTTGCTTGAGCTTGGTGAAGAAAACAACAATGAAGGTGCTTGGTTTACACTTTAACAAGGAAGATGGAAAGTGAAGGGGTAGGGCTCGGTTTCAAAAATGGATTCTTAAGTGTTGAAAAACACTTCCTATATTTGGGAAGTAATAACCGGTAAAGGTTTCCCTTTCAAAAGGGTAAGCTATATATATTAATATATATTCCTTTTCCTTATCCCTTGAAACAATAAACAAATATGACATTTTGTCATCTTCTCCATCAACACTCAACATTTCACGTGAGATTATCCAAGCAAGGAGGTGACTCAGATCTCAAAATGGTATAATTACGAGGGTGGTCCCTCAACTTCCCAAGTTTTCACTTTTACCCCCAAACTTTCAATATTCTCAATTTAGTCACTAAATAAGTTTCAATTCCTCCAAAAAGGTCCAAGATCAATAATTAGGCTCAATTGAAGTTCATTACGCAATTGAGTACAAAATTAGAGCCATTACATTGATTGGACCATTGGAACCTAATTCTGACTAGACCAATTTTTGGGGTGTTACACGGATCTGGATGATACTGCCTCAACATAAACACGTGAAATACATCATGAATACAACTGAGTTGAGGAGGTAACTCAAGCTGATAGACAATTGTTCCAACTCTTTTCACAATACGGTACGACCCAATGAATCTCAGACTCAATTTACCCTTGCGTACAAATCTCAAAACTTTCTTCCATGGGACACCTTTAGAAAAAGCTGATCACCGACCTCGAATTCAATATCCTTCCTCCTTTGATCAGCATAAGACTTATGTCTGTCAAAAGGCTCTCTCAAGCGATCACGAATCAATATGATAGTCTCTTCGATCTCTTGGACCAACTCTGGTCCCAAAGTTTTCCTATCATATAACTCAGTCCAGTAGATAGGGGTACGACATTTATGACCATACAAAGCCTCATACGGTGCAATGCGAATACTAGCTTGGTATATGTTATTATATGCAAATTCAGCAAAAGGCAAGAAATATTCCCAACTACCACAAAAATCAATCACGCATCCCCGCAACATATCCTCTAGAATCTGAATCACCCTCTTTGATTGACCATCAGTCTACGGATGAAAGGATGTACTAAACTTTAGACGTGTACCCAAGGCTTCCTGCAAAGCCTGTCAAAATCGGGAAGTAAACCTCGGATCTCAATCGGAGATGATGGACAAAGGCACTCCATGCAGACTGAGAATCTCAGAGATATACAATCTAGCCAGCTTGTCCATAGAGTAGTTAACTCGAACAGGAATAAAGTGAGTTGACTTGGTTCACCAGACATAATCTTTTTTAGATGAAGTTAGAGGCAATCCGGTAACAAAATCCATCATGATATGCTCCCATTTCCATTCAAAAATCTTCATGGGCTATAACAAACCAGACGGATATTGATGTTCTGCCTTAACCTGCTGGCAGGTCAGACACCTTGACACATAGTCAGAGATATATTTCTTTATGCCAACCCAACGGTACCTCTGTCTCAAGTTTTGGTACATCTTGTCCCCTCCGAAGTGCATAGCATAAGGATTGTTGTGAGCCTCACCTAGAATGGCTCACTTCAAGTTGGTATGATCAGGAGCACAATAACGACCCTTGAAGCACATAATCTCATCCTGATCGAAAGCATGAAAGAAAGTGGGTCCCTGCTCAACCTGTTATATGATAGGAAGCAAGGAACTGTCCAAGAGCTGTTTAGCCTTAATCTCCTTGGTCAAAGTGGGCTTAACCTGAAACTCTGCTAGCATACTGTCGTCATAAAAAATACTCATCCTGGCAAACAGAGATCTTAGGTCTGAAATGGCCTTACGGCTCAAAGCATCAGAAACCACATTGGCTTTTCCAGATGATATTCAATCTCACAATCATAGTCCTTAAGAAGCTCAATCCAACGATGTTGCCTTAGATTTAACTCGTTCTGGGTAATGAGATACTTCAAGCTCTTGTGATTTGTATAGATATAGCACTTCTCCCCGTAGAGATAATCCTTTAAATCTTCAAAGCAAAGACCACAGTAGCCAACTCAAGGTCGTGGGTAGGATAATTACACTCGTGCGGTCTTAACTGACGTGATGCATAAGCGATTACCTTCATATCTTGCATTAGTACACAACCAAGTCCAGAGTGTGAAGCATAACTATAGACTGCGAAATCTTTTTCATACTCGGGTTGTGTCAAAACCAGAGCTTGGGTCAATGTTGTTTTCAGTTTCTCAAAGCTCTCCTGCTGAGCGTCAGTCCAGACAAAAGAAACATTCTTTCTCAACAACTTAGTCAAAGGGGCAACAATAATGGAGAAACCCTCAACAAAACATCGGTGATACTCGGCTAAACCCAAGAAACTATGGATCTCTAAGACATTCTTAGGTTACTTTCAACTGGTGATAGCCTTTATTTTACTTGGATCAACCTGGATACCTCTAGCAGATACAACATACCCCAGAAATGTCACTTCCCTGAGCCAACATTCATATTTACTCAACTTGACATACAAACGATGCTCTCTCAAGTTCAGCAAAACAATCCTCAGATGCTCAACATGCTCTGCCTCTGTCTGAGAATATACCAAAATATCATCAATGAGTACCACCATAAACTTATCTATATAAGGTTGGAACACACAGGTCATCATGTCCATAAAGGCGGCCAGTGCATTAGTCAAACCAAACAGCGTTACTAAAAACTCGTAATGCCCGTATCTAGTACGAATAGTTGTCTTAGCAACATCAGTGCCTTCTTTCTTTAGCTGGTAGTACCCAGATCGAAGATCAATCTTCAAGAAAATGGTGGCTCCCCAAAATTGATCAAACAAATCATCAATCCTAGGTAACGGATATTTATTCTTCACGGTCATCTTGTTCAACTCTCGGTAATCAATATAAAATCGAAGCGAACTATCTTTTTTCTTAACAAAGAGAACTGGAGCTCCCCGTGGTGAAGAGTTGGGTTGAATAAACCCGATCAAGTAGCTCTTGCAACTAGACTTTCAACTCTTTAAGCTCCTTAGGAGCCGTACGGTAAGGAGCCATGGATGTAGGTGCAGACCCCGGATAAGTCTCAATCTCAAACTCAACATCTCTATCTGGGGGTAACCTAGGCAACTCTTCAGGAAATACATCAAGAAACTTGTTAACTGTGCGGATTTCCTTAGCCTTAGCTAGACAACTATTCGTATTCAAGAAGCAAGCAATGAAGGTCTCATATCTTTTCTGGATCATCCTATCAACGGTTAAAGCAAACACCACATCGGACAAGTAACCCTGACCCTCACCAATTAACACCACCGATCGACCATCAATAGTCTTCAAGGTAGCCCCTTTTGACTCACAATCCAGATTGATCCGATGTTCAGACAACCAGTCCATACACAGAATTAGATCAAACTCCTCTAACGAAAGTTCTATAAGGTCGACCAGAAAGCTTTCTCCTTGAACCTCAAGGGGACAACGCTTGAACACCTTATCCACGGTCACTGATTGACCCACTGGGCTCAGAACTATAACAACACTCTTTGTGGCTTCAATCGAAACCTAAAGGTCTCAGGATACAGATCTTGAAATATAGGATTGGGTGGAACCGTTATCGAGCAATACAAAGTATGGAACATAAGGAATGGTAAATGTACCTGCAATAGCATCTAGCTCATCTCTGTCATCTCGACGTCTGGTAGCATACACAAGAACTAGCTTCCTAGCCTCAGATAAAACCGGTCCCCCACTCTGATGTGATCGGGTTCTACTATCAGACCTGGTAGCAGACCCAAAAGGTTTACTCTGGTTATGACCCCTAGCTGGAGTCTAAACAAAATCCTGTGAACGAAAAGGAGTTTGAGAGGATGCCCAATACGCAGAAGGTGGAACTGGGCAACTCTTCAAGAAATGATCTGCAACAGAAACAAGTACCCACCATCTTCCTACACTCTTCCCAGTGCCATTGACCACAATGCTCACATAATGGCACTTGAGAGAAATCTAACGAACCACCTTGATTAGCTACTAGGGATAGAGAGGCTGCAAGCCTAAAATTAGTATTACTCCTTTGAGGAGCAATAGAACCTCTTGCCAGTACGTGCAGAAGACTCTATGCAGAAGGCCTCTTAGATCGATCTCAATCGACTCTATCACCATCAGTGGCTAAAAGCTCAACCTTTTCTAAATATTTCGCCCTCTCAACCACCTTATCAAAATCTTTCTGAAGATGGCCAATAACCCAAACACCCAACTCGTACATAAGACCAAGTGCAAACTTACGACATTTTTCCCTCTCAGTGGACACCAAATTGGATCCATATCTCATCAAATCTAAGAACTCCGTCTCATATTTTGATACAGCCATATCGCCCTGAGTCAGAGTCTTGAACCGCTCTCTCATCTGTCTCAGATAACACTCCCTAACGAAGTGACTCCTAAAGCATTCCTTAAAGAAATCCCATGTCAACCGAGTGGCAGGGACGCTGCTCACTACAGACTCCCACCACATGCGGGCATTCCCATATAGCATAGAAATTGTAACCCCCTCGACCCGGCCTAGTCGCAAGACTGAACCGACCAAGCTACATTAGGTTTACCGAAGTAAATCGGGAAGATAAAACCTAAAAAAAGACCATTTTTTCTTTTATCTTGTCTAGATGCATAAATTCTTTTCTACATGTTCATACTGTCTACAGGTGAGTACTCATCTCAATCGGGCATCGTAACGACAACCAATTAGCCACAAACACAAATTAGGGACCAAAATGTAATTTTAGAAATGTAAAAGGACTCTACTAATTTTTAAGGTTCCAACCTTTAATTAAATGCATTTCATGCTTATATGTCAAAAATTAGCTTCAAACAATCATCCATGCTCAAATAATTGGCAAAACAAGATTCAGGAACTAAAACGAAAGAAATCAAAACTATCTTTCCAAGATATTAACAGAAACAATGGTATATGTATCGATACACTGAGTCCCTACGATTGTGAACCCATCATTTCGATACGGCAAGACCTGTAACGGTATGATCTTCGAGTATAAAATACTTTTAAAAATCCTTAAACACCGTACCGATACGGTCACCTAGTGTTTCGGTACGCGGCCTCATTCCAAAAAGTAAAATTCTAGTAACCATTAGGCGTATTGAAATGCCCATACTTGTACCGAAACACCCTGTCCTTATTTGCCTAGGCATGCCGATACAGTCCCCCACGTATCGGTACGCCTGGGCCTGTAATGACAAAATTAATTGGTTTTTCACACAATCCTAGATGCAATTGGCCCCTAGCAACTTGCATACATACACACCAACATTTGAATATACATAAACTATCATTTACACTAAGGTTAGGCAAACAAAATAACCTCATACTTCCAAAAGGACCACTCTAGACGCATGCTTCTTAGACCACTTTGCCAAACATACCAAAATGCACAATTACACCATTCCTAGCATAAGCAACATGCCAACACAGTCAACATAGCATATTAAACCTGGTCAAACCACCACAACATGGAAATCCACTGGAACTCTAGATGCATACCTAAACACTCATTCAACCTCAACTATAGGCAAATATTAACATCAAGCTGAGCAACATCAATCCTTCATCAAAAACCAGAATAGAATTATTCTAAAATCTACAATGCAACAGATTTACAACTCCCAAAAACCATGGCCAACACATTGCCTTAATAACCAGAAACATAAATCGAGTTCATACTCAAAAGTAATTTATCCCCTGGATCCCTTCAAACTTTGCCTTTGCTGCCCCGAACTTTAATGCTCTGCATCATTCGGAAAAAGAGAGCGTAAGCACACATGCTTAGTGAGGATGCTCATAAAACAATGATGCATTAAACCATTTGAAAATTTTATGTTTGTTCTCTAAAACATGCTTACCATCAAAGACTTTCCTTGATTCCAACCGAATTAAAACATAACAACCTTTATGTAAAAACATATACAATCCATGCTTAATTCCCCAAAGCATTTTAAACAACCCATGCTTAAATCCCAAGGCATTATAAACAAGGTTCAACACATGAACTTTCACATATATTAGCATTTATAGTTACCCGGATAGCCTACCTTTATCCTATGCACATCAAACACACGAATCTCTCATACCATGCCTAGTTACACCGCATGATATCCCAAACCTTTCCTAGTTAAACCGCAAGATTTGACACCCACGCCTAGTTAAACCGCGAGATTTCACCTTTGCCTAGTTAAACTGCAAGTGTACCGACCTTGCCTAGTTAATCCGCAAGATCACCATCAATTTGGGTTGCCTAGTTAATTCACAAGATCACCAACAATTTGGGTTTCCTAGTTAAACCGCAAGCCCCAAATAAGGTCCCCAACAGTCCGAGTGGCCTTGTTAAACCGCCAAAACTCAAGGACACATGGCCACGATCGATTTTGTTCATATTTTATAGTGCACTTTTAATCATATGGCATGCCAACTATTTCCGATTGTTTTCTCACCTTGTCACATAGCCAGTATATCATTTACAAACCATTTATAACCATTTACTTACTGTTTTACAATGCATTAAACAAACATCACATATGCAAATCTCATTGCCAATGCAATAACACCATCCCAACCAGAATGAAAACCCATGCTCAATAGCATTTAATATACTTTCAATCCCCTTCATATGTACTCAAAATCATGCATTTCCAGTAAGTAAATCATACCATGTTTATCACCAAAACATGCAAACAACATGCTTATATCCAAGCCGATATTCATGAGCAAAATAAGGGAAACTTACTTTCGAGCTTAGGTAAGCGTCTCACGCTTACCCTAAACTCCCAACAACCTTAACAAACCTTTTTAAAGCGTTAAAACCCAGTTTCCACTCACCGATACGCTTTGCCTTTCTTGCCAACGGGATACAAGCTCCCTGCAAGCTGCCAAAACAACGTCAAGCTTTGTCGCCTTGATTATCCCTGGTTTTAAACACATAAAACCAGAGGATAAATGCATCATTATGCATTCAAACCACTTCTTCAAAACAAAACCCCGCAACTCTCAGGTTGCCCACTAAGAAACCATCCGAAACAAACCGAAATCATCATCAAACATTTCCGAAACTTAGCCCAGCCATAAAACAACAATTCAACCCATCAACCAACATTTATTAACATCCAAAAACCATTTCCTAACATCCTTTTACTCCCAGCAAAGATTAAACTCGATTATCTCTACAACAACTCAAATCTAGCAACCTAAATATTTAGAAGAGTTTCGGGACTCTATTAATAGAAACAACTTATCAACATCAAAACACATCCAAAACATATATTAAATCAATCTCAAATACTGGAAATCAGATCCACTTCGGAAATTACCATGTTTCATCAATATTTCCAAAATAACTCAAATAAACATTGATAAAACTTTAAAATCACATTACAACTTATAAATCAAGGATCAAATACTTGGGAATATCAATAAAGAACCATTTAACAGAGGAGATCACGGACCTTACCCCTGTTATGTGATTTCTCCCTCAATTAGCTTGTTTAAAGCTAAGAAAACATAAATTTTCAACGAGATTTTGCAAAACAAAGTTAAAGAATCAAGTTAAAATCAATAATCTGAGTGAAAAGAATCCCTCACCTCTGGATTTTGATAAAATTTTGAGTGTTTGGAAGAAAAAAAGTTGAGAGAAAAGGTTTAGGAAAAAGTTACGTGATTTTTTTTAAAAGCTAATAACTAACTTTAGATATTTAATCCTTCTTAACACCATTTTAAACACATGTTTAAAATGATTTAATTGAAGGGAGAAACCACCAGAAAACACTTGGTAGATTAGCTCCTTAAGGATTCTAAGGATTTGACCCTTTAGATTTTAGTCACTTTAAAACAATTTTCAAAAATCACATTTTGGTCACTAACCAAAATGTCATATTTCCAAATTCCCTTTTCTAAAATTGATTCCACCAAAAATCAATATATATTAAAAGATAATTTTTAACTATTTTCCATATTTTTATCTTGCCGAAAAATATACGGTCCCGAATCTGACTCGAATCTCTAACCCGCTCCACTAGACTGTCTAATAAACCTCAAAACCGTTGGGCCCAAAATCGGGGTGTTACAACTCTCCCCCACTTAAGAAATTTTGCCCCCAAAATTAACTGGAGGAAACAGATGCGGATATTGCTCCTTCATATCCGCATTGCTTTCCCAAGTAGCTTCCTCAACACCTCGGTGTCGCTACAGGACCTTCACAAGCTCTATCGTCTTACCACGTATGACTTTCTTGCTGGTATCGAGGATCTCTACGGGTTCCTCATCAAAGGATAGATCTGGCCTCAACTCCACATCCTCCACCGGCATAACATGTGATGGATCTGATCGATATCTCCTCAACATCAAAACATAGAACACATTATGAATTTTCTCCAACTCGGGAGGCAACCTCAATTGGTATGCCACAGGACCCACATGCTCAATAAACTCGTATGGTCTAATGAACCTCGGACTAAGCTTACCCTTACGTCTGAATCTCATTACCTTTTTCCATGGTGATACTTTCAAGAATACGCGATCGCCCACCACATATTCAACTTCCTTACGCTTCAAATCCACGTAAGATTTCTGCCGATCCGTAGCCGCTTTCAACCGGTCACATACAAGCTTAACCTTCTCATCTATGTCTTTCAACACATCAGGTAGAGTAACATGTTTTTCCCCCACCTCAGTCCAACATAAGGGCGTACGACACCTTCGGCCATATAACGCCTTATAAGGTGCCATCTGTATACTCGCCTGATAACTGTTGTTGTAAACAAACTCAACTAAAGGCAAATGCTTCTCCTAGGTTCCTTGGAACTCAATAATACAGCACCTCAGCATATCCTCCAAAACCTGGATAACCTGCTTAGACTGCCGATCCAACTGAGGATGATACATAGTACTAAAACTCAACCTCAAACCCAAGGCCTGGTGCAAACTCCTCCAAAACCTTGTCGTAAACCTCGGATCCCTATTAGAGATAATGGATTTAGGTACACCATGCAAACGCATAATCTCGGTTATATACAAATCTGCCAACTTGTCCAAGGTGTACATTATATACACTGGCAGGAAATGTGCACAGTTTGTTAACCGGTCAACAATCACCAAACGAAATCCTTTTTAGCCTGTGTCAATGGAAAACCTATTACAAAATCCATGGTGGTTCTTTCCCTTTCCACTCTAGAATTTTTAGCGGTTGCAACAACCCGGATGGAAATTGATGTTCAACCTTGACCCACTGACATACCATGCACTTGGAAACAAACTCAGCCACATCCTTTTTCAACCCAACCCAGTAGTATGCCTCCTTCAAATCACGATACATATTAACATTATCGGGATGTACAGCAAAAGGACTAGACTGTGCCTCTGTCAAGATAGTGTGCCTCAACTCCGGATCATTCGGCACCACTATTCGACCCTTGAAACACAAAACTCCATTATCATCAAAATAAAATTTCATCTAATTACCATCCGCTATATCCTTAACATGCTCAACCAATGAATCATCGTACGGTTGCTTAGCTTTAATCAATTGTGATAATGTAGGCTTAACTTGCAATTCAGCCAGCAAACTGCCCTCCCGCATCATACTCAACCTTGCAAACATAGCTCAAAGCTCAACCGCAACCTTACGACTTAATGCATCCGCCACCACATTGGCTTTACCAGGATGGTAATCAATTGTCAAGTCGTAATCCTTAAGCAACTCCAACCATCTACGTTGACTAAGATTCAAATCTTTCTAAGACATCAAATACTTCAAGCTCTTGTGATCCGTAAAGATAACACACTTTTCACCATAGAGGTAATGTCGCCAAATTTTCAAAGCGAATACCACAGCCGCAAGCTCCAAATCATGAGTTGGATAATTGTGCTCATGAACTTTCAACTGCCTCGATGCAAAGGCCACCACCTTCGCATCCTGCATCAGCACACAACCCAAGCCAACATACGATGCATCACTATAAACCACAAACTCCTTCCCAGACTTAGGCTGAGTCAACACAGAGGCATGTGTCAAAACTTCCTTCAGTTTCTCAAAACTGTGTTGTTGCTTCTCCGTCCACACATAAGGAACATTCTTCTGTAACAACTTGGTCAACGGTGCTACAATACTCGAAAACCCCTCAATGAAACGGTGATAATAATCAGCCAACCCAAGAAAACTACGCACCTCTGATACAGACTTAGGTTGCTTCCAATTGAGAATAACCTCAATCTTTTGTGGATCAACGCGAGTACCCTCCGCGAAAACAACATGACCAAGGAATATCACTTTCTTAAGACAAAACTCGCACTTGTTCAACTTAGCGTATAACTGATTATCCTTCAACACTTGCAACACTATCCGTAAATGCCGATCATGTTCTTCCTTGGTACGGAAGTACACAAGAATATCATCTATGAACGCCACCACGAACTGATCAAGATACTCATAGAACACTCTATTCATCATGTCCATAAACGCAGCCGGGGCATTTGTGAAATTGAAAGGTATGGGCATAAACTCATAATGCCCATACCTCATACGGAATGCGGTTTTATACATATCCACATCCTTAACCTTCAACTGGTAATACCTTGATCTTAAATCTATCTTGGAAAACACTGCTGCTCCACGAAACTGATCGAACAAGTCATCAATCCGCAGTAACGGGCACTTGATCTTTACCGTCAACTTGTTCAACTGACAATAATCAATACACATACGCACCGTACCATCTTTCTTTTTCACGAAGAGAACAGGAACGCCCCATGGAGAAACACTTGGTCGAATGAACCCATGGTCCAACAACTCCTGAAGTTGCGACTTCAACTCCTTCAATTCTTTTGGTGTCATCCTATAAGGAGCAATAGACACCGGTGTTGTACCCTCGTATGTCTCAATATGAAACTCTACCTCTCTATCCTGAGGTAAACCCGACAAATCCTCAGGAAAAACCTCAGGGAAGTCGCACACGGTCCGAATGTCCTGCACTAACAATAGCCAAATAAGCTTGGCAACCATCAAACATCATCTTCTCCGCTCTAACAGCCAAGACCAAATTGGACAAAAACTTTACATTCTCGCTAACCACCACAACTTCAAAATCGTCAGCCAACCTCAAGGAAATTCTCTTGGATTCGCAATCCACAACTACTCTGTGCTCACTCAACCAATCCATACCCAAAATGATATCAAAACCATGGAATGATAATTCCATCAGATCTGTCGCAAACTCATGACCTTGCACCACCAAAGGACAATGCCGATACAACCTTATTGTTGTAACCATCTCCCCAAAGGAACTTGTGACTAACATGCCAACATCTAAGATCTCAACAAGAATATTCAGCATAGATGCATGTTCACTCAAGATATATGAATGCGTAGACCCTGAATCAATCAAAGATAACAATGACAAAGATTGCAAAGTAAAAGTACCTGCGATCACATCTGTGTCATTATGACACTCACGGTGAACAAAGACCCGAGCCGGTCCACCACCTTTAGGTCTCACCGCTGCAGCATGAGCCATACCCCTCTAACCATCCTCGCGCCTCTAAAAATTACCCCTACCACAACCTCGGCCCCTAGCAGGTGTAGCAACCTATGCTTGTGCATCTCTCGCAGCCCGAGGACAATCACGCTTCAAGTGATCAAATGAACCACAAATCTAACAAGCTCCGGCATTACCCCAGCACATACCCGTATGGCGTATACCGTATCACACTCCAGTGTAACACGGGCTCCTTGAGCACCCTGGCCAACTCCACCACCACGCCTGTGATCTAGCTTATGTCTCTTATCCCTGAACGTCCTATTCTGCCTCCTAGAATAGCTAGAGTCATCCACTCTTTTACCCAAGTTTACACCTGCAGCCTGAACTGGTGCACCAAAGGACTGCTCAATATCCTTGGCCTGATTGACCAACACATCAAAATCCGTGTAATCTACAGCCAGGAGATACGTCTTAATGACCTTAACAAGACCATAACAGAACCTGTCACACCTCTACTGGTCATTTAGAACCAACTCCGGAGCATACGACTCAGCCGGACAAACTTCACCTCGTATTCAGAACAGACATACCTCCTTGAGATAGCGACATAAACTCGCTCTTCTTCATATCCAAATATTGGGTACCAAGATACTTCCTCTTGAAAGCTCTCCGAAAGAACTCCCAAGTAACATCCGCCTTAGGAACGTCAGCAATTATGGTCAGTGCAACCTAACTTGCGTTCCTCATTACATCCCATCTGGTTCAAGATGTGAACCATCTTTTCCAGCCAACCCTCGGCTATCTCAGGGCTCAAACCCTGAAACTCCTTACCTTCCAAACTTCTTAATGCTCCAAAGGTAAACCTTCATTTGCCACCACAGCAGGTGTCGGTGCCAGGGCTTGCACCCCTGCCACCGCTGTTTGGAAAGCTCCCGCTATAGCCTGAACTAATAGAGTCAAATCACCATACACAGGCACTTGGTGAACCTGGGGTGCTTCACCCACCCCAACGTCAACTGGAGGAACCGCTGGAGGAGGAGGGGGTAAAACATGAGGGAGATTCTCTTTTGTCTCATTATTTTGCCCAACCCCAGCAGTATTATCCATTGATCGTGTCTCACATCGAGCCATGCTAACAAAAGCATCTAAACACATTAGAGTTAGGCTAACGTCAGGCAAAGGATCCAAGTTAACTTTAAAACGCATATAAAATCCTCGGTAATAGGCAATGTGTTCCCAAAACATACCCCAACAGAATATTTAACAATCAACGAACATATACACAATCACCGTGCATTTCAAACAACATCAGCTAGTCAAACAACAACATCCCAACTTTTCACAAACCTGGCTTTGATACCAACAAATGTAACCCCCTCGACCCGACCTAGTCGCAAGATCGAACCGAGTAAGCTACATTAGGTTTGCCAAAGTAAACAAGGAAGATAAAACCTAAAACGCGTCCATTTTTTTCTTTTATCTTGTCTAGATGCATTAATTATTTCCTACATGTTCATATTATCCACAAGTGAGTACTCATCTCAATCGGGCATCGTAACAACATCCAATTAGCCACAAACACAAATTAGGGACCAAAACGTAATTTTAGCAATATAAAATGACTACTAATTTTTAAGTTACCAACCTTTAATTAAATGCATTTCATGCTTATATGTCAAAAATGAGCTTCAAATGAACATCCATCCTCAAATAATTGGCAAAACAAGATTCAGAGACTAAAACGAAAGAAACCAGATGTAACACCCCCACCCGGTTTAGTAGTAAATCGGCTGGGGAGCGTTACGGGGAACACTGGAAACACGAATAATTTAAAACTTTTCAAGAACTCATCTCTAATAGGCGAGATGAGTGATTAGCAAGAAAGCAATCTAGACAATTACTTTTGATCATACAAGCAAGACATGTTTATCATTCTTGTTCATTATATGCCAACCCTTGATCAGTCATTTTTAAGTTACATTCAAAGATTAATAACTACTTAGTCATGTAATCATATGTAACATTCAAATAGCATTCTTAACTAGCAAGGCATTCATAATCAAGTATACAAGCATGTCTATCATATTATTCATCTAGGTTACCACTTATCTTATTCATTTTCAAATCTACATTCATGTCATCATATAAATTTTCAATTAGTATACCTAGACTAGCATGTTTCATTTTAACTCAATCTCATTACATTCAAGACATGTAAATATTTCATGTAAGTTTAACTAAAACACAATCATATATACATGAAGACGAACATATCTCAAGCAAGCATATCATGTTTCATAGACATTATAGGTCATTAATGGGATTGATTACCTTTAATTGCTCATTCAAGGTTAATTGCTATTTAGGCATGTGAACAAGCAAGACATTTTAATGGCCTATATAGACTAAAACATTTTCATTTCAATCCAACATTCCATTTAAGTCATGTAAATATTTCATGTAGGTTTAACTAGTCATACTTTTATGTACGTACATTCAAAAATAACTTCAAGTAAGTATGTGACATAACACTCCTTACCTACATGGCATTAACAAGCTCAAGTATAACAATAAACATTTCCATCATTCATTTTAGTACATATATGCGCAGAAAGACTCATTCATTCACATGAAATTTTAACATTTACACATAGAGTTCTAGCTACCAAGTTGACAACATTAAAGGCCAACTTCATACATATACACAAAAGATCTTTCAAGTATCAAAATGTATGACTTAGCTTAACCATATACAAATCTAGGTGCCACCAACTACTAGGAGCATTACAAACAAGTATGGATTCATACATATGCTTTGCTTGTGCCTTACTTCATGCTCGAGAAATCTGACTTCGGGATCAAGTAATTCACCTTGAAGCACCTAACCTATGGTTTGGGAAGAGAGGAAACGAGAGTGATAAGTACGATATGTACTTAGTGAGGTAGTACTAACCAATTATTATGTCATGTCTACATTAATCAAGTAGCCCTATTAAGGTTTATAGCATTCCAAGTCAAGCAAAAATCATGAACTCATGTATCATCATACTTATGGCAATCAAATATCAAGGCAAGCAAATGTTAAGTAACCAATTTGTCAAGCAAATCAAGCAGCATGGTAAGCTTATCGGGTAATTATCAAGTGAACATTTTCTAGTATCATTCGAATAGCAGATAGCATGACAAGCAAAATCATAGCTCATAATTCAATCTTCAATCATTTCAAGTCAATTGATAGCATGTTTAAGCAAATCACAACATTTCCAAGTCAAGTAACATAATCACAATTTATTTCAAGCTTATCACTCAAGATATGTTCACAAGTTATACACATTGATTCAAGTGAGAGTATAAGTCCATTTCGAGTAGCATTTCATGTGACAAGTTTATCAAGTGTACAAGTATACATTTTAAGTAGCATGTAAGCCTTAAGCCTTCATTATTGCTTGTTTACTTTCTTTAATTTGAGCCTTATTACTTAGCTGTCCATTATACATGTTTATACATTCTTGCAATGCAAAACAGTCCATGTTTTCATTTAGTCTAGCCAATTCAATCATATAACATGTACACATAATTCACAATGCCAAAACAGTCCATATTTTCATTTAATCTAGCCAATTTCGTCTTATAACACGTACACATAATTCACAATGCCAAATCAGTCCATATTTTCATTTAATCTAGCCAATTTCAGTCATATAACACGTACACATAATTCACAATGCCAAATCAGTCCATATTTTCTTGTACAATATGTACATGGCAGTAACACTCATTAATTCAAGTAAGATCGAGATCCATGTCAAGAATCAAGCATTACATGTCAAGAAATTCGAGTATTTCAAGGATTCATGTCAAGTGATTCAAGTGTTCAAGATTTCTTGTCAAGTCATTTAAGTATTTCAAGATATAATTCAAGCATTCAAGATTTTCTTTTGAATTTCTTTATTTTAAGAATTCATGTCAAGTGATTCAAGTGTTCAAGATTTCTTGTCAAGTCATTTAAGTATTTCAAGATATAATTCAAGTATTCAAGATTTTCTTTTGAATTTCTTTATTTCAAGGATTCATGTCAAGTGATTCAAGTGTTCAAGATTTCTTGTCAAGTCATTTAAGTATTTCAAGATATAATTCAAGTATTCAAGATTTTCTTTTGAATTTCTTATTCAATTTCTCAATAAGGTTCATATCTTTTTAACATGTTTGCCTTGGATCACAATTGGTCATGAATAACATTGGTCAGTGTTTAACCATAAAGGTCCAAGAGATATTTAGCTCAAAGCACATAGCAATGGCTAATATCGGAAACATGAAATCCTATACTTCTCACTATCCAACCAACTGTCGCCAATCTTCGTACAACTCCCTCGTTTCCTCCAACTATCGCCAATAATATATTTCATGTAATGGGGCATGCCCCTGAGCCGTGGCTCATGGACCGTAGTCCCAAGTATACCATGCATCATACCATTGTATCCAAGGACTTCCATTGTAGGCAATTAAAGTCTTTATATTCTTTAAACTTTTATTAGAGGGGTATTCTTATACTTTAAAGCTTGTTGTTGTTTCTTATGTTTTATGCTTTCATGTTCAAGTCGAGACAATTCATATTCAAGAATTACATTCAAGCAAGTTATAGCAATATCATGCTTAGCCCTTAGGCTGGTTGAGCCTTAGCTCTTCAATTACTTTTCACGTTTTCAAGTGTTTCATGTTCAAGGCAAGACAATTCATGTTCAAGGATCACATTCAAGCAAGTTATATCAAGGTCAAGCTTAGCCCTTAGGCCAATTGAGTCTTAACTCATCATTTTGTAAATTTAACTTGTTATTCAAGTAACATTTTACATATGCCATCTTAGGCATCAAGCAAGTTCTTTATTTCATGACTTCATTCATGTTATCAAGTATTTTCATCATAGAAATCCATACAAGCAAACATTTGATGGTTCACACCCGAGGTATCAAGAAATCAAACATTTACATCATATAGCACTATCAACAAGCATTCGAATACAAGCTTAGCCTACTCAATTCAAGTCATTTAACATGTACAAACATTATACATACTTCACAAGCCAAATTTAACCATAAAGATCCATATCACTATTATTCACAATTTTAGCTTAAACCCTTCTTTATTTTTTATTCATATTCAAGTTAAATTAAGTTCATTATCATGGCATATCAATAGCAAGAAGGTAGTCATGAATATTTGGTTAGGACCTAAGTCCTAACCCTATTGTAAACTACACTCACAATACTCCAAGCTTAGCTAGTCTTGGATCCAAACTCCTTTGTGTTTGCCACTATCTTGGCCACTCCTTTCTTCTTCCACAAGATTTACTTCGTGCTCTAACAATTCATATAATTAAATCAAGGTCAAGACAAGGTACATTCATTTCTTCAAAACAAGGCAGCAATACACATAATTCATTCATTTCAAAACATCAAGGCTGTTGCTGCCAGGCAGCTTGTGCACTGTTTACTAAAACATGCATAACTTTCATTCTGTACGTCGTAATTTCAATTGGTTTACACCGTTGGAAAGCTAACTTAATTTTATTTCTAACCATATAGGCCTTGCATTTTAATTCTTTTCCAATAAATACAGTTTTTATCTTAAAGACAGACCAATTGCATTACTGAACAGTTTGCACTGTCTCTAGATTTTCATTTCTAAAATCCATTTTACAATCCAGAAATCTATTTCGTTTGTTTCTAATGAAAATAGAAATATTAAGGTTCCATTCATATAAATTTCAGCTCTTAATTCAATTCATACAATTTATAGTGAATTTTCAAAGTTACTGCCCAGAACAGAGTTTTCTGGGCAGATTTCACTAGGCTTGATTTTAGCTTCATTATTCACCTATATGGTGGTTCTAACATGTTAATCTAACTTATTTTCACTCTCGTACATGTCTAAGATAGCTCCCTTTAAATCATTTACACATTATTACACTTGAAAACAGTCCTTATACTTTCATTAAACATTTTCCCATGCTTTAATAACTCATAACAGTCCACATATTTATTAAAACAGTCCTTGCACAATTAGTCCTGCTCAAAACAGTCCCCCTAGTTCAGATATTTGTAAATTCAGCCCTGTTTTCATACATACATTATTCAAGAATCAAATATGTCCATTAATTTTTAATAAAACAGTCCACATATTCTCAATTTACTCAAAACAGTCCAGCTTTACATATGTACACATGTTTACATCAAAACAGGGAATTTCATGAACACGCATATATATATATATATATATATATATATATATATAAGCAGCCCATTGATACATATACACACATAGATACACCAAAACAGTCCCATATGAACTTATAATGACACAACATAGACCAATTCCCATGTAAATATGGCAAAACTCATCATGTATACCACTCGATTGGACTAAAATTTACATAACAAGAGTTTAAATTCTCTAACAATCCAAGCAACCATATGTTTCATAAAATATTCAGAATCAAACATTCAATTTAGAACTTGGATAAGGAGAAAAGAAAGTATAATCACCTTCTTTTTCAAACCGATGGAGATAAATTCACAACATGCACCATGAAGCAACAACCATTTGCAACCTTTCTCTCTATTCTCTCTCTAATTGCTAGGGTCGGTTATGAGAAGCATCAGGGAGATAATGAACATTATTTTTTTGTTATTATTATTATTTGATCAGCTTTCATTCTCCCATCAAAGCCGTGAGTCACCAATTCTTCCTCGCATTTGTTTTCATCATTTTCCTATAAGTGTACATGCCCTTATACTTATTAAATTCTAACATGCAAACTCAAATTTTTAGGCCATTAATCGATTTAGTCCATTGCACATAGAGCATCCTTCCTTTCATTTCTTTCTTTTTAGTCCTATATACTTTATTTAGCTACCATGGAATACATTAGATTAATAAAACTCACACTTGAATTGGAACATACTTCCAAGACATGTTTTTTGGGGTATTATAGGTCCTTTCTAATTTAACTTGCAAACTATAAGACTTGTTAATAGGTCCTCATCTTATATAAAAATCAATTTTTAAGGTACCCTTAAATCAAATTGAGCTATTATCGATTTGGTAACATAGTTTTAAGCTATATTTTGGGATATTACAACATTTATATGTTATCCACTTTACTAATTTGATAACAATTCCTTAGCTCAATTTACTCATTTACCTCCAATTCCATTAACTTGTTTACTTAAATGGTTCAAATTGAACCTTTAGAATTCCAATTATAACTTCTCAATACATGATTTACCTTGCAGAACTCCTAGCCCGAATTTAAGGGTATTACACCAGAACTACCTTTCCAATACATTAACAGAAACAACGGTATCCGTATCAATACACTGAGTCCCGTATCGATACGGTTGTGAACGCATCATTTCGATACGACAAGACCCGTACCGGTATGCCACTTCGAGTATAAAATACTTTTAAAAATCCTTAAACACCGTACTGATATGGTCACCTAGTGTTTCAGTACGCGGCCTCATTCCAAAAAGTAAAATTCCAGTAACCATTAGGCGTATCAAAGCGCTCATGCCTGTACTGAAACACCCTATCCTTATTTGCCTAGCCGTACCGATACGGTCCCTCGCGTATCGGTACGTCTGGGCCTGTAATGACAAAATTAACTGGTTTTTCACACAATTCTAGATGCAATTGGCCCCTAGCAACTTGCATACAAACACACAAACATTTGAATATACATAAACTATCATTTATACCAAGGTTAGGCAAACAAAATAACCTCATACTTCCTAACGGACCACCATAGAGGCATGCTTGTTAGACCACTTTGCCAAACATACCAAAATGCACAATTAGACCATTCTCAGCATACGCAACATGCCAACACAGTCAACATAGCATATTAAACCTGGTAGAACCAGCACAACATGGCAATCCACTAGGGAACTCTAGATGCATACCTAAACACTCATTCAACCTCAACTATAGGCAAATATTAACATCAAGATGAACAACATCAAACCTTCATCAAAAACCAACATAGAATCATTCTAAAATCCACAATGCAACAGATTTGTAACTCCCAAAAACCATGGCAAACACATTGCCTTATTAACCGGAAACATAAACCTAGTTTATACTCAAAAGTAGTTTATCCCTTCTATCCCTTCAAACCTTGCCTTTGCTGCCCCGAACTTTAATGCTCTGCATCATTAGAAAAAAGAGAGCGTAAGCACACATGCTTAGTGAAGATACTCATAAAACAATGATGCATTAAACCATTTGAAAATTATATGTTTGTTCTCCAAAACATGCTTACCATCAAAGCCTTTCCTTGATTCCAACCGAATCAAAACATAACAACCTTTATGTAACAACATATACAATCCATGCTTAATTCCCCAAAGCATTTTAAACAACCCATGCTTAAATCCCAAAGCATTAAACTTTCACATATATTGGCATTTATAGTGACTCGGATAGTCTACCTCTACCCTATACACATCGGATACACGGATTTCTCATACCATGCCTAGTTACACCACATGATATCCCAAACCTTGCCTAGTTAAACTACATGATTTGACACCCTCGCCTAGTTAAACCGTGAGATTTCACCCTTGCCAAGTTAAACCGCAAGTGTACTAACCTTGCCTAGTTAATCCGCAAGATCACCATCAATTTGGGTTACCTAGTTAAACCGCAAGCCCCAAATGAGGTCCCCAACAGTCCGAATGGCCTTGTTAAACCGCCAAACCTCAAGGACCCATGGCCACGATCGATTTTGTTCATATTTTATAGTGCACTTTTAATCCTATGGCATGCCAACTATATCTAATTGTTTTCTCACCTTGTCACATATCCAATATATCATTTACAAACCCTTTACTTACTGTTTTACAATGCATTAAACAAACATCACATATGCAAATCTTATTGCCAATGCAATAACACCATTCCCAACCAGAATGAAAACCCATGCTCAGTAGCATTTAATATACTTTCAGTCCCTTGCATATGTACTCAAAATCATGCATTTCCAGTAAGTAAATCATACCATGTTTATCACCAAAACATGCAAACAACATGCTCATATCCAAGCCGATATTCAAGAGCAAAATAAGGGGAACTTACTTTCGAGCTTAGGTAAGTGTCTCACGCTTACCCTAAACTCCCAACAACCTTAACAATCCTTTGTAAAGCATTAAAAACCAGCTTACACTCATCGATACTCCTTGCATTTCTTGCCAACATGATACAAGCTCCCGGTAAGCCGCCAAAACAACGTCAAGCTTCGTCGCCTTGATTATCCCCTATTTTAAACACGTAAAACCAGAGGATAAATGCATCATTATGCATTCAAACCACTGTTTCAAAACAAAACCCTGCAACTCTCAGGTTGCCTACTAAGAAACCATTCGAAACAAACTGAAATCATCATCAAATGTTTCCAAAACTTAACACAGCCATAAAACAACAATTCAACCCATCAACCAACATCTATTAACTTCCAAAAACCCTTTCCTAACATTAATTTACTTCCAGCAAAGATTAAACTCGATTATATCCACAACAACTCAAATCTAGCAACCTAAACAATTAAAGATTCAAGAGTTTCGGGATTCTATTGATAAAAACAACTTATCAACATCAAAACACATCCAAAAAATATATTAAATCAATCTCAAATTGTGGAAATTTGATCCACTTCGAAAATTACCATGTTTCATCAATATTTCCAAAATAACTCAATTAAACATTGATAAAACATTAAAATCACATTACAACTTATAAATCAAGGATCAAATACTTGAGAATATCAATAAAGAACCATTTAACAGAGGAGATCACATACCTTACCCATGTTCTATGATTTTTCCCTCAATTGGCCTGTTTAAAGCTAAGAAAACATAAAATTTCAATGAGATTTTGCAAAACAAAGTTAAAGAATCATGTTAAAATCAATAATCTGAGTGAAAAGAATCCCTCACCTCTGGATTTTGATGAAATTCTGAGTGTTTGGAAGAAAAGAAGTTGAGAGAAAAGGTTTAGGAAAAAGTTATGTGAATTTTTTTTAAAAGCTAATAACTAAGTTTAGATATTTAATCCTTCTTAACACCCTTTTAAAACACATGTTTAAAATGATTTAATTGAAGGGAGAAACCACCAGCAAACACTTGGTAGATTATCTCCTTAAGGATTCTAAGGATTTGACCCTTTTGATTTTAGTCACTTTAAAACAAATTTTCAAAAATCGCATTTTGGTCACTAACCAAAATGTCATATTTCCAAATTCCCTTTTCTAAAATTGATTCCACCAAAAATCAATATATATTAAAAGATGATTTTTGATATTTTTCCATATTTTTATCTTGCCAAAAATATACGGTCCTGAATCTGACTCGAATCTCTAACCCGGTCCACCAGACCGTCTAATAAACCTCAAAACTGCTAGGCCCAAAATAGGGGTGTTACAGAAATGGCTCCTAAATATCTACTGGGTAGCTCAAAACCCAACTCATCTATATGTCTCTCAATATCATGATGCCACTACTCAGCTTCTGTCGGGGCTCTACCAGAAGGGCCTTAAAAAGTCTTTGCCCTATTAGAGATCAGGGTCTGAGAGACGAGGACTTTAGGTATGACATTAACTGCTCTGGCTACACCCTGATTAGCTGTAAAAATTTCCTATTGAGGGTCTCATCTGTCACTACTGTCGCTGGCTCGGTACTTGGCGTAGGTACCCCTCTAACCAGAGTCGTCATATCTATACCAGAGGAAGGCGATGGATCTAAAGGAGCTGTAGAACCTCTATGGGTGGGAGGATTCATAGGGGCTGGGGAATCTATAGGGGTCAGATGATCACTAGCCATATCCTCAATCGGGTTAAAAAATCTAGTAGATCGACCTCACCTACAGGAATGTCGACGACCCCGTATAGTGCTTATCAGATGATCTCGGCTCACTATACAAAAGTAAAAATCTAAGGTTAGAACTGGCATTGGAGTACCGCACATAATTAAACATATAAAACTTGGTGACATGGCCCTTTCAAAAAATATTTCTAAAACATTTTATAAAAATACCTTATTTAGGACCCATTTAGGGTCTGAGGTTTATAAAACAAAAGCTCTGATACCAGCTAAATGTAACCCCCTTAAATAAATAATTCAAAACATATGCATGTTCGGGTTTAAGGTTATATTCAAAGGTTTTAGGTTAAAATTTTGCAAAATGGACTTCAGAAACAAACCTAGGACGTCGAAAAACATAAAGTAGGAGTTTTTGAAAAATTAACTTTTTGGTCAAAGTCAATGCTGACGTCAGCGGTCAATGGTCAATGCTGACGTTAGCGGTTAACAGTTTAACTCGGGCAAGTTGACTCACTGAGTTGACTCGATCAGGTTAACTCACTGAGTTAACTTGGTCAACAGGTCAGACAGGTCAGGTCGAACGGGTAAGGTCGAGTTAAATGGGTCGAGTTAGGTCAGACGGGTCAGTTTAAGGCAAAACTGGTTCAAGGTCGTTTCATGCCTAGTTCAACTGGGCCACCATCTTAGGTGACCGAAAATCGCTTAGACGACGCGTATACTCCACCTCGTTGCTAAAACGGGCCAGAAAATGCTTTTCCATGACGAAAAAATCACCAAAATTTCACTAGCTATCCTTAATTGACCATAAACAACAAATAACACCCTCAAAAAGCCTTACCCGAATAGTTTATGCTAATCTTCGATGAAGCTTCTCCCGGTGGTCTTTCACGATGAGAAGGCAGGGGAAGGTTTGCCACGATGCGAGGATGCGACTACTGGTGACGGCGCGAGCCACATGTGACGTTTATGGCCAAAATCTAAGCAAAAAGCTTCGACAATTGAGGAGGATTTCATCGGAGCTTCAAATGCTTCTCCACGGCAGACCGAACAACCAAGTTGCTCATGGTGATTGCGGTTGAAGTTAGAAAGGGGTGATGAGCACAACGACAGTGACAGTGCACGGCACGGACGAACAGTGAACATTGATTGGATGACGGTCGAGGGTTAGGTAGGAGGAAAATTCTGGAATCGGGTTGCATGTTTAGAAAAAAAGGTTTATTTCATTCGATTGGTTGGGGATTTGGTTGGCTATAATAAATGCCCTGATATAACACACACTCAAGGTTTAAAAAAACTTGGTGTGGTTATAACACAGGAGCTGACTTAGCCTAGATGGTTAACCACTTAGGGGAGCATGCTAGGGGTTACAGGTTTGACTCCCCCTAGATGCACTCCCTCACTTAAAATATTTATTTTATTTTTTTCATCTTGGGGTGTTACACAAACTTTTGATAATCTCTGTTTTAGAGACAGATGAACTTTCACGTTTTCAACGTTCTATCCGACAAGAAAGGACAATTGACCTTGATTTTATTTATTTTGAAGAGTTTAACTTTACCTTCTATGATACTTTTGCTACTTGAGGTTGGTTAGATTTCCTTTCCATAGATCCTAGCGTCCATAATCAACTTGTTAGGGCATTCTATAGTAATGTTGTTCTAGTTCATGATGCTAGTGACACCGTCATTCAGGTTGAATCTTTTCTTATGGATCAAAAAATTAACATTTCTATTGCATCTATAGCAATGATTTAGGTGTTCCATGTGAGGGTATTTTATGATGAAAAATCTTTTGTTCCCATCCCAAACTTACCCGATCATAACTTTCCACTCTTGCCTTTGAGGAAAGATTTTTCCACTTTATTGTCATGTGGTTTATCCGACCTTCAGGTGGTAAAGCCACTAAGATGCGTGATCTTGATTATTGGTGGATTCATCAATTTCGTATCAGCACTCGTCCTTACATTGCTCGTATTATTTTTAGTGAGATAGTTGGTGCCATTAACAAAGGTTTTCGCTACAAACGTTCCTTGCCCTATGCTTGTGTCATAAGCCACATCTTCCGATGTCGTAATATTGATTTCTCTTTTGAGATGACATCTCCATGATTAGAAAACTTGATGAAACCACAGCTCACAAAACTAGTTACTATTTTTAGGATGGTAAATGGGTGCAAAAACATCAAAGTGAGATGGATAATGATGGTGGCTATGGTAGTTTGGAGCTATGGCAACTCGACATCATGCCACGACCATTCAATCTATTTATGATGACATGGTTGATCAGTTTGGAGCTATCGCGACTCGACAACATGCCATGGAAACTCATCAAATAGCCATGGAAGCTAGACAAAGGAGATATTCGTGCACTTCGTCGTCACTTTATGCCTCCTCCCGATGAACTGAATGCTTAAACTTGGATTTTAGATATATTATTTGCTTTGTGGACTTAGCATGTTTGTTTTATGCTTGAACTTTATATGTTTTTTATCTTATTTTAGAACAATATGTTGGTTTGATGTTGGTTTGACATTCATGATTTATTTCCAATGACTTTACATAATTATGAGATTGATATTGGTTCTTAAATTGCACTAACGTTTCTTCTCTTTTGTAGCTTTATGTTTCCTTTTTGATTTAACAAAAAAATGAGGTAGAAAGATTTTGTAAAATTTGGTGCAAGTTAAAACTCTATTTTTTACTTCTAGATCCAAAGCTTTTTTGTAAGGGGGAGAAAATTATTTTTGATAAACTTGAAACAAATTTTTAAATTTTACAAGGACTTAAAGGATTTTTTGGTTATATCAAAGCTTTATGATTATTTTGATATAACACAATAAAATATATAAAATTTGTTCAAGAGTTTTCAAATAATTCTTTAAAATATTCTCATGTCCAAAACAATTCGAGAAGTATTTTGATTTGATTCTTACATCTTAAGCATTAATGAAGCCTCAAAAGCCTCACAACGGTTAGAAAAGCTAAAGGGCATATAAAAGGGACCTCCGAACAGTAATTAAGCATTAAGAAAGCCAATCCAAACATTCAAGCAATCAAAATTCAGTTTGTGCTTAATTTTCTCCATCTTTCTTGTAAACACTAGTCTTGTTCTTCATTGTAATTCATTTGTAAGTGTTTCTTGGGTGCATGAGAGAGCTTAAACTTTGCAAACACATTCTTTGTGAGGATTTTCTAGTTTGCTTCTTTGTACTCAAATTTGAGAAAGGATTCAATAGACTTTGGGGTATAAGTCTATTGAATTGTGTAAGGTTACTCCTTATCCTAAAGGAAAGACAAATTAGTGGATTTGTGGAAAATCCTTAGTGTGGTAACTAAGGTAGTGGATGTAGACTCCATTGAGGGAGTTGAACCATTATAAATCTCCTTGCAATTTTCCTTCTTTGCAATTAGTTTCCACCCTTATTTAAAATTCCAATTCATCCCCTCTTAGCTTTATTTGATCGATTGCTACACTCAATAATATCGATGACATATTGATAACTGGCAGTTCCCAACAGTTGGTTGATTATATCATTCATGAATTACATGAGAAGTTCTCCCTCAATGATCTTGGGCAACTTAAATTCATTCTTGGCATGGACGCTCAAAGATCAGAAAGTGGTCTCCTTCATAATCAAAAGAAATTCATTTGTGAACTTCAACAGAAGGTTCAGATGCTCTATTCAAATTTTGCCTCCACTCCTATGCCTCCTAATTTGAAACTCAGCAAACATGATGGCGAACCATTGAGCAATGTTCATCAATATCACAGCGTTGTTGGGGAATTGCAATACATTTCACATACGCATCCAAATATATCGTTTGTAGTGAATAAAACTGCACAATTTCTTCAGAATCCCACAACTGCTCATTGGCTGGCGATCAAAAGAATTCTGACGTATCTAAGGAGAACAACTGAGTTTGGTTTGTGGTGTTCTACTCAGGGGCATCGAGGTAGTCTAAATGGTTTCTCGGACGCTGATTGGGGAGGGGATGTTGATGATAGGCGATCCATGTCTGGCTTCTGTGTGCTAAATGGAGGGCATCTTCTAACTTGGAGCTCCAAAAAGCAAAGGGTTGTCGCTCGATCCATAGTTAAAGCTGAATATCGTAGCTTAGCCGATGCAACTGCTGAGGTGACCTGGGTTAAAGCCATATTGTCCGTGTTACAAGTTAATCTGATTGAAACACCACGAATATGTGTGACAACACCAGCACGATAGCTATGGCACCCTGTTCTTCACACAAAAACCAAACACGTTGAATTAGATCTTTATTTTGTCAGAGAAAAGGTGGCAACACGAGAATTTCAAGTGAATCACGTCTTTGCAGATAGTCAATTGGATGATGTCCTTACCAAACCTTTTTCCCTTGTCAAATTTGAGTTGTTTAGGAGGAAGCTATATGTTGTTGACTTACAGGAAGTTCTTCCCAATATAAGAAAGCAAAGTGAATGTTAAACAATATAGTTCACAGTTTGGTAAGTTGGTTAAGCAGTTGCTAACCAACGCCAAGTCAGCTGAGTTACAGTTAAGCAGTTACATTTCTAGCTTAAATAGATAGTCTTACCTCTCTTTGTAATCAGTTGAAAGTAAATGAAAAACACAGTATTATCTCAATTGTTTCTCTATTCTCTGAAGTGTTCTCTTTGTTAGTTTAACAATCATGTCAACAATCTTTAGAGTAAGTGCTTAAAGCTCTCAAGTTGACACCCTCATATCCCCTATGTTATGGGTTCTAGACCCAATAGGAGCAAAATTCTCCTTCCCCTCCCCTAGGTAGACATTGTTCAAAAACAAACAATCATCATCGTCATCATTTGATTTCTTCTACTATCGTTGATGTTCAGAATTATAATTAACTCTCTCGATTTTTTTTAAGATTTAAATTTAAATTTAAATTATCATTGTTTTAACACTTGATATATATTCCTTCTTTTAATGTGGTCTGTTGCTCTAATTATTCATAAACAACATTCTTAAAGGTGTTCAAAAATTAGTTTAGGTGGCCTTTGCATTCATTTATTCCATTACACCCTGGGCTTTTATATCTCATAAACCCCCTAACTTTATATGTTCGACCATTTCTATTTTGTTTAGGAACCAGAACTACGGGTGCAAATAAAAGATTTGAAAATAAATTTTAAATTCATTTTCATCATTATTGAGTTAAGCTCCAATAGTTTGAGCTAGAATATAAATAATCGAGTATGAATTCTAGGAATTGGGTTTTTTTATTAAGTGAATGAGCTTTAGTCGAAACTAATTCAGTAAATTCAAACAATTTAATATATTTTAAATCTTAAGTAGACTTTAGAAATTAATCATAATCAAGATTGATATTCTCAATCCAAGCTTGCCAACCGGCTTAGACTTCGCCTAAAATGAGCATGTCCAGATAAGAAAATATTTTTAATATACTGATGTGATTACATTGCAATATTTGTTTATATTTTTTTTAATCCTTCGAACAAGACACACACTTTGCACACACATGTGGTCGGGGTTTTCTAAGATAAATATCAACATCTTTTCTACTTGAACTACTCGTTGAGTTTCTAGTAAGACAATTTTAAAGCTTCAAAACAAGTAAATCCCAAAACTAACATTGCTATCAACACAAAATCATTTTACATTTATTTATTGCGTGTGTTTAGAAATACATTTATTCAAAATGAAAATAATTGAATTATTTCTTATTTATGTGTACAGTTGAAACAAAAACCTAATTTCATATATATATATATAATTTTATAAATTCAAAGTTTGCATATAGATTCAAAATTCAAATATAATTTTAAGATTTACTAGCAGCAATATATCTTACTCGGTGGTTTTCAACTAAAGGAACATCGTGTTTAGCTTGCTTTAGTAAAAGAATATAACGTGGAAAGGAAAACATCCCGGTAGCTGCTTTTTTTCTTTTTTGAGGTTTTGAGTGAATTCATGTCATCCATAGGCCATAGCTAGTGCCAATAGCTATCGGAATATAAATGTGTAGTGGATCCCTATCTAGCTAATAATATGTGGCTCTAATACGATCAACTTATTTCCCATTGAATGTGAAATCAGACTTTTCAAAGATGGACATCTTTGGCCTCAAACCATACCCGAATTAAACATCTTCACAACTCGGTTTGGGTCAAACTAGATTTGGAAAAAAGATTTGCTTCGAGTCTAACCAAATTTTGAAAATATTCAGTTAAGTGTCTAAACTTTTTCTTCACCCAATTAAATTCTTATACTTCAAAATTTTCATCAACTCACCTATTTGACCAATGTTGATCGTTAAGTCTAACCATTTTTTTGGATCAGTTGGTTCAATGTGTTGTGTTAGAGTATTGTCACTTAAAATTTTTAAAAAAAATTATTCTATTTAAAAAAATCTTTAATATTTTAAAATTTCTAAAAAAATGTACAAATGATAAAAAAATAATTTTCTAAAAAATCTGTAAATGTCACATGACATAACTGTAGTGTGCCACGTGACAGTAATATCTTAAAAAAATCATCAAATATTGATGGTCAAAATTGGTCAAAGAGTTTCATTTGTTTAAATTTATTGGTTAAGGGTTATATTGGATGTAAAAAAATCTAAAAACTTAATTGATTTTTTTTTCAAAAGTTCAAGGGCTTCTAACACCCTTAAATTATTAAATTAATAACCAATCAACTTCGGTGTAAACTCATAAGGAGATGCCATTGACATTGTTCGCAAGCTTACAAATCTAGTTGTAATCACTAATTTTATTCAGGTCTTTTGACCTTGTTTTATCTTTATTTTATTTTAATTTAGTTTTACGATATGATACGATATTATGTTATATTATTATTATTACTATTACTATTGTTATTGTTATTATCTATTGTTATTATTATATCCTCTTATTATTATTATTAAATTAACAAATAACTAAAAATTAATAAATAATTAAATAAAAAGCCCAATTTGAATTAAATATCAATATCAGTCCATTGCCTCTTAAAAGAGTCTATTACATTTGAAAAACTCAAAAATCTATATATAATTTTACAATGTGGCCTAATAGGCCCGTAACCTAATAAGCTAAACCCTAATATTTGATCCTCTTATCCCTTGCGCAGTCTCTTGGTAGCCGTCATATCTAGATTAGATCTGACGGTCCATATTACACCAGGAGGAAACCCTTGGATCTCCCTACGTGCCACACGCCCAAGCCAAATGACGGTTCAGCTCCCCTCACTCACGCGAGTGGCGCCACGCGCCTAACTCCTTGACTGCCACTGTTGGCCTCTTCTGCCGCGCACGAATCTGGCCAAATTTGGTCCCCTCCTCCATCATACAAACGCATGCAAACAGAATAGAGCAAAAAACAAAATCAGAGAAAAAACAGACTGACAATGCCAGAATCGCACATAAATACAAACAAAAAGGGGCAGACATCAACCAATAGGGGTTTTTATTTTAATTTTATATTTTTATTTAATCTTTGTAATATCCGAATTTATAAGCCGGAAGTAAACAATGTAACCCTATAAGGAGTTGCTCACAAGCATCAATATAAAGAGAAAGATAGCAATTTTTAGAGGTATTCTATCATCATTGCATGTTCGATTTCAAAATACAAAAAAAAAAAGAAAGAATATGGTTTTTGGATTTTACCTCCACGACTGTCGACCTCTCCGTCGCCGTTTGACTCTGTCCATGCTGATGATAAGCCTATTGGCCTCTTTGAGGCCACGCATGGTGAACCGGTGAGAAAGTAAATGTTGAAAAAGGAGATTTGGTTTTTGTTTTTAGAGATTTGGGTCTCGATTTTTCAAAAAAAAAGAGGAGTTTAGTGTCGTTTTTAAAGCTTAAGGAGGATTTGATTTTGGGAAGGAAGAGGAGAGATTTTGGTGGTGTTTTTTAAGTCTGTCGATGCGAATGCCGTTATTGTTACTGGGTTTTTTAAGGGCCGGTGAAAAAAAAATTAGAGCGTTTCTGCTATTTTTTGGGTAGAAGGGGTAAATGGTTTGTTTTAAAACAAAATTAACTCTTATACTCGGTCCCTTTTAAAGAATGGTTTATCTACATTTTTAAATTTCTTCGCATCTCCTAAATCACGCTCCTAGCCTCTTTGCGTCTCTAAACCGCAGCCCCTGTGCTTTTAAATCGTTTTACAATTTCGTCCTCGTTTTGGTTTTAATTCGAATTTCCAACGGTTTAACCACCTTTTGGTCTTCGAAACTTTCGATTTTATTTTAATTTAGTCTTTTTTCGGTGGTGTAATCCCCGTCTAGCCCCTGTTCTTCTGGTTTTATTTAATATTTCCCTGTTTTTCATGCATATTTATTTTTTTGTCATGAATTTTAATTCACGCATTGTTTATTTATGTTTATTTATTTTCAGTCCTTAGTGTTGATGGTTGATACCTATTTTTATTGCTTTGTTTGTTATATTACACATGATATATAATATATGTATACTGTGTATGTATTAAATATAATATATATATATAGTTCTTAATATAGTGTATACGTATATTAATATTTAATATAGTTTTTACCTATTTATGTTATATGTGTAGTGATCCCTTTTTGGATCTTAATATATATTTATACGTATGAATATAATATTATATATATATATATATATATATATATATATATATATATATATACTAAGGCTTGCTATACTGTTATACATATTTTGTTTTCTTTTTAACGTATGCTATATATATTATAGTTTTACTATATCCCTTAGTATTATTATTATATTATACGGTATGTTACGGTTTTAAGTGGATTTATATATTTATATTATTGTTATATATTTTTATATTATTTACATTATTTTTTTATCTTAATTTGAGTATGCGTGTTCATTTCTTATTTGGCATTCATGGCTATTTGTTTTATACGTCTTTGTTTTTTCTTGCCTATGTTTTTATGTTAGCATACTTGTTGTGGAATGCTTTTAATTGTCATTTTAATTGCATTGAACACTTTGATAATTAATTAATCTTAACTATAAAAGGAGGTATTTATTAGTTCGAGTATTTGTGTTCGTAATATCTTGACTTAATGGATATTGACCAAATATTCGAATTAATTTATATTGTCTAAAGGTAAATTTTAAAATTAATAAAAGTGGACAAGTCATAACATAATGTTTAATTGCTTGCATCATGCAGAAAGGTGATGTACTCGACTCGAACCATAAATTAACACGACTGTCGGACTTATTCGACGCCTGTTTAATCTGGTCTGGATTTACGTCATCCTTATTAATTAAATGTTTAATTAATTCAAGTCCGTCAAATGTTAAAAGCCCACTTAATTAGAGTTTATATTCAATTGAGAACATGTAATTAAAGTTAATTTAAATCTCAATGATTTCCATCAATAAAGGCAACATATGATTTGGTACTGATTTCGGGCGTTGTGGGGTGCTATCCTTCCCCACACGTAACCAACTCCTGAACCCTTTTCAAAATGAATCTCTGATTTTGTAGTGTTTGGTCTACCTTATCCAAGTGACTGGTGGCGGCTCCAAGTATTTATTTTTCAAATCTGATTTTTAAAGAAATCCCTCAAGTAAATTCTTTTGTAAAAAACGAGAAAACTCTGAGTAATTTTCAAAAATATTGCTACAGCATGGCGACTCCGCTGGGGAACGAATTTTGTTTCTACAAAACAAAAAAAGATAGTTAAGCCAAAAAATCCTACATTGCTTTTATCAATGGAAAATTTTGAAATCCAAGTTGACTTTAATTAGTTTGTTCTTTATTGAAGACAACACTTTAATTAAGTGGGCTTTGATAGTTGGTGGAATTGCATTAATTGTTCATTTAATTTTTAAGGAATCACTGACATGTGTTGCATCATAATCATCAAGCTTTCTACTCGAGCTCTGTCCCTTGAGTAGGAGTGGAGACGCCCAATACCGCGTGAGTAACACTCCGCATTCTGGCAATCCACTTCATAAATCCATGCCTTTTGATCCATGAGCAACCCTCCGCATCACTAGGTCATTCTTTCCCTCGAACCGAATCCAATTCGCAAGCCTGTAATGGGTCAGAATTGAGGTTCTTGTTACCTTAGTAGGTAAAAAGATAGGTTCGGGTACCCTCGTCAAGAACAAGCCCACATGCGTGAGAATTTAAGAAGCCTACCCCATTAGAGTCATGCAGATAACCATAACGAACTAGAATTCGTGTTGTTAGGCCTTTTTGTTGTTAATCCGTTTTGGTGTTATCTATTTACTTTTTATTCATTATATTTGTTACTAATTCACAGGGGTGTCCCTGGGCCAAGGCAATAGGGGCGCCCGCCCAAGGTCCCCACCCTGCCCAGGGCCCATGCCCAAGAAAATTAAAAGTGTAGTTCTTAGTTTTTACGGGTGGACGAAAAAAAGAATCCAGTGATAAACATATATATATATATATATATATAGCTGGATAAGTTTCAATGGCCCTAATAATAAGTATTAAAAAATTAAATCGTAAGAGTATGCTCATATTAATAAATATTGGGGAGAAATCGGGCCCATAATAATAAGTATTAAAAATAATTCAATTTTTAAAATTATGCTCGTAATAACAAATATTAAAATTAAATTTTTTAATACTTAAAATATTAAAATTAAATTTTTTAATACTTATTATTAGGGATCTATTTTTCCCACTATTTATTATTGAGCATACTCTTAAATTTTATTTTTTTCAATACTTGTTATTATAGACATACTCTTAATTTTTTTTTCAATACTTGATATTATAGACATGTATTTAAATAGAGGTATGTAACCGCAATAGAGATCGTTATATAGCGGTAGAGACACTATCCAAAATCACAATACATGCAACTGTTATGTCCACAATAGCATATGTTATTAAAAAATTTCACAACTGCGATACTCGCAGTGATAGAAATAACTTTCGTTATGTCTGCAACCATAATAAACGCAACATGACCGAATATACGATCACAACCGCAATTCAAATCCTTAATTTATGGCCTAATTTTTCGGTTCGCCCTAGGGCCATTAAAATCTCAGAAACGGCCCTGCTAATTCATTTTCTCTCATTTCTTGTTTAGATCACTTGATTATTTTTGTGCATATTCTTGGCATTTTCATACGAAGTGTTGATTCAAGAACAGTTCAACTGAAGGCTTTCGTAATGGGAGAAAGAGTCCATAATGATTAGTTGAAGAATCCTGAGGTTCATGATTGGTCAATGAGCAAAGTTTAACCTAGTTTTTTTAGTTGTGCCCTACGTGGTAGTCTTTCTTTTTTTTCTCGTTGTAATGAGACTTAATCTTCGTTATGGAAAGTTATTTAATGAGAATGTTCATCGATCAACACTTCTTTGTATTTATTCTTTCATCGTAGCGTTATTAATTTTTATTTCATGACATATTATTAGTTTTTGTTCAATAATTCATTCACCACATCATATGCATTGGTAATTGAGAAACATCCGTCTCAGAGAAATTAGAAGTGACAAGATAATGACATAGTGGCTAGGGTGGATAAGCTCGAAGAAATCCAAGAATATTTGATTGGGAATCAAAAATAGATAATGACATATGTGAAGAAATTTCAAGATGAAACGGCGGGGCAAATCAACAAAGTGATGGGTATGATAGCTACCATAACCAAGGGAAAGAATTTGGTGGAAGACTCTTTCATACAAAGAGATATTGAAAAAAACAAGTGAAAATCGGGGTTATAGCTTAGTAGTAGAAAAGGTTTTATCCGATAAAGACCAAGCTATCATCAACCAATATGAGATTGTGTGCATCGCTTCAGAATGTCCCACTTAATTGATATTGGATAAAATCGAAGACTCTTTCTTGAAGTTCTTATCATCGCCAGTGAGCGTAAGCTTAAATAAGATAGATATGAAAGATGGGGAAAATGAAAAATGCAGCAAAATGATGAAGGTGTCCACTATATCGACATCTAAATTGTCACCCCATCTGACATAAAATCAACCTTTGGTGTCAACGATTTCAAAACATCATCTATTGTCGGTTAATCAAGCCTTTGTTCTTAAAACAAAGAGGATGAGAAGAAGATATGTTTTGATTAGGCTGGGCCATACGACAAGTAAAAGATTCTAGGAAAAAGCCTCTACAGCAATCGAGGATTCGAGGGAAGAAACCTCTCAAAGTCTGCCATGTGTCTATTGCAACTATACTTCCCCATTTGATACAAAAGCGATTTCTCATCTCCAAGCTGATGGAAGGAGCATTAGATCCTCGTCTTTATCATTATAATCCAAACAGTGTTTGCAAGTTCCACATGGGGACACCAGGGCACCCTACCAAAAGGTGTTGGATTTTGAAGGATGAGATCAAAAAGCTGGTTGGTGATGGAAAACTGACATATGAGATGATAAACCATGTGGGCAAGAAATCACTAGCATGACTGAGTAGCCGCTTTCTAGACTAGTTGGAGTTTTGGAATGAGAGGAGACTGTTTTGTTCATGTTTGTACTAAAAAAAGAAATGATGAGCTTTTGTCGGAGCATATTTACTTGTTTTGAATTCAATGAAAGAGACATTCATATGCATTTCATTTGCCAAGCATTTTATATTCTTTGATTTTTAAAGATTTCATTTATTCTTTATTATGGGTTGATTTTTGTTTTCCCAAACACATATATATACCTTTAGCAAGAGTAACTTTAATTCAATTTTAAAAATTGAATGTTGTGAGGGTAATGCAACTGTGAACACCCTATGTTCTATTTAGGTAAAGGGAAGGACAACAAAGAGTGTTCAAGAATAACGAGAATATCTCATATAGTGAATTTTCCTCTCAGACATTGTTGTTCAAGGTCCTTGAATGAAGTGATAACCCTAAAACACCTACCACCTGAAGATTGTTTTTGATATCCATGTATGGAGGACATTTGACATTCCTTCATTTCCCTTCACAAGGTAATAAAATAAGAAAATATATCCATTGTTGTCCCTTTGAGACGGATGATTTTCTTTCGATTGAACACAAACCAAGGATCACCCTTACACCGGGGGCAAAAAGATAAAAGTTAGTGAACAAATGAATGTTGTTTGGTTCTGATCATGCTACGAAGATGGTGCCTTATGGATTAGGGACAATAAAGGATAAAGGATGCATTGAATACGAGAATCAGTTTGAGCAAGAGAAACATGAAAATGAAACGACGAAAGAAAAGTTTATGCTCAAAAAGCCAACCAAATCGAGTTGAAAGTTACTAACCTAAAAGTTGAAGAAGCCGAAAGTGAAAGCACTAAATTGAAAAGTGCAATAGAGAAATGGCTATAGAAATTTTCCATCCAAACAAATCTCTACTTAAAAATGCCTTGAAGGATTGATCACCTTTGAATGGAAGCATGCATCAATACAGTGCCAAGAAGCAAGTGTGTCCGAAGCTAAAAGTTCCCAAACTAGATGAAGGGAAATGGACTCTAAAACCCGAAAATGGGCATTCTAGAGCGATCCAAAATATGAAAGAGAAAATGGTATTTCAGCAAAGCATATCCAGATTAGGTAGTACATAATTGGGATTTCAGTTGGAAGAAATGATCATTGGTTTTATCACCCTTAAACACTTATTTGGGCCTATATATCATTTCTTTCGCAACCATAAGTCATGGCCTACGTTACAAGCCTCTAAAGACCATTTTGATCATACATGGATATATGAGTTAGATGAGTTTGTCTTCATATTACATCCCTTCTATTAGGGTTAACCTTTCTTCAAGGATTGCCACACTTGTAATGCTTGTTTGAGATCAAAAAAGAAGAAAAGATGGGGCACGGTGAATCGACATTTATGGTATGAAAAAATGATAATGGATGCAAAAGGAAAGAAAAAAGAAACACAAAAAATGAAGTTAGTACGGTGAATAATCAAATAAATAGACTAAATAAATTAAATGGCAAAAATAAACCACACAATAAATTAAAGCAATTTAAAGCACATATATGGCATGTAAAGCAAATGAAGGCATAAATATATCAAACAAGGCCTAAAAGGGTTACCGCTAAATGAACAGAGTTCTGACATGGCTCTAAAAGATGGGCTCTTACGGTCCACTATATGCGGGTTGGATCTAAAGTAAAAGGTACTGAAATATAGGACATCTATTTGGGAGGATACGATCCCTTATACCATACGGGGGTGTAGACCCCACAAAATATAAGGATCGAATCCCGAAAGTGAATTACCGTACCATACAGAGGTGAACACCCCACGAGGTAAAGTAATCACTCCCACTTAACAGAGATAGAGAGCTTGGGAAGAAAACTCTAAACACCGTGCAAATAAAAGCGGTAAACAAACAAAGTTATGGATTAAAAATTAAATTAAACTGGATTTAATTTTTTTAGTAAATACGATACAAACTCGATTAAGGCTTGACTCTCTATTTTTGTAAAAACAAAAAAGTTCATCCCCAGCGAAGTCACCATGCTGTAGCGACTAAAAAAATCGGGCTCATTTGGAAAACCCATTTTTAAATTAAAAATTTAAGATTGAGGGGGAACCTTGAAAAGCTCATATTTTGAGTAAAACATTAGAGTCGCCACCGATCACTTAGATTAGGTAGACCATACACCAAAAAAACCTAAAGATTCATTGGGTTCGGGAATCAGTTACGTGTGGAGAAGGGTTCGCACCCCCATCACACCCAAAATTGGTACCTAAGGGTTCGTAACTTATTTACAAAGACAAATTGAAATTCATTTTAATTTAGTTAAGAATACCTAAAAATGCATGAAAGCATGGTCATCCAATTCGAATATAAACTATCTTGCAACCTACGATGACTAAAGGAGATGACGCCCGAAGACTCAGGACGACATTCCAACTAGGGTACTAAGGCCTCGAGAACTAAACCTAACTGCAACAAGATATAATGCATGGGCAATTTAAATATGCTAACATAAATAAAAGATAACATGTATGAAACAAATAAATCACAACCATACACATATATACATATCCATAATAAATATTTCTAACACATAATATATATTACATATGTATGATATAGTAAAGTATACATGCATATATATACAGTACAATAATAATATATAACAAACAATATGCAAATAATATAACTACCTATAAGATATAAGAGCATATATATATATAATATAAAACAAGGATATAGTAGTAGACGTATAAAAAACAAGATAATATATTATATATTATATAAAAAGTATACATAGCATATAAAATATATTAAATAATAATATTTTAAAAAAATAACATGCTTTATTAATGAAATAAAGAATTTTACATTAAATGGATTAAAGAAAGTACCCAAGTCCAATTGTTCTTGGACTTAACTGTCGGGCTTGCGGGTCAACTTCTGGTCGAACCGGGTTGTGACCGATTTAGATCCGGATCACCCGGCCTAACGCGGGTTGGCTGATAAGGAGTCTATTTCCCTTTTTTAAACCTTTCATCTTCTAAATACATTTCCCCAAATGTGAAGACCTAGCCCCTACTCCCACATCTCCTCGCTGCCATCGTCATTCCAATGGTCGGTTCTGTTCCTGTCACCACCAACGGACTACTCTCATGGTCCCTTTTCTTTCCCTTGGAATGGCTTTTTGAGAAAGCTGTCCAATCTCCATTAAAATGGCCTTGAACAATTTGACTTCTTCTCGTCCAGAAGATCTAACCGTTGGATCATCGTGGTTCTGAGATATGTTCCTCTTCTTCCCAAGACACTTCAACTGACCATTAGGATCTTCCGTCAGATGCCTCGGTCACCAGAAACTACCATGGTCGAATAGGTGAGCTCTATTTTGTTTCTACTTCTTTACTCCTTTTTTTTATTTTGGTACTGATTATTTGTTGTGTTTTGTTGGGATGAATGGTTCAGTTAGTAAGTTGAAGCTCATGGGAGCCGAGACTGGTTGAGGCAGTGGAGAACTTGGGTGTTGTGAGATAGAGGGATAAGCGACGCATGGTTTTCGGTTTTGGATGGCGGTGAGAAGAGATAAAGCTTGGACGGTGATGGATTAAAAGGGATAATTGTGGCCATAGGTTGGGTGTCCTTGGAAAATGGTGGCAGTGGTGTTTTTTTTTTTTTATCGTGGGATGCTGATTGAAGGAATGTGATGGCAGAGGCAAAGGGTAGGACATGGTGTTTGCAAAGGTAGGGCAAGCATGGGCATTTGAGTAGAGGGACAGGGTATGGGTTACCATCCTCCTTTATCTTTCTTTTTTATTATTATTTTTGTTTTATAAATTAAAAGAAAGACACCATGCCCTACCTCGCGAACACCATGCTCTATCTCGCAATACCCGGATGAAAATTAGTGCTTACAAGTTTGTGAGTTAAAGAGAGCTAGAAATTAGGCACATGGGAAAAGTTTATCTTGGAATCCTAATAGCTCAGAAAAAGCTTCACATGTGTACGTATCACTACAACATTCATGATCCTTTAAACATACGCTTCACTTGGTTTTATCTTTTTTTTCAAGACCCAAATTTGATTTTATTAACATTTTTTTGCCATGCTTTTCAAAATAACTTAATTATTTTATCTAGCTCATCCTCATAAGTCTCTTGCATTGAATTGAACAAGTAGACTGACATTTTTTTACTGCTAATACCCGATAGCATGAGGGTCGACAAGTAATACTCACAAGGAACATCTTTGGAAGCTCATGTAATGCCCCAAAATTTACAGTACTGTTTAAGGGTCATTTATTGCTAAGATAATTACTTAGTGACTAAAATGACAAAAATACAAAAGTTAGGATTTTCTCAATTATGGACTGTAGAAAAGAAATTTTTGAAGTTTTAAGGTGTCATGTGATAGAGAATAAGTAAAATAGGGTACTCGCAAAAATTTGGTTAAAATCCAAGAAAAATTGGAATGGGAATTCAAGGTTAAAGTTTAGTGACCAAAATAATAAGTTTTCAAAACTTGTATGGTACAAGTTGAAATATGAAAAGTTGAAGGATCAAAGTTGTAATTTCTCAAAAGTTAGGTGTTTTATTTTATAAATAGATAGAGCAACTATTGGTGCGGACCGTGTGGAATTACTGGTTTGATTTGATATTTCGATTATTGAGAAATCATAGTCAAAGTTTAAGTGGAATTCGGATACCCGGATCGAATTAAAAAATTATGAAATTTTACCATATGATGAAGGTTATAAAAGTCATTTCCAAGTGTTAGAAATATTTTAGTTCAATTCAGGATGAATCCTATGATTTATTTTGATTAAGGAATTTATTTAGTAACCGATAAAATTCTCATCATTTATCGGTAAATCAGATCAAGCTAAAATTTCAAAGATGATTCCATAGACTTTGGAAGAGTTATAACATATTATTTTATAGATATTTGGAAAGTTAAATGTTCGGATTTAATTTATTTGACTTAAATTGCCTAGAATGGCAATTTTGTAAAAAAAAGTTGATTGGTAAAGAGTATTTTGGTCTTTTCACCCAAAAGGGACATGGAAGGAATTTTGAGATTTCTATAATGGATGAATAGTGGTTGGAATCAAAATACGTTTAGTTATAATTTTACAAAATGGTAAACTAGTAAATATGAATTCAGTTGGGGGACAATTTGGTAAATTGGAATAAAATGAATTAAAAATTCATTTTTATCTATACAAGTGACATAAATATATGATATATGAAGAGTTATCATCCAAAAATTCATTCCCAAATCGTGGAGAAAGAGGAGAAAGAAGAGGAAATCTTACAAGCTCGATTTAAGCCTCGAAACTCGGTTCTTAGGTAATCTTCTGAACTACAAAGTTGTTCTTCTCTTCGATCTCTATCTATTGATGTAAATTATCCATGGATTTCATGCTTGATTGATGAGATTTGATATGAGAAAGAAATTAGGGTTTATGTTCAAATTTGAGGGTTTTATGATTTTATGAATCTATGTTCGATTTTATGTTGAAATCAAGCAAGAATGATGTTGGATTCATGTTTTGAATTAGGATTTAAACCCTAAAAAATTTAGTAGCCCTAAAGAAGATTAGGGTTTAGGGATCCAACCTTGAATTAGGGTTTGTTATGATGAGTTAGTAATCTAGCAAGTTTGATTTGTTGTTTGAAATCAAAACCCTAAATTTAAACCCTAAAAGGACTAATTTAGAAAAATGTCAAAGTTAGGGGTTTAATTCTGATTTTTGGAGTTTGAGGCATGAAAATGAAGTTAGAATGCTAAATCGGTGATTATTCGAGCTAGTGACCATTTTGACAATTTGTCAAAAGTGGATAACCAATTCGGCAATGGTGTATAAGAAGAGGAAAAATTCTGATTTTTATGTTAAGTGATGATTATAATGTATAGTTGATGATTGGAGGCCTAATTGCAAAGTTTTAAAGTTAGAATCCTTGAATTGTAAATTGGTTACTATTTCGACAAATTAGAGAACAAAGGGTTGAAATGTGACAATTAGGTATTTGAAGAGTACTATGTTGGAAAATTTTATTTAAGTGATTTAGATGTTGATTTTGAAGTGAATAGAAGCTTGTATTCACTTAGGGACCAAAATGACAATTTGTAGAATACAAGGGACCAATTTGGCTATTAAGCAAGAGTAAAGGAAAAATTATGGAAAAATAGGAAATGGATTAATTGGATCAAAAAAATTCCATTGGGGACCAAGAAGACAAATCGGCTTGAGGTTTAGGGACCAAAAATGAAACTTTTCAAAGTTTAAGTCATAAAGTGTAAAGGATGAAAAATGTAAGGATCAAGCTTAAATTGACTATTTGAAGCTTGAAAAAGTCCTTAGGGACTAAAATAAGTATTTTAATAAAGGTTGAAAGCTTAAGGTAAAATGTGATTCGAATATAAGAAATTTTATCGGATCAATTATATATATATATTTATTGGATAGTTATTTTATTTACTCTCCATTAATATATTTAGACTGAATATGTTCTAACATATACTTGAAATGGTATATGTTATTTTATAATTGTAGCGATGTCCTTTTTTCTTTTTTCATCATCGCTAAAATAAAAACGAGGATTTTTGGAAAGGGTTTGAAAGGTGTTTGTGATTCTTTTGGATATAAAATATTTATTCCGTGAGGTTTTAAAAGAAACCGCATTAAAAAAATGGAGTCGCCACCGGCCACTTAGGTAGGCCGGACACCATAAAACCAGAGATTCAAAAAGACAGGGTTCGGGAGTCGGTTACGGATGGGGAAGGATTAGCACCCCCACACCGCCCAAAATTGGTACTTCAATAATTACCGTTTTATTAATATTGGATTTTCCGGATTAGAGTGACGATTATTTTAAAATTTGGTCATAATTGCGAATATATTTTAAGGGTCCCGTTACCCGAGAATAAACGCCCAACCACTATCACTACGCTTGATATTGGCCCCGTTTACGCTCGGATAAAAGGACACCGCATTAACAAGTTATAAATCATATGCAATCTTAGAGGCGAAAATATAAAATATAACAGATAATTTGAAGACAGTAAATATTCACATAATAAAATACTAATCTAATGAATGATACACTAGATTAAAACATGCATATATACATATTATTCTAAATGATAAATAAGAACAACTTTAACAAGTTAGAACAACAATGCAGGAATAATTACGTTATATGTAGACGAACAAATATATATAAAAAATATACTTGCTATTAATAAAACATATCTCAACATATATGAACAATATATTATACATGAAAGAAGACACATCAACACGTAGCCTAAAAGCCAAGGAAACATGCAATACGTACAAAAATACAAAACATACTTTTTACGAATCAACTAAAACATAACATGCTTTAATACGAATAATCAGATAAAAAAAACATGAATATCATACTTAACACATATATATACATATAAACATAAAATACGAGTCATATACGAGGGACATAAAATAAAATAATATCAATATATACGATTATAATACGAACAATAATATTTACAAAGAAAACATGGTGAAATGAAAGAAAAACGAAAGTCTGGCGCGAAGTTTAAGAACAATAATATGTAATTTAGGGACGAAATTGCGAAACAAACAAAACCTAAAAGGACCATGATTGTAATTAGACCAGGGGCGGACTCAAAGTGAAAAATCAAAAACGCGGGATGGTTAAGGGCGTAATTTTACCATTGTAAACCGATTCGGTGTAATTTAGGGACGAAATTGTAACCTTTTGAAATATCGGGGAATTTGGGATTGTGATTATACCATGCGGCAAGACAAAAATGAAAATATTGAAAACGCGGTGGGATTAAGTGTGTAATTTACCCATTTTGCAAAAAAAAAAAACAACTATAAAAACCCCTTTTTAGGCGAAATCAGATTTTGGTCATTCATTTCATTTTTTGATTTTTGTAGAAATCTCTCATTCTTCATTCTCTCAATTGTTCTTATAAAACCCGAATCCGGCGGCGGCCGCCGCCGTATTCTCGCCCGCCGCCCCGCTAACCGGCGTGGTGTGACTCAAAATACACCAAAACAACCCCTTTTTGTCCTTGATACGAATCCTAGGTTGGATTCGGAGGATATACCTTTATTCGCCCTAGATCTAGGAAATACGAACCAAAAAAATATATTTTTAGACCAAAACAAAACTACAAAGGGTCTTCTCCTCCCTTTAGTTCACGGATCGGCTTGTAGGAGCCGAAAGGCTTATCAGCGAGGAAGGAAGACCCACAAACAACGTCGATAAGACTACTCTCCCTTTTTTTTGTTTTTGTTTTTTTATTCTATTTCGTATATGCATGTAAAGAAAACAAGTAGGAAAAAAGACAAAAAAATTTACCTTTGGATTGTCTTTTGATTATCTTGGATGTTTACAACTTTCAGATTTTTTTCTATTACAAGATCTCCGTTTTTTTTTTTTGTTACTACTCTCGTTCTTATCCCCCCTTTTTTTTTGTTACAAAAACCCCGTTTCATATATATTACTCTCTGTTTGTTGCAAGTTGCATCTTTTTTTGGATCTGAACCGACATTTTGCTTGTTGTCTTGGGCATATTCGAATATCGGCGTGATGGCGGTGTGGACACTCTGCCCGGTGGCGGACACGTTCTCGGCCGTTAGATCGATCGATCTAGCGGTCGAGATGGCTTGAAGAACGATCGGCTGGATGAAGCCTCGATTCGATGAGGCGGCTTGATTTTTTGCCGCGTGGAGCTCGCGATCGAGGAGTCGAGCGCGTGGATCTTAAGCGCGCGCGTGGGATGTTAAAGCGTCCGTCGTGGACCCCGCGCGCGGCGTGGCACTCGAGCGGTCCATACGTGTGGAGCACGCGCGCTGGCGAGATATTTTTGACTTCTGGTTGCATCGTGGCCGTTGGATCGGATCTTGATCCCAACGCCCCTGATTCCCTGCACATTGTAATTAGATAAGATTTAGATTTGGGCCAACCGGGCCTTGTAATTGGATTTGTAATTGGGTGTAAATTTTTATTTGGGTTTAATATATTTAATTCTTTCATTTTGTCATTAATAATAATAATAATAGTATAATTATAACAGCAATACATATACATACGAAAATATATACTTATATTATACAATCATTAATTAATATAATATTCTAGTATACGTACGTATAATCATACATATAATTAACATAACATCTATATATTAATCAAATACGCTTATACTCTAGATACATACGCGACATACATACACCCCTAATACGTATACATAGCTTATACATGCACACATCACCTTATATTAGTAACATTCATATAATAAATATACATGCAATATTAATATATTTACAAGTGAAAATGAGTGATTACAGTTGCCCCTCTTTGCTTGTTCTCATGGAATGGGAAACAAAGCAAAGATTCATAAGCACTCATTTTATCAGACTTCCCTGTTTGTAGCCTTGGAAAAACGAATTCTTTTGGACATCTCCACTCTTCCTTGGCTGAATCTTCAGGCTCGTAAGTTCTTCCTATATAGAGCTTCGTCACCTTCCGATCTTGGAGCTACAGGCTCTTCCTATATAGAACCCTTCGCTCTGACATCCCGAATTATGAGTCTTTCCTTTCACTTTGAGACAATAAAGCTTGGAGTCCTTCCTATATAGAACTCTTTGCTTTCAACGCTGGTTTCTCCTATATAAAACCTTTTGCGTCACTGATGGATTCTTCCGACTGGGAGTTCCTCCTATATAGAACTGCTAGTCTTCAAATCCTGGAGCCGTCAGTCCTTCCTATATAGAACTTTTGGCGTCTAAAATCTCAGAGCTACATGTTCTTCCTATATAAAACCTTTCACCCTAAGACAATGAAGCTCGGAGTCTTTCCTATATAAGACTCTTTGCTATCGACACAACAGGTTTCCTATATAACCCTGTGTGTCATAGGTGAATTTCTTGACCGGGAGTTCTTCCTATATAGAGCTATGAGTCTTCACCTTGGAGCCGTCGGTCCTTCCTATATAGAACTTTTAGCGTCTTGAAATCTTGGAGTTACAGATTCTTCCTATATAGAATCTTTCACTCTAAGACATTGAAGCTAGAGCCCTTCCTATATAGAACTCTTTGCTTTCGACACATCAGGATTTCCTATATAATCTTGCGTGTCATGGGTGAATTCCTTCGACCAGGAGTCCTTCCTATATAGAAGCTGCTAGTCTTCACCTAGGCTATCGGTCCTTCCTATATAGAACTTTCAGCCACGAAGCCTCGGAGAGGAGGATTCTTCCTATATAGAACCTCTCTCTAGAGCTTGAAAACATGTGCCTTTATGTAAAAACATTGTCTTCTCATTTGGGATTCACACCGTGATGACCCTCGATGTCTCTTTGGATCTGCGGATACACATGCGAGATGAAAACAAAATGCTATGACAAATGAATGAATTGACATGCTCCTAATCCTAGTGATGTCGACTATTCATGATGCATGAGATTCAATATCTTGGTGGGCTTGTTTTGGTCCTTATTTGATCTTGGCGTTCGCTTTCTCCTTTCTTACGGGCATCGATACCCCGCTTCTTTGCCAAGTTCAACCATCTCGACCTTTCTCTTTTTTTCAATTCCGACTTGGAATTCTAAAGTGCCCTTTCGGGTTTTCACTTTAGATTTTTTTTTTTTGAGAGGGTGCCCTTACGGTTTTCACCCAAAAGATCTCTTTTGTTATCTCGTACACCTTTCTTGAATAGATAGGACATGTGCCATTGGTTATCCTACTAGGTTGTTTGAAGCTTCCGCCTTCCCTATCGATAGCCATTAGGGAACTAGAGGCCGGAGTTAACATCGTTTTCTTTGATCACCTGCATTTTCAAGGTTAAATCATAGTAATGCTTGAAATCTCTTGTTTCATTATAAGCCTATGTTATCTTATTTTGGTGAAATTGACAAGAAGGCTAGGAATGGATGCTCAAAACACGGTTTTATTATGATTAATGGTTTGGGATATCTAAAAAAGAAAGGTATAACACACATGAAGATACAAAATCTCTCATTATCCTCGATATGAATGATACATGATCTGTCAAGCGGTGTAGAATTTCTTGCCTGAAACCTTCTCTTCATGATGTTCATGGGGATATTCTTTTCTTGGATATTCAACTTTTCAATTTACCCAAGCCGCCCTTCGCGGGTTTTCAACTCGAGTCCTTCCTTTGCTTCAAGGCGCCCGGTTTGGGTTTTCGTCTGAGCTCTCATTTTTTTTTTAGAGATAGTATTTCTTTGCGGCATCAGAATTTACGGGATTTTTCAGCTCGTCCCCATCCATTTCTGTTAGGATCGGGGCTCCTCCGAGAATGCCTTTTTTGACGTATGGTCCTTCCCAATTGGGCATCCATTTTCCTCGAGAATCTTTTGGATAGGGAGGATTCTCTTGAGTACAGATCCCCTTCTTTGAATTCTCTTGGCGCACTTTTTTTTGTTATATATGCACCATCCGCTTTTGGTACATCGACCATGACAAATGGCCTTTAGTCTTTTTCGTCAATGAGATTTAGTTGGTCGAGTCGCGCCTGCACCCATTCGGCTTCTTCCAATTTTACTTCGTTTAAGACCGGAGAGACGGAATCTCTACCTCAATTAGAATCTTGCCCGGTACCATACACCAAGAAGTAGGGTGTTGCCCTGTTGATGTGCGAATGGGCGTCCTATAGGCAAAAAAGGGCAAAAGGCAACTTCTCATGCCAATCCTTGTAGGTATCCGTAGTCTTTGCTATGATCTTCTTTATATTTTTGTTTGCCGCTTCCTTTGCTCCATTCATTTTAGGACGATAGGCCGTGGAATTATGGTGTGTTATCTTGAATTGAGTGCACACGTCCTTCATCATTTTGTTGTTTAGATTGGAAGCGTTGTCGGTGATGATCCCTCTCGGCAATCCGTATCGACAAATAATTTCCTTCTTTAAGAACTTACAAAGCTGTAGTCTGGTGATATTGGCGTAAGACGCTGCCTCTACCCATTTAGTGAAGTAGTCTATGGCGACCAAAATGAAACGATGCCCATTGGAAGCTTTCGGATGGATCGCCCGATGGCGTCCATGCCCCATCTTTGCGAAAGGCCACGGAGAATTCATGGTGTGTAAAAAGCGATGGGGGTGTATGAATTTTGTCGGCGTAAATTTGGCATTTGTGGCATTTCTGGCGTGTCGATGCAATCTCCCTCCATGGTCAACGAAATATCCGTATCTCATAATTTTCCGGGCTATAGACAGCCCGTTGGCATGCGTTCCACAGATCCCATCATGTACTTGGCTAAGATTTCCTTCGCCTCCGGGCATCCACACATCTCGGCAATGTTTGATCATGACTTCTCCTATATAGGATTTCCCCATCTAGGACATATTTTGTTGCCATTTTTACGGCGTTTTTTTTGTCATTGTCGTTTGCCCTTACGGATACTTTGAAGCTTGACATATTGCGAGGATGTCATAGTACCATGGATTTCCGTCAATCTCTTCTGTACATTACAACAATGAGCAGGCTTTTCAAACGTCTGCATCTCAATGGGTTTCATTTACGCCCGGTGTTTGTTTTAAACATGGATGCCAAGGTTGCCAATGCATACGCCATCGATTTTCTTCTCGGGGTAGGTAATTGAAAGTGACCTTTCGAACTCTTTGATGAGCTCTTGGATCAATTCGTGATATTTGACCAACCGGGTCTCTGGTTTCCCACTCCCCGCGCAATTGGTAAATGACTATGACTAGGACGAATCTCCGAACACTCGAAGTTTCTTAACCTTTCTCTCGATGGCTGAGTTTAGTCCCATGATGCAAGCCGTATTCAGCTATATTGTTTGTGCAGAAGAATTCCAATCTCTTTGGTGAAAGGATAATAGGCGTCCTCGGGTGAAATTAGCATTGCCCTATCCCATGTCCGAGGGCGTTGGAGGCTCCATCGAAGTAAAGTTTCCATGACTTATCATCGAAACCTCTTCTTCGGTTGTAATGCACATCAAGTCTTAAATGCGGGAAACTAAAGTTCAATGTCTCATAGTCATCGAAGCCACGACTAGCGGAAATCCGCTACGGCGCTCCCCTTTCTGACTTTACGATTAACATACGATGTCGAATTCGGATAATAGCATCGCCATCGAGCCATCCTTCCCGTTAGTCTTTGGTGCTTCCATTAAGAACTTTAATGGGTCTAGCTTGGATATCAACCGGGTAGTATGGTACAACATGTCTTTATCCGAGCGCTTGGTAGCCCAAACTAGAGCACAACACGGCTTACTGCCTTTGGCGGGTACCGTGTTTCGCAATCATTGAATTTCTGCTTAGGTAATAGATGGCTTGCTCCTTTTTCTTGACTCATCGTGTTGCCCGAGTACACATCCCATTGAATTCTCGAACTGTTAAGTAGAGAATTAGTGGTCGACCAGTCTTGGTGCGACTAAAATTGGAGCATTTGTCAAGTACTTTTTGATCTTTTCTAGGGCTTTTTGACATTCTTCATCCCCACGCCGGGATTATTCTTTCTAAAAGTCGAAGACGGGTCGCATTGATTGGTTAATTGGGAAATGAAGCGAGAGATATAATTCAGCCTCCCGAAACCGCGGACTTCCTTTTGCGTGCGGGGTGGTGAAAGGTCTGGATGGCTTTCACTTTATCCGGATCAATCTCAATCCCCCTCTTACGCTTACTACGAACCCTAAGAGTTTTCGAAGTAGCGGCGAAGGTACACTTGGCGCGGATTGAGCCTCGGTTGGTACTTCCGTAGTCTTTGGAATAGTTTTCTCAAGTTCTGTAAGTGCTCTTCCTCTGTTCGAGATTTGGCAATCATATCATCCACGTATACTTCTATTTCTTTGTGCATCATGTCATGGAAAAGAGTCACCATTGCCCTTTGGTATGTTGCCCCTGCGTTCTTTAGCCCAAACGACATCACTTGATAACAAAAAGTGCCCCACATGGTTATGAATGTGGTTTTCTCCATGTCGTTAGGATCCATCTTTATCTGGTTGTACCCTGAGAAGCCGTCCATAAAGGAAAACCATGAATGTCTTGCGGTGTTTTCAACCAGCGTGTCAATATGTGGCAAAGGGAAGTTGTCTTTAGGGCTAGCTCGGTTCAGATCCCTATAATCTACACACATACGAAATTTCCCGTCTTTCTTTGGTTCTGGTACAATGTTTGCAACCCATTCGGGGTATTTGGCTACCTCCAAGAATCCAGCATCAAATTGTTTTTTCACTTCTTCTCGGATCTTTAACAACATATCGGCCTCATTTCTCGAAGTTTTTCTTTGTCTTGGTTTGTACTCCGATTTTGTTGGCAATTTGTGCACCACTATGTCGGTATTCAATCTGGCATATCTTGATAAGTCGGCGAAGACATCCTTGAATTCTAAAGTATGGCTATCAGTTCATGCTTGGTTTTTGAGAAATAGTCGTTCCTATTTTTATTTCTTTTTCGCTTCTTGATCCCCAAGTTGACAATTTTTGTTTCTTCTTGGTGGGGCATAATCTGCCTTTCTTCGTCGTCCACCATTCTCTTTAACTCTTTCGGGACCTCAATTTCTATTTCATTCATATCCTTCCTCAATTTCCTCACGAGACCTCGGGGCATTGAATTTTACTCGGATTGGATCGGTATCATTCATATCGTCAATCATGAGCGACCTGCATTAAATGAGAATGAATTGTATTGGGAAAAGGCGGCTTTACATGAAGGAATGAACATGAAGAATGCATGAATGGAATAAATGAGACTTTGGTCATTTTTAAGAAAGTGGGGATATTTTCATTTCAATCAAAAAGTTAACATAGGTGCCCCATACAAGAGATCCCCATTGTCTATGGGCAAAAACAAAAGGTTGATTCGGAGCATTACTCGATCTATTCCTAAAAACTACTGGTAGATCAATGCAGCTCGGTTATCAAGTGTTTCCCGGGATGGCAAAGGCGGATGTTGGTCAACATTTTCTTTGCCGTGGTCCTTTTCGGCTATCATGTTGATGTACATCCCCTCAAATGATTTCTTGAGCATTTCCTCTGGTTAAGTTCATCATTTTTTTTCTTCATTGCCTCTCCAATATCTTGACTGGCTGGTAGAACCCTCGGAGATGAAAGTGGCTTTCAAACTAGGAAAGGATATCGACCTCCACGGAATGTCCTCTCCTTTAGATTTGGCTTTTCTTTGCTCCTCCTTCCTCTTATATTCCTCTTTCTTACATTGGACACTTGGTTGATAACTTGACCCGAAAGCGATCCTTCTTGGTTATCATATTCTTGGGTCTCGGGTTTCCTTGTAATTTCTTTGACCCTTTTCCTATTTTGGCTCCTCGGCCCCGAGTTTTTGCGACGGTCATCTTAGTACAATTAGATAACCTGGGGTAGGGGATCCGGCTTCCCTCTTAAAGCGAATGTGGCATTTACTAGTTCTAATGCTCGGGCGGCATTTCTGCAAATATCTTCATCATTTTGAATGTAGGGGGTGTCGATGTCTTTGAAGCAACAAATTCATGCTCTGCCTCTCTTTGTGACCAATTTGCCTTCAACTACAAATTTTAATTTACGATGCAATGATGATGGGACAACTCTGCGGAGTGGATCCACGGTCTTCCCAACAAGCGTTTGTAAGATGGTTTTATGTCCATCACCACAAAATCGATCACATATTGGTTGGTCCGATCAATAGGGGCACCTCAATTTTCCCCATTGTTCCTTTTTGCGTACCATCAAAGGCTCTTACCGAGTTGTAGCAAGGCTTTAGGTGCGAACCATCTATTGGCAATTTTGCGGGGTTACCATAGGCAAGACATTCAATGCTGACCCGTTGTCGATCGATCGCTTTGGTAATACATACCCTTTGCAATGGGTAGTGATGTTAAGGGCTTTGGTAGACCCCATTCCTCCCTCGGGATCTCATCATCACTTTGAATGTGATATGATTATAAGCGATAATATGCCCCACTATCATGTCAGGTTTATTCTGAAATGTCTGGGGCACAAAAGTTTGATTCAGCACTTTCAATAGCGTCTCCGATGCTTCTCGAACTCAAGAGTAATTCCAAGACTTTGTGATCTGGCGGTTGTTTCGTAGTTGTTCCCCACTTTGTACTCGCTATGTCTCAAGAACTTTAGAAATTCTTTGGCCTGGGCCTCGATTTCGGTTCATTTATCTTTTGGGAGGTTCTTCTCTCCAAATATCTGCGTAGGGCTAAGCTCTTTGTACTCTTCCCCCTATCTTTTCAGCCGCTCTCAAAGCCTCGGAGGAATAACATCGGCCGCTCCTTGTGAAATGGCCTGCCTCACCAACGTTCACATCGTTACGGCTTTGTTGGTCTTCAGCGTAGGCTCTTTTACCTGTTCGTGTTCTGATTTTTCTGGCATGGTCACATTCACGGCATAATTCGGGAATTTGTCGCATATCTTTGAATGGGAATGGAGATGGTGCTGAAATAGCGATCTTGGGATTTATTTCTTTGGTTTCTCCTTGGGAGACACACTGCATTCCCCAATCTGGGAGAGATGATAAAGGTCTATCCTTCCGTATCTAGTTTTGGGGCTATCTGTCATGTGTGTTTTGATCCTTTCCCATGGGCTCCTCAAAGAATTCAATTTGTTTTTCATTCATCAATTTACGCACCAATTTCTTGAACTCGTCACATTCTTGGATATCATGCCCTTCAGTCTGATGGAATTCGCAATACTTTCCACATTCCTTCTTCCTTATTATCATGCCTTTGTTGATCACACGAGCCATGCATAATTGTTGAAATACCCACCGTAAAGGAGACTTGATTTCTGACACGTCATCCTTTATCCTCTGGTAAAGCATTCTTCTATGACATTTTACCCTCTGCTCCCATGATTAGGTAGCGGGTTGTTGGCTACATTCGGCTCTTCAAACTTCAATATCCCAGAATCGATTAAGTTCTGTACAAGCTTTTTGAAGGCAAGACAGTTCTCAGTGGGATGTCCAGGGGTACCGCCGTGATAGTCGCAATGTGTGCTTGGATTATACCAAGGCGGAAAGGGTGGATTGACAGGAGTAACGATGTATGGCCGGACCAGTCTGCTTCATATATAGCTGGGAATAAAGTTAAGTGTGAAAGCAGGTAGGGAGTGAAAGTTCTCCTCTCTTTCTCTTTTACGGTGACTCTCTCATCTCTTTGATTTGAATTTTGTGTTTTTCCCACAGGTGCTTGTGGTTGTGAGGCTGTGAAGTTCTTGGCGGTATAGGTGCTGGTGGTGTTTACTTCATTTCTCTTGTTGTACTTTGAGACCCTTCCCCACCATCAATTATGCCGCTCTTAATTGCCAATTCGAGAGACTCCCAGTCTGATCAAGTCGGCAAAACACTTGTGTTGTGTTATTAATGAGGCGATCAAAAGTGCCCCTTTGAGTATTGACAAATAATGGCGTGATTTCATGCTCGGGATAGGTGGCTGGATTTGGCGGCCACTTCTCTCCACCTCTGGGCATATTGTCGCAAGCTTTCATTGGACTTACGCCCCATATTTTCTAACATAATTCTGCTAGGGATCATATACATTACATGTTTGTATTGCTCGATAAATGCTTTTAGACAGATCTTTCCATGTTTTAACATTCGCTTTGCTTAAGCGAGTATACCAGCGTAACGCCGCTCGAGTTAGACTATCACGGAAACAATGGATCAGTAGCTTTTCATCTTTATGGTAAGCCGCCATTTTTCTACAATACATCGTTATGTGTGCAGAAGGACATGTGGTTCCATCATATTTATCGAACTCTGGCGTTTTGAATTTTGGCGGCAAGACAAGATCGGACACGGACTTAGGTCACTAAGCGTCGTTTTCTGATTCTTCATTTGATTGTAACGCTTTAAATTTTTTTTCTTCCATGAGGCGAAATCTTTCTTCCCACTTTTTTTCTACCTCATTTCTGATCCTTTCGACCATGTTTAGGTCCGGCACTTCTTCTTCATAAAGTGCTTGATATCGAGGGGTTGAGTCTCGGGTGCCCCTACTTGAAAGCTAGAAGACATTCTGCGGGGTCAATATATACCTTCCTAGCCTGGTTTGGTGCGGTCGGTTGAACCTTGTAGTGAGCGGGGTACCCTACGGTTCTTGAACATTTTCTCCTTCTACTCGTTTTCCAAGACTTTTTGCGATGTAATGAGTTATGTCGGATACTATAGATGTTTGTATTTGCATAATCGATCACTAAGGCTTCTGCTGGGCCTCTTCAAGCCTTGTCTCGAGCTCTCTTTGCCCTCTTTCTAGACTGATTATTCTTTCTTCCATGAGCTTTCTTTGTAGCGGGTAAAGTATAGGTGATGAATGATTGGGTTAACTACATACAATGCCACAATATTCATATTGTTAATATGGTTGCAAAAAATAAATGCATGTACAATGATGCGAATGTTATGATGCAAATGCAAGAATGCATGCGAGACAAGGTCTTGATTCATTTGGTAATCACCCTTTTGAATTACTTCCACGGGAATTAAAGGGTCTTGATTACAACAAAATTCGTGTTACAAAGTAAAGATCCCTAGTACAAAAGATCTAATTATATAACACGAGTCCTATAGATAGACTCTAGCTCTATCTCCTAACTTTCCAATTGCCTTGAGCGGCTTGAGGAACCTAGGAGCTTCTTCCATTCCGGGGCTATAAAGGTCGGAGTGTCTCGGCCTCGACAGCTAAATCATTTACATGTCTGGCGACTCGTTGTATGTCCACCATTAGGTTTGCGTAATCTTTGGTCTCATCTGTACCATTCGAGCAGCGTCGCGTAATCTCTTCTGCCAATAGGTGTCCCCTCCGGCTGCAGCTTCCTCGAACACATTAATTCTTTCCTTGTAATCCTCCACAATTGCTTCGAGGGACCCGATTCGTGCTTGTAACACACCCACAGCGTTCTCTTTCTTGCGGCTCGGTGAAATTATTCCTGTGGCAGTACATTCGAAGTGAGTGTTCGACTTCCGCTACCTTTCCTTTTAATTCATCATTTTGACTTTGGCTTTGCCCCAACTTTTGAATAGTGTCATCGTACAGTTTCTGCATCTCTAACAGTCTATTTCGACTACTCATGGATTTTCTTTTCCATACGGCGACACTTTCTCTCTCATGATGAACAGACTGTTTTCCCTTGCTGATTTCTTGTGCGAATCTTTCTTTCTCTTGATCAATGGCCTTCTTGGCGGACCGTTTTCTTCCTCCATAGCCAAGCGGTAGCTTTCAATCTCTTTTTCGATCGCTCTTTTGTTAATTTTCGTTCTTCTTCCACCCAAGCGGATGCCGTTCATTCTTTCTCTTTCCACAGACTATGAACCGACTCGGCCGGCCTTTTGTATTTTTTACTGTAATAGGAGGCATCTTTTTGATAAAAGTATTCTTGTCACTCAAATCTGCATTTAATTTCTTGATTGCCTAATGATCCCATCCCGCTCGTCAACTTCTAAGCTTGCTTTATAGAGTTCGCTTGCATGTTGGGTACATTGAATGTCCATTTTCCTTTTAACTTCTTGAGTTCACTCCTTAAGATGTCGGCCCGGACGGTACCACCCTTGTAAGCTCTTGAGTGACATTGCTGGTCTTGATCAGATTTAGGAATCACATCATTAACCCTCAAAGCGTCTCCAAAGATCGTAATCTGGGGTAGTCATGTGCTCGGTATCTCCTTCCACCACGATCCGATAACAATGATCCCGGCCCTCATGATGGTCTGAATTTTTCCTTTGAACTCTCCTTTGAAAAGAAATTCAGTTTGGCTTAATCCGGCGGTATTGGGAATGAGCTGTCGTGATCCGAACTGCCGAGACACTAAAAGTGGAGCACAAGCGATCCCTCCATGCAATCCTAACATCATCAGCCCGGTTGAAGTCACCACAATTGTATAGAAAATAATTAACTTTACCGAGCCATGGGACCCCTCCATGCTATGTCTTCATCTTGAATGTTCTGAAGAAGCTGGTCCACATTTTTGTTTTCAAATCTTTCGCCATTCCTTTGCCAAGTATTCTCGTAAAAGCGAAAAACCTTGGAAGGATATCCCCGGCGAGGACCAGCGTCGGCGTCTTCCACACGTGACTCGAATCCATACTTACTTGTAATAGCTGTGCGCGCAGCCTCAAAAAATGTCCTTCTTCATGTTTCCGGCTAGCGTTTAAGGAAATGAAAGTCTCGACCAAGATTCTTTGGTACGGGTTTGCTTTCCGTTTCACCCGCTCAAACAAATCGAATGGCTATGTCAATGTTCCAGTACTTTGGGAAAGATCACAAAGCCATATATTCCTAAAGCAAATAGGTCCATTTTCTTTGCCTAAATGCGGATGTGTCGATATGATGTCCCGAATACTTTCCCATGCAAAGGCTGTATTATCTCCTCGGATTTGAAGGAGGCCACTAACCCAATCGTCACTCATTCCATAAAGGTTTTGAGTTTAGCGGTGTAATTCCGATTCCTTGGAGGCTTGGCGTAGATCAATCTTCTGAATATTTTTTCTGGTTAAGTAAGCGAGTGTATTCTTCTACCGTAGGCATCATGTCTGCCCATTGAAGGTGAAGCGACAAAAAGCGGATTCAAAGCGGACTATATAGCTGGGTAGGGGCTGGTTAATCCGAACATATAATAGCTGCGCGATGTCGCCATAACTATCGCTAAATAAGTCTTGTAGTCTTCGGTCCCATCTTTCCCAAATGCTTTGAAGATCCCACAAGTCGTTATGTTGGAGACTCACATAGGTGTATCCAGCTATCACGCGTTCGTTAGGCAGACTGTCCCCTTGGATTTTTTGGTTGACCTCTGACCAATGTCTGACTGACAAATTAAGCTCTTCTTTCCTAAGACACATTTTTTCCATGGTGAAAGACTTTCTGATCAGGCAAACCACTTGATCCAGTACCTTTATATGATGCAAATGCAATGATGTATGAGAGAAAAAAAAACAAAAAGCGAAAAGGAAACAAGTCAGTACCGGATATAATTAATAAATATATAAATAAAAGGACAAAAATAAACAGAATAAACACACAAAATTTATCCCGTCTAAAACACCTAAGGTTATCCGCATGGCTCTAACAGGGTGGGTTTCTATGTTCTCTACATGCAGTGTTGGTGCTAGGAGGTACCCGAATTGTCCTTGTTGTCCCCTACTAAGGGTAGCAAGGCCCCCGATCATCACCCATTATAGGCTCCTTTCAACGGGTTCAATTCGGGGGGACCCGTTCGCTTATGCCCGTGCGAAGGGCGATATCCTTACGAAAGCATAAGGTACTCGAGCCCCGAAGGTACTTGCTAGGCCCATACGGGAGAACGATATCTCCACGAAAGCATTAGCGTTTTTCCCCACTTAAAAAGCGGGTTTATATGCCATATTTTAAATGCGTTAAAATAAACGCGCAATTATGACCGAATGTTAATTTAATAGTCACTTTAATCCGGAATTTCCAATATTAGTAAAGCGGTAATTATTTTAAAAGCTTGACTCTCATTTGTTTTTTTTTTAAAAAAAAACAAAAATAGTCCCCAGCGGAGTCACCATCTGTAGCGATGTCCTCTTTTCTTTTTTCATCATCGCTAAAATAAAAACGAGGATTTTTGGAAAGGGTTTGAAAGGTGTTTGTGACTCTTTTGGATATAAAATATTTATTCCGTGAGGATTTAAAAGAAACCGCATTAAAAAAATGGAGTCGCCACCGGCCACTTAGGTAGGCGGACACCATAAAACCAGAGATTCAAAAAGGCGGGGTTCGGGAGTCGATTACGGATGGGGAAGGATTAGCACCCCCCACACCGCCCAAAATTGGTACTTTAATAATTACCGTTTTATTAATATTGGATTTTCGGATTAGAGTGGCGATTATTTTAAAATTCGGTCATAATTGCGAATATAATTTTAAGGGTCCCGTTATCGAGAATAAACGCCCAACCACTATCACTACGCTTTGATCTGGCCCGTTTATGCTCGGATAAAAGGACACCGCATTAACAAGTTATAAATCATATGCAATCTTAGTGGCGAAAATATAAAATATAACAGATAATTTGAAGACAGTAAATATTCACATAATAAAATACTAATCTAATAAATGATATACTAGATTAAAACATGCATATATACATATTATTCTAAATGATAAATAAAAACAACTTTAACAAGTTAGAACAACAATGCAGGAATAATTACGTTATATGTAGACGAACAAATATTTAAAAAAATATACATGCTATTAATAAAACATATTTCAACATATATGAACAATATATTATACATGAAAGAAGGCACATTAACACGTAGCCTAAAAGCCAAGGAAACATGCAATACGTACAAAAATACAAAACATACTTTTTACGAATCAACTAGAACATAACATGCTTTAATACGAATAATCAGATAAAAAAACATGAATATCATACTTAACACATATATATACATATAAACATAAAATACGAGTCATATACGAGGGACATAAAATAAAATAATATCAATATATACGATCATAATACGAACAATAATATTTACAAAGAAAACAGGAGTGAAATGAAAGAAAAACGAAAGTCAGTGGCAGAAGTTTAAGAACAATAATATGTAATTTAAGGACGAAATTGCGAAACAAACAAAACCTAAAAGGACCATGATTGTAATTAGACCAAGGGGCAGACTCAAAGTGAAAAATCCAAAAACGCGGGATGGTTAAGGACGTAATTTTACCATTTAGAAACTAATTCGGTGTAATTTAGGGACGAAATTGTAACCTTTTGAAATATCAGGGGGACTGGGATTGTGATTATACCATGCGGCAAGACAAAAATGAAAATATTGAAAACGCGGTGGGATTAAGTGTGTAATTTACCCATTTTGCAAAATAAAAACAACAATAAAACCCCCTTTTTAGGCCGAAATCAGATTTTGGTCATTCATTTCATTTTTTTGATTTTTGTAAGAATCCTCTGTTCTTCATTCTCTCAACTGTTCATACAAAACCCAGAATCCGGCGGCCGGCCGCCGTATTCTCCGCCGCCGGCCGCCGCTAACCGGCGCCGGCGTGACTCCAAAATACACCAAAACAACCCCCCTTTTTGTCCTTGATACGAATCCTAGGTTGGATTCAGAGGATATACTTTTATTCGCCCTAGGTCTAGGAAATACGAACCAAAAAAAATATTTTTTAGACCAAAACAAAACTACAAAGGGTCTTCTCCTCCCTTTAGTTCACCAGATCTGGCTTGTAGGAGCCGAAAGGCTTATCACTGAGGAAGGAAAGACCCACAAACAACGCCGGTAAGACTACTCTCCCTTTTTTTGTTTCTGTTTTTTTATTCTATTTCGTGTATGCATATAAAGAAAACAAGTAGGAAAAAAAGAGACAAAAAATTTACCACTGGACTGTCTTTTGATTATCTTGGATGCTTACAACTTTTAGATATTTTTCTATTACAAGATCTCCGTTTTTCTTTTTTGTTACTACTCTCGTTCTTATCCCCCTCTTTTTTGTTACAAAAACCCCGTTTCATATATATTACTCTCTGTTTGTTGCAAGTTGCCTCTTCTTTTTCAGATCTGAACTGACATTTTTGCTTGTTGTCTTGGGCATATTCTGAATATCGGCGCGGTGGCGGTGTGGACACTCTGCCAGTGGCCAGACACGTTCTCGGCCGTTAGATCAGATCTGATCTAACGGTCGAGATGGCTTGAAGAACGATCGGCCTGGATGAAGCCTCGATTCGATGAGACGGCTTCAGATTTTGCCACGTGGAGCTCCGCAGTCGAGAAGTCAGAAGGCGTGGATCTTACGCGCACGTGGGATGTTAAAGCGTCCGTGCGTGGACCACACGCGCGCATGGCACTCGAACGGTCCATACGTGTGGAGCACACGTCTGGCAGATATTTTTGACTTCCTGGTTGCATCGTGGCCGTTGGATCAGATCTTGATCCAACGGCCCACAGTTACCTGCACATTGTAATTAGATAAGATTTAGATTTGGGCCAACCGAGCCTTGTAATTGGACACTGTAAATTTTTATTTGGGTTTAATATATTTAATTCTTTCATTTTGTCAGCCCAATAATAATAATAGTATAATTGTAACAGCAATACATATACATATGAAAATATATACTTATATTATACAATCATTAATTAATATAATATTCTAGTATACGTACATATAATCATACATATAATTAACATAACATCCATATATTAATCAAATACGCTTATACTCTAGATACATACGCGACATACATACACCCCTAATACGTATACATAGCTTATACATGCACACATCACCTTATATTAGTAACATTCATATAATAAATATACATGCAATATTAATATATTTACAAGTGAAAATGAGTGATTACAATAATGTAGCTTTTGATACGAATTGGGACCGTACTAACAAAAATGGTAAGGAAAAGGTCGGGAGTGAGATCAAGTGATAAAGTCCACTTCATTACAAGGCCAAGGTGAGTGCAATTTTACATATATGTGATATGAGTGAGTGCATTTTTATTTATTTTATATATGTGATATGAGGGAGACTTGCGAAAAATCGACCTTGATATTAATGAAAATGTATGTTGATCAAAGTTAAGTAAATGACCTGAGATATTAAATGGCATATGTGATACATTCATATGGAAAAATGATTTATCTAAGATAAATTGAATTTTAGATTTTGGGTATGAACTGCCCATTATCGAATAGTATTGACGGATTGGATATTAAATGTGAAAATATTATATTGTTATGCCCGAGTACTAGTGTGAGAGTCTTTGGTAAAATTGGATATCCATAGAGTCTTAGCAACTGCATTCCAGCACTACGGTGCGTTCCAGACACTTCGGTATTGACATCAGGCGCTTCGGCGTTGCATACACTACGATGTTGTTTAGAAACTTCGGTGTTAACATCAGACGCTACGACGTTGCAAACACTACGGTGTTGTTTAGACACTTCGGTGTCGACTAGCACAAAAGGTGCTATAATGAGGAGCAAAGGGCGTCCCCGAGTACGTACTCAACATCAGACGCTACGGCGTTGCAGACACTACAGTGTCGTTATGATGACTTGTATACCATAGGTTCACATGAAATTGTACTTTGGGCTATAATTCATGAAATGCTTTTATGCAGGTAGATAGGCCAGTAAGGCTATCGTATTTCCTACTGATAAAGTAAGAACGATATTATGACTTTGGATATATATACATACAATTATGATTTATATTGATGCTTTGAACATGGAATGTTGATTATAATGTTGATTTTGCCCAAGTACTATTTTGAAGTCTTTGGTATAGTTGGATATCCATAGAGTCCTAGCAACAGTGTTATAGCACTACGGTGCAAGATAGACTCTTCGAGGTTGAGATAGACTCTTCGGGGTCAATATAGACTCTACGGAGTCGGTTCAAACACTACGGTGTTACATAGCACAAAATGTGCGAGTATGAGGAGCAAAGGGCATCATCGAGTACGTACTCATCATTAGACGATACGGCGTTGTAGACACTACGGTGTCAGTTATGATGACTCGTGTACCAAAGTATAACATTATATTATACTTCTGGCTATAATACATGAAATGCATTTATGCAGGTAGTTAAGTTAAAAAGCTTAACGTATATTTGATTAATAAAATAAATATTTGATGATATGATATAAGCTGCAATTGGGATGTATGAACTGCTCCAGTATGAACATGTTCTACATGATATAAACTGTTATTAGGATTTCTTACCATTTTGTGGGAATTGTTTTAAATGTTGCCCTTGGTAGTATAATATTAAGTATGATAGCATTTGTGGTATACCATAAGAGTTTATCTGGCACTTAATTTTGTCCACCGTTTGCACCTAAGAAAAGTGGCTAGTACTTTGGGAGTACACAACTCGTTTACTCGTCTCTTGATATTTACCTTAGGCCATAAGATTTTACAGTACAGTTACATGACTTTACAGTACATAATTATTACAGTACAAATTTCTTACATGATTATTCCTGCATTACAGAGTAACCTTGCCATATGATTTTACAAAGCAACCTTACTATTTGATTTTTTTCAGTAAAGATTTATTACAACACAGATTTATTACCGTACATGTTCATTATATGAGTACCATACTTTACCAAATATCATGCCTAATATAGCTATTTCAAGCTACAAATAATTTTATACTGTATTTTATACGTTACATATTTCTATGCCTCACCGAGATATACTCAACATGTATTTATGTTATACACGTAGGTGATCGGGATTAGTAGATGATAGCCTTTGCTTCATCATCATTCTGTATAGAAGATAATCGACAGGTATTTCAGTAATCATGACATCCGTCTTTTGTATGTTTGATAGTGACATGTAGTTAATAAATCTGTCTATTTTGTTAAAGTAATTATCGGGGCCTATAATAGTGACGTAAACTGTTTTAAATTGATTATTATATCTACAGTTTGGTGTTATATAGTCTGATTTGATATATTTTATACGAATTAGATATCGAATAATTTTATTAGAAAACCCTTTTGTAAAATAAATTATTTTAGTATGTCTGTATGCTTTATGTAAAAAGATTTATAATCGGAACTCGGATAAATATTTTATATCGGTATTAATTAAAGTTAAGTGTGCCTGGGTTATAGAAATATTAAGATGGGTGACCACTGGGAAGCTTTTCCAAAAAAAATTAAATCACCCCAGATTTTGGTTAAAAGATTTATTTTAAAAAGTTGTGACAATTCTGACTCGTGTACGGTTACGGGAAGTCAGTGTTACATTTATTGGTATCAGAGCTACAAGTTTAGCTGGTTCTAGAGTTAAACCGAGCTCGATAAAAGTGTTAAAGTGTGTACATGCCACTAAGATGTCATATTTTCTGAAAAGAAATATTTGTATGATTGATGCAATTGTTTACTAGTCAAAGGGGTTACTGTAGGAATAAATGTATGAATGAGAATGAATACCGTTGGAAAGTTAAAAGAGGGAACATTATGAGTTCCAAGAAATGAGTAAGGAGGTTAACTAAGTCTAATACCCGGTTTAAATGGGGTAATAACAAATGGACTAATATAGTAAAGAAAGCTTTGATCAGTTAAAGAAAATTTTAACAGAAGCTCATGTTTTGGTAAAATCAGAGTCATGAAAAGAGTTTACTCTGTACTATAACGCATCATATTCCATCGTGTTGATGCAAGATGGGAAGGTGATCACGTATGCTTCCCGACAACTAAATCCACATGAAATGAATTATCCGACTCATGATCTGGAACTTGCGGCTATAGTTTTTACTCTGGAAGTGTGGCAACATTATCTCTATGGTGAACACTACCGCGTGTATACTGATCATATGAGTTTAAAATATTTGATGACACAGAAAGGGTTGAATCTACGGCAACAAAGATAGTTGGAACTAATAAAGGATCATGACCTGATCATTGATTACCATCCAGGCTGAGCAAATGTCGTAATCGATACTTTAAATCGGAAGACATTAATTATATTATGAACTTTAAATGCTCAACTGACATGAAAAGGATGGTTTGTTTCTAGTAGAGATGCAATTAAGATCTTTATTTCCAAGTCGAAATAAAGAAAGTCGGCAACAAAATGAAAACTATATAGCAAAGATGAAACAAGTGGAGTGCCAATATCTATAGTATCGGATCGAAATCCAAAGTTCACATCAAGATTTTAGAATGCACTACATAGAGCTTTGGGGACACGACTAAACTTCAGTACTGTGTTTCATCCTCAAACAGATGACCAATCTAAAAGAACAATTCAAATACTAAAAGATATGCTAAGAGCTTGCATGATTGAGTTTGAGGGATCATGTGAAAAGTATTTACCACTAGCAGAATTTTCCTACGATAACAGTTATCAGACAAGTATATATATGGCACCCTATAAAACTCTCTATGGTCGAAAGTGCAAATCACCATTAAATTGGTTTGAGTTATATGATCGCAAGCTGATTAAGCCAGATTTGTTGCAAGAAATGGAAGAAGATAATACGTTTTGGGCACAAAGGAAAACTAAGTCCCAAGTGTATTGGACCTTATGAAATCCTAAAGAAAGTTGGCCATGTGGCGTATCAACTAGCTATTCCACTGGAGATGAGTAAAATCCATGATGTTTTCTAGGTCTTGATGCTCCAAAGATACAGATCGGATCCTTCACATGTGATTATACTGAAGGAGATAGATTTGCAATCAGATTTGACTTATGAAGAGGAGCAGTATTATGGTATCAAAGAATAAAGGAACAACCAAATACCGTTGGTGAAGGTCCTTTGGCACAACCACCAAGTTGAAGAGGCAACGTGGGAAGCTAAGGATTCAATGGAAAATCAGTACCATATTTATTCAAAATAGGTACATCTTGAAAATTCGAGGACGAATTTTCTTAAAGGGGAAGAATTGTAATACCCCAAAATTTACAGTGTTGTTTAAGGGTCATTTAGTGCTAAGATAATTGCTTAAAAGCTTACTTGGTGAATAAAATGACAAAAATGCAAAAGTTAGGATTTTCTCAATTATGGACTATAGAAAAGAAATTTCTTAGGTTTTAAGGTGTCATGTGATAGAGAATGAGTAAAATAGGATACTCGCAAAAATTTGGTTAAAATCCAAGGAAAATTGGAATGGGAATTCAAGGTTAAAGTTTAGTGACCAAAATGATAAGTTTTCAAAACTAGTATGGAACAAGTCGAAATATGAAAAGTTAAAGGACCAAAGTTATAATTTCCCAAAAGTTAGGTGTTTTATTTCATAAATAGATAAAGCACCTATTGGTGTGGACCGAATGTGGAATTACTGGTTTGATTTGATATTTTGATTATTGGGAAATCACAGTCAAAGTTTAAGTGGAATTCGGATACCCGTATCGAACTGAAAAATTATGAAATTTTACCATATGATAGAGAAAGGTTATAAAAGTCATTTCTAAGTGTTGGAAATATTTTAGTTCGATTCAGGATGAATCCTATGATTTATTTTGATTAAGGAATTTATTTAGTAACCGATAAAATTCTCGTCATTTATCGGTAAATAAGATCAAGCTAAAATTTTGGAGATGATTCCATAGACTTTGGAAGAGTTATAAAATATTATTTTATGGATATTTGGAGAGTTAAATGTTTGGATTTAATTCATTTAGCTGAAATTGCCTAGAATGGCAATTTTGTAAAAAAAAAAGTTGATTGGTAAAGGGTATTTTTGTCTTTTCACCCAAAAGGGACATGGAAGGAAATTTGAGATTTCTTTAATGGATGAATAGTGGTTGGTTGGAATCCAAATAACTTTAGTTAGAATTTTACAAAATGGTAAACTAGTAAATATGAATTCAGTTAGGGGACAATTTGGTAAATTGGAATAAAATGAATTAAAAATTCATTTTTATTTATACAAGTGGCATAAATATATGATATATGAAGATTTATCATCAAAAAATTCATTCTCAAACCGTGGAGAAAGAGGAGAAAGAAGAGGAAATCTTACAAGCTCGATTTAAGCCTCGAAACTCGGTTTTTAGGTAATCTTCCGAACTACAAAGTTGTTCTTCTCTTCAATCTCTATCTATTGGTGTAAATTATTCATGGATTTCATGCTTGATTGATGAGATTTGATAGGAGAAAGAAGTTAGGGTTTATGTTCAAATTTTGGGGTTTTATGATTTTATGAATCTATGTTCAGTTTTATGTTGAAATCGAGCAAGAATGATGTTGGATTCATGTTTTTGAATTAGGATTTAAACCCTAAACAATTTAGTAGCCTTTAAGAATATTAGGGTTTAGGGATCCAACCTTGAATTACGGTTTGTGATTATGAGTTTGTAATCTAGCAAGCTTGATTTGTTGTTTGAAATCAAAACCCTAATGGACTAATTCAAAAAAGTGTTAAAGTTACGGTTTAATTCTGATTTTTGTAGTTTGAAATGTATTTTTGTTGTTAGTGATGTTTGAGGCATGAAAATGAAGTTAGAATGATAAACCAGTGATTTTTCGAGCTAGTGACCATTTTGACAATTTGTCAAAAGTTGATAACCAATTCGGCAATGGTGTATAAGAAGAGGACAAATTCTGATTTTTATGTTAAGTGATGATTATAATGTATAGTTGATGATTGGGGGCCTAATTGCAAAGTTTTAAAGCTAGAATCATTGAATTGTAAATTGGTGACTATTGCAATAGATTAGAGAACAAAGGATTGAAATGTGACAATTAGGTATTTGAAGAGTGCTATGTTGGAAAATTTTATTTAAGTGATTTAGATGTTGATTTTGAAGTGAATAGAAGCTTGTATTCACTTAGGGACCAAAACGGCAATTTGTAGGATACAAGGGACCAATTTGGGTATTAAGCAAAAGTAAAGGAACAATTGTTGAAAAATAGGAAATGGATTAATTGGATCAAAAAAATTCCTTTGGGACCAAGAAGACAAATTGGCTTGAGGTTTAGGGACCAAAATGTAACTTTTCAATGTTTAGGTCCTAAAATGTAAAAGATGAAAACTGTAAGGATCAAGCTTAAATTAACTATTTGAAGCTTGAAAAAGTCCTTAGGGACTAAAATAAGTTTTTTAGTAAAGGTTGAAAGATTAAGGTAAAATGTGAGAAAATGTGATTCGAATATAAGAAACTTTATCGGATCAATTATATATATTTAATGGATAGTTATTTTATTTACTTTCCATTAATATATTTAGAGTGAATATGTTCTAACATATACTTGAAATTGTATATGTTATTTTATAATGTAGCTTTCGATACGAATTGGGACCGCACTAGCAAAAATGGAAAGGAAAAGGTCGGGAGTGAGATCAAGTGATAAAGTCGATTTTATTACAAGGCCAAGGTGGGAGCATTTTTACTTATTTATATATATGTGATATGAGTGATTGCATTTTTATTTATTTTATATATGTGATATGAGAGAGACTTGCGAAAAATCGACATTGATATTAATGAAAATATATGTTGATATAAACTCTTCGGGGTTGAGATAAACTCTTCGGGGTTGAGATAGACTCTACGGAGTTGAGTTAGACTCTACAGAGTCGGTTCAAACACTACGGTGTTACATAGCACAAAATGTGCGAGTATAAGGAGCAAAGGACATCCTCGAGTACGTACTCATCATTAGACGATGCGACGTTGTAGACACTACGGTGTCAGTTATGATGACTCGTGTACCAAAGTATCACATTATATTGTACTTCGGGCTATAATACATGAAATGCATTTATGTAGGCAGTTAAGTTAAAAAGCTTAACGTATATTTGATTAATTAAATAAAGGTTTGATGATATGATATAAACTGCAATTGGGATGTATGAACTGCTCCAGTATGAACATGTTCTACATGATTTAAACTGTTATTGAGATTTCTTAACATTTTGCAGGAATTGTTTTAAATGTTGCCCTTGGTAGTATAATATTAAGCATGACAGTATTGTGGTATACCATAAGAGTCTATCTGGCACTTAATTGTGTCCACCATTTGCACCTAAGAAAATTGGCTAGTACTCTGGGAGTACACGACTCGTTTACTCGTCTCTTGATATTTACCTTAGGCCATAAGATTTTACAGTACAGTTACATGACTTTACAGTAAAGAATTATTACAGTACAAATTTCTTACATGATTATTCATGCATTACAGAGTAACCTTGCCATATGATTTTACAAAGCAACCTTGTTATTTGATTTTTTTCAGTAAAGATTTATTACAGCACAAATTTATTACTGTTGCGCGTAATAAGTGCTCCGCAATTGTGCAAGTGTACACGTCGCAAGTTATAGTATAAAAGATATCGTCTCCACAGGGATTGGTGCCACTTCAAGAATCTAATCTCTTGCACTATAAAAAGTAAAAACACAAATAGAAGATTATAGGAGTTTTAAACTAATAACTAAACTAGAAAACAATAAAGTAAAAGAATATATGAGATCAAATGAGAGAGATAAGCCAGGTTATCGTGAGTTGAGGTGTGATAGCCGATTGGATCGTCTTGGTAAAAGAGTGCAAGGGCAACTCAGTTTCCGTGGCAACTTTCACAACGGGGTTGCCTTGGCAACTAATCGATGGTTGCCTGGGCAACTAGTTGGGCGTCTGGGCAGCAACTTCAAGGTTCGACAGAGCGTTCTTCAATGGTTTCTTCTTATCCCTAAGTCGAAACTCTAGCTACTTGTGCATGCCTTGATAATACATCCCTGCGTGAATCAAGGGTGAACAACAACCAAACTTGCGCTCCTCTTAGCCGTTGAAATCATTAACTTATTCCTAAGCCGAATTAATCTTCACCATCAATAGATTGAATAAAGGTCATATTCATTCATTTCTTGAATCTAACTCTCCCGATATTAGATAAATAGACGAAGTTAAGAGATCCTCTCCCAATTCACTCGCAAACAAGAATAAGAACCAAGAATGAATAAACCTTGAATAGAAAAGTGCAAACTCTTATTACCTAAACAAAATCCAATAGTTTCTCACAACCACAAGACACAATAACCTTAGCCAAATAGATTTAGTTCATGGCTAGGTTCCAAAGAAACACAAGATAAAGAATCCCTAGCATGAACCTAATTGAACAAGAAAGAAAAAGATGAAGAATGGATGGAGCTTTGTCAAAATCCTCCTTGCCCTTGATGTTGTCAAAAATTCTCTCCTTCTTGCCCTTTGGAGTTGTCGAAAATCCTCTCTTCTTTCCCCATTGGAGTTGACTGCTTGGTGATCTATTTATAGGGCTAGGTCAAAGTGCTTCTTTGATGAGGAAGTTAAGTTGGAATTAAATTATCTTTAAAGAATATAATTCTTTATTATAATTATATTCCTTCTAGAACTTCTTCTATCTTCTTGGGATTTAATTCTTCTTTAACCTCTTCATGGAAATCAAACTCCTTTGGGATTTAGCTTTGCTCCATGTCATCTTAGGCTTGTCTAGTCATCAATTTCGACTACCATATCACCTTATTCTTTGTCAACAATTGCCCTAGCAACTGGCTCGGCGTCTCCTTCATGCATTGCCCTGGCAACTAGCTCGGTATCTCCTTCATGCACTGCCCTGGCAACTGGTTCTAGTCTTGTTTAGGCAAGTGATTCTGCACACACACAAAAACACACCAAAGCAGCATCTTTTTCCACAAAAATCACCAAGTTATGTAATCAAGCTCAACGGTGGAAAGAAACATGAATTAATGCATGAATGACTAATTATGCAACTAATATGAGCTTAAGTCTAACAATAATATGAGTAAAATGGGTATTAAAAATAGTACTTTTGAACACTTATCACACCCCCAAACTCGAACTATTGCTTGTCCTCAAGCAATGCAAACTAACAATTACCTACCAAGACTTTAATCATCAAAGACATGCTTCAAACTTGAATTCAAACCTCGGAACCGAGGCACAAAGTATGATCACCTTTTAATTTTTCGGATAGCACAAAAATTACCCGGAACCAAACTATAATGCTCATGACAATGTGTGTGCGTAGTTGTGTACAAGTTGATTTTCAAGATTCTATGTGAACAATAGGCTTTTATCAATTTAATTATCGGGGCATTTATTTTTATTTTCACTAGAGCCAATTTCGGGCACCTTTAGCAAAGCTAAACAATTTCTCACTTTATTTTAGTCGACTAGAGCCAATTTCGGGCACCTCTAGCGATTCTTTAATATGCATTAACTACCAGAGCCAATTTCGGGCACCTCTAGCAAGAAAGTGCATTTACTACTAGAGCCAGTTTCGGGCACCTCTAGCAAGAAATTAACTTTTAATTTTCAATTTTAAATTTACCCAAATTTTAAGCAACCTAAGTTCACTAAGTTTCTTTCAATCAACAAGCCACAACTGTGTAACCAAAATTCAGCATCATAGTAAAATTCTAAGTTCTTTTCATGCAATCCTAAAATTAAAGGTTCTTTCAATTAAGTGCAGTGGCAAAAATTCATCATTGGATATTCAACAAGTCTTAAGCAATTAAATCCAATTAAAGGCTTTGCAAGTAACATATGCAACCTATATGTGATTGCTAAAGATGAATGCAACTAAACATGAAACTAACTAGAAACCAACACCCTCCAAACTCGAGAGAAGCATTGTCCTCAATGCATGTAAAAGTGAAACAAAATTTAAAAGAAACTAAATGAAATGAGTTAGTCGGAGAGGTCGTCACCTCGAGTGATAAGTTTTCTTCGTGCCGTTTGCTTGATTCATTTTTCGGTCGGTGGTTGAATGCTTGTGGCTGGTACCGCGTGAATAGCATTGCTTTGATTTGATCCATGTTTGGGCATCAGAAGTTTCTGTTGCCGTGGCAACTGCTGAGGTAGTTGCAGAGGCATCCTCTGTTGTGGTTGCCTTGGCAAGTAGTCGGTAGTGAATTTCCTTAGCATGGTGGTTGTGAGTCTTGTTGTGGAAAAGAAAAGAAAACAAAGAAAACCTGGAAACTAAAGATAATGAAGAAAAATAAAATATCTCCTAAAAATTCCAAAAATAAATAAAGAGAAAAAAATAACCGTAAATAATGGACTTGGATAAAATGAAAAGGAGAGCATGCTCATGCATCTCCTAAGTTTCAACTTCTTTGTTACGTTCTATATGGGCACCGTTGTAGTGCTTCAATCTTTGTCCGTTAACTTTGAATTCATGTTGTAATGGACTTGATTATCACGGCACCATGGGAGAATGGTTTGACAACTTTGAATGGTCCCGACCATCTTGATTTTTGTCTTCCCGGGAAAAGTTTCAGCCGATAATTGAATAAGAGAACTAGTTGCCCTGTCATGAATTGTCGCGGCAATAGTTTCTTGTCCTGCCATTGCTTTGTTTTTTCCTTGTAGATTCGTGCATTGTTATAGGAGAGTGCACGGAATTCTTCTATCTCGTTGAGGTCCAACAAACGCTTTTTCCCGGCACTTTCCCAATCCATATTCACGGTCTTGATTGCCCAATATGCCTTGTGTTCGATTTCCACCGGTAGATGGCATATTTTGCCATAGACAAGTCGGAAAGGGGACATACCTAAGGGTATTTTGAATGCAGTGCGATATGCCCAAAATTCGTCATCTAGTCTTACTGACCAATCATTCCTAGAGAGATTTACAACTTTCTCGAGTATACCCTTCAATTCTCGGTTGGAAATTTATGCTTGCCCATTGGTTTGTGGGTGATATGCCGTGGCAATCTTGTGTGATACGCCGAAGCGTTGCAACATCTTGGCGATGAGTTTGTTGTCGAAGTGCTTGCCTTCATCACTGATAATTGTTCTCGGTATCCCAAATCGTGTAAATATGTTTTTCTACGAGAATTGTTGCACGATCTTAGAATCGTTGGTGGGAATTGCAGCTGCCTCAACCCATTTAGACACGTAGTTGACGACAAGTGAAATGTAGAGGTTACCGAATGAAGATAGGAAAGGTCCCATAAAATCAAGCCCTCATACATCGAACAATTCCACCTCGATGATATTTTGGAGCGGCATCTTATATCCTCTAGAGATATTGCCCGTCCTCTGGCAACGATCACATTGCTTGTAAAACTCTTGGGCATTTTTGTATAGTGTTGGCCAATACAAGCCGGATTGCAAAACTTTGGCCGCGGTACGAGTTCCTCCAAAATATCCTCTATAGGGTGAAGAATGACATTGCCGGAGTACATTCTGCTGCTCTTCTTCAAGGACACATTTGCGTATAACCTGATCTGCACATTGTTTAAACAAAAGAGGCTATTCCCAAAAGTAATGCTTAGCATCATTGCGGAACCGCTTCTTCCCTTGGTGAGTAAGGCCATAAGGTAAAATACCACAAACAAGGAAATTAACTAAATCTGCATACCAGGGTATTGCCGAGGCATGTGCTGCCGTGGCGACTGCTCCCAAGATTACCGAGGCGTGTGCGTCTAGAGTTGCCGAGGCATACGCGTCCATGGTTTCCGAGGTGTACGTATCAGTGGTTGCTGCGGCGTGCACGCCTGGAGTTGTCGAGGCGTGCGCTTCAAGAGCTGCTGCGGCGTCGAGGGTTGCTGAGGCATGCGCATCCATGGTTGCCGAGGCGTCAAGGGTTGTCGAGGCGTGCACATCCATGGTTGTCGAGGCAACTAAAAGTTGCTCATCCGGGAATGCATCGCATATCTCTAAATCCGCGTCCTCCTCCCTATTGCGTTCTAAGCGTGATAAGTGATCGGCCACTTGATTTTCTATTCCTTTCTTGTGCGTTGGCCTAGGACTGCTCCTACTGCGAAATCACTTGCATCACATATGAGCTCAAAAGGTAGCGTCCAATCTGGTGGAACGATAATGGGTGCCGAGGCAAGCTTTTCCTTTAGGGTTTCGAATGCTTGGGCACAAGAATCATCAAAATTGAAGACTTTATCATGTTTAAGCAAATTGCACAAGGGTTTAGTAATTTTAGAAAAATTATGAATAAACCTCATGTAAAAACCTGCATGTCCAAGAAAGCTTCGAATTCCTTTAATCGAACTTGGTGGGGGTAATCTCTCGATCACGTCCACCTTGGCTTTGTCTACTTCAATTCCCTTGGATGAAACCTTGTGGCCGAGCACTATTCCTTCATCTACCATAAAATGGCACTTCTCCCAATTAAGGACTAAATCGGTTTCTTCACATCTTGCCAACACTTTCTCTAAAATGCCGAGGTAACTGTCGAAGTCATTACCAAAAATGGAAAAGTCATCCATGAAGATCTCAAGGAAGTCTTCGACCATGTCTAAAAAGAGTGCCATCATGCATCTTCTAATATTACTGCATATCTGAGAAAACTTGAGGATGGTCATTTTTGATACTTCTTATAGTCCATCCGCACCCTCCATCGGGTGACAGTATTGCCCAAAAAGAGTTTGGCCAATGTGCTTCCAGCTACTCCATTTTGCGTTACCATGGTGGAGGTGTCTTTCTTTCGTGTTCCCTTGTAGTCCATGCACATCTTCCACCTTGCTACTGTTCCTGAAGGCATGAATATATTATTAGGAAAAATTATATCAACATCCAACCATTTAATTACCTCATTCTCGTCGGGCTCCATCATGGTTGGATGTAGCCTTCGTTGTCGTGGCAATTGATGTTCTAGCCAATTGCCGTGGCAATCAGTTGCCAAAATTTAGTGTAAGTCAAGGGAAGAACCAATTTTCTAAAAAGCTTTACGAATCCAAACACCTTTTTCTTTTGGCCTCTCAAACATCTCCATCAGTAGAGATTTCGATGGCTTCAAATCTACCAACATCGGTTCCTCAAGACATATCTGCAATGGACGAGGTGAGTTTTTAAAGAATTTGAAAGGTTCAACCATTACGTGCTCATATTCCATTGGCAAAGTATTATCGTCTCGTTGATCTTGCATGTGGTTGTGCAATTGCCGTGGCAACTGTAGATGAGAGCAATTTACAGATTCCTGCTTAAACATCAACGTTGTAACCTTTTGGGCATCTGGTTCCTCATAATTTGTTGTAGTATTGTTGTTCTCAGCTTCACTGAGTGTTGTCGCGACATTGCTTTGTTTAGACTCCTCAATCATTGCCGAGGCAATTTGTTGCTCAGGCTCATCATGTGTTGGGCAGACTTTCTCATCAACATACTCTCGACTTTGAGGTTTTAGTTGTTCCTCACACATCGGAGAGGTTTCCTTTCATTGTTCCTTGTCCTCTTGCCTTGGATTTCAATATCCCTAGGAATGAATTGTTGGTGCATGTTATCCATGACATATGTGGATTTCCTCAATTGATCTTCTGAATCCCCCAAGGTTGCATCCCACTGAGCTATCCTGGTATCCAGAGACTTTGATAGCTCTCGAATCTCTTCAATTGATCCGTCAAGTCTAGCCAAGGAAGCTAGGAATGTTTCCTCCAAGGAATTGGAATGCTCTTGAAAAGGACTACATTGCCATGGCATATCTGTAACTGCGGCAAAATTGTTATGGTAATAAAATTTTGAGCTTTTTGACCATACCATGAAGAATTTTGCTGTTGGTTCCCTCTATGGTCCTCCATGTAGTCATATGCACTGAAAATGTGAGGGCAACTTTCAAACACATGATGTTCTCCACACATAGCACAAGATTTTTCCACTGTATAGGCTCTTTGGGCTTTTCTCGGTTGGTATAGGTAATCATAAAAGGGTGCAAGAAACTCTTGATTGGATTGATTCATATCTTCCAACATCATCTCTCGAATAGATCGACTTTTATTTCCCAACATGTTGATGTTCCTTAACTTGTAGCGCACCTAATTTTTTTTGATAAAACAAACAAAAAGAAAAGTTAGTAAAACTAAGAGAAAAAAATGCAATAACAAAAACAACTAACACCAATTGCCAATCCCCGGCAACGGCGCCAAAAACTTGTTGCGCGTAATAGGTGCTCCACAATTCTGCAAGTGTACACGTCGCAAGTTATAGTATAAAATATATCGTCTCCACAGGGATTGGTGCCACTTCAAGAATCTAATCTCTTGCACTATAAAAAGTAAAAACACAAATAGAAGATTATAGGAGTTTTAAACTAATAACTAAACTAGAAAGCAATAAAGTAAAAGAATAGATGAGATCAAATGAGAGAGATAGGCCAGGTTATCGTGAGTTGAGGTGTGATAGCCGATTGGATCGTCTTGGTAAAAGAGTGCAAGGGCAACTCATTTTCCGTGGCAGCTTGCACAACAGGGTTGCCTTGGTAACTAATCGATGGTTGCCTGGGCAACTAGTTGGGCGTCTGGGCAGCAACTTCAAGGTTCGGCAGAGTGTTCTTCAATGGTTTCTTCTTATCCCTAAGTCGAAACTCTAGCTACTTGTGCATGCCTTGATAATACATCCCTGCGTGAATCAAGGGTGAACAACAACCAATCTTGCGCTCCTCTTAGCCGTTGAAATCCTTAACTTATTCCTAAGCCGGATTAATCTTCACCATCAATAGATTGAATAAAGATCAACTTCATTCGTTTCTTGAATATAACTCTCCCGATATTAGATAAATAGATGAAGTTACGAGATCCTCTCCCAATTCATTCGCAAACAAGAATAAGAACCAAGAATGAATAAACCTTGAATAGAAAAGTACAAACTCTTATTACCTAAACAAAATCCAATAGTTTCTCACAACCACAAGACACAATAACCTTAGCCAAATAGATTTAGTTCATGGCTAGGTTCCAAAGAAACACAAGATAAAGAATCCCTAGCATGAACCTAATTGAACAAGAAAGAAAAGATGAAGAATGGATGGATCTTTGTCGAAATCCTCCTTGCCCTTGATGTTGTCGAAAATTCTCTCCTTCTTGCCCTTTGGAGTTGTCGAAAATCCTCTATTCTTACCCCATTGGAGTTGACGGCTTGGTGATCTATTTATAGGGCTAGGTCAAAGTCCTTCTTTGATGAGGAAGTTAAGTTGGAATTAAATTATCTTTAAAGAATATAATTCTTTATTATAATTATATTCCTTCTAGAACTTCTCGTATCTTCTTGGGATTTAATTCTTCTTTAACCTCTTCATGGATATCAAACTCCTTTGTGATTTAGCTTTGCTCCACGTCATCTTGGGCTTGTCTAGTCATCAATTTTGACTACTATATCACCTTATTCTTTGTCGACAATTGCCCTGGCAACTGGCTCGGCGTCTCCTTCATGCATTGCCCTGGCAACTAGCTCGGCATCTCCTTCATGCACTGCCCTGGCAACTGGTTCTAGCCTTGTTTAGGCAAGTGATTCTGCACACACACAAAAACACACCAAAGCAGCATCTTTTTCCACAAAAATCACCAAGTTATGTATTAAGCTCAACGGTGGAAAGAAACATGAATTAATGCATGAATGACTAATTATGCAACTAATATGAGCTTAAGTCTAACAATAATATGAGTAAAAAGGGTAATAAAAATAGTACTTTCGAACACTTATCACACCCCCAAACTCGAACTATTGCTTGTCCTCAAGCAATGCAAACTAACAATTACCTACCAAGACTTTAATCATCAAAGGCATGCTTCAAACTTGAATTCAAACCTCAGAACCGTGGCATAAAGTATGATCACCTTTTAATTTTTCGGATAGCACAAAAATTACCCGAAACCAAACTATAATGCTCATGACAATGTGTGTGCGTAGTTGTGTACAAGTTGATTTTTAAGATTCTATGTGAACAATAGGTTTTTATCAATTTAATTATCGGGGCATTTATTTTTATTTTCACTAGAGCCAATTTCGGTCACCTATAGCAAAGTTAAACAATTTCTCACTTTATTTTAGTCGACTAGAGCCAATTTCGGGCACCTCTAGCAATTCTTTAATGTGCATTAACTACGAGAGCCAGTTTCGGGCACCTCTAGCAAGAAAGTGCATTTACTACTAGAGCCAGTTTCGGGCACCTTTAGCAAGAAATTAACTTTTAATTTTCAATTTTAAATTTACCCAAATTTTAAGCAACCTAAGTTCAATAAGTTTCTTTCAATCAACAAGCCACAACCGTGTAACCAAAATTCAGCATCATAGTAAAATTCTAAGTTCTTTTCATGCAATCCTAAAACTAAAGGTTCTTTCAATTAAGTGCAGTGGAAAAAATCATCATTGGATATTCAACAAGTCTTAAGCAATTAAATCCAATTAAAGGCATGGCAAGTAACATATGCAACATATATGTGATTGCTAAAGATGAATGCAACTAAACATGAAACTAACTAGAAACCAACAACGATCTTCGAGTTCAAACCAATTCAAAGGTGTTCTGCATCGTCTACCATATAAAGCTTCATAAGGAGCCATCTTTATACTTGCTTGATAACTATTATTATAAGCAAATTCAGCAAGTGGCAAATATTTCTTCCATGAACCTTCGAACTCGAGTACACAAGCTCTAATCATATCTTCAAGAATTTGAATAATCTTTTTAGATTGACCATCTGTTTGGGGGTGAAAAACAGTGCTAAAATTCAATCGAGTTCCCAATGCCTCGTGTAAAGAACTCCAAAATCTTGAAGTAAACTTCGAATCTCTATCTGATACTATAGAAACAGGCACATCATGCAACCGTACAATCTCATTGATATACAAATCTGCATACTTATTCATTGTGTAATCTGTTTGAACGAGAATGAAATGGGAAGACTTTGTCAATCTATCAACTATCACCCAGATAGAATTCTTTTTGCTCGGAGTCATCGGTACGCCCGTTACAAAATCCATAGAGATATTCTCCCATTTCCATTGTGGAATAGCTATCGGTTGTAGCTTTCCCGATGGTACTTGATGCTCAACTTTCACTTGTTTACATGTTCAACATTCAGCCACAAATTCGGTCACCGTTCTTTTCATACCTGGCCACCAATACCTACTTTTCAGGTCTTGATACATCTTATTACCTCCATGATGCATTGCCTATGGACTATAATGAGCTTCATATAACAATTCTCGTTTTAATTCTACACTATCAGGGATATATACTCTATCTCGATAATAAAGGCATCCATTGGTTTTAACTGTATAGTCTTTGACCTCACCACTTTCTATTTGTTTCAAAATTGCTAAGCATTTTCATCCCTACTTTGAAGTTCTTTAATCCGAGCTATCAAAGTAGATTTAAGCTGCAATTCTGCAATCAAAGCACCATCATCTCGCAACGCCAACTGAGTATCCAAAGTTCTCAAAGCAGCAAATGTCTTCCGACTTAAAGCATCAGCTACAACGTTTGCCTTTCCTGGGTGATAATTAATAACAAGATCATAGTCTTTGATTAGCTCAAGCCATCTTCTTTGTCTCAAATTCAAATCTTTCTGCATCATTAAATACTTTAAACTTTTGTGATCCGTATAAATATAGCATCGCTCACCATACAAGTAATTACGTCATATTTTCAAAGCAAAAACTATTGCGGCCAACTCTAGATCATGAGTCAGATAGTTCCTTTCATGTGTTTTCAATTGTCTACAAGCATATGCAATTACTCTACCTTCTTGCATCAATACACATCCCAATCCATTATGGGACGCGTCACTATATAAGGTAAAATGCTTACCCAATTCTGGTTGCACAAGTACTGGTGCTTCCGTTAAAATCTGCTTCATTTGCTTAAAGCTCTGTTGACACTTATCAGTCCAAATGAAAGGTACATCCTTCCATAATAGCTTAGTAATCGGTGCAGCAATCATCGAAAAACCTTTCACAAAACGTCTATAATATTCTGTTAATCCTAAGAAACTGCGAACCTCAATAATATTCTTGGGAGGATTCCAATCAACAATGGCCTGGACCTTTTTAGGATCATCCCGAATTCCTTCGGCCGAAACAATATGACCCAGGAAAGATACTTCTGATAACCAAAATTCACATTTAGAGAGTTTAGCATATAGTTCATTCTCTCTTAATGTCTGCAGTACTATCAGCAGATGAGCATCATGTTCTTCCCCGGTCTTCGAATAAATCAGTATATCATCAATAAACACTACAACGAACTAATCCAAGTACGGTTGGAACACTCTATTCATCAGATCCATGAATGCTGCAGGAGCATTAGTGAGACCAAAAGGCATAACTACAAATTCATAGTGTCCATACCGTGTTCGAAATGCTGTTTTTGGAATATCCTCATCCTTGACCTTTAATTGGTAATACCCTGATCGAATATCAATTTTTGAAAACACAACTACCCCTTTTAATTGATCAAATAGATCACCAATCCTTGGTATGGGATACTTGTTCTTGATCGTCACTTTATTCAGCTGACGATAGTCAATGCATAACCGCATCGAACCATTTTTCTTTTTAACAAAAAGAACGGGCGCTCCCCAGGGCGATACACTAGGTCGTATAAAACCTCGATCTAAAAGATCTTGCAATTGAGCTTTAAGCTCCTTCAACTCTATTAGAGACGTCCGATAAGGTGCCATTGATACTGGTTCAGTACCGGGTAAAACATCTATTCCAAATTTCACCTCTTTATCTGGAGGTAATCCCGGTAATTCTTTGGGAAACACATTAGGGAACTCTCGAACTGTAGGAATACCGTTAATATCTGTTTTTGATGAATTAACATCTACAACATGGGCTAAGAAAGCCTGGCACCCCTGATACAACAATTTTATCGCCTTCATCGCCGAGATCACATTACTCTTACAATTTGATCCTTCGCCAACCAGTACAATTTTTGTACCTTCCTTACTTTTCAGCACTAGTCGTTTCAAACGACAATCCACTATGGTATGGTAAGCATATAACCAGTCCATGCCCAAAATAATTTCAAAATCATGGAAAGGTAATTACATCAAGTCAACTGGGAATTTAATTACCTAAATCACTATCGGGCATTGTTTGCAAATTTTACTCACCCGAGCACTATGGCCAATAAGATTGGTTGCGAAGACATCACTAGATATAGGTTCCAAGGTAATCCTCCTATCTTGGACTAACTTAGAACTAACATATGAATGAGTAGATCCCGGATCTATCAATACAAATACAGGTTCATTAAAAAGCTAGAAAATACTTGTAACAATATCCGGTGCATCCCTGTCATCCTCAGTGCGGATGTGGTAGACTCTCACGGAGGTCTTTAATTCTTTATTGGAAGCAGCTTCAGACGCTCTCGGATGATTAACTCCAAAAGACTTTTGACTAGCCTGATATTTTCCCTTCTGGCTCTGAACTACTGATCTTTCCAATTTATCTGGCCTATTGCCACTTCTCGAACAATCTCAAAGGAAATGATCAGTTGAACCACAACTAAAGCAAGCTCATGTAACTAGTCGACATTTTCCATGATGGAGTTTGCCACAATGATCACATTGATGTTTCCTCTAACTTCATGTCTTTGCAGAGGAAACATGTGAACCTTTGGACTTTCTCGATCCAAATCTTTGTTTGATACTTTGTATGAGCCCTTGCCACACTTGGATGATGATGAACCAGAAGGTCCTCCATAACTTCTTTTCTGAGATTGCACATCCTGAGCTACTAGCTTTTCTAGTCAAACTTTTTCCATTCCTTTTGCCCGGTTGACAACATCCTGAAATCTAGTGTTATACATAGCAATCAACACCTCTTTATAATCAGGATCCAACCCTTCAATGAAGCAGGTGGTACGATCTTTCTCTATAGGGATCAACTCCGAGGCAAAACATCTCAATTTGTTGAATTCACATTCATATTCGTATACAGTCCGGTCGCCTTGCTTGAGATTCAAAAATTGACTCCTCATTTCTCGGATGAGCATGTCTCCGATATACTTATCACGGAACTCACGAAGGAAAAAGTCCCAAGTGATCTCTTCCTGAGGACAAGTGGTGATGTTCGACCACCAGATACGAGCCTGTCCCTTAAGTAAAGACACAGCTCCCTCTAACTTTCTCTGGTCATCACAGTGCTATCCTTCGAGCATAATCTTTAAATAATTAAGCCAATTGTCTGCAGTAATAGGATTTCCATCAACAAAATCTGATGCTTCTAGATCCTTTAGCTCTTTAGCAATAGAAACTCGGGGAGGACGATTAATTATCATCTCTAAGGCTTGTAGGAAGTTTCCCTGATTTTGTACCGACATTCCAGGTTGAACCGGTACATTCTCAGCAGGCTGTGCTAAAGGCGGAGCAAAACTAGCTTCTTGTCCAACCTCAGTCACATTTTGACCCTCTATATGGGTCACCTAACGTGAACCTTCACCCTCAGACATTTGTACTCATCATAACATTTAACATTAGTAAGCATGAGCATCAACTATACAAATGTCATAATTAGTAATTTATGACATCCTAGTGGCATGTACACACTTTTTAATTCATAACACACTCAATTTAAATCCAGAATCGGCTAAACTTGTGGCTCTGATACCAATAAATGTAACACTTTCTTCCTGTATTTGTGACCAAACACGAGTCGATGATGTTACAAAACATGTTTAAACAATTTCCACCACTGCAAACCAAACTGGCAGCTCGCACTGTCTCTAAACAAAAATTTTTATAAATTTTTGTAAGCTTCAAAACTTCATTTAGAAAAATTCTTAGTAAACTAGATTCATCAGACTATCAATCCATATAAATTAGAGAGCTTCATTTAGAAAATTCGTTAAACATGCACTATAGTGCAAATCTGCTGTCCGAAAATTCTGACCTTGCATCGAATAAAAATTCATAACTTTTTACACCGAACTCGAATTCAGTCACCGTTTGTTTTAAAAGAAACTAGACTCAATTTTTAGTTCATACATATAAATCTCATTTTCTAATTCAATATATGGAATTTATAGCAATTTTTCAAACTTACTACCCAAAACAGAGTTTCTGGACAGTCTCAACTTGTTTCCAATATAAATTCACTAACTAGTCAATAATCATATTTTAGTTAAAAATATAACCAACTAATGAGTATTTTAATGTCTCCTTTACACAAAATATATAAAATCATTATTATACATGCCACTACGCAAAATATGATATCGGATGTCAAAGCATTACTAAGATAACCTGTGATTTCCCTTCGAACTCGAGATGATGCCAAAACGTTTCTGCTTATGAACCACGTGATCAACCTACGTGTGCACAGACATAATACACATGCTAAGCATAACTTAGTGAGGCATTATAAGTAATCATAAAATCAAGTAATAGAATAAATGAAAACATGGTTAAGCAAGGTCATAATAAATCTTCTTTTAGTTCAAAATCATCATATATAAGAGAATGGTGATTATCATGTACTTTAACTTTGTAATTGGCCCAAGAATTGTATAAAGAGAAACTAAAGTATGCAAGGTATGTACTCCTTGAGTACTGATCATCAAAGTGATGATAAATATATAGACACGTAAGTGTCAGCATCATATAGGCACATAAGTGCTGATAAACATATAGGATCCGAAGATTGATGTGTTGCTACACGTAGTCCTTGAGTACTGAACCTCTAATGGCATACCACTATATTGTAACTCTCTATCATTACTTGGGCAATAAAACCATATCATATATTTTTAAATCATCATGTATAAACAATTCATATATCACCATTATTTAATAACAAATTGCCATAACAAAACATAATAGAGTAGTTCATACCCTATTATGTACTAACCTTTTTCTTTGCCTGTAAAATATCATATAACTTATACAAAACCATGTTATCATTTTAATAAAATCATATAAATAGAATTCTTGAAATTAATCAAAATATATTTTGAAACATATGAATGCACTCACCTTATAGGCCTCACTAGCTACTTATACCAAAACGTATCTATTTTGAAACTCCTTCTTTGTCCTTCAACTTGTTTCGATCACGAGCTTGCTTGTTATCTGTATGTATATTAAATACATAACATAAGCAAATTTTGAGTACATACTCATACTATACAAATAATGGAAAGTAACTAAAATAACTATCCATTATACATAACTTAATTCCGATAAAACTTCCTATATTCGAATCACATTTCTTTACATTTTTCCATAACTCTTCAATTTCTCCAAAATACCCAATTTAGTCATTAAGGATTCTTTTGAGCTTCTAAACACCATTTTCAAATTTAATCCTTTCATTTCTCATTCATTATGCTTTAGGACCCAAACTTTAGAAATTTACATATTGGTCCTCAAGATTGCCGAAAATTCTAAAATGGTCCCAAAGTCAATATAAACTTCAAAATCATCATTCCAATCATTTAACTTAATTTTCTAACATAACATACTTCAAAAACAAGCTTGACAATTAAGTCCCTAAACTTTCCAAAATTTACATTTTTGGTCCCTAATGCAAATTAATTAGGGATTTTCATTTCAAACAACTTATATCATCATAATAAACCATTCTTCCTTCAATCATGTCCCTAAATTCCAAACTTGACATAAACCCTAAACTTCCATCTTTCAAGAACATGGGTATTTCTTCATTCTAACAACAAAATCAAGCTTGTATAACATTATTCTCATCATTTCCATCATCAAAATAAATTTTGCAAGAATTTCCCTTTATTTTTCATCATAGCCCAATGGTCACTTTATATGTTTCCATGGAATTTTCATCATTTGAACAATAAGAACAAAATCACAAGCATATTTCCAACTTGAATAACCATAAAAACTCAAGAATCCAACATGCTCTTCATCCAACCAAATCTCCAAACTCAACTTAGAGACATGAAAACCAAATAAAAACTATACCAAAAGATAGAGAATTTAATGGAGATCATTTTTCTATTTCATGTCTCAAGCCTAAATCCAACCATGGAAGCTTAAAAATTGAGTTGTAAGTTTTCTTACCCTAGCTATGGAGTTTTCGGCAGCCCCTTGGAGAAGATGAGATGATTTTTTTCCAAATTTGTGTTCTTTAATTATGCCAAATGGCATAATTTACATCAAATTAAATAATACAAATCCTTTAATAGTCAAAAGACCATTATACCATTGAGTTATGACAAATCTCATACCAACACTTGTCTTTTCTTATCCATAATAATCATAACTAATTAAAAAGTAAGGGTGAAATGACCATTTTACCCTTAATAAATCAACTTATCTTCAAAAATGTCATTTTCACCTATTTCACCCAATACTGCATAGAATCGAATTTAAATCGAATAAAACGATTCAAAAATCATAAAATCATTTTCTTCTAGTCTTTCTATGACTTCCATAAAATTTTCATAATCTTCCGAATTCGAATAATCATTCGAATTAATTTCCTAAACTTATCATTTTTATAACATTTCACACGAATCCCGTACCAAAAATTTGATTCCTACCAAAATTCTTATACCGGGATAAACCATTCATTTTTGCCATAAAAATAATTATTGGGAAAATTACCATGTTGGTCCCTAAACTTTCCCAACTTTTCGCTTTGGCCACCAAACTTTAAAATTTTACGTTTTAGTCACTGAACTAAAACCACCAAACTTTAATTCTTTGCAATTTAGTCACTAAAACCACCAAAATAATTATTGGGGTATTACACGAGCGGCCTTGTTAAACTGCCATACCTCAATGACCCATTGCCACGATCGATTCTGTTCATATTTTATAGTGCACTTTTAATCCTATGGCATGTCAACTATATCTGATTGTTTTCTCACCATGTCACATAGCCAATATACCATTTACAAACCTTTTACTTACTGCTTTACAATTTCATTATACAAAACATCACATATGCAAATCTCATTGCCAATGCAATAGCACCATTCCCAATCGAAATGAAAACCAATGCTCATTAGCATTTAATATACTTTTATACCCTTGCATATGTACTCAAAATCATGCATTTCCAGTAAGTAAATCATACCATGTTTATCACCAAAACATGCAAACAACATGCTCATATCCAAGTCGATATTCAAGAGCAAAATAATGGAAACTTACGTCTGAGCTTAGGTAAGCGTCTCACGCTTACCCTAAACTCCTAACAACCTTTGTAAAGCTTTAAAACTAGTTTCCACTCACCGATACGCTTCGCCTTCCTTGCCAACGCGATACAAGCTCCCAGCAAGCAACAAAACAATGTCAAGCTTTGTCGCCTTGATTACCCCCTGTTATAAACACATAAAACAAGAGGATAAATGCATCATTATGCATTCAAACCACTGCCTCAAAGCAAAACCCCGCAACTCTCAGGTTGCCCACTTAGAAACCATCTGAAACAAACCAAAATCATCATCAAACGTTTTTGAAACTTAACCCAGCCATAAAAATGATTCAACCCAACAATCAACATCAATTAACATCCAAAAACCCTTTCCCAACATCTTTTTACTTCCAGCAAAGATTAAACTCGAATATCATCACAAAAACTCAAATCTACAACCTAATCAATTAGAGATTCAAGAGTTTCAGATTCTATTGATAGAAACAATTTACCAACATCATAATACATCCAAAATATGTATTAAATCAATCTTAAACACTGGAAATCAGATCCACTTCGACTATTACCTTGTTTCATCAATTTTACCCAATTTACTCAATCAAACATAGATAAAACACTAAAATTAGCTTACAATTCATAAATCAAGGATCAAATACTTGGAATTTCAGTAAAGAACCATAAAATGGAGGAGATCACAGACCTTACCCTATTGTGAGATTTCTTCCTCAATTAGTTTGATAAAAGCTAAGAAAACACAAGATTTAAATAAGATTTTGTAAAAACAATGTTAATTAATCAATTACAAATCATAAATACAAGTAAAAAGACTTCTCACATCTTAATTTGATGAAAACTTGAGTGTTTGGATGAGGAGAGAATGGAGAGAAAAGTTGAGAGAAAAGTTACATGAATTTTCTTTAAAAAAGCTTAACTAACTTTCTAACTAAAATCTCTTTTTAATTAACTTTAAAACACATGTTATAATATCTTTAATTAAGGGAGAAATCATAAAAAAAATAGATCCTTAAAGATTCTAAGAATTTGACCCTTTTCATTTTAGGCACCTTTAAAAAGTTTTCAAAAATTGCATTTTGGTCACTAGAAAAAATGTCCAATTTCCAAATCTTATTTTCCAAAATTGATTTCATCATTATCCTTAATATAATTAATGATGATTTTAAAATATTTTTCCACAATTTTATCACCTTTAAAAAATATTTAAACCAATTTAATCCCGAAATTGACCCGAAACTCTAATACCAGCCCATCGGACCCTCAAACCAACCTTTAAAACATCTAAGCCCAAAAACCAGGGTGTTAAAACTCTCCCCCACTTAAGAAATTTCTTCCTCAAAATTACCTGGAGGAAATAAATGCAGAAATTGCTCCATCATATCCGCCTTGCTTTCCCAAGTAGCTTCCTCGACAACTCGATGTCGCCACAAGACTTTAACCAGCTCAATCGTCTTGCCACAAAGAACTTTTCTGCTAGAATCAAGGATTTCCACCGGTTTCCCATCATAGGATAAATTCATCCTCAACTCAATATCCTCCACTGGCATAACATGTGAAGGATCTGACCGATACCTCCGTAACATAGATACATGGAACACATCATGTATTTTCTCCAACACGTGAGACAACCTCAACCGATAAGCCACAGGACCTACATGGTCAATAACCTCATACGGTCCAATAAACCTTGGACTAAGCATACCCTTTCGTCCTAACCGCATCACATTTTTCTAAGGTGACACTTTCAAGAATACACGATCTCCAACCGTATATTCTATTTCCCTACGCCTCAAATCCGCGTAAAAATTATGCCGATCCACAGCTGCTTTCAAGCGATCACACACAAGCTTTACCTTTTCATCCATGTCTTTCAACACATTCGGTAAGGAAACATGCTTTTCTCCTACCTCAGCCCAACACAAGGACGTACGACACCTCCGGCCATACAATGCCTCATACGGTGCCATCTGTATACTGGCTTGGTAGCTATTGTTGTACGAAAATTCAACCAAAGGTAGATGTTTCTCCCAGGTTCCTTGAAACTCAATAATATAACACATCAGCATATCCTCCAAAATCTGGATAACCCGCTCAGACTGTCCATCTGACTGAGGATGATACGCGGTGCTGAAATTCAGCCTTGAACCCAAAGCCTGGTGTAAACTTCTCCAAAGCATTGCCGTAAACCTCGGATCTCTATCAGACACAAATGGACTTAGGTACCCCGTGCAAGCGCGCACTCTCAGCAATGTATATATTTTCCAGTTTCTCCAAGGTATCTGTCGTGTGCACTGGCAAGAAATGTGCACACTTTGTAAACTGATCAACAATCACCCAAATGGAATCCTTTTTAACTGGGGTCAATGATAGCCCTATCACAAAATCCATGGTGATTCTCTCCCATTTCCACTCCGAAATTCTCAACAGTTGCAACAACCTGGATGGAAACTAATGTTCAGCCTTAACCCGCTGATACACCATACACTTAGAAACAAACTCTGCCACATCATTTTTCAAACCCTCCCAATAGTACACCTCCTTTAAATCACGATACATCTTGGTACTACCGGGATGCATAGCAAAAAGACTAGAATGTACCTCCGGCACCACTATTCAACCCTTGAAACACAAAACCCCATCATCAACAAAATGAAAATTCGTCGGATTAAGTACATTCCATGATTAAGTCCCCAAAGCATAATAACCTTTATGCAACATCAAGTACATTCCATGATTAAGTCCCCAAAGCATTAATTCATAAACCATGCTTAAATCCCAAAGCATTAAAATAGGTTCAACACATGAACTTTTTCATATATTGGCATTTATAGTGACCCGTATAGACTACCTCTATCTCATACATATCAGATACACGGATCTCTCATACCATGCCTAGTTAAACCGCATAATATCCCAAAACTTGCCCAGTTAAACCGCCAGATCCCACCCTTTCCTAGTTAGACCGCAAGTGTACTGACCTTGCCTAGTTAATCCGCAAGATCACCATCAATTTGGGTTGCCTAGTTAAATTGTATACCCTAAATAAGGTCCCCAACAATCCGAGTGGCCTTGTTAAACCGCCATACCTCAAGGACCCATGGCCACGGTCGATTTTGTTCATATTTTATAGTGCACTTTTAATTCTATGGTATGCCAACTATATCCAATTCTTTTCTCGCCATGTCACATAGCCAATATACCATTTACAAACCTTTTACTTACTGTTTACAATGCATTATACAAAACATCACATATGCAAATCTCATTGCCAATGCAATAACACAATTCCTAACCGGAATGAAAACCAATGCTCATTAGCATTTAATATACTTTTAAACCCCTGCATATGTACTCAAAATCATGCATTTCTAGTAAGTCAATCATACCATGTTTATCACCAAAACATGCAAAAAACATGTTCATATCCAAGCCGATATTCAAGAGCAAAATAAGGGAAACTTACTTCCAAGCTTAGGTAAGTGTATCACGCTTACCCTAAACTCCCAACAACTTTTACAAACCTTTGTAAAGCATTTAAAACTAGTTTCCACTCACCAATACGCTTCGCCTTCCTTGCCTACTTGATACAAGCTCTCGGCAAGTAACAAAACAACATCGAGCTTCGTCGCCTTGATTATCCCCTATTTTAAATACATAAAACCAGAGGATAAATGAATCATTATTCATTCAAACCATTGCCTCAAAGCAAAACCCTGCAACTCTCAGGTTGCCCACTTAGAAACCATCTGAAGCAAACCGAAATCATCATCAAACGTTTTCGAAACTTAAACCAGCCATAAAAAATGATTCAACCCAACAATCAACATCAATTAACATCCAAAACCCTTTCCCAATATCCTTTTACTTCCAGCAAAGATTAAACTCGAATATCATCACAAAAACTCAAATCTACAACCTAACAAATTAGAGATTCAAGAGTTTCGGGATTCTATTGATAGAAACATCTTATCAACATCATAATACATCAAAAATATGTATTAAATCAATCTTAAACATTGAAAATCAGATCCACTTTGAATATTACCTTGTTTCATCAATTTTACCCAATTTACTCAATCAAACATAGATAAAACACTAAAATCAGCTTACAATTCATAAATCAAGGATCAAGTACTTGGGAATTTCAGTAAAGAACCATACAATAGATGCGATCATGGACCTTACCCTATTGTGAGATTTCTTCCTCAATTAGTTTGATAAAAGATAAGAAAATACAAGATTTAAATGAGATTTTGTAAAAACAATGTTAATTAATCAATTACAAATCATAAATACAAGTTAAAAAGACTTATCACCTCTGGATTTGATAAAAACTTGAGTGTTTGGCTGAGGAGAGAATGGAGAGAAAAGTTACGTGAATTTACTTTAAAAATGCTTAACTAACTTTCTAACTAAATCCCTTTTTAATTAACTTTAAAACATATGTTAAAATATCTTTAATTAAGGGAGAAATCATCAGAAAAAAAAACTTGGTAAAATAGCTCTTTAAAGATTCTAAGAATTTAACCCTTTTTCATTTTAGTCATCTTTAAAAACAGTTTTCAAAAATTGCATTTTGGGCACTAGCCAAAATGTCCGATTTCCAAATCTTATTTTCCAAAATTGATTTCACCATTATCCTTAATATAATTAATGATGATTTTAAAATATTTTCCATAATTTTATCACCTTCAAAAAATATTTAAATCAATTTAATCCCAAAACTAACCCGAAACTCTAATATCGGTCTATCGGACCCTCGAACCAACCTTTAACACATATAAGCCCAAAAACTGGGGTGTTACACTATTCATACATATCGGTCGGATACACGGATCTTTTATACCGTGCCTAGTTAAACAACATGATATCCCAAACCTTGCCTAGTGAAGCCGCAAGATTTGACAACATCGCCTAGTTAAACTGTGAGTTGCACCACCCTTGCCTAGTTAAACCGCAAGTTTACCAACATTGCCTAGTTAAACCGCAAGATCACCATCAATTTGGGTTGCCTAGTTGAACCGCATACCCCAAATGAGGTCCCAACAGTCCGAGTGGCCTAGTTAAACCGCTATACCTCAAGGACCTATGGCCACGATCGATTTTGTTTATATTTTATAGTGCACTTTAATCTTATGGCATGCCAACTATATCTGATTGTTTTTCACCTTGTCACATAGCTAATATATCATTTACAAAACATTTACTCACTGTTTTACCATGCATTAACACAATTACCGCATATGCAAGCCACATTGCTAAAGCAATACCATTCCCATCTGGAATGAAAACCAATGCTCACTAGTATTCCTTAAACTTTTAAAACCACTACATATGTACTCAAAACCATGCATTTACAGTAAGTAAATCAAACCATGTTTAAAACATGAATCACACATGCTCATATCCAAGTTGATATTACGGAGCAAAAGAGGGAAACTTACTTCTAAGCTTACGTAAGTGTTTCAAACTTATCCTAAACTCCCAACATCATTCGCAAACCTTTTAAAGGCATTTAAAACTAATGTCCACTCACCGATACACATCGCCTTGCTTGCCAATGCGAATCGAGCTCCTAGCAAGTAACAAACAACGTCAAGCTTCGTCGCCTTGATTATCCCCTATTTTAACCATATAAAACTAGAGGGCAAATGCATCATTATGCATTCTAACCATTGCCAACAAGCAATCACCCGCAACTCTCAAGTTGCCCACTCAAAAACCATCTGAAACATTTCGAAATCATCTTCAAACACTTCCAAAACTCAAACCCATCTATAATATAATGATTCAACCCATCAAACATCATCCATTAACATCCAAAAACTCTTTCCTGACATCCTTTTACTTCAGGCAATGATTAAACTCAACTATCACCCGAAAACCCTTGATTAACAACCTTAAACATTAGAGATTTAACTTGTTTCGGGATTACAATGTTAAAACCAAATTTTTAACTCAATTAAACGTCAAAATCATGATCTAATCCGATCAAAATCCCAGCAAAACAGAATAAGTCAAAACACAATTAAACCAATTTTCCTCAATTAAACTATCAAAACACATTAGAAAACAATTGTAAAGAGTCAACAACTTGGTAATTTCAGTAAAGAACCTTTCATTAGAGGAGGAGAACGAACCTTACCTCTAATGGATGCTTTCTCCCTTAATTGGATGATTTACATGAGAAAACAAAGTTAAAACAATAAGGTTTTGGTAAACTAACAACAAGAAATCATTTGGAAACAAAAATTTTAAGAAAATAAAGGTTTACCTGAAGATTTAGAAGAAGAAAATGATGTTTGGCTGGAGAGATTTTGAGAGAAAATATTTTGAGAAAGTAGTTACGTGATTTTTGTTTTAAGAGATTAATTAACAAATTAATTCTCCCCAACCTATTTATATTTTCTAAAACACTTTTAAAATAGCCAATTAAGGGATAAAGTCTGATGTTGGACTTTTAGGGCAATTAGCTACTTAAAGATTCAAAGTTTTGGCTCTTTACAAAACAGCCACCAAAAATAGTTTTCATTTTGGTCACTAGTCCAAAATGTCAGATTTCCAAAACTCCTTTTACAAAATTAATTTTACCACAATCAATAATATATTAAATAATGATTTTAGAATTTTTTCCACAATTTTATCACCTTCAAAATTTACCTAGAGGAAACAAATGCGAAAATTGCTCCAACATGTCTGCCTTGCTTTCCCACGTGGCTTCCTCGACACCACGGTGTCGCCACAAGACCTTAACTAGCTCAATCGTCTTGCCACGAAGAACTTTGCTACTGGAATCAAGGATGTCCACCGGTTCCTCATCATAGGATAAATCCGGACTCAACTTAATATGCTCCACCGGCATAAAATGCGAGGGATTTGACCGGTACCTCCGCAACATAGATACATGAACCCATCATGTATTTTCTCCAACTCGGGAGGTAACCTCAACTGATAAGCCACAAGACCAACACGCTCAATAACCTATTATGGTATAATAATCCTCGGACTAAGCTTACCCTTACGTCTGAACTGCATCACTTTTTTCCATGGTGACACTTTCAAGAATATACGATCGCCTATCGCATATTCAATTTCGCTACGCTTCAAATATGTGTAAGATTTCTTTCGATCCGCAGCCACTTTCAAGCAATCACACACAAGCTTTACCTTTTCATCTGTGTCTTTCAACACATCCGACAAGGAAATATGCTTTTCCCCTACCTCAGCCCAACACAAAGGCGTATGACACCTTCGACCATACAATGCCTCATACGGTGCCATCTGTATACTCGCTTGGTAACTGTTGTTATTGCAAACTCAACCAAAGGTAAATGCTTCTCCCAGGTTCCTTGGAACTCAATAATGCAATATCTTAGCATATCCTCCAAAACCTGGATAACCCGCTCAGATTGTCCATTCGGCTGAGGATGATACGCGGTGCTGAAATTCAACCTCGTACCCAAAGCCCGATGCAAACTCACCCAAAACCTCACTGTAAACCTTAGATTTCTATCCGAAACAATGGACTTAGGTACCCCGTGCAAACGCACGATCTCAGCAATATACAGATCCCCCAACTTGTCCAAAGTGTACGCCGTATGCACTGGCAAAAAATGTACACACTTCGTAAACCAATCCGCAATCACCCAAATAGAATCCTTTTTAGCCGGTGTCAAAGGTAAAACTGACACAAAATCCATGGCTACTCTTTCCCATTTCCCTTTTGAAATTCTCAACGATTGCAACAACCCGAATGGAAACTGATATTCAACCTTGACCCGCTGACACACCATGCACTTGGAAACTCAGCCACATCTTTCTTTAAACTAACCCAGTAGTACACTTCTTTCAATCCACGATACATTTTCACACTATCGGGATGCATATCAAATGGACTAGAATATACCTTCGTCAAAATAGTGTGCCTCAACTCCGGATCATCTGGTACCACTATTCGACCCTTAAAGCACAAAACTCCATCATCATCAAAATGAAAATCCATCAGATTACCATCCGATATGTCCTTAACATGCGAAACCAAGGAATCATCAAACAGTTGCTTAGATTTAATTGCTTGTGTCAACGTAAGCTTAACTTGCAACTCAGCCAATAATCCACCTTCCCATGTCACACTCAACCTAGAAAACAAAGCCCTAAGCTCAACCGCAACCTTACGACTCAACGCATCCGCAACCACATTAGCTTTTCCAGGATAATACTCGATCGTCAAGTCGTAATCCTTAAGCAACTCCAACCATCTACGTTGCCTAAGATTCAAATCCTTTTGAGACATCAAATACATCAAACTCTTATGGTCCGTAAAAATAACACACTTCTCACCATAAAGATAATGTCTCCAAATTTTTAGGGCAAACACCACAGCCACAAGCTCTAAATCATGAGTCGGATAATTACGCTCATGAACCTTCAACTGTCTCGATGCATAGGCCACAACCTTACCATCTTGCATCAGCACACAACCCAAACCAACATAAGATGCATCACTATAAACCACAAACTCTTTCTCAGATTCAAGTTGAATCAACACAGGAGCATGTGTTAAAACTTCCTTCAACTTCTCAAAACTATGTTGTTGCTTCTTCGTCCACTTATAAGGAACATTCTTTTACAACAAGTTCGTCAACGGTGCTACAGTACTAAAAAACCCATCTACAAAATGACGATAATAACCAGCTAGCCCAAGAAAACTGCAAACCTCCAAAATAGATTTAAGTTGCATCTAATTGAGAATAGCCTCAATTTTAATAAAAAAACCAAAATCTTTAATTTTTCTAATACCCGAAATCCAAACCCTAAATCCATAAATTTCTCCCCTTCTACCACTGATTCAACCACCACCGGTCATCTTTGCCTTTGTTAGCCCCCACAATTAGAAACTTCATCTTCTCATCGTCGAAAATCGGTGAATGAATCGTCGATTGCTCCATCAACGAACATCCAACAATAAAGAGAAAAGAGATAGATTGAGCTTCTAACTGATGGCTAGAGGATGAGGGATGTTGAACGGTGAGGCACGCATTGCTTGGGTGGTGAACGGTGAACTGCCGACATGTAGGGGATGTCGGACGGTGAGGGCTTGATCGAAAGAAACTAAAACTTTGAGGTTTTTAAGAAGTTCATGTTTTTAAATAAATTCAAAAATTAAATAAAAAAACCAATCCAAGTGTCATGTTATAATTGGATGACGATATTTTTTTAACGGTCGTTGATGAAAAAACTTGATTTGAGATATAAAATAAAAAAATAAGCACTAAAATAGCCCGAAAAGAATGTTAGATACCAAAGTGAAAAAAGGTATATGTTGAGCACTTTTTACCGTTAAAATTACATAAAAGGCAATTAGATTTGTGCAATCCAATCCAATCCAATCCAATTTCAACAATGAAGAAAATGAGGTGGTCAAAGAAAAACGTGTAAACCGATGTGCTGGAGACGGGGGACCACGTTGTTTGTTTTTAATTTAACGGTAATGCATCGCACGTTTGTTACTGCGAAAAAACAAACGCCAATTACTTCCCTCTCAATTATGTCAACACCATAATGATCCCGCTTATTCCTTTGGTTATTTTTGTTTATTATCACATGTATTTTTTATTAAATTTAAATTTTTTTTAATGAGGTATGAAATGATAATTTCGGTATGTCTATCAGTTTATGCAATTTTTGGGGGAAAAAAGAGAAAGATCTTCTTTGATTAATGTCTAGACCATTATATTTAAATTAATATTGACCCAAATGCCAGCTACTCCATTATTTAAAAAACAACTTTAGACAGTTGGGATCCGAATGCCGAGTTGGCTTATTGCAACCTTTTTTCCCCATCATTTTCGATTATTATTACCCCAATAAAGTCATCAAAAAGCTATTTTATTTACTTTTAGTGAGGGGCCCTTCATAGAACCAATTTGCCCATTTGACAGCTCTGTCCTAAAAGAGATTGAACACATATATGACTATAATTTAGGATCAATATTTGGTCGAATCGAGTTAAAATTTTTGAGTTAGTCCAATCGAAGAGTCTTATTTTACAACTTAAATTTTATTTAAAAATTTTCGAGTTGAGTCGATTTGTTCAAGATTTTGTTCAAATTTAATTATAAAAATTTATAATAATAGGATACTAATTAATTCTAATTTGAACGACTTTTTGTAGCCATATAAGAAGTAAATATATATATATATTTTTCATGCGTGATATATATATATCGAGCGAGATTGAGAGACTTCACTCGAACTTGAAAATCGATCTACTAATTACTAAATTTTTTTAGTTATTTGAAGTTTCATTTTATAACTCAAACTTTATTTGAGAATTTTTTTTAGTCAAGTTTATGAAATTACGATAGAAATCAAGCCAAGTTGAGTTTTTTCTTATTGGATCGATTCAAAATTTTTAATTTTTTTAAGTTAAGTCAAATTTTGCTCACCTTAATTATAATCCAATCATTGTATTAACTACTTTAATAAATATTAAAGATTATATTTTACCGACTATGAGATGTGATGTGGTAGTTGATCACTATATCCTTAACCATAAGGTCAAGCATTCAATCTTTACCCATGAGAATGCAATACATTTCATGGCTAGTTGTTTACCTTTTACGATTAAAAAAGGTAAAAGTTCATTTGTCTCATAAACTATACACTTTTTCCCCATTAAAAAAGGGGACGTTGTGTCCCTTTAACTAAAAATCGTTACCTCGTTTAGCTCCTCAGTTAGACGCCGTTAAAAAAAAATTCGCGGGCCAATCAAAACGCGTCACATTCAAAAAATAAATAATCTGACTTAAATAAAAAGAGTGAATTGCACATGAAGTATGCTAAAAAAAAATTTTGTTCATTTTAGTCCTGAACTGTTCATCTTCTTCCACGCTCAGCAAGGGGTGTAAGTCCAAGCAAGCTCTAAGCAAATATCCATGGCTATCAGCATTCAAAAAAACCCAGAAAAATCAAATTAAACATTGGTATTGAAGAACAATAAATAATCCAAATTAAATTTAAACATTGGTAAACTTACTCTTCCAAACATATAATCTGCAGCAATGGCTAAAGGGATGGCAGGGAAGAGAACAGCAAGCTTTGTCCCTAAAATCACTTGTTGCAAATTTGCCAAGAACTGCCTAAGCATTTGAAACCGGATCGAAACCAACATCGGGTCGGATTTCATACGCATAAACGAATTCGGCCTGTTTTGTGCTGTCCTAATAACTCCATTATTGTTATTACATGTTTCTTTTTTAGACTCTCCACTTTCCATGTAAGAAAGCTCACCTGCAGATTCCATTGATGCTGATGCAAGTGATAATAATAACAGTATGAAGAACAAACAATAAGAAGAAGAAGAATGAGATGCAAATGGAATTTGCTTTTTCTGGGTTTTTTGAATGCTGATAGCCATGGATATTTGCTTTGAGCTTGCAATTACACCCCTTGCTGAGCGTGGTAGAAGATGAACAGTTCGTACTAAAATGAACAAAAAAAATAAAATTTAACATATCTAATATGTAATTTACCCATTTTATTTAAATGAGTCTATTTTTTAATAAAATGACAATTGACGCACTTTGATTGGCCTGTAAATTTTTTTTAACAGCGTAGAGGCCAAAATATAATTGTTTTAGTAATTTTGACCAATTTGGTAAATATATCCATATCTAATAAAACTAATATATAAATTAAATGATACAAACATTACATTTAAGAAGGGAAAAAAATCTATTCAAAGAAAAGGAAAAATTGTAGGGTACCGAAAAGGAGCCAGCTGTTTCCACTAAGAACGTGACGAGGAATGGGGTACTAGATGGAGATGAACGGCCAAGATGTCAGAGAAACTGCATTTCAGATGAATTTACATTTGAAGCGAATTTCATTTGCAGGTCTGTCCCTCTTTAAAACAAAGAGGGCGGGCACCTTAACTGCACTGCACAATTCCACCCACTGCAACGCTGAGAATCCAAAAAAGAAGGTATTTTCTTTCTCTTTCTATCATTTTCTAGTTTTATTGTCTAATTACATCCGACTTCGATGCTTAAATCTTTAACTTCAGCATCTTTTACTTAATTTTGCCTTTAATTCTTGCTAACTCTGCTGCATTATCAAGTTACGGAATCTGAACTCTGTCCTTCAATACAACATTTGTTTATTGAGTTCCTCGATTGAAGTTCGTTTTTAGTTGACGATGGAGAAAATAACGCTTGTGTTATTCCTGATTTTTGATGTCATTTGCACTTCAGATGCTAATAGTGCCACGTCTTAGGAATAGCTTCTGGTTATAGGATGCATCAGATTCTGATAACGGGATCATTTATATATATGATTGTTGGCGTTTGACTGTGAAACAGGCAATAGAAAAATGGCAGAAAATGAAGATATTCAGCCTCTTGTTTGTGACAATGGGACGGGAATGGTCAAGGTAAGCATTCATATGATCTCCATTTCATTATACTTATAGTAGTCTAGTTTGGAAAAGCATGCTGATGCTGATGTTGAAATTTTCAGGCTGGATTTGCTGGAGATGATGCTCCAAGAGCTGTATTCCCTAGCATTGTTGGTCGCCCACGTCACACAGGGGTGATGGTTGGTATGGGCCAAAAGGATGCTTATGTGGGAGATGAAGCTCAATCAAAGAGAGGTATTTTGACTTTGAAGTACCCAATTGAGCATGGTATTGTTAGCAATTGGGATGATATGGAGAAAATCTGGCATCATACCTTTTACAATGAGCTTCGAGTTGCCCCTGAGGAACATCCGGTTCTCCTCACAGAAGCTCCTCTTAACCCCAAGGCCAATCGTGAGAAAATGACTCAAATTATGTTTGAGACATTCAATGCCCCTGCTATGTATGTAGCAATCCAGGCCGTTCTTTCCTTGTATGCCAGTGGTCGTACAACGGGTAAGCACTTTTTACAACCATCTACTTCTCGACTGTTCAACATTATGCATAGGAAACTTGTATCCATCTGAAAATAGATCGATATGTACGTCCGATTAGTGTTAAAAGAAAATTAGGTAATGTGTGAAATTGCAAATAACCTTACCTTGATCCTATTAGAAACACAAATGTGCTGCTGACTACATCAGTCACGATCAAGCATGGTAGATCAAGATCCATTGAGACCTGTATAAACACATCACTTTACATTTCCGATATGTGTGTTGCTGTTGCAACAACTTGCTCGTGTAAATGTCTGGTATCTTAATATTTCCTGGAACATGACTAAGTATCAATAGTAATCCTCTATTCCATACGTTCAAAAAATTGCCTTGGTCTAATTACTGAGTATATTTTGACTTTATTGTAGAATAGTAGTGATTGTGCTCCGAACTAACATGTTTCGCAGTCACTCTTGCCATAACATGCATGGTTATAATTTAGGTATTGTTTTGGACTCCGGGGATGGCGTGAGCCATACTGTTCCAATCTATGAAGGCTATGCTCTCCCTCATGCCATCTTGCGTCTCGACCTAGCTGGTCGTGATCTCACTGATGCCCTAATGAAAATCTTAACGGAGCGTGGGTATTCTTTCACAACTACGGCTGAACGGGAAATTGTAAGGGACGTGAAGGAGAAACTAGCTTACATTGCTCTTGACTATGAACAAGAGTTGGAGACGGCAAAAACCAGCTCTGCTGTGGAGAAAAGCTATGAGCTACCAGATGGACAGGTTATTACCATTGGAGCCGAACGATTCCGCTGTCCAGAGGTCCTCTTCCAGCCATCCATGATCGGGATGGAAGCTGCTGGCATTCATGAAACGACATACAACTCTATCATGAAATGTGACGTGGATATTAGGAAGGATCTATACGGAAATATTGTCCTCAGTGGTGGCACCACTATGTTCCCGGGAATTGCCGATAGAATGAGCAAGGAAATCACAGCGTTAGCTCCTAGCAGCATGAAGATTAAAGTGGTTGCACCACCAGAGAGGAAGTATAGCGTTTGGATAGGAGGCTCCATTTTGGCATCCCTCAGCACCTTCCAGCAGGTACTCTATCCCCTTTTTATCGTCGGAAAACCCTTCATATTTTAGCTGATTCCTTCACTGTTTGTTAGAATCCTACGTTTTACATAAATATGCTTATAAACAACTGTGCATTTTATGTCATAAGCTACCTCACAAGGACTGTGCATTTTCGAGATGAACAAATCCATAGTTATAAGATACAAAAAGGTGAATTTGACTTTGAATATACTTTGGCAGATGTGGATTTCAAAGGCGGAGTTTGATGAATCTGGACCATCAATTGTCCACAGGAAATGCTTCTAATGAAGAGCAAGCCTATACCTATACATTCGCGTATAATACACATTTTGTATTACAGCAAAGCTTATAAATCAAGTGGTTGCTTTGCCATTCCTTTCCTTTCTTTTCTCTGTTTTTTCTTTGAGTTATTTTCTGCTGTTGCTTTATTGGAAGGATTCTTGTGTATTGATTTGGTTTTGGATTGAATCGGGAATTCTTTTCATTATAGTTTCACTAGTCTTTATCTATTACGAATGAGCCATTATTTTCCGGACTCTACTTGGCAAGCGAGATCATTTTAGAACATAAATACCGACTTGGAGATCAAATTTTAGCTTCTCTTACAAGGAAATCAAAATGAGTATAAAGTTTTTATTTTGCTTGGTAATGGGAGAAGAAAAGAAACAAGTGCCCGATGTTGGGAAACAAAGTAAAAATCCTTACAGAAACTTGAGTAAAATAAAAGCCCCACCGATTATTTCAAGTAACGAGCTAGAGTGGTAGACCCATTCATTCCCTGATTTACATCAAGCCTTAAAGAATGTTAAAGTTTGATGGTCCAGTGGAGTCGGCAAACCCCTTTACAGACTGCTCCGGAACAGACATGGTTGTACTCACCGACTCCGACTTGTGGTCTATAAAGATGACAACAACTGTAATATCATCGTGGAAAAACCGTCTTATCCCTTTATCTACCTTCTTAAGATCATCATATCTCATATCCCTTTTCCTAGCCGCCTCGTTTAAAGCTGTTCTGATAAGCCTTCTTGCAATTCCCTAACATTAGTATCAAAAGAGAGTTCAAAGTTTCATGGTACAACTTACAACTACAAGATGTAAAGAAATGCAATAAAAGCAGGAGCACTTACAGCTCGTGGAGAGCTGGAAACAATCTCGACAGCCTGCTGATTCGTCAAATGTTCCCAAAGCCCATCGGATGCAAAAATGAGAAACTTGTCACTAGGTTGTAAAACCCTGGTGCACAATGACGGTTCTGCTGTTAACACAGGTCGACGGATGGGTTCAGAAAGGTGGAACCGTGGGAAGCAAGGATCAAGAGAAAACTCGGGCCCCTTTAAGTATGCATCTCCAATAGATCTAGATACCTGCACCAGTTCACAAACCGATATCAAATTGACCTCTGAGCCAAGTAAAAGGAAAAACATAACTTTTGAAGATAAAACCTTCATACTAAGAACGAACTACGAGGCAGAGCTGGCTTACCATACTGTAACCAAAGGAAATAGATACATAGGGAAAACGTCAACATTTCAACTAATAATCTTGATATTTGGTGATTCTATAGCCATACACCAGAAAACTAAAAAAGGAAGAAGAAACAGGTTGAGTTGATCTGTTCAGACTTCAGAGGTGTGTAAACAGATGCACGCAAATTATGCTCCATTATTATTGCTTATGTAAAGAGATTCACTTAAAAACAAAAGTAAGCCCCTCTTCTTTCGTGTGTTCTAGTAGTGGTCCCCATTTATAACAAACACAACTGCATCATAGCACAAAATGAACAAAAAAGGGCATACCTGAATGATGCCTTTAATACGCCATACTCCATGCTTCATAACAACGATATGAGAATCATCCGGATGCAACGACCTCAGTTCCTGTCTGACCTCTTCTTTGCTTGCATTATGATCTCTAGTCAACTGCTCCGCCACGATCTTATTTGATCGACCCAAACACCCGATTACAGCTCGAGAGTCGCCCAAATTAGCAACGTACAACGTGCCCCTCCATATAACCCCAACTAGACAACAAGATCCGATTGCAGCAATCAATGGTTTTATTCCGCATGTCCTACGTACAAGAGTGAGAAACCCATCTTCGGTTGCGGAGAAAGCATTTCTAAGAGTATCTTCAGAAATCGCTCCATTTGCTCGAGCAAGCCCTGTGTAAGATAATTTCTAGAATGAATTACCAAAAAGCAATAGAAAATCAAACTAGAAACACTATTTATTTAGCATCGTATATGGTGCTTGTCTTTGCTAATCATACAGAATTAGGCTCTAATCTGGTCTCAAGCAGGTCCCTATGAAATATGAATGAATTTGACACTCTTAACGTTAATAAGTGAATCACCTGACAATATTTGATCCCTAACAGGTTTACAGCAAAAACAGAATTTTCATTTATCAAATTCCAAAGAAAATCCAACTCAGAGTGATATCACATCATTTTTCTCAGCAAAGCTCCAAGAAAATAGACAAAGACAAGTACGAATTCATACAGGTTGCTTTAAACCAGCATACTTTGACTACCAACAAAAACTAGATTCAAATATATATGGAATAAACAAAGAAATATCTGTCCCACAGCACACATATCAGTCCAAGAAAAACTAAGCAAAAAGTCCCCAAGAGAGTCAAAGGTCATAAGTAACATTACCACCAATCTATATAGAAAGAAAACTACACCCAAGAAGTCAACTTTTACCAGAAAATAAAAGGAGAGAAAAAAGAAGATCAAGAACTTACTAATCAAGTTTTGAAAGAGATGATCAGAGATAAAGCGGGAAGCATCAGGGCCACCATGTCCATCATAGACGCCAACAAAAGTTGCATCTTTTCCAGTCTCAACTTGACTATGATCTTCGATGATCTCATTGGCTTGAACAACAGCAAATGAGAAATCGCCATAAGTGTGTTTTTCAAGGTCTCTACACCAAAGAAGTGAGTCATTTACAGAAGAAGAATCTTCTTCAACCACATCACTATTGCCATTGTTATAATCCTTGTTCATACGGGCATATCGACTCACTGGTCTCCAACAAGCGAGAGCTATCCTTGCCAACCATGAAAACATCCCTCATTTCCCTTACAAACAAGCAAAAGAAAATAGGGATTTTAAAGGTTTAACGGTAGTCAAACAATTTTGAGAATTTTCTTTTTTTGATGAATAGAAGTGAGATTTAGATTGGGATTGTTGGAAAAGTGAGGAAAGTATGAAGTCTTTGAAGGGGGTAATAGGTAGAGTGATGAATGAAATAAGAAGAAATGTTAAAAGAAAAAGATTAAAGAAAGCTTGATGGATCGGGTGAAAGTGGAGTGACCGTGAGAGTTATATAGAGGAAAAGCTAACGTTTCTTCTTTTCTTTGCTGTTTCTTCTGTTCAGAGGGAAAGAAAAGTTGACGAATCCTATAAGCAATGGCAAATACCAAATAGCAATGTTTCTTTATTTTATATTATTTCATTTCAGTTTTTTCCTTTTACAAAATATAGTTATTTTGGGCTAATTTATTTTAGATATTTCGGTTATTTTTTATCATTTTTAATTGTTAAATATCAGAGAAAATATTTCATGCACTTGTGGTTAGGAAATTATAATTTTCACACGTGTTTTTGTTTTAAGATTTAGAGGTTTAGTTTAGTATTTAGAGTTTATGAGTTTAGGTTTAGAGGTTAGGGATATAGGTTTTAACCTATAAACTCTAAATTTTAACCTTAAACCTTAAATTTTAACCACAATACCTAAATTCTAAACACATAAACCTAAACCTCTAAATCCTAAACCCTAAATGAGTCCTTAAACATTAAATATAAGGCGATTGAGTTTTTACAACCCGCGTATGGTATAATTACCTTAAATATTTTTTGGTATAATTACCTTATTAACTTTTCGAGGTATTTGCATTTCTAAAACAAATGTTGAGATTCGAATTCTATAAAATGAGACAACATGAACATTCATTGTCACTCGGCCAATTAAAAGATCTCTTAATTTTTCAATTATTTAACTCTTCTATCTTTATTATATTCTTCACTTTAATTAAAAATATGAAAAATTACAACAGGTAAACACCCAAATCATAAAAAGAATCTAAAAAATATTGAACATTCCTTTTAAGTACGCCATTCATTTTTTATAAACAAATTTAACAACCAGCAATCATCATGAAAGTCTCTGTATTTTTTTTCAACTAGAAGATATAATGATGAATAAGTGGAGATCAAGCAAAATTTTTTTACAGATTATTATGTAAATGGTTCTGATTTTATCGGCAAATTACTATAAAAAATAATTTAACTATATTAAACCGTCGATATTTTTTAATTAGAGAATGTGTCATGATGACCGCTAAACGAATGTCAAATTATCATAAAATAGACAAAATATGTGCCACAAAGATAAATAAATAAATATAACAAGACATACAAAAAGTAATTCATCCAAAGAAATAGGTGCTTATTTGAGGCTAAAAGAAATAATAATAATATAAATAAATAAATAAGTCGACCGACGACACTATAACCACGGTCAAAGACTACACTCTTGATGAAAAACTAGAAAAAAAAAAAACTTTGGAGAAAAAACTAACGATTAGGATTTTTTAGCGATTCATTCGTAGTTAATTGTTAAAATATTATATTCAAAAATTTGTTAAAATATTAACATGGAGACCCTGTCATGTATCAAAATAATTAAAAACATTAAAATTTATAAAAAAATAAAATTATAAAAAAGAGAATCCTAAAACATTTATTCAAAAAAGGTAAAATTCATAATTAATTTTTAAATTATATATTTTTCTTGAAAAATATAATTATTGTTAACAACTTTCGAAAATTTAATTTAAAATTCATGAAATTGTAAAAATTCTTAAAATTTCTTAAAAATGGAAAAAAAATATCTGAAAAAGCTTTCTGTATTCTTCTATTTTTAAGGAATTTAAGAAATCTTTTTTCATATTTTATTTTTATGATTTTTACTTTTTAAAAGTAAATATAATTAATATTTTGAAAAATTATACCTAAAAAAATCCTAAATCTGAATTTCTTTTTAGATTTTTTACTAATTTTAAGTATCATTGTTTTAAAAAATATTCGTTTATTATTTTTACAGATAACCACCTCTTATTGGATCTCAACGGACTACATTAGCTCCTTTTTAACAGTTGATGATTACAGATTAAATTGATGAACAAAATAAAAATAGAGGGGGTCAAAATAATGAAAACACAGTGAAAAAATAAAAGTGATTATTTGACTATAGTACAAGGACCAAATATATATTAAACCTTTTGTCTTTCCAAATTTTTTGTTTTGAGTGAAAATTATGATGACGCCCTTTAATTTGAAAATGAGATGGTGGCCTTAGATATGGGACCTCTCTCTCATGCATGCATTGAAATTTCCCTTTACGCATTGGTTGATGATGGGTTAGCTCGGATTGAGCTTATATTGTAATATTAGAGTCGGACTCTAAGATGATAATGTCAACTTTAACGTTCGTGACACTTATATAAGTATTTTAATCGGATTGATGGCGTTTACACTGTTTGTTTTCATAATGTGTTCTGTAAAACTAATGAATTGACCGATGCCATTGCCAAAGGAGGGTACAGATAGATCGTTGTGATTTCGAGTCATGGCCTATTTAAATGTTGTTTTGGTGATTTTTCGCTACTGTGGTGTTGTAATTCTGGTGGCATGCGTAGGTAGGGACGAACACAAAACTTTATGTTAGAGAGAGTAAACCTATAAAATTCTAGGAGGGGCGAACCTATAAAATTTTAGGGGGGCAAAATAGTTTTTCACTAAGAAATACATAGAAAAATTCTAAAAAATTCTTACTCATATAACATGGACTGAAACAGTGAGTTGTAAATTGCTTACTGGAGGTGGCTTTAATGCCGTTTAGTGTGTTTTCATGGTTTTTATGTTTTCAGTTGTTAGTCGTTTGGCTTAGGAGTTTCTTCATGCTCTTGGAGTTGGTCCTTGCTCTAACATACTATTATAGTGTATTCTTTTCTTCCAAACTAGATTTATGAAAATTTGTAATGAGACCTATGATAGCATTCGTTGTGTATGATTTATGCTCAATAAAATCATACCGTTTTCTGATATATATATATATATATATAATATGGAAATTTTATTTTATACTTTTATTATTTAAAACTGTTGTTGTTATAAAATTTAAATTTAATATCTATATACACATATCAGTTCTTATACAATTAATTAAATATCAACCAATAAATATTTAAAAGTTTTAATCATATCAGTTTTATTATCAAATTGTAGTAACAATTTTGAAGTGTTTTTGTTATTTTTTTAATAATCTATTCACATGGTGAATATGTCATAATGTAGTCTATAAATTATTTGATCGACTTTGTGTTACTAGTAAAGTTACATCAATTCAATGAAGGAATAATAATAATAATAATAATAATAATAATAATAATAATAATAATAATAATAATAATAATAATAATAATAATTGGATATTTAAGTTTTTTTAAACATCTTAAAATTGATGTATTAACTTTTACTTATTAGGGATCAAACTCCTGTTTAGTATAATCAATAAATAAAATTTTTCCATTCAACTTATAATCATTATTATATGAATCTTCTTAAAAAAATATTTTTCATATAAAATGTTTTTTTGAGCAAGCACATTTGCCCGATTGGCCAAGCTGCTCATCTTTGTTCCCTCAATTCTCGTAGGTCATGGGTTCTAGACTCACCATAAACACCACATTCCTTCCCATAAAGTCTCTCCCTTCCGTTCCCCTCATAAGATTAGGATTAAGATTAGAATTAAGATTTGTCAAATATTTTTTTTCAGCCACAACATGAATATGACAAAGTCTAATGTTTTTTTTTTATCATAATAAACACGTCTTAGTTACTATACTTAACACAAAGTACTATAATGAATAAAAATTAATTAATTTAAACGTTAAGAACAATTGTATTTGTGAAGACCACATAATTATACGATAAAAATATAACACAACTTTTGAAAATGTATACAAAATATCATTTGTGAAATCCGTAAAAGAAAAACGGTGTCGATTGACACCCAAAAATTTTAAAAAGTAAAATATTTTTTTGTAACTTTTATATACAAAATATTAAAAAGTAAAATAAGCATCACTCTAAAATAGTATGAACACCATTTAGACGAGTATTAACTCCCCTTAAAGTAAATTAACACTCATAGTTTGCCCTACTCACTCTAATAAAACTTTAATATCGTAATTTAAATTTTTTGACTTTATCCCTGTAAAATATGACGAGAATATATTGGAATATCAAAAATTATATACATAAATTATATATTAAATATAATCATGACACATGAAAAAGCAAAAAAAAAAAAAACTAATACAAAGAAGATCAAATTAAAATGTGTAGATGAGTCAACAATTATATATACCACAAAGATGGGGTAAATGTAGCTGTGGTGGTAGAGGAATGTTATTTTCAAAAGCTAAAAAGGCTTAAAATCATGTGACCTTATGTCATGTGATATTCAAAAAGAACCTTTTTTTTTCTTGAGTCAAACAAAACCTTGTGATTATGTTTAAGCCTTTTACCTATAAAATCATCTCTCAATCTTAATCAACAAAGTCCACCACCAATCATCAGCCTTTCAATAAGAGGGTGGTAATCCTCTCAATATTAAATGGACAAGTGAATCTCCACCATTCATTGAACTTCCAAAATCCTGGTCACGTGCTTGCTGGCTTTGTGTCCTTATAATTCGATGGCAATGGCTGATGTATGTGTATGGTTGAATGGCCTGCATCCAAATTTTTATAATTCACACATTTAATTTTATTTTTTTTAATTTTTATAAGTTAATCCTTAATTTTTTAAAAAAATTATAATTTGTACTCACCTTAAAATTTTGAGATTTTATTTATGTCCACACTCTAAATATTTTTGGATCCACCAATGATTATGCGTGACTTCCTAAGTTTTAGGAGCTACTACTTTGCTTTTTCACTGGTGTTATCAATATCGCCACTTTTAATTTTCTCCAACACGTCTCATCTTTTCTATACCCGACTTATGAATGATGTGTTCAATACACATTCAAATATGAATATATATATATATATATATATATATATATATATATACACGCAATATCATAAGGAAATTCAACTAACTAATTAATATAATGATAAAAGATTTACATTCGAATCAAAATTTGAAGTTAACATATGATGCAAGTTAAGAACTTAAGACATGAATATGAGATAAAATGATTAGCTATCGAAAAATACTTTGATATACAAGTTTGTGTAAATTAAAATTTACACAAACCTTTCAATTTTAGGGTTTAGAAATTTAAGTTGTATTTTAGGTTTTAAGATTTTAAGTTGTAGGATGTAAAATTTAATGTTTATGGTTAAAGTTTAGAGTTTAAGATTTAAGTTTTAAGGTGTTAGGGCTAAGAATTTAGGTTTCAAATTTTATAGCTTAAATATGAAAAGCTGTGTAATTTTTTTACGCAGCTTGTGTATGAAAATATAACCCTTAGTGATTATTAATAAAAAAATGAATCGATATTTTACGCTCGGATATACTTTTAGGCTTGCATAAAAGAGAAGTAAAAAATTATATATAAAAAAGGAATTGTTTAATCCTATCTTGGAACATATATAACATGACGATCCATATAAAGAAAGAGTAAGAGAAAATAGAAACACCAATCCAACAAACTTCATTTTCTTCCCAACATATATGGATCAAGGTATTCTAATGACTATGAAGTCTATTAGTTAGAATAAGAGATAGTTTAAACCTAGTTATAAAATCAGAGACATAAAAGATTTCGGTTCCTCTACCTATGAAAATTATGCCTTTTAAATGATAAACATTAATTTATAACCCATATACATTAATGTTTATCTAATAGTTAATTTTCTCACCTATTCACTTAATCATTTACCTCTACCATTTTAGATGAATTAACAAATATATATTAGCCAACAATTTCTAGAGCATGTGATTTTTCTTCTTTTCCTTTTCAAAATTTGAATCTTGATAAATAAAATTGAAATTTATGAACAACTATTATTATTATTTTAGAATTTAAATACAAGTTGAAGCCTAAAGTTCAATTGTGATCTTCATTGTAATTGCATCATAAATAGGGATGAATCTAAATCAATTTTGAAACTTCAAGGTGTTATATTTTATATAATTTTAATGTGTTATTAATTCATCTTAATATATAACGAGAAAAAGAAGAAGAAAATGATGGCAGGTAGCTGAAGCAACCTTATCGTATCTGAATCAAGATTTTAAAGCACAAGAGAAGAGAGATAGCGGAAGATCAAACACCAAACAATAATCTGTCACCAACTCTAGTTTCCAACCATTGATATTCCCATACAAAGCTTAATCATAAACAGTTCATAACTTAATTCCAGCATGTCCGGTTATTTGAACTCCATACCTTGTTATGAGCCGAATTGAGTCCCAAAAGTTAGAGCATGACATTCAAGGTTTCTCATGTTGACCTACCAAAACACACAAAACTCAGCCATGTCATGTCATGTCATCATATGTAAATGATAGATAATCACATATTACCCCCCCCCCCTCTCTATCTAAACCTGCAAAACATCCATTAATCTTTGTCCGAGTGCAACAAATAAAGACGAGAGAACAACTTTACTAAACTGTATCATTTCCATTTACCGGCCATTTAATAAAGGATGTATAAAGTAAAACTTGTGTTCCAGAGGGAAACAGATAAACACAACACCTACCAGCTAAATATAATCACCCAAGGACGAGGCATCTCTAGAATTTAAGTCAAACAAGGTTATTATATCTTTACATCTTTTGTTTGGGAACTCCGGGAACTGACAAATTGAACAAAAATAACAAATCAAACTGAAGACAACGAAAACTAGCACGTCATGGAAGCTTGTTGTCTTTCCATTGAACAATCCAATCACTCATGATTGATGAAAAAACCGGCCATATGGCAAGTATGCTTTTCTTCTTATTTTTAACAACTATGGGTATATGAATTCAAAAGCCAAAACTCCATAGGGTGATTTTCTACTTACACACTATAACTGTTTACAATCGAAACTAAATTAATTACAACCTCCAACTCAGCGGAAAGTTGTATTTATATGCTAAAACAGAACAAGGCACACTACCAAAATGGAAAACATGCAGGCACAGAGAAACTTCAATGGTATTTGGTATACACTTCCCCTTTCTTTCTCTCCCTTATTGACTCTGAAGAAGTCTCCTAGATGTATAACAATAACTTCTATACACATACATTTGGTAGATGACTACAATGTTTCTTGTCTTTTGAACAGGCTGACAAATAAACCTACTTATTTCTCGTTTAGTAGAGGGATAAATTTGGATAAAGACAGACCAGAACAAGATTTACTCTATTTTGGACTGCTTGTTAAGTAATATTACACCATATAATAGACTGAAGATATTGTTCATACTGTAGGAATGAAATAAACCCCCATTTCCATGATGGTAGCTAAGTCTTAGGTAAACGAATAACGCATATGCATTTCCTCAAACTAATACAAACATGGTAACTTCATTTCCTAGTTTCAACATCTTGGAAGGTGACAAACACTTACCACAACAGCAAGTCCTGTTTCGCAGAACCTAGGAATGCAAATAAGTCTTACTGATTGCCCTTCCAACCCTGCATCGGTTAATAGTAAGCAGAGTTAAATGGCTACATAACTAATAAAATAAGGGTGCTGCTTCAGCTGTTTCTTTTGCTTGAAAGGTAATTTTCAATAGGTAAGGGCAAGTCTTGGAGTAATCACCTTTTACCAAGCGAGTTTCATATTTTTCCTGATTACCAACAAAGTAAACATCAGGACAGCTATCAATTAGGAAGGGATCCCGATCAGTGAAAGGATAGCATCCTGTCAGACAAAAAAAGCAGTCAACAATTGATGCACCCGTCGGGCAGTAACAGAACCAAAAAATTATCATTTTAAACTCAAAATCTGAAGCATGTTAATGTTGTCATTTATCAGGATCTATCTTTAAGTTACAAAACCAGGAGCCTTTCTACATAAAGTTTTTTTTCTTTTTTATTTTGAAGATTATATAACTTACTTATGGGTGCTAAGCCTCTCAATTCCCAAACTAACAAACAAGTTCACATATAAACAATGTTGTCAACGGCCCAAAGCCTAAAAAAACCACTAGCTTGAGTGAAGTAAAGTGCAATATGTATACGCGTTATTTTTTGTATAATATATATATATATATATATATATACACATATAGCATAAGATATTTGATAAACTCTAAAGTGGAGTCTAGTTTATATACAAAACGTGCAATTTTTATATTGGTCAATATGTACGATTTCCTTAAGGTCAAATGTTTCTTGTTGAATGATCAAATATTAAGTATAGATTTCGATATTATGCTTTTCTTACAAGTAAAGGTAGATCAAATGAAAAAAGAAAGGTGAAAAATAGAAGAAAGTAAAGAGAAATTCAATCAGGCGGGCCTTTTATATGATATTGCCTTACAAAAAAAAGCACAACTAGGCGTGCACCTGATCAAATGGGCTTAGCGTGAAGGGGTCTAACGTGCTTTTGTTGAATAATGCTAAGGCATAGGCGCACGTAGTCGCATGCCTTGACAACATTGTGTATAAAAATGGCTAAGTACACAAAGGCACATATATAAGAACATATATATGTCTTTTACCAAGAGTATTTGGTGCTGTTGGTGCCAGATGCCTCCATCTTAAAGTCCTTTCCAAAAAGTCAAGTCTATCCTTTGCCTCCGAATACTTAGTGAGATCATCTATGTTCTGACCTGATGTTCCAAGAAATCTTGAAAATAAAGGAGCACAACTGAGCAATCAGCATACATCTATTTAGGCTGAGCCACTTAAATGTACCATATCCTTGTATTACCTGATGTTATCAAGCTCAAAACAATGAGGATTTGTGCAGGACCTAAAAGTGTTATAAGTTGCTGACCCTGGAAAAAGGCACCTGTTCAAAGGCTGAAAGGAGAAGGATATTAGGAACGATACAAATGCAATTGTGATTTATGCACTCTCAACACATATAGTGAACACCAAACCTGCTGAGGCAAGGAAAAATTTGCAGGGTCACTAGATCCAGGCATGATATCCAATGGCAAATTTGCAGCAATCTGAACATGGGTGAAAATGAATAAGCAACAAGAACAGTGTGGAATTACAAGAAGCTAACCTTAAAGTGATGATCATAAAATGGTGAGAAGAAAAACCTGAGTCAACTGAATGTCCAACTCTTTAAATGGCTCAGACAACCTTGACTGATCCTTTGAAGCTAAATTCTGCCCAAAGGTTATCATCCAAATATCATTGTAAGATGCATTCCGGATTTTAAGAATATCAACTATCAAGAATGGTAATTTTATTGTTCATGTCATATGGAGTTATAACACCAGCAAGACCTATGCCTGGAAATATTTAGTTAAATGTAAAGTTCAATATTTTTTTTTTCTTTAAAAGAGGGAGAAGGGAATGATGCAAAACTTATGGTTATTAGAGAATTTTGAAAAAAGGTCAGTGCTATATCCACAATCCACAATGAGACAATTATTACTGTCAAATAACTCTAAAGAGAGCCTGAAGAAAAAAGCCCATTTTTTAAAATGATCACTTTATGACAGAGAAGGATAATGCAGACAGTCTTTCCATAGTAATAGATTAAGGAAAAAAAGATAAAGTTTTTACTTGTCCATTAAGAAGTCCACGAGAAACTTCAACAGAGTTCCCAGCAATCACAAGATGAACTATCTCTGCTGCAAGGCCTTGCTCCTATTCATCAATATTATTAAGTCAGCCAACTGTAATAGTTGACGATGCGGTAAAATGTTTTGTAAAATAAATAATATAATAACGTTGACAAAAACCTCCTCATCTCCTAGATGCCCTGTTATGTGATCAACAAGAAGCTGAAACTGAAGGGGATTAGAGGAGCTTTTCCCAATGCTAAGCCCAGAAATAAAAACAACATACTTGTCTTCTCCTGTCCACAGTTAAAATTGTAAGACTTTGAGGCCTTGTTTACAGACAGAGAAAGGCCAACTTAAAGATACAGCCTATGTCTACTTAGATAAAATGAGAGCGCACGTTTCATGAGACAAATTAAGTATGAATATTTAAGTTAAGAAAATGTTCAAAAATATGTTATCAAGCTAATTGTTTTCCTACCATTCTCAATGCTCAAACCCATTATTTCGTTGAATAAATAGAGAAAGTTGACACTTTCAAAAAGTACAACAAAAGCTGTAATAATAAACATAAGACAAAACAAGGCATAACTTCTTGGGATTACTTAGACATGCTTAAAATATCTCATGTCCTGAAATCTCAGGTTAAGACAGATACATAGATTGAGAGAGAAAGGGAGCTCTACCTATCAACTCTAGATGAATGAAAATCGCATTATGAATCCGTAGAAATTTGCAGCTTTAATGCATGAATTCTTTCAAGACCAATGTGTCATTCCATGTCACAGTCAAAGTGACTACATCTGTTACTTATACATGGTGAATTGACATTTCTAAGCATATTAGTTATTAGTATTAATTTAACCAGGGACAAATGCTTTATTCAGACTAGGTAAGATATGAATGATTATACCCAACAGAGAAGTGACTTCTTTACAGAGTAGACGCAACTTTAGAACTAAGAGCATAAATTTCGGAGGCAGGGGCAATCATATCATACTTGATTTCAGCGGCCGCTCAATCTGAGGTGGTAAGCCAGCTTCGAGAGCATCTTCAACAAAGAAGGCTCCTGCACTGGTTTCCTTTCCATGCAATGCAACAACAACACCTATCAAATGCATTATGTAAGTGCAAAATCAACAAGCTTCATTAGAATAATGTTTGAAGGCATACATTTCATTAACTGAAGCCGTAGACATTATTTATGATGAGCGAAAATAAAAAACTAAACAATAAGTTATTGGTTATCACTCAATTGCATAAATTTCTAGGTTGTAGAAGCATATGTTTAAAAAGAAGTGGAAGAAAAGAAAAGAAAATAAAACTTCAAAAATGTTAGAATGAGCAAACTGAATGGAATGAGCCAAATACTCGAGGCTCTTAACAAGCTCATATGATAAAAATCTAGAAGCTGAAGGGCATGGACACAATTGTGAACAGAACTTTGAAGTAACCAATTGCAATAAATGCATTCATTTCCAATGGGTTGACAAACAAGTCAATTGTGAACAGAAACTCCAAAAATTATAGTCAACTGATGGCAATACAGACCTGTTACATATACAGAGGGTGAAAGCATAGTCCCACCAAGCTTAACTCTTCCGCTTTCGTCTTCCAAAACCAAATAGTCATCTTGATGCATAAAATTATGGGGTTTTACAAGAGGGGCAACAGATCTCTGTAGGTTATAAAATATTATATAAAGAACCTTTTAAGTCAAACAACATTGAATTCACTATATAGATTTCAATATACAAAATGAAATAAAACCAATGGATTGAACTACATCCATTAACAACATATTACCTCCTTAGAGTATTCATCAAGGATACAGGGTTTGAGTTTCATATGCTTGTAAAGAGTCCCAACGATGATGCATTCTTTGCCTTCCTCTAGCCCTAAAACTGTACAAACTACAAAGAGAGAGAGAGAGAGAGAGAAATTGCTTTTAAATTATTCCATGGAAACTAAAACTCAATCAAACTACTAACTCATTTGAAATGCCCATATCTTTTAGCCGCTAAAGCTGCAGCTTAGTAAAAAACCAAAACCCACAAAAAGCAGAGCAAAGGTACCATATTAGCAAATTAAACTTAAAAAGGAAAAAAAGAAAAACCAATTTCTGACCATGGAAATAATGCTAAGATGTAAAAGTTTTATATATATATATATATATATATATATATATATATATATATATATATATATATATATATATATATATATATATATATATATATATATATATAAGAGGTTACCTGAGAGATGGGATTTCCAGTTAGGAACAAGGGAATAAAGTAAAGTTCTCATCATGTGAAGACGAGCAAAGTATATTTGACTGTACTGTTGGCCTCTGTAAACTTCCTTCTGAATCTCGAAATTCTCATCCTATAACCCAAAGAGAAAGGGGGGTAACGTTCTGAAGAGATTTTAGGAAATTACGGGAAAAAGAACTGAATTGAAAGGTAGAAATAACTTACAAAAGATAGGTAAGTAGATTGTTTCCTCTGCAGCTGTTCTAGCGAGTCGACTTCCATGGCGGGAAAATTAGGAGATGCAGACTGAAATTTATTTACTTGCCCAATTCTACTGCGCAAAGAAACTTTTATAGATCTAATTCTGCTTTTTAATTAAGTATACATCCCTGAACTTTGTTTTAAAATTCAATTTGATAATTAAACTTTTAAAATTTATAAAATAAAAATTGAATTTTTTTTTTAAATTTCATTAGAAAACGATATCGGTGCCGTTAGTTCCACTTAACTGACGTTTAAAGGACAATGTATCACATTAAATTAATGGATAGTTTCCTTTTTAATTCATCAATTGTAATTATAATTTTATTTTAGTACTTTTTAATATTTTTAAAGAGAGAGGAATAAAAGAATGATAATTGATGCTATTATTTTTTTTTACACTCTGCAAGTTTTCCAGCAGTAGTAGCTAAATACTCCTGCCATGGCGTCTCGTGATTATTAGATAGGGAGATGAATAGTAGCCAATATCATCAAAGCCCGCTCCTTGCTTCTTTCTACAAGATAATGAGACCCTTAAAATTAACTCGCATTTATAAATGAATATTAAATTTAAATTCTATTCTAACTCGCAAATTCCAATATTAACATAAGCGATTAGGTATAATTTTTGGGCATGGTGGGAGTGTGGAACCTTCTCCATATGTAACTGACTCTCAAGTCTTATTTTTTTCTCTAGTTACTTTTTGGTGTTCGATCTACTTAATTTAAATGACCTACGACGACTCTATTTTTCTATTTTCAAATTCAAAATTGAATTTTTCAAACGAACCCAGAAAAATTTGTTATTACAAAGACTAAGCTAAAACAAAGGTCTAAATGGTGCAAATAATAACTCATTTTAGGGAATTATCAAGCGCGAAGTACGTAAAGCAGTCATTAAACATATGGTTCATGGTCCTTGCGGAATCCAACTTGAAAACTCAATGTATGTGTAGTCACATATTTTATCCGCCCACTTATATACGTTATAAGAGCACACAAAAATATATAAAATATAAAACCCAAAATAATCCATGTACAGTATGCCCAATTAGGCCTCATACGCGAAGAAATCCTAATTTTTTTCTTGTGCCTCACCCTTTACATTCGAACCACCACCGGCGCATGATGATTATGCATTCAACCCTTCATTTGGCCAACCACCAAAGCTGTCGTCGTGACCACCATAGCTACCGCCATCAACCACCACATCTACCGTCCCACGCATCATCTCCCTGGTCGGTCATGCCTTGCAAGCAAAGAAAATGGGATTAAATACTGAATCAATTTAAAAAGGAATGAAGAACCAAATCGTATCAAGCAAATTAGGGAAGGGAATCATGTAGATACTAGGGTTTTTTTTTGTAATTCAGGAAAGAATCCTTGAATTTCTTCTCTCATTTACACCCTTGTAGTTGGCTATAAAAGGCCAAGCATTCATCCATTGTAAACACGCTGAATTTAGGAGCAATACAAGTCATAGTGATTTTTGGAGATATTTTACCCAAACGTTGTTTCTTTATATTTATAGTTTTTCTTTGTTACTTGTGATACCTGCATGGAAGGGCTAAAACGATGCATTTTAGCCAAAAAACTAAATATGTTTTTTAAGTCTGGAATTTCAGCCGATTTGCATTGAATTTTTGGATGAGATCTAGGCACTTCTGGGTCAACATGTCTACTTCAAAAATATTTGTCTATCTCTTAGCTTTCTAACACATCTTGAAACACATCAATCTGACGTCGGAAGCTCAAGTTATGTCCGTTTTAGTGAAACTGTGCGAGCAAAAATCTTTATACGAATTTACTACGGGAATTATCATTTATTACGAATTTTCAATAATTTTATTGATTATTTGTAGTTATATTCAGTCTAGGCTTCTTTATAAAGATATTTAAATCATTTAGGATTAGATTTGTTATTTATTAGTTTTTTAGGTTAGATAAAATATGTTTATTTATTTTATTATTATCTTTACTTTTCCTAGTTCAAGTTGAACTCTTTATTTGTAGCCTATTTAAAGGCATATTTGCTTCATTAATAAAACGAGAACATCATGAATTTTTAAGTTACAAAAAAACTTTGGCCATGGGCCATTTTCTTTTCAAGGTTGATGGATTCACCTTGTTATTTTTTCATATTAGAAGTCTTCTTCAACATAAGTTCTTATAGTTTCCGTAAGGGAGGTCGTCTTCACACTCCTGGTTGCCCATTCAACTGGATTTGGGAGGGTGGGTTAGAGCCGCTTGAGGGTGTTTGCCTAGTTAATTGTGATTAGGAGGGTGCTCGAGGACAACTATCTCGTTTTCTACATCAAGATCATGCTTTCTTACCGATTTGTTGAACTTGGAGTTTTGAGATTTTCTCGAATCATATTAGTGAGTTTGCTAGATTAATTACGATCAAAAGGATTCCTAAATTTTGAGATAATTCTTGGATCCTGGTTTCCATATCAACTTGGTTTCGAATAAGGAGGAAAAGGGGTACGAGATCTCATTAAGTGAAGCTCATGGAGGATTCATCATCATCGAGGGATGGAACTAGCACCACCATTAGAGTAGGGGTAACAGCCACGATGCATCGCCGATGGGCAGTGATTGGGGTCCAAGCGCAGTGGCAGCAGCGGTGATGTAGAATGGTTCGTGGTTTGACCCGTACCCCACCTTTGGCAAGCTCATGCTTTGGTCCTACTGTTTGCAATTTCTTCACTTGAGTCCCTCTTTTTTTAATTTAGTTCTTTAATTCTTGCTTCATGCACTTTTACCCTTTTGTTTGTCTTATTCATGGTTATTGTGTTGCCTAATTTATCCATCTTTTACGAAATTTGACACATTAAAATGTTAGGGTAAATAAATTTTATAATAATTAATAGGCAAAAAGTCAAAAATAATCCCCAACATTTGATCTTTTGGTCACTTTAGCACCTATTCTTTTTTTTTGGTGCAAACAAACTCTTACCTTTTCATTTTCAAAATTCACCCTTGTTGGATGACGACAAGTGACATTATAATTTAAAAAAACAATTATTTTTTATATTTAATCTGATGACGACATGTGACATCATCTAATTGGTTTTAGAGTGAAGAATTAATTATGTAACACCCCGAAAATTGGTTTAGTCGGAATTAGGTTCCGGTGACTGGAAAATCTATGTCGGAAAGGTCCAAATATTGTATCGACCCTAATTAGGTCATCAATTTTATCGTATTGGACTCTAATTGAATCAAATTATCAAACTTGGACCTAATTGAATTCTTAGAAACCTTTTTAGTGATCAATTTGTGAAAATTGAAAGTTTGAGGGCAAAAGTGTAAACTTTGGGGAATTGAGGGACCTACCACATAATTATCCCAATTTTTTGGGTGATTCACCACCTTTATTAGCATGTTCACATGAAGTGGGCATGGGAATTAAGATAACATATAGTCATCATATTTTAACAAATCAAGAAAAGATAAAAAGGAAAAGAATTTAGTATAGTTTAAGCTTACCTTCCTTGGGAGGAAAACGTTTGATTGGTTGAGGGTGAGGTGAATAAATTGATTAGATAAACTTACCCTTAGCTAGAGGAAAGTTAATAGATATATTAAGAAATTGAGGTGTTGGAAACGTTTTTCTAAAGCCTTGAAAACCACCGAGATCCATTGTCATTGTCTTCCATCTTTCTTAAGAACAAGCAAGCACCTCCATTGTTATCTTCAACCTAAGCTCAAGTAAACACCTCTCTTGAATCCTCAAGTTTTCCTTCATTTCAATACATCGTTTGATAGCTATCGAAGTGGTAAGCAAAAGCCCCCAAACATTCCTACAAGCCCATGAAAGATTGAGGTTAAATCTTGATTTGAAGTTAAGGAGCTTAAGGCTAAACCCTTGTTCTTCAATCTTAAAATCCATGGGAAGCCTTTGTTTTTGGCTATTGTAAGTTTGTATATTGATTTTGAACTATAGCTTTGATTCTAATACTTTCCTATCATTTCTCTAGCTCAAGAAGTGGAAATAAAAGGTCCACTATCCCTATCCAAGGCTAGGAATAAAGGAATAATAATCCGAGAGCCATAGGAGCATCGGAGTTCAAGGTGAGTGTAGTCAGAGTCTCGAGATTAGGCTAGGTGCCTATCCCGAATCATTGAATATTGATTATTGCATTGCTAACATTGTGTTATAAGGTTATTGCATAAGAACCTCATTGATGGCTAATTTGGTAAGTAATGGTAAGTATTGCATTGAATCTGTGTCCGTAGCAACATTATTGTTGTCATCAAAATCATTGAAGTATTGTCATATTGAATTATTGAACATTGGATATTGGTTATTGCATATTGTTATTGGAACATTGAAATATGCCTATTGTTATTGAAGCATTGAATATTGCATTGAAATATTAATATGAACTACCGTATTGAAATATTGTTACAGAATCATCGTACCGAACTAATGTTATTGAAATATTGTTATTGAACTATTGATTATTGGACCTTGGATTCGAGAGTATTGGATACAATTGGCATGCCATAGAATTCATGAGCTCATTGGTACGGGTTTTGGCTACGTCCTTTATATTGGTGCGGCGGAGGGATGTTGTGTGATTTGGTCAAATTGGTGCGACAGAGGATATATGACTATACCACTATTGATTTTGGTACGGAGGTGGAATTCATGTATCCATACACTGGAAATCGATCCAAGGAAACTCATTGAACATATTGCTATTGAGTGTCGTTATTGACTTTGGTTATTGATTATGATTATTGATGTTTAAGCATGCCTAAATTGCCATTGAATTACATGTTATTGGTTTATTGCCATTGTTATCATTATAGTATGCTAGATTGCATACCATGTTTTAATTATTGTTTATGGCTATCTCACTTAGGATATATAAGCCTAATGCACTCATTTCATGCATCTTAGGTTAAGAAAGATATCAGTTCGAGATCAAAGCTAGTTGGAAGTTTGGCAAGTCACTATAAGCCTAAAGTAATGTATATCGACCCTATGAACTCCTAGTATGGTGGCAAAGTAGTTAGACTAGTCATGTATATATTGCTTACGACATGTATAAGCCTTAAGGGCCTTAAATGACCTTTTAAAGTTGACTAAAAGTGCCAAAAATGGCATAATTAGCTTAAAAAAGTGAAATATTAATAAATGGACTCATATGATCATGAAATTTGACATACTAGTAGATTATGTTGATATTAAGTTGCTGGTAAAATCTCATTGCGTTTGGATATCGTTTGATAGGTTAAATTTGATAAAAACCATACAAATTCTATTATTACAGTACAGGGTGTATCGATACGGTTGATGGCGTATCGATACGGGCATGCATATTTGGACATAGTCAACATTGGTCAACATAGCGTATCGGTACGTCAAAAGGCGTATCGATATGAAAAGTCAACACTGTAATCGGGAAAATTAATTGCATCGATACGGCCTACAGGGCATATCAAAACGGTTAACCTGGTCAACCCGTACCGGTACGGTTCCCCAGCCGTACCGATACGAGCCTTGTTCATTGGAATATGATAATTATGAAATATGCATTGCGTATTGATACATGTATACACTGTATCGATATGGCCTCCCGAGTATCGGTACGGGTTCTGGTAAGTTAGTTAATAATTCTGAAAACTTGCGAAATGGTCACTTTTTACTAGAAAGATTAACTGGGCTAATAAATGAACTCTGACAATATGAAAATTGTATGATCATTGCATATAGATGGAATTTTAGTATAGTAAGGTTAATTTTAGAAAAAGACCTCTAAAATGCTGAAATTACAATTTATCCCCTAAAACTTGTATAAGTTTAAAATTGGTCCTAAATAGATAATCATAGTTTCATGTTGGATTAAGTAAATTTATCGAACTTATTGTATTGTTTGTAAAGTATGACTTTGTTAATTATAGAAAATTGATTGCACCGATCATTGCATCGTTCACCGGTAATGCCTTCCGACCGGTTCTCTACCAGGCCAGGAATGGGGTGTTATATTTGTGGTATCAGAGCTAGAGTTTAGTTGATTCTAGGACTAAACCGAAGCTATTGTATTGATTATTGTATTACTTTGCCACCTAGGAGTTATTTATTGTATATTGTGACTTGTCGGCTAGTTCGATCTCTTTAAATATATAGATGCCCGACTCTAATATGGCTCGTATAGACGAGCATGTTACCGGCTCCTCAACTCATGGTGAGGAGATTAGAGGTAGTGTAACCCCCTTGACCCAACCCAGACGCCCAACCGAACCAAGAAGGCTATATTAGGTTTGCCGTAGCAAACCAAAGAGATTCAACAAAACCCAGTCCTTTTTTTCCCTTTCTATCTTATCTAGATGCCAATTATTAACCCTACATGTTCATGCAGACATTAGGTGTAACCCCAACTCAATCGGGCATCAATTTGACATCCAATTGACCATATTCATAATTTAGGGACGAAAATACAAATACAAAAATTTTGCATGATTAAACTCACTTTTAAATTACCAACCTCTAATTAGTCATGTTCTGAACATTTACCTCAAATTTCAGTTCAATCCGATCATTTTATCGCATACAATTGCATTAGCAAGATACAGAGACTAAAATGCAAAGAAAGCAAAACTGCCCCAAAAATGACATTAATAGAGTAAACGGTCATCTGTACCGATACGGGTAAGCCCGTACCAATACGTTTTGAAACACCCTATTTCGGTACACTTCCATACAGTATCGATACGCCTAACTGAATTACCTAACTTTTGAAATATTTTAAACCGTATCGATACGACCTCTAAGGTGTTTCGATACATGAGTTCATGTTGAAAAAGTGAATTCCAGAGATTAAAACTCGTACCGAAACGCCCATACCCATATAGGTACACCATACCAAATTTGCCTAAGCGTATCGAAACACACAATACCTGTACCAATCCTACAAGCCAGAAATTGCTTAGCCGTACCGATACAGTCCCCAGCATATCGGTATGCCTGGGCCTGTAATGTCACATTTAGTTGTTTTTTTCAACCCAAAAGCCTACCAAAATCAATCCAACATGCATAAAACACAATACCAACATGCCAAACATATCACAAGGGAACAAGCATCACAATTCTAACAGCCCATCAAGGCTTCATGCATCAAAAGATAATCTATAGGCATGCTTCCTAATATTGCATCCAAGCAACATACCAAAAGAAAACCAACACCAAAAGCAATCCTTAAAGGCCATTTACAAACCAAGAGCAACTAAAGAAACATGCTCAAATAGGGAGTTCCACAAAACATCTCCCAAAACACAACTAGTACCCCATTACCCTTATTCAATATATTCTAGTCTCCATCATACTTTGGAAACAAGTCTTGCCAAGATCCTTTTGCTTCTTGCTGCCTTCTAGGACTTTAATTATCTGATTGATGGACAATGAGAGTGTAAGCACACAAGGCTTAGTGAGGAATGCTAAAAAACAAACACCATCAATGCATTTAAAACCATTTACTTAACATCATCCTTTAAAACATCATCATGCCCCTTTTTAAACATGCACTTTACATCATTTAAACCAACATATTAAACCATATGCTACATGTATCATTAATCAACATCAAGTCACATTGCTAACCCTCTACTTAAGCCTTCCCATGCATTACTACCAAATGCAGAGCTTAAGGAGAAACATGTATAAATCACATTATACAACATAAAACATTTCAATGATACATTAACAATTATATTGGCTTTCAAGTGATCATTAACAAGTTCAATAACAAAAGAGTTCATCGGATACACGGATTCAACAAGTGTTAACCCAACACTTCAAGCCATCTCAACCGGAATAGCGATACAATCACAATCGCTGTACACTAACAACCAGGTACACTTTCAACCCACAGGGGCACCAATCCCTCTCATCGGTTAGATGCTTAACCCACTAACGGGAGTATTCAATACTATTTAACCCTTCTACCATTAGGGTACTTGGATAGGGTATTCGGTACGCCGTATAAACCCCTCAACATCCAAGGCGACTTATTTTACAGTGCACTCAATCCTATGGCCGGCCAACTATATCCGATAACAATTTTAAAACCACATCACTTGCCAATATAATTAACTATTTAATATTTACCTTACTGTTTTAAACAAGCATTAAACCAAGCCATTTATCCAAAGCAACAACCATGCTTTAAACGACAAGTATAAACCATACTTACAAGGATCACTTACCATGTGCATCCTTCAGCAAAACATGCTTAAAAACAGTATATCGAATACTTTAAAACAGGCTTAACAGTAGGTAACATGTAAATCAAAACAAATGCATAAAACCATTTCAAACTAGCACGACCGAGAGAGAAAACCACTTTATACTTACTTCCGAGTCTAGGTAAGCGTTTCAAGCTCTACCTTAACTCCCAAAACTCTATTCTCATAAAATCAAAACGCCTTAAACCATATTTTCACTCACCGATACGCGAAACCTCGTTTTGCCGACGCGAAAATAAGCATCCGAAGCCTCCTACACTTCCAATCACTTCCAGATCAACCTCCCCTGTTTTTACCACAAAACAATAGAGGATTAATGCATCATAATGCATTCTAAACACAGCAACCACAATCATTCTTAGATTTCCACAAAACCCTCACAATTAACCCTCCACAACAACCGAAAACATAGCCAAAACACATTGACTCACAACCCAGCCAACATCTATCAAACTAACATCACTTTCAACATCAAAACACATCTAAAAACAGATCCAAAACGATCTACCACCTCTAGCAATCTTACAACCACAGAAACACCACAAAACCTCAAAACGAACAACCTAAACAAATAGAGATTCTTAAGTTTCGGGATTCCATTGATAAAAATCACTTATCAACATTATTAAACATCCAAAATATAGATCAAAGCATCATTACTTACTGGAAAACAGATCCAATCCGCGAATCAACTCATTTTCCTCAAAAAGCTCAATTAAACATTAGAAATTCATCAAAATCAGATTAGAAACACAAAAGCAAGGATCAAATGCTTGGGAATTTCAGTAAAAAATAATACAATAGAGGAGATCTGGGACCTTACCCCTATTGTGAAGTTTCTCCCCCAATTGATTTGTGAAAAGCTAAGAAAACACAAGATTATTGTAAGATTTTTTATAAACAACCTTTAATTACTAATTTGAGAGAAAATGACGTGATTTTTGTTTTAGAAAGATAACTAACTTTTTAACAAAATCCTCTTTAATTACTAATTGAAACACATGTTAAAATCAGTTAAATTAAGGGAGAAATCATCAGAAACCAATTGGTAAAATATCTCCTTAAAGATTCTAAGTATTTGACCCTTTTCATTTTAGTCACTAGAAAACCATAGTTTTCAAAACTTTCATTTTGGTCACTAGCCAAAATGTCCATCTTCCAAAACTCATTTTTCAAAATTGATTCCAGCATTATTAAATACATAATTAATAATGATTTTTGACTATTTTCCATAATTTTTCCAACACCAAAAATATTCGATTCTGAAACTGACTTGAATCTCTACTTTGGTCCACCGGACCGTCTAATAAACCACCAAACGGCTAAGCCCTAAAACCGGGGCGTTACAACTCTCCTCCACTTAAGAAATTTTGTCCCCAAAATTTACCTGGAGGAAACAGGTGCGGAAACTGATTCAACATATCCGACCTGCGCTCCTACGTGGCCTCCCCAACACCGCGATGCTTCCACAACGCCTTAACCAGCTCGACTGTTTTGCCACGGAGCACCTTACTGCTGGTATAAAGAATCTCTACTGGTTCTTCATCATAAGATAGATCCGGTCTCAACTCAATATCCTCCACCGGCATGACATGCGATGGATCCGACCTATACCTCTGCAACACCGAAACGTGAAACACATCATGAATCTTTCCCAACTCCGGAGGTAACCTCAACCGATACGCAACAGGACCCACACGCTCCACCACCTCGTTTGGTCCAATGAACCTCGGGCTAAGCTTCCCTTTCCGCCCAAACTGCAACAACTTCTTCCAGGGCGACACTTTCAAAAACACTTTATCACCCACATCGTACTCTATATCCCTATGCTTCAAATCCTCATAGGATTTCTGGCGATCTACAGCTGCTTTTAAGTGCTCACATATCAACTTTACCTTTTTGGTTGTGCCTTTCAAAACATTGGGCATCGACACAAACTTTCCCCCGCTTCTGCCCAACACACGGGCGTACGACACTTTCTGCCGTACAACGCCTCATAAGGTGCCATCTATATGCTAGCAAGATAACTGTTATTGTAAGCAAACTCCACCAACGATAACTACTTCTCCCATGTTCCCTGGTACTCAATAACACAACACCTCAGCATATCCTGGAGAACCTGAATCACGCGCTCTGACTGGTCATCCGTTTGAGGATCCCTATCCGAAACTATAGATTTGGGCACCCCGTGCAAACACACTATTTCAGAGATGTATAACTCAGCCAACCTGTCCAAGGTATAAGTAGTATGCATTGGCACAAAATGCGCACACTTCGTAAACCAATCTACAATCACCCAAATGGAATCTTTTTTGGTCAGCGTCAAAGGCAACCAGACACAAAATCTATGGTGATTCTTTCTCACTTCCATTCCGGTATTCTCAACGGTTGCAACAACCTGGAAGGGAACTAATGCTCAGCCTTCATCCGCTAACAAACCATACACCGAGCAACGAAATCAGCCACATCCCTTTTCAGTCCAACCTAATAGTACTCCTCCTTCAACCCTCGATACATTTTAGTACTACCGGGATGCATAGCAAAAGGACTAGCGTGTGCCTCAGTCAAAATAGTACGCCTCAACTCTTCATCCTCAGGCACCACTATTCGACCTTTGAAACACAATACCCCATCATCGTTGAAAAGAAATTTCATAGGATTTCCATCCCTAATATTTTCCACATGAGGTACCAAACTCCCATCATACAGTTGCTTCTCCTTAATCATCTGCGACAAGGATGGCTTCGCCTGCAACACAGCCAACAAACCCCCGTCACTCGTTATGCTCAGTCGAGCAAACATGGCTCTCAACTCCACAGCCGCTTTTGTACTCAAAGCATCTGCCACAACATTGGCTTTCCCCGGATGATACTCAATGGTCATATCATAATCTTTCAACAACTCCAACCATCCACGTTGCCTAAGATTCAGCTCCTTCTGTGACATCAGATATTTCAAACTCTTATGATCCGTATAAACTACACATTTCTCACCATAAAGATAATGCCTCCAAATCTTCTAGGCAAACACAACCGTTGCAAGCTCAAGATCGTGAGTAGGGTAGTTACGTTCATGCACCTTTAACTGCCTAGATGCATACGCCACTACCTTACCCTCCTGCATCAACACACAACCAAGCCCAACATACAACACATCACTATAAGCAATGAACTTCTTTCCCGATTCTGGTTGAACCAAGACTAGAGCTCAAGTCAAGGCTTCCTTCAACCTTTTAAAAGCTCGCTATCTATCCTCCATCCACTCAAATCGAACATTCTTCTGTAGCAACTTTGTTAACGGAGCCGCCAAACTGGAGAGCCCTTCCATAAATCTTCGGTAATAACCCGCCAAACCAAGGAAACTCCTAACCTCCGTCACAGATTTAGGTTCCTTCCAACTTGTTATAACCTCAACCTTATGCGGATCGACACGAATTCCCTCAGCCGACACAACGTGCCCAAGAAACACAACTTTTCTCAGCCATAACTCACATTTGTGTAACTTGGCATAAAGATGATTAGCCAACATCGTCTGAAGTACAATTCTCAAATGTCTATCATAATCCTCCTCGGTGCGGGAGTACATAAGGATATCATCGATAAACACAACCACAAACTGATCTAAAAACTCATGAAACACTCGATTCATCATATCCATGAAAGCAGCTGGTGCATTGGTCAAACCAAACAACATCACAAGAAACTCGTAATGCTCGTACCTCTTACGAAAAGCTGTTTTGGGCACATCCACCTCCTTCACCTTTAACTGGTAGTACCCCGACCACAAATCTATCTTGGAAAACACCGAGGCTCCCATGAACTGATCAAACAGGTCAACTATCCGCGGTAAGGGATACTTGTTCTTTATTGTCAACTTATTCAGCTGCCGGTAATCTATACACATCTGTAACGTACCATCTTTCTTCTTAACAACAACACCGACGCTCCCCTCGGTGAAATACTGGGTCTAATGAACCCACGGTCAAGCAACTCCTATAACTGCATTTTCAACTCCTTCAATTCTTTCAGAGCCATGCGGTACGGAGCAATGGATACCAATACCGGACCCACAGAGAGCTTGATGCCAAACTCTACCTCACGGTCAGGTGATAACCCTGGTAATTCCTCTGGAAAAACACCCAAAAACTCACATACGGTGCCAACATTATGCACCCTCAACTCCTTTGATCCAGGATTCATAACATAGGCCAAATAAGCCTAACATCCTGAATCCAACATTCGACTTGCTTCCAAAGCTGAAACAAAATTTGACAAAAACTTGGCATTCTCACCAACAACCACCACCTCATAATCATCCGACAACCTCAAGGATATCTGTTTGGTCTCAAAATCCACCACAACTCGATGTTTGATTAACCAATCCATACCCAAAATTACATCAAAACCATGGAATGGTAACTCCATTAAGTCCACAACAAACACATGTCCCTGGACCATTAGCGGACACCTACGATACAACCTCCTAACCACGTCTGTCTCCCCAAGAGAACTAGTCACTCTAACACCCACATTAAGAATTTCAACAGATATATCAAGCAACTCAGCATGCTCACTCAAAATGTATGAATGAGTAGAACTAGAATAAACCAACGAATACAACGACAAAGACTGTAGGGTAAAAGTACCTGCAATCATATCAGTTTCATTGCGACCCTCGCGGTGCGCATACACCCTAGTTGGTCTACCTTTCTCAGGCTGGATAGCAACAGTATGAGCCACAGATCTCTGTCCCACATCTTGACGCTGAAATAATCTGCGTCCATGACCACGACCTCGCTGCGGAGCAATAACAAGTACAACACCCTACCCACCTCAAGCCAACAATGAACAATCACGCCTCTGATGGTTGCCTGACCCACAACTCCAACAAGCATTATCCACCATAGGCGCAGGTGCCTGACCTCCCTAGCCAAAAGCGAGCAATCTCGCCTCAAATGACCCTAGGATCCACAAACCCAACAAGTGCTAAACGAGGCTCTAACCTGGGCACCCTGCCCCTGGACTTCACGTCCTACAACACCTCCACCATGCCTCGGCTCCGGGCGAAACCTCCTGTCGCGGTGTCTCTTGGCCTGACCACCGCTATAACCTGAATCAACAGCTCTTTTACCCAAGCTAGAACCTCGCAATCCAGATGCCAAATCCAAATTCTGCTCCACATCCCTGGCTCGCAAAACCAACACATCAAAGTTGGTGTAATCAGCAGCAAGCATGTATGTCTTAACATCCTGCACAAGCCCAAAACAGAATCGATCATATCGCTTACGCTCGTCAAGAGTCAACTCAGGTGCATACTGAATCAACCTCACAAACTGCACATCGTACTCTGCAACAAACATACTACCTTGCACAAGAGCCATGAACTCGCGCTTCTTATCATCATGATATCGAACTCCCAAAAACTTCTTCTAGAAAGCTTTACAGAAGAAGAACTCTTAGGTCACATCATCCGTCACCATACCGAATATCGTGGTAGTCCACCATGCATAAACATCACCCTGCAGTAGAAAAATAACACAAACTAGCTTACGAGCATCGGTACACCCCATCTAATCCAGTATCCTCTCAGTACTGGCCAACCAACCCTCAGAGGCTTCAGGCAATAACCCTCGAAACTCAACTTCGCCCAAACTACAAAGACGTTCAAGTGGCAAACCTTGCCCCTTAACCGGTGGTGTTGGCACACGAACACCCACAACTGCTGCTTGAAAAACATCGGTCATGGCCTGTATCAATGGTGCCATATTACCCATCCCTGGCCTAGCCGACGTAGGTGGTACCTGTTCTACTCCCTCAGGTAGAATAGGTGGGGATGGTGGCAACCCTCTAGGAGGTACAACATCTCCTTCAACACCCTGCCCAATGGCAGCAGCAAACGCACTAGATCACAACTCTCTCCTCGATCCATCGTGCTAAAATATATCTAAGGCATGATAATCATTTCAAATAAAAAACAGTCAGGCCAACCTCAAGCAAGGATCCAAGATTTTCATTTCAAAAATCAAAACCTTCCAGACTATAACAATAAGGCAATGGGTACCCCTAAAACTTCCCCAATATGGCATTTACAACCAACACACATATATCAATCACTGTGCATATCAACCAGCGTACATACAACATTCACCATACAAATCAAACACGACAACAACACTACAACCTCCCAAACGAACCAAACCTTGCTCTGATACCACCAAATGTAACCCCTTTGACCCAACCCAGACGCCCAACCGTACCAAGAAGGCTATATTAGGTTTACCATAGCAAACCGAAGAGATTCAACAAAACCTAGTCCTTTTTTCCTTTTTATCTTATCTAGATGCCAATTATTAACCCTACATGTTCATGCAGACATTAGGTGTAACCCCAACTCAATTGGGCATCAATTTGACATTCAAGATCATATTTATAATTTAGGGACCAAAATGCAAATATAGAAAATTTACATGATTAAACTTACTTTTAAATTACCAACCTCTAATTAGTCAGGTTCTGAACATTTACCTCAAATTTCAGTTCAATTTGATCATTCTATCACATACAATTGCATTGGCAAGATACAGGGACTAAAATGCAAAGAAAGCAAAACTACCCCAAAAGTGACATTGACAGAGTAAACAATCATCCGTACCGATACGGGTAAGCTCGTACCAATACTGTTTGAAACACCCTGTTTCAGTACACTTCCATACAGTATCGATATGCCTAACTGAATTACCTAACTTTTGAAATATTTTAAACCATACCAATACAACCTCTCAGGTGTTTCGATACGCAGGTTCATGTTGAAAAAGTGAATTCCAGAGACTAAAACTCATATCGAAATGCCCATACTCGTATCGGTACACCATACCAAATTTGCCTAGGCGTATCGAAATGCACAATACCTGTACCGATCCCACAAGCCAGAGATTGCTTAGCCGTACCAATACGGTCCCTCGCGTATCGGTACGCCTGGGCCTGTAAAGTCACATTTAACTAGTTTTTCGACCCAAAATCCTGTCAAAATCAATCCAACATGCATAAAACACAATACCAACATGCCAAACATATCACAAGGGAACAAGCATCACAATTCTAATAGCCCATCAAGGCTTCATGCATCAAAAGAAAATCTATAGGCATGCTTCCTAATATTGCATCCAAGCAACATACCAAAAGACAAACCAGCACCAAAAATAATCCTTAAAGGCCATTTACAAACCAAGAGCAACTAAAGAAACATGCTCAAATAGGGAGTTCCACAAAACATCTCCCAAAACACAACTAGTACCCCATTGCCCTTATTCAATATATTCTAGTCTTTATCATACTTTGGAAACAAGTCTTGCCAAGATCCCCTTGCTTCTTGCTGCTTTTCGGGATTTCAATTATCTGCATTGATGGACAATGAGAGTGTAAGCGCACAAGGATTAGTGAGGAATGCTAAAAAACAAACACCATCTATGCATTTAAAACCATTTACTTAACATCATACTTTAAAACATCATCATGCCCCTTTTTAAACATGTACTTTACATTATTTAAACCAACATATTAAACCATACGCTATATGTATCATTAATCAACATCAAGTCACATTGCTAACCCTCTAATTAAGCCTTCCCATGCATTACTACCAAATGCAAAGCTTAAGGAGAAACATGTATAAATCACATTATACAACATAGAACATTTCAATGATACATTAACAATTATATTGGCTTTCAAGTGATCATTAACAAGTCCAATAACAAAAGAGTTCATCGGATACACGGATTCAACAAGTTCTAACCCAACACTTCAAGCCATCTCAACCAGAATAGCGATACAATCACAATCACGGTACACTAACAATCGGGTACAATATTAATCGGGTACACTTTCAACCCACAGGGACACGAATCCCTCTCATCGGTTAGATGCTTAACCAACTAACGGGAGTATTTGATATTGTTTAACCCCTCTACCATTAGGGTACTTGGATGGGGTATTCGGTACGCCATATAAACCCCTCAACATCCAAGGCGACTTATTTTACAGTGCACTCAATCCTATGGCCGTCCAACTATATCCGATAACAATTTTAAAACCACATCACTTGCCAATATAATTAACTATTTAATATTTACCTTACTGTTTTAAACAAGCATTAAACCAAGCCATTTATCCAAAGCAACAACCATGCTTTAAACCACAAGTATAAACCATACTTACAAGGATCACTTACCATGTGCATCCTTCAGCAAAATATGCTTAAAAACAGTATATCGAATACTTTAAAATATGCTTAACAGTAGGTAACATGTAAATCAAAACAAGTGCATAAAACCATTTCAAGCTAGCACGTCCGAGAGAGAAAACCACTTTATACTTACTTCTGAGTCTAGGTAAGCATTTCAAGCTCTACCTTAAATCCCAAAACTCTGTTCTCATAACATCAAAATGCCTTAAACCATATTTTCACTCACCGATACGCGAAACCTCGATTTACCGATGCAAAAATAAGCATCCGAAGCCTTATACGCTTCTCCAATCATTTTTGGATTAGCCTCCCCTATTTTTACCACAAAACAACAGAGGATTAATGCATCATAATGCATTCTAAACACAACAACCACAATCATTCTCAGATTTCCACAAAACCCTCACAATTAACCCTCCACAACAACCGAAAACATAGCCAAAACACATTGACTCACAACCCAGCCAACATCTATCAATCTAAAATCACTTTAAACATCAAAACACATCTAAAAATAGATCCAAAATGATCTACCACCTCCAGCAACCTTACAACCACAGAAACACCACAAAACCTCAAAACTAACAACCTAAACAAATAGAGATTCTTAAGTTTAAGGATTCCATTGATAAAAATCACTTATCAACATTATTAAACATCCAAAATATAGATCAAAGCATCATCAATTACTGGAAAACATATCCAATCCACGAATCAACTCATTTTCCCCAAATAACTCAATTAAACATTAGAAATTCATCAAAATCAGATTAGAAACACAAAAGCAAGGATCAAATGCTTGAGAATTTCAGTAAAGAACAATACAATAGAGGAGATCTCGGACCTTACCCTTATTGTGAAGTTTCTCCCCCAATTGATTTGTGAAAAGCTAAGAAAACACAAGATTATTGTAAGATTTTGTATAAACAACCTTTATAAAACAATTTGAAACAATAAAATCAAGTTAGAAACCACCTCACCTCTGGAAATTTGATGAAAATGTGAGTGTATGGCTGAGGAGAGAATGGAGAGAAAAATTTGAGAGAAAATGACTTGATTTTTGTTTTAGAAAGATAACTAACTTTTTAACAAAATCCTCTTTAATTACTAATTGAAACACATGTTAAAATTAGTTAAATTAAGGGAGAAATCATCAGAAACCAATTGGTAAAATATCTCCTTAAAGATTCTAAGTATTTGACCCTTTTCATTTTAGTCACTAGAAAATCATAGTTTTCAAAACTTTCATTTTGGTCACTGACAAAATGTCCATCTTCCAAAACTCATTTTTCAAAATTGATTCCACCATTATTAAATACATAATTAATAATGATTTTTGAGTATTTTCCCATAATTTTTCCAACACCAAAATATTCGATCCCAAAATCGACTCGAATCTCTACTCTGGTCCACCTAACCGTCTAATAAACCACCAAACCGCTAAGCCCTAAAACCGGTGCATTATAGGTACAGATACCCTAATTCTACAAAATCCTCCTGTATAGAACCCTGAGCGTAAGGTGCAAGTTGCTCAAGTCGAATGTTATAGGAACATGGCCGACATGTTCAAAATATTCATGACCTCGATAAAGGCTGAGCAAACTTCCCAACCTCCTATTGTTGCAATTCCAATTGCACGAGCTCCCATTGACGAGCTATCTCAACATCGGGCCTACTCTTTCACTAGTCGTAATAATGAAAATCCTGAAGTTGCTGAGTATTGGCTAGACAGTACTTTTCGAATCTTGACCAAGCAGCTACAGTGTTCCGATGAACACAAACTTGAGTGTGCCATTTCCTTGTTAGCTGATGAAGCATTGTATTGGTGGGAAACTGTCATCCCCGTAGTTATTGAAGAAGCTGTGACTTGGGAGTTTTTTCTACGAGTTTCATAAGAAGTACATCAGCGAGTATTATCTAGCCGAGAGGCATGATATTTTCCTTCATCTAAAACAAGGAGGACGACCCGTGGAGTAGTACATCCATGACTTTTGTAAGTACTATCAATACGGGGAAAAATACATCAAAAAGGAGGAGGAGAAATGTAGAATGTTCATCAATTGTCTCCATTTATGATCTACGCCCTATGTTTACAGCATTGGGTATTACCAATTTCCAAGACCTTGTCAACAGGGTTAAGGCTACTAAAACTGCTCAGAGAGCTCAGAGGGCCGATGGATCAGAAAAGTCTGAGAAAAGACATCGAGATGACTTCCACTCTTCTGAATCTTCTAAGAAGGGAAAGTACCATAATCAAAAGTAGAAAGAGTATTCATATCGCTTTCATCTCGAATACATTGCTAAGCCTCAAGCTGTGACTCAGTTCTTCCCTAGTAACAATTCCGTTAAAAGTATTGGTGGCTCTAGACAAGAGACGCAATGTAACGCCTTGGTTTTGGGCCTAGTAGTTTTAAGGCTGGTTAGTCGGTTCGAAGGACCAGGTTAGAGATTCGAGTTGGATTCAGGAGCAAATATTTTTCTAAAAGATAAAAATATGGAAAAATATTTAAAAATCATGTTTTAATATATTAAAAATATTGGTGAAAGAAATTTTGGAAAATGAGCTTTGGAAGGGTGACATTTTGGCTAGTGACCAAAATGCAATTTTTGAAAACTATTTTTAAAGGTGACTGTTTTGTAAAGAGTCAAAACTTTGAATCTTTAAGGAGTTATTTTACCATTTGGTCTAATCTGAGTTTTCTCTTAATTAGGATTATTTTTAAAAGAGTTTTAATTAAAGGAATTAAAAAAGATTTAATTTAAAGGTAGTTATTTTTCCAAATCACAATTTGACGTAACTTTCTTTCTCTCATATTTTCTCTCAAAATACTCTCAGCCAAACACTCTTTTTCCTGTCAGAGATTCAAGGTAATGATCTTGTTTCTTAATTCTTTGATTTGTTGAATGATTCTTTAACTTGTTTTCCTAAATTCTTATTGAATCTCATTGTTTTTCAAGAGGAAAACATCAAATTAAGGGGAAACTTACTCATTGGAGGTAAGTTTCATTCTTCTCCTCTAACGAAAGGCTCTTTACTAAAATTCTCAAGTTCTTGACTCTTTACATAGGTTTTCTAATAGGTTTTAATTAATTAATTATGGAATTTTGCTTAATTGAGGTTTATTTGATGGAATCTTGTGATTTTCGAGTTGAATCTATTTTTCTAGTGTTGAGGAATGATTTCAATCTTATTTTGGATGTATTATAGTGTGGATAAGTTGTTTTTAACAATGGAATGCCGAAATTGGTTGAATCTCTAATTTTTTGGTTGTCAGTTAATGGTTTTTGGGTTGTTTTTGGAGTTTAATCTTTGCTGGAAGTTAAAGGATGTTGTGAAAGGATTTTTAGATGTTATTTGATGAAGTTTGAGGTATTGAATCGTTATATTATGGCTGGGTTAAGATTGAGAAGTGTTTGAGGTTGATGTGGATAAGTTTTAGATGAGTTTTGAGTGGGCATATTGAGAGCTGCGGGATTTTGGTTTGAAATAGAGAGTTGGATGCATTTTAATGCATGTTTCCTCTGGTTTTGTGTGGCCAAAACAGGGAATAATCAAGGCGTAACATCTTGTGGTGGTTTGAGGCTTGCCGGGAGCTTGTTTCGCAGTAGCAAGCATGGAGAAGTGAAATCGGTGAGTGGAAATGGTCTTAAAAGTCTTTCAAAGGTTTGGAAGTGGTTTTGGAAGTTTAGGTTAAGTTTGAAACATTTACCTAACATTGGAAGTAAGTTTCCCTCCTTCGGTCTTTAATATCAGTTCGGATATGAGCATGTGTAATTCATGTTTTAGTCATAAACATGTTGGTTTTACTTACTGTAAATGCATGATTTTTAAGTACATATGCAGTGGTTTAAAAGTATATTAAATGCTAGTGATCATTGGTTTTTATTTCGGTCAGGAATGTGATATTGCTATGGCAATGTGATTTGCATATGTGGTGATTTGTGTAATGCATTATAAAACAGTGAGTAAATGGTTTTGTAAATGATATATTGGCTATGTGACAAGGTGAGAAAACATTCGGATATAGTTGGCATGCCATAGGATAAAGTGCACTATAATATGTTGAAAAAATAATCGTGGTTAAGAGTCATTGACGTATAGCGGTCGGCTACTTGGACTATGTTGTAATCACTTGGGTTGAGTGGTCGGTTCCCCTTGTTGATGTAAACTTGAGGTCGGCAAGGTTGTAAACTCATGCGGTCGACATGGTGTAGTCTTGATGATGGTTGATCATTAAGGGAGATCCATGTATCCGATGTGTAAGGTTAACGGTCGGTTAACTAAAGATTAGCGATCGATAATCAAGGATAGTGGTCAACTATCCGGGGTCACTATAATTGCCAATATATGAGAATTCTTATGTTGAACCTATTTTTAATGCTTTGGGATTTAAACATGATTTATGATTTAATGCTTTGGGATTTAAGCATGCTTTATGATTTAATGCTTTGGGATTTAAGCATGGTTTTGTATATAATGCTTTGGAATTCAAGCATGGTTTTGTACAAAATGCTTTGGGGATTTAAGTATGTGGAATATATCTTTTTCATATAGTCGATATGAATGTTTTGAATTGGAATCATTGGAACTTGCTTAGGTCGTAAGCATGGGTTGAAAACAAGTGTTTGGTTTTCAAGGGTTATAATGAATCATTGTTTTAAGAGCATCCTCACTAAGAAAGTGTGCTTACGCTCTCCTTTTCCTAATGATGCAAAGCATTAAGGTTTGGGGCAGCAAAGGCAAAGTCGTAATGATCCAAGAGGCAAAGCAATTTTGAGTATGAACTCGGTTTATGTTTCCGCTTAATAAGGCAATGTGTTCGCCATGGATTTTGGGATATGTAATCCTATTTTCCCATAGATTTAAGCATGTGTAATGCTGTGATTTTGGAGTTTGATTGATGTTGTTAAGCATAGTGTGCATCGATACCTATGGTTGATGTTATGTGGTTACCTAAGTATGCATCTAGATGGTTTTGCTTGGATGACATGGTTTGATGAGGTTAACATGTTGAATATGGTATTAAAGTGTTGTTGGTATGATGCTTGTGCTGGTAAATGTTTATTTGAGCATTTTGGTATGTTTGGTGGAGTGTTTTAGGAAGTTTGCCTATAGACTAAACCATATGGTAGCATAAGCTTGTTTTGTAGCTAACCCTTGGTGCAAGTGTTGATAAATGTATTGTTGAATGTTTATATTCATGTATGCAAGTTGCTAGGATCTAAATGTATCTAGATTTGAGTGAAAAACCAGTAGAAAATGACATTACAGGCCTATGAGTACCGATATGCAAGGGACCGTATCGGTACGGCTAGGCAAACTAGGGCTTTCAGCATCAGTATGGGTATTCAAGTACTGATACGGATAAGCAATTTAATCTTGGCGTATCGTTACGGGATAAGGTGTATCGGTACGGGAACTCGTTACTGGAAAGTTACTTTTTGGGGAAAAACTCGTGTACCGAAACACCAAGGGCTCGTACCAGTACGATTTTAATATTTTGCAAGCTGATATGGCATACGGATACAGAACACCATGTACCGGTATGCGTGGTTGCTCCATGTCGGTACGACTGTGTTCGTATCGGTACGGGTGGCAGTTTTTACAAGTAATGTCATGGAATCCAGTTTATGGTCTCTTACATTTTAGTCCCTAAGTATTGCAAATGCAATTGTATGATATGGTTGATCATTTTGACCTGAAATTTGAGATATGGGCATGTAAATAGACTAATTGAGGATTGATAACCTTAATTTCAATTTTGGTTCAATAATTTAAATTATTTACGTTTTAGTCCTCGTAATGAACATGATGCAATTGGTTGCCTTTTTGTGATTCATTTTCTTCGAATTATCACCTGCTGCGAGCATGTACATGTAAGATTAATAATTTGTATCTCGACAAGATAATTGGAAAAAATAGACTGACTTTTCGTAACCTTTGTCCGGTTGGCAAACCTAATGTAGCTCACTTGATTCGGTCGGGCGTCTAGGCCGAGTCGAGGGGGTTACACGCAACATCCAGTTTGTAAGGTAATGTCGTAAGAAGTCTAGAGTATTCTTTTTCTGTGGGGAGATGGGACATCTTATTCGTGATTGCCTTAAAAATATTATTAAGTCCACTTCTGCATCGGTTAACCCGTATTCCCCTACTCGATCCTTCTGAGGCAAGGGAACGAGGCAAGGATCTTCTAGAAAGCCCACTGATTTGTCTAAGACATCGTACTAACCTGAACCCATGGCTTCCGTGCAAATGTATCCCATGAGAGGCGAGGAAGGAGATGATGATATCAACATCATTACAGGTAAAAATTCAAGGACAAATTTTTCTTAAGGGGGAGAGTTGTAACACCCCAAAAACCGGCCTAGTCGAAATTAGGTTCCGATGACTGAAAAATCTATGTCAGAAAGGTCCAAATTGTATCGACCCTAATTGGGTCATCAATTTTATCGTATTGGACTCTAATTGAGTCAAATTATCAAACTTGGACCTAATTGAATTCTTAGAAACCTTCTTAGTGACCAAATTATGAAAATTGAAAGTTTCGGGGCAAAAGTGTAAACTTTGGGAAGTTGAGGGACCTTCTTCATAATTATCCCAATTTCTTGGGTGATTCACCACCTTACTTAGCATGGTCACGTGAAGTGGGCATGGGAATTAAGATGGCATATAATTATCATCTTTTAGCAAATCAAGAAAAGATAAAAATAAAAGAATTTAGTATAGTTTAAGCTTACCTTCCTTAGGAGGAAAATGATTGTTTGGTCGAGGGTAAGGAGAATAAATTGATTAGATAAACTTAGCCTTAGTTAGAGGAAAGTTAATAGATATATTAAGAAATTGAGGTGTTGGAAACGTTTTTCTAAAGCCTTGAAAACCAACGAGATCCCTTGTCATTGTCTTCCATCTTTCTTATGAACAAGCAAGCACCTCCATTTTTATCTTCAACCTAAGCTCAAGCAAGCACCTCTCTTGAATCCTCAAGTTTTTCTTAATTTTAATACATCGTTTGATAGCTATCGAAGTGGTAAGAAAAAGCCCTCAAACATTCCTAATACTTTCCTTAAGGCTAAACCTTTGTTCTTCAATCTTAAAATCCATGGGAAGTCTTTGTTTTTGGCTATTTTAAGTTTGAATATTGATTTCAAACTATAGCTTTGATTCTAATACTTTCCTATCGTTTCTCTAGCTCAAAAAGTTGAATAATCCGAGAGCCGTAGGAGCATCGAAGTTCAAGATGAGTGTAGTCAGAGTCTTAGGATTAGGCTAGGTGCCTATCCCGAATCATTGAATATTGATTATTGCATTGCTAACATTGTATTATAAGGTTATTGCATAAGAATCTCATTGATGGCTAATTTGGTAAGTAATGGTAAGTATTGCATTGAATCCGTGTCCGTAGCACCATTATTGTTGTCATCGAAATCATTGAAGTATTGTCATATTGAATTATTGAACATTGGATATTGGCTATTGCATATTGTTATTGGAACATTGAAATATGCCTATTGTTATTGAAGCATTGAATATTGCATTGAAATATTGATATGAACTATCATATTGAAATATTGTTACCAAATCATCGTACTGAACTAATGTTATTGAAATATTTTTATTGAACTATTGATTATTGGACCTTGGATTCGAGAGTATTGGATACAATTGGCATGCCATAGAATTCATAAGCTCAATAGTACGGGTTTTGGCTACGACATTTATATTGGTGTGGCGGAGGGATGTTGTGTGATTTGGTCAAATTGGTGTGGCGGAGGATATATGACTAGGCCACTATTGATTTTGGTACGAAGGTGGAATTCGTGTATCCATATACCAGAAATCGATCCAAGGAAACTCATTGAACATATTGCTATTGAGTGTCGCTATTGACTTTGGTTATTGATTATGATTATTGATGTTTAAGCATCCTAAATTGCCATTGAATTACATGTTATTGGTTTATTGCCATTATTATCATTGTAGTATGCTAGATTGCATACCATGTTTTACTTATTGTTTATGGCTATCTCACTTAGGCTATATAAGCCTAATGCACTCATTTCATGCATCTCAGGTTAAGAAAGATATCAGTTCGAGATCGGAGCTAGTTGGAAGTTTGGCAAGTCACTACAAGCCTAAAGTAATGTATATCGACCCTATGAACTCCTAGTATGGTGGCAAAGTAGTTAGACTAGTCACTTTTAGTCCTTTTGTTTTGTATATATTGCTTGTGGCATGTATAAGCCTTAAGGGCCCTAAATGACCTTTTAAAGTTGACTAAAAGTGGCAAAAATGGCATAATTAGCTTAAAAGGTGAAATCTTAGTAAATGGACTCATGATCATGAAATTTGATATGCTAGTAGATTATGTTGATATTAAGTTGTTGGTAAAATCTCACTGCTTTTGGATATCGTTTGATAGGTTAAATTTGATAAAAATAGACAAATTCTGTCATTACAGTACAGGGCGTATCGATACGGTTGATGGCGTATCGATACAGGCATGCATATTTGGACATAGTCAACATTGGTCAACATAGTGTATCAGTACGTCAAAGGGCTTATCGATACGAAAAGTCAACACTGTAATCTGGAAAATTAATTGCATCGATACGGTCTAGAAGGCGTATCGAAATGGTCAACCTGGTCTACCCGTACTGGTATGGTTCCCCAGCCGTACCGATACGAGTCTTGTTCATTGGAGTTTGATAATTATGAAATATGCATTGCATATCGATATATGTAGATACCGTATCGATACGGGCTCATTGATCTGTAACGATTTTAACGGTCTTGACATAGGCATACCGATACAACCTCTCGAGTATCGGTACAGGTTCTGGTAAGTTAGTTAATAATTTTAAAAACTTGCGAAATGGTCACTTTTTACTGGAAAGATTAACTGGGCTAATAAATGAACTCTGAAAGCATTAAAACTGTATGATCATTGCATATAGATGGAATTTCAGTATATTAAGGTTAATTTTAGAAAAGGACCTCTAAAATGCTAAAATTACGGTTTAGCGTCTAAAGTTTGTATAATTTTAAATTTGATCCTAAATAGATAATCATAGTTTTCGTGTTGGATTAAGTAAACTTATCGAACTTATTGTAATATTTTTAAAGCATGACATCATTAGTCATTGCATCATTCACCGGTAACGCCTTCCGACTCGGTTCTCGACCAGGCCAAGAAGGGGTGTTACAAATTGAAATTATGAAATAAAGGGGCTAGGGTTAGAACCCAAGTTTGGCGGGTGAAAGCTTTAGTGCCTAACCACCAGACCAATCCCCTATGTTTGTAAATTAACACCAAATATTTTATATAAACTCATCAAACTAGCATGCCTTCTTCTTCTTCCAACATTGTTGTTCTTTGACAGCATCTTCATAACTATTATTTTCTCTTCCAAGATTTTTATCGAACAGAGTAAGGGGAAATTGCTTGCTTGCTTTCAAGGCATGAACAAACCCATCAGTTGATTTCTCCTTGGCAAGTACCACTTCACACATAATTGGTCTTAAAAATCTTACACTTTCATTAGCATCAATTAACACGAACAATTCATTGATGATCAGATCGAAAATGAAGATGATGTCTTGTGGGATCCATATGAAAGATAAACTTTTGAAGCAGTCAAAGCTAGGGCCATTAAGTTCATTAAATGGTGAGTTTAATTAAAATTTGTGATTCGTATGTTCAAAAATCTGAATCCAACTCTCTGAATAAAATAAAATTCAATTACTTGGATAAACCACCTAATTTGATTAAATTGTTGAACTTAAAATTCACTAATTTAGGTTGTGGGAAAGGAAAGAAAAGGAGATAGCAGTGGTGAGCCATTGTGTGTTTTTGGAGCAAGCAATGATCCAACTCATTGAAAATAACAATCGTTACACTTTACCCCCTCGGGGACATCCCATAAATTTGGGATGAAACCGTAAGTATTTCCTTTTGATGGATGATGATGATCCATGCAGCCGGTAAGTACATTTGTCAAAGAACAATAATCTGGTGGAAGAAGAACAACGGGAAATGAACTGCTAGGTTTGTTCGTGCCTTGAAAGCAAGCAAGCAATTTCCCCTTACTCTGTTCGATAAAAATCATTGTAGAGAAAACAATAATTATAGAGATGCTGTCAAAGAACAACAATCTTGGAAGAAGAAGAAGCCATGCTAGTTTGATGCGGTTGTGTAAAATATTTGGTGTTAACTTACAAGCTCAGGGGATTAATCTTGTGGTTAGGCACTAAGCCTTTCACCCACTAGACTTAGGTTCAAACCTCAGCCTCTCTATTTCATAGTTTTAATTAATTCTTCACTATAATACCAATCAAATGAAACCCGAGCCCCTCATCAAACTTATTTTTTTGACTTTATGCCTAATTAATATTATGTTTTTCTTGTGTAGTTCACCAACAATAAAATTTAAATATAAATGTCTAGGGTTTAGATTCCAAAAATAATGGTAAATAAAATATTTTAGGTAATTTTTTAAAAAGGTAAATAATTTATTTCCCTTAATTGTAAATAATGTTAAATAAAACTAACTTGGTAATTCATTTTGAAAATAAAGAGTAAATAATCTTTTTCTCCTTAATTGTAAATAAAACTCTCTTAGGTATCTTTTAGAAAAGTGAATAAATAATTTCCTTAATTGTAAGGAATTAATTAAAGCCTTTAGGATTAGTTATCCTAAATATATAAATTAATATTTAACCTTTAACATTAAATCACCCATAAAAATTAAAAAGAACATAAAATGTCATTTAAAAAAAAAGATTTCTTTGCATCATGAAAACAAAATATTATCTTAATTAGGGTTAATTCGGTCTTCCCCTAGCAGTTGGAGAATGGTCGAAACTCCTATGCGAGACTATATTTTGGATCTTAGCGATTAATGCCTTAATCCCTTTGCCTCTAAATTGACTGGGGTTTACTCAGCTGTGAGCGAATTCGTGTCATTTTTAGAACTTTATAGATTTTTACATTAATCTTTACACACACTCATCTTGATTACAAGGAAAATATTAGTGATCAAGTAAGTGCCATTTTTACAGGCGTTGTGAGGTGTTAATCCTTCCCTACACGTAACCGTGCCCCCGAATCCTTGAGATTTCGTAATCTCCGATTTGTTTTTAGGTTTTTGGTCTGCCTAATATAATAAAAGAGACCGGTGGCGACTCTATTATCACAACTTGGCAACTCCAATGGGGATGTTTTTAAGCGGGCACGACTTTTACTTGATCACGAGTTATTTTCCTTGATAATTCGTTGCATTTTTATGTGTATTTTTGTTTATATAATTGTTTCCACCATAACATAAGCCCTCTACCCGAGCTTTATCCAACTTAAGTGGGAGAAAAATAGCTATTCCTTCATGAGTAACCCTCTGTATGGGCTAGTGAAAAACTTTCGGGGTCCAAGAGTACCTATGCTTTTGTGAGTAACCCTCTGTATGGGCATAGTGGAAATGCATCCCTTTGAACTGTGTTCGATCTGCATGTAACCCCCTCGACCCAGCCTAGTCGCAAGACCTAACCGAGCGAGCTACATTAGGTTTACCGAAGTAAACCGAGAAGATAAAACCCGAAACACAACCATTTTTTCTTTAACTTATCTAAATGCATAATTATTAACCTACATGTACATACTGATCTTAGGTGAAAACCCAACTCAATCGAGCATCGAATTGACATCCAATTGATCACATTTGCAATTTAGAAACCATTTTGTAATTTTAGAAAGCTACAGGGTCAAAACTCACTTTTATATTACCAACCTTTAATTAAGCAGGTTTCATGCTCACATGTTAAAAATCAATTCAAAAGGATCATCCAATCACAATTAAATGCACCCACAACATTCAGGGACCAAAACCTAAGAAAACAGAACTTCAGAAGATTCCCAAATAACCAATTTAACTACCATCGTACTGGTATGACAAAGGGTGTTTCGATACGCCTTCCTTGTTTAAAAACCTCAGAATTCCAGTAGCCAATTTTCGTTCTGATACGCCCCCGAGTATCGAAATGCCCTTCAAGAAAACACTGCACCGTATCAAAACACCTCCCCGAGTACCGAAACACTAGCCAAAATTTTCTAGACCCATACCGAAATAGTTTTCCGCGTACCGGTACGCTAAGCCTGGAATGGCTTACTCGTACCAAAATAGGAACACCCATACCAGTACGCCTGAACCTGAAATGTCCATTTTTACTGGTTTAACATGCTTTTGAACAAACCAAAACATTCTAACATGCCCCTAACACACAACCAACATATACAAGGATCAAACCACATCAAAACAACCTAATCTTAACATCCATTCAAGGCATTATATTTCAAATGGAAATCTAGAGGCATGCTTCCTAAAAACCAATCAAGCAAAGCATGAAACTTCAAACCATCACCACAAGCAATCAATAATGGCCTTTTACAAACTAAGAGCAACAAAACAAACTTGCTCAAACAGGGAGTTTAACAAAATAATTCCCAAAACAACAACGGAACCCCCATTGCCCTTATTACTTTTAGTCTATACTGTAACGCCCCAATTTTTGGGCCTAGCAGTTTTGGGGATTATTAGACAGTCCGATGGACCGGGCTAGATATTTAAGTCAGATTTGGGACAGTATATTTTTTAGTGAGATAAAAATATGGAAAATAGTTAAGAATCATCTTTTAATATATAATGATTTTGGTGGAATCAATTTTGGAAAATGAGTTTTGGAAGTCAGACATTTTGGCTAGTGACCAAAATGTAAGTTTTGAAAATTGTGATTTTCTACTGACTAAAATGAAATGGTTCAAATTCTTAGAATCTTTAAGGAGCTATTTTACCAATTTGTTTCTGATGGTTTCTCCCTTAATTAGACTTATTTTAACACGTGTTTTATTATTTAATTAAAAGAGATTTTTAGTTAAAAGGTGTTTATTGGTTTTGGAAAATAAATCACGTTATTTTGCTCTCCACTTCTCTCTCCATTCTATCCTCAGCCAAACACTCAAGTTTTCATCAAATTCCAGAGGTGAGATGGTTTCTAACTTGATTTTACGGTTTCAAATTGTTTAACTAAGATTGTTTATACAAAATCTTACATTAATCTTGTGTTTCTTAGCTTTTAACAAATCAATTGAGGGAGAAACTTCACAATAGGGGTAAGGTCCATGATCTCCTCTATTGTATGGTTCTTTACTGAGATTCCAAGCATTTGATCCTTGATTTTGTGTTTCTAATATGATTTTTCAATGATTAATTGAGTTAATTGGGGGAAATGAGTTGATTCACGGATTGAATCTATTTTTTGGTATTTAAGGATGATTTAATTCATATTATGGATGTTTTATAATGTTGATAAGTTATTGTTTTCAATGAAATCTCGAAACTCTTAAATCTCTAATTGTTTAGGTTGCTAGATTTGTGTTCTTGGGGTATTTTGGTGACTGCGTGAATGCAAGGGGTGTTAGGTTGTTTTGATTCTGTTTTTAGGTGTTGATTGCTGATAAAAGTGGTGTTAGATTGTTAGGTTGTGGCTGGGTTGTGTTTGAGAAGGTTTTAATGATAATTTCGTGGATGGGTAATCTTGTGAGGATTGTGGAAATCCGAAAGGATTTGTTAGTGCAGTGTCTTGAATGCATTGGGATGCATTAATCCTCTGTTGTGTTGTGGTCAAAGCATGGGAAGTTGATCTGGAAGAGATTGGTGAAGCGTTGGAGGCTTCGGACACTTGATTTCGCGTTGGCAAATCAAGGTTTCACGTATTGGTGAGTGAGAATGTTGATTCCAGCTTTGGAATATTATAAAGGTGGTTTATGGGAGTTTAAACTTAGCTTGATATGCTGGTTTAAACTCGGAAGTAAGTAAATGGATTTTCTCTCTCGGTCGTGCTATGTTGTAATGGTTTCATGCATTTGTTTTAATTCTCATGCTACCTACTGTTTAAGCATGTTTTAAAGTATTTGAAATACTATATTTGAGCATTAAATGCTGAAAGATGCACATGGTAAGTGATCCTTGTAAGTAAGTGGTCTATACTTGTGGTTTAAAGCATGGTTGTTGCTTTGGAAAAAGGATTGGTTAAAGCTTGTTAAAAACAATAAGGTAAATGTTAAAATGGGTAATTATATTGGCAAGTGATGTGGTTTTAAAATTGTTATCGAATATAGTTGGTCGGCTATAGGATTGAGTGCACTATAATAAGTCACCTTGGATGTTGAAGGGTTTAGATCCGTGTATCAAAAACTCCATTTGAGTACCATAATAGTAGAGGGGTTAAACAGTACCGAAAACTTCCGTTAGTGGATTAAGCGTCTAACCGATGAAAGGGTTGGTGTCCCCAAGGGTTGTGTAAGTACCCGATTGGTAATGTACCGCGATTGTTATTGTATCGCTATTCCGGTTGAGATGGCTTGAAGTGTTGGTTGAACACTTGTTGAATCCGTGTATCCAATGAACTCTTTTGGACTTGTTTAATGATCACTTGTAAGCCAATATAATTGTTAATGTATCATTGAAAGGTTTATGTTGTATAATTTGATTTATACATGTTTACTCTTTAAGCTTTGCATAAGGTTGGTATGATTGGAAGGCTTAAATTGAGGTTAGCAATGTGATTTGCTGTTTTGGTTAATGATACATGTAGCATATGGTTTAATATGCTGGTTTTGAAAGTGTTAAGTGCATGGTTTTTAAGGCATGATGATCTATATGATGAAAAGTATGATTTAAAAATGGATTTCCAATGTGCTATTGAATAAAGGTTTTAAATGCATTGATGTTGTATTGTATTTGAGCACTCCTCACTAAGCCTAGTGTGCTTACGCTCTCTTTGTCCATCAATGCAGAGAATTAAGGTCTCAGAAGGCAGCAAGAAGCAAGGGGATCCTAGCAAGACTTGGCTAACAAGGTATGTTTGGATTAGACTATACGAATAAAGGCAATGGGGTACTTATTTTGGTTTTGGGAGATGTTTGTTGAACTCCATGTTTGAGCATGTTGCTTGTTTGCTCTTGAGTTGTAAAAGGCCTCTAAAGTTGGTATTTTAGTGTTGGTTTACATTTTTGAAATGTTGCTTGGATGAAAACTAGGATGCATGCCTCTAGCTTTTCATTTGATGCAAAGATGCCATGCTAGGATGCTAAGTTTATGAAGCTTGGATGCTTGTTATATGCCTAGTATGCTGGTGTTATGTATTAAACTTGTTGGAGTAATTTGAGTGTGTTATTTGGATGAAAAATCAATAAAAAGTGACATTACAAGTCTAGACGTACCGATACGTGTGGGACCGTATCGGTATGGTTGGGTATTTCCAGGCTCGAGGGATCAGTAGGAGCCATGAGTGTTCTGATATGCTAAGGCAATTTTGACCTAGCATACCAGTACGGAGAGGGTGTTTCGGTACGGGCTTTAGCCTCTGGAAAATTGCTTTTTCAAACCAAACCCGTGTACCGAAACATATGAACCTGTATCAGTACGGTCATTAAGGATTTCAAAAGTTCGGTAAGTTAGTTGGGCGTATCGATACGGTATGGAGGTGTATCAAAACATGGCGTTTCATATCGTATCAGTACAGACAATAGCAAAAGCTGTTAATGTCACTGTAGCACGGTTTTGGCCTTTGCATTTTAGTCACTGAGTTTTTCTTATGCAATTAAATGCTCTTGAATGAACGGATTGAGCTAAAATCTGACATGTATGATTGAATCCTGATTAATGAAGGCTGGGTAACATTAAAATTGAACCTTAATCCTGTAATTTTCAGGAATTGTAATTTGGTTCCTAAATTGCCTTTGAGACCAATTGGATGTCAAATCGATGCCCGATTGAGTTGGGTTTCATATTCTGTCAGCATGAACATGTAGGATATTAATTGAGCATCTAGACAAGATAGAAGAAAAAAAATGGTCTGATTTTAGGGTTTCTTCTCACGGTTTACCTCGATAAACCTAATGTGACTCGCTCGGGTCAGTCTGGTTGCTAGGCTGGGTTGAGGGGGTTACATTTGGTGGTATCAGAGGTAGGTTTGCAAAAGGTTGGGATGTTGTATTTGATCGTTGCTGTTGTTTGTTATGCACGATGCTTGTTTGTTATTTTTGGTGACAATCGGGAAATAAACATGATCATTGTGATGTTGTTTTGCGCTAAAACCTGATGTTGATATGCACGCTAATTGTTTATATTATGTCGGAAAAATTTTGGGGACTCATTGCCTTATTATTATAGTCTGAAAAGTATTGATTTTTAGAAATGAAAGTCTTGGATCCTTTCTTGAAGCTGGCCAGACTATTTTCATTTTGAAATGATTATCATGCCTTAGATATACTTTAGCACGATGGGAACGAGGAGAGTGTTGCGATCTAGTGCGATTGCTACTGCCACTAGGAAGGGTATTGAGGGAGATGTTGTGCCTCTTGGAGGGTTGCCACCGTCCCTACCTATTCTACCTGAAGGAGTGGAACAAGTACCACCTACGCCGGCTGGGCCAGGGATGGGTGATATGGCACCATTGATACAAGACATGACCGATGCTTTTTAGGCAGCAGTTACGGGTGTTCATGTGCCAGCACCACTGGTGGTTAGGCAAGGGTTGCCGCTTGAGCGTCTTCGTAGTTTGGGTGAAGTTGAGTTCTGAGGGTTATCATCAGAGGCTTCTGAAGGCTTGTTGGCCAGTACTGATAGGATACTAGGCCAATTGGGGTGTACCAATGCTCGTAAGTTGTGATGTGCTATTTCTCGGCTAGGGTGTATGCACACCATGAGGGTCGAAATGACACCGATGTGATCACATGTACTTTTACCTTACAGTCTTTGTTGTTGTATTCGTTGGTTGATTTCGGTTCTACTCATTCATACAACTTGAGTGAGCATGCTAAGTTTCTTGATATATTTGTTGAAATTCTTAATGTGGGTTTTAAAGTGACTAGTTCTCTTGGAGAGATAGTTGTGGTTAGGATGTTGTATCGTAGGTGTCCGCTGATGGTTCAGGGACATGAATTTGTCGTGGATTTGATGGAGTTTCCATTCCATGGTTTTGACGTAATTTTGGGTATAGATTGGTTGACCGAACATCGGGCTATGGTGGATTTTGAGACCAAATAGATATCTTTGAGGTTGCCGGATGATTATGAGGTGGTTGTTGTTGGCGAGAATGCCAAGTTTTTGTCTAATGCTATTTTGGCTTTGGAAGCATGTCGAATGTGGGATTCAGGATGTCAGGCTTTCTTAGCCTATATTATGAATCTTGGATCAAAGGAGTTGAGGGTGCAGGATGTTCACACCGTATGTAAATTTCTGGTTGTTTTTCTGGAAGAGATGCCAGGGTTGCCCCCAGACCATGAGGTTGAGTTTGGCATCAAGGTCTTTGAGGGTATAGTACCAGTATCAATTGCACCGTATCGCATGGCCCCGAAGGAGTTGAAGACATAGTTGTAGGAGTTGCTGGATCGGGGTTTCATTAGACCTAGTATATCACTGTGGGGTGCACTGGTGTTGTTTGTAAAGAAGAAGGATGGTACATTGCGGATGTGTATAGACTATCGGTAATTGAATAAGTTGACGATAAAGAACAAGTATCTCTTACCGCGGATAGATGATCTGTTTGATCAGTTCAGGGGTACCTCGGTGTTTTCTAAGATAGATTTGAGGTCGGGGTATTAATTGTTGAAGGTGAAGGAGGTCTATGTGCCCAAGACAGCCTTTCGTACGAGGAATGGGCATTATGAGTTTTTGGTGATGCCTTTTGGTTTGACGAGTGCACCAGCTGCTTTTATGGACATGGTGAACCGTGTGTTCCATGAGTTTTTGGACCAGTTTATGGTTGTGTTTATCGATGATATTCTCGTGTACTCTCGTACCGAGGAGGATCATGATAGCCTTTTGCGGATTATGCTTCAAAAGTTGATGGAGAATCAGTTGTATGCCAAGTTAAGCAAATATGAGTTCTAGCTTAGGGAAGTCGTATTTCTCGGGCATGTTGTATCGGCTGAAGGAATTCGTGTCAATCCGCATAAGGTTGAGGCTGTAATGAGTTGGAAGGCGCCCAAGTCTGTGATGGAGGTTAGTAGTTTCCTTGGTTTGGTGGGTTACTACCGAAGGTTTGTGGAATGGTTCTCTAGTTTGGCGGCTCCGTTAACTAAGCTGCTACAGAAGAATGTTCGGTTGAGTGGACGAAAAATAGGCAGTGAGCTTTTGAAAGGTTGAAGGAAGCCTTGACGCGAGCTTCAGTCTTGGTTCAACCAGAATCGGGAAAGGAGTTTGTTGTTTATAGTGATGCGTCGTATGTTAGGCTTGGTTGCGTGTTGATGCAAGAGAGTAAGGTAGTGGCTTACGCATCTAGGCAGTTGAAGGTGCATGAACGTAACTATCTACCCATGATCTTGAGCTTGCAGCGGTGGTGTTTGCCTTGAAAGTTTGGAGGCATTACCTCTATGAGGAGAAGTGTGTGGTTTTCACAAATCATAAGAGTTTGAAGTATTTAGTGTTTAAAAAAGAGTTGAACCTAAGACAGCTTAGGTGGTTGGAGTTGTTGAAAGATTATGATCTGGCTATTGAGTACCATCCGGGTAAGGCTAACATGGCTGCTGATGCTTTGAGTAGGAAGGTAGCGGTAGAGTTGAGGGCTATGTTTGCACGTTTGAGTGTGACACATGACGGTGGGTTGTTGGTTGAGTTGCAAGTGAAGCCGTCCTTGTCACAAATGATTAAGGAGAAGCACCCGTACGATGGGAGTTTGGTACCTCATGTGGAAGATATCAGGGATGGGAATCCTACGGATTTTCATTTCAACGATGATGTTGTGTTTCAAAGATCGAGTAGTGGTGCCTGAAGATGAAGAGTTGAGGCATACTATTTTGACTAAGGCATACGTTAGTCCTTTTGCTATGCATCCCGGTAGTACTAAAATGTATCGAGGGTTGAAGGAGGAGTACTGTTGGGTCGGACTGAAGAAGGATGTGGCTAATTTTTTTGCTCGGTGTATGGTTTGTCAGCGGGTAAAGGCTGAGCATCAGTTTCCTTCCAGGTTTTTGCAACCGTTGAGAATACCAGAATAGAAGTGGGAAAGAATCACCATGGACTTTGTGTCTAGGCTGCCTTTGACGCCGACCAAAAAGGATTCCATTTGGGTGATTGTTGACCGGTTTAGGAAGTGTGGGCATTTTGTGCTAGTGCATACTACGTATACCTTGGATAGGTTGGCTGAATTGTACATCTCAAAGATTGTACGATTGAATGGGGTGCCCAAATCTATAGTATCGAATAGGGATCCGTGGTTCACCGCAAGGTTTTGGGTGAGTTTGCATCGTGCTTTAGGAACCCGGTTGAGTTTCAGTACCTCGTATCATCCACAGACAGATGGCCAGTCGGAGCGCGTGATTCAGGTTCTCGAGGATATGCTGAGGAGTTGTGTTATTGAGTACCAGGGAACGTGGGAGAAGCAGTTGCCATTGGTGGAGTTTGCTTACAATAACAGCTATCATGCTAGCATACAGATGACACCTTATGAGGCATTGTATGGCAGGAAATGTCGTACGCCCGTGTGTTGGGCAAAAGCGGGGGAAAAGTTTGTGTCGATGCCCAATGTTTCGAAAGGCACAACTGAAAAGGTAAAGTTGATATGTGAGCACTTAAAAGCAGCTGCAGATCGTCAAAATTCCTATGCGGATTTGAAGCGTAGGGATATAGTGTACGCTGTGGGTGATCGAGTGTTTTTGAAGGTGTCACCTTGGAAAAAGGTGTTGCGTTTTGGCGGAAAGGGAAGCTTAGCCTGAGATTCACTAGACCATATAAGGTTGTTGAGTGTGTGGGTCCTGTTGCGTACCGCTTAAGTTTACCTCCGGAGTTGGGAATAATTCATGATGTGTTCCACGTTTCGGTGTTGCGGAGGTATAGGTCGGATCCATCGCATGTTATGCTGGTAGAAGAGATTGAGTTGAGACCATATCTATCTTATGATGAAGAACAGGTAGAGATTCTTCATACCAGCAGTAGGTGCTGCGTGGCAAGACAGTAGCGCTTGTTAAGGTGTTGTGGAGGCACCGCGATGTTGAGGAGGCCACGTGGGAGCGCAAGTCGGATATGTTGAAACAGTTTCTACACCTGTTTCCTCCAGGTAAATTTCGGGGATGAAATTTCTTAAGTGGGGGAGAGTTGTAACGCCCCAAATTTAGGGCCTAGCAGTTTTGGGGGTTATTAGACGATCTAGTGGATTAGGTTAGAGATTCGAGTCGGATTCGGGACAATATATTTTTTGGTGAGATAAAAATATGGGAAAATAGTTAAAAATCATCTTTTAATAAATAATAATTTTTGGTGGAATCAATTTTGGAAAATGAGTTTTGGAAGTCATACATTTTGGCTAGTGACCAAAATGCAAGTTTTGAAAACTGCAATTTTCTAGTGAGTAAAATGAAAAGGGTCGAATTCGTAGAATCTTTAAGGAGCTATTTTACCAATTTATTTTTGATGGTTTCTCCCTTAATTAGACTTATTTTAACATGTGTTTTATTATTCAATTAAAAGAGATTTTTGGTTAAAAGGTGGTTATTGGTTTTGGAAAATAAATCATGTTATTTTTCTCTCCATTCTCTCCTCAACAAAACACTTTATCAAATTCCAGAGGTGAGATGGTTTCTAACTTGATTTTATGGTTTCAAATTGTTTAACTAAGATTGTTTATACAAAATCTTACATTAATCTTGTGTTTCTTAGCTTTTATCAAATCAATAGAGGGAGGAACTTCACAATAGGGATAAGGTCCGAGATCTCCTCTATTGTATGGTTCTTTACTGAAGATCCCAAACATTTGATCCTTGATTTTGTGTTTCTACTATGATTTTAATGATTTTCAATGATTAATTAAGTTAATTAGGGGAAATGAGTTGATTCACAGATTGAATCTATTTTTTGGTATTTAAGGATGATTTAATTCATATTGTGGATGTTTTTATAATGTTGATAAGTTGTTGTTGTCAATTAAATCCCGAAACTCTTGAATCTCTAATTGTTTAGGTTGCTAAATTTGTGTTCTTGGGGTATTTTGGTGACTGCGTGAATACATGGGGTGTTAGGTTGTTTTGATTATGTTTTTAGGTGTTGATTGTTGATAAAAGTGGTGTTAGATTGTCAGGTTGTGGCTGGGTTGTGTTTGAGAAGGTTTTGATGATGATTTCGGTTGTTGTGGATGGGTAATCTTGTGAGGATTGTGGAAATCCAAAAGGATTTGTTAGTGCATTGTCTTGAATGCATTGAGATGCATTAATCCTCGGTTGTGTTGTGGTCAAAGTAGGGGAAGTTGATCCATAAGTGATTGGTGAAGCGTTGAAGGCTTCAGATACTTGATTCGGCGAATCGAGGTTTCGCGTATTGGTGAGTGAGAACGTGGATTCCAGCTTTGGAATGTTTTAAAGGTGGTTTATGGGAGTTTAAACTTAGCTTGATACGCTGGTTTAAACTCGAAAGTAAGTAAAATGGATTTTCTCTCTCGGTCGTGCTATGTTGTAAGGGTTTCACGCACTTGTTTTAATTATCATGTTACCTACTGTTTAAGCATGTTTTAAAGTATTTGAAATACTGTATTTGAGCATTAAATGCTGAAGGATGCACATGGTAAGTGATCCTTGTAAGTAAGTGGTCTATACTTGTGGTTTAAAGCATGGATGTTGCTTTGGAAAAAGGATTGGTTAATGCTTGTCAAAAATAGTGAGCTAAATGTTAAAATGGGTAATTATATTGGCAATTGATGTGGTTTTAAAATTGTTATCGGATATAGTTGGACGGCCATAGTATTGAGTGCACTATAATAAGTTACCTTGGATGTTGAGGGGTTTAGATCCGTGTACCGAAAACTCCATCCAAGTACCCTAACAGTAGAGGGGTTAAACAATACCGAAAACTCCCGTTAGTGGATTAAGCGTCTAACCGATGAAAGGGTTTGGTGTCCCCAAGGGTTGTGTAAGTACCCGGTTGGTAATGTATCGCGATTGTTATTGTATCGCTATTCCGGTTGAGATGGCTTGAAGTGTTGGTTGAACACTTGTTGAATCCGTGTATCCGATGAACTCTTTTGGTTTATGTATCATTGAAAGGTTTATGTTGTATAATGTGATTTATACATGTTTACTCTTTAAGATTTGCTTATGGTTGTTATGCATGGGAAGGCTTAAATTGAAGTTAGCAATGGGATTTGCTGTTGGTTAATGATACATGTAGCATATGGTTTAATATGCTGGTTTTGAAAGTGTTAAGTGCATGGTTTTTAAGGCATGATGATCTATATGATGAAAAGTATGATTTAAAAAGGGATTTCCAGAGTGCTATTGAACAATGGTTTAAAATGCATTGATGGTGTATTGTATTTGAGCACTCCTCACTAAGCCTAGTGTGATTACTCTCTCTTTGTCCATCAATGCAGAGAATTAAGGTCACGAAAGGGAGCAAGAAGCAAGGCGATCCTCGCAAGACTTGGCTAACAAAGTATGTTTGGATTAGACTATAAGAATAAAGGCAATGGGGTTCTTGTTTTAGTTTTGGGAGATGTTTGTTGAACTCCTAGTTTGAGCATGTTGCTTGTTTGCTCTTGAGTTGTAAAAGGCCTCTAAAGTTGGTATTTTAGTGTTGGTTTACATTTTTGAAATGTTGCTTGGATGAAAACTAGGATGCATGCCTCTAGCTTTTCATTTGATGCAAAGATGCCATGCTAGGATGCTAAGTTTATGAAGCTTGGATGCTTGTGGTATACCTAGTATGCTGGTGTTATGTATTAAACTTGTTGGAGTGATTTGAGTGTGTTATTTGGATGAAAAATCAATAAAAAGTGACATTACAAGTCCAGACGTACCGATACGCGTGGGACCGTATCAGTACGGCTGGGTATTTCCAGGCTTGAGGGATCGGTATGAGCCATGAGTGTTCCGATATGCCAAGGCATTTTTGGCCTAGCATACCGGTACGGAGAAGGGTGTTTTGGTACGAGATTTAGTCTCTAGAAAATTGCTTTTTCAACCCAAACCCGTGCACTGAAACACATGAACCTGTATCGGTACGGTCATTAAGGATTTCAAAAGTTCGGTAAGTTAGTTGGGCGTATCGGTACGACATAGAGGTGTATTGAAATGGGGCGTTCCATACTGTATCGGTACGGTTGCAACCATATAGGTACGGACAGCAGCCAAAGCTGTTAATGTCACTGTAGCACGGTTTTGGCCTTTTGCATTTTAGTCCCTGAGTTTTGTTTATGCAATTAAATGCGTTTGTATGAACAGATTGAGCTGAAATTTGACATGTATGATTGAATCCTGATTAATGAAGGCTGGGTAACATTAAAACTGAGCTTTAATCCTGTAATTTTCTGGAATTGCAATTTGGTTCCTAAATTGCATTTGAGACCAATTAGATGTCAAATCGATGCCTGATTGAGTCGGGTTCCATCTTCTATCAGCATGAACATGTAGGATATTAATTAAGCATCTAGACAAGATAAAAGAAAAAATGGTCTCATTTTGGGGTTTCTTCTCACGGTTTACCTCGGTAAACCTAACGTTACTCGCTCAGGTCGGTCTGGCGGCTAGGCCGGGTTGAGGGGGTTACATATACCAAAAACATACTTTGGTTATCAAGTCTTGTTGTGATCTCTTGCTCCTCGCTACCTTCCAAGCTTTTAATTCTCTGCATTGATGGTCAAAAGAGCATAAGCACACCAAGCTTAGTGAGGAGTGCTCAAAAACAACACACCATCAATGCATTAAAACCATTTTTCAATATTACATTGAAATCCCATTTTAATCATCCTTTACAACATTATCATGCCTTTAAAACCATGTACTTAACATCTTTAAAACCAGCATATTACCATATGCAACATGTGCCATTAACCAATAGCAAATCCCATTGCTAACCTCAATTTAAGCCTTCCCATGCATAACAATCATATGCAAAGCTTAAAGAGTAAACATGTATAAATCACATTATACAACATTAACAATTATATTGGCTCACAAGTGATAATTAACCAAGTTCCATTTCCAAAAGAGTTCATCGGATACACGGGCTCAACAAGTGTTCTCCCAACACTTCAAGCCATCTCAACCGGAAATAGAGATACAATCACAATCGCGGCACCTAACAATCAGGTACACTTTCAACCCACAGGGACACCAACCCCTTACCTCAGTTAGATGCTTAATCCGCTAACGGAAGTATATGGTACTGTAAAACCCCTATACCATTAGGGTACTTGGATGGAGTTCTCGGTACACGAATCTAAACCCTTCAACATCCAAGGTGACTTATTATAGAACACTATCAATCCTATGGCCGACCAACTATATCCGATAACAATTTTAAAACCACATCACTTGCCAATATAATTGACCATTTACCACTTACCTCATTGTTTTTCGCAAGCATTATCCAAACCAATTTTCCAAAGCAACAACCATGCTTTAAACCACAAGTATAAACCATATACTTACAAGGATCACTTACCGTGTGCATCCTCCAGCATTTTATGCTTAAAATCAGTATTTCACATACTTTAAAACATGCTTTAACAGTAGGTATTATATAAATCAAAACAAGTGCATTAAACCATATCATACTAGCACGATCGAGAGAGAAAACCACTTTATACTTACTTTCGAGTTTAAACCAGCATATCAAGCTATGTTTAAACTCCCATAAACCACCTTTAAAACATTTCAAAGCTAGAATCCACGTTCTCACTCACCGATATGCGAAACTTTGATTCGCTGACGCGAAATCAAGCGTCCGAAGCCTCTAAAGCTTCACCGATCACTTTTGGATCCATCTTCCCTATTTTAACCAAATTACAGCAGAGGATTAATGCATCTCAATGCATTCAAAACACTGCAACCACAAATCCACAGACTTCCACAATCTTCTCACAATTACCCAACCACAACAACCGAAAACATCATCTAACCCTTTCCAAACACAACCAGGCACAATCTAACAATCTAACACGTCTATAATCATCAATTAACACTAAAAAACATGAATAATTCATCCAAAAATTTCTAGCAACTACATAGCCATCTCAACTCCACAAAAACACAAATCTAACAACCTAAACAACTAGGGATTCAAGAGTTTCGGGATTCCATTGTTAAAAACAACTTATCAACATAATAATACATCCAAAATAAGATTAGAATCAATCTTCAACACCAGAAATGTAACACCCCCTTCCTGTGACCGTACACCGGGCACGAGTCAAAAATGTCACAGCTTTTTAAAACAGATCTTTTAACCAAAATCTGGGGTGATTTAAATTTTTTTGGAAAAACTTCCCAGTGGTCACCCATCTTAATATTTCTATAACCCAAGCACACTTAACTTTAATTAATACCGATATAAAATATTTATTCGAGGTCCGATTATAATTTTTTTTACATAAAGTATACAGACTTACTAAAATAATTTATTTTACAAAAAGGTTTTTAATAAAATTATTCGATATCTAATTCGTATAACATATATCAAATCAAACTATTTAACACCAAACTGTAGATATAATAATCAATTTAAAACAATTTTCGCCACTATTATAGGCCGCGATAATTACTTTAACAAATTAGACAGATTTATTATGTACATGCCACTATTAAACATACAAAAGACGGATGTCATAATTACTGAAATACCTATTGATTATCTTCTATACAAAATGATGATGAAGCAAAGGCTGTCATCTACTAATCCCGATCACCTACGTGTATAACATAAATACACGTTGAGTATATTTCAGTGAGGTATAGAAATATGTAACTTGTAAAATACGGTATAAAATTATTTGTAGTATGAAATAGCTGTATTAGGCATGATATTTGGTAAAGCATGATACTCATGTAATGAACATGTACTGTAAAATCTTATGGCCCAAGGTAAATATCAAGAGACGAGTAAACGAGTCGTGTACTCCCAAAGTACTAGCCACTTTCCTTAGGTGCAAACGGTGGACATAATTAAGTGCCAAATAACTATGGACACAATTAAGTGCCAGATAGACTCTTATGGTATACCACGATACTGTCATACTTAATATTATACTACCAAGGGCAACATTCAAAACAATTCTTACAAAATGTCAAAAAATCCCAATAACAGTTTATATCATGCAGAACATGTTCATACTGGAGCAGTTCATACATCTCAATTGCAGTTTATATCATATCATCAAACATTTATTTTATTAATTAAATATACGTTAAGCTTTTTAACTTAACTACCTGCATAAATGGATTTCATGTATTATAGCCCAAAGTACAAAATCATGTAATACCTCAAAATTTTGGTTAGTGACCAAAATGTAAAACTTGAAAAGTTTGGTGACCAAAATGTAAAATTCGAAAAGTTTGGTGCCAAAGTGTAAATTTTGAAAAGTTTAGGGACTAAGTTGTAATTTTCAAAAGGACGGAATTTAGTCCCGTAAATGAATAGTTCACCCCCAAGAGTGGCATTTTCGTGTTACCTAGATTTTTGATACGGAGTTTGTATTAAGAGCTATAAAGCTCCGGAAAAATCCGGATAATCGGATTTAATCGAATAAATGAGAAATTTTTTATGAGATATTTTAGGAGATATTTTATTAAAATAAGTCAAGGGTAAAAGGGTTATTTTCATGTCTTATTTTAATGAAATTAATATGGATCTTTGGATTAAAGATTACTTTTCCATGTTTAATCTTAGCCATTGGATGAAAAATGGCAAGATGATAATTTTTGAAGATGGTAAGGGCAAAGTTGGTAATCACTAACTCCTTGGATTGTTTTGGGCCCTTGGATTGGTAGGTAAACATGTGTCATGGTATGGAGCATTGGAATTTAAGGCTAAAAAAGACATTTGACATTAAAATGAATTTTAAATTCATTTTAGCTATATTAAGGACAAGTGGCCAAAATTGGATTAAGAGAAATTTCAAGAATTTTCTCCTATTTCCAGCCCTTGTTCGAACACCCCAAGGTAAGGAAGAAAAATTTTTCTTCTTGATTTTAAAGCTTATTTAGTTGGAATTTTGATGAAAGCATGAAACATGAAATTGATCTCCATGAATTCTCTATCTTTTGGTACCATTTGTTCATGTTTTCCTTGCTTAGAACTTTGGTTTTGTGATTTTGATGGATAAAGGGGATGTTGAATTAGGATGAACTAAGGTTAGTTTTTGATGAATATGATGTTGTGGAATCATATTAAAGCTTGTGTGATGGTTGAAACTACATGGAAATAGTAAACCCTAAAATGTTCAAAGTTAGTGTTTTGGTAAAAAAGTTGAGTTTGGATTGATTTTGATTTGTGAATGATTGTGAAAGCTTGGAAATGATGTTTAAGTGTTAAGTGGACTAGTTTGGAAACTTGGAAAATCATAGGGGAGAATTCGGCAATTTGTAAGAATTAGGGGAAATTATGGGAAAAATTCTATAAATTTGGAAATGTTGAAATTATGATTTTACAAGCTTTAAAATGTCATTTGGACCATTTTGGAAGTTTGTAAAAACATAAGAACCAATTCAGAAATTTTGAAAGGGATTGGGGACCAATTCAGCAATTTGGAAGAATTTAATGATTAAAGTGAAAAATTATTTTCATGGAAGCATTATGCTGGAATAAATTTTAGAATGAGTTATAAATCATTCTTTGAGTGAATGTTGGAAGAAATACAAGGTATTGAGGATGAAATGACTTATGTCATGAAACTAATATTTGGAATCTACTTATGATATTTTTAATACATTTGTAGGCTGTGAACAAAATCAAGATCGACTTAGCAATCAAGGAAAGGAACGAGACCAAAGTTGAACTTAGTGAGGCTTGTTGGATATTGACAAAGTATAAAGTGTCAAGGTGATCGCATTTTCATGCATTGAAAATATTATGATTATCATTTGGAAGACTTGTGATAAGTCTACCTTATTAATAATTGTTTGATAGTTATATCATGAACTTATATTTGACATGTTGAGAATTGTCAAAGGTAGAACTATGATGCATTTGATCACTAGATATATCAGGTATGTATGTTTATGATATTTCTGGTATGAACTGCCTTAGCTTGAAATCATAATAACTGTATTGCCATGGATGAATTGAATATGGAATTGGAAAGTATGCCCAAGTAAGTTACTAAGGTATAGAGTATAGTTGGCATACCATAGCGTCCAGCGGTTTAGCACTTCGGTGCTGTTTATTAATACTTAGGTATGGTTCTTTAGCACTTATGTGCGGTCTCTTAGCACTTAGGTGCGGTGTATTATCACTTCGGTGCAGTTTCGACTCGTGTACTCAAGTCCTCAAACTATGTTGTGCAATGATTTTTTTGATAATAAATGGTTAATAAATTAGAGAGTACGTAAACTCTAGGATAATGGCAAGGATATTAATAGGATTTATGACTCCGGGTTATATTATGTTAATAAATGATTAACATAAGAGAAATAAAGGAATAGTGATCAAACTGCATGTTTATTATATTATTGTTATAATTCAAGCATGTTGATTTATGTTAAATAATTATAATGCCTCACTAAGTATATACTTAACGTGTGATGGTTTTCACGCGTAGGTAGTATTCCCGAACATGAGTAAGGAGTATCGGCATCATCATCTAGGAGGATAATAGTCGTATCGGTAATTTACATCTTTGATGTATTTTGATTATCTCTAGTTGGCATGTATAAAATAATAGTAGCACACTTTAACTAGTCTAGATATGGTTTGTAATATTAATATCTGGATAAGTAGTTATTTTATAATGAGGATTATAATAGTTAAAGAAGATACTAGTAATGAAAATCGGGTAAAGTTATAAATTTGATTTTTAGAGTAATCAATATCATTTTTAATTTAGACAGTTTTTAGGCAGTTTTCTTAATTAAAATGTGTAGTTATAAACTGCCAAGTTGCTGCATGAAAACGAAAGTTATTTGACGGGTTAAAAATTAGTAATTGGTTTTACGTGATAAAGTGCTATTTTTGAAAAAATTGAGTAGCATAAAATGCGGTTAATCCTTATTTGACACTCTATATTAGTATTGGATAATAAATACTGGTAAGGGTGTTACAAATCATGTGATCCGATGGTACGCGAGTCATCATGACATCGTAGTGTCTACGACGCCGTAATGTTTGTATCGCCGAACCGACTGAGAGGAGTACATACTTGAGGATGCTCTTTGCTCCTTATAATCGCACATTTTGTGCTAACAACACCGAAGTGTCTGAACAATGCTGTAGCGTCTAAGTCGACACCGAAGTGTCTAAACATCACTGAAGTGACTGAAACGCACCGTAGTGCTAGGACGGAGCTGCTAGGGCTTTATGGATATCCAATATACCAAAGACTCTCACACTAATACTTGGGTATAACAATATATTATTTTAACATTCAATATCCAATTCATCAATACTATCATCCATAATTCGATAATGGGCAGTTCATACCCAAATATCTAAAATTCGATTTACCTTGAGTAAATCATTATGCTATAATCATTGTATCAATATGCCATTTAATATTTCATGCTATTTGCATAAATAAGCCATCATACATTTTTATTTATACCAAGGCTAACTCATCACAAGTCATCATATTTAACATGTCATTAATATATATTGTGCTCACTCATATCACATATATAATAAATAAGTAAAAATGCACTCACTCATATCACATATATAATAAACAAGTAAAAATGCGCTCACCTTGGCCTTGTAATGAAGTCAAATTTATCACTTGATCTCACCCCCAACCTTTTCCTTTCCATTTTTGTTAGTATGGTCCCAATTCGTATCTAAAGCTAAAAACCGAGTTTCGAGGCTTAAATCGAGCTTGTAAGATTTCCTCTTCTTTCTCCTCTTTCTCCACGGTTTGGGAATGAATTTTTGGATGATAACTCTTCATATATCATATATTTATGCCACTTGTATAAATAAAAATGAATTTTTAATTCATTTTATTCCAATTTACCAAATTATCCCCCAATTGAATTCATATTTACTAGTTTACCATTTTGTAAAATTCTAACTAAACTTATTTGGATTCCAAACAACCACTATTCATCCAGTAAAGAAATCTCAAAATTCCTTCCATGTATATTTTTTGTGAAAAGACCAAAATACCCTTTACCAATCAATTTTTTTACAAAATTGCCATTCTAAGCAATTTCAGTCAAATAAATTTAATCCAAACATTTAACTCTCCAAATATCCATAAAGTAATATGTTATAACTCTTCCAAAGTCTATAGAATCATCTCAAAAATTTTAGCTTGATCCGATTTATCGATAAATGCCGAGAATTATATCGGTTACTAAATAAATTCCTTAATCAAAATAAATCGTAGGATTCATCCTGAATCGAACTAAAATATTTTCAAAAGTTGGAAGTGACTTTTATAACCTTTCTCTATCATATGGTAAAATTTCATAATTTTTCAGTTCGATCTGGGTATCCGAATTCCACTTAAACTTTGACTGTAATTTCCCAATAATCAAAATATCGAATCAAACCAGTAATTCCACATTCGGTCCACACTAATAGGTGCTCTATCTATTTATGAAATAAAACACCTAACTTTTGGGAAATTACAACTTTGGTCCTTCAACTTTTCATATTTCAACCTGTACCATACATGTTTTGAAAACTTATCATTTTGGTCACTAAACTTTAACCTTGAATTCCCATTCCAATTTTCTTTGGATTTTAACCAATTTTTTTTGCGAGTATCCTATTTTACTCATTCTCTATCACATGGCACCTTAAAACCTCAAAAATTTCTTTTCTGCAGTCCATAATTGAGAAAATCCTAACTTTTGCATTTTTGTCATTTTAGTCACTAAGTAAGCTTTTAAGAAATTATCTTAGCACTAAATGACCCTTAAACAGTACTGTAGATTTTGGGGTATTACAGGAAAAAGATCCAATACGAATCTTTCACTATTTCATCAAATTCACCCAGTTAAAGCAATTACTTTAATATAAAAACAAAAAATCAGATTATAAACCATAAATCAAGGATCAAACACTTGGGAATATCAATAAATAACCATTCAATAGAGGAGATCACAAACCTTACCCCTATTGTGTGATTTCTCCCTCAATTGGCTTGTTTAAAGCTAAGAAAACACAAGCTTTCAATGAGGTTTTGTAAATCAAAGTTAAAGAATCAATTACAAATCAATAATTTGAGTAAAAGTATCTCCCACCTCTGGTTTTTGATGAAAACTTGAGTGTTTGGCAGAGAAGAAGTGAAGAGAAAAAGTTGAGAGAAAAGTTATGTCAATTTTCATTAAAACCAAATAACTAACTTAATATCAAAAATCTCTTTTTATTATCCTTTAAAACACATGTTAAAATGATTTAATTTAAGGGAGAAATCACCAGCAAAAACTTGGTAAAATAGATCCTTAAGGATTATAAGAATTTGATCATTTTCATTTTAGTTACCTTTAAAAATAGTTTTCAAAAATTGCATTTTGGCCCCTAGCCAAAATGTCACACTTCCATATACCATTTTCCAAAATTGATTTCACCAATATTTTTCATATATTAAAATATGATTTTTAACCATTTCCATATTTTTATCATACCAAAAAATATTCACTCCCGAATCCGACTCGAATCCCTAACCCAATCCACCAAACCATCCAATAAACCTCAAAACCACTAGGCCCAAAACCAGGGCGTTACAACTCTCCCCCTCTTAAGAAAATTCATCCCCAAAATTTACCAGAGAAAATAAAAGCAAAAACTGCTCCAACAACCTTGACTCATGTTCTCACTTGACTTTCTTAACATCGCTGTGTCTCCACAACACCCAACAAGCTCAACCGTTTTTCCACGTAAAACCTTACTACTGGTATAAAGGATATCCACCAAATCCTTATCATAAGATAAACACAATCCTAACTCGATGCCTTCCACCACATAACATGCGAGGAATCCAACCGATACCCCCACGACATCATCACATAAAACACACCATGGAACCCCTCCAACATAGGAGGTAAACCCAAACAATAAACAACAGGTGTAATATCCCAATTTTTGGCTAGTGACCAAAATGTAAATTTTGAAAATTTTATGGCTAAAGTATAAACTTTGGAAAAGTTTAAGGATCAAAGTGCAATTCTCAAAAGTTAAGTATTTTAACCCTTTAAATGAATAGTTTACCCCCAAGAATGACATTTTCGTGTTACCCGGATTTTTCGTATGGAGTTTGTATTAATGGTTATAAAGCGATAAAGTTCAGGAAAATATTCTGATAATCGAATTAGGCTAAAATTTCAGAGATAGTTCCGTGGACCTTAGAAGAGTCATAAAATATCATTTTATGTATATTTGGATGTTAAAAAGATTGTAAAAAATTTAAATCGATTGAAATGACATGGAATGATAATTTTGTAAAAAAGTTGATCGGTAAAGGGCATTTTGGTCATTTCGCCCAAAAGGGACATTGAAGGAATTTTGAGATTTCTTTTATTGATGAATAGTGGCTGATTAGAATCCTAATAAGTCTAGTTGGAATGTTGCAAAATGACAAATTAGAAATATAGATCTAGTTGGAGGGTATTTTTGGAAAGTGGAATTTATTAAATTAAAAATTCATTTTTCATAATACAAGTGTCTTAAATACATGAAATATGAAGGAAATATCAGCCAAATACCGTACAAAATCGTGGTGAAGAGAAAAAGAAGAGAAAAATTTTACAAGTTCGATTTAAGTCCTGAATCTCGGTTTTCAGGTAATCTTTCGAACTACAAAGTTGTTCTACTTGTCGAGCTCTATCTTTTGATGTAAATAATTCATAGAATAATTGCTTGGTTGATGAGATTTGACATGAGGAAGAAATTAGGATTTATGAACAAATTGGGGCTTTTATGATTTTATGAATCCATGGTTGATTTTAAGTTAGAATCATGCTTGTATGATGTTAGAATCATGTTATTGAGTTGTGATTTAAACCCTACATATTTTGGTTTGTATAGAGAAGATCAGGGTTTATGGATTCAAGTCTAACTTAGGGTTTGTGATGTTGGATTAATGATCTAGTAAGCTTGATTTGTTGTTTAGAAGTAAAACCCTAAGTTAAATACATAGGGACCATTTCGGTAAGCTTTAAAATTAAGGGATCGGATCTGATTTTTTATGAATTTGATGTGTATCTATTTTATTAATGATGTTAAAGACATGAAAATGAAGTTAGAATGCTAAACCGATGATTAATCGCATTAGTGACCATTTTGACAATTTGTCAAACTTGAATGTTCTATTCGGCAAAGAGGATATGTAGAAGGAGTAAATTTGATTTTTAGTTAAAATGATGGAATTGATGTAGTAATGTTGATTTGAGGACTAATTTGCAAAGTTAAGAAGCTTGAATCCTTATATTGGAAATTTGATGACCATTTTGACAAATAAAGAGAAATTAGAGGAGTAAAGGTTTAAGCTTATTTTAATGAATGATGTAAAGAGAGCATATGAATACAAGCTTTATTCTAGCCATTTGAAGTAAAGTGATGAGATTAAATTGAAAAGTAGAGAAATAAGGAGCATTTGGTGTAAATTAAAAGTTATTCATGGAAAGTTATATTGAAATTTGAATTATGACAGTAAGTTTTAAAATTTGCCATAAATTCTAGAAAAATGGTTAGATGATGAATTTTATATCGTTTTAAAGATTTGTTAGCCTAGTTTCGTTTCCAACAAACTGAAATTGATTTCGAGTTCTGAGTTAAAAGATATGAATTTTTAATCGAATGAAGGTCAGAAAAATTACAGAGCAGTTTCTGCCTGGACAACTCTGTGACATGAATGTAAAGAATTTTTATAATTTTTTGTAGATTTTATTAATTTATGTGTCTTATACCTTTAGAACCCTTATCGAATCTAGTTTTTGCAGTAGAAAGGAAATTGAGAACCAATATGTATTCTACCCTATAAAAGTAAATCTTTGAAGGTAGCGCAAGCTGTAAAAAAATGGAATTTGAAACATTTTGTATTTAAATGTTAGTTAGCAAGCTCGGAAGAGTTAATGGAAGTTCAAATTGGTCACTATAGACCATAATGTGTTTTTGAACAGTACAAGGAAGAAAGGGAAATATTTGGAAATTTTATATTCGAATGATTATATTAGACAACATGTTTAAGGTATTGTTAGATTTTGAATCTAACAAATATTTTATTTTATTCATGTGATTAATGAAGTCAAGTCCGAATCAAAGAAGGTTCAAGGTACTATGAAAGAAAGGATCGAACTAGGACTTAGTGAGGCATTGTGTTAAGTGGCCAAGGTGAGTGGCTTAATTATTACTTAATTATGCATGGGATAAAGGGAGGCTTGCGATAAGCCAACCTTATTTATGAATGCATGATATGATATATATTGAAGTTATGTTCTACTGTTTAAATGTGGTAAGTAATATGGTGAGCAATGTGGGGACAATGTTCCTAACATGTGACTAAAGAATTATTTATGATATGTTATGTTCATAAAAAAATAAGAATAAGTGATGTGTTTGATACATGATCGCTGACTGGACAATTTTTCTTAGTAAATAAGCTAATATGGCTTGAATAACATACTATTTTAAGTATGAGAACTTATATGTGAAATATTATGATAGTCACTATAATTGATATGTTATTTGAATTGGTAAGAGCAAGTAATATGTATAATACATTGTTAATGCTCTAATAGATATTTTGTTATAGTATACATGATATTATCTGGGTTATGAACTGCCATTATGATTTATTGATGACACCTGATATGATAACTTCTGATCATGATATACATATATCTGTATGCCCAAGTATTACAAACTGGGAGTCCTTGGTATAGTTGGCATGCCATAGAGTCTTAGCAACTGCATCATTCTATTTTGATATCTGTCTATTTTGTGACTAATACGGTGTCACATCCATCTTGGGTATCTAAGCCCATGGTGCTAAGTGCACTAAAGAGGTGCTCATATGAGGAGCAAAGAGCGCCCTTGATTATATGAGGAGCAAAGAGCGTCCTCGAGTACGTACTCATCTGTCTGTTCCGTTTGGCACTACAGTGTCATATTTCAGATGACTTGCGTACCTAAGGTCTCATAAAGTATACTTTGGGCAAATTTAAAAGATTAATAAAAGTGCAGGTAATCGAGCTAGTGAGATTGACAAATTTTGTTATGCACTAAGTTTTCTACAAAGCTTTGGTACTAAGTACGAGAAATAACAGGTTCTCCGTACTCTCTGTATTTTTCATAAGATCAGTATTTTTCTCGATTATGTCAAGCTCAGTAATATTTGTATTTCTTTGTTTGATATGTTAGGCAAAGAATTAGAATTATGATAAAGTTTGCCATGAAATGCCATATGAACTGATTATATTATACTATGAGAAGCATGTTGAAGTATGTCAAGTAAACATGATGAACTTAATACAAGTAATTTATCAGTTATACTTAGATAAGCTAGATATAAAAATAAGCCTTGAATTATGTTCATGTCAGTTATTTGATAATCTTATATGCTATGCCTCACTAAGTGAATACTTAGCGTGTGTTGTTTCACATTTAGGTTATTGGAAACTTACCGGGAGAGGAGTCAAGCATGTTGATCAAGCTGCAATCTGCCGAACATTAGTAAGACATTCTAACTTATGATATTCTCTAGTGGGCATGTATCAATTTATTTGTTAGTTGTTTTAAAGGTATAAGTTTGATTAATAGTCAAATAAATATGAATTATTCGTATGGTTAAAGAATTACCGGTGATGATTTTTAATCGGGTAACATTTTATTTATCGTTTATAGTGTAACGATTTTAAATTCAAGAAAAGGCCTAGGCAGTGTACCTAGTTTTCACCCTGAGTTACATACTTATTTTAATAGCTGACTAACATGTTTTATAAACCAATTCAGGGTCAAAACTAGCAATCTACAAATAGGCTATGAATACCTCAAAAGTCGAGAAAGGGTTATTTTATAAAATAGTTTTATGTCAGATGTTTTAAAAAAATTTATTTACAAGTCTAGAATTATGTTAAATAATATTGTGACATCCTCAATGTGTATTCGTACTATGAGTATACGTTAAGGGTGTTACAATAGGACCCACATGCTCAACAACCTCGTACGGTCCACCAAAACCTCGGCTAAACTTCTCTTTCGGCCCAAAACGCACCACCTTCTTCCAAGGTGACACTTTTATGATCACCCGACCATCAAAAACACACTCTATAACACTAAACCTCAACTCTGTGTAGCATCTCTAACAATCCAAAGCCGCCCTCAAGCACTCACATGTCAACTTTACTTTCTCCCTGCCGCCTTACAACACGTCATACAAGGGAACATACTTTTCCCCAACCTCAGCCCCATACACGAGCGTACGACACCTCCTACCACACAACGCCTCGTACGGTGCCCACTGTATACTAGCCTGATAACTGCATTGTAAGCAAACTCCCCCAAAGGAAGTTGCTTTTCCTTGGTAATTTGTTGCATTTTTATGTGCATTTTTGGTGTATATAATTGTTTACATCATAACATAAGCCCTCTACCCGGGCTTTATCCAACTTAAGTGGGAGAAAAATAGCTATGCCTTCGTGAGTAACCCTCTACATGGGCTAGTGAAAAACTTTCGGGGTCCAGAGTACCTATGCTTTCATAAGTAACCCTCTGTATGGGCATAGTGGAAATGCATCCCTTCGAACTGTGTTCGATCTTCAAGCTTGTGATGGGCCAGGCTCGAGCATCTTATCCACCTTAGTAGGTGGGTAAGAGCTGCTCGAGAACCTTTTTAAATCCAAGCTCACATGTTTGAGAATCTAAGAAACCCACCCTATTAGAGCCATGTGGAAAGCCCTAGAGAACTAGAATGCATGCGGATTAGGATTTATTTTTCTATAATATTTTTTGTATTTATGTTTTATTATTACGTACTGATGCTTTTCTTGCCTACTTGTATTTTTAGATCATACATCACGTTGTATTCTGTTGGTATTCTGAAACATTAACTGGTCAGCGATCATGAGTGTTCGAGTTGCGTTATCCAGTTTTGGGATCCCTTGTTCAAACACCAACATCAAAAACAAGTCATTAGAGCTCCAGCTCCAGCACAGAGACAATGTGCAAAAAGAAACAACTGTAGATTTGCTGAAGCAAGTGCATATGGGTTTGTCTCACAATCATCTGCCAGGACTAGTTACCATTTGGGAGAGTTTAGAAGCCCAAGACCGGGCCATATTCACCAAGAAGTATGGAGACAGCCCTTCTACTTGAAGTAGAGATAGACGAGCTCATGGTTCTAACAGCTATGGAGTTCTAGGATCTGGCCTACCATTGCTTCATCTTCAATTAGGAAGGCGTGACTCCCGCCATAGAAAAGTACATAATCCTACTACGCCTAGAGTTAAAGAAGCTTGACAAGATATACTAGAAGGAGAAGAACTCCGATTATCAGAAGAAATTTGTCAAGCTTGCTGGTCTAGACGTAAAATAGGTGAACTCTCATCTCGCAGAAAAGAACAAGAGCCCATGTTTCACTTGGGGTTCATCTATTGCCAGATCGTGAAAGACGTAAAGCATGTGAGGGCCCTTGATTTGCTCATCTTGGCCATCTATAGGTTAGTGATATTCCTTAAGGTTTTGGGGCATATTGAGATAACCTTAGTTGACTTGATAGCCTAGAAGAACGTGAACCCTGTTCCATCAATTTTGGAAAAAGCCTTTAGGTCCCTAAACTTTTGTCAAACCTGAAGAAGATGTCTCTTTACCATTGCAGAGTTATTTTTGGGACAATGAGAAGATAAGCAAACACCCGTCGTCTAGAGATTTGATCCCAATCAGAGAAGTTACCAAAAAGCAATGGTAGCAAAATAGGAAGTGAGAACATTGGGTGCCTTTTTTCGAAACCTTTTCAACAATGATGCGACATGGAAAGCCCCATGGATGTACCCAATGCAAATTTTATACAAGTGCGAAAGGATAGAGTGGGTCCCTCTCATAAGCTTGTAGGGAGCCACCCGTTACACACCTCTGCTCATGCAACGCTAATATGGGTCCCAGTAGTTCATTCATGTTACTCATGGCTGTGGGAAGAGGAGTTCTCCTACACGGAGGAAAATTCCACAAAGTGAGTCATGGAGTTCGCTAGTGAGTGGAAATGAACATATCGAATAGAGGTGGCCCATATTTGTCGATATTGTACCGAGTATGCAAGTTGGTGAAGGCAAAAGATTTACAACATAGGCATTCCAGTTTTGGTGAGCTAATTAGATAACCCTTAGCCTGACATCCTCATGATCGTGCTAGAGATATAAAAGCAAGACTTCGAGAAAGAAAAAGGGAATCTATGGGGTAGAGTTATTGAACTTGAAGGCAAGCTCATTGCAGAATAGTACCAAAGATAGGGGTACCAAAAAGAGGAAGGGGCTGAAACTTTGGCAATGTGAGGTCGGGAAACAAATGGAGAAGGTAGACCAAATTGCCGGGGAAAAGCAACACTTGGAGGAGCAATACTCGAAAACACGTAGAAGCCTCAAAAAATACTGCGAGCAGAATCGAGAACTCCAAGAGAAATTGAATGAGAAAGAGAATAAGGGTGCTGAAGTCGAATTGCTCCATTACAGTCTCAAAGACTTGAAGAAATAGTTACAAGCACATAAGGACTATATTCGTACCCTTATTGATGACTGGACTATGAGAAGATCCAATGGGCCGACACTAAGCGGTCTGTGAACATTGCATGCTTGGGCAGACAACTGTACATTGATCATCTGACTCAACAACACTTGAAGGTAGTCTCTAAGGCTCGCGAGATGAAGAACCAAGCTAAAGATTTGAGAGAGAGATTCCTCCCAACTGGGAAGGGTGGGCAGCATCTGTTAGACTTTCTGGATGAGGCAGTGAACCAGTACTAGCAGGTTAGCCAGTTCTCCGGCCGTATTCAGAGAGAAGCCACACTAGTTAGAGGATTCGAGCAGCCAACACTAAAGCGCATTATAGGAGGAGAGCGGTAAGATTAGGAGACTATTTTCTTTATTTTTGAGAATAATGTGCACTCAAACCTTATGATCTATGAAGTGCACTTTTGATTTTGAAATATCACCAATTTTGCATTATTTGCATTTGCAGTTTTACATTCACATCATTGAACATAATAACTTGAATTAAAATAAATAAACAAAACAACTAACTATGGGAAGTTCGATCGCAATTGAAAAAATTACGCACAAGTACAATACCCATTCCCAAACTCAAAAAGCAGACATTGAAAACAGAATGACAGTAGTAAAAGTTAGCTTGAAGAGAGCTCAAGACCAGCTCAGGAAGATCGAGAAGGATCTGAATGAAGAAATCACCAATGCCCAAGACAACACTGTACTCTAAATAGTGGCCATGCTTGGCTATGAAAACCCTGAAGCTGTCAAAGCCCTTAAGAATGCGAATGCGGCGATACCACCGCAAGAAATGAATCGTGAAGCACTCAAAGGGAAGGTTCAAATATATTTTCTAGGAAACTTGAACACTGCTCTGGTGGAGTCTGGGGCAGGTCGAGGCGACAATCAAGACATCGAAGTTCTAGACCTTGATGAGATGGATCAAGGTAGATAAGAAATTAGAAGATTGTTGTGATAAACTGGAGGGAATTGTCAAAGCCCTGCAAGGAGTCAACATTCACTGCGGCATATACACCATGAACTTTATCTTGGTGACAGATCTGGTCATTCCCACCAAGTTTAAGACACCAAATTTTGAGAAGTACGAAGGAACCACTTGCCCTTTAGCACATTTGACTATGTATTGTAGGAAGATGTCCTATTACTTTGACAATGAGAAGTTGCTTATACACTTTTTTCAAGACAGTTTGATCGGGTCTGCCGCCTGTTGGTACGCTCAACTAAGTTAGCCCAATATAAAGACATAGATAGATCTGTCAAGTACCTTTATCGAATAGTATAAGCATGTCACTGATATGGTCCTGAACTAGTTTGTATTGCAAAGGATGAAACAAAGGGCTAACAAAAGCTTTCGCTAATACGTACAGAGATGGCGAGATGTGGCCGCCCAAGTTCAGCCACTGCTGTTAGAAAATGAGATCATGCCCATGTTTGTAGAAACATTGGAGGGGCACTTCTATGATCGGAAGATAAATCACACAACCAAAAACTTCACAAATATGTTAATGAAAAGGGAATTGATCTTGACAGCTATAAAAAGCAAGAAGGTTGACACGAGTCAAATAGTTGAAAACCTACCAAAAGCTGAAGCAAAAAGTCAAGGAAACAAGCATTATTATGCCCCATACCTATAACATATGTGGAGTTATTCCCATAGTTGGTCAAATCTCGACTAGTGGTGCCTCAACACCTCATTCCAATGTCGCCACTATACCTTCTATGGTATGATGTAGACGCATGCTGTGAGTACCATGTCGGGATCACAAGGCATACGATCGAGAACTGCACTACCTTCAAAAGGGTGGTGGAAAACTTGCACAAAGTAGGCATGTTGTCATTCGACGAGATAGAAAATAAAGAAAATTCCTTGCCAAATCATCAAGGTGCGGGGGTAGATGCCATAATTGAAGAAAATGATAAGTGGGGTAAAGGAACGAGTGTCTGAAATCAAAGCTCCCTTAAGATGGGTTTGGTTCAAAATGGTCAGCACCAGAATATTGGCCACAAGAGCAAAAATCAAACAACCCAGAGATAAGCCTTACCATGAATATCACAGAGAGGAAGGGCATGAGATTCAGTGTTGCTCGAAGTTTAGACATTTGGTCCAAACCAAGATGGACAGTAAAGAACTAGAGTTCTTCAAAAAAATGACACATGCAAGATAATAGAAGTTTATGCATCGGAGGAGCACCCGATGAAGAATTTTGCTAGATTTAAACCCTTGGTAATTAGAACCAAGGCCAAAGCTGATGAAGTACCGAAGCACGTGGTACGACGACTGGTGATAAGGGCGCTGACCCCTTTCCCCTATGATGATAGTAAACGAGTTCCTTAGAACTATGCTTGCTACATGGTAACCTTAGAAGATCCAGAACAAACCAAGTATGAGTCCAAAGAAAATGTCGTAAATGAAGTGGGCTACTTCATGAGAAGTGGAAGATGCTATGTCCCACTTGTTGCTGAAGATAGGGATGCAACACAATAGAAGAATATCGTAGACAAAGAGCCAAGAAGGGATTTTTACGAAGATCAGCCAACGAAATACCACAAGCCCGTAAAAGAGTCAAAGGCCCAAGAATTTATGAAGAGCCTCAAGCTTAGTGAGTGCAATGTAGTGGAGCAACTTTACAAGCTCCCATCAAGCATCTCTATGCTATCGTTGCTATTAAGCTCCAAAGGGCATCGTGACACCTTGCTCAAGATCCTTAATCATACATTCGTGCCAAAGAAAATAACAACCAGCAAGCTGGATAGGCTGGTTGGCAACATTGCTGTTGATAATTTCATTTTCTTTAGCGACGAGGAAATTTTGGAAGAAGGAAGGGGATCGTACAAGGCCCTTCATGTCTCTACCTGCTGCAAGGGGAACATGTTAACAAGGGTCCTCATAAACGACAGTTCAGCCTTAAATGTCCTACCTATGGCCTCGTTGAAGAAATTACCAATAGACAATTCCCATATGAAGGTGTACCATAACAAGGTCAGAGCTTTTGACGGAACTTATAGTGACGTGTTGGGAAAAATAGAAGTCCCTCTACAGATTGGACCATCCATCTTCGAGGTTGATTTTGTGGTGATGGACATCAAGTCCACTTACAGTTGCTTTTTAGGACGTCTTTGGATCCATTCAGCTAGTGTTGTTCCCTCTACGCTGCATCAAAAATTAAAATTTATGGTCGATAGATAACTCATGACCATTGGCACTGAAGAGGATATCATCACCTCAGTGTCGACTAATGTACCTTACATAGAGATTGATGTGGGGGAATTAGAGTGCTCCTTCAGGTTGCTTGAATTGGTTAGTGCAACCTTTGTCTTCGAAGGAAACAAGATCTAAAGGCTAGGGCTTTCCAAATGCACGAGAATGCAAGTAAAGTAAACTTTAGGCAAATGTGCCAAAACAAGAAAGGGATTTGGAAAATATCGTCAAGGAAGAGTATACCCGGTGACCATTGTTGAGAAGAAGAACTGATTTGGGCTAGGATTCAAGCCCAATACAACACAGGGAAGGACCACGATAAAAAAGAACCAAGAGAGAATAAAAGCTAGACTGAGAGGGGAGGAGGTCGCATGAGACCCAATAACATTTCCGCCCTTTAATTTCACTTTTGTTCTAAGGGGATTTATGAACCCTAATCTAACCCAGGATGAGGAATAGAGGAATGAGATCACCAAAATGTTCGAGAATTTAAGCATCAACGTTGTGCTAGAAGAGGAAAAAGAGGGTGGATATCTGTACATGATCCATCTATGTTACGAGCTTAATAATTGGACTGTAGAAGAACTTCATGTAGTTTTGAAATCTCTTTTAGAGTAATTCTCAAAACTAACCCTCTATTTTAGCCCGAAAATAGTAAGGGATCTTTTATGTAAGGACGTATGCTAAACCATTTGGTTCCCATTCAATAAAAATGTATTTTCTTCAATAAGCTTTGTGTGGCAAACAATATTTAAACACCAAAACACAAAAATAATAAAACAAAACCAAATCATTCATTTTTCTTTTTTTGCAAACATCGACATATATCCTCGTTTCTTATCCTTATAGGTTTCCAGATATCAATGGCGTAAGCAATCTTGAGTTTTAATCGCAGGTTAATTTCAAACAAACCAAGTGTCCAGAAGGGTTCAAAGATCCTAACAATGAAATTGAATGTGATGTCCCAGAGGACTTGCTTCTGTTGATGGAGAGCAAAGAGAAGCAAATTGTTCCCCATAAAGAGCATATAGAAATTTTAAACCTCAAAAATGAAGAAAAAAGGTGCAAAGTAAAGGTCGGCACCACCATTACTGCTAAAACACGACAAAGTCTAATTAAGATACTGTAAGACTAAAAGGACATATTTTCCTGGTCGTACCAAGATATGCCTGGTTTAAACACCGATATCATGGTCCATCGGTTGCACATAAGGCTTGTCCATCGGTCTAGAGAGAATTCTAGCTCACTGGCAATAATACACCGAAAGAGATTAGTAATGCAAGTCGAGCATATTTTTTATAGCTCATTGGGAAGATATTGATTTCGAATAAATCTTGCAATCTTCTTCACCCATGGTATCTACCATTTCTTTCATTGTCATCAGAAGCTGCTAATTATAGTTGGGATTAGCAATGTTGGCATTCTTGTACCGTGATTTGTGCAAGGCAGCTCAATTAGATGATGTTGAGAAGGCAAAGGGTGTTGGTGTATGTTTGTTGTCATTGCAAGCTTGGTCATGAGAACGACTTCCATTTTTACATCAGTTACTCAAAGTTTGAGTAATTTTCCTCTTGTTAGTAGTAATATTTTGACTTTGATTTGGAAGTTTAAATTTGCTAAATTATAAAATATTCTTTATTTTAACTAAAAAATAATCAAAGAAATGCTATTTGGATGTGTATGTAGATGGAATGCGAAAAATGCTCACACGAGGTTAGCACACAACAATTTGAGAGTGTTTAGATCTTAGATTGACTTGTCTTGCCAAAATGAGGTATTAGAATGAAAGTTAGTTTTGCATGTTATTTTTAAGTAATTAATTACTCTGATGTATTATAATCATATATAATTTTTGTATTTTATTTGGATGTCATACACCGATGCACTCGTAAATTTACCGATGAATTGATAGTGGATTCCAATCTCTGGTGTACGGCTACACCGATGATCCACTTTGCTTTTGTGGAGTTCCAGTACAAAGGGAGGGTGCTAATTGGTGTGAAAATGTCACACTTTTTAGTGTAAGCTAGACTATCAATGCAAGAATAGAAATAAAGAAATCTTGTTTGAATATCGATCCCACGAGGATGGTGTATTACATTTATACTTATGTCACTACAATATAGTACTGTGGAAGTAGTAGTTGTGGGTGCAATGGTAGTTGCAACAGTAGAATAAAAGGAGAATTTATGATTAAGTGTGATAGCAATAGCGAAAGGTAATAAAAGATAGAGAACAATGAGAATAAAGCCTGGATCTTCTTGGCTCAGCTCGGCAAAAAGGTCAAGGGCGATTCAAGGTAAGATTTGGTTTAATCAGCGATGTAGTGGTCAGCTTGAGTATTAGCTTCTATTTAATCTTCAATCATCGACTCAGGGATAAAGATCAGCCTCAACTCTTATTGTAAGTCAAGTCTAAAGCCCCTTGAGCGAGTGGATCAACTTTTATTGCATCCATACAACTTTCGTTGAAGAAACTCGTTAATCTGACTCGTCACTGTATCCATCGATGTCAGTGACAGGTTTTAACATTCGCATGCAAAAATTAAATAAAATCCAACAATTAAAGCTTAAGAAAAAGCTAGCACTAAATTATATTAAACTAAGAAAATAGTTTGAATAAGTTCAACAAGGTACAGAAAATTAAACCATAGTCAAAACGAGCACAAATACTAGTAAATCTTCAAAACAACGTTAAAATAAAGAGAATTTTAAGAAGATAACAAGATATTTCTTTGATTCAGCACTCGATTCCTCGTTTTCTCAGATTAATCTACTTCAATTTGCCTTGGATCTCTAGAAAATAAGCTTAAGACGTCATAGAAGGAGGATAAAAGCTTAAAGGTAGAAGATGATGTGAAAAATGGAATAAGTGTGACTTTTTCTTTCCTCCAAAATAGTCCTTATATAGTCCATAGAGGAAGGACACATGTCCTGTAGGTTATTTGTGTGCTCAACGTCGTACAAATTTGTTATAACAAATTGGACAGCTAGCATATTCGTTCTTATCCTTAGGCAAATTGGATAGCTGTTAGATGCAGTGTTGAACTGGCTGCAGTGGTAAAAGCTTTCTCTGCAAGGACATTAGTATTGCAGTGACAACAAGGAAAAAATATGTAGAAATATACAAAATACGAGCAACTGAAACTAAGTTAGAAAATATGCAGAAATGGATGCTAATGTGGGGACAATAAGACCTATAAATCAAGGGAAAATACATGCTTTTTAAAGAGCTATCAGGTGCTGAGGCAGTTTGGCTTTCACCAGTACGTTGGGAAATCGTCCATGCCCAGTACGTTGATATGTGGAACAACAGACATTTGTTGTTGCCAAACACACTCAAATTCAATCTGATGATTTGGACTAGGGTAATTCAGAGTACATGATCTACTATCTTAATAATGGAAAACTGTACTTGACTACTCTATAAGAACGAGAAAATGCTGAAGATATAAAAATATCATGGTCCTTGTGAATCATCTAATACTGTAACGGGCTTATCTTGAAGTCTAGCGAATAAATATCAGAGTGAATATGGTACACCAGATATATATTCAATACTTCTCCAACCACATATGTACAACCAACAGTGGGCGGGAGCTCGGTAGCTAAACTAGTGGGCGAGAGCTCGGCAGCGGATGATTCTAAAGCATACATACCCAAATTTTATCATCCACAGTCACCTATTTACTCGAGCTTTGTCAGAAACATGGACAATCAGGGGATTATAGATTTCACTTCAAATACATCATTTTACAATACCACATTTTCACCACAGATAGGAGGGCATAATGATGACTATGTGTTTACAACACCGCCTCCTATAACTATGGTGATTGATTAGGTGAACAATGACGAACATGAGGTGACCATTGATGAAGATGATGTGAACAATGATGAAGAGAATCACGTTGCACTACAAAGACCACAACGAGATCTATGACCACTGCGACATTACTATTCCACCATACTCTGACATGGACAAAAATTGCATAGAAAATGTTTTCATATGATTCAATGTAATACAAATATTTAAATTTGAATATTATTGGTTTCGATATGTGATAGGCTTTTAATTCCATTTGCAAGATGAATCTCAAAAATTATATTTGAATTTTCGATACAAATATTATATTTGTTGGAGCATTATAACATAAGCAAGTAAACTAAAGTACTAAACCCATATTCGTATATAGAAATAAGTCCCTAAGCCATTGAATTTTTTTTTACATTTCAAAACTTAAAACTAGCATTTCAATAAAATAAGCATGACCTAACATAACATTTCAAAATAGAAACTATTTTCAATACAAATCCCAAAAATCTGAACAAGTCAAATATAAAAAATGTTAAAATGTTCATTCGAATACAAATAGAAAGAAACCAATTTTAACACAAAGAGTGAAAGGAAATCACCGAGGCATGCCATGTAAGTTAGTTGATTTGGACATTTTTTGGAATGTAATGTACCCCTACATTGGGTACATCTCTTTGGTTTTCCTGCCTGACACCAGACCGAATCGAGCGAGCTACATTGGGTTTCCCAAAACAAACCCGAAAGAATTACTTTAGAAAGGGGTCCATTTTTTTCAATTTATCTTATCTAAATGCATAACTAAGTCCTAAGGTGATCATGCTAGCAGCGGTGAAATTTACAACTCAATCGGGCGTCGATTTGACATCTAATTACACGAGATTGCATTTTAGGGACCAAATTGTAATTTTTGATATTTACAAGGAATTATTTAAATCCAAAGTTACCAATCCTTAATTAGTCATGTTTCATGCCATCATGTTAAATATCAACTTAAAATGATCACCCAAACTCATTTAATTGCATGATCAAGAAACATGGACTAAATTGCAAAGATTCAAACTTCTGAAAGCATTTTAATAAAAATAACTAACTGTGTATCCGTACACTAACACCCCATATCGATACGGGTATAAATTTCAAAGGGCGTATTGGTACGATCCTCAAGCATACCATACGGGTACTCAATATTCAAAACCAAGAATCCTAGTCGCCAAAGGGCGTACCAGTGCCCTTGTGCTGACACGAAGCCAAATTTCAGCTATGCGTACCGATGCTTACAAGGTGCACCATTACGTCTAGGCAATTTTACCCAAATTGAACCGAGACAGGTCCCCACGTACCGATCCCTAAGGACTCGTACTAGTACAGACAGACCTGTAATGACCTCTTGGTTGAACATATGACACTTTGGCTCAATTTAACATACTCTAATCAACATCTAATCATCATATAACATCCCAAAAAATATTTCCACAATCATAAGATCATGGTAAAGGATTATACACAACTTAACTAATCCAACCAAAGATCCTATAGGCATGATCTCTACCCAAGCATGCAAAATGTATCCCAACCCCTCAAATCCCAAATATAAAGCATCATACAAGTCCAAAACACCAAACATAACTTATACAACCAGGGAGTATCCAAAACAACTCTCCCAAATACAACTTGGTCACATTACCTCTTATTACTACTAAGTATTTATAAAACCATACTTTAAAATACTTCACCCCTTGGATATCCTCTTGCTTACTCGCTGTTCGAAAAATGCTTATCTTTCTGCATTTATGAGAAATGAGAGCATATGCTATAAGCTTAGTGAGGGAATCTCAAAAACACTCATCAATGTATTTTAAACCATTTAATTTCAAATCAAGTTTATATTGCTCATGACAAAATCATCTCATGCTTCTAAATTCTCTCCAAATATGCACATTTAAATCATTTGCAACACATATATCATGGATTCTATCATAAACCTCAATTTAAGCTTCATATGCCAAAATCTCTAAATAGCAGCTTAAATAACATCTCATGTATAAACCATATTATAAAAAACATAATCCATCTCTAATGATACATCATCTTATATATTGTCAATCAAGTGACTCAAAACCAAGTTCCATTCTATTTTATAAAAACACATTGGATACACAGATTTCCCAAGTGTTTTCTTCGACCACTTCGCATACGTCCTCGAACCGGAGCAGCCCTCAATTGTTATAACATATAAATCCACTACCAGGAGAATTGGCACACTCTTGACCCCTCGACCGCTGCGGTTCTCATGGTGGAGCATGGCACACACTTGACCCCTCGACACACATGAGGTGACTTATTAGAGTGCACTTTTAAACCCTATGGCTAGCCAACTATATCCGATAACATTTAATCTCAGCCACTTGCCAATATACTCAATAAAACCATATTACCTTACAGTTTTACATATGCATCAAATCAAATCAATTTCCAATACATTAAACCATGTATTCTAGTATATCAAAATTCTTTCATAAATCATATTTCATTCTCAACAATCATCATATATGATCATTTGCAACATCTTTCATTTCTAAAACATGCATATAAAAGTAGGTAATCAGAATCATAAATCTGTCCATGAGATTATATTTTGCAAAATTAAAACCGAGAGCAAGAATAGCCAATACTTACTTCCAAGCTTAGACAAGTGTTTCAAACTTAATCTAAACTTGCTAGACCTCCTTCAAACCTTTTAAAAGCAGTAAAACACATTTCCACTCACCAACAACACAACGCCCTCTTGCCGTTGCGAGAATCAAGCTTTCGAAGCTTCCGTAACCTCTCCAAAAGCTAAAGGATCCAACTCCCCTACTTTACCCAATCAAAAACAGAGGATTAATGTACTTCTATGCATCTAAAATTTCCAACAACCATCTAACAAAACTTCACCTCAGTAAAAACCATCAAACACTTCCTTAAAACATCCAAAACCATCACCAAACTCAATCTAAACAAAGCCCAGCCAGAACCTAACCAATCTAACATCTTAACAACATCAATTAACATCCAAAACATCTTTATAACGTCCTTATACCTCCAGCAACCCTACAACACCAAGATCACTTCAAAATCTAACTATGTACAACCTAGAAAATTAGGAATTCACATAGTTTCCGGATTCCTTTAATTAATCTCTTCTTACAACATTAAAACAAATCTTTAAAGTGATTTAAATCAATTAGATTCAATACAAAACAGATCCATTTCAATATTCATCAATTTCCTCATCAAAACTCAATTTAAATACCATATTCATGATTTAATCATAATTCCATAAAAAATTAATTGTAAAGGATCAAGAACTTGGGAATTTTAATAAAGAACCTTTAATTAGAGGAGAGAAATGAAAATCGCATCTAATTGTTAATTTCTCCCTTAATTAGCAAAGATTGGATAAAAACTTTAAGAAACCGAGTAGATTTTGATGTAGAAATCAAAGGAATCATATAGAAAATAAAAAAGAAATCAAAAGAGATTGATTTTTTTAAATTTTGGAATGAAATTGATAGTTTGGCTGCTAAGAAAGTTGAGAGAAAAGTTGAGAACAAAAGTAGTTACATAAGAAAATGAAATTGGTTATTAAAATCTTTTTTATCAATTCTATTTTATTTTATTATTAAAACCATTTAAAAACTTTTTAAAAATAGCCTAAATTAAGGGAAAATCTGATGAAAAAGTTTGGTTAATTAGCTCCTTAAAGATTCTAAGTTTTGACCCTTTTACGATTTAGTCACCAAAATAGTTTTGAAATCTTTACATTTTAATCACCGGACCAAAATGTCCCAAAATCCAATTTAATTCCATCAAATTGAGTTTAACAAAACCTTTAGAATATCAATTAACTATTTTCTAGCATTTTCCATAATTTATTTTAGCCGAAAACAATTTATTAAGATTTAACTCCCGAAACTAGCTCGAATCGCCTAATAATGTTCTCCCAAACCGTCTAACCTACCTATCTAACATCTAGGTCCAAATTCAGGGCGTTACACATACTGCGGTTGTGAGGGCACATGGATATAACAATGCCTGGAACTCACCACAGTCGCACCATCTTTGCCTAAAACCGACTCGAAATATTTGGCAGTGGTCTCCATCGTTGTTGCGTACGGAATCAACAACATCAATAATCTGTTGATTTAGGTCGAACTTGTGAATAACCATTGATCTTGCCAGTTCCACATTCTTTCCCATTTGTCACAAGATCGGTACCCTAAATTTGTCCCCTATTTATCATAGCTTGGATTTTTGACCTTTTATCGGACCAAACCTTAGCTAACCTGTAGTTTGTCTCTCTCACCAAGCTTGCTATTGGAGATGGCGTGTTCCTTTTAATACATCATTTATGTACTCTACAAGGTTGGTTGTCATTTTCCCGTATCGTCGACCTTCATCATACGATTAGCCCATTTTTCCCTCTTGATATTGTTTGCCCACACCCAAACATCTTCGCCGTACTCTATAAATTTGCCAACTTCATCTCAAAATTTGGTCGAATTAGTTCATATCATGTTTCATAATATATGTTGTTAGCATCGAGATAAACCAGAACACATAAATAATTGAGTCTGACAAAATGAAAATTACTTACCCTTGCCTAAAACCGCATTGTGAATGTGAGGTTTTTTCTGCTTTTCAATAGCGTTCTTACGAATATGGCATATACAGTACACGAGATATGTGCACAGAGGTGTCCATCAGCTCGTTGGTCATTTAATTGCTGCTAAGATTACTTTTTCTCTATCGTAAATCAAACAAACCATATCTTCTCGAACGACATGCTCACATAAATTACTTAAAAAGAAATGCCAAGAGTCCGCTGACTCCGTATCAACAATTGCGAAGGCAATTGGGAAGATATTTCAATCACCATCTTGTGTAACGACAATAAACATCACATGTTTGTATCTTCCGTAGAGCCATGTGCCATCAACTTGGACCATACGTTTGCAAAAAGGAAACCTTCGATGCATGGCTTTAATGCCCAAAATAGTTGGTGGAATATTTGCTTCCCTTGAAGAAGTTAAATAGTTGGTGGAATATTTGCTTCCCTTGAAGAAGTTAACCTTCTTGGTTGCATGTATCCAAGGTTTTATACCTTACTATGGTATGCAGAATGAAATATACCATTACTTGTAATAAAGCAGTAACTCATTGAACAACTTCTCCTAATTATCATACATCTTTTTCAATGCCTTATCCCTTGCATGCCAACCCTTGCCATATTCTATTTGATATTCAAACTGTTGCTTAATAGAGGTCATAATCGTTGAAATAGAAATCCTTGGATTTGCTTTAACCAACACCTTCATGTGGTGACATATTACATTCGAGTCCAATTGGCAGTTGTCTTGGTTGATGGAATTTCGTAAACATGTGTGGTGACCATTGTACATTGTAATCACCCAATCTTCTTCATATTTAACACGTTATGCAAATAGAGCTCTCGGATTGGATTCTTTAACAATGAAGTCCACATTGCTTTCTGATGGAATACTCTTTAATTACCAATGTAGCTTTTTTCTTTTCTTCAAATTGAATCTCAACCGATAATTCATCATAGGGACCTGAACTTAATTGTGGCATGACCGGGAATTCAAGTGCCCTCATCGTATCGTAATCTATTAAGTTCACATGAGCGAGAGGTTCATACCATGTAATATCATCCCCGACTGAAACAAATTCACCACCACCAAAAACATATTCATTACCAAGGTCATCACTAGTAAAATTAGGATTTGTAGTTTGTTCATATTAGCTAGAATCAACAAGCGTTTCTCCCCATCAACCTTGGAGATTTTCAACGTCAATGCAAATACTAGTATCAATAGTTGGGAACGTCAAAGCCACGACAAATGGATGAAATGCACTTGATGTCCCACTTTCCAGCATCACAACAAAATTGTTTCTAAACCTATATTTCTAGTCCTCAACCCCACTGCCAAAACCTATTTTAGAAGAACTTCCAAATATATTTCTAGACGAGCCGGGAACATCATATGTCCCATGTGCCTCAGTATGTAACTCAACATTTCGAATACCTATTGAATCGTGCTCTGCAATCATGATTAAAACATCAGTTCATCTTTAAGAGCTGTTGTAGAATATCTGTTGGATCGTGACATGTCTTCCACCTGTACCGCAAACCAACAATCTTAACTCCTATTTTCATTTTTATGTCACACTTTAGCTCTCGAAGGGAGATGTTCTTTGCAAACATCATCTTTGTAGTGTTTTCTGATTCAAATATAACACCAATATTAGTTTTCACAATTTGTTCATCGTGATGGAAAACTGCCATAAACATGTTGCTCATTGTCTCTACATGTTCAAAACCATATATACTTTTGAATTAAAATACAAAAATCAAAATGCAATATGACTAGCATACTAAATTTTAAATTATTACTACTAATATTTAAATTATCTTCGAATATATGAACATATGAACTTACTTACAGAATTATTTTTTCTTTAATTACCATAAATTCCAATTTCCACTCTTAATCAATAAATAGAAACTAAATTGTTTTTCTTCAATTATCATATTGTTATATTATATTACTATAATTTTTTTTCACTAAAAACCTAAACAATAACATAAAATTAAAATTATAAATGGATAACTACATATAATAACAACATTCTAAAATAAAATTAAACAAACAATCTATATATTAAAAACAAAATTAAAATATCAACTTACTATAATTTCTTCAAAATTTTCTCATCTTATTCTTCATCTTTACTCAAAATTTTTCTTAGATTTTCTTTCATATTTTACCTTCAACCTCACCTATTTAACACAAAAAACCCAACACACTAAACAATACAAAATTTCCCACCGCTATTTACCCCTATCATCTCTTTAATAACTATTTAAAATTCAAATTCAATACCCCTACACAATTTAAAATATTTTTTAATACCCCAACTGCCCTATTCTCAAGACTAATTAACAAAAATGTTACTCCATTCCTGAACCCAATGCATATATATCATCCTGCATGTAGAAGGATTCCCTAAAGTAATTAAGGGGAATCCCTGCCGTGCCTGCACCCACAACTTCATTTTTTCAGCCCTTCCATCCTTGCCTACCATGCCTGTACCCATTTGACCTCTATGTTGAAGACGGAAAGAAAGGATTTTGACTTTAACTGTAGCAAGACAGAACACTTTCAATCCGTCCTCATAGTTTATTTTTTTAATTTAAAAATTGGTTATTGTAGTAAGACGGAATTAAAGAATTTTGACCTCAAAATGCACTGCTCAAAGTACAATAGATTGAAAAATATTTTTCGGTGTACAATAGATTAAAAAAATCCACGGCAATATTGAGCCAATTTCCCGGGTAATAAACCAATGTTGGATTTTCACATCCAATGAGAAGTTGGTTTCGCTGAAACCAACAGGTTATTGTCTTTTCATCTAAATGTTTTTGCATTTTCTCATTTAGGCCCTCCAATTTTTCATCTTTTTTTCTTGTTTTTCATTAGCTATGTAATATTTTATTCATAGTTGTTTATTGTTAATTTGGATATGTAGTCTAAATATATATAATTCTTGATTATCTAGTTATTGCATTTTGTTAGTACTTATAAACACCTGCCGCCACGTGTTAAAACTAGAACGAGTAAGATTGCAGACGGTGTAACATAAGGGACATCCAGCGATGAGCATAACAACGCACACGGAGCACAATGTATAGGATCACCTTCGAACTGTGTAATATCCTTCATAATCTATGGCAAGAAGACAGAACTACGAGCAACAAAGCATCTCATTTGGCGGCCACGTGGCTACATGCATGACTCGCTACACATGACAAGGGAAACCTAGGATGTCTAGTTATAGCATGTCCAATCATCACGCCACGACAACCCTGTTGTGACATCTATCCCCGTAGTATAAAGAGCGCATGCAAAAACAAGAATAAACAATCTTCCACTCTCCAAGAGCACATTCCCACAACTTAGACACCGAACCCAACTTTAGACCCAGAATAACCATCGGGACCATCATCTCTGACCCTAATCTATTTTAACCATCAACAATTGGTACGGTGAGCATGGACCCTTCGCTTTTTCAATCCGATTCTCAAGAAACAGTCGTAGGGTACCCCAACGAAAAAAACCATGGAAGAGTGTATAAAGGAAGGGAAAAGCCAAAAAGAAGTGGAAGAAGAAACTCCCCCTATCTTTCAGGATAGAAGCAACCAGCTAGTCAGCATGCAGAGCCAGCTGGAAATCATGGAAGAATATACCCATACATCGCTAAGGCAGCTTAGGCAGCTTCAAGAATGTATCAGGGGATGAATACATTATTTGGTAGGAGAATACAACGAGAAAGGCCATAGAGAAATCTGAAACCATTATAATCAGGATGACTGAAGAGGAGTGCATGCGTTTAAAGAAAAGTAGCTGGGGTGCCATGACAGTAAGCCCTTTAGGAGACTCGGCTGAAAGCATACAAAATATGGAGCCCATAAGCCCCAACCTAAGGGAGGACGCCTACTACCCTATAGGAGTGGATAAGAATCGTGAAAATATGAAAATAATTACAGCGTTACTTAGAAAAAGCAAGCGAAAAACTCAAGCAAGAAAAAGGTCTGATTGGTATGCGAAAAACCAAATAGGGAAAAGACCATCGCTCAGTCTTAGAACATATCACCCTCTAACAGACCCTCAATCATGTCTCCTACATCATGCAAAACACTTAAGAATCCTGAAGCCTCCACCGCATATGAGGCCAAACAAAGTCAGAGAAAGATCGAGTAAAAGGTGCAAATTTCATAAGGATCAAGAGCATGACACAGATGTGTGTATTCATCTAAAGAATACAATAGAGTTAGTCGTTATCAGGGGACAATTAGATGATATCGTCAAAGACAAAGAAGGAGCACGCCTAATAGAAACACATGTGAAGAGCGAAAGATGTCTGAAGCAAAGCTTGGAACCATTCAACAGCCACGTTCGATGGCAAGGATGCAAGAAAATCACAATTTGTCACTAAATAGAAATACAACAAACACGAAAAGGTACTACCTAACTTACCTAATTAAAATATGCATTTTACTGTAACTTTTTGTGAACGCTTTAATAAGTATTTTATTCTGGAAGTTACATGTTCAATGCTATATCTAGATTTTTTCACTCAAATAAATACCATTTCCTGCTAATATGTTTCTATTCATGGTGAAGCAATCGCAAAGATGAACGGCACGATTGTCGCTTCCAAAGCAAGCAAGCAAAAGTAAATAAAGTGTTGTATGAGCATCTGCCACTTTTAAGAAGTGTGCATATAGGAATCAGCTCAACGATCGTCGCTTCCAAAGCAAGCGAGCAAAAGTAAACAAATACCATATGAGCATCGGCCATTTTTAAGAAGCGTGTATATAGAAATTAGCTCAATGATCGCCGCTTCCAAAGCAAGCGAGAAAAAGTAAATAAAGGGTCGCATGAGCGTCTTCCACTTTTAAAAAATGTGTATATAGGAATCAACTCAACAATTGTTGCTTCCAAAGTAAGTGAGAAAAAGTAAACAAAGGGTCGTATGAGTGTCTGCCACTTTTAAGAAGAGTGCATATAGGAATTAGCTCAGCGATCGTCACTTCCAAAGCAAGCAAAAATAAACAAAGGGTCGTATGAGCGTCCGCCACTTTTAAGAAGTGTGTGTATAGGAATCAGCTCAATGATCGCCGCTTCCAAAGCAAGCGAGCAAAAGTAAACAAATGATCATATGAGCGTCTGTCACTTTTAAGAAGTGTGCATAAAGGAATCAAGTAAGAAAGTGTGGTACTCTCTATTAAGTGATGTGATAATGTAGGGGGAGAAGCATCTGTATAATTTACTCTAAGAGAATAATGACATTCACGAATATGGACCGACGAATAAGTACATGATAATCAAGAATTACCACACACAGAAAGCAAGACTTCATCTAGTGAAAACTAATACATTTATAAATGCACAAAAGGGGAACAAGGCCAAAAACTAATACATATTCAAATCAAATGCACAAAAGGTGTGCATAGTAAAGCAACCGCAAAAGATGAGCGGTATGCTAGCCACTTCCACAGAAGGTATGCATAGTAAATATAAATACCGAATGAGAAAACTAATACATGAGTGAGTAAATTTATTTCGATCGAGAACACTTTATGCAAGGGGGCAAAGTTTCTCCAAACTTAGAACTTCACAAATATTCCTGTAGCATTCCCAACCTGGATATCAAAAATTGGGCCTCAAGCCCAAAACCCAAACATAAAATTTCAAGACTAGATTTAGCCAACACATTCATTTCATAAAACCCATTAAGTGTAAGGATCTGAGTTGATAAATTGATTTAAAGCATTACATGGGAGCTCTATTTTAAATACATATTTAAAAGCATCTGACTTACAATTTAAAATACCAAAATAAGAGTTACAATACAACACATAGGGTCTTACGAATACATAACCCAAATATCTAAGTACTGTACTTAGACACAAGTTGATGCTGAGATCCTACTCTGGTGGTGCTCCAACGATGCACGTCAACCTACTAACGTGCAAACGAAAACAACAATTTTGGATGCTGAGCTAATGAAGCTCAGTGCATACACTTTCACTCAACCATGCATCATGTAAATCATAAATATGAGCAAGAAGCTAAGAATGACATCATAGCATAAAGGATGATATTGGCGCTACCTCTAGCCGCCTAAACACATAAATAAAGAAATACAAGATAATAGCCATTCACACATCACATGATACACCATACCAATAAACCTAGAGTGAGGCTTAGTGCCACACAGCTTTGGGAACATACACCCATACTCAGAATCTCTTGTTGAGCATCTTCAAATGAGATCTGACGCCATAATGCTTCGAGAATAAACATTCGAGAACATCTCACCATAGTGTTGCATTACTCTTATTGGGTTTTCGGATCCCACCAAACAAGATATTCAACCATACAATGCCCTTATGTGGCACACAACATTTAGTTGATCCACCAAGGATCCATATTGAATATTACAAGCAAGCCACCAAGGTTCTTAATAAGTTATTATTCATTTAGCCCATATATGAGGTTAATTTCTTAATTTCACTATTCATCATACCACCTTAGAGGCCTATTGGGCCTTAGTCCACAGATTATACTCTCCAAACTCAAAATATAATTTTTGGGTAGATTATCTAGTTAGTACCGATACCCACCTAGGAGTATCGATATGTTCTAGTGGGTATCGATACTCACCTAGGAGTAAAGATACTCTTCAGTGGGTATCGATACCCTTTACGTATATCGATACTCAATAAGCTCACAACAGGGGTTCAACTAAACCCCATATCGATACACGAAAAAAGTGTATTGACACCCTAGGCATACTGATACTGGCCCAAACGTATGAATACCAATTTTCGTTACTAGAATTCAATGGAACATGGTCGGTACTGATATACCTCGTATACCAATACCTCTCTTAAACCCACGCTAAAAAAGCTAAGAAACAAAGGGGTATCAATACTCGTTTATGCCATATCGATACCCGAGCCTAGAATTTGAATCTTGGAGCTCAAATCATACTCAAACACACCCCAAACTTCCATGGAAACACCCCAATTCATGCCTTCAAGTTATGAGGGGTAAATTATATGAGTTTCTATTATTTTTACACCATTTTAACATCAAATTTGAATTTATCCATTAATGGGGTTTTAAGCTCTCAAACAAGGCAACACATCAAACCACGTATCAGGCAAGCATATTGATGATTTCTAGGATTTCCATGTAGTTAGTAGTGTACTAACCTTGATTCAAAGTTGGAAAAGAAGCCTCTATCCCACACCTCAAGCCTTTCTCTTCCCTTAAGCCTTAGAAGCTTCTCCAACCTATTTCACTACACAAGGGGTTGTAAATTCGAATTACAACATGTGAGAGATGAAAGAGCAAACTAAAACTCATAATCAAGTTAGAAAAACGGGATTGACTCATCTCCAACCAATTTTCCTTAAAACCCCTTCTAAAATTCATACTCTTCTTCTACTACGAAACTTAACAATCCATACCTCAAAACGCAGATCCTTGCTAGCTAATTAAACCTCCCTTAAGATAAAATCCGAAAATCACACTTTGGATGATAAAGATTTAAGCTTTCAAGTAGGGAAAGTTTAGAAGATGGGAATGGCTTGAAGAGAGAACAAAAGGAGACAAGGGTGATCTCATTCCTTTGCTTTCTGCAGAGGAATTAAAGAGACCCCTCTTTCTCTCTTCAAACTATTAGGTAATTACTAGAATACCCTCCATTATCCTCTCAATTAATACCAACAATAAAACTCAAGCCCATACCTCAACAACAAGCCCACTAAGGCTCTTAAAGCCTAAACAAGACGACCTAAATACAAAGCCCACGCTTTGGTTTTAATTGACCCTTAGATCCCAAAATTTGGGTAGTTACAATTGTAGCGATGTCCTTTTTTAAATCGCTAAAATAAAAACGTGGTGTTTTCGAAGTATTTTTGAAAGGTGTCCGTGATTCTTTTGGATATAAAATGTTTATTCCGTGAGGTTTTAAAAGAAACCGTAATTTAAAAAAAATGGAGTCGCCACCGGCCACTTAGGTAGGCCGAACACCATAAAACCAGAGATTCAAAAAGATTGGGTTCGGGAGTCGGTTACGGATGGGGAAGGATTAGCACCCCCACACCGCCCAAAATTGGTACCTTAATAATTACCGCTTTATTAATATTGGATTTTCCGGATTAAAGTGACGATTATTTTAAAATTCGGTCATAATTGCGAATAAATTTTAAGGGCCCCGTTATCCGAGAATAAACACCCAACCACTATCACTACGCCTGATACTAGCCCCGTTTACGCTCGGATAAAAGGGCACCACATTAACAATTTATATCTTGATATGTAATCTTAGTGGCAAAAATATAAAACATGGCAAAATATTTAAATGCAATAAATATTGACATAACAGAATACTAATCTAACATAAATAAGATACTAAACTAAAACATACATATATACATATTAATCTAAATAATAGATAAAAACAACTTTAACATGTCACAATAACAAGGCATGAATAGGTACGTGTGTAGACGAACATATATTTCAAGAAGACATACATATTAGAAATAAAACATATTTCAACATATATAGAACGATATATTATACATAAAAAGGAGACACACTAACACGTAACCTAAAGGCCAAGAGAACATACAATACATACAAAAATACAAAATATGCTGTATACGAACCAACTGGAATATAACATGCTTAATACGAATAACCGAACAGAAAGATACATAACCATCATAAACTTAGCACACATATACATTTAAACATAAAATACGAGGCATATACGAGGGATATAAAATAGAACAATAGAATACATCAACATATACGATTATAATACGAACATGAGTATTTACAAAGAAACAGGACTGAAATGAAAGAAAAATAAAAGTCAGTGGCAGAAATTAAAGAATAATAATATGCAATTTAAGGACTAAAATGCGAAGTAAACAGAACCTAAAAGGATCAAAACTATAATTAGACCAAGGGGCAGACCCAAAATGAAAAGTTCAAAAACGCGGGATGGCTAAAGGCGTAATTTTACCATTTAAAAACTGATTCGGTGTAATTTAGGGACTGGATTGCAAGATTTTGAAATAAAAGAGGGACTAGAGTTGTAAATAGCAAGACAAAAATGAAAATATTGGAAACGCGGGGGGATTTAGTGTGTGATTTTCCCATTTCACGAAATAATAATCACTATAAAAACCCTCTTTTTAGGCCGAAACCAAATTTTCACTATTTTGTTTCTTTTTTCGATTTTATAACTCAAACCGTGTTCTTCATTTTCTCTCAAATCCCCCATGAAACCCAGAATCCGGCGGCCGGCCGCCGCTAACCGACGCCGGCGAGCCTCGAAAGTACACCAAAATAACCCCCATCTCACCCTCGACACGAATCCGAGGTTGGATTCAGAGGATACACCTCCATTTGCCCTAGATCTAGGAAATACGAAACGAAAAAAACATTTTTAAACCCAAAACGAAACTACAAGGGGTCTTCCCCTCCCTTTAGTTCACCGTCTCTGGCTTGGGGAAGCCGAAAGGCTTGTCACTGAGGAAGGGAGACCCACAGACGGTGACGGTAAGATCTCTGACTCTCTCTCTTTTTTTTGTTTACCCCTTTGTATATGCTTGCAACAAATAAGAAAGGGAAACAAGTAATTACCACTGGACTGACTTTCGATTATAACTTGACTGGTTACAACTTTCTGTTTTTTGTTACAATATTCTCTGTTACAACTCTCTCGTTTTTTTTGTTACCACCTCTCTGTTCTTGTCCCTCTTTTTTTTTGTTACAAAATACTTGTTTCGTATATATGCTTGTCTTTGTTTTGTTGCAAGTTGCATATTACTTGCTTTTTCAGATCTGGACTGACAAACGTCTTGCTTGTTGTGTTTGGCATGTTCTGAGCACGGTGGTTGAAGATCGGCATGGTGGCGGTGTGGGGGTTCTGCCAGCGGCCAGACACGTTCTCGGCCGTTAGATCAGATCTGATCTAACGGTCGAGATGGCTTGAAGGATGAACGGCCTGGATGAAGCCTCGATTTGGTGAAACAGCTCCAGATCTTGCCACGTGGAGTTCAACAGTCGAGGAGTCAGAGCGCGTGGGGCTCACGCACGCATGGGATATCAAAGCGTCCGTGCGTGGACCGCACGCGCGCGTGGCACTCGAACGGTCCATACGTGTGGAACACGCGGCTGGCAGATATTTTGGCTCCTTGGTTGGATCGTGGCCGTTGGATCAGATCTTGATCCAACGGCCCACAGCCACCTACACACAGTTGTAATTAGATAAGGTTTGGGCCAACCGGGCCTTGTAACTATTTGTAACTGGACTTGGACTGTAATTTATTTATTTAATATATATAATTTTTTTTGGATTTCATTTCATATCAGCCCAATAATATTAATAATAATATAATTATAGCAGCAATACACATACATAATATAAACGTATACTTATACAAGTATAACATATTGGCATACGTATATATAATCATACACATAATTAACATAACATCTATATACATTAAACAAATACGCTCGTACTCTAGATACATACGCGACACACATACACCATTAATACGTATACATACATAGCTTATAATATACATGCACACCATACCTTATATATATTAGTAATACTCATGCAAACAATAAACATATAATATAATATGTATACATGCAATACTAATATGTATTTACATGATAAAAATGAGTGATTACAGTTGCCCCTCTTTGCTTGTTCTCATGGAATGGGAAACAAAGCAAAGATTCATAAGCACTCATTTTTATCAGACTTCCCTGTTTGTAGCTTTGGAAAAACGTGTTCTTTTGGACATCTCTGCTCTTCCTTAGCTGAATCTTCGGGTTCATAAGTTCTTCCTATATAGAGCTTCGTCACCTTCCGATCTTGGAGCTACAGGCTCTTCCTATATAGAACCCTTCGCTCTGAAACCTCGAGTTATGAGTCCTTCCTATATAGAACCTTTCACTTCGAGACTGTAAAGCTTGGAGTCCTTCCTATATAGAACTCTTCGCCTTCAACGCTGGTTTCTCCTATATAAAACCTTTTGCGCCGCTGATGGATTCTTCCGACTGGGAGTTCCTCCTATATAGAACTGCTAGTCTTCAAACCCTGGAGCCGTCAGTCCTTCCTATATAGAACTTTTGGCGTCTGAAATCTCAGAGCTATAGGTTCTTCCTATATAGAACCTTTCATTCTAAGACAATGAATCTCGGAGCCTTTCCTATATAAGACTCTTCGCTTTCGACACAACAGGTTTCCTATATAACCCTATGTCATAGGTGAATTCCTTCGACTGAGAGTTCTTCCTATATAGAACTGCGAATCTTCACCTTGGAGCCGTCGGTCCGTCCTATATAGAACTTTTGGCGTCTGAAATCTTGGAGCTACGGATTCTTCCTATATAGAATCTTTTACTCTTAAGACATTGAAGCTCGGAGCCCTTCCTATATAGAACTCTTCGCTTTCGACACAACAGGATTTCCTATATAATCTTGCGTGTCATGGGTGAATTCCTTCGACTGGGAGTCCTTCCTATATAGAACTGCTAGTCTTCACCCTGGAGCTGTCAGTCCTTCCTATATAGAACTTTCAGCTTCTGAAGCCTCGGAGCGGAGGATTCTTCCTATATAGAACCTCTCTCTGGAGCTTGAAAACATGTGCCTTTTGTATGTAAAAACATTGTCTTCTCATTTGGGATTCACACCACGATGGCCATCGATGTCTCTTTGGATCTGCAGATACCTGTCTGAGATAAAAACAAAATGCTATGACAAATGAATTGACATGCTCCTAATCCTAGTGATGTCTGACTATTCATGATGCATGAGTGTCAATATCTTGGTGGGCTTGTTTTGGTCCTTATTTGATCTTGATGTTCGCTTTCTCCTTTCTTACGGGCATCGATACCCCGTTTCACTGTCAGGTTCAACCATCTCAACTTTTCTTTTTCTCCAATTACGACTTGGAATTCTAAAGTGCCCTTTCGGGTTTTCACTTTAGAGAGAGTTTTTTTAGGGGTGCCCTTCTGGGTTTTCACCCAAGAGATCTCTCTTGTTATCTCGCATGCCTTCTTTGAATAGATAGGACGTACGTCATTGGTCATCCTATTCGGTTGTTTGAAGCTTTCCGCCTTCCCTATCAACAGCCATCATGCAGGGAACTAGAAGACGGAGTTAACAACGTTTTCTTTGATCACCTGCATTTTTAAGGTTAAATCACAGTAATGCTCCGAAATCTCTTGTTTCACTATAAGCCTATGTTGACTTATCTGACTGAAATTAACAAGAAGGCAAGGAATGGATGCTCAAAAACACGGTTTTATTACGATTAAGGGCTTGGGATATCTTAAAAAGAACGGTATGACACACATGAGAAAAAAGTTAAGTATGAAATACAAGATCCCTCATTATCTTCGATATGAATGATACATGATCCTGTCGACCGGCGTAGAATTTTTTGCTTGAAGCCTCCTCTTTATGATGTTCATGGGGATACTCTTCTCTTTGGATATTCAACTTTTCAATTTACCCGAGCCGCCCTGTACGGGTTTTCAACTCGGGTCCTCCATTTGCTTCAAGACGCCCGGTTTCAGGTTTTCGCCCTGAGCTCTCCATTTTTGTTCTCTTTTTCATTTTTTCTTTTTTCCTTTTTTTTAATTCAAAGATAGTATTTCTTGACGGCATCAAAATTTACGAGATTTTTCAGCTCGTCCCCATCCATTTCTGTTAGGATCAGGGCTCCTCTTGAGAAGGCCTTTTTTACGACGTACGATCCTTCCCAGTTGGGCATCCACTTTCCTCGAGAATCTTTCTGGATAGGGAGTATTTTCTTGAGTACCAGATCCCCTTCTTTGAATTCTCTTGGGCACACTTTTTTGTTGTATGCCTGCACCATCCGCTTTTGGTACATCTGACCATGACAAATGGCCTTTAGTCTCTTTTCGTCAATGAGATTTAGCTAGTCGAGTCTGGCCTGCACCCATTCAGCTTCTTCCAATTTTACTTCGTTTAAGACCCGGAGAGATGGGATCTCTACCTCGATGGGAAGTACTGCTTCGGTACCATACACCAAGGAGTAGGGTGTTGCCCCTGTTGACGTGCGAATGGACGTCCTATAGGCGAAAAGGGCAAATGGCAACTTCTCATGCCAATCCCTGTAGGTATCCGTAGTTTTCGCTATGATCTTCTTTATGTTCTTGTTTGCTGCTTCCACTGCTCCATTCATTTTAGGACGATAGACTGTGGAATTGTGGTGTGTTATCTTGAATTGAGTGCACACGTCCGTCATCATTTTGTTATTCAGATTGGAAGCGTTGTCGGTGATGACCCTTTCCGGCAATCCATATCGACAAATAATCTCCTTCTTTAAGAACTTACATACTGTAGTCCTTGTGATGTTGGCGTAAGACGCTGCCTCTACCCATTTAGTGAAGTAGTCTATGGCGACCAAAATGAAACGGTGTCCATTGGAAGCTTTAAGATGAATCTGCCCGATGACGTCCATACCTCATGCTATGAAAGGCCACGGAGAATTCATGGTGTGTAAAGGCGATGGGGGTGCATGAATTTTATCAGCGTAAATTTGGCATTTGTGGCATTTTCTGGCGTAATCGATGCAATCTCCCTCCATGGTCAGCCAGAAATAACCATATCTCATAATTTTCCGGGCTATACACAGCCCATTGGCGTACGTTCCACAGAGCCCGTCATGTACTTCGGCTAAAATCTCCTTCGCTTCCCGGGCATCCACACATCTCAGCAATGTCTGATCATGACTCCTCCTATATAGGATCTCCTCAGCTAGGACATATTTTGTTGCCATTTTTCTGAGCGTTTCTCTGTCATTGTCGTTTGCCCCTTCTGGATACTTCCGAAGCTTGACATATTGCAAGATGTCATAGTACCATGGGTTTCCATCAATCTCTTCCTGTACATTACAACAATGAGCAGGCTTTTCAAACGTCTGCATCTCAATGGGCTTCATTTCTGGCCCGGTGTTTGTTTTAAACATGGATGCCAAGGTTGGCAATGCATCTGCCATCTGATTTTCTTCTCGGGGGCAGGTAATTGAAGCTGACCTTTTCGAACTTTTTGGTGAGCTCCTGGATCAATTCGTAATATTTGACCAACTTCGGGTCCCTGGTTTCCCATTCCCCGCGCAGTTGGTAAATTACTAAGGATGAATCTCCGAATACTCAAAGTTCTTTAATCTTTCTTTCAATAGCTGAGTTCAGTCCTATAACGCAAGCTTCGTATTCAGCTATATTGTTTGTGCAGAAGAATTCCAATATGCTGGTGAAAGGATAATAGATGTCCTCAGGAGAAATTAGCACTGCCCCTATCCCATGTCCGAGAGCGTTAGAGGCTCCATCGAAGTAAAGTTTCCATGATTTATCATCTGAAACCTCTTCTTCGGTTGTAATGCACATCAAGTCTTCTTCTGGGAAATTAAAGTTCAATGCCTCATAGTCATCCGAAGCACGACTAGCTAGGAAATCTGCTACGACACTCCCCTTTACGGCTTTCTGGTTAACGTATACGATGTCGAATTTGGATAAAAGCATCTGCCATCGGGCCATCCTTCCCGTTAGTGCTGGTGCTTCCATTAAGAACTTCAATGGATCTAGTTTGGATATCAACCAGGTAGTATGGTACAGCATGTACTGTCTAAGCCTCTTGGTAGCCCAAACTAGAGCACAACACAGCTTCTGCACTGGCGGGTACCGCGTTTCGCAATCATTGAATTTCCTGCTTAAGTAATAGATGGCTTGCTCCTTTTTTCTTGACTCATCATGTTGCCCCAGTACGCATCCCATTGAATTCTCAAAAACTGTCAAGTAGAGAATTAGTGGTCGACCAGGTATTGGTGCGACTAAAATTGGAGCATTTGTCAGGTACTTTTTGATATTTTCTAGGGCTCTTTGACATTCTTCATCCCACACGCCAGGATTATTCTTTCTAAGAAGTCTGAAGACCGGGTCACATTGATCGGTTAATTGGGAAATGAAACGAGAGATATAATTTAGCCTTCCCAGGAAACCGTAAACTTCCTTCTGAGTGCGGGGTGGTGAGAGGTCCTGGATGGCTTTCACTTTATCTGGATCAATCTCGATCCCTCTTCTGCTTACCACGAACCCTAAGAGCTTTCCAGAAGTAACGGCGAAGGTACACTTGGCAGGATTGAGCCTCAGTTGGTACTTCCGTAGTCTTTGGAATAGTTTTCTCAAGTTTTGTAGGTGCTCTTCCTCTGTTCGGGACTTGGCAATCATATCGTCCACGTACACTTCTATTTCTTTGTGCATCATGTCATGGAAAAGAGTCACCATTGCTCTTTGGTATGTTGCCCCTGCATTCTTTAGTCCAAACGGCATCACTCGATAACAAAAAGTGCCCCACATGGTTATGAATGTGGTCTTCTCCATGTCGTTAGGGTCCATCTTTATCTGGTTGTACCCTGAGAAGCCGTCCATGAAGGAAAACCATGAATGTCCTGCGGTGTTGTCAACCAGCGTGTCAATATGTGGTAAAGGGAAGTTGTCTTTAGGGCTGGCTCGGTTCAGATCCCTATAATCTACACACATACGGACTTTCCCATCTTTCTTTGGTACTGGTACAATGTTTGCAACCCATTCGGGGGTATTTGGCTACCTCCAAGAATCCAGCATCAAACTGCTTTTTCACTTCCTCTCGGATCTTTAACAACATATCTGGTCTCATTCTCCGAAGTTTTTGCTATATTGGTTTACACTCCGATTTTGTTGGCAGTTTGTGCACCACTATGTCGGTATTCAACCCTGGCATATCTTGATAAGTCCAGGCGAAGACATCCTTGAATTCCTGAAGTAGGGCTATCAGTTCATGCTTGGTTTTTGAGGAAATCTTCGTTCCTACTTTTATTTCTTTTCTCTCTTCTTTAGTCCCCAAGTTTACAACTTTTGTTTCTTCTTGATGGGGCATGATCTGCCTTTCTTCGTTATCCACCATTCTCTTTAACTCTTCCGGGACCTCACTTTCTATCTCATCACATCCTTCCTCAATTCCCTCCGAGACCTCAGGGCATTCGAAATTCACTCCAGGATTGGATCCGGTATCATTCATATTGTCAATCATGAGCGACCTGCATTAAATGAGAAGGAATTGTATTGGGAAGGAGACGGTTTTATATGAAGGGAATGAACATGAAGAATGCATGAATGAAATAAATGAAACTTTGGTCATTTTAGGAAAGTGGGGATATTTTCATTTCAATCAAAAAGTTAACATAGGTGCCCCGTACAAGAGATCCCCATTGTTTACAGGCAAAAACAAAAGGTTGATTCGGAGCATTACTCTGATCTATTCCTAAAAACTACATGTAGATCAATGCAGCTCCAGTTATCAAGTGTTTCCCCAGGACGGCAAGGGCGGATGTTAGTCAACATTTTGCTGCCTCGGTCCTTTTCAGCTATCATGTTGATGTACATCCCTTCAAATGATTCACTGAGTATCTCCTCCTGGTTGAGTTCCTCATTTTTCTTCATTGCCTCTCCAACATCTTGACCTGGTTGGTAGAACCCTCCGGAGACAAAATTGGTTTTCAAACTAGGAAAGGACATCGGTCTCCACGGAATGTCTTCTCCTTTAGATCTGGCTTTTCTTTGCTCCTCCTTCCTCTTATATTCCTCTTTCTTCTGTTGGACACTTGGTTGGTAACCCAGCCCGAAACGATCCTTCTTGGTTATCATATTCTTGGGTCTCAGGTTTCCTTGTAATTTCTTCCCCAGCCCTTTTCCTACTTTGGCTCCTCGGCCCAAAGTTTCTGCGACGGACATCTTGGTACAATTAGATAACCTGGGGTAGGGGATCCGACTTCCCTCCAAAACGAAAGTGGCATTCACTAGTTCCAATGCTCGGAACGAGCATTCTGCATCATCTTCATCATTTTGAATGTAAGGGGCGTCTGATGTCACTGAAGCAACAACTTCCTGCTCTGCCTCTACTGTGACCAATTTGCCTTCGACTACAAATTTTAATTTCTGATGCAATGATGAGGGGACAACTCCTGCGGAGTGGATCCATGGTCTTCCCAACAAGCAGCTGTAAGATGGTTTTATGTCCATCACCACAAAATCGATCACATATTCAGTTGGTCCGATCAATAGGGGCACCTCAATTTTCCCCATTGTTCCTTTTTGCGTACCATCAAAGGCTCTTACCGAGTTGTGGCAGGGCTTTAGGAGCGAGCCATCTATTGGCAATTTTTGCAGGGTTACCATAGGCAAGACATTCAATGCTGACCCGTTGTCGATCAGTACGCCTGGTAATACATACCCTTTGCAGTGGGCAGTGATGTTAAGGGCTTTGGTAGACCCCATTCCTCCCTCCGGGATCTCATCATCATTGAACGTGATATGATTATAGGCAGTGATATGCCCCACTATCATGTCCAGGTTTGATACAGAAATGTCCTGGGGCACAAAAGTTTGATTCAGCACTTTCAATAGCGTCTCCCGATGGTTCTCTGAACTCAAGAGTAATTCCAGCACTGTGATCTTGGCCGATTGCTTTCGTAGTTTTTCCACTACGCTGTACTCGCTATGTCTCAAGAACTTTAGAAATTCATTGGTCTGGGCCTCAGTTACCGGCTCATTTATCTTTGGGGGAGGTTCTTCTCCAAATATCTGCGTAGGGCTAACTGCTGTACTCTTCCCCTTATCTTTTTCAACCGCTTTCAAAGCCTCGGAGGAATAACATCGGCCGCTCCTTGTGAAATGGCCTGCCTCACCAACGTTCACATCGTTCTGGCTTTGTTGGTCTTTCAGTGTAGGCTCTTTTACCTGACCATGTTCTGGTTTTTCTGGCGTGGTTACATTTACAGCATAATTCCAGGGGATTTGTCGCATATCTTTGAATGGGAATGGAGATGGTGCTGAAATGATGATCTTGGGACTTATCTTGCTGGTTTCTCCCTGGGAGACACCTGCATTCCCTGGCCTAGGGGAGATGATAAAAGGTCTATCCTTCCCGTATTTAGACTTGGGGCTATCCGTCATGTGTACGTTCGCCCCCTTCTTCCCCGTGGGCTCCTCGAAGAATTCTATTTGCTTTTCATTCATCAATTGCTGCACCAATTTCTTGAACTCGTCACATTCTTGGATATCATGCCCTTCAGTCTGGTGGAATTCGCAATACACTCTGCATCTCTTCTGCCTTGTTATCATGCCTTTGTCGATTATACGGGCCATGCATAACTGTTGAAATACCCATCGTAAAGGAGACTTGATTTCTGACACATCATCCTTAATCCTCTTGGTAAAGTATTCTTCGATAACATTTACCCCTCTGCTCCCATGATTCGGCAGCGGGTTGTTGGCTACACTCGGCTCTTCAAACTTTAATATCCCGGAATCGATTAAGTTCTGCACAAGCTTTTTGAAGGCAAGGCAGTTCTCAGTGGGATGTCCAGGGGTACCGCCGTGATAGTCGCAACGCGCGCTTGGATTACACCAAGGCGGGAAGGGCGGATTGACAGGAGTAACGATGTATGGCCGGACCAGGTCTGCTTCATACAACTGGGAATAAAGTTCTGAGTACGAAACAGGTAGGGGAGTGAAAGTTCTTCTCTCTTTCTCTTTTCTGGCTATTCTCTCATCTTTTTTATTCGAGTTTTGTATTTTTCCCATAGGCGCTTGTGACTGTGAGACCGTGAAGTTCTTTGGGGCGGTATAGGTGTTGGTAGTGTTTACTTCATTTCTCTTGTTGTACTTTCGAGACCCTTCCCCGCCATCTACTACCGCTCTTAATTGCCAGTTCAAGGGACTCCCCAGTCCTGATTAAGTCGGCAAAGCACTGCGTTGTGTTATTAATGAGGCGATCAAAGAGTGCCCCTTTCAGAGTATTGACAAATAATGGCGTGATTTCATGCTCCGGGATGGGTGGCTGAATTTGGGCGGCCACTTCTCTCCACCTTTGGGCGTATTGCCGCAGGCTTTCGTTGGACTTCTGCCCCATATTTTCTAACATAATTCTGCTGGGGGTCATGTCTGTTACATGCTTGTATTGCTCAGTAAATGCTTTTAACAGATCTTTCCATGTCTTAACATTTGCCTTGCTCAACTAAGTGTACCAACGTAACGCTGCTCCAGTTAGACTGTCCTGGAAACAATGGATCAATAGCTTTTCGTCCTTATGGTAGGCCACCATCTTTCGACAGTACATTGTTATGTGTGCGGAAGGACATGTGGTTCCATCGTATTTGTCGAACTCTGGAGTTTTAAATTTTGGCGGTAGGACAAGGTCAGACACCAGACTTAAGTCGCTAGCGTCATTTCCTGATTCTTCATTTGATTGTAACGCTTTAAATTTTTCCTCCATGAGGCGAAATCTTTCCTCCCACTTTTTCTCTACCTCATTCCTGATCCTTTCAACCATGTTCAGGTCCGGCACTTCTTCTTCATAGAGTGCTTCAGCATCGAGGGGTTGAGTTTCAGGTGCCCCTACTTGAAAACTAGATGACATTCCTGCAGGGTCGATATACACCTTCCTAGCAGGGTTTGGTGCAGTTGGTTGAACCTTGTAGTGAGCTGGGGTACCCTCTGGCTCTTGAATGGTTTCTTCTTCGACTCTTTTTCCCAGACTTTTAGCCAATAATGTGGTTATGTCGGATACTATAGATGCTTGCGACTGCGCAATCTGATCACTGAGGCTTCTCTGGGCCTCTTCAAGCTTTGTCTCGAGCTCTTTTGCCCTCTTTCTAGACTGATTATCCTGTCTTCCATGAGCTTTCTTTGTAACCGGGTAAAGTATGGGTGATGAATGATTGCGGGTTAACTACACACAACGCCACAATATTCATAATGTTAATATGGTTGAAAGAAATAAATGCATGTATAATGATGCGAATGTTATGATGCAAATGCAAGAATGTATGCAGATAAGGTACTGATTATATTGGTAATCACCCTTTTGAACTACTTCCACGGGAATTAAAGGGTCTAGATTACAACAAAGTTTGTGTTACAAAATAAAGATCCCTAATACAAAAGATCTAATTACAACACAGAGTCCTATAGATAGGCTCTAGCTCTATCTCCTAATTTTCCAATTGCCCTGAGCAGCTTGAGGAACCTGGGAGCTTCTTCCATTCCCGGGGCTATGAAAGGTTGGAGTATCTCAGCCTCGACAGCCAAATCATTTATATGCCTGGCGACTCGCTGTATATCCACCATTAGGTTTGCGTAATACTGGTCCCTGTCCTGTACCATTCGAGCAGCGTCGCGTAGTCTCTTCTGCCAATAGGTGTCCCCTCCGGCTGCAGCCTCCTCGAACACATTAATTCTTTCCTTGTAATCCTCAACAGTTGCTTCGAGGGACTCAATTCGTGCTCGTAACACACCCACTTCACGTTCTCTTTCTTGAAGCTCAGTGAAACCATTTCTGTGGCAGTACATTCGAAGTGAGTGTTCAACTTCCGCCACCTTTCCTTTTAATTCGCCATTCTGACTTTGGCTTTGCTCCAGACTTTGAATAGTGTCATCGTACAGTTTCTGCATCTCTAACTGTCTATTTCGGCTATTCATGGATTTTCTTTTCCATACGGTGACGCTTTCTCTCTCATGATGGACAGCTTGTTTTCCCTTGCAGATTTCTTGCCTGAGTCTTTCCTTTTCCTGATCAATAGCCTTCTTGGTGGACCGTTTTTCTTCTTCCATAGCCAAACGGTAGCTTTCTATCTCTTTCTCGATCGCTCTCTTGTTGATTTCTTTTTCTTCTTCCACCAAACGGATGCCGTTCATTCTTTCTCTTTCCACGGCTATGAATTGACTCCGGTTGGCCTTCTGTATTTTTGCTTGTAATAGAAGGGCATCTTTTTGATAAAGAGTGTTCTTGTCGCTCAAATCTGCATTTAATTTCTTCAACTGCCTAATGATCCTGTCCCGCTCGTCAACCTCTAAGCTTGCCTTATAGAGCTCGCTCGCATGTTGGGTATGTTGGATGTCCATTTTCCTTTTAATTTCTTCGAGTTCATTCCTTAAGATGTCAGCTTCAGACGGTACCACCCTTGTAAGCTCTTTGAGTGACACTGCTGGTCCTTGATCAGATTCGGGAATCACATTATTAATCCTCAAACGTCTCCAAAGATCGTAGTCTGGGGTAGTCATGTGCTCAGTATCTCCTTCCACCCTGATCCGATAGCAATGGTCCCAGGCCCTCATGATGGTCTGAATTTTTCCTTTGAACTCCCCTTTGAAAAGAAATTCAGTTTGGCTTAATCCGGTGGTATTGGGGATGAACTGTCGTGATCCGAATTGTCCAGACACTAAAAGTGGAGCACAGGCGATCCCTCCATGCAATCCCAACATCATCAGCCAGTTGAAATCACCACAACTGTATAGAAAATAATTAACTTTACCGAGCCATGGGACCCTCCATGCTATGTCTTCATCTTGAATGTTCCTGAAGAAACTGGTCCACATTTTTGTTTTCAAATCCTCTCGCCATTCTTTTGCTAAGCACTCCCGTAAAGGCGAAAAACCTTGGAAGGATATCCCTGCCAGGACCCTCGTCGGTGTTTTCCACATGTGACTCTGAATCCATACTTGTAACAGCTGTGCGCATCCTCGAAAACGTCTTTCTTCATGTTTCCGGCTAGCATTTAAGGAAATGAAAGTCTCGACCAAGATTGCTGGTACTGGGTTTGCTTTCCGTTTCACCCGCTCAAACAAATCTAGAATGGCTATGTCAATGTTCCCGAGTATCTTGGAAAGATCACCAAGCCATATATTCCTAAAGCGAACAAGTCCATTTTCTTTGCCTCGTCTGGATGTGTCGGTATGATGTCCCGAATACTTTCCCATGCAAAGACTGTATTGTCTCCTCGGATCTGAAGGAGGCCATTAACCCAATCACCACTCATTCCCGCAAAGGTTTTGAGTTTTGCAGTGTAATTCTGATTTCTCGGAGGCTTCGCGTAGATCCAATCTTCCTGAATATTTTTCTGGTTAAGTAAAGCAGTGTATTCTTCTACCGTAGGCATCATGTCCTGCCCATTGAAGGTGAAGCAGCAAAAAGCCAGATTCCAGAACTGGATTATAGCTCGGAGTAGGGGTTGGTTAACCCGAACATATAACAATTGTGCAATGTCGCCATAACTATCGCAGAACAAGTCTTGTAGTCTTCGGTCCCATCTTTCCCAAATGCTTTGAAGATCCCATAGGTCGTTCTGTTGGAGACTCACATAGGTGTACCCTGCTATTACGCGTTCGTTCGGCAAACTGTCCCCTTGGATTTTCTGGTTGACCTCTGACCAATGTCTGACTGACAAATTAAGCTCTTCTTTCCTAAAACACCTTTTTTCCATGGTGAAAGACTTTCTGATCAGGCAAACCACTTGATCCAGTACCTTTATGTGATGCAAATGCATGATGTATGAAAAAAAAAGTGAAAAGAAAACAAGTCAGTACCAGATAAAATTAATAAATATGTAAATAAAAGGACAAAATTAAACAGAATAAACACACAAAACAACCCTATTTATCCCGTCTAAAACACCTAAGGTTATCTGCATGGCTCTAACAGGGTGGGTTCCTATGTTCTCTACATGCAGTGTTGGTGCTAGGAGGTACCCGAATTGTCCTTGTTGTCTTCTACTAAAAGTAGCAAGGCCCCCGATCATCACCCATTATAGGCTCCTTTCAACCGGGTTCAATTCAGGGGGACCCATTCGCTTATGCCCGTACGAAGGAACGATATCCTTACGAAAGCATAAGGTACTCGAGCCCCGAAGGTACCATACGGGAGAACGATATCTCCACGAAAGCATTAGTGTTTTCCCCCCACTTAAAAAGACAGGTTTATATGCCATATTTTAAATGCGTTAAAATAAACGCGGAATTATGACCGAATGTTAATTTAATAGTCACTTTAATCCGGAACTTCCAATATTAATAAAGCGGTAATTATTTTAAAAGCTTGACTCTCATTTGTTTTTTTTAAAAAAAAAACAAAAATGTCCCCAGCGGAGTCGCCATCTGTAGCGATGTCCCTTTTTAAATCGCTAAAATAAAAACGTGGTGTTTTCGAAGTATTTTTGAAAGGTGTCCGTGATTCTTTTGGATATAAAATATTTATTCCGTGAGGTTTTAAAAGAAACCGAAATTTTAAAAAAAATGGAGTCGCCACCGGCCACTTAGGTAGGCCGGACACCATAAAACCAGAGATTCAAAAAGATTGGGTTCGGGAGTCGGTTACGGATGGGGAAGGATTAGCACCCCCACACCGCCCAAAATTGGTACCTTAATAATTACCGCTTTATTAATATTGGATTTTCCGGATTAAAGTGACGATTATTTTAAAATTCGGTCATAATTGCGAATAAATTTTAAGGGCCCCGTTATCCGAGAATAAACGCCCAACCACTATCACTACGCCTGATATTGGCCCCATTTACGCTCGGATAAAAGGGCACCGCATTAACAATTTATATCTTGATATGTAATCTTAGTGGCAAAAATATAAAACATGGCAAAATATTTAAATGCAATAAATATTGACATAACAGAATACTAATCTAACATAAATAAGATACTAAACTAAAACATACATATATACATATTAATCTAAATAATAGATAAAAACAACTTTAACATGTCACAATAACAAGGCATGAATAGGTACGTGTGTAGACGAACATATATTTCAAGAAGACATACATATTAGAAATAAAACATATTTCAACATATATAGAACCATATATTATACATAAAAAGGAGACACACTAACATGTAACCTAAAGGCCAAGAGAACATACAGTACATACAAAAATACAAAATATGCTGTATACTAACCAACTGGAACATAACATGCTTAATACGAATAACCGAACAAAAAGATACATAACCATCATAAACTTAACACACATATACATTTAAACATAAATTACGAGGCATATACGAGGGATATAAAATAAAACAATAGAATACATCAACATATACGATTATAATACGAACATGAGTATTTACAAAGAAACAGGACTGAAATGAAAGAAAAATAAAAGTCAGTGGCAGAAATTAAAGAACAATAATATGCAATTTAAGGACTAAAATGCGAAGTAAACAGAACCTAAAAGGATCAAAACTGTAATTAGACCAAGGGGCAGACCCAAAATGAAAAGTTCAAAACGCGGGATGGCTAAAGGCGTAATTTTACCATTTAAAAACTGATTCGGTGTAATTTAGGGACTGGATTGCAAGATTTTGAAATAAAAGAGGGACCAGAGTTGTAAATATACCATGCGGCAAGACAAAAATGAAAATATTGGAAACGCGGGGGGATTTAGTGTGTGATTTTCCCATTTCACGAAATAATAATCACTATAAAAACCCTTTTTTTAGGCCGAAACCAAATTTTCACCATTTTGTTTCATTTTTCAGTTTTATAACTCAAACCGTGTTCTTCATTTTCTCTCAAATCCCCCATGAAACCCAGAATCTGGCGGCCGGCCGCCGTATTCTCCGCCGCAGGCCGCCGCTAACCGGCGCCGGCGAGCCTCGAAAGTACACCAAAATAACCCCCATCTCACCCTCGACACGAATCCGAGGTTGGATTCAGAGGATACACCTCCATTTGCCCTAGATCTAGGAAATACGAAACGAAAAAAACATTTTTAAACCCAAAACGAAACTACAAGGGGTCTTCCCCTCCCTTCAGTTCACCGTCTCTAGCTTGGGGAAGCCGAAAGGCTTGTCACTGAGGAAGGGAGACCCACAGACGGCGACGGTAAGATCTCTGACTCTTTTTTTTTTGTTTACCCCTTTGTATATGCTTGAAACAAATAAGAAAGGGAAACAAGTAATTACCACTGGACTGACTTTCGATTATAACTTGTTTCGTATATATGCTTGTCTTTGTTTTGGTGCAAGTTGCATATTACTTGCTTTTTCAGATCTGGACTGACAAACGTCTTGCTTGTTGTGTTTGGCATGTTCTGAGCACGGTGGTTGAAGATCGGCATGGTGGCGGTTCTGCCAGCGGCCAGACGCGTTCTCGGCCGTTAGATCAGATCTGATCTAACGGTCGAGATGGCTTGAAGGATGAACGGCCTGGATGAAGCCTCGATTTGGTGAAACGGCTCCAGATCTTGCCACGTGGAGCTCAGCAGTGGAGGAGTCAGAGCGCGTGGGGCTCACGCACGCGCTCGTGGCACTCGAACGGTCCATACGTGTGGTACACGCGGCTGGCATATATTTTGGCTCCTTGGTTGGATCGTGGCCGTTGGATCAGATCTTGATCCAACGGCCCACAGCCACATGCACACACAGTTGTAATTAGATAAGGTTTGGGCCAACCGGGCCTTGTAACTATTTGTAACTGGACTTGGACTGTAATTCATTTATTTAATATATATAAATTTTTTTGGATTTCATTTCATATTAGCCCAATAATATTAATAATAATATAATTATAGCAGCAATACACATACATAATATAAACGTATACTTATACAAGTATAACATATTGGCATACGTATATATAATCATACACATAATTAACATAACATCTATATACATTAAACAAATACGCTCGTACTCTAGATACATACGCGACACACATACACCATTAATACGTATACATACATAGCTTATAATATACATGCACACTGTTGCGCGTAATAAGTGCTACGCAATTGTTCAAGTATACACGTCGCAAGTTATAGTATAAAAGATATCGTCTCCACAGGGATTGGTGCCACTTCAAGAATCTAGTTTCTTGCACTGTAAAAAGTAAAAACACAAGTAATAGATTATAGAAGTTTTAACTAATCTAAAAGGCAAATAAGTAAAAGAAAAGATGAATTCAATTGAGAGAGATAGGCTAGGTTATCGTGAGTTGAGGTGTGATAGCCGATTGGATTGTCTTGGTAAAAGAGTGCACGGGCAACTCAGTTGCCGTGGCAACTTGCACGACGGGGTTGCCATAGCAACTAATTGATGGTTGCTTGGGCGACTAGTTGGGCAACTGCTTGGGCGACTGGGCAGCAACTTCAAGGTTCGGCGGAGCGTTCTTCAATGGTTTCTTCTTATCCCTAAGTCGAAACTCTAGCTATTTGTGCATGCCTTGATAATACATCCCTGCGTGAATCAAGGGTGAACAACAACCAATCTTGCGCTCCTCTTAGCCGTTGAAATCCTTAACTTATTCCTAAGCCGGATTAATCTTCACCATCATTGGATTGAATAAAGATCATATTCATTCGTTTCTTGAATCTAACTCTCCGATATTAGATAAATGGATGAAATCACGAGATCCTCTCCCAATTCACTCGCAAAAACAATAATAAGAATCAAGAATGAATAAACCTTGAAATAGAAAAGTGCAAACTCTTATTACCTAAACAAAAACCAATAGTTTCTCACAACCACAAAACACAATAACCATAGCCAAGTAAATTTAGTTCATGGCTAGGTTCCAAAGAAACACAAGATAATTAATCCCTAGCATGAACCCAATCGAACAAAGATGAAGGAAGAGGCTTGTCGAAATCCTCCTTGCCCTTGATGCTTGTCGAAAATTCTCTCCTCTTGCCCTACTTGGACTTGCGAAATTTCCCTCTTGCTCTCCCCCTTGAATTGTCGAAATCTCCTTGATATTTATAGGGCTAGGCCAAAGTCCTTCTTTGAGGAGGAGTTTGAGTTGGAATTAAATTATCTTTAAAGAATATAATTCTTTATTATAATTTTATTCCTATTAGAACTTCTCCTATCCTCTTGGAATTTAATTCTTCTTTAATCTCTGCATGGCAATCAAATTCCTTTGGGCTTGGGCCTTGCTCCATGTCATCTTGGGCTTGTAAAATCATGAATTTCGACATCCCTATTGTATTTTGTCTTTGTCGACAAATGCCATGGCAACTGGCTCGGCGTCTCCTTCATGCATTGCCCTGGCAACTAGCTCAGCATTGCTTTGGCAAGTGATCCTGCACATACACACACAAAGCACACCAAAGCAGCATCTTTTCCATAAAAACTACCAAGTTATGTAATCAAGCTCAACGATGGAAGGAAACATGGATTAATGCATGAATGGCTAACTATGCAACTAATATGAGCCTAAGTCTAACAATAATATGAGTAAAAGGGTAAGAAAAATAGTACTTTTGAACACTTATCACACCCCAAACTCGAACTATTGCTTGTCCTCAAGCAATGCAAACTCATAATTACCGCCAAGACTTCAAATTTTCACAAACCGAGCTTTGAAATTGATTTCAATTCTCTGAACTGGGCACAAAGTATGATTGGCTTTTTATTTTTCGAAAACCGAGGAGTTACTCGGAATCAAACTATAATGCTTGTGAGTGTGTGCGGAGTTGTGTGCAAGTTGATTTTCCGGATTCTATGCAAACAATAGGTTTTCAAATTACTTCATTGGGTTCTTTTTAACATGTTTTAACTAGAGCCAATTTGGGCACCTCTAGTGTTTTATTTTTAGTTTTCTTAAGTTAATTTAATCGACTAGAGCCGGTTTGGGCACCTCTAGTTAAAAAAAAATTTAACGCCTCCTAGAGCGATTTGGGCACCTCTAGTGATCAATTTTTTTAGCATATGCTAGAGCCAATTTCGGGCACCTCTAGCATTCATCCAATTTTATTCTAATCCCCAATTAGTTAATTATCCACCTAAGTTTACTAGAACTCCTTAAATCAATCAAACCACAACAGTGTTTCATCAAATTTAGCATCATAGTAAAATTCTAAGTTTTTCCATGGTTATCCTAGAATAAAAATTCTATCAATTAAGTGCATTGGTAAAGTCATCATTGAATATTCATCAAATCTAAGCAATTCTTGTTCCAATTAAAGGCATGGCAAGCAATTTATGTATCCTAAATGTAATGCTTAAGATTAATGTAACTAAACATGGTAATTACTAATAACAATCCCCCCAAACTCGAGTGAGGCATTGTCCTCAATGCATGCATAAAAATAACGAAAAATAACAATAAAAATAAAAATGCATACGAGGACTTACTCCGAGAGTTCGTCATCGTAGATGATTAGTTTCCTTCTAGTTGGCGTCTTGATTTTCTTGCTTGAATGCAATGGTTGTTTTCTTGTTGCCGGGATGTCTTCAGCTTTGGTTGCCGTGGCATCTTCAGGGTTGGTTGCCGTGGCATCAGCTTGTGCATGCATGAAGTAAGTTGTCGCGGCATCTTCTTCATTGGTTGCCGGGGCAAGGATCTTGGCAGTAAATTTTCTTAGCATAGTAGTTGTGAGTCTTGTTGTGAAAAAGAAAATAAAGAAAACCTGAAAACTAAAGATAATGAAGAAAAAATAAAATATCTCCTAAAAATAAAAATAAAAAGAAAAAGGAAATACTGAGAGGAGAGCATGCTCATGCATCTCCTAAGTTGACCACTTCCTTGTTACGTTCCACATGGGCACCATTGTAGTGCTTCAATCTTTGTCCATTAACTTTGAATTCATGGTTGTCAGAGATGGACTTGATTATCACGGCACCATGGGAGAATGGTTTGACGACTTCAAATGGTCCCGACCATCTTGATTTCAGCTTTCCCGGGAAAAGTTTTAGCCGAGAATTGAATAGGAGAACTAGTTGCCCTGGCGTGAATTGCCGTGGCAATAGTTTCTTGTCGTGCCATTGCTTTGTTTTCTCCTTGTAGATTCGTGCATTGTTATAGGCGAGTGCACGAAATTCTTCTATCTCATTGAGATCCATCAAGCGCTTTTGTCCGGCACTTTCCCAATCCATATTCACGGTCTTGATTGCCCAGTACGCCTTGTGCTCGATTTCCACCGGTAGATGACATGTTTTACCATAGACAAGCTGGAAGGGGGACGTACCTAATGGTGTTTTGAATGCAGTGCGATATGCCCAAAGTGCGTCATCTAGTCTTAATGACCAATCTTTCCTTGAGGGATTTACAACTTTCTCGAGTATTCCCTTCAACTCCCGGTTGAAATTTCGCTTGCCCGTTGGTTTGTGGGTGATATGCCGTGGCGATCTTGTGTGATATGCCAAGCGTTGCAACATCTTGGCAATTAGTCTGTTGTCAAAATGCTTGCCCCGTCGCTGATAATTGCTCTCGGCATCCCAAACCGTAAAATATATTTTTCTGCAGGAATCGTTGCACGGTCTTGGAATCGTCGTTGGGAACTGCAGCTGCCTCTACCCATTTAGACACATAGTCGACGGCGGCGAGTAAGATGTAGAGGTTGCCGAATGAAGATGGGAAAGGTCCCATAAAATCGATCCCCATACATCGAACAGTTCCACCTCGATGATGTTCGAGTGGCATCTCATGTCGTCTAGAGATATTGCCCGCCCCTCCGCAACGATCACATTGCTTGTAAAAGTCCTGGGCATCTTTGTACAATGTTGGCCAATACAAACCGGATTGTAAGACTTTGGTCATGTACGAGTTCCTCCAAAATGTCCTCCATAGGGTGAAGAATGGCATTGCCGAGTACATTCTGTTGCTCTTCTTGAGGACACATCGGCGTATAACCCGATCTCGCACATTGTTTAAACAAAAGAGGCTCGTCCCAAAAGTAATGCTTAGCATCATGGCGGAACCGCTTCTTCCCTTGGTGAGTAATGCCATACGGAAAAATACCACAAACAAGGAAGTTAACTAAATCTGCGTACCGGGTATTGCCGAGGCATGTCTTTGCCGTAGTGTTCGCGCTCCCAAAATTGCCGAGGCGCAGCGTCAAAAGGCGCTGCGGCGCCGAGAGTTGCCGAGGCGTGTGCATCCATGGTTGCCGAGGCGTCATGGGCTGCCGAGGCGTTGAGGGTTGCCGAGGCAATTAGAATTTGTTCATTCGGGAATGCATCGCATATCTCTAGATCCGCGTCTTTCTCCCTATTGCGTTCCAAACGTGATAAGTGATCGGCCACTTGATTTTCTGTTCCTTTCCTGTCCTTAATTTCAATATCAAATTCTTGTAAAAGTAATATCCAACGAATCAAACGAGGTTTAGCATCCTTTTTAGAAAATAAGTATTTGATTGCCGAATGGTTCGTATGAACAATTACCTTTGTACCAATTAAATAGGATCGAACTTGTCAAATGCGAAAACTCTGACTAGTAACTCTTTCTCCGTTGTTGTGTAATTCACTTGAGCATCATTAAGAGTTTTACTAGCATAGTATATCACATGGAAGGTCTTACCTGTGCGTTGGCCTAGGACTGCTCCTACCGCGAAATCACTTGCATCACACATGAGCTCAAAAGTAGCGTCCAATCTGGTGGAACGACAATGGGTGCCGAGGCAAGCTTTTTCTTTAGGGTTTCGAATGCTTGAGTGCAAGAATCATCAAAATCGAAGACTTTATCCTGTTCAAGCAGATTACACAAAGGTTTAGTGATTTTAGAAAAATTATGAATGAACCTCCTGTAAAAACCTGCATGTCCGAGAAAACTTGAATTCCTTTAACCGAATTTGGTGGGGTAATCTCTCGGATCACGTCCACCTTGGCTTTGTCTACTTCAATTCCCTTGGATGAAATCTTATGGCCGAGCACTATTCCTTCATCTACCATAAAGTGGCATTTCTCCCAATTGAGGACTAAATCCGTTTCTTCGCATCTTGCCAACACCCTCTCTAAATTGCCGAGACAGCAGTCGAAGTCATTACCAAAAACCGAAAAATCATCCATGAAGATCTCAAGGAAGTCTTCGACCATGTCTGAAAAGAGCGCCATCATGCATCTTTGGAAGGTTGCCGGGGCGTTACATAATCCGAACGGCATCCTTCGGAAGGCATAAGTACCGTATGGGCATGTGAAGGTTGTCTTTTCTTGATCTTATGGTGCTATGGCAATCTGATTGTAACCTGAATAACCATCAATAAAACAAGAAAAGGGTTTACCCGCAAGACGGTCAAGCATTTGATCAATAAAGGGTAATGGGAAGTGATCTTTCCTAGTGGCTTTGTTTAGCTTTCGATAGTCCATACAAACCCTCCAACCGGTCACAGATCTGGTTGGGATAAGTTCATTATTTTCATTGCTTACCACTTTGTTATACCTCCCTTTTTTCGGCACACATTGTACCGGACTTACCCACGTACTATCGGAGATAGGGTATATAATGCCGGCGTCAAGCCACTTGATGATTTCTTTCATTACAACCCCTTTCATGGCATGATTCAGTCTCCTCCGGGCCTCAATTGAAGGTTTGTGATCATCTTCCAACAAGATCTTGTGCATGCACACCGCGGGCTAATTCCCTTCAAGTCGGCAATTGTCCACCCTATTGCCTTTTTATGTAGCTTCAACATGTTGATCAGCTTCTTTTCTGCTCAGGCTGTAACTTAGAAGAAATAATTACAGGTAATGTATTATCGGTCCCTAAGTATACATATTTGATTGCTCGCAATTGTTTCAACTCAAGAATTGGTGGATTTTCGATAGAGGGTTTTTTGATCTTACCTTCCTTACCCGAGTAGTCCAGTGGTTCAAAGTATGTACCTGGTCGATTGACTAGCCAATTTGCCTCTCTGGTTGTTCCTCATCGACCGGTTCTTCATACTCCTCATGTTCCTCGTTTTGCAATGTAGTTCTTTGAGGCAACTAAATTCTTCATCGGTTAAACTCTGCCGTGGCATGAAGTAGTTGGCATTCTTCTGGATCATCTGCATGCCTTAGTGTTTGGAACACATTTAGTTTTACCCGCTGGTCATTCACCCTCATTGTGAGTTCTCCCTTTTCAACATCAATCAAAGTTCTCCCTATCGCTAGGAATGGTCTCCCGAGAATGATAGGTGCATGCTCATCTGCTTCACAATCCAAAATAATAAAGTCAGCGGGAAAAATGAATTTATCAACTTTTACCAAGTATGTCCTCGATTTTTCCCCTCTCGGATGCACATAGGATCTGCGCATTCGGCTAGCTGCAAAGATACTGTTGTAGGTCTTGCCTTCTCGATTCCTAGTTTCTGGAAAACCGATTTAGGCATCAAGTTTATGCTAGCCCCTAGGTCGCATAGTGCTTTCCCAACATAGTGATTTCCAATAGAACATGGTATTGTGAAACTTCCGGGATCCTTCAACTTGGGCGGCATGCGACAGCAACATTGCCATGCATCCCTCTGTCGCGCAATCAACTTTTCAAACTCTCCTAGCCTTGTTCTCTTGGACACAATGTCTTTAAGAAACTTGGCATAGTTTGGCATTTGTTCAATTGCTTCCACCAATGGCAAGTTGATGTGGACTTGCTTTAGGATATCAAGAAACTTCTTGAATTGGTATTCTTGCTTTTGTCGCTTCAACCTTTGTGGGAATGGTGGTGGAAGTCGGATATCTTCTATCCTTTCATTGGTTTGAAACCTGATTGACGGCATTACAGGATATCCGAGTTGTTGCCCGCGCGTTACCAACTGGGGTTGCCGAGGCGTGCTTATCGCAAGTTGCCGAGGCGTCATCGGTTGCTGCGGCAATTCCTGGTTCAGCATCTGAGGCTTTGCCGCTAGGTTTGTCTTGATCGTTTTGTGGAGTTTTGTTTGACGAGCGGGTTTGAACCTCTCTAAGTTGTTGGCCACTTCTGGTGGTGATTGCCTTACATTGCTCATGGCCAGTTCCTCTTGCGACTTTAGTATCGCTAGGTAAACCTCCTTGTGGTCTAGTGTTCAGATTTTGAGCAAATTGTCCGACTTGATTTTCCAATGATTTGATTGCCGCCTCTTGGTTTTGCAATCTCATCTCGGTCCTGTTAATAAAAGCATCAGTTCTTTTTATGAAATTACTATTCTCAGCCATATAAGATTCAGTTTTCATCATAAAAGCATTTAGAGAATTTTCCAAAGAACTAGATGTCGTCGGTTGTTGCCGCGGCATCCGCATTCGTGGCATATTCTGCTTGGAACCCGATGCTTGTGCATTCGATTGTTCTGGTTTAGAGCATTGTTGGGATTACTCCATGAAAAATTCGGGTGCTTCTTCCAAGCTGGATTGTATGTATTTGACATCATGTTGTTGCCCGATTGTAATTCCCACATAGAAGCTAGATTCCGGATTCTCGCATACATTCGGAAGAATTATGGTTATTACCACATAACTCACAAAAAGAATCCATTACCTTGACTTCATGTGTGTTGTTTGGTTTTTGCATGTTCGGACCATCTTGGTTAAAGCGCCAATTGTGCGAAATTGAATCGATGATCCTAGTTCATGTATTGTGGCTTGGCATCTAACTCCTCCTCTTCTAGTAGATGGGAATTGATAGTCATTCTTGGCCGGTCTGTTTAAGATTTGCATTGCTTCTTCCGCGACTTATCTAGGAGTATGCCGTTTGCCGAGGCGTCTAGCATCATCCTTGTTGGTGTATTCACGGCATTGTAAAACATTGTCACTTGAGTCCACACGGGAATCCGTGTAGAGGGCATTTGTGTAGAAGTTCTCTATACCGCTCCCAAGCCTCGTACATGGATTCATCATCCGCCCTGCCGAAAAGAAGTAATGTCGTTACGGCTTATCGATTAAATTTGTAGGATTAAATCTAGCAAGGAAATCACGACAAAGATCAGTCCAAGATGCTATGGATCCGGCAAGAATGCTATTTAGCCATGCTTTTGCCCTATCCCTCGTGAATAGGGAATAATCTTAATCGTAAGACATCGTGGGTGACTCGTGTATCTTGAACGAGTTGCAAATCTCGAGGAAAGATTTCAGATGTTGTCGTGCATCTTGATTCTTTGAGCCGCCAAATTGACCTATTGTGTTGATCATATTAAACATTACCGGTTTCAACTCAAAGTGGTCGGCTTCAATTTCGGGTGCGACAACTCGGGTTAAGTCCATCAAGATCTTCTTCAAGATAGTCTCGAATAGTTCTGTTTCGTGCAAGAATCACTCCTCCTCCCGCTCGAACATCTTGATTAATATTGCCGTCTTGATTTGCCATTGCTTCTCTTATCCTTCGTCTAAGTCTTTGTAAGGTTAAATGCGGATCAAAGGGATATTCGGTGAAGTCGGTCTCATACTGGTCATATACCAATGCAAAACCAAAGTTTGTTAGCCCTTTGAATTTTAAACAAGAAAAATAAAAAGAAAGTGCAAGAAAGTAAAAACAAAGTCGCTATTGCCAATCCCCGCAACGGCGCCAAAACTTGTTGTTGTAATAAGTGCTACGCAATTGTGCAAGTATACACGTCGCAAGTTATAGTATAAAAGATATCGTCTCCACAGGATTGGTGCCACTTCAAGAATCTAGTCTCTTTAATTGTAAAAAGTAAAAACACAAGTAATAGATTATAGAAGTTTTAACTAATCTAAAAGGCAAATAAGTAAAAGAAAATATGAATTCAATTGAGAGAGATAGGCTAGGTTATCGTGAGTTGAGGTGTGATAGCCGATTGGATTGTCTTGGTAAAAGAGTGCACGGGCAACTCGGTTGCCGTGGCAACTTGCACGACGGGTTGCCATAGCAACTAATTGATGGTTGCTTGGGCGACTAGTTGGGCAACCGCCAAGGACCGGGCAGCAACTTCAAGGTTCGGCGGAGCGTTCTTCAATGGTTTATTCTTATCCCTAAGTCGAAACTCTAGCTATTTGTGCATGCCTTGATAATACATCCCTGTGTGAATCAAGGGTGAACAACAACCAATCTTGCGCTCCTCTTAGCCGTTGAAATCCTTAACTTATTCCTAAGCCGGATTAATCTTCACCATCATTGGATTGAATAAAGATCATATTCATTCGTTTCTTGAATCTAACTCTCCCGATATTAGATAAATGGATGAAATCACGAGATCCTCTCCCAATTCACTCGCAAACAATAATAAGAATCAAGAATGAATAAACCTTGAAATAGAAAAGTGCAAACTCTTATTACCTAAACAAAAACCAATAGTTTCTCACAACCACAAAACACAATAACCATAGCCAAGTAAATTTAGTTCATGGCTAGGTTCCAAAGAAACACAAGATAATTAATCCCTAGCATGAACCCAATCGAACAAAGATGAAGGAAGAGGCTTGTCGAAATTCTCCTTGCCCTTGATGCTTGTCGAAAATTCTCTCCTCTTGCCCTACTTGGACTTGCGAAATTTCCTCTTGCTCTCCCCTTGAATTTTCGAAATCTCCTTGATATTTATAGGGCTAGGCCAAAGTCCTTCTTTGAGGAGGAGTTTGAGTTGGAATTAAATTATCTTTAAAGAATATAATTCTTTATTATAATTTTATTCCTATTAGAACTTCTCCTATCCTCTTGGAATTTAATTCTTCTTTAATCTCTGCATGGCAATCAAATTCCTTTGGGCTTGGGCCTTGCTCCATGTCATCTTGGGCTTGTAAAATCATGAATTTCGACATCCCTATTGTATTTTGTCTTTGTCGACAAATGCCATGGCAACTGGCTCGGCGTCTCCTTCATGCATTGCCCGGCAAACAGCTTCAGCATTGCTTTGGCAAGTGATCCTGCACATACACACACAAAGCACACCAAAGCAGCATCTTTTCCATAAAAACTACCAAGTTATGTAATCAAGCTCAACGATGGAAGGAAACATGGATTAATGCATGAATGGCTAACTATGCAACTAATATGAGCCTAAGTCTAACAATAATATGAGTAAAAAGGGTAAGAAAAATAGTACTTTTGAACACTTATCACACACCATACCTTATATATATTAGTAATACTCATGCAAACAATAAACATATAATATAATATGTATACATGCAATACTAATATGTATTTACATGATAAAAATGAGTGATTACAACAATACCCAACGTCACTCATCCTAAGAAAATGATACGAAAAGAAGCACCCCAGCTAGCTCAAGACAACGACCTCAACTAAAGTAAACAAAGCTAAGTAAATTTAAAGCTAAAAATCACACAAAAAATTTTCATTCTTAAATACAAACCCAAAAATGATAAGGTTGCTTCATATTCCTACAAAATACGACATTTGGAAGATGGCACAAACACTTAAAAAGTACGCGGATCATAGTGATGTTAATCTTTCCCCCAAGAGAAGAAGAGGTGCTCACCTCCTCATCAACCCCTCCCGCCCTATAATGCCCTAGTTTTGGGCCTAGCAATTTTGATGTTTATTAGACGGTCTGATGGACCGGGTTAGAGATTCAAGTCGGATTCGGGATTGTATATTTTCTAGTAAGATAAAAATATGGAAAATAGTTAAAAATCATCTTTTAATATATATTGAAGTTTGGTGGAATCAATTTTGGAAAATGGAATTTGGAAATGTGACATTTTGGTTAGTGACTAAAATGCGATTTTTGACAACTATTTTAAAGTGACTAAAATGAAAAGGTCAAATTCTTAGAATCCTTAAGGAGCTAAATTACCAAGTTTTTACTGGTGGTTTCTCCCTTCAGTTAAATAATTTTAGACATGTGTTTTAAAGATGGTTTAAGAGGGATTAAAATATCTAAGTTAGTTATTAGCTTTTAAAGAAAATTTACGTAACTTTTTCCTAAACCTTTTCTCTCAACTTGTTTTCTGCCAAACAATCAAAATTTCATCAAAATCCATAGGTGGGAGATTCTTTTCGCTCAGATTATTAATTCTAACTTGATTCTTTAACTTTGTTTTACAAAATCTCATTGAAATCTTATGTTTTCTTAGATTTAAACAAGCAAATTAAGGGAGAAATCACATAACAGGGGTAATGTCCGTGATCTCCTCTATTAAATGGTTCTTTATTGATATTCCCAAGAATTTGATCCTTGATTTATGGTTTATAATCTGATTTTATGTTTTTATATATAGTTAAAGGAGTAAAATTGATGAAATGATGAAAGACTTAAATTGAATATAATTTCCAGTGTTATGAATTGTTTTTAAACATATTTTGGGTGTGTAATGATGTTGATAAGTTGGAATCCCAAAACTCTTGAATCTCTAATTGTTTAGGTTGCTAGATTTTTGTTTCTGAGGTTTTATGTTGGCTGTGTGTTTGCTGAAGGTGTTAGGTTGTTTTGATTCTGTTTCAAGGTGTTAGTTGATGATAAAGGTGGTGTTAGATTGTTAGGTTGTGGTTGAGTTGTGTTTGGGAAGGATTAGATGAAGTTTTCGGTTGTTGTGGTTGGGTAATTGTGAGGTGAATGCAAGAATCAGTGAGGAGTTATTCTTGCAGTGTTGTAAATGCATGGAGATGCATTAATCCTCTGTTGTTATGTGGTTTAAATAAGGGAGGTTGTTTTGGAAGCGAATGGTGTAGCATTGGAGGCTTTGAACGCTTGATTTCACGTCGGTAAATCAAGGCTTCGTGTATCAGTGAGGGAGAAGGTGGATTCCAGTTTTGGAATGTTTTAAAGGTGGTTTCTGGGAGTTTAAACTTAGCTTGATACGCTGGTTTAAACTCGAAAGTAAGTAAAAATGGATATTCTCTCTCGGTCGTGCTAGTGTTAAATGGTTTTATGCACTTATTTTGATTTACATGTTACCTACTATTTAAGTATATTTTAAAGTATTTGATATACTATTTATAAGCATGAAGTGCTGAAGGATGCACATGGTAAGTGATCCTTGTAAGTATGGTTTATACTTGTAGGTTAAAGCATGGATATTGCTTTGGAAAGAATGGGTTGGTTAATGCTTGTTAAAAACAGTGAGGTAAATGTTAAATGGTTAATTATATTGGCAAGTGATATGGTTTTAAATCGTTATCGAATATAGTTGGCCGACTATAGGATTGAGTACACTATAATAAGTCGCCTTGGATGTTGAGGGGTTTAGATCCGTGTATCAAAAACTCCATCTGAGTACCCTAATGGTAGAGGGGTTAAATAGTACTGTAGAATTTCGTTAGTGGATTAAGCGTCTAACCGATGATTGGGGTTGGTGTCCCTGTGGGTTGAAAGGTATACCCGGTTGGTAATGTACCACGATTGTTATTGTATCGCTATTCCGGTTGAGATGGCATGAAGTGTTGGTTGAACACTTGTTGAAGCTGTGTATCCGATGAACTCTTTTGTTAATGGACTTGTTTAATGATCACTTGTAAGCCAATATAATTGTTAATGTATCATTAAAAGGTTTATGTTGTATAATGTGATTTATACATGTATATGGTAGTTATCCAGGGGAAGGCTTAAATTGAGGTTAAGCAATGGGACTTGCTATTGGTTAATGATACATGTTGCATATGGTCAATATGCTGGTTTTAAAGATAATAAGTGCATGGTTTTAAAGGCATGATAATGTTTTAAAGGTTGCTTGAAATAAGTTTCAATGTAATGGTGAGAAATAGTTTTAAATGCATTGGTGGTGTTTTGTTTGTGAGAGCTCCTCACTAAGCCTTTTGTGCTTACGCTCTTATTGTCCATCAATGCAGAGAATTTGAGAGCTTTTGAGGCAGCAAGGGATCCTAGCAAGACTTGTTTACCAAAGTATGTTTGGATTAGACTATAAGTAATAAATGCAATGGGGTACTCGTTTTGGTTTTGAGAGATGTTTTGATAAACTCCCTGTTTGAGCAAGTTTGCTTGGTTGCTCTAAGGTTGTAAATGGCCATTATGGTTTGGTTTTGGTAATGGTTTAGAGTTTCATGTTTTACTTGAATGGTTTCTAGGTTGTATGCCTATAGATTTACGTTTGATGCAAAATGCCATGAATTAATGTTGAATCTATGATTCTATGCTGTGAATTATATGATGAATATGTTGGATGTATGTTAGAAGCATGTTAGAGTGTTTGTTAAACCAGCTAAATGTGACAATATAGGCCCAGGCATACCGATACAGGCTTGGATGTATCGGTACATATTTTCTTTATAGGAATCTGCTTTTCGGGACAAAACTCACGTATCGAAACACTACCATATTGTATCGGTACGGTTGTCAAACATCTTTGAATTGTCAGCTAGGCGTACCGAAATGGGTTGTAGTGTATCGAGATAGTACAGACTTGTGTAGGGCACCGCATCGATAAGGTGGCACGTGTATCAGTACAGTTGTCTGTTAATTCAGTTAATGTCATGGAAGTAGAGTTCTATTTTCTCGCAATTTGGTCCCTAATTTGCAATTGAGCCAATTGGATGTCAAATCGACAGCCGATTGAGTTGAGTACTCACCTGATGATAGATTGAACATATAGGTTAATATTTTGTATTTAGACAAGATAAAAGAAAAAATGGTCGCGTTTCGGTTTTTTTCTTCATAGTTTACTTTGGTAAATCTAATATAGCTCACTCGGTTCGGTCTTGCGACTAGGCTGGGTCTAGAGGTTTATATTTGGTGGTATCAGAGCTTAGTTTGCGATAGTTGGGAGTTGGTTTAATTGTTGTAATGTGATTATGAGTTGCTATCTGATGTTTAATATGCACGGTGATTATAATATGCATGGTGATTGCTTTTTGCCATGTTGGGGGGAAATTTTGGGAAACCCGTTACCTTATTATTATGGTCTAGAAAGTTTTGATTTTTGAAATGGAAGTCTTGGATCCTTGCTTTAAGCTGGCCTGACTATTTTGTTTTGAAATGATTATTATGCCTTAGATATATTTTAGCACGATGGTACTGAGGAGAGAGTTGCGATTTGGTACGATTGTTATTGCCACTAGGCAGAATGTTGTAACTCCTAGAGGGTTGCCACAGCCCCCACCTATTCCACCTGAGGGAGTAGAGCAAGTACTAACTGCGCTAGCTGGGCCAGGGATGGGTGATATGGCACCGTTGATTCAGGCTATGATCGGTGCTTTTCAGGCAGCAGTTGCGGGTGTTCATGTACTGGCACCATCAGTTGTTGGGCAGGGTTTGCTGCTTGAGCATCTTCGCAGAGTTGAGTTTCGAGGCTTATCGCTTGAGGCTTTAGAGGGATGGTTGGCCAGTACTGAGAGGATACTGGGTCAGATGGGGTGTATCGATGCTCGTAAACTAGGTTGTGTTGTTTCCCTGTTACAAGGTGATGCCTATACATGGTAGACTACCAAGATTTTTGGTATGACGACCGATGATGTTACCTAGGAGTTCTTATTTAGTGCTTTCTAGAAGAAGTATTTGGGAGTTCATTATCAGGACAATAGGACACGAGAGTTCATGGCTTTGGGGCAGGGCAATATGTCTGTGGCAGAGTATGAGGTGCAGTCTGTGAGGCTGAGTCAGTACGCACCTGAGTTGGTCCCTAACGAGCGTCAGCAATGTGATCGTTTTTGTTACGAGCTCGTGTAGGAGGTTAAGACAAACATGCTTGTTGCTGACTATATTGATTTCGATGTGTTGGTTTCGCTGGGTAAGGATATAGAGCAGAATCTTGGTTTGGCTTCTGGACCGTAAGGCTTTAGCTCAGGTAAGAGAACTGTTGATTCTGGGTCTAGTGGTGGTCAATCTAAGAGACACCGTGACAGGAGGTTTTGCTTGGAGCTGAGGCATGGCAGAGGTGTTGTGAGACGTGGAGCCTAGGGGCAGGGTGCCCAGGTTAGAGCACCGTTTAACACCTGTTTGTGGATCCCAAGATCATCTGAGGTGAGATTGTCTGAATCTGGCCAGGGAGGGTTAGGCACCTACTCCTGTTGTGGATAATGCTTGTTGGAGTTGTGGGTCTGGCGACCATCAGAGGCGTGATTGTCCGTTATTGGGATAAGGTGGGTAGCGTGCTGCACCTGTTGTTGCTCCATAGCGAGGCCGTGGTCGTGGCCATAGGCCGTTTCAGCGTCAAGATGGTGAACAGCAGACTGTGGCTCATACTGTTGCTATCTAGTATGAGGGAGGTGGACCGGCTAGGGTGTATACGCACCGCGAGGGTCAGAATGACACCGATGTGATTATAGGTACTTTCTCTTTACAATCATTGCCGTTATATTCGTTGGTTGATTCTGGTTCTACCCATTCATACATTTTGTGTGAACATGCCCAGTTGCTTGATATACCTGTTTAAATTCTAAATGTGGGTGTTAGAGTGACCAGTTCTCTTGGGGAGACAATTGTAGTTAAGAAGTTGTATCGTAGGTGCCCGTTGATGGTTCAAGGCCATGTTTTTGCTGTGGATCTGATGGAGTTGTCGTTCCATGGATTTGATGTTATTTTGGGCATGGATTGGTTGACCGAGCATCGAGTCGTGGTGGATTTTGAGACCAAGCAGATATTTTTGAGGTTGTCGGATGATTTCGAGGTAGTGGTTATTGGCGAGAATGCCAAGTTCTTATCTAATGTTGTTTCAGCTTTGGAAACGAGTCTGATGTTGGCTTCCGGATGTCACGCTTTCTTGGCCTATGTGATGAATCCTGTTCAAAGGAGTTGAGGGTGCAGGATATTCGTACCGTATGTGAGTTTCTGGGTGTTTTTCTAAAAGAATTATCGGGGTTGCCACCTGACCGTGAGGTATAGTTTGGCATTGAAACCTATGCGGATACAGCACCGGTGTTTATTACTCTGTACCATATGGCCCCAAAGGAGTTGAAGACGCAATTGCAAGAGTTGCTTGATCGTGGGTTCATTAGACTAAGTATTTCATCGTGGGTTGCGCTGGTGTTGTTTGTAAAGAAGAAAGATGGTACGTTGTGGATATGTATAGATTATTGGCAGTTGAACAAGTTGACAATAAAGAACAAGTATCCGTTGCCACGGATAAATGATTTGTTTGATTAGTTTAGGGGTGCTTTGGTGTTTTCTAAGATAGATTTGAGGTTTGGGTACTACCAGTTGAAGGTGAAGGATGTGGATGTACCCAAGACAGCTTTTCGTATGAGGTACAGGCATTATGAGCTTCTTGTGATGCCATTCGGTTTAACCAACGCACCGGCTGCTTTTATAGACATGATGAATTGGGTGTTCCATGAGTTTTTGGATCAGTTTATGGTGGCGTTTATCGATGATATCCTAGTGTACTCGTATTGAGGAGGATCATGATAGATATTTACAGATTGTGCTTCAGACGTTGTTGGCTAATCAGTTGTATGCCAAGTTAAGCAAGTGCGAGTTTTAGCTTAGGGAGGTTGTTTTCCTTGGGCACGTTGTGTCGGTCTAGGGAATTCGTATTGATCCGCATAAGGTTGAGGCTGTGATGAGTTGGAAGGTGCCTAAGTCGGTAACAAAAGTCTAGAGTTTTCTTGCTTTGGCTGGTTATTACCGTTGGTTTGTGGAAGGGTTCTCCAGTTTGGCTGCTCTTTTAACCAAGTTATTATCGAAGAATGTTCGGTTTAAGTGGACGGAGGATAGACAATGAGCTTTCGAAAGGTTGAAGGAAGCTTTGACGCGAGCTCCAGTCTTGGTTCAACCTGAATCAGGAAAGGAGTTCGTTGTTTATAGTGATGCATCATATATTGGGCTTAGTTGCGTGTTGATGCAAGAAGGTAAGTAGTTGCATATGCATCTAAGCAATTGAAGGTGCATGAGCGTAATTACCCTAGTCATGATCTTGAGCTTGCTACGGTTGTGTTTGCCTTGAAAATCTGGAGGCATTACCTTTATGGCGAGAAGTGTGTGGTTTATACGGATCATAAGAGCTTGAAATATTTGTTGTCCTAGAAGGAGCTGAATCTTAGGCAACGAAGATGGCTTGAGTTGCATAAAGATTATGAGCTGACCATTGAATATCATCCAGGAAAAGCCAATGTTGTGGCGGATGCTTTGAGCAGGAAAGCAATTGTAGAGTTGAGAGCTATGTTTGTTCATTTGAGTTTGATAGGTGACGGTGGATTTTTGGCTGAGTTGCAAGTGAAACCATCCTTGTCCCAGTTGATCAAAGAGAGGCAACCGCATGACGAGAGTTTGGTGCCGCATGTGAAGGATATCATGGATGGGAATCCTGCAGATTTTCATTTCAATGACGATGGGGCATTGTGTTTTAAAGGTCGAATTGTGGTGCCTGAATATGATGAGTTGAGGCGTACCATTCTAACCAAAGCGCATGCTAGTCCTTATGCTATGCATCCTAGTTGTACTAAGATGTATCGTGGGTTGAAGGAAGAGTACTATTGGGTTGGGCTGAAGAAAGATGTGGCTGATTTTGTTTCTCCCTGGATGGTATGTTAGCGGGTTAAGGCTGAGCACCAGTTTTCTTCTAGGTTGTTTCAACCATTGAGGATACAAGAATGGAAGTGGGAGAGGATCACCATGGATTTTGTGCCTAGATTACCTTTAACACCGACCAAGAAGGATTCTATTTGGGTGATTGTTGATCAGTTTATGAAGTGTGCACATTTTGTGCCAGTGCATACTACGTATGCCTTAGATAGGTTGGCCAATCTGTACATCTCTGAGGTTGTGCGTTTGCATGAGGTGCCTAAATCCATAGTTTCAGATATAGATTTGCGTTTCACGGCAAGGTTTTGGATATGCTTGCATCTTGTTTTGGGAACAAGACTGAATTTCAGTACTTCGTATCATCCTCAATCGGATGGTCAGTCGGAGCGTGTGATTTAGGTTCTCAAAGATATGTTGAGATGCTGCATTATTGAGTTCCAAGGAACGTGGGAGAAGCAACTGCCATTGGTGGAGTTTGCTTATAATAACAGTTATCAGGCTAGTATACAAATGGCACCATATGAGGCGTTGTATGGAAGGAGGTGTTGTACGCCCGTGTGTTGGGCTAAAGTTAGGGAGAAGCATCTTTCCTTGCCTGATGTTTTAAAAGGCACGAATGTGAAAGTAAAGTTGATATGTGAGCGCTTAAAAGTTGCTTCTGACTGTCATAAATCCTATGCGGATTTAAGGCGTAGAGATATAGAGTACGCTGTTGGTGATCGAGTGTTTTTGAAGGTGTTGCCATGGAAGAAGGTGATGCATTTTGGGCGGAAAGGGAAGCTTATCCCGATGTTTATTGGACCATATGAGGTTGTTGAGTGTGTGGGTCCTGTCGCTTACCGTTTGAGGTTACCTCTTGAGTTGGAGAGGATTCATGATGTGTTTCATGTTTCGATGTTGCGGAGGTATCGGTCAGATTCCTCGCATGTTATGCCAGTGGAAGATATTGAGTTGAGGCTAGACCTATCTTATGATGAAGAACCAGTTGAGGTTCTTGATACCAGCAGTAAGGTTCTTCGTGGCAAGACGGTTGAGCTAGTAAGGTGTTGCGGAGGCACCACGGAGTTGAGTAAGCCACATGGGAAACTAAGTCGGAAATACTGGAGCAATTTTCGCATATGTTTCATCCAAGTTAATTTTGAGGACGAAATTTCTTAAGTGGGGGAGAGTTGTAATGCCTCGGTTTTGGGCCTAGCGATTTTGAGGTTTATTAGACGGTCTGGTGGACCAGTTCAGAGATTCGAGACGAATTCGGGACCATATATTTTTCGGTAAGATAAAAATGCGGAAAAAAAGTTAAAAATCATCTTTTAATATATATTGATTTTTGGTGGAATCAATTTTGGAAAATGGAATTTATAAATGTGACAGTTTGGTTAGTGACCAAAATGCGATTTTTGAAAACTGTTTTAAAGTGACTAAAATGAAAAGGGTCAAATTCTTAGAATCCTTAAGGAGCTAAATTACCAAGTTTTTGTTGGTGGTTTCTCCCTTCAATTAAATCATTTTAAACATGTGTTTTAAAGGTGGTTTAAAAGGGATTAAAATATCTAAGTTAGTTATTAGCTTTTAAAGAAAATTTATGTAATTCTTTCCTAAACCTTTTCTCTCAACTTCTTTTCTGCCAAACAATTAGAATTTCATCAAAATCCAGAGGTGAGAGATTCTTTTCACTCAGATTATTGATTCTAGCTTGATTCATTAACTTTGTTTTACAAAATCTCATTAAAATCTTATGTTTCTTAGCTTTAAACCAGCAAATTGAGGGAGAAATCACATAATAGGGGTAAGGTCCGTGATATCCTCTGTTAAATGGTTCTTTATTGATATTCCTAAGAATTTGATCATTGATTTATGGTTTATAATCTGATTTTATGTTTTTATATATAGTTAAATGGGTAAAATTGATGAAATGATGAAAGACTCGAATTGAATATGATTTCTAGTGTTATGAATTGTTTTTGAACATATTTTGGATGTGTAATGATGTTGATAAGTCGATTTTATCAATGGAATCCTGAAACTTTTGAATCTCTAATTGTTTAGGTTGCTAGATTTGTGTTTTTCAGGTGTTATAGTGGTTGTGTGTTTGCTGAAGGTGTTAGGTTGTTTTGATTTTGTTTCTAGGTGTTAGTTGATGATAAAAGTGGTGTTAGATTGTTAGGTTGTGACTGGGTTGTGTTTGGGAAGGATTAGATGAAGTTTTCAGTTGTTGTGGTTGGGTAATTGTGAGGTGAATGCAAGAATCTGTGAGGATATGTTGTTGCATTGTTGTAAATGCATGGAGATGCACTAATCCTCTGTTGTTATGTGGTTTAAATAGGAGAGGTTGTTTTGGAAGCGAACGGTGTAGCATTGAAGGCTTCGAAAGCTTGATTTCGCGTCGGCAAATCAAGGCTTCGTGTATCAGTGAGTGAGAACGTGGATTCCAGCATTGGAATATTTTAAAGGTGGTTTATGTGAGTTTAAACTTAGCTTGATACGCTGGTTTAAACTCAGAAGTAAGTAAAAATGGATGTTCTCTCTCGGTCGTGCTAGTGTTAAATGGTTTATGCACTTGTTTTGATTTACATGTTACCTACTGTTTAAGCATGATTTAAAGTATTTGGTATACTGTTTATAAGCATGAAATGCTGAAGGTTGCACATGGTATGTGATCATTGTAAGTATGGTTTATACTTGTGGGTTAAAGCATGGTTCTTGCTTTAGAAAAAATGGGTTGCTTAATGCTTGTTAAAAACAGCGAGATAAATGCTAAATGGTTAATTATATTGGCAAGTGATGTGGTTTTTAAATCGTTATGGGATATAGTTGGCTAGCCATAGGATTGAGTGCAATATAATAAGTCGCCTTGGATGTTGAGGGGTTTAGATCCGTGTACCGAAAACTCCATCTGAGTACCTTAACAGTAGAGGGGTTAAACATTACCGTAGACTCCCGTTAGTGGATTAAGCGTCTAACCAATGATTGGGGTTGGTGTCCTAGTGGGTTGAAAGGTATACCCGGTTGGTAATATACCACGATTGTTATTGTATCGCTATTCCGGTTGAGATGACTTGAAATGTTGGTTGAACACTTGTTGAATCCGTGTATCCGATGAAATCTTTTGTTAATGGACTTGTTTAATGATCACTTGTAAGGAAATATAATTGTTAATGTATCAATAAAAGGTTTATGTTGTATAATGTGATTTATACATGTTTACTCTTTAAGCTTTGCTTATGGTAGTTATGCAAGGGAAGGCTTAAATTGAGGTTGAGCAATGGGACTTGCTGTTGGTTATTGATACATGTTGCATATGGTCAATATGCAGGTTTTAAAGATGTTATGTGCATGGTTTTACAGGCATGATAATGTTTTAAAGGTTGTTTGAAATAAGTTTCAATGTAATGGTGAGAAATGGTTTTAAATGCATGGTGGTGTAACACCCTCAACGTATATTCGATATTCGAATATACATTAAAGATGTTACAAACTGATTTAATCTAATTTTCAGACTTGTAAATTTTTTTAATTGCTAAGTGATAAACGACCAACTAAGTTTAAATTGTTTGAAATATCTTTTCTAATATTCATAGTTCTTCAAACTAAGTCATGTTTCTAGATCATACAAAATAGCTACGTATTTTACATCTATACATGCCCCACTATACTAGGATGTGGTGATACTTATTGATAATGCAGATTAACTTGATTCAATGATGTGCAGCTCCTCCTTTGCTATCTCGTTCGAAGTACCTACGTGTGATACACAATACACGTTAAGTATAACTTAGTGAAACATAATCATAATAATATAAACAATAATTATAATAACACAATTCTGCCAGATGGCAAATGATTTTCATTTGCAATTGGTAATATTTTCTCATATATAGAACTGCCATACTTGTATGGTTCATTTGGCCAATACAATATTCCAATCACAAGATTTGATCTGTTTTATCAGTCTTGTGTACATTAACCTTTTTTTAGCTTAACTACTTGCATAATTGCATTTCAAGTATTATAGCCAAAGTATTAAATCAAGCTATTCGTATATGCAGAATTGACCATGTATCATGACTATCTTAAAAGTCATGTCATCATTGTTCTATGTTCATCAAGTGTTCAAATGCGTAAAAATTTCTTCAGCATAAACATGATTTCATTATGATTCATATCATCTATCAAATTGTCATAAAATCATGTTATCAATGGTTCAAGATCATCAAGTAGTCATACTTTTATCACGTAATCATTTGCATATCCTAGCCTTTAACATAGTCATACTTTCATTATGCAATTCCTTTGCATATCCTAGCCTTTAACATAGTCATACTTTCATCATGCAATTCCTTTGCTTATCCTAGCCTTTATTATAGCCATATTTTCATCACGCAATTATTTGCATATCATTTCCTTTATCATAACCATATTTTCGTTTTGCAATCATTTGTATATCATTTCCTTTATCATAGCCATACTTTCGTTTTGCAATGATTTGCATATCATTTCCTTTATCATAGCCCAAAGTACAAAATCATGTGATGCCATGGTATGCGAGTCATCACGACACCGTAGTTTCTACAACGCCTTAGCTTCTGCATCGCCGAAGCGACTGAGATGAGTACGTACTCGAGGACGCCCTTTGCTCCTCTTCCTAGCACATTTTGTGCCTTTCTAACACCGTAGTGTTTGAACTGACTTCGTAGAGTCTTTCCTGACTCCGTAGAGTCTTTTATGCACCGTAGTGCTTTGATGCAGCTGCTAAGACCCTATGGATATCCAACTATACTAAATATTCTCATGTGAACTTAGGGTATACGATTCTGACACCGTAGTGTCTACAACGTCGTAGTGTCTAACGGTGAGTACGTACTCGAGGATGCTTTTTGCTCCTCATACCTTCAACACCGTAGTGTCTACTTTACCTTCAGCACCGTAGTGCCTACTTTATCTCAACACTGTAGTGCTGGTTCGCAGCTACTATGACTCTTTTTGGATATCCAATTATACCAAGACACTCACACTAGTACTTGGGCATAATAATATATTATTTTCACTTTTAATATCCAATTCATCAATATTATTATCAACCATAATTCGATAATGAGCATTTCATACCCAAAGTCTGAAATTCAATTTATCCTAGATGAATCATTATGCCATATTCATGTATCACATATGCCATTTAATATTTCATGTCATTTACATAACTTTGGTCAACATATATTTTCATTAATATCAAAGTTGACTTATTGCAAGTTTTCTCATATCATATATAAATATATAAAACAGATAAGAATACATTCATTCATTTCACATATATTATAAATAAGTAAGATGGCACTCACCTGGGCCATTTATTAGCTTGTCTCACAAAGCTCTATTCGATCCTTTCTTTCATAGTACCTCGAACCTTCTTTTGATTCGGATCCAAACTTCATTAATCACATGAATGTAAACAACATTTGTTAGATTCAAATCTAACAATTTCTCAAACATGCTATCAAATCTAATCATTCGAATATACAAATTTCCTATCTCCTTCATTATACTGTCCAAAACTCATTTTGGTCCTTAATAACCATTTAGAACTTTCATTAACCCTTTTCAAGCTTACTAATTAACCTTAGATACAAAATGTATCAATTCTCATTTTCTGGTAGATTGCACTACCTTCAAAGAAATTTTTTTATAAAATAGTATACAACTCGGAATTCGATTCCGTTTGTTCTGAAAGAAACTAGATTCAATAAGATTTTCAACCATATAAATTATTATCCCAAATTCAACTTGTACGATTTATGGCAAATTTTCAAAGTCAATTACAATGCTGGAATTCGGAACAGACTGGTGCTCTATTTTCTGACCTTTCGTCACTTAAAAATTCATATCTGTTGACTCGAAACTTGAAATTAGTTTCTGTTTGTTGGAGACGAATCTAGACGAACAAATCTTTACATCGATATAAAATTCATCATCTAAACATTTTTTTAGAATTTATGGTGAATTTTTGAAGTTACTGCCAAAATTCAACCTTCTACATAGCTTTCCATAATTAACTTCTAATTCATACTAAATTCTTCTTATTTTTCTACTTGTCAATTTATTCTCATCACTTGCTTCAAATCACCAATTCATCATCTTTTTCATCAAACAATTATTCAAATCAATTCCCTCAAATTTTCTTCCTTTGCCAAAATAGTCACTAAAATGCAAAGGTAAAGATTCAAACTTCTTAACTTTGCAATTTAGTCTCAAATCAACAGTACTACCTTAATTCTATTATTTTAACTAAAAATCAGATTTAATCCCTATCCAAGAATTCATTTCCTATTTAGTCACTTAATTTTGACAAGTTATTAAAATGGTCACAAATTCGATCCGACATCAGTTTAGCATTCTAACGTCAATTTCACATCTCCAACATCATTAACTATGTAAGTGCACTCCAATTTTTATAAAAAATCAGATTAGGTCCCTTAACATTGAAGCTTTCCAAATTGGTCACTTAGCTTCTCTAGGCTCGTTTTTCATCCAAACAACATTCTAACATGCTTAAATAAATTTTCCAACATATATTCTTCATTCCCAAGAATTAACACTTAAAACCCCAAATTCTTTCTACATGGCTAATTGAGTGTCTAAATTCTTCCATATTCATCCTTAATTTCAAAACCCCTAATAAAACCCCAAATTCTAGGGTTAGGGTTTATGTATTCAAACATTAAATTAATCTAATTCTAAGCTTGATTTCAACTCCATAACACTTGATTTGCTTAAATCATACTTCAATCTCAACATAGAACTTGAAACCCTAATTTATCTCTCATCAATAATTCAAGTAGTTCTTCATAACACCATGTAATATTACTACCAAAATATAGAGAATTGAATTTAGAACAAATTATTCTAAAGGATCATACCTTGAGTCTTGCTTTAAAGCCTTCAAAATTGCCAAGAAAAAATTTTGTGTATTTTTCTCTCCCTTTTCCCATGACTTTCGAAATATAGGGAGGAAGATGAACAAATTTGTTCATCTTTTATCTCATAAATGCCACATGTATTTAAGAAATTAAAATTTTTATCCAATTTAGCCCTTTTCCAAAATTAACCTCCAACTAAATCATAATTTACAAGTTGTCATTCTAGTTCAATTCCAACCAAATCCCATTCAACTCTAACAAAAATAGAGTAATGCTTTCACATGGGAAATTGCCATATTACCCATGGTACTTTCAAAATATTTCAAAATTGCCATTGTGACCAAATTACCAAAACTAGTCACTTAAACCACTAATTGTGCCATTTTGTAAAAATCCAACTATTCTAGTTAGATCACAATCACCCAATTAATATTTTATTCATAAAATAATATTTTATGAATTTTCTGTAACTTATAGAATAGCATCTAATATTTTGATTCGATCCGATTTCCTGATATTCATTTACTACTTCTACTGTGATTTCCCCTTCACCGAGCTATCAAATAAATTCTAAAAATTTCTTATTTCCATATCTTAAAAATAAATAATATTATCAAATAAAATATTCCATATTTATGAAGTCAAACTAAAAATTTTGACTCGGTCCAAATATACCCATAATTACCCGAAATCTTTATCGGATACAATTTCTCTTAATATTTCTTAATCAGCTATCCATATGAATAATATTAACTCAAACTGATTCTTTTTTATCAGTCTCAAGTACTGAAATAAGACCTTCCCAATAGGTCACCCATCCTATGCTCTGAGCACGCTTAACTTTGCAGTTCGATCGAAATTCGATATCTTATACTGCATTTTTATTCCCGAAATCTATATTAGATTTTTCTCCATGATCTTTTAATTCATGTACAAGATAAAATAGTTACTGATAAATTCTTTAACACTTATAAATGACTTTTTAACCTTTTTTTGGCATATGGTAAAATTTTATAATTTTTCAATTCGATTCGAGTATCTGAATTCCACTTAAACTTTGACTGCGATTTCCAATAATCGAATTATCGAATCATACCAGTAATTTCTCATTCGATCCACACCAATAGCTGCTCTATCTATTTATAAAATAAAACACCTAACTTTTGGAAAATTACAACTTTGGTCCTTCAACTTTTCATATTTTAACTTGTACTACCCAAGTTTTAAAAACTTATCATTTTGGTCACTAAACTTTAACCTTAAATTCCCATTCCAATTTTTCCTTGGATTTTAACCAAATTTTGTGAGTACCTCTATCACATGACACCTTAAAACCCCAGAAATTTATTTTCTACAGTCCATAATTGAGAAAATCTTAACTTTTGTATTTTTGTCATTTTAGTCACAAGTAAGCTTTTATGTCCTTATCTTAGTACTAAATGATCCTTAGTCGACATAGCAAATTTTGGGGGGTATTACAAGTGGTGTTTTGTTTGTGAGCGCTCCTCATTAAGCCTTGTGTGCTTACACTTTTATTATCTATCAATGTAGAGAATTGAGAGCTTTCGAGGCAGCAAGGAGAATGGGATCCTAGCAAGACTTGTTTACCTAAGTATGTTTGGATTAGACTATAAGTGATAAAGGCAATGGGGTACTCGTTTTGGTTTTGGGAGATGTTTTGATAAGCTCCCTGTTTGAGCAAGTTTGCTTGGTTGCTATAAGGTTGTAAATGGCCATTATGGTTTGGTTTTGGTGATGGTTTGGAGTTTTATGTTTTACTTGAATGGTTTCTAGGTTGCATGCCTATAGATTTACGTTTGATGCAAAATGCCATGAATTGATGTTGAGTCTGTGATGTTATGCTGTGAATTATATGTTGAATATGTTAGATGTATGTTAGAAGCATGTTAGAGTATTTTGGATAGGCCAAGAGCTTGTTAACCCGCTAAATATGGCATTACAGGCCCAGTCGTACCGATACGCAGGGGACCGTATTGGTACGGCTAGGCAAAATCAAGAATGGTGTTTTGATACGGACTTGGGTGTATCGGTACGGCTAGGCAAAAACGAGCATGGTGTTTCGATACGAGCTTGGGTGTATCGGCATAGATTTTCTTTATTGGAATCTGCTTTTTGGGACAAAACTCGCGTACCGAAACACTGTCATACCGTATCGGTACGGTTGTCAGACATTTTCAAACTGTCAGCTATGCATACCGAAATGGGTTGTAGTGTATCAAAATAGTATAGACTTGTGTAAGGCACCATATCGATATGGTGGCACGCGTATCGGTACGGTTGTCTCGCAATTTGGTCCCTAATTTGTAATTAAGCCAATTGGATGTCAAATCGACGGCCGATTGAGTTGAGTATTCACCTGGTGATAGAATGAACATATAGGTTAATGATTTTGCATTTAGTCAAGATAAAAGAAAAAATGGTCGCGTTTTGGTTTCTTTCTTTATGGTTTACCTTGGTAAACCTAATGTAGCTCACTCGGTTCGGTCTTGCGATGAGGCCAGGTCGAGGGGGTTACACTCCCAGACTATAATGACCATTAATATAAAGAAGCGAACATGTATCTTTCACCTAAAAAAAACCGTGTGAACCAATACATAGCTATGAAGACAACCACACCCGGGAGTAAAGTTCACCCAACTTCTAACTAACAGTGCAAATATGCAGTATGCTTCGCGTCGAGACCGCAAAGGGCAACACCGCATAAAAAGAAATCCTAAGTTTATTAAAGTTATGCAATTCTTAACAATATAAGATCTTATTCCCACGATGCCGCACGCATATGTTATCATAAAGACAAGCGATAGAGTACGATCATTACTAAGTAATATGTGATCCATCGCAGAAAGCATGTATCTAATCTACTCTGAGGAAATAGCCATCCACACAAATATAAATATACAAATGGGGACATCACAATTAAAAATCATAAAGCGCAGAAAAATAAAATTCTCCAATTGATCCAAGTAAACGATATAAAATTTCAGATGTAATTCGCCTCTTTTGTAATGCCCCAGTTTTGGGGCCTAGGAGTTTCTAGGTGGTTTAGATGGTCCGACGGATCGGATTAGAGGATTCGAGTTAGTTTTGGGATTTAATTCGAAACAAATATTTTTGGGTAAGATAAAAATATGGAAAAATACTCTAAAATCATTATTAAATATGTAAAAGATTTTGGTAAAATCAATTTTACAAAAAGGGGTCTAAAAATTGGACATTCTGGTTAGTGACCAAAATGTAATGTTTTAAAATACTATTTTTAGTGGTTGTTTTGTAAAGGGGACAAAACTTTGAATCTTTAAGGAGCTATTTACCCAAAGTCTAATATCAGACATTTCCCCTTAATTGGCTATTATAAATGATTTTAAAATAATGTAAAAACACTTGGAGAATTAATTGGATAATTAAAAAGCTTTAAACAATTTAACATAACTAACTTTTTCTCAAAAAGGATTTTCTCTCCAATAATCTCCAGCCAAATACTTTTTTTCTCTTCAAAATTATTAGGTAAAATCTTATTTTAATAAAGCCTTTGATTTCAAATGGAATTATAATGATTTCTTAACAAAATCTAATTGGTTTCTCATTGTTTTGTTATGTAAATTCATCCAATTAAGGGGAAAGGTAGCCATTAGAGGTGAGGTTTGTTCTTCTACTCTAATATAAGGTTCTTTATTGAAATTCCCAAGTTATTGATCCTTTACATATGTTTTCTAACTTGATTTGATGGTTTAATTATGGAAAATTGGTTAAATTGAGGTTAAATTGGTGGATTTCCGAATAGCTCTATTTTGCTGAGTTCTTGATTGGTTCTAATCATTATTTTGATGTTTAATAATGTTAATAAGTGGGCTTTAACATTGGAATCCCAAAACTATGTGAATATCTAATTTCCTAGGTTGTTTATTGAGAATTTTTGGGGTATGGTTGTGGTTTTATGAATGTTGGAGGTATAAGGATGTTGTTGTTGTTGTGTTTTTAGATGTAAATTGATGTTAATTGATGGGTTAAAATGTTAGGTTTTGGCTGGGTTAAGTTTAAAAGATGTTTGATATTAATTTTGGTTGTTGTGGAATAGAATTGGGTAATGGATGTTGAGGATTTATGTTGATGTGTTGTTGAATGCAGTTTGATGCATTGAATCCTCTGTTTTTGTATGGATAAGTAGGGGAAGTTGGTCCTCAAGCTTGAACGATTGTTTTGGAAGCTTTAGAGGCGAGTTTATCGTATCGACAAGCGAGGCTTTACGTGTCGGTGAGTGAGAACGTGTTTTACTGCTTTGCAAAGGTTTGAAAGTTATGTTTGGGAGTTTAGATCAATATTGAAATGCTAGTCTAAACTCGGAAGTAAGTAAAGGATGAATTCTCTCTCGAACTTAGTTTGGCAATTGGTTTTCATGCACTTGTTTAATGGTTTAATTACTCACTGTATATGCATGTTTTTAGCATGGTTTAATGCTGGAAATTGATTACACAATGATGTTGATGCATTTGGAAGTAATGCACATTTTGTTAATGTTTATGAACTTTGCTAATGCGATGTTTATTGCATTGGTTAAATGATTTTGATGATGCTTATGAAAACAATGAGTTGTTGTTAATGAAACGAATTATATTGGCAAGTGATGGTATAAAAAGGTTTTGGAAAAGTATCAGATATAGTTGGCCAGCCATAGGATTGATAGTGCACTATAAAAAGTCGCCTTGGATGTTGAGGGGTTTTGATTCGTAATACCGAATACTCTATCCAAGTACCCTAACGTTGATGGGTTTAGATCTTTGTATCGAAGACTTCCGTTAGTGGGTTATACATCTAACCGATGAGTGGTGTTGAGGGGTTTATGTGTACCGAAAACTCTCGTCGGTGAACCTTAAGATGTTGGTAGATTGTATGTTATGTTTTGAGGGAACACTTGTTGAATCCGTGTATCCGATTTTATGCTTTGTAAAGTGGGACTTGGTTAATGATCACTTGTAAGCCAATATAATTGATGATGTATCGTGAGATGTAGTATGTTGTTTAATGTGGATTTAAACATGTTTTACTCTTTAATCCTTGCATTGTTAATATGCATGGGAAAACTTAAATTAAGGGTAACAAATGGGATTTTGCTATTGAATCCATGATACATGTTGCATATGGTTTAATATGCTGGTTTGGAAATGTTAAGTGCATGGTTTTGATAAGGCATGATGTTGAAATAATGTTTGAAAAGTGGTTTGGAAAGTGGTTTTCAAAAGGAATATTAAATGGTTTAAAATACATTTATGGTGGTTGATGTGTTGAAAGACACGGATGAGAAAGTGAAGATGATTTGCGATCGATTGAAAGAGGCCTTGGATAGGCACAAATCCTACGCGAATTTGAAGCATAGAGAGGTTGTGTACATTGTTGGAGAAAAAGTTTTCTTGAAAGTCTCACATTGGAAGAAGGTGTTGCGTTTTGGACGCAAAGGAAAGTTGAGTCTGAGGTTTATTATACCGTATGAGGTGTTGGAACGTATAGGTCATGTGGCTGATCGGTTGAGTTTACCTTCTGAGTTGGAGAAGATTCATGATGTGTTTCATGTATCCATGTTGCGGAGGTATCGTTCGGATCCGTCGCATGTGATGCCAGTTAAGGATGTTGAGTTGCGACCTGAGGAACCAGTGAAGATCCTTGACTCAAGTAGTAAAGTTCTTCATGGCAAAACAGTTGAGCTTGTTAAGGTGTTGTGGCGACATCGCGGTGTTGAGGAGGCCACGTGGGAGAGTAAGTCGGATATGATTGAGCAATTTTCACATCTGTTCCTATCATGTAAATTTCAAGGACGAAATTTCATAAGGGGGAGAGTTGTAACACCTCATTTTTGGGGCCTGGGAGTTTTTAGGTGGTTTCGATGGCCCGACGGATCATATTAGAGGATTCGAGTCAGTTTCAAGATTAATTCGAAACAAATATTTTTGGGTAAGATAAAATATGGAAAAATATTCTAAAATCATTATTAAATATGTAAATGATTTTGGTAAAATTAATTTTACAAAAAGCTCGAAATCGGACATTTTTGTTAGTGACCAAAATGTAAAGTTTTAAAAACTATTTTTAGTGATTGTTTTGTAAAAGGGTCAAAACTTTGAATATTTAAGGAGCTATTTACGCAAAGTCTAATATCATAAAATTCCCCTTAATTGGATATTTTAAATGATTTTAAAATAATATAAAAAGGCTTGGATAATTAATTGGATAATTAAAAAGCTTTAAACAATTTGACGTAACTAACTTTTCTCAAAAAGGATTTTCTCTCCAGCCAAACACTTCTTTTGTGATACCCAAAAATTTATTAAGTTAATTAAGGGTCATTTAGTACTAATATATTAGCTTAAAAGCTAAGTTAGTGACTAAAATGACAAAAATGCAAAAGTTAGGATTTCTCTAATTATGGGTTTTGAAAAGGAAATTTCTAAGGTTTAAAGGTCTCATGTGATAGATAGTGAATTGAATAAGGAGTTATTAAATTTTGGTTGAATTCCAATGAAATTTGGAATGGGAATTGAAGTTTAAAAAGTTAGTGACCAAAATATAATTTTTGGAAATTTCATGACTAAAGTATAAACTTTGGAAAATTTTGGGGACTAGAGAGGTATTTTCCCAAAAGTTAAGGGTTTGTATTTCATAAATAATTAGATCACCTAAGGGTTTGGATCGAATGTGAAGACTTTGGTTGGATCCGATGTTTCTATTATTGGAAATTAAAGTCAAAGTTTAAATGGAATTTGGATATCCAAATTGAATCGAATAATTATGAGATTTCATCATCAGATAGAGGAAGGTTATAAAATTTCATTATAAATTCTTAATGAAGGATTTTCAAGAAAGATGTTACCTGATAGAGATTTTGGGTAATTATCGATAATTTTGGATCAAGTCAAATTTCTAAGTTTGACTTTATTAAAGTGGAGGATTTTGTATGAAAGTATGGATCTATTTATAGAATTAAGGGAAATATGTAATTCCTGAATTAGAGTTGATAGTTCGATAAATGAAAAATCGTGGAAGGTGAAAATCGGGAAATTGGATCGAACAAAATTCATAAATGATATTTTATGATTAATTAATGATGATGACTGGTTGGATTGGAACCAACCTAGTTCAAATGTAATAGAATGGCATAATTTTGAACTAGTTGTAAACTTGATTTAGTTAGAGGGTTACTTTTGGAAAGAGAAAAAAATGAATTTTAAATTCATTTTTAAAGAAACATGTGGCATTTTCTTATTTATTTATGGATTTAAAATAGTAAAAAAAGATGAACAATTTAGTTCATCTTCTTCTTGTATTTCGAAACCAAGAGGAAGTTGGGAGAAAAATATCAAAAAATTTCTCAAGCTATTTTCAAGGCTTTTGATCAAGAATTCAAGCAAGGTTGCTTAAGGTAAAGTGATCTACTCTTCATTCTCTACATTTTGATAGTAAAATTTCATGAAATTATGAAGTATTGGATTAGGGTTTGAAGAGAGAAATTAGGGTTTCATGGAAAATTTATGGAATTCAAGTAGTAAATGATGAATTAAGCTTAGTATTGTTGAAATCAAGCTTGAAAACAAGTTAAATTCATGTTGAAAGTTATAAGCCCTAACCTTGAAATTTAGGGATTTGTTAGGGTTTTGAGAATCAAGGATGAAAATGGTTAGGTTATGATGTTTGAAGCATTATATTGATGATGGAAGTTCAATTTTAATGTTTGAAGATCAAATTCCCTTTAGGGACTATTTCAAAAATTTGATGAAAATTTGGGACTAAATTGTCAAAATTTAATTAATGATAGAAATGAATAGAAAATGATGTTTCAAGCTTGAATTGACAATTTAGGACCAAATTATATATTTTAGAAATGTTGAGGACCAATTTCGCATTTCCAAGAAATTAAGCATTTAGTTATTAAAAATTATTTTGGTGGTGAAAATGATGAAATTGTGATGTTAGAAGCTTATTCTAACATTTTGGACCAAAATGAAAATTTTGAAAAGTTTAGGGACCTATTCGACATTTTGAGAAAATTTAGAGGATGTTTATGGAATTATTTTGTTGAATAAGGATTAAAGAGAAATTATTGAAAATGTGATCAAATTGGCTTGAAATGATGAAAAAGGACCATTTTGGCAAGAATGTGAAAATAGAGGATTATTTTGGAAATTATTGTTGTGATGGTGGCTTAGATGAAAATGAGCTAGAATTGATGATTCAAGTTTATTAAGGATTAAAATGGGAGAATTTCTAACTTTCCAAAGTTTAGTGACCAATTTGGTCAAATGGAAAATAAAAGGAAAAGTGTTGTAATTATTGATAATAGGTGATTACTTGAATTAAGTTTAAATTCAAGTACCTTGGTAAAATTAGTGACTAAAAAGTCACATTAGAAAAGTTTGAAACTTTATGGAAAATGACTCGAATGATTTTGAAATAGAAGAATCAAAACATTTAGAGCATGAATAATTGTTGAATGTTCAAATTGGTCATTAAGGACCGTAATAAGTTTTGAACAGTGCAAGGATTAAAGGAAAATATTTATAAATGTTATATTCGGGTGATTATAATAATAGTATGCCTAAGATATTGTTAGATTGGGATCTAACAAATATTTCTTTTATATGATTTATGAAGTTTAAGTTCGGATTAAGAGAGGTTCGAGGGGTAATGAAGAAAAAGATTAAAGAGGACTTAGTGAGGCATATAAATAAAAGGCTCAGGTGAGTGCAATGCATACATAACATGATACATGGATGTTTTATACATCACCGGTAGGACTTGCGATGAGTCTACCTGGTTTATACATTATCATGATATTTATGTCATTGATCATATATTTGACATATTTTAAATATGTCAAAGGTTGAAAATAAATGCATTGATCACTAGTTATTGATAATGGTATAATATGAATGTTATTTTGATTATGAACTGTTAAATTGATATATTGATCTATGTTGCCATTGTGACTTAAATGATGAAATAAATCCCAATGTATGATATAGAGGTTCAAAGGTATAGTTGGCTAGCCATAGAGTCATAAACAGTTGTATAAAGATTCTTAGCACTTCAGGTAAAGTGCAAAATTTATAAATACTCATTGAGGAGTATACTCATGCATGGTTTGAGTATACAGACTTATTACGGGTGCTAAGCACTTCAGTGTAATTTCATAAAAACTCAATGAGGGATATATTGTATACTCTGGTAAGTATACAGAAGCACTTCGGTGCTAAGCATTCCCGGTAGAGTGCAAATTATACACATACTCAAGAAAGGTTGGGTATGGGGGATGACTCGTGTACATAGAATCTCTTAATTCGATACCTTGGGCTAAGTAAATTGAAATGAAATCAAAGAAACATAATGATAAGCTTGAAAGCTTGCAGATAGAAATGGAAAAAGGTAGTTGTAAGCATTGGAAGCTTACGGATAGAAATGGCAATGGTATTGGTAAGATCTAATCTTATCACTTTAACATACATATATGCTATTGCATATTTATTTATGTTAACGAGCATGTAATGGTAAGATGATCATATGTATTGTTAATTATTAATATCAATATTGATATTATGACAATTGCACTTGAATTCGAATTATTGCCTCACTAAGTAAATACTTAGCGTGTGACTGTTTCACACGTTGAAAAAGTGGAGCGTTTGGAGTAAGGAGCACTAGTGGACATCATCTATCAAGAACAGGTACATCAATATCAGTAATATAATATTTAAGGTTGTTTGATATTCACTAGTTGGCATGTTTATTAAAAAGTTATGCATGCTCTGATATAAATCATATTTTATTTAGAATCTAGATAAATTTTAAATCATGCAGTTCTTAGGCAGTTTTGCTAATTATATAAAGTTAAATTAAATTAATAAGTTGCTTCCTGAAATTAAACTTGATTTGAAAACGAAAATATAAAGTTTTAAACTTTATGCGATTAATTAGAATTGTAAATAAAGACTAAATTGTAATATAGTTTTTTTTAAATGTTTATCGAATTATCAATATTTTATAGTTTTACAAACATTTTGTGACATCTCTGTCTCGTATTCAATGATTGATACGGGAAGGGGTGTTACATCTTTTCTCTTCAAAATTCTCAGGCAAAATCTTATTTTAATAAATCCTTTGATTTCAAATGAAATTATAATGATTTCTTAACAAAATCTAATTGGTTTCTCATTGTTTTGTTATGTAAATTCATCCAATTAAGGGGAAGGCAGCCATTAGAGGTGAGGTTCGTTCTTCTCCTTTAATATAAGGTTCTTTATTGAAATTCCCAAGTTATTGATCCTTTACATATGTTTTCTAACTTGATTTGATGGATTAATTAAGAAAAATTGGTTAAATTGAGGATTAATTGGTTAAATTGGTGGATTTTTGAATAACTCTGTTTTGATGAGTTATTGATTGGTTCTAATCATGATTTTGATCTTTAATAATGTTAATAAGTGGGCTTTATTGTGAGATTTTGGGGTGTGGTGGTGGTTTTATGAATGTTGGAGATATAAGGATGTTGTTGTTGTATTTTTAGATGTCAATTGATGGGTTAAAATGTTAGGTTTTGGCTGGGTTAAGTTTGGAAGATGTTTGATGTTAATTTTGGTTGTTGTGGAGTGGAATTGGGTAATGGATGTTGAGGATTTATGTTGATGTGTTGTTGAACGCATTTTGATGCATTGAATCCTCTATTTTTGTATGGATAAAATAGGGAAAGCTTGTCCTCAAGCAAGGCTTTGCGTGCCAGAGAGTGAGAACGTCTTTTATAGCTTTGAAAAGGTTTGAAAGTTGTGTTTGGGAGTTTAGATCAATCATGAAACGTTGGTCTAAACTTGGAAGTAAGTAAAGGATGAATTCTCTCTCGAACTCGGTTTGGCAATTGGTTGTATGCACTTGTTTAATGGTTTAATTACTCACTATATATGCATGTTTTGAGCATGGTTTAATGATGGAAATTGATTACATAATGATATTCATGCATTTGGATGTAATGCATGTTTTGTTATTGTTTATGAACATTGGTTAATGCAAGGTTTATTGCATTGGTTAAATGATTTTGATGTTGCATATGAAAACAATGAGTTGTTGTTATTGAAATGAATTATATTGGCAAGTGATGGTATGAAAAGGTTTTGGAAAAGTATCAGATATAGTTGGCTGGCATCCGGTTTTGGGTCTAACAATTTTGGGGTTCGGTTTGAGGGCCCGGTGGACCAGTATTGGAGGTTCGAGTTAGTTTAGGGATTAAATCGGATTAAATATTTTGGAAGTGATAAAAATATGTAAAATGCTCTAAAATCATTATTTAATATATTAATAATTGTGGTAAAATCAATTTTGGCAAATATGTTTTGGAAATCGAACATTTTGAACTAGTGACCAAAATGTAAACTTTGAAAACTATTTTTAGTGGCTGTTTTGTAAAGGGTCAAAACTTTGAATCTTTAAGGAGCTAATAGCCCAAAAGTCTAATTTCAAACTTTATCCTTTAATTCGCTCTTTCTAAAAAGTGTTTTGGAAAATAAAAGAGGTTGGAGAGAATTAATTGATAATTAATTCTTTTAAAACAAAAGTCATGTAACTAACTTTCTCAAAAATCTTTTCTCTCAAAATCTCTCCAACCAAACACTAATTCCTTCTTCTAGATCACCTAGTAAATCATCCTTTTCTTAAATCTTTTGATTTCGAATGGTTTTTAAGTAAAACCGTATTCTTTTAATTTTGTTTTCACATGTAAAATCAGCCAATTAAAGGAGAAAGCATCAATTAGAGGTAAGGTTCATTCTTCTCCTCTAATGAAAGGTTCTTTACTGAAATTCCCAAGTTGTTGATCATTTACAATTGTTTTTAATGAGTTTTAATAGTTTAATTAAGGAAAATTGGTTTAATTGTGTTTTGATTGGTAACATTGGTAGATTTCTGAATTGGATCTATTTTGCTTGGTTCTTGATCATTTTAGATCATGATTTTGATGTTTAATAATGTTAAAATCTTGGATTTATCATTGTAATCCCGAAACTAGTTGAATCTCTAATATTAAATGTTGTTAGTTAAGAGGTTTTGTGATGTTTTTGGTGTTTAATCATTGCTAGAAGTAAAAGGATGTTGTAAAAGGGTTTTTAGATGTTAATTGTTGAAGTTTGATGTATCGAATCGTTGTATTATGGTTGGGTTAAGATTGGAAGGTGTTTGAGGTTGAATTCGATAAGTTTTGGATGGTCTTTGAGTGGGCAACTTGTGAGTTGCGGGAATTTGCTTTGAGGCAATGGTTTGGATGCATTTTGATGCGTGTTTCCTATGGTTTCGTGTGGTCAAAACATGGAATAATCAAGGCGGGGTAGCTTGAAGTGGTTTGAGGTTTGCTAGGAGTTCGAATTGCTTTGGCGAGCAATGTAATATCCCAAATTTTGGTCAATGACCAAAATGTAAATTTTGACAGTTTAGGGGGTTAAAGTATAAACTTTGAAAATGTTTGGGGACTAAAGTGTAATGATGTCAGTTTTGAGAATTAAGATACAGTAGAAGGTATCGAATTTGGATTGAATAAAATTGTCAAGCGTGCTCAGGCTAGGGAAATATTAGGATGGGTGACCTTCGGGAAGGTACCATAAAAGTGTTCCTGATAAAAAATTTGGACTCAGTAAGAGTAAAGAATATTCGTATGGATTTACGATGAAGGATTTCGAAGAGAAATTCTACTCTTTGAAGATTTTTGATAATTATTGGGATAATAGACTGAGTTTAGAAAATTCAGTCTAAGACTTTAGAAAAAGAAATTTTTAAGATGATAGTGTTCAATTTCCGAATACGGAAATATATAATTTTTGGAATACATCCTATAGATCGATAAAGGTGAAATTGCAGCAAAAGTATTTTATGAATATCAGAAAATCAGATCAAACTAAAATTTCCTATGATGTTCTATAAGCCATGGAAAAGTTATAAAATAATATTTAAGGAATAGTGACCGGTTGGGAATGAACTATTTTAGTTGGACTCTAATGAAATGGCATTTTTGAAGTAATCTAGTACATAAAAATTAGTTAGAGGGTGAATTGGTCATTTAGCCCCAATGGCATTTTTGAAATATTTAAAAAGTTACAAGGGCAGTTTTGGAAGAAGGAAATAGAAGAGTAAATCTTGGCCCTTGATTAATGATAAGATTAATCTCAACCGATGGATTAAAAGGGTATTTTAGTAATTTCACTATTTAAAAGAATTTAAAATTCATTTAAAGATACATGTGGCATATATGGATTATTTTTTTGTAAAATGGTCAAAGATGAAGTCTTCTTCATCTACTACCTTTCGAAACTTAAGGGGAGAAAGGGAAAAAAATTTCCAAGTTCGATTCAAGCCCCAAAACTCAATTTTCAGGTAATATTTTCAACTGCAAAGTTGTTATATTCTTCAAGCTCTATCTTTTGGTGTTGATAATTCATGGAAAACATGCTTGATTGATGAGAATTTTGTATGAGAAGAAAATAGGGTTTATGGAAAAAGTTTGGGGCTTTTGGAATTTTATGATTTCATGATGAAATTCAAGTTGAAATCAAGCTAGAATAATGTTAAAATCTTGTTATTGAGTTGAGATTTAAACCTTACATATTTTAGTTTGTATGAAGATGATTAGGGTTTATGAATTCAAGTTTATTTTAGGGTTTGTGATGTTGAATTAATGATTTAGTAAGCTTAAATTTGTTATTTGGAAGCAAAACCCTAAATTAAAGGTATAGGGACCATTTCAGACATTCTGAAAGTTAAAGGACTAATCTGAACTTTTTAATGATTTTGAAGTGTATTTATGTTATTATTGATGTTGGAGATGTGAAATTGAAGTTGGAATACAAAACCGATGTTAAATTGAGTTAGAGACCATTTTGATAAATTGTCAAAATTAAGTGACCATTTCGGCAAAGAGGTTTTTGATAAGGATTAAATCTGAATTTTAGTTGAAATGATAGAATTCAAGTAGTAATGTTGATTTGAGGACTAAATTGCAAAGTTAAGAAGTTTGAATCCTTATCGTCGCATTTTAGTGACTAATTCGGAAAGACGGAAAAATTAAGGGGGATCAATGTTGAAGAATTATTTGATCAAAAAGGGTGATAAGCTGATGGTTTGAATCAAGTATTGGGACTAAATTGAAAAGTAGATAAGTAAGGAGAAGTTAGTATAAAGTTTGAAGTTATTTATGGAAGCAGTGTAGAAAATTGGATTTGGCAGTAAGTTTGAAAATTCACCATAAATTCAACAAAAATAATTAGAAGGTGAATTTTATAACGATGTAAAGATTTGTTCGTCTAGTTTCGTGTCCAGCAAACGGAAACTGATTTCGAGCTCCAAATAAAAAGATATAAAATTTTAAGTAGTGAAAGGTCAGAAAATAGTGGGCAGTTAGTTCCAAAATCAGCATTGGAAATTGACTTTGAAAATTCGCCATAAACCGTACAAGTTGAATTTGGGCTATTAATTTATATGGTTGAAAATCTTATTGAATCTAGTTTCTTTCAGAACAAACAAAATCAAATTCCGAGTTGTAGATTATTTTATAGAAATATTTCTTTGAAGGTAGTGCAATCTACCAGAAAATGAAAATTGATACATTTTGTATCTAAGGTTAATTAGTAAGCTTGAAAAGGGTTAATGGAAGTTCTAAACAGTTATTAAAGACCAAAATGAGTTTGTGAACAGTATAAGGAAGGAAAGAAATTTATTTAAAATTTTTATGATTGAATGATTAAATAGCTTAAGTGAAATATTGTTAGAAGTGAATCTAACAAATGTTTATTTATATTCATATGATAGATGTAGTTGATTCGAATCAAGAGAAGGTTTGAGGTACTATAAAGGAAAGGATCAATAGAGCTTAGTGAGGCATATTAATAAATGGCCAAGGTGAGTGCATTTCTAAATGTTTGCATTACGTTGAAAATGGTATTGCATTTCTCTATAATACATGATACATTGCTCGACATGGCAAGCTTGATGGAATACCAAGTACGAATTATTGTTTGCATAAATGATGATGCATTATGCATACATGAAATATGGATAATGACAAGACTAAAATGAAACAAGATACACCTGGGGATCTACGCCCATAGTGCAAATGCACTAACAAGGTGTTTATATAAGGAGCAAAGAGTGTCCTTATATGAGGAGCAAAGAGCGTCCTCTAGAGTACGTACTCTACATGGCATTACGGTGCAGATAGGCTACAGGGTTTCCATGGGCCTCTAGCCAGACACGATGATAATAATAACAAGATGTTACATGATACAGATGTTACAAGTTAATGATACATATATTACATGTTACATGATACAAATGTTACATGATTTCATGATACATGAAAAAGAAGTTACATGTTACATGACATACATGACAGAATACATGTTATGCAAATGATGGCATAAAGAAAGCATTATTATGTTCAAGTACATGATATGAAAATGATGGCATAATGAAAGCATGATTATGTCAAGGTATATGTTATGTGAACGATTACATGACGAAAGCAAGAATATGTTAAAAGATATGTTAAGCAAATGCTTACATGATAATAATAGAATGTTGAAAGCATAGCTATGATAAAGATTACGTTATGTAAATGACTAATTGATGATCATGAAATATTGATTGCAAGATTCTATGACAAAACTGATAGATGACATGAATTATGATTGAAAACATGTCTATGTTAAAGAATATGTTGTGCATATGATTACTTGATGAATATAGAATGTTGAAAATAAGATTATGTTAAAGAATATGACATGCACATTAATACTTGATGATTATGGAATAATGATAGTATGATTCTATGCTAGGTAGATTAATGATATAAATCATATTTGGACATGCTTGCCATTTTACAAAACATGTACTGCATTTTTCATATGTAATACTATAATGCATTGTTTCATGTTTAGGTTAATGAGATTAATTGCCTCACTAAGTTTGTACTTAGCGTCTGTTTTATTTCACACGTAGATTCTCCGAAAATAGACTAGCAAGGAGGAGCTGTTAATTGGGAAGATCAAGTTACTATCTGTAAGTACAGTACGTATATCTTTTACGTAATTTGATAGACTAATGGGCATGCAATATTTTAAGTGGGTAAATTGTTTTGCAAGTCTAAGTTTATAATGTATTTATACATTTTCATGGAAGTATGGACTTAGAGAAATAGTTTGCTAATAATAATTATAAATTTTAACGTAGTTAAATGTTATTTAACCCTGATCGCGTAAAAATTTAAAAATCAAGAACGAGTCTAGGCGGTGTACATATTTTTCATCTTGAATTATATTTTTATTTCAATAACTCAATTATGAATTTTACAATCAATTCAGGTTCAAAACTACCAGCAATAGACTGACATAGTTTTAATTCAAAACCGAAAAAAGGGTTAAACTGCAAGATGAATTTTTTTATAAAAAAATTACAAGTCAAGATTTCTTTCAATGACTTCGAACATCTTTAATGTATATTCAGCTTACGAGTATACGTTAAGGGTGTTACATTTATTGGATTCAGATCTATAGGTTTAGCCGATTTTGGAGGTTAAACTGAGTTAAATATGATTTGATGTTAAGTACATGCCCTTAGGATGTCATGTTACTGATGTACTATCTGTGTAACTTGATTATGATCCCCATTTACATGAATAAGTTTTAGTGAAAATAGATGATGTTAAGTACTGATGGACTGCGTTAAATATTTAATTATGGAGATCAAGAGAAGGTTTAAAGTGGAAGTAAAGAGATGTAGAATGTTCTATCTCTAGCTCCTACCCCAGCTGTGCCACCTACGTAGGGAGCTCCAGCATAAGAATATGGAACCTTAGTACGAGCCCTAAAAAGCTATGATTAAAAAAAATTCAAACTCTAATGCCTGTATAACCTGGCACCTACACCAGTAAAGGCATCGACTATTAAGGAGCTTAATAAGTTAGAAGCTTCTGAATTTCATGAAGAAGGTGGTATGATGGCTGTCAATTTATGGCTCCATGATGTTAAAGTCATGCTAGAGGAATTAAATTGTACAGATGTTGAAAGGTTAGAAAAGCTGCATCCTTATTAAGGGAAAATGTTTGTATTTGATGGTCTGAAGCCACAGAATTATACCTATTGAGAAAATGACTTGGACATTCTAAAATGTGTTTAAAGTCAAGTATGACCAGTTTAAGAAATAGATGTTACAGTAGTTTCAAAGTTTGAAACAAAGTACTCGTACTGTCTATGAGTATGAGTTGGATTTTAATGGATTAAGAGATATACAACTGATTTGATATCGACTGAGAGGTCCCTATGAGAATGGTTTATCGATGGGCTTAACTCGAGGCCTAAAGAGTAATTCTCAGGTATGAGTTTGTCAATTTACTAGGATGCTATAATGAGAGCAAAGGTTATGGAGAAAGCATGTAGTTACTTTAATTGATCTAGGTTCGCCTCACTCGTATATTGGTACTAAGATAGTAGTGCAAAGAAAGATTCATAAGGAAAACTATTTTTAGTAATGGTATTCCGAGTAACCCATTTAGATATAGTGTATGTGTGACTAGAATATGTAAGAAATGTTTGTTAGTGATTTAAGGAATTGAGCTCCTGGCAAACTTATTGGAGCTTTTATTTCGCAAACTTGAGATTATTTTTGGAATGAACTGGTTGTATGCATATGATGCAGAGGTGAAATATAAAAAGAAAAGGTTGGTATTTCAAGGACCCGATGTTTCTGAAGTAACCATTATGGAAGAAAGAACTGACTATTTAGAGTCAGTGATTTCTTTAATAACAACTTAAAGATTGTAATGCAATGGATGTGAGGTATGTTTAATTCACATGGTGGGTATACAAGTATCACCCGATTAAATTGAAGGCATCCCGACTATAAAGGTAAATTGTACAAGAAAGAGTGTTACTAGATGTCAACTATAAGGTTTAAAAGATCAGAAAGACAAGAAATCTGGAATAAAAGTATGATGAAAGTGATATTTGAGTACATACTGAACAAGATTAGAAGTCTAATACTGATAAAGAGTATCGAACTCTTAACCAAAGAGTATTTAGAGAAGTCAACTAAGAGGTTAATTCTACTTGAATAGTTGACATCAGAGCCTTAAAAAGATAGGGCTGAAATGTAATGGATAAGCTAGATATCTTTTCAAAGGTAAAGACAATCAATAATATAAGATGATGAGTATGACAAGCATTAAAATAATGTGGATTGCTAGAAAAAGGGTTTTCTAATGATCTAAGCGATCAAATACTAGAAGGTAATATGAAGGTATCATCTCAGGAATCTGAAGTGTAATATAGATAAGTTGGTTATCTATGCACAAAGTAGAAGTGATTATAAAAAGAAACGTTTAAATTTTTAAAAGGAATTAGTTCCTTAATGAAGTCAAAGAAAGCGTGTTTAGTTGAGGATTGTTCAGACTAATTGAAATTTCCCTAGAAATGTTTCTAGACAAGAATAAGAGGCTCGGATTACAAGGTTTATAAAGATACCCGTAGCAGTAAAAATGAAATGAAGTATGAACTTGTTCCGATTTCTATCTTGATTGAGCTACTGGTGCAATAGGGAGCTCAAGTACAAGAACAAAAAGTACCTAAGAGGTTGTAACCTTAAGCATCTATATATAATGAAACATTGGTTGTTTAAATGTTTAAATTATTGGGAGCTTTAAATGTCAGAGCAAAATAGAAGTTATGATTGTTTATTTGAAGATGAAGGATGATAAAACTCCTATAGAAGAAGTAATATTGATGCAGAGGAAGTAGTTTGGAAAACTTTCTAGAAAGTTGTTAGAAATTGGAGTCAGTGATTAGTTCATAAGGAAATGATTTCACTGATTTCGGAGGCTTTGATAAAGTACTCGCATTGTTTATGAGAAATAGTGTGAGATCAGGGGGTTAAGCCGGTATGACAAGGAATAATTTTATTTGGAGAATTATAGTATGACTGCTAATAAATGATTTGAAGCATAGCACAAGAATTATAAGAAATTTTAAGAACTATCTGTTAGTAAAGCTAAAAATAAAGCCAGTAATCTGAGAATTCTAAGACCAATTTTAAGATAAATTGGTTATTTATATAAAATGTAGAAGTAAGATGTAAAAAGAAAGTTGATCTTTGGACAAGATGTTATCGGTTAAAACTAAAAGAAAAACAAAAGGAAGAAAAGTATCAATTTGAGGAATGATGATTTGTATAGGTTAAAAAGGGAAAAACTTGGTTCCATAACTGTTATAGTTCAAAGAGTTGTGAAATATTAGACCAAGAGTATATTAATAGGTCTTATCTTTAGAAGTGGGCAAAAGTCTATAGTATATGTACTTATGTTTTGGGGGCATTGACTGAATTATTTACATGTCATCACTCCTAAATAAATTGAAATGCAATTAGATTTGATACAAGAAGAGGGGTTAGTAGAAATATTGATTTACGGAATTAAAGAATTAAGGAATAATAAATTTCATTGATTGAAGTTTCGAGAAGAAAATGGGGAAGTAATATCCGTAAACGTTTGGAAAAGGTACACATTGAAAATTTGAGGACGAGATTTCTTAAGGGGGAGGAATTGTAATATCCCAAATTTTGGCTAGTGACCAAAATGTAAATTTTGAAAGTTTAGGGGGGTTAAAGTATAAACTTTGGAAAAGTTTGGGGACTAAAGTGTACAATTTCCAACAAGTAATTTTATTCAGTATAAGGGTGAATCTGATAGAAATAAGAATCTTGATAACAGTTTTGAGAATTAAGATACAGTAGAAGATATCGAATTTGGATCGAATAAAATTATTAAGCGTGCTCAGGCCAGGGAAATATTAGGATGGGTGACTTTCGGGAAGGCCCCATAAAAGTGTTTCTGATTGAAAATTTGGACTCGGTAACAGTAAAGAATATTCATATGGATTTAGACGAAGGATTTCTAAGATAAATTCTACTCTTTGAAGATTTTCGATAATTATTGGGATAATAGACTGAGTTAAGAAAATTCAATCTAAGGTTTTAGGAAAAGAAATTTTTAAGATGATAGTGTTCATTTTCCGAATATGGAAATATGGAATTTTTGGAATAAATCTAATAGCTCGATAAAAGTGAAATTGCAGTAAAAGTTATAAAATAATATTTAAGGAATAGTGACCGGTTGGGAATGAACTATTTTAGTTGGACTGTAATGGAATGACATTTTTGAAGTAATCTAGTAAATAAAAATTAGTTAGAGAAAAAATTGGTCATTTAGCCCTAATGGCATATTTAAAATATTTAAAAAGTTACAAGGGCATTTTTGGAAGAAGGAAATGGAAGAGTAAATTTTAGCCCATGATTAATGATAAGATCAATCTCAATCGATGGATTAAAAGGGTATTTTAGTAATTTCACTATTTAAAAGAATTTAAAATAAATTTAAAGATATATGTGGCATATATGGATTATTTTTATGCAGAATGGTCAAAGATGAAGTCTTCTTCATCTACTACATTTAGAAACTTAAGGGGATAAAGGGAATTTTTTTTCCAAGATCGATTCAAGCCTCGAAACTCGATTTTCAGGTGATATTTTCAAATGCAAAGTTGTTCTACTCTTCAAGCTCTATCTTTTGGTGTAAATAATTCATGGAAAACATGCTTGATTGATGAGAATTTTGCATGAGAAGAAATTAGGGTTTATGGAAAAAGTTTGGGGCTTTTAGAATTTTATTATTTCATGATGAAATTCCAGTTGAAATCAAGCTAGTATAATGTTAAATTCATGTTATTGAGTTGAGATTTAAGCCCTACATATTTTAGTTTGTATGAAGATGATTAGGGTTTATGAATTCAAGTTTAATTTAGGGTTCGTGATGTTGAATTAATGATTTAGTAAGCTTGAATTTGTTATTTGGAAGCAAAACCCTAAATTAAAGGTATAGGGACCATTTTGGAAATTCTGAAAGTTAAAGGACTAATATGAATTTTTTATGATTTTGAAGTGTATTTATGTTATTATTGATGTTGGAGATGTGAAATTGAAGTTAGAATACAAAAACTGATGTTAAATCAAGTTAGTGACCATTTTGACAAATTGTTAAAATTAAGTGACCATTTTGGAAATGAGGTTTTTGATAAGGATTAAATCTGAATTTTAGTTGAAATAATAGAATTCAAGTAGTAATGTTGATTTGAGGACTAAATTGCAAAGTTAAGAAGTTTGAATTCTTATCTTTGCATTTTAGTGACTAATTCGGAAAGAAGGAAAACTTAAGGGGGATCAATGTTGAATAATTATTTGATGAAAAAGGGTGATAACTCGATGGTTTGAATCAACTATTGGGACTAAATTGAAAAGTAGAGAAGTAAGGAGAAGTTAGTATAAAGTTTGAAGTTATTTATGGAAGCAGTGTAGAAAATTGGATTTGGCAGTAAGTTTGAAAATTCACCATAAATTCTACAAAAATAATTAGAAGGTGAATTTTATACCGATGTAAAGATTGTTCGTCTAGTTTAGTTTCCATTAAATGGAAACTGATTTTGAGTTCCGAGTAAAAAGATATGAATTTTTAAGTGGGGAAAGGTCAGAAAACAGTATGGCAGTCTGTTCCAAAATCAGCAGTGGAAATTGACTTTGAAAATTCGCCATAAATTGTACAAGTTGAATTTGGGGATCTACACCTGGGGATCTACGCCCATAGTTCAAATGAACTAACAAGGTGTTTATATAAAGAGCAAAGAGCGTCCTTATATGAGGACCAAAGAGCATCCTCTCGAGTACGTACTCTACATGGAACTGCGGTGCAGATAGGCTATGGGGTTTCCATGGGCCTCTATCCAGACATAATGATAATAACAACAAGATGTTACATGATACAGATGTTACATGTTACATGATACAGATATTACATGTTACATGATACAAATGTTACATGATTTCATGATACATGAAAAAGAATTTACATGTTACATGACAAAGAAGCACATTACATACATGACAAAATACATGTTATGCAAATGATGGCATAAGGAAAGCATTATTATGTTCAAGTATATGATATGCAAATGATGGCATAATGAAAGCATGATTATGCCAAGGTATATGTTATGTGAACGATTACATGACGAAAGCAAGAATATGTTAAAAGATACGTTATACAAATGCTTACATGATAATAATAGAATGTTGAAAGCATGGCTATGATAAAGATTACGTTATGTAAATGACTAATTGATGATCATGAAATATTGATTGCATGTTTCTATGACAAAACTGATAGATGACATGAATTATGATTGAAAACATGTCTATGTTAAAGAATATGTTGTGCATATGATTACTTAATGAATATAGAATGTTGAAAATAAGATTATGTTAAAGAATATGACATGGACATGAATACTTAATGATTATGGAATAATGATAGTATGATTCTATGCTAGGTAGATTAATGATATAAATCATATTTGGACATGCTTGCCATTTTACAAAACATGTATTGCACTTTTCATATGAAATACTGTAATGCATTATTTCATGTTTAGATTAATGAGATTAATTGTCTCACTAAGTTCGTACTTAGCTTGTGATTTATTTCACACGTAGGTTCTCTAAAAATAGACTAGCAAGGAGGAGCTGTTAATTGGAAAGATCAAGTTACTATATGTAAGTACAATACCTACATCTTTAACGTAATTTGATAGACTAGTGGGCATGCAATATTTTAAGTGGGTAAATTGTTTTGCAAGTCTAAGTTTATAATGTATTTATACATTTTCATGGAAGTATGGACTTATAGAAATAGTTTGCTATTAATAGTTATAAATTTTAACGTAGTTAAATGTTGTTTAACCCTAATCGCGTAAAAATTTAAAAATCAAGAATAAGTCTAGGTAGTGTACATAGTTTTCACCCTGAATTATATTTTTATTTCAATAACTCAATTATGAATTTTGCAATCAATTCAGGGTTAAAACTAGATGCAATAGACTGACATAGTTTTAATTCAAAATCGAGAAAGGGTTAAACTACAAGATGAATTTTGGTATAAAAAAAATTTACAAGTCAAGATTTCTTTCAATGACTCCGAACATCTTTAATGTATATTCAGCTTAGGAGTATACATTAAGGGTGTTACAAGTAAGGCTAAGTGAAATCGATGAGTGGAAACTGGTTTTAAACGATTCCTAAAGGTCTGCGAATGATGTTGGGAGTTTAGGTTAAGCGTGAAACTCTTAACTAAGCTCGGAAGTAAGTTTCCCTATTTTGCTCTTTAATATCAGATTGGATACGAGCAAGGTTGATTACATGTTTTGGGTTTTTAAACATGGTTTGTTTTACTTACTGTAAATGCATGGTTTTGAATACATATGCAATAGTTTAAAGGTTTATGAAATGCTAGTGAGCATTGTTTTTTCATTCCAGTTGGAAATGGGGTATTGCTTTGGCAATGTGGCTTGTATATGTGGTGGTTTGTTTAATGCATTGTAAAATAGTGAGTAAATGGGTTGTTGATGATATATTGGCTATGCAACAAGGTAAGAAACATTCGGATATAGTTGGCATACCATAGGATAAAGTGCACTATAATATATATGATTAAAATTGATCGTGTCAATGGGTCCTTGAGGTATAGCGGATTGGCTACACTGACTATTGGAGTTCTTAATAGAGGTTATGCGGATTGGCTAACCTATGTGAGGGTAAATCTTGTGGATTGGCAAGGTTTGAGATATCATGCGGATTGGCATGGTATGATTATGGTGGAGGATTGTTCATCATGAGTTATTCGTGTATCCGATGTATGGATGGAGGATTGTTCATCCAAGGATAGAGGATTGTCTATCAAAGGGTAGAGGATTATCTACCCGAGGTCACTATAAATGCCAACGTATGAAAGTTCATGTGTTGAACATATTTTATAATGATTTGGTTTTAAGCATGGTGATATGATTTAATGCTTTGGGATTTAAGGATGGAAATTATACATGATGTTGCATAAGGATTGTTATGCATGTTTTGATTGGAAACAATGAAAATGCCTTAGTCGTTAAGCATGTTTTGAAAACAAGTGGCTTAGTTTTCAAATGGTTTAATTGTATCATTGTTTTAAGAGCATCCTCACTAAGCATGTGTGCTTACACTCTTTTTTTCCTAATGATGCAGAGCATTGAGGTTTGAGGGCAGCAAAGGCATAGTCTAAGTGATCCAAGGACAAGACTACTTTGAGTATGAACTCGGTTTAAGTTTTTGGTTAATAAGGTAATGTGTTCGCTGTGTTTTTGGGATTTGTAATTCTATTTTCCCTAGTTTTTTAGCAGGGTTAATGATGTATTTTGGTTGGGTTTGTTGTTGATAAACATATTAATGGTTGCTTATGGTTAATGCTAGATGGTTGCCTAGGTATGCATCTAGATAGATTTGGTTGAATGCCATGCATTGATGAATCTAACATGTTGATTATGGTATTGGAAATATGTTAGAATGTTGCATATGTTGGAAAATGTTCAATTGAGTGTTTTGGTATATTTGGTGAGTGTATTAGGGAGCATACCTATAGATTGATCCTTTGAAAGTATTTGAATTGTTATGGTTGCTTAATCTTGGTGCAAGTGATGGATTATGATCACATGCATGGTTGTATGTGTGAATGTGGCTTGTTAGGATCCAAATGCATCTAGATTCGAGTGAAAAACCAGCTAAAAATGACATTAGAGGCCCAGACTTACCGATACGCGGGGGATCGTATCGGTACGGCTAGGCAAGAATTGGCTTGAGGTTTCGGTACGGGCCAAGGTGTACCGGTACGCCATTACGTTACTGGAAAATGCTTTTTGGGAAAAACCCGTGTACTGAAATACTAAGTGTCTGTATTGGTACAGCTATTAAACCTTCTTAACATGGATTTCAAAACCAACCAAGTGTACCGGTACGGTACACGGCGTATCAAAACAAGGCTGGTCAATAATGAGCACCGTATTGATATGGTTGCTCGTGTATCGATACAACTGGCTGTTAATTCAGTCAATGTCATGGAATGAAGGTTCTGTTTTCTTTTAATATAGTCTCTGAATCTTGTTTTGGCAATTGTGTAATCCTGGATGGTCGAATTGAATTGATAATTTACATGCAAGCATGTAAATTGACTAATTGAGGATTGGTAAACCTATTTCCACTAATTGCCTTGTAATTACCAGTTTTACACTTTAGTCCCTAAAATGAATTGCATGTAATTGGTTGCCTTTCTGTGGTCCATATCCTTGGTAACCTCATCCGCTATGAGCATGAACACTTAGGATTAATAAAATGCATCTAGACAAGATAAAAGGAAAATATGGACCAATTTTTGTAATCTTTCTTTGGTTTGCTTTGGCAAACCTAATGTAGCTTACTCGATTCGATCGGGTGTCTAGGTCGGGTCGAGGGGGTTATATTTATTGGTATCAGAGCCAGGTTACGAAAGGATGAGATGTTGTCATTTGATTGTTAGATATGCTTGGTGATTGTGTACATGTTCAGTGATAGTATTACATCATGTTGGGGTATGATTTGGGAACATATTGCCTATTACCGGGGTTTTAATATATTTTATAAGGTTGTCTTGGATCCTTTGTCTTATGTTAGCCTGACTTTAATGTGTTTTGATGCTTTTGTTAGCATGGCTTGACGTGAGACTCGTTCGATGGCTGGTAAGGTTGGGTCTAGTGAAAATAATGACGATGAGGTGAATCCTCCTAATACCTTACCTTTTCCTCCTCCGTTGGTTCCCCTTGTTGACGCTGGGGTAGGTGGTGTATCTCAGGCTCCACAAGGGCCATTTTTTAGGGATTTTACTCTGTTAATCCAAGCGATGTCAGGAGCTTTTCAAGCAGCAATGGCTGGAGTACATGCGCAGCACCGACACCTGCTGTGGTGGTTAACCCTAGATTACCGTTAGAGCGTCCCATAGTTTATAAGGTGTAGAGTTTAGGGGATTGAACCATGAGGTGGTCGAGGAATGGCTAAATAGTACGATTCATATTCTGAATTAGATGGGTTGTACTCATGAGCGCAAGTTGGGTTGTACCGTGTATCTATTACATGGTGATGCATATCATTGGTGGGTAACCACGATTGCTAATGTTCCAGAAGTGGATGTAACATGAGAGTTCTTTCAAAGGGCTTTCAAGAAGAAGTACCTTGGTCCTCAGTATTTGGATGCAAGGAAGCGTGAGTTTATGGCTTCGGAATAAGGCAGCGTGTCTGTGGTTGAGTATGAGGTAAAGTTTGTCCGCCTGAGTCAGTATGCGATGGAGTTGGTTCCGGGTGATCTTGAGAGGTGTAACAGATTTCGCTACGGTCTTGTAAAGGATATCAAGACGTATCTGTTGGCTACGAACTATACGAATTTTGATGTGCTTGTTGTAATACCCCAAAATTTGCTAAGTTGTTTAAGAGTCATTTAGTACTAAGATAAGGGCTCAAAAGTTAGAATTTCTTTAATTATGGATTCTAGAGAAGGAACTTTTAAGAATTAAGAGTACCATGAGATAGAGGATAAGCAAATTAGGGTACTCGCAAAGTTTGGTAATAATCCAAGGAAAAATTGGAATGAGAATTCAAGGTTAATGTTTAGTGACCAACATGATAAGTTTTCAAAACTTGTATGGTACAAGTCGAAATATGAAAAGTTGAAGGACAAAAGTTGTAATTTCCCAAAAGTTAGGTTTTTTATTTCATAAATAGATAGAGCACCTATTGGTGTGGACCGAATGTGGAATTACAGGTTTGATCTGATATTTCAAATATTGGGAAACAGTTAAAGTTTAAGTGGAATTCGGATACCCGGATCGAACTGCAAAGTTAAGCGTGCTCAGGCTAGAGTAACACTAGGATGGGTGACCTATTGGGAAGGTTTCATGTCAGTACTTGAGACTGATAAAAAGGAATTAGTTCGAGTTGATATTATTTGTATGGATATCTGATAAAGGATTATTAAGAGAAATTTATCCGGTAAAGATTTCGGGTAAATTATCAGTATATTAGACCAAGTTTCAAGATTTTGATTTTTACAAAATTATGGAATATTTTGTAAGTTAACAATATTTATTTGTGGAAATTAGAAATATGAGAATTTCAGATTTTACCCGATAGTTTGAAAAATGGAAAACCGTAGTAAGTGATTATTGGGTAATCTGATCGAATTGGAATTTTAAAGATAGTTCCATTAGCCATGGAAAATTCATAAAATATTGTTTTTATGAATATTTTAATGATTCTAGATGGATTCTAATTAGACTTGGTTTTACTTTTATAAGATATCAAATTTGAAAATAAGATTTAGTTGGAGGATTAATTGGACTTAAGTAATTAAATGAATTTAATATTCATTTAATTAGAACACTTGGAATTAATAAGTAAAGGATGAAAAAAATTAGTTCATCATCTTTCCTCCTATTCGAAATACAAGGAAAAAGAAAGGAGAAAATACACCAAAATTTTCCTAGGCAATTTGAAGGCTCCAAAGTTAGAATCAAGGTATGTTGCTTTGAAAAAAAATGATCTATGCTTAATGCTCTTTCTATTGATAGTAATTTTACATGGTAATTTGAAGATTTGTTTGTGTTATTGATGAGAGAGAAAATAGGGTTTCATGTTCTATGTTGAGATTGAAGTATGATTTAAGTAAATCAAGTGTTATGGATTAGAAATCAAGCTTAGGTTTAGATTAATTTCATGTTTGAAGACATAAACTCTAACCCTAGAATTTGGGGTTTTATTTAGGGTTTTGAAATTAAGGATGAATATGGAAGATTTATGGTTCCACAAGCTTGATTATGATGTTAGAATAAAAAAATCCTCAACTAGTCTTCTAAGTGACTATTTTGGCATGCTTGGAAAATTAGGGGAAATATTGTAAAAATTATTCTAGTGGTGGATTTGAAGAGATTATAAAATTTCAAGCTTGATTATGGTATTAGGACTAAAATAAAGTCGTTGAAAAGTTTAGACACCCAATTTGCCTTGCAGGAAGAATTTGGGGTTTTAAGTGTTAATTCTTGAAAATGAAGAATATATGTTCGAAAAATTATTTTGAGCATAATAGAATGTTGTTTGAATGAAAAAAAAATCTTGGGGAAGTTTGGTGACCATTTCGGCCAAGGGCTAAAATAGAAGGGAAAAATTGAGAAACATTGTAAAAATGTTGGATTGATTAATTAGTACAAGTTTTCAAACTTTTGTGTGGAATTAGTGACTAAAATGTCACTTTAACAAAAGTTAGTGGATTGAAAGACATTGGGTAAAAGTTAGTGGAAAATGTTAGAATAATGAAGTAATTGTGATTTAGGCTTCAATAAATTGCAAAAGTTACAAATGGTTACTAGGGACCAAAATAGACCTTTGGCTACTAAGGGAGAAAAAAGATAAAAGTTTTGGAAAAATTTTATATTCGAATAATTATACTAGTATTTTATAGTTAAGCAATGTTAGATTAAAAATCTAACATGAATATTGTTATATATGTTCAAATGGTACTGTACAACTATTGATGAGGCTAAGGGTACCAGATCAAAAGAAAGCAAGGAAAAAGTATCGAAATAGCTTAGTGAGGCTAATATCAGGCATAGCCCAGGTGAATGCATTTTTGCTTATTTATTATATATGTGATATGAGTGATTTCATTATATGTATTTATGACATGTTGATAAATAGGACAACTTGCGATGAACCGGAATTGGTATAAGTAAAAATGTATGATGGCTTATTTATGCAAATAGCATGAAATATTAAAGGGCATATTGATACAATAATTGTAGCATAATGATTTACTCAAGGTAAATCGAATTTTAGATATTTGGATATGAAATGTTCATTAACGAATTATGGATAACAGTATTGAAGGATTGGATATTAAATATGAAAATATTATATTGTTATGCCCAAGTACTAATGTGAGAGTCTTCGGTATAATTGGATATCCATAAAGTTATAGCAGCTGCAATCCAGCACTACGGTGCGATCCAGACACTTCAGTGTTGATATCAAACGCTACGGCATTGCAGTCACTTCGGTGATGATTAGACACTATGGTGTCGACTAGCACAAAAAGATGCTATAATGAGGAGCAAAGAGCGTCCTCAAGTACGTACTCACCAACAGACGCTACGGCATTGCAAACACTACCGTGTCGTTATGATGACTCGTATACCATAGTTTCACATGAGAATCTTTGGTAAAGTTGGATATCCATAGAGTCCTAGCAGCTGCGCATAGCACTACGGTGTGGGATAGACTCTTCGGGGTCGAGATAGACTCTTCGGGGTCGAGATAGACTCTACGGAGTTGGTTTAAACACTATGGCGTTACATAGCACAAAATGTATGAGTATGAGGAGCAAAGGGCATCCTCGAGTACGTACTCATCTCAGTCGCTTCGGCGATGCAGACGCTACAGCGTCATAGACATTACGGTGTCGTGATGACTCACGTACCATAGCATCACATGATTTTGTACTTTAGGCTATAAAATTTGAAATGCATTTATACAGGTAGTTAAGCTAAAAAGCTTATCGTACACAAGACTAGAAAGATAGATCGATTCCTATGATTTGAATATTACATTGGTTTAATGAACTATACATGTAAGGTAGTTATATGCAAGATAAAATGTTATCAACTACAACTGGAAATCGCTTGCCATTTTGCAGGAATTGTATTGCACTGTTATATGACTTGATACTTACTTTGGGCCATAAGATTTTATAGTACAGTAAATGACTTTACAGTACAAAATTATTGCAGTGCAAATTTCTTACATGATTATTCCTGCATTATAGATTAATAATCATTGTTTACATTGTTATGATTATGCCTCACTAAGTTATACTTAGCGTATGTTTTGTATCACACTTAGGTACCTCGGAATAGATAGCAAAGGAGGAGCTACACATCATTGGATCAAGTTAGCTTGCATTATTAGTAAGTATCACCATACCCTAGTTTAGGGGCATGTATAGATATTAAATAAGTGGCTATTTTGTATGATCTAGAAACATGACTTAGTTTGAGGAATTCAGAATATTAGAAAAGATGCTTCAAACAATTTTAAACTTAGCTGGTTGTTTATCGCGTAGTGATTTTAAAATCAAGAAAGGGTCTAGGTAGCACAAATAGTTTTCACCCTGAATTATATTTTCTTTTTAATAACTGCTTAAAGTATTTTATAAACCAATTCAGGGTCGCAATTAGGTGACTCTAGGTAGATTTTTAATTTAGTAGAAACTGAGAAAGGGCCAACCACTAGACTAGATAAGCAAGAATACTATAAAAAATTTACAAGTCTGAAAATCAGTGTAAATCAGTTAGTAACATCTTTAATGTGTATTTGAATATTGAATATACATTGAGAGTGTTAATTTAGTGGCATCGGAGCAAATGTTTAGCTGATTCTAGAGGTTAAACCGAGTCTAATATAATTTTGCTAAAGTGTACATGGCCCTAGGATGTGATGTTACTGGTGTATTTCTTGTATAACTTGATGTAGTTTCTCAATAGTATGAATAAGACTCTAATGGCTATAAGAAAAATGAGATACTGTAAGATTTCGTCGGTTGACAAATTTTGAGGGTTAAAAAAAACACATAGTGGATACAACATAGTGAAATAAATATGTTTGTTAACTCCTATCCAGGATGAGTTATCTGTACAATATACGCATATATGAGGACAAGTATGATTCGGATATTATAGCATGAACTTTTCAACTTTTTTGTGAATCTGTGTTTGTTTAATTTGATCTCGGTTCTACTCATTCATATATTAGCTCTAAACTAGTCACTAAAAGAAGAATTTTTACGGAGACTTTTAGTAGTGATGCGATTGCTAGTAATCCGCTTGGTCATAGTGCTCTATGGTGACCCAGATATGTAAGAGTTGTCCCTTAGTGAATCAAGAGATTGAATTTCCAGCAAATTTAATGGAGCTGCCATTCCATGAATTTGAGATTATCTTGGGGATGGACTGGCTATCTGCATATGATGTAGATGTTAAATGTAAAAAGAAGTAATTAGTACTTCAAGAACCGGATGGTTCTAAGGTGGTTGTAGTGGGAGAAACAATTGCCTAAACTCGTAATCTCTGCAGCAATGACTCGAAGGAAGTTAAATAATGGATGTGAAGCGTATTTAGTTAATGTGGTGAATACGCAAACAACAAACAAGAAATTAGAAGATATCCCAACTATGCAAAAATTTCCAGATGAGTTGTCAGGGTTACCTCCAGATAGAGAGGTACAATTCGAAATAGATGTGTACGCAGAAACAGAACCAGTATCAATGGCACCATATAGGATGGCTCTAACATAATTAAAGGTGCTAAAATTTTGCTCAATTACAAGAGTTATTAGATTGAGGCTATATTCGATCGAGTGTGTCTCCATGGGGAGTCCAGTATTATTCGTAAAGAAGAAGGATGGATCTTTATGATTGTGTATAGATTATCGACAACTGAATAAGGTGACGATAAAGAATAAATATTCATTGCCGAGAATTGAAGATCTATTTGATCAGCTTAGAGACGCTGTTGTATTTTCAAATATCGACCTTCAATTAAGTTATTATCAGCTAATAGTTAAGGAAGAAGATATATCAAAAATAGCATTTAGGACATCGCTATAGACACTACGAGTTTTTAGTAATGCCGTTTGGACTCACAAATGCCCCTGGCGCATTTATGGATTTGATGAATGAGGTGTTTCAACCCTACTTGGACTAGTTTGTGGTGGTGTTTATAGATGATATCTTGGTATATTCTAAGACTGAAGATGATCACGATCGACATCTCCAAGTGGTATTACAGACATTAAGAGATAAGCAGATTTATGCGAAGCTTTCCAAATGTGAATTCTGGCTATCTGAAGTAACTTTTCTCGGACATATCGTATCTGCTGATGGAATAAGAGTGGATCCTAAGAAGGTACAAGCTATTCTTGAATGGGAAGCACCAAAGAATGTCTCGAAGTCAGAAGTTTCTTGGGATTAGCTGGATATTATAGACGATTTGTCCAAAACTTCTCTATCATTGCCATGCCACTTACTCAATTATTAAGGAAAGGTGTTTCTTTTGTATGGACAGAGAAGTGTCAAGAGAGTTTCGAAAGATTAAAGAAAGTTTTAACAGATACACCAATATTAATTCAACTAGGGCCGGGAAAAGAGTACATTCTGTATAGTGATGCATCCCATAATGGTTTGGGTTGTGCATTAATGCAAGAAGGATGCGTTGTAGCTTATGCATTGTGACAAACTCAAAACTCATGAAAAGAATTATTCGACTCATGAATTGAGATGGCAGTAGTATTTTTTGCACTAAAAATTTGAAGACATTATTTATATGGTGAAAAGCGTCATATCTATACTGATCACAAAAGTTTGAAGTTCTTGATGACACAATAAGATTTGAATCTGAGACAACGAAGATGGGTTGAGTTTTTAAAGGATTACGATGTGGTTATTGATTATCACCCTGGAAAGGCTAACGTAGTAGCAGATGCTCTTAGCTGGAAAACATTTTATGTTCTACGTGCAATGAATGCACAACTATCTTTGAGACAAGATGGTTTTTTAGTAGCAAAATTTCAGCTTAAGCCAACTTTTCTGGACCGGATCAAAGATTTACAGCTTTTGGATGAGAATGCCTTGAAAAGAGGAAACTAGTTGAATTTGGGGAAGCACGAGACTATGAAATCAAGTCTAATGGTTGTTTATACTATCAAGGAAAATTTTATATTCCTGACAATGGTGAATTGAAGAAAGAGATTTTAATAGAAGCTCACTATTGTCCATTAACTATGCACCCAGGAAGTAATAAGATGTATTAAGATTTGAAAACCCGCTATTGGTGGCCAGGAATGAAAAAAGCAATCTCAGAGTTTGTAGCAAAATGTCTGACATGTCAACAAGTTAAAGCAGATCAACAAGTACCTTCTAGATTGTTACAGCCTATCTCTATTCCTCAGTGGAAATGGGAAAATGTGACTATGGATTTTATAACAGGGCATCCAGTTACGCCCAGCAAAAAGGATTCAATATGGGTTATTGTGGATCGTTTATCGAAGTCAGCATATTTTATTCTAGTTCGTGTGGATTATTCAATAGATAAGTATGCAGAATTGTATATTAGAGAAATAGTAAAACTACATGGTGTCCCAATATCGATTGTATCGAATAGAGACTCGAGGTTTACCTTATGGTTTTGGGGAGCATTACACTAAATTAAATTTTAATGCTGCATCTACAAACGAACGGGCAGTCAGAACAATCGATCTAAATTTTAGAAGACATGTTGCGAGCTTATATTATTGAATACACTGGATTGTGGGAAAAGTATTTGCCATTAGTTGAATTCGCATATAACAACAGTTATCAGACAAGCATTAGAATGGCACCGTTTGAGCACTTTATGGACGAAAGTGCAGAAATCCTCTTAAATGGTTCGAATTACAGGATCAAAATGTTCTTAGTGACCCAAAAATAGGTGGGATTGATTTAACCGGAGAAATGAAAGATAAGGTGAAGATTATTCAGAATAATCTCAAAGCAGCCGCGGATCGACAGAAGGCTTATGTAGACAAAAAGAGAAAGGATATTGAATTTTAAGTAGGAGATAAAGTAATCTTGAAGGTCTCACCTTGGAAGAAAGTACAACGTTTTGGTCGAAAAGGGAAACTAAGTCCCAGGTTCATTGGACCTTATGAAATTCTCAAAAAAGTTGGACCAGTGTCTTATCAATTGGCCTTACCTTCAGAGATGAGCAAGATCCATGATGTATTTCATGTATCTATGTTGCAAAGGTATCGATCAGATCCCTCGCATGTTATCACTCCAGAAGAGATTGAATTGCAACCTGATTTAACATATAAAGAATAACCAGTGGAGATTTTATCGTATGGAGTCAAAGAATTGAGAAATAATAAAATTCCATTGGTCAAAGTCCTTTGGAGGAACCATAAAGTGGAAGAGGCAACTTAGGAGACCGAGGAGAAAATGAGAAAGCAGTACCCGAAACTATTTAAATCAGGTACGTTTTAAAATTCGAGGACGAATTTTCTTAAATGGGAAGAATTGTAATACCCAAAATTTGCTAAGTTGTTTAAGAGCCATTTAGTACTAAGATAAGGGCTCAAAATATAACTTAGTGAAAAAAATGACAAAAATGTAAAAGTTAGGAATTCTTTAATTATGGATTCTAGAGAAGGAATTTCTGAGAATTAAGAGTACCATGAGATAGAGGATAAGTAAATTAGGGTACTCACAAAGTTTGGCAATAATCTAAGGAAAAATTGGAATGGGAATTCAAGGTTAAAGTTTAGTGACCAAAATGATAAACTTTCAAAGCTTGCATGGTATTAGTCGAAATATGAAAAGTTGAAGGACCAAAGTTGTAATTTGCCAAAAGTTAGGTGTTTTATTTCATAAATAGATAGAGCACCTATTGGTGTGGACCAAATGTGGAATTACTGGTTTGATCTGATATTTCAAATATTGGGAAATCACAGTTAAAGTTTAAGTGGAATTCGGATACCCGGATCGAACTACAAAGTTAAGCGTGCTCAGGCTAGAGTAGCACCAGGATGGGTGACATATTGGGAAGGTCTCATGTCAGTACTTGAGAGTGACAAAAAGGAATCAGTTCGAGTTGATATTATTTGTATGGATATCTAATAAAGGATTATTAAGAGAAATTTATCCAGTAAAGATTTCAGGTAAATTATCAGTATATTGACTTAGTTAAAATTTCAAGATTTTGATTTTTACAAAATTATGGAATATTTTTTAGGTTAACAATATTTATTTATGGAAATTAGAAATATGAGAATTTCTGATTTTACCCGATAGTTCGAAAAATAGAAAATTGTAGTAAGTGATTATCGGGTAATCTGATCGAATTGGAATTTTAAAGATAGTTCCATAAGCCATGGAAAATTCATAAAATATTATTTTTATGAATATTTTAATGATTCTAGTTTGATTCTAACTAAACTTGGTTTTACTTTTACAAGATGGCAAATTTGAAAATAAGATTTAGTTGGAGGATTAATTGGGCCTAACTAATTAAATTAATTTAATATTCATTTAATTAGAACACTTGGCATTAATAAGTAAAAGATGAACAAAAATTAGTTCATCATCTTTCTTCCTATTCGAAATACAAGGAAAAAGAAAGGGGAAAATACACCAAAAATTTCCTAGGCAATTTGAAGGCTCCAAAGTTAGAATCAAGGTATGTTGCTTTGGAAAAAATGATCTATGCTTAATGCTCTTTCTATTGATAGTAATTTTGCATGGTAATTTGAAGATTTGTTCATGTTATTGATGAGAGAGAAAATAGGGTTTTATGTTCTATATTGAGATTGAAATATGATTTAAGTAAATCAAGTGTTATGGAGTTGAAATCAAGCTTAGATTTAGATTAATTTCATGTTTGAGGACATAAACCGTAAACCTCAAATTTGGGGTTTTATTTAGGGTTTTGAAATTAAGTATGAATATGGAAGATTTATGGTTCTACAAGCTTAATTATGATGTTTGAATAAAAAAAATCCTCAACTAGTCTTCTAAGTGACTATTTTGGCATGCTTGGAAAATTAGGGGAAATATTGTGAAATTATTCTAGTGGTGGGTTTGAAGATATTATAAAATTTCAAGCTTGATTATGGTATTAGGACTAAAATAAAGTCCTTGAAAAGTTTAGACACCCAATTTGCCATGTAGGAAGAATTTGGGGTTTTAAGTGTCAATTCTTGAAAATGAAGAATACATGTTGGAAAATTATTTTGAGCACAGTAGAATGTTTTTTGAATGAAAAACAATCTTGGGGAAGTTTAGTGACCATTTAGGCCAAGGGCTAATATAGAAGGGAAAATTTGAGAAACATTGTAAAAATGTTGGATTGATTTAATTAGTACAAGTTTTCAAACTTTTGTTTGGAATTAGTGATTAAAATGTCACTTTAACAAAAGATAGTGGATTGAAGGACATTGAGTAAAAGTTAGTGGAAAATTTTAGAATTATGAAGTAATTATAATTCAGGCTTGAATAAATTGCAAAAGTTGCAAAATGGTCACTAGGTACCAAAATAAACCTTTCGGCTACTAAGGGAGAAAAAGAGAAATTTTTTGGAAAAATTTTATATTCAAATAATTATACTAGTATTTTATAGTTAGAAAATGTTAGATTAAAAATCTAACATGAATATTGTTATATATGTTCAAATGGTACTATACAACTATTGATGAGGCTAAGGATACCAGATCAAAAGAAAGGAAGGAAAAAGTATCGAAATAGCTTAGTGAGGCTAATATCATGCACGGCCCAGGTGAGTGCAGTTTTTCTTATTTAATATATATGTGATGTGAGTGATTGCATTATATGTATTTATGACATGTTGATAAATAGGACAACTTGCAAGGAACTGCATTGGTATAAATAAAAATGTATGATGGATTATTTATGCAAATAGCATGAAATATTAAAAGGCATATTGATACAATGATTGTAGCATAATAATTTACTCAAGGTAAATTGAATTTTAGATATTTGGATATGAACTGATCATTAACGAATTATGGATAACAGTATTGAAGGATTGGATATTAAATATGAAAATATTATATTGTTATGCCCAAGTACTAGTGTAAGAGTCTTTGGTATAATTGGATATCCATAGAGTTATAGCAGCTACAATCCAGACACTTTGGTTTTGATATCAGACGCTACGACATTGCAATCACTTTGGTGATGATTAGACACTACGGTGTCCACTAGCACAAAAAGATGCTATAATGAGGAGCAAAGAGCATCCTCGGGTACGTACTCACCATCAGACGCTACGGCGTTGTAAACACTACAGTGTCATTATGATGAATCGTATACCATAGGTTCACATAAGAGTCTTTGGTATAATTGGTTATCCATAGAGTCCTAGCAGTTACGTCATAGCACTACGGTGCGAGATAGACTCTTAGGGGTCGAGATAGACTCTTCGGGGTTGAGATAGACTCTACGGAGTCAGTTCAAACACTACGGTGTTTCATAGCACAAAATGTGCAAGTTTGTTGAGCAAAGGGCGTCCTCGAGTACGTACTCATCTCAGTCACTTCGGCAATGCAGCCACTACAGCATCGTAGACACTACGGTGTCGTGATGACTCGCATACCATAGCATCACATGATTTTTTACTTTGGGCTATAAAATTTGAAATGCATTTATGCATGTAGTTAAGCTAAAAAGCTTATCCTACACAAGACTAGTAAGACGGTCGAATCCTATGATTTGAATATTATATTGGTTTAAGAACTATACATGTAAGGTAGTTCTATGCAAGATAAAATGTTATCAACTGCAACTAGAAATCGCTTGCCATTTTGCAAGAATTGTATTGCACTGTTATATGACTTGAAACTTACTTTGGGCCATAAGATTTTACAGTACAGTATATGACTTTACAGTACAAAATTATTGCAGTACGAATTTCTTACATGATTATTCTTGCATTACAGATTAATAATGTTTGTTTACATTGTTATGATTATGCCTCACTAAGTTATACTTAGCGTGTGTTTTGTATCACACGTAGGTACCTCGGACTAGATAGCATAAGAGGAGCTACACATTGTTGGATCAAGTTAGCCTGCATTATCAGTAAGTATCACCATATCCTAGTCTAGTGGGGCATGTATAGATATTAAATAAGTGGCTATTTTGTATGATCTAGAAACATGACGTAGTTTGAGGAATTAAGAATATTAGAAAAGATGCTTCAAACGATTTTAAACTTAGTTGGTTGTTTATCGCGTAGTGATTTTAAAATCAAGAAAGGGTCTAGGCAGCACTCATAGTTTTCACCCTAAATTATATTTTCTTTTTAATAACTACTTAAAGTATTTTATAAACCAATTCAGGGTCGAAACTAGGGTGATTTGTAATTTAGTAGAAATTGAGAAAGGCCCAACCACTGGACTAGATAATCAAGAATACTATAAAAAAATTACAAGACTAAAAATTAGTGTAAATCAGTTAGTAACATCTTTAATGTATATTCGAATATCGAATATACGTTAAAGGTGTTACACTCGCGAATCGTGCCAAGGATATTAAGCAGTCCTTGGGTACGTCCTTATCAGCGACAAGTAAGAACTTGGGTAAGAGAGTGGCTAATTCTGGTTATTCTGGGAAGTAGAATAGAAGGTCACGGGACAAGAGGTACAAGTCAGATTTTAAGCATGGCAGTGGTGGCCATGGAAACAAGGTGTGCGTATTTTAGCTGAGTGTGAGAGTTGTGGTCGACGTCACACCGGTACATGCTAGGGAAACACCGAAATTTTCTAGGTGTGTGGATCTCTCGATTATATGCAGTGTGATTGTCCTCGTACAGTGAAAGATGCACCGGTACCAGCTGTTGCACCTGCTAGGGGCCGAGGCCGTGGCAGGGGTAATTTTTAGAGGTGTTAGGATGGATAGAGGGCTGTAGCTCATGCAGTTGCAGTACGACCAGAGAATGGTGGACCAGCCCAGGTTTATGCTCATCGCGAGGGGCGCAATGACATAATGTGATCGTATGTACTCTTACCTTACAATCTTTGTCGTTGTTTTCTTTGATTGATTCGGGGTCTATGCATTTATATATCTTAATTGAGCATGAATCTTTGTTGAATGTCCCTTTGTGATCTTAGATGTTGGCATGTTAGTAACTAGTTCCTTTGGGGAGACAGTTACGACTAGGAGGTTGTACCGGCGTTATCCTTTGGTAGTGCAAGGTCACGAGTTTATTGTGGATCTGATGGAATTGCCATTCTATGGTTTTGACGTTATTCTGGGTATGGATTGGTTAAGTGAGCACAAGGCGGTAGTGGATTGTGAATCTAAAAGGATTTCCTTGAGGTTAACCAATGATTATGAAGTTGTGGTGGTTGGCGAGAATGTGAAATTCTTGTCCAATGTTGTTTTGACTACTCGAGCGGAGAAGATGATGTTTGATGGCTACCAAGCTTATTTGGCTATTGTTATGAATCTAGAAGCTAAGGGTGCTCGAGTGCAGGACATTCAGACTGTGTGTGATTTTCCAGAGGTGCTTCCTGAAGAGCTATCGGGTTTACTGCCTGATAGGGAGGTAGAATTCGATATTGAGACGTATGAGGGTACAACTTCGGTGTCCATTGCTCCTTATCAGATGGCACCGAAGGAGTTGAAAGAGTTGAAGATGCAACTCTAAGAGTTGCTGGATAATGGGTTCATTCGACCGAGTGTTTCACCTTAGGGTGCTCCAGTTCTTTTGTGAAGAAGAAAGATGATTCGATGCGTATGTACATTGATTATTATTAGTTGAATAAGTTGATAGTGAAAAACAAGTACTCGTTGCCACAGATTTATGTCCTGTTTGATCAGTTTTGCGGGGCATCAGTGTTTTTGAAGATTGATTTAAGATCAGAGTATTATTAGTTGAAGGTTAAGGATGTGGATATGCATAAGACGGTGTTTTGTATGAAGTATGGGCATTACGAGTTCCTGGTGACGCCGTTTGGGTTAACGAATGCCCTGGCTACATTCATGGATATGATGAATAAGGTGTTTCATTAGTACCTTGATCAGTTCGTGGTGGTTTTTATCGATGGAACAACATGATCATTAATTGCGGATTGTGTTGCAAGCTTTGAAGGATAATCAGTTGTATGCCAAGCTAAGCAAGTGTAAGTTTTGGCTTAAGAAGGTGATGTTTCTTGGTCATATGGTTTCTGAAGAAGGTATTCGTGTTGATCCACATAAAGTTGAGGCTATCATCAATTAGAAGCAACCTAAGTCAGTGTCTGAGATTGCAGTTTCCTTGGGTTGGCTGGTTATTATCGACGTTTTGTGGATGATTTTTCTAGTATTATGGCACGTTGATGAAATTGTTTCAAAAGAACGTTCTGTATGTATGGACGGAGAAGCAATAGCAAAGTTTTGAGAAGTTGAAGGAGGTATTGACATATGCTCCTGTGTTGATCCAACCTCAGTTAGGGAAGGAGTTTGCGGTTTATAGTGATGCATTATATGTTGGGTTGGGTTGTGTGCTAATACAAAATTACAAGGTTGTGGCCTATACGTCGAGTCAGTTGAAGGTTCATCAGCGGAACTATTTGACCCATGATTTGGAACTTGCAGCTGTGGTGTTTGCTTTGAAGATTTAGAGACACTACCTTTATAGGGAAAAGTGTGTTGTTTTTAAGGATCATAAGAGTTTGAAATACTTGATGTCTCAAAAGGATTTGAACCTTAGGCAACGAAGATGGTTGGAGTTGCTTAAGGATTACGGCCTAACGAATGAGTATCATCCTAGAAAAGCCAATGTGGTTGCGGATGCGTTGAGTGGTAAGGTTGCGGTTGAGCTTAGGGCGATGTTTGAAAGGTTGAGTGTGACACGGGAAGGTGGTTTGTTGGCTGAGTTGCAAGTTAATCCTACGTTGTCGCAGATGATTAAAGCTAAGAAACCGTATGATGATTCTTTGGTTCCTCACGTTAAAGACATATCAGATGGCAAGCCATCGAAGTTTCATTTTGATGATGATGGTGTTTTATGCTTTAAGGGGCGGATAGTAGTGCCAGAAGTTTTGGAGCTTAGGCATGTTATTTTGGCAGAGGCACACTCTAGTCCTTTTGTTATGCATCCTGGTAGTACCAAGATGTATCATGATTTAAAGGAAGTGTATTATTGGATTAGTTTTAAAAAAGATGTGGTGGAATTTGTATCTAAGTGCATGGTGTGTTAGCGGGTTAAAGCTGAACATCAATTTCCATCTGGGTTGTGGCAATTGTTGAGAATTCCAAAATGGAAATAAAAGAGAATCACTATAGATTTTGTGTCAGGGTTACCGTTGATAGCAACTTAAAAGGATTCCATTTGGGTGATTGCTGATCAGTTTACGAAGTGTGCACATTTTCTACCAGTGCATACGACGTATGCCTTGGACAAGTTGGCAAATCTGTATATTGCTAAGATTGTGAGTTTGAACGGGGTACAAAAGTCCATTATTTCTGATAGAGATCCGAGGTTTACGGCAAGGTTTTGGAGATGTTTACACGTAGGGGTTCGAGGTTGAGTTTCAATACCGCGTATCACCCTTAGAGGGATGGACAGTCTGAGCGTGTTATCCAGGTCTTGGAGGATATGCAGAGGTGTTGTATTATTGAGTTTCAAGGAACCTGGGAGAAGTATCTACCTTTAGTTGAATTTGCGTATAATAATAGCTATCAAACGAGTATCTAGATGGCTCCGTATGAGGCATTGTATGGCCAGAGGTGTCGTACACCATTGTGTTGGGCCGAGGTAGGGGAAAATCATGTTTCCTTACCGCATGTGTTGAAAGACATGGATAAGAAGGTAAAGCTTGTGTGTGATCGCTTGAAAGCGACTGCAGATCGGCAAAAGTCTTACACAGATTTGAAGCGTAGGGAGATTGAATATGCGGTTGGTGATCTTGTGTTCCTCATAATGTCACCATGGAAGATGGCGATGCAGTTCGGATGTAAGGGTAAGCTTAGTCCGAGGTTTATTGGACCATATGAGGTTGTGGAATGTGTTAGTCCCGTGGCTTATCGATTGAGGTTGCCTCCCGAGCTAGATATAATAAATGATGTGTTCCATGTATCTATGTTATGAAGGTATCGGTCGGATCCTTTGCCTGTTATGCCGATGGAGCATATTGAGTAACACTACTGATGCATTGGTTTCTTCCTGAAGCATCTGTGGCATGCCTGTGAATGTGATAAGGCTAGAGTGGGTGTGGTTGAGGCTATACGATAATCAGACATTGTATAAGGGATATGTGCTTTTGTGGAGATATATGACTCACTCTAATCCTTTTTTCTAACGTGAAAGAGAGTATCAGGCTTATGATTTGGGCACTACCCGAGGTTAGTAACCCCTTCATTTTGGATAATAGTGTTCGGTTGGTTATAACTAGGGTTGTTCCTTTCATAATGGCTTATAATTGTATTCTTTGGTTGATTGTGTTTATATAAGAAAGGGATGAATTAATTTTGATCACTATGTATTTATTCGCACCTTTGTTCTTCTTGTGTGTCAATAGCTTGGTGCCTCCATGTTGGTGTGTTAACAGATATCAAAAGAAATAATCATAAATTTATGCTATGTGTATGTCTGCCCCTTGCTATTGACAGATTTTTGTATATTTTTGTCTTATGTATTCGCATTTTTGTTTTTAGGTATGTGAATTCTTACCCCTCAAATGGGGTAATTTTGATCCTTGGGTGTTTTATGGCACGAGTTTTTGAGTTAGGGTTTGTAAGATGTAACCCCTTAGCCCGTCCTAGCCGAAATTGGACTAAAAGAATCACATTGGGTTTGCCGAAGCAAACCTAAGCTAATAACCTAAACTGAGCCCCTTCTTTTCTTTTTATCTTGTCTAAATGCATTGAATCATTATCCTAAAGTGAACATGCTTCAGCGGAAATGTTGTATTGAATTCAGATTTCAAAACGGGGTTTAATTGCTCAAGGTTACTTATTAGGGACCAGCAATTTTTGCAAATTATAGGGTCTTTATCACAATTATAATTATCCATTCTTTATTAGTCCATTTTCATGCTCATATGATAAATTCCAACTCAAGACAATCATCCAAACTCATTCAATTGAATTCATAACAACCAGGGACTAAATTGCAAGATTTTCAAACTTCAACAAGCTGGCATAAACAAAATCAACAGAGCGTACCGATTAAAGAAAGTCTGTACCAATATAGCTTAATGAACAAAATAGGTACTCAGATAGATACACATACAATTGTATTGATACGGTATGTTGACCCACCCGTACCGATACAGCCTTAACCTAGTACCGATCCCTATGTATTTTTCAAAAACTCAAAATTCTAGTGTGCAAATCGCATACCGATATAGTACCCCGCATATCAATACGGCTTTTTAAAATTGAAGGGATCATACCGGTACTCAAGCTCGTGTACCGAAACCAGTACAAAATTTCCTCAAGGCATACCGATACGGTGGCTAGGCTTACTGATACCTTCTACTTTATTTCGATGATTTGAGCCTTTCCAGACCTCGCTTACCGATCTTTGGGTACCCATATCAATACGCAGAGGCTTGTAATGACCTCTACGTACAACATATGACACTTTGCCTCACTCTAAACAACCTTAACCCATATCTATACAACTTATAACATCAAAAGCATGCTTGACAACAACATACCAGCATTTTAGGCAATCCTATTAAGTCTAGCACAATCAACCACAAAGTCTATAGGCATGCTCCCTAGTCAACTTCCAAAACATAAATCCATCCACATCTCAAGCACTTTAAAACTCTTGCAAGTCCAAACCAGCAATTACAACTTGCACAAAACATGGAGTTCATCAAAAACCTTCCCAAACCAACATTTGACATATTGCCCTTATTACTACTATATAACGTTTCAAACCACACTTTGAAAACAAGTCCTTGGAATTCTTTCCTTGCTTTCTCGCTGCACTTGACCCTTAATTCTCTGCATTGATGGAAAAATAGAGCGTAAGCACACAAGGCTTAGTGAGGAATGCTAAAAAACCAACCACCATCATTGCATTTTAAACCATTTAACATTCATTTTGAAAACCACTTTTTAAACATCTTTTCAACATCATGCCTTATTAAAACCATGCACTTAACGTTTCCAAAACAACATACTAAACCATATGCAACATGTATCATGGATTCAACAGCAAAATCTCATTTGCTACCCTCAATTTAAGTTTTCCCATGCATACTACCAATGCAAGGCTTAAAGAGTAAAACATGTTTAAATCAACATTAAACAACGTACTACATCTCCTGGTACATCATCAATTATATTGGCTTACAGGTGATAATTAACCAAGTTCCAATTTACAAAGCATAACATCGGATACACGAATTCAACAAATGTTCCCTCAACACTTAACATACAATTTACCGGTATCTCAAGGTTCACCAAGGAGAGTTTTCGGTACACATAAACCCCTCCACCGTTGTGATACCCAAGGTGAAGTTTTCGGTACACATAAACCCTTAAACACCACTCATCGGTTAGATGTATAAATCACTAATGGAAGTCTTCGTTACAAAGATCTAAACCCCTCAACCGTTGGGCACTTGGATGGAGTATTCGTACTACAAATCAAAACCCCTCAACATCCAAGGCTACTTTTTATAGTGCACTTGTAACCCCCTCGACCTGGCCTAGACGCCCGACTGAATCGAGTAAGCTACATTAGGTTTGCTGAAGCAAACCAGAGAAAGATTACAAAAACTAGTCCATTTTTTCCTTTTATCTTGTCTAGATGTGTTTTATTAATCCTAAGTGTTCATGCTCGTAGCGTATGAGGTTACCAAGGATACAGACCACGGAAAGGCAACCAATTGCATAAAATTCATTTGAGGGACTAAAGCGTAAATATGGTAATTACAAGGCCATTAGTGGGAATAGGTTTACCAACCTTAATTAGTCAATTTACATGTTTGCATGTCAATTCTCAATTTAATTTGACCATCCAAGTTTACACAATTGCCAAAACAAGATTTAGGGACTATATTGAAAGAAAACAGAACCTTCATTCCATGACATTAATTGAATTAATAGCCAACTATATCGATAAACGGGCAACCATATCGATAAGATGCTTATTACTGACCAGCCCTATTTTGACATGTCGTGTACCGTACCGGTACACTTGGTTGATTTTGAAATCCAAGTTAAGAAGGTTTAATAGCCGTATCGATATGGACACTTAGTGCTCCGGTACATGGGTTTTTTCCCAAAAAGCATTTTCCAGTAATGTAATGGCGTACCGGTACACCTCGGCCCATATTGAAACCTTAAGCCAATTCTTGCCTAGTTGTACTAATATGGTCCCCCGCGTATCTGTACGCCTGGGCCTATAATGTCCTTTTTAGCTAATTTTTCACTCGAATCTAGATGCATTTGGATCCTAACAAGCCACATTCACACATACAACCATGCATGTGATCATAATCCATCACTTGTACCAAGATTAAGAAACAATAACAATTCAAAAACTTTCAAAGGATCAATCTATAGGCATGCTCCCTAAGACACTCACCAAATATACCAAAACAATGAATTGAACATTTTCCAATATATGCAACATTCCAACATATTTCCAGTACCATAATCAACATGTTAGATTCATCAAAGCATGGCATTCAACCAAAGCTATCTATATGCATACCTAGGCAACCACCTAGCATCAAGCATAAGCAAAACCGTTAACATGCTTGTTAACGACAAACCCAACCAAAATACAACATTAACCCTGCTTAAAAACAAGGGGGAAAATAGAATTACAAGTCCTAAAAACATGGCAAACACTTTGCCTTATTAACCAAAAACTTAAACCGAGTTCATACTCAAAGTAGTCTTGTCCTTGGATCACTTAGACTTTGCCTTTGCTGTCTCCAAACCTTAATGCTCTGCATCATTAGGAAAAAGAGAGCGTAAGCACACATGCTTAGTGAGGATGCTCTTAAAACAATGATTCAATTAAACCATTTGAAAACTAAGCCACTTGTTTTCAAAACATGCTTAACGACTAAGGCATTTTCATTGTTTCCAATCAAAACATGCATAACAATCCTTATGCAACATCATGTATAATTTCCATGATTAAATCCCAAAGCATTATATCATATCACCATGATTAAAACCAAAGCATTATAAAATAGGTTTAACACATGAACTTTCATATATTGGCATTTATAGTGACCTCGGGTAGACAATCCTCTACCCTTGGATAGACAATCCTCTATCCTTGGATGAACAATCCTCCATCCATACATCAGATACACGGATAACTTATGATGAACAATCCTCCACACTCATGCCATGCCAATCCGCATGATATCTCAAACCTTGCCAATATGTAAGATTTACCCTCACATAGGTTAGCCAATTTGTATAACCTCTATTGATGTAACGACCCAGATTTCAAGTTAGCGAATCAGGTCTTAGACCTGGGCATTGGGATTTAGGTTGAGGGCCCAAATAAGAATTTGGATTTGGGCTTTGGGTGGATAAATAAATGAGAGAGTGTAAAAAAAGAAAAGAAAAAAAAGAGAAAATGGAGGGAAAAGAGAGAGAAGGGGCAGCTTTGAGCTTCAATCTACGGCCATCGGAGTCATCGTGGCTCTCACCGCCACTACCATTGCATCCAACTCGTCGAGACGAGTCGGTGGCCGCCGCTTCACGTTTGGAGTCACTTTTCATCGGAGTGAGGGAGAGGAAGAATTGGAGGAGGCATTTCGTCAAGATACAGCCGTCACCGCCGTGAACTGACGCCATCAGCGTGCTCACCGATCGGGAAACAGCAGAGCTAAAGCTCGCCGTCATCGTTCAGCTGCTAGAGGAGGGCTCACGTGCCACCACGCACTGCCACTGTGGGTGGGCGTGTGCCTGGCCAGGCGGGTGCAGCATGCTGCGGTGCACCGCGCCACACCAAATTGGAGTAATGGGATGTATGTGCACCCTGCCGCACTGGAGCGCACACCCGCAGGTGCACCGAGGCTGTAGTGCACTCGCTCACATTGGACCCCGTTCCTAGAGTACACCAACTTACCATGCACCACGTCGCATCAGCCAGTTTGACCAGGGAGTTGACCAGCGTTGATCGGGCTGTTGACTTTTTGAGGGGATTATTCCAGGGGTTTCTCGACATTTTGGACCCAATGGCACAGTCTATTTTGCCAAATTCGAACCTGGTAAGCTATTTTTATGCATTTAACCTTGCTTTTTGAATATGGGTTGCATGAATTAATGTAGTTTCATGAATTGTTGATATGCGAGGATTAATTAGGGTTGAATATTCGGGAATCTAGGATGAGGATTTTAGCGATGTCAGCATAAGGTTACTACACCTTGAACTCTGAATTTCTTCATGAGCATCATAAGTGTAATTACCTTGCATGCTAGTGGCTGCAAATTAAGAGATGGATGATAAGCATATAAGAGATGACGATGAATTGGTGATGTCGAGACTCGTAGGTGCTATAGGGACGCATAGGGTTGTAGAGATACCGGTATGATGGTTGATGATAATTATGATTGCATGATGTGTGCTTGATTGCTCGTAGTATAAATTACACATGAATAATGGAAATAATACTTTATGGGCTAATATCGATAAATATTTGATTAAATGGGTAAAAACCCGGTAAATGTAATAATTAATTAAATGTGGTAGCAACAAACTTAAATAACTTTCATAAGCCTTAGGGATCGAATAGGGCCATGTATTAGAGTACCATTGGCCGATGAGTGGAATAGTTTATAATTGTAAACGAGAGTTGGAAACTGTATGATTAAAAATGGAATATTGCTCTAAAAATGGAATAATACGGATTGATGGAAATAATTACGAGAATAAATGTGTACTCCAACATAATGTTTAACAACTTGGTAATCTTTTAGGTGACTTGTTTGTATAACAACCATAAGAGTCCATGGTGGATTGTATGATGTTGTGTGTCGGGTAAGGCACTGTCTTGGTTGGTTAAGTCACCCCTTGTTTGGTGGGATCTGGATACCCAGGTTAGTGTTGCAACACAATGAAGGCCATCCGATGCGAGATTTCAGATGATGATATTTACTCGATGTGAGATTCTAAGTAGCTCGATAGGATATTTTGAGCCTTATTCATTGTTCGATGTGAGATGCACTTTAAAGGGAGCTTGATGCGAGATTTTGAGTAAACCCTTCGAAGCTACTCGATGGGCGAACCCGAGTACTCCTTGTTTGCTTGCCCGGCGGAGTTGGTAAACCCCGAGTATGTTTGGGCCTTGAGTGCCATGGTTGGCATTTTACATGTTAATTGTTATGATGCTAGCATGTGTTTAGGCGACTAGTGGTAGTGCCACATGTTTATTTATCTCTATTTATTGCATCGTACTAGCATTGCATGCTTACATTTATGATTAGCATGAAGTATAGCAGAGTAGATGTGTACCACTGAGCTTTGTAAGCTCAGTGCTCAGAATCATTGTTTCCATGCATAGGTTGACCGTTAGATCATGGGATCGCGGAGCACTATTAGATCGAGATTCTGGCACATGGTGACCTTCAAAATACAGTATTTGAGTCTAGTGGGATATGTGTTCATAGGACCTTACATGTGGAGTCTGTATTTATTATTTGAAATTGTATTATTTAAATTGTACCTTCAAATATTTTAAATTTAAATTGGAGCACCTTTGTAACATTTTAATTATTTATATATATTTATTTTAATCGTTGGTTTTAAATGTTTTTGCGACTTACTTGTTGGGTCGGTCCTGTTTAAAAAGAATTTTATGGTTTTGGGTTTGGGCTTGTGGCCAAAATGTGACATCCGGGTCGAGGGTGTTACAATTGAGAACCCCAATAGTCCGAGTAGCCAATCTGCTATACCTCAAGGACCTATGGACAAGATCGATTTTAATCATATATATTATAGTGCACTTTATCCTATGACATGCCAACTATATCTGAATGTTTCTTACCTTGTCACATAGCCAATATATCATCAACAACCCATTTACTCACTATTTTACAATGCATTAAACAAACCACCACATATGCAAACCACATTGCCAAAGCAATACCCCATTCCCAACCGGAATGAAAAACCAATGCTCACTAGCATTTCATATACCTTTAAACCATTGCATATGTATTCAAAACCATGCATTTATAGTAAGTAAAACAAACCATGTTTAAAAACCCAAAACATGTAATCAACAATGCTCATATCCAATCCGATATTAAAGAGCAAAATAGGGAAACTTACTTCCGAGCTTTGTTAAGTGTTTCACGCTAAACCTAAACTCCCAACATCATTCGCAAACCTTTAGAAATAATTTAAAACCAGTTTCCACTCACCGATTTCACTTCACCTTACTCGCCAAAGCAAATCAAACTCCCGGCAAGCCTCAAACCACTTCAAACTACCCCGCCTTGATTATCCCCTATTTTGATCACACAAAACCAGAGGAAACATGCATCAAAATGCATCCAACGATTACCTCAAAGCAAATTCCTGAAACTCACAAGTTGCCCACTCAAAGGCCATCCGAAACTTATCAAAATCAACCTCAAACACCTTCGAATCTTAACCCAACCACAATACAATGATTTGATACATCAAACTTCATCAATTAACATCTAAAAACCCTTTTACTTCCAGCAATGATTAAACACCAAAAACATCACAAAAACCCTTAACTAACAACCTTTAATATTAGAGATTCAACTAGTTTTAGGATTACAATGATAAATCCAAGCTTTTAACATTATTAAACATCAAAATCATGATCTAATCTAATCAAGAACCCATCAAAAAATATCCAATTCGGAAATCTACAAATTTTAGCAATCAAAACACAATTAAACCATTTTTCCTTAATTAAACTATCAAAACTCATTAGAAAACAATTGTAAAGGGTTAACAACTTGGGAATTTTAGTAAAGAACCTTTCATTAGAGGAGAATAACGAACCTTACCTCTAATGGATGCTTACTCCCTTAATTGTTGATTTTACATGTGAAAACAAGATTAAAACTGTAACACCCTCAACCCGGTTTAGAAGAAAACCAAAATCGAAGGTGTCACTGCAAGACAATTCAGGAAACGCGTGACCAAAACTAAAACTTTCAGAATTAGATCTAGACAGGTTAACCCATTTTTTCTTAATAGGTTCTTATTCTGAGCACTCAAAATTACAGATCGTGAATTCTACTCTCTTAACTACATAACATCAACCAATTTAAATCAAGCTAACCAATCTAACAATCATTCATGCACAAAGATAATTCGAACCAAGCCTGTTCATGTATGTATATATATAAGCGATCAAGTGGACATATGTATAAAAGCATTCAAGCAACATTCTTCTTTATAATGTCTAGATACATCATATATCTTCTCTCAAAGGAAGATTCAAGGTTCCAATAGGCGTAATTAATCTAAGCTGGTATTGGTGACTATCATTCGAAAATCCATATACAAATGTTTAACTTATTTCTTATCATATCTTGCATTGCTACTAAACACTATAAGAATTTCTAATTACATTTACTTCACTAGATACTCAACTTAGTAGTTCTCAAATTAAACATTTTAAGAATTTTCAAGATACATAGCATACACATGATCAACTATCAATGGCAATTGATTCAAGCCTAAACCAACTTCTAATAATGTTTAAATATGTCATAACAAACTTTTGAGTTTTTATCAAGTCAGATCCATGTTGACAATCTGGTTATACCATAGCATGCTATTCATTAATCAATCAGCATATACAATGTTAAATAACAAGATCATATCATATTAAGTTTAAGCTCAATACCATTCCTCATTTCTGAATTGAAGGGTAATTTAATTATACTTTACTTATCATACAAGAACTATTTATCTTGATAGTTTAGCAACTGCAGTTTAATCATAATCACATAAGCAAAAATCTAAACATTTTACTGTAAATAATCATTACAAACATGTGATTAGTCAAAGCACTCATTTTTAAAACAACATCATTTCTGATCTAATTGGTCAATAAGAAGACATTTGAACTCTTTACTAGCATGTCTTAACTAACAAGCAATTATTCTATTACTATATTTAAACAAAATTTATCCAACAAGAAACCAAGGAGCATGATAGACCATTACACATAAAGATATTTGTTTAAGAAACTTCTACATATAGAAAATCAAAGGTTATCTAAGTGCACTTATGCATAATTAACATCCTTATGCCACCAACTAGGAGTTCACTAAAAGAAATACATATTTGACATATATAAATCTTGGAATGTGACTTGCAACCTTCAACCACAATAGAACAATGAGAATTCTCTAAGTTCTAAAAATGCGTGAGAATGAAGGTATTGGGATTAAATATCCTAAGCGAGGTAGTAACCTTAAATGACAAAGCATATTGACAATGATATCAAATGGAAGTCTAAAAGAAAACAAGCATATGTTAACATTAGGTGTTTATATCTTAATCTTAGCTTAAACATGGCCTTTTTATTTAGAAGCTTTATCCATTATCATATCCTTCCAAGTCTTAGTCGAATTCTTTTAGAGTTAACCGAGTTCCTTTGAATTTCTTATCGAACTTATCAAAGTTCACAACTTATCTTATTGTAGCCTTAATAAGGCTTATCGAAGTACTTATCAGAGCTTTCGGAGTTCTTATTAAAGCTTATCAGAAATTATGACAAAGCTTATCTGAGTTCATAACATTGCTTATCAAGTTTCCTTTCGAAATTTACTATCTGAGTTCATCTCTTTTAAATCATTTGCCTTGGATCACATTTGGACATAGATAACATTGGTCTATGTTATACATAGCTCAAAGCACATAGAAATGGCTAGTATCGAAAACATAACAATCTTAACTTCTTAATTATCCAACCAAACTGTCGCCAATCTCCGTATCATCTCCCCCGTTACCTCATACTATCGCCAAAATATCACATATAAATGGGGTGTCCCCCGAGCCGTAGCTCATGGACCGTAGTCTCTGAAAATATACTTCTGTACCATGCCAAATAGTCCAAGGTCTTCCATTACTCAGGCAACTTACGTATCTTATGCTTAAGATTATGAGGGTATCTTATGTTACAAGCAATCTTACTTGGTTCTTTACTTAGTGTCTTTTAGCAAAAGATAGCTTTTAGCTGCTTGGAACAAGAATTCTTATAACCTTTAAGCTTAATGTTGTTTCTTGTATTTTAAGTTTCCAATGATTAAGGGTTAATATCAATTCAAGGCAAGGCTCATATAGATAAATACTTCAATTCTACCATTATTCCACATCATAATGAGCATCGAATGTATTCATGTTGCATATGTAATGCATACCTTAACCATGAGACTTCAATGCCATGTATGTATCCCAAACCCAAATGCTCTATGTGAGCCTCATGCAAGAATGATCATGTATGCTCCATACTTTAACAATTAACACAACAATCCAATAGAAACAAAGATCGGTGTGACTCCGTGTCACCCGAAACAAATGCAACTACACTCACCACATATCTCGAAGTTACGGGATACTTGAATCTACCATTACCCCTAGCTTTCAACTAGCTCTTCCCTTTTTTACTCTTCCTTATAAATGTGGGTACCTCAAACATAATAATAAGCCATTAAAACTAATTCAATCCATTCGACTTATAAATCAGTCCCTAATGCATAAGTATTCTATCATATAAGTGCAAAACAGCCCAAACTACTTTTAAGTTCTTACAAAATAATTATAACTACTTGTATACATGTACACGCGTCAAAACAGTCCAGCATGTACTCAATGTTTTCAAAACAATCCTTATCTTTTTCTTATTCAACAAAACAATCCTTATGTTTTTCTTATTTAACAAAACAATCCATTACACACATATATATACTCTTATGTGCATCTCAGAAACCGTCTTATATGTTTTCATATTTGTTCAAAGTTGTCCACTTATACACACATATCTATATATGTAAACACATTAAAGCAATCCACATGCCTTCATATATATACACAAAACTGTCCCAATTAAAACATATGTTCGTTTGTTTTCTCAAAATTGTCCAAATACCCACATTTACCTATATATATTTACATACAAATCAATCCGCATGCTTTTCTATGTACACAAAACAGTATATATTTTTATATATACACATATATACTTAGACAATCCATGGCATCTATAAACATCCAAAAACAGTCCTTAATACTTTGTATGCATATTTTTACATAGCAAAACAGTCCCAATTACTTATGTATATCCAAAACAGTCCCAAATACTTTGTATACATATTTTTACACACCAAACAGTCCAACAATTATTCAATGTATTCAAAACTGTCCATGCTTTCATATGTGTACACAAAACAGTCCCTATTGACATTAATTCGTAATTTTCACAACCAAAACAGTCCATAAATTCATATGTTTACACAAAACAGTCCCTAACACATGTATACACATTTTATTCACCAAAACAGTCCAGCACACTTTGCATAATTGTACAAAACAACCTCTAACACATGTATACACATTTTATTTAGCCATTTGTTTTATTTCCAAACAACATGCCTTATCAACCAAAACAACATATTTACAAGTCATTTAAAGCATTTATTACAAATCTGCATTATTATCATAATAAACTGCATGCATTTTACAGCACTTAAATATGGATAAATTCATACGAAACTGCATGCACTTACACTAATTGCATACTACATTATATTACAAACAAGACTGCATTTTTTTCGTGTTAAATAATACCGCACTGCACTACAATCGAAACTGCATTCATATTACACAAGACTGCACTGTATTACTAAACTACCCTACTGCATTTTTATACACTGCACATACTGCATTTATTCAAGGTTTCAACACTGCATTTACAGTATTCTAAAACAGTATGTGATTCATCTATCAAAATTGTAGTTACAACATTCCAAAACATGTTACTCTCTTTCAAGAACTTAATAATTTCTAACAGCAAAGCAACAACTTATGCATTCTTCTAATTCCTTACAATCTTAGATATAATTCGGTTTAGACATAATTCAAGGGACTAAATTCCAGCTTATACATCACTACAGTTTTTAGCATATATATAAAAATGTCATTTTCGGCTCATAAGACAATTACATTCAGCATCAATTTCATTTTCAACATTAGTTAATACATCATTAGTTAAGCAATGAGAATTACCTAATCATTATAACTATCCCGATCATTCGATAAACATTTTAGACTAACCAAAATTTACACTTAATGACAAGATTCAGTTAGGCATGTTTAATACTTTCCCAACCTATGATTCCAGCATACATCGCACACACATAAAAAAAATTCAAGCGTATACATTATAATTGTCATAACCCGTTTTGACCTGAACCCGACCCGGATCCATGACCTAACCCGACCCAAATTTGAAATTACCAAAATACCCTTTACCCTAATTAACCTAACCCTTATACCCTCCCCTGCCACCGCCGCCACCCTCCTCTACTGCCGCCGCCATCACGCTCTGGCCACCACTTCACCGGCAACCAAAACAAACCCCAAATAAAATCCCAATCCCTAAAATCTATACAAAATCCAGAAAATCCAAAAAAAATATAAACAAACCTAAAACCTAACCACCCACTGCCAACACCCTAACTTAGCCATACCTTCAACCATATCATGTCTTAAAACAACCCCATAAAATCCGGCTTGAATCCGACCATCCATCATCAGATCTGCAAGATTAAAATAGTGGAGTGGTTATGATTTTTTAGATCGGTTATAAAAGAAACCGAAATGAAAATGTAGAGGGGGACTATTGTCCGAAAAGAGGAGGGCAGTTCAAAGCTTGTAAAAAATTTCGCGTAGATACAGATTCAGCCCTGCTCTGCGATCGATTACCTCTACCTCGTTTAAACTGTGTCGAGGCAGAAGTCTCGCTAGGCCTCTTTGATGATCGAGAGGAATGAGCTCTAACTCGCTCCAAGTAGACTCTCTTTATGGCCTTAGCTCTTTTCACTGCGTTCTGGTATACTGATAAATTCATGCCCAATAGAAATTCCTTGGGCGTCAGATGAAGCCCCTCTATGAACCACTCATATTGGGAATTTTCAGTCCGCATTAAATCAACTGCATACTGATTCAATCTATTAAACTCTAACTCGTACTCATAGACAGTACGAGTACCTTGCTTAAGGTTCAAAAACTGTTGCAACATCTCTCTCTTGAACTGATCCCCAACATACTTGGCTTTGAATGCTTCTTGGAAGAACGTCCATGTTACCTCAGCAGCTGGTGCTAGTTCTATGGCATTAGACCACCAAATATGAGCATGTTCTCTCAATAAGGATACAACTCCATCTAACTTTTCAACATCTGTGCAATTTAACTCTTCCATCATGACTTTGACATCGTTTAGCCACAATTTGGTAGCCATTGGACCACCCTCTCCGTGAAATTCTGGAGATCCCAACTTTTTAAGTTCCTTCGCAGTCGATGCTCTGACTAGTGCGGGTGTCGGGGCTGGTGCGGGCACTGGAGGCTGAAGCCTATTAACCATAGCTTTTAAAGCTTCTACTAATGCTCCATATTCTTGGGCTTGAGCTCCCTGCTGCTCAGGAGGCTCAGCTGGGTCAGGAGATAGAGGTGGAACATGATGTACCTCACTGCTTCCACTTTCGACCTCCTCTTGGTCCTCATGATCAATCGCATGACGCGATCCAGTAGTATTTGACATTATCTATTACCACAGTAACCTATTCATATTAGTGAGGAGAAAAATCAAGTTACACAAATAGTACATCAGTAACATGACGTTCTAGGGGCATGTACTTAATAACAAACCATATCAGACTCGGTTTAACCTCTAGAACCGGCTAAACCTGTAGCTCTGATACCACTAAATGTAACACCTTAACGTATACTTGTATGTCGAATATACGTTAAGATGTTCAGAGTCATATTCAGAAAACTTAACTTGTAAAAAAATTATACTATTCTTGCTTAACTAGTCCAGTAGTTGGCCATTTCTCGGTTTCTAATTTAAAACAATGTCAGGCATGCACACCTAGTTTCAACCCTAAATTGGTTTGTAAAACTTATAAGTCAATTATTAAAATGAAAATACAATTCAGGATGAAAACTAGGTGTGTTGCCTAGACCCTTTCTTGATTTTGAAATTGTTACGCGATAAATAAAAATCAAGGTACTTTTACTAGATCTATTTACTTTACCAATATCCTTAGTCCATAATTTCAAAGATAATACATCTATATTATCATACATATAGATTAAAACTTAGTTATACAGAACAGTTCACTTTAAAAATATTTACATGTCTACTAGTTTATTAAACTACGATAAGGATGTACATACTGTAACTTATTGTAGTAACTTGACTTTAAAAGAACAAATCCTCCTTGCTAGACTAATTCGGAGAACCTACGTGTGAAATAAAACACGCGCTAAGCAAAAACTTAGTGAGGCAATTAGACATATTTAAATAAAAGCATGTAATAATGCAGTACAATATATCATATGGAATGCAATACAGTTCCTGCAAAATGGCAAGCTTTCCCAATACAGTTTATATCATAACATAAAATAATTATAAATATCATGATATCAATATTCATCAGTCATCAGGAAATCATTTATAATATAACATTATTTAAAGATTTCCCAACGTATATAATATGAGATCAAGGTACTCGAGTCACATGAATAAGACACCGTAGTGTCTAACGTGAACATGTAAATGAGTACGTACTCGATGACGTTCTTTGCTCCTTATTAAAGCACCTCGTTAGTGCCATTAGCACTATGGGCTTGGATCCCAGGGTACATACCAAGGGCTTGGGTCCCCAAGGTGTATGTGACACCATCGTTTAACAGATAATTATGGAGTCAAACTCCGAAACTTTGACTCGGTCTAAAATACCGATAATTACCCAAAATCTCTATCAGATAAAATTTTTCCTTAAAATTTCTTTAACAGATATTCATATGAATTATTCATAATTTTTTTGACTCATTTATATCGATCAAAAACATGGATATGGGACCTTCCTAGAGGTCACCCATCCTAGTGCCACTCTAGCCTGGGCACGCTTAATAATTTTATTCGACCCAAATTTGATACTTTCTACTGCATCTTAATTCCCAAATCTGATATCAAAATTCTTATTTTGATCAGACTTACCCTTATACTGAATAAAATCACTTACTTGATATTTTACACTTTAGTCCTCAAACTTTTACTAAAGTGTCATTTTGGTCACTAGGCCTTATTCTTTTCAAATTCGGATCAAACTACATATAAATCCTTAACTAACCTAAAAAAAATATTTTTGGGGTATTACAGGAAATACATAAAATTTTATTAGATGATACAGTCACGGATTCAATTCGATACTTCAAATATCGAGAAATCGCAGTAAAAGTTCTAAGTAACTATTGGCAAATTGGGTCGAGCTAAAATATCAGAGATAGTTCCATAAACCTCAAAAGAGTCATAAAATATTATTTTATAGATATTTGGATGTTAAAAAGTTTGGGAAAAATTTAAATCGATTGAAATGACATTGAATGGCAATTTTGTGAATAAGTTGATTGGTAAAGGGCATTTTGGTCATTTTACCCAAAAAGGACATGTGAGGAATTTTGAGATTTTTTTATGGATGAATAATGGATGATTATAATCCAACTAAGTCTAGTTGGAATGTTACGAAATGGTAAATTAGAAATATAAATCTAGTTGGAGGGTATTTTTGGAAAATATAATTTAATAAATTAAAAATTCATTTTTGGCATAACAAGTGGCAAAATTAGACTAATTAAATGAATAATTAGTCAAAAGATGAACAAATTTTGTTTATTTTTTCTTGCTTATGCCGTGGGAGAGAAGAAGAAGAGGGAAAAAAAGAGAAAAAATTCCAAGCTCGATTTAAGCCCCGAATCTCAGTTTTCAGGTAATCTTTTGAACTACAAAGTTGTTATACTCTTTGAGCTATATCTTTTGATGTAAATAATTCATAGAAAACTTGCTTGGTTGATGAGATTTGATATGAGGAAGAAATTAGGATTTATGAACCAATTGGGGCCTTTATGATTTTATGAATCCATGGTTGATTTTAAGTTAGAATCATGCTTGTATGATGTTAGAATCATGTTATTGAGATGGTATTTAAACCCTACATATTTTGGTTTGTATAGAGAATATTAGGGTTTATGGATTCAAGTCTAACTTAGGGTTTGTGATGTTGGATTAATGATCTAGTAAACTTGATTTGTTGTTTGGAAGCAAAACCCTAAGTTAAATACTTAGGGACCATTTTAGCGAGCTTCAAAATTAAGGGACCAAATCTGATTTTTAGTTAAAATGATGGAATTAAGGTAGTAATGTTGATTTGAGGACTAATTTGCAAAGCTAAGAAGCTTGAATCCTTATACTTGAAATTTGGTGACCATCTCAACAAATCAAGAGAAATTAGAGCAATAAAGGTTTAAGCTTATTTTGATGAAGGATGTAAAGAGAACATATAAATACAAGCTTTATTCTAGTCATTTGAAGTAAAGTGATGGACTAGATTGACAAGTAGAGAAATAAGGAGAAGTTGGTGTAAATTTGAAGTTATTTATGGAAAGTTATGTTGGAATTTGAATTATGGCAGTAAGTTTAATAATTCGCCATATATTCTACAAAAATGGTTAGATGATGAATTCTATACCTTTGTAAAGATTTGTTAGTCTAGTTTCGTTTCCAACAAACGGAAATTGATTTCGAGTTTCGAGTTAAATGATATGAATTTTTAATCGAATGAAGGTCAGAAAAATTACAGAACAGTTTCTGCCTGGACAACTATGTGACGTGAATGTAAGGAATTTTCATAATTTTTTTAGATTTTATTAATTTATTTGGATTGTACCGTTAGAAGCGTTATCGAATCTAGTTTCTCCAGTATAAAGAAAATTAAGATCCAGTATGTATTATGCCTTGTATAAGTAAATCTTTGAAGGTAGCGTAAGCTGTTAGAAAATGGAATTTGAAACATTTTGTATTTAAATGTTAGTTAGCATGTAATATCCCATTATTGGATTAGTGACCAAAATGTAAAGAATCAAAATTTAGTGGTTTTAGTTCAGTGACTAAAATGTAAAGTTTAAAAGTTTGGTGACAAAAGTGAAAAGTTGAGAAAAGTTCAAGGACCAACATGATAATTTTCCCAATAATTATTTTTATTCCATAAATAAATAGATCATCTAAGAGTGTGGATCGAATATAAAAACTTTGGTTTGATCTGATGTTTCTATTATTGGGAAATTACGGTTAAAGTTTAAATGTAATTCGGGTAATCGTATGAGCTCAAAATTTTATGAAAAATTGAAGGAAGTCTTAGGAAGACCCGAGGAATATGACATTAAAGTTTTGAGTTGTGTTGGATCAATTTAGATTCAATTTAACACAATATATGAAATAATGCATAAATGGCATTTTGGAGAATATAAAGATTCATTAATGGCAAAATGGTCATTTTACCCATACTTTTTAATTATAATTGATTTGATGATAAGGTTGAGTATAGGTGTTGATTTATAATTGGTCATAACCCAAGGGTGAAATGGTCATTTTACTATGAAGAAAGATTTTTGTTTTAAATTAAAGATTTAATTGCCATTTGGCATTAAAATAAAAGATAGAAAAGGCTAGAATTTTGTTCATCTTTCTCTCAAGATGGCCGAAACTCAAGGGGACTAGGTAAGATGATTTTCAATTCAATTTTTGGCTTGATTTACTTGAAATTTGGCTAGAGATATGAAACAAGAAATTGATTTCTCTTGAATTCTCTATCTTTTGATATAAGTTTTGCTTAGTTTCCATGTCTCTAGGTTGAGATTGATGATTTGGGTGATTGAAGAACATGTTAGGTTTTCATGTTTTAAGGTCCAATCAAGTTGGGAATGGTGTTGTAATGTTGTTTCTATGCTTGAAATGATGAAAATCTCTTGAAAATCTTATAGGGACCAATTCGGCTATAAGAGGAAAATTAGGGGAAATTTTGTGAAAATTTGTTTGATGATGGAGATGATTAGAATGATGTTTTCTAAGTTGAATTATGTTGTTGGAATGAAGAAAACATCATTTTAGGACTATTTTGTGAATCTTGCAAATATGGTGAAATAAGTGAGAAATTGGAAAATATTCAAGAAGCATGGTTATGTTGTTTGTTATGATACAAGGATCATTTTGGCATTGAAATTTTTGAAAATTGAGATGAAATATGGAAGTTTCCAAATTTTAGTTTATAAACCCTAAGAGAGAGAATTTAGGGTTTAAAGTGAAATTATCAAATTATTGGTTGTAATGTGTAAGTTGAGATGAGATTAAAATTTGGGAAGCATTGTTGTTGCAAAGAAGTATTTGGTTGAAAATTTTAAATCTTCCAACTTGGAATGTACATGTATTAGTAAGGTTGGACATGTACTTAAAGTTGCTTGTGTTATGTATTTAATGTACATATAGATAACAAGCAAGTTCGAGATCAAGCAAGTGAAGAATGAAGATAAAAAGTGCAACCAAGCATAGTGAGACTAATATAAAGTTTACTTTTAAAAGTGTCAATGTGAGTGTAATGCCTGTATAGCATGATCTTTATATCATTTATCATATATCTGACATAGAAATATGTCAAAGGTTGACACACATGCATGGATCACTAATTATTCTTAGAATGTTATTTGGATATGAAATGTTCAATATATATATATATATATATATTATTGCCATGTATGATATTATGATTTACATAAAGCCCAATGCATGAAATAGGAAATTAAAAGTATAGTTGGATATCCATAGAGTCATAAACAGTTGTCTAAATATTTTAAGCACTTTGGTGCAATATTCATAAATACTCATTAAGAGTATACTCATGCAAGGTTTGGGTATACAAAAACACTTAGGGTGTTAAGAACTACGGTGCAATTTCATTAATACTCAATGAGGGTATACTCATGCAAGGTTTGGGTATATGGAAGCACTTAGGGTGCTAAGCACTACGGTGCAAATAATACACTATACTTAAGTAAGTATAGGGGGATGACTCGTGTACATAGATTTCCTTAAATCGATACTTGGGCTAAATAAATTGAAAAACAGGATGAAAAGCTTAAAAGCTCGATAATAAACATGGCAACGGCAATGGTAAGAATCAAAGTTATTACCATGTATTATGTTATTATATATGTAACATGTCATATATGCTAGCAAGCATAATATAGTAGTGATCATGTGCGTTGTTATTTATTTACATTGATACCATGTTAATTTACATTTGAACTACATGTTGTTGCCTCATTAAGTATATGCTTAGCGTATGATGAATTTCATGCTTAGGTTTTAAAGGAGTTTTGAGGAAGGAGTAGTCGAGCATCACTATCCCATTCCGGGAGGTATATCTCCATATTCATAGTAATGTTAATGACATCCATCCTTTCTTTTGGAAGTATACTAGATGGCATGTATAATTAGTGGTGTTTGTAATAAATTTTTATCAAATATGGATGGTTATTAGTAAATATGGGTCCTAAGATAAAAAGATTAAACATCTGTCCAGAATCGTATGCAAAAGCAGTGTGTTTGGAAAATCAGCATAAATTCCACAATTGAAATTATACAGTGAATATTATATGTACGAACTATAAATTTTGTCTAGTTTCTTACAAAATTGACGGTGATTAATTTCGAGTTGTATGTAAAAATTTATGAATTTTTATTCGATGGAAGGTCAAAAAACAGGGTAGCAGAATTTCAGTATTTTGGGGGCTGTGACGTGAATCCAAGGATTTATTTGAATTTTTGTGTAAGGAGTTTAGGCTAATAATTTATATGGTTAGAAATCTTAATGAATCTAGTTTAATTAGAAAATTTCAGAATGAATTTTCAAAGTCTACAAAAAATTTTATAAAATTTTGAGTAAAGGCAGTGCTGGCTGCCAGTTTTCTAAGTAAAAGAAATTAAGGGTTTAATCTTAGTTGGTAACATCACTGACTCGTATTTGGCAACAAATACAGGAAAAAGATGTTGCATAGCAAGCTCAGAATAAGTATTGGAAGTCCAAATTGGTCACTAAGGACCACAATGAATTTTTGAACAGTATAAGGAAGAAAGGAAAATATTTGGAAATTTTATATTTGAATGATTATATTAGACAGCATGTTTAAGGTGTTGTTAGCTTTTAATCTAACAAATATTTTATTTTATTCATGTGATTAATGAAGTCAAGTCCGGATCAAAGAAGGTTCGAGGTACTATGAAAGAAAGGATCGAACTAGGACTTAGTGAGGCCTTGTGTTAAGTGGCCAAGGTGAGTGCATTATTTATGTATATGTTATGTTTGAAAAGGGCAAGACTTGTGATAAGTCGACCCTAATATAGAAATGATTTACATTGTTTTTGAAGCATATTGATTTGATGCATAAAAATAGCAAAGGCAAGTGACATATATTTTATATACGAAGGAAGTTAGGGTATGAATTGCCCACTTTGATTATTGATGAATTGAAATGCCCAAGTATTATGTTATAAGAGTCCATGGTATAGTTGGATATTCATAGAGTCCTTAGCAGTTGCATTGCTCAAGTTATGCTATGATTACATGTTTTTGTGACTACGATGGGATCACATACACCTTGGGGACTCAAGCCCTTGGTGTGCACCCTGGGGATCCACGCCCATAGTGCTAATGGCATTAACGAGGTGCTTTTATGAGGAGCAAGGAGCGTCCTCGAGTACGTACTCATTTACATGTTCACGTTAGACACTTTGGTGTCTTATTCATGTGACTCGAGTACCTTGATCTCATATTATATACTTTGGGCTATCTTTAAAGAATGTTATATTGTAAACGATTATCTGATGACTGGTGAATATTGATAGCATGATATTTATATTTATTATATGTTTTGTTATAAATTGTACTGGGATCGCTTGCCATTTTGCAGGAACTGTATTACACTGTTACATGACAGAGGAATGACTTTGATAAGTCAGTTTTATACGATTCTATATTTTTGTATGATATACATAGTATTTTGTTTATTTATGTTATTTCTATACATTGGAATGCTTTATTTTAATTTATAGTTGCCTCACTATGTGAATACTTAGCGTGTGTTGTTTCACACGTAGGTTATTGGAAACTTGCAGAAAGAGGAGTCAAGTATGTTGATCAAGCTGCCATCTGCCAAACATTAGTAAGACATTCTAATTTATGATATTCTCTAGTGGGCATGTATCAATTTATTCATTAGTTGTTTTAAAGGTTTAAGTTTGATTAATATTCAAATAAATATGAATTATTCATATGGTTAAAGAATTACTGGTGATGATATTTAATCGGGTAAAATTTTATTTATCATTTATCGCATAACGATTTTAAATTCAAGAAATGGCCTAGGCAATGTACCTACTTTTCACCCCTAGTTACATATTTATTTTAATAACTGGCTAACATGTTTTATAAACCAATTCAGGGTTAAAACTAGCAATCTGCAAATAGGTTATGAATACTTCGAAAGTCGAGAAATGGTTATTTTATAAACTAGTTTTATGTCAGACGTTTAAAAAATTACAAGTCTAGAACTCTGTTAAATAATATTGTGACATCTTTAATGTGTATTCGTACTAGGAGTATATGTTAAGGGCGTTACATGTTTGACATTGATATACTGGATATCCAAGCCTAGGATCATATTTTGCTAGCTGGCAGGTGCTGGAAATCATGACAATGTCGCCAAGGTATTTTTTATTTTTTTTTGTTTTCATATTTAGTTGCATTACTTGAGAACAAGCAATAAGCTAGGTTTTGGGGAGTGTGTGGCACTTCAAAAGTACTGATTTTTATGCTTATTTCATAATGCTTTTGCTTGCATTTGAGTATATATATTTGCATTTTGTTGTTAAATTCATGCATTTGCATAAGGAGTTAGGAGTTATTCTTTTTCCACTGTGAAGGGTTGTTTTGCTAGTTTTGATGCTGGCCGCAGACAGGCAGACATGACAGAGCAATGCAGGCACAGAACACAGGAGAAGAAGAAGAAAATTACCGAGTCACAGTTGGCATAGTCGGACCAAATAATGCCAAGCTCGGTTGGTAAAGGATTGAAGTCTGATGCTCAGTCAAAGTAGTTGTTGGACCCAATACACGTTAGCCCTAAAATTCAAATGGGGATAAGCGGATAACGCGTTTTATCCTCCTGCGTAACAAACTTTCAAAATTTAAACCCATTTTAGGGTACCCACGAGTGCCTATTTGAAGGTGACCGATCATTGATCCAAGGACAATCGGAAAGAGGCTGCACCGTGGTAGAGAAGCTAGAGGCGACGTGGTTCGACCAGCTAAGATCGAGAGCTCTGGAGCATTTAAAGGGCCGCATCGACGGATCTCCTCCTTGCCCATTCTTTTAGTTTATTTTTATTTGAATGATGATGTTAAGATACGATGGTATTTTGTGGTTGGAACCCCCAACCATGAACTAAGCTTTTATAGTTGGTTAGGGATGTTTGCGATTAACGCTAGTTTTATGTTTTTTTTTTAATAATTTAAATGCCTTGGCATTATTTTCTATCTGCTAGCACTTAACTCTCCTAAATTCTTTGACATACGACAGTTGGCATTGTATGCTTATTGCACCTTAATATCTTAATAGACTTAAAGGGCAACGATCAGTTGCCAGGTACTAAGGTGAGAAACTTCGATAGAAGATGTTCAAGTAGATGAGCTTACCTCTGAAGTGAATCTACCCCTCATGAGTAAAGATTGATACTTAATCAAGTTAATTAATGAAAAGCTTTACTATAGATATATAAGGGTTTTATCATGTTTAACTTAGGGTATTGCTATCGACAAAGGCAATACTATTTTTAATCTGCTCAGCAATAAATCCAAGGTAGGGCATTATTAAAGGTTGGCACAAGTAGCGTAAAATCCAAGCATTCCTTGCCAACGCTCGTCATTCATTTGAATACATTTTCGTTGCCAAACTATTTTCACTTTTACTATTTTGTTTTAGCTATCTTTTAAATAAAAAACCCAAATCATTTTCAAACAAGTAAACATTGAGCAATTAAGTTCTTGGTCAATCCCTATAGATTCGATACTCAACTTACTGATGTATTACTTGCTGACCGTGTATACTTACACACAAAAGACTCACCTTTGGCAATATTTCCTTGCATTTTTATATTAAATATTTAATCTTTTGCCAAGCGTTAGCAAAGTCGACAACAAGTCACTACACAAGTCCATGTAATGTTCCTTTCATTTATAAACTCTTACAATGGTGGCATAAGGTCTAAACATGCATAATAGGCCCCATTCTGTTATGTATAGTGACCACTATATGAATGATAATAGTTAAGGCTAAATGGATTTTTGAAGTGGACCTTGCTTGCAAATCTTCGAGAATTCCAATGTTGAGCTGGCCCTATCCTGAAACATGAGATATCAAATCCCATGAAACCTGGAGTTGAACGTCTGAAAAAAGAAGGGGTTAAACAACATGGCTAGGGCTTCATGCATGAGAGGTCTTATCATTAAATGAAAAGACCAAAAGGCCCTCAAAATAGGCCCCATTTTCATGCTTAGGCCGGCGATGATCTTCACCTCAGCATCCTCGACCACTCTACCGGTAGGCGTCACAACAGCCTCCTTAAAGCAGTCGCATTAATGGCCTAAACCAGTAACGACGGCGATGGTCATCCTTCGCGTCGTTTTTAAAGGGCCATGAGAACCCCTTCCTTGGACGGCTAAACAGAGAGGGCCATCGGCGTTCGAAATGAAAGGGGACCTGATAACCAGAACCTGGGTTTGCAGAGAACATGCCACAAGGTCCACAACCACGTCGGACTACCTTGCCATGCCCTTGTTTGTAAAACCCCATGACCAAACGGTACAGTGAGCCATCAAAAGCTCGGGACATACAGTCTCTTTGGAACAAAAAAAAACCCAAAAACCAGGTTGAAACAAGAAAACCAGTGACAATCATCATCGATGACCTTGGTGCTTCGTCCCTCAGCTACCCTTGACCGCTCTTCTTCTCCCTCCAGACCAAACGTTCTAGAAGAATGGCGATGCTTCACGACGGGGGCAGTCTACACATCCGATACAGCTAACGAGCAGGACTTTTCAGTCATTTGAGAACTCGAAAAAAGAACTGTGGGAGTCGAGGCTTGAAATGAGACGAAACCAGGGAAAGCCATTTTATCTAGATTTTAATTATTCAGCAAAGGGACTAATTTATAGGGTTTGGATTTGGAAAACTTGATTCTGCCAAATTGTGGGCTGAGCCTGAGGGTGAACTGTTCGGCATTTGAATGAAATTACAAAAAGGGAAATGAGGGTGAAGACGTAATTATGGAGAATACAAGGGGGAGTTTAATTACTTGGAGTAACTGTGAACCTCCACCAAGCGTTGAGATGATTGAACCATGAAAGGACAGCTCTGCTCCTCGACTTGAATTTATATGTTTTTTAGTTGTGAAAATTTGCGAGGCGTATTTTTGAATTTCAATTTTCAAACGATCAATTATCTATGCGGTAAATAACACTAGAAGTGAAATTTGGTTTTTGGTATGATTGATTTTGGTCACCGGTTTTAAAAAGTTGTGTTTCAATCACTTATCTTTCTAGACTTGAAAAATATTGCAAAAACAAACCAAGGATATAAAACTAAAAACTCACAACAAATTTATCAAATGTGTTGATGTCAAAATAGACCGGGGTCGGAGATGGTCGTCTGATGATGGTCCTGGTGGCTATTTCGAGTCTAAAGTTGGGTTCGATGTCTAAGTTGTGGGAATGGTCTCTTGGAGAGTGGAAGATTGTTTCTTCTCTCTGTTGCATGCGCTATTTATACTACGGGTACATATATCACAACAGGGTTGTCGTGGCCATTGGACAAGTTATAACTAGACATCCTAGGTTTCCCTTGTCATCTGTAGCGGGCCATGCAAGTAGCCAAGTGGTTGCCAAATGAGACGCGTTGTTGCTCATAGTTAAGTCTGCTCGTCATAGATTGCGAAGGGTATTACACAGTTCACAAGTGATCCTGTGTGTTGTGGTTCGCGTGCGTTGTTATGCTCATCGCTGGATGTCCCTTATGTTACACCGTCCGTAGTCTTACTCGTTCTAGTTTTGACATATAGTGGTACTAACAATTGCTCCCAGGTGAGAAAAGGTTATAAAGTGACCTTGGCGAACCTGAGAAATCTAAAGAAGGCTCTTGTAAGTGGGTGGGGTTTTGTATTAATAGCTTGTGAAATTTTGAGAGCAGACTGCTTATGTGATTATTTGTTATTGTCTTATGAAATGTCGCTTAATGGAATCTATTGAGAATCCGGTCAGTTTTCTTTTGGAGTAAACCATCGCATATGAAATGTCATATGATAAGCCTCTTTAGTACCAAAGCGTTTCGAGAAAGACACGTTTCTTAGTTATAAATAACTTTAGTTAGTATTCTTGAGCTTTACTTTATTTGTCTTATTTGTTGTTTTTGAGTTTTCTAAGGAGAGTAAAATAAAACTTTGGAAAAGGAAAATACAATCCTCTCTTGTGTCGATGGCTGAGTCATCTGTTGTGGTGAGTGATGAGGTTCGTTGCACTATCGAACCAGATGAGTTGTTGACAACATTGGAGTGTTAGAGCCTTCTTGCTATTAACCAATTCTATTATCAGTTTAGTGTGCCAGTTGGATCATTTCGCCTGAGTACATGCTCTAATGAGGGGAGGTCGTGGTTTTTTATCCCTCTATTTGCTTTTAAAACTAGGTTCCATTTGCCGCTGCATTCATTCTTTGTAGATTGATTAAATTGGTTTAATGTAGCCCCGATTCAATTAAGCGAGACTATTTTGTGGACGTATTTCTTAAATTGCAAGATTCATGGGGACAAACCTTTTATCAATGTATTCCGTTACTTTTATAATGTGATGGCTGGCCATGAGAAGAATGTGAAGGGTTTTGTGACTATTTGTCACCGTAGAGGGAAAGGGTCATTAATGAGTAATCGCATTGGTAATCTTCGTCAAGACATGATGAAGTATAAATACATGGTTTAATGCATTAGAAATTAGTTTTATTTATGCATATCTAAAACAATGAGGTAACATGCTTTAATTGAGTATATTGGCAAGTGGCAATGGTTAAAAAGTTATCGAATATAGTTGGCTAGCGATAGGGTTTAAAGTGCACTATAATAAGTCGCCTCATATGTGTCGAGGGGTTGTGAGTGTACCGTATCTCCACCATGAGAACTGCAACGGTTGAGGAGTTAGTTGTGTTGTATTCTCCCGCCAGTGGAATTATACATCATAACTGTTGAAGGGTAATTGTTTTGATGCTCCAGTTTGAGGATGTATGGGAAGTGGATGTAGGATCCACTTGTGAAATTCATGTATCCGATGTGTTTTTGCAAATGTAAAGGTTTGGTTTTAGGTCACTTTAATGCCAATATATGAATTAATGTATCATGGTAAATGGATAAAGTTTGTATAATGTGACTTATACATGTGATGCTCTTTAAGCTTTGATATTGGAAGAATAAGAATGCGAAGGCTTAAATTGAGGTTTGCATAATGGTTATGCTAGAGATCCATGATACATGTTTAGCATAATGGTTTAAAATGCATGTTTTGGAATGATAAAAGAAGCATGAGATGTTTTGGCATGATGTTTATTACATGTTTTAAAGCAAATGGTTTAAATGCATTAATGAGTGTTTCTGGGTAATTCCCTTACTAGGTATTTCATGCTTACGCTCTCCTTTATCATCAATGCAGATAAGTAAGTTTTTGGGGCAGCGAGCAAGCAAGAAGGAATCCAGGAGTTGAGCTAATTCAAGTATGGTTTTATAAATACTTAGTAGTAATAAATGGCAATGTGACCAAATTGTAATTGGGAAGGTTGTTTTGGTTACACCATGTTTTGGACATGTTCATTAGGTGTTTAGACTTGTATGATGGTTTATGCTTTGGTTTGGGGGCTTTGGAGAAGTTTAAGCATGTTGGGTAGATATCATGCCTATAGGTCTACCTTGTTGACTACCTTTGTTGTTGTAATGTCTATGCTCTTATATCATAGTGGTCTTTGGTTGATATGATGCTTGTATGATATTTTGTGAGTTAGAGGATGTTTGGGGAAAATTCGGGTTTGTTTAGGGAGGTCCTAAAGTGTTATGATGTGAGGTTCCGAAACCAGCCTCAAGGTTTTAAAACCAGGGGCAAATTTTAGGTGAAATTTCTACTAAGCTACAGGAAGGTTTCGAAACCAGCCCCAAGGTTTCGAAACCAAGAGGCAAATTTTGGCTACTAAAGTGTAGGTTTCAAATCCTCTTGAAGTGATTTCGATATTTTTCGCGAGGACATTTCTGATAAGTTGAAAAATAGTTTCTAAAATTATATTTGGTCCTATAGTATGGATTTATCAATTTAATGAGTTCTAAGCATCCCTTTGAGCTGAAAATTTACATGTGGGTCTAAATGTTGTTTGATTTCAGAATGGTGATTTCAACTTCGTATGGGTCCCTATAATGTTGTGATTCTTTCAATTTGGTTCTTATTTTGTATGATTGTTAATTAAGCAAGATTGGATGATTGTTTTAAGATAAAATTTAACGACAAGCATGTAATATGATTAATTAAGGTTTGGTAACTTCATATTTAAGTAAGTCCTATTAGTTTTCCAGATTTGCAATTTGGTCCCTAAATTGCATTTACGCCCAATTGGATGTCAATTCGACGCCTGATTCAATCGAGAACTTAACCGCCGCCAGCATGTACACCTAGGTATTAAATAAGTTTCTATATAAGATAAAAGAAAAAAAGACCTAAGCTTGAGTAATACATATCAGGTTTGTTTCAACAAACCCAATGTAGCTCGCTCGGCTCGGTCTGGGTCTAGACTGGGTCAAGAGGGTTATACTTTTTCCTTGCTCCAGTTTCTCATTAAGACCTCAAACCTCAGTATTGAAACTTTCCTCCATGGACTAAAGCAGTTTATCCTTAATCCAAGAGTGCGGTCAGTCTACTTCTGTTTCTCAATAATCTCCTCTATATATCTCCTATGCAAGTCCTCTATCTGCACCCGGACATCCGCCTCATGTTTCTCTTGCATCTCTCTTAGCTAAGCAATACAACCATCCACCTGTGAACGCAACTTCACGTTCTCCTCAAGCAGACTGAAGAAACCCTTTATCTGCGAATGCAGGTTCGCATTTTCTTCAAGAAAGGCCTTCGCATTCATTTCCATGTTAAGTTGGACACAACTTAGCTCCTGAATAAGTTATCAACCCCTTCAACGATCCTCATAATGCTGGTACAAGATAGAGAAGAGCCATGAATATTTGCATACAGTTCAACCTCTTGGAAGTAGATTCAGGATGGAACCAATCCTCTCATTCTGACACTTCCCTCCAAGGTGAAAATGCTTTCCGCCTTCACACGAAGAAACATCACTAGACAAAGATATAAAAGAAGATGACGTGATATCTAAAAAAGGCACGAGCCCAGTAGGTGCGACCATAGGGGTATATCTTCGGTGGAGCAATGGACAAAAATAGAATCAGTAGCAGTTGATCTTGCAAACATACCCAATAAACAAAACTTTGTCACAAACTAAACAATAAAGCTACTAAATTAAGAACAACAATAATACATCACTTAAAACGTAATACCCCAAAATTTGCTAAGTTGTTTAAGAGTCATTTAGTACTAAGGTATTAGTGACTAAAATGACAAAATATAAAAGTTATGATTTCTTTAATTGTGGATTCTAGAAAAGGAATTTCTGAGAATTTAGAGTACCGTGTGATAGAGAGTAAGCAAAATAGGGTACTTGTGAAGTTTGGTTGAAATTCGATGAGAAAAATATAGGCACCTGATGGAATATTTTAATTACACATATAAGTAGTACAGGTTACAGGAAATTGATATGTATAATTAGATTTCTGATATGAGATTTATGTGGAAATCTATTTTTGATCGAACAATTAGGGGATAAGTAGATACTTGATTCGAATAAAAATGCATTATAAGATATCAAATTTCGATCGAACTGCAAAGTTAAGCGTGCTCGGGGCATAGGATGGGTGACCTATTGGGAAGGTCTCATGTCAGTACTTGAGACTGATGAAAAGGAATCAGTTTGAGTTAATATTATTCGTATGGATATCTGTTAAAGGATTATTAAGAGAATTTTATCCGATAAAGATTTTGGGTAAATTATCAATATATTAGACCGAGTCAAAATTTCAAGATTTTTATTTTTACAAAATTATAGAATATTTTGTATATTAGCAATATTTATTTATGGAAATTAGAAATACGGGAATTTCAGATTTGATCCGATAGTTCGAAAAATGGAAAAATCGTAGTAAATGATTATTAGGTAATCGGATCGAATTGGAATTTTAAAGACAATTCCATAAGCCATGGAAAATTCATAAAATATTATTTTATGAATATTTTAATATTTCTAGTTGGATTCTAACTAGATTTAGTTCTACTTTTACATAATGGCAAATTAGAGAATATAATTTAGTTGGAGGGTTATTTGGACTTAAGTAATTAAATGAATTTAATATTCATTTAATTAGGTACACATGGCATAAATAAGATAAAAAGGTGAACAAAAAAAATATATTCATCTTCTCTCCTCCAATTCGAAAACATTAAGGAAGAAAAGGGAAAAATACACAAAAATTTTCCTAAGCGTTTTGAAGGCTCCAAAGTTAGAATCAAGGTATGTTGCTTTGGAAAAAAATGATCTATGCTTAGTGCTCTTTCTATTGATTGTAATTTTGCATGGTAATTTGAAGATTTGTTCGTGTTATTGATGAGAGACAAAATAGGGTTTTATGTTCTATGTTGAGATTGAAGCTTAATTTAAGTAAATCAAGTGTTGTGGAGTTGAAATTTAGCTTAGATTTAGATTAATTTCATGTTTGAAGATATAAACCCTAACCCTAGAATTTGGGGTTTTATTTAGGGTTTTGAAATTAAGGATGAATATGGAAGATTTATGATTCTACATGCTTGATTTTGAGGTTGGAATGAAAAATCCTCAACTAGTCTTCTAAGTGACTGTTTCAACATGTTTGGTAATTTAAGGAAAATATTGTGAAAATTATTCTAGTTATGGATTTGAAGAGATTATGAAATTACAAGCTTGATTATGGCATTAGGACTAAAATAAAGTCCTTGAAAAGTTTAAACACCCAATTTGCCATGTAGGAAGAATTTGGGGTTATAACTATTAATTCTTGGAAATGAAGAATATATGTTGGAAAAGTTATTTTGAGCATATTAGAATGGTTTTTGAATGAAAAACAACCATGGGAAGGTTTAGTGACCAATTCATCCAAGAGCTAAAATAGAAGGAAAATTTTGAGAAACATTGTAAAAATGTTAGATTGATTAATTAGTACAAGTTTGCAAACTTTTGTGTGAAATTAGTGACTAAAATGTCAGCTTAACAAAAGCTAGTGGATTGAAGGGCGTTGAGTAAAAGTTAGTGGAAATGATAGAATTATGGAGTAATTGTGATTTGAGCTTGAATAATTGCAAAAAGGTGCAAAATGGTCACTAGGGACCAAAATGGACTATTCAGCTACTAAGGGAGAAAAAGGGAAAATTTTAGGAAAATTTTTATATTCAAATAATTATACCAATATTTTATAGTTAAGCAGTGTTAGATAAAAATCTAACATGTATGTTATTGTATATGTTCGATGGGTAAATTTGCAGCATTCGAGCAGGACAAGGAAACACGAGATAAAAGATGTAAGGAAAAAGTAGTGGACTAGCTTAGTGAGGCCCAGTATTTTGCATAGCCTAGATGAGTGCATTATATGCAAGTATGACATGTTACAAATAGGACAACTTGTGATAAGTCGACCTTGATATTAACAAAAATGTATGTTAATCAAAGTTATACAAATGGCATGAAATATTAATTGGCATATGTGATACATTGATATGGCATAATGGTTTATCTAAGATAAATCAAATTTTTAGATTTTGGGTATAAACTGCCCATTATCGAATTATGGATAATAGTATTGATGTACTGGATATTGAATGTGAAAAATATTATATTGCTATGCCCGAGTAATAGTGTGAGAGTCTTTGGTATAGTTGGATATCCATAGAGTCTTAGCAACTGTGTTTTAGCACTACGGTGCGTTTTAGTCACTTCGGTGATGTTTAGACACTTCGGTGTCGACTTAGACGCTACGACGTTGTTCAGAAACTTCAGTGTTGTTAGCACAAAATGCGCGAGTATGAGAAGCAAAGAGCGTCCTCGAGTACGTACTCATCTCAGTCGCTACGGCGATGTAGACGCTACGGCATCGTAGACACTACGGTGTCGTGATGACTCGCGTACCATAGCATCACATGAAATTGTACTTTGGGCTATAATCCAGGAAATACTTTTATGCAAGTAGATAGGCCAGTATGTCTATCGTATTTATTACCGATAAAGTAAGAATAATATTATGACTTTGAATATATATACACATGCAATCATGATTCACTGAAATAAGATAGTTTTCATTTACTATGATAAATGATGAAATGTTATAAACTGCATGAGGAATTGCTTACCATATTTGCAGGAATTGTGATATTTATGTTAATTGTTTATGTTGTTATATTATGCCTCACTAAGTTATACTTAGCGTGTGTTTCGTAATACACGTAGGTCGACCGGGCTAGTATTATCGAAGAAGGAGCTGCACTATCGGAAATTGAATTATCGCTTATAAGCAATAGTATGTACACTTTCATCCTACTTTAGTGGGCATGTACTCGAATTTTAAATTTGCAGTTGTTTTGTATTACTAAAATTATAAGTTAGTTTACTTATTTTAAGTGGGCTTGTAACCTAAGCATTATGGATGAATAGTGTGGTTTTAAACTCTTAGTAAATGGGATTTGGTATAATTATTACATAGTTAAATCTAATCGAGTAGCGATTTTAAAATCAAGAAAGGGTCTGGACAGCACACATAATTTCACTCTGAATTATATTTTCATTTTAATAACTACTTAAAGTATTTTATAATCTAATTCAGGGTTGAAACTAGGTGACTCTAGACAGATTTGTAATTTATCGAAAATCGAGAAATGGTTGTTTAATCAAATTAGTTTTGCAGAAAAAAATTTTAAGCTTGAAAATCAATGTAAATTAGTTAGTAACATCTTTAATGTGTATCGAATATTGAATATATGTTGAGGGTGTTACATTTAGTGGTATCAGAACAAAGGTTTAGCCGATTCTGGAGGTTAAACTGAGTCTAATGTGATTTGTTTAAAGTGTACATGCCCTAGGATGATATGTTATTGATGTATTGCTTATATAACTTGTTGTGGCTCTTTACTAATATGATTTTGAATATGTTGAAATAGACCATATCGGACGCTAAGGCATCACGTCATGCGACGGATCAACAGGGCCCGAAAAAGGCTCACAGCGATAGTAATGAGGTGCAACATGTTCCACCTCCAACTCTTGCCCCAGCTGAGCCACCTGCGCAGCAGGGAGTTCCAGCTCAAGAATATGGAGCGTTAGTGCAAGCATTGGAGGCGATGGTTAATAGGATACAACCACCTACACCTGTACCAGCTCCGACTCCTGCACCCGTAAGAGCATCGACTGCTAAAGAGCTTAAGAAATTGGGTGCGTCTGAGTTCAATGGAGAAGGTGGTCCAATGACCGCATACTTATGGTTAAATAATGTTAAGGTTATGATGGAGGGGTTAAATTGTTCTGATGCTGAAAAAATGGAGGGAGCTGTATCTCTTCTAATGGAATATGCTCGTATATGGTGGTCAAATGCCATAGAGCTGGTACCTACTGGACAAGTAACTTTGACATTTTTCCAAGAAGCACTTAAAGCCAAATATATTGGTGATCAATTTAAGAGAGAAATGCTTCAGCAGTTCCTGGATCTCACGCAAGGCAATCGTTCAGTTTATGAGTATGAGTTGGAGCTTAATCGATTAAGTCGATATGCAGCCGATTTAATACCGACTAAAAAATCTCGTTGCGAATGGTTCATTAAGGGGCTTTATCCAAGACCCAAGGAATTATTGTTAGGTATGAACCTGTCAGTTTATCAAGATGCGGCGAATAAAGCAAAGGCTATGGAAAGGGCCTATCTAGAACGAGTTAGAGCTCAATTATCTCGATCAACTAAAAGATCCGGAGAATCATTTGTCTCAGTACAGTCTAAACGAGGTAAAGGTTCTTGTCAACAAAGTAAGATTGGAACTGGATCTGCACGCAGGAATCCTTTTTCTAAAAGAGCCCAAGCTTCTCATATGTCTACTGCAAACTCGAAGAAGTCAGAAAAAGCTTATTACCCAGAATGTGAGCACTGTGGGAAGAAGCATGGAGGGGTTTGCTGGACTATTACATGAGCTTGTCTACGATGTGGTTAGATGGGACATTTTGCTAGAGAATATCTGCGAGGATAGACAGAGAACCCTATCCAGTCAGAATGATCTGCAGCAGCTCCACCTAGAGGCCATGGTCGTGGTGGAATCGGACAACTTAGAATATCAAATCAAGTCAGATCCGAGGAGGCATTAACATGAGATTTGCGAACCTCATCTTGAGTGTATAATATTCGCACAGATAAGGACAAGCATGATCCAGATATTATAGCAGGTACTTTTCAACTTTTTGGTGAATCTGTGTTTGTTTTAATTGATCATGGTTCTAATCATTCGTATATTAGCTCTAAACTAGTTACTAAAAGAAGAATTCCTATAGAGACTATTAGTAGTGATGTGATTGCCAATAATCCGCTTGGTCATAGTGCTAGAGTGACCCAGATATGTAGGAATTGTCCCTTAGTAAATCAAGAGATTGAATTTCCAACAAATTTAATGGAGCTACCATTCCATGAATTTGAGATTATCTTGGGAATGGACTGGCTATCTGTATATGATGCAGATGTTAAATGTAAAAAGAAACAATTAGTACTTCAAGGATCTGATGGTTCTGAGGTATTTGTAGTGGGAGAAAGAAATAATTTCCTAAACTCAGTAATCTCTACATCGATGGCTCAGAGGATGTTAAATAATGGATGTGAAGCGTATTTAGCTAATGTGGTGGATACATAAGCATCAAACAAGAAATTGGAAGATATCCCAACTGTGCGAGAATTTCTAGATGTATTCCAGATGAGTTACCAGGGTTACCTCCAGATATAGAGGTACAATTCAGAATAGATGTGTACCCCAGAATAGAGACTGTATCGTTGGCACCCTATAGGATGGCGCCAACAGAATTAAGGGAGCTGAAAGCTCAGTTACAATAGTTATTAGATCAAGGTTATATTCGACCGAGTGTGTCACCAAGGGGAGCACCAGTATTATTCGTAAAGAAGAAGGCTGGATCTTTACGATTGTGTATAGATTATCGACAACTGAGTAAGGTAATAATAAAGAATAAGTATCCGTTGCCAAGAATTGAAGATCTATTTGATCAGCTTAGAGGCACTGTTGTGTTTTCAAAGATCGATCTTTGATCAGGCTATTATCAGCTAAATGTTAACGAAAAAGATATACCAAAGACAACATTTAGGACTCGTTATGGACAATACAAATTTTTAGTAATACCGTTTGGACTCGCAAACGCCCCTGTCGCATTTATGGATTTGATGAATATGGTGTTTTAACCCTACTTGGACCAATTTGTGGTGGTATTTATAGATGATATCTTGGTATATTCCAAGACTGAAGATGATCACGATCGACATCTCCGAGTGGTATTACAGACATTAAGAGATAAGCAGATTTATGCGAAGTTTTCCAAATGTGAATTTTGGCTATTTGAAGTAACTTTTCTTGGACATGTCCTATCTGCTAATGGAGTAAGAGTGGATCCCAAGAAGGTACAAGTTATCCTTGAATGGGAAGCACCAAAGAATGTCTCAGAAGTCATGAGTTTCTTAGTATTAGCTGGATACTATAGACAATTTATCCAAAACTTCTCTATCATCGCCATGCCACTTGCTCAGCTATTAAGGAAATGTGTTTATTTTGTATGGACAGATAAGTGTGAAGAGAGTTTCGAAAAATTAAAGAAAGTTTTGGCAGAGGCACCGATATTAGTTCAACTAGAGCTGGGAAAAGAGTACATTCTGTATAGTGATGCATCCCATAATGGTTTGGGTTGTGTATTAATGCAAGAAGGACGCTTTGTAGCTTATGCATCTCGAAAACTCAAAACTCATGAAAAGAATTATCCGACTCATGACTTGGAGATGGCAGCAGTGATTTTTGCACTAAAAATTTGGAGACATTATTTATATGGTGAAAAGTGTCATATCTACACTGATCACAAAAGTTTGAAATACTTGATGACACAACGAGATCTGAATCTAAGACAACGAAGATTGGTTGAGTTTTTAAAGGATTACGACTGATTATTGATTATTACCCTAGAAAGGCTAATGTGGTAGCCAATGCCCTTAGCCGGAAAACATTTTCTGTTCTATGCGCAATGAATGCACAACTATCTTTGGGACAATATGGTTCTTTAGCAGCATAGTTTTAGCTTAAACCAACTTTTTTGGATCAGATTAAAAATTTACAGCTTTCAGATGAAGAATGCTTTGAAAAGAGGAAACAAGCTGAATCTAGGGAAGTGCAAGACTAAAAATTAAGTATGATTGTTATTTATACTATCGAGGAAAAGTTTATATTCCTGACAATGGTGAATTGAAGAAAGAGATTTTAACAGAAGCTCACTATTGCCCATTAACTATGCACTCAGGAAGTAATAAAATGTATCAAGATTTGAAAACCCGCTATTGGTGGTCGGGAGTGAAAAGAGCAATCTCAGAGTTTGTAGCAAAATGTCTGACATGTCAACAAGTTAAAGCAGAGCATTAAGTACCTTTTGAACTGTTACAGCCTATCTCTATTCCTCAGTGGAAATGGGAAAAAATGACTATGGATTTTGTAACATGGCTTCTACTTACGCCTAGTAAAAAGGATTCAATATGGGTCAACGTGGATCATTAATCGAAGTATTCACATTTTATTCCAGTTCGTGTGGATTATTCAATGGATAAGTATGCAAAATTGTATATAAGAGAAATAGTACGACTACATGGTGTCCCAGTATCGATTGTATCGGATAAAGACCCGAGGTTTACTTCGAGGTTTTGGGGAGCATTACATGAGGCTCTAGGTACTAAATTAAATTTTAGTACTGCATTCCATCCACAAATGGATGAGCAGTTAGAACGAACGATCCAGATTTTAGAAGACATGTTGTGAGATTACATTATTGAGTTCACTGGATCATGGGAAAGGTACTTGCCATTAGCTGAATTCGCATATAACAACAGTTACCAGACAAGCATTAAAATGGCACCGTTTGAAGCACTTTATGGACGAAAGTTCAGAACTCCTCTTAATTGGTTTGAATTACATGATCGAAATGTTCATATTGACCAAAAACAGGTGGGATTGATTTAACCCGAGAAATGGAAGATAAAGTAAGGATTATTCAGAATAATCTCAAAGCAGCCACGGATCGACAAAAGGCATATGCAGATAAAAAGAGAAAGGATGTTGAATTTGAAGTTGGAGATAAAGTATTTTTGAAGGTCTCACCTTGGAAGAAAGTACTACATTTTGGTCGAAAAGGGAAACTAAGTCCCAGATTCATTGGACCTTATGAAATTCTCAAAAGAGTTGGACCAGTGGCTTATCAACTGGCCTTACCTCCAGAGATGAGCAAGATCCATGATGTATTTCATGTATCTATGTTGTGAAGGTATCGATCAGATCCCTCGCCTGTTATCACTCAAGAAGAGATTGAATTGCAACCTGATTTAACATATGAAGAAGAACCCGTGGAGATTTTATCGTATGGAGTTAAAGAATTGAGAAATAAGAAAATTCCATTGGTCAAAGTCCTTTGGAGGAACCACAAAGTGGAAGAGGCAACTTGGGAGACCAAGGAGAAAATGAGAAAGCAGTACCCGAAACTATTTAAATCAGGTACGTTTTAAAATTCAAAGATGGATTTTCTTAAGGGGGAATTGCAATACCCCAAAATTTGCTAAGTTGTTTAAGAGTCATTTAGTACTAAGGTAAGGGCTTAAAAGTTAACATAGTGACTAAAATGACAAAGTATAAAAGTTAGGATTTCTTTAATTATGGATTCTAGAAAGGGAATTTATGAGAATTTAGAGTACCGTGTGATAGAGATTAAGCAAAATAGGGTATTTGCGAAGTTTGGTTGAAATCCAATGAGAAAAATATATGCACCTGATGGAATATTTTTATTACACAGATAAGTAGTATAGGTTACAAGAAGTTGATCTGTATAATTAGATTTCTGATATGAGATTTATGTGGAAATCTATTTTTGATCGAACAATTAGGGGATAAGCAGATACTTGATTCGAATAAAAATATAGTATAAAATGTCGAATTTCGATCGAACTATAAAGTTAAGCGTGCTCAGGGCATAGGACGGGTGACCTATTAGGAAGGTCTCATGTCAGTACTTGAGACTGATAAAAAGGAATCAGTTCGAGTTAATATTATTCGTATGAATATTTGATAAAGGATTATTAAGAGAATTTTATCAGATAAAGATTTCGGGTAAATTATTAGTATATTAGACCGGGTCAAAATTTTAAGATTTTGATTTTTACAAAATTATGGAATATTTTGTATATTAGCAATATTTATTTATGGAAATTAGAAATATCATAATTTCAGATTTGATCCGATAGTTCGAAAAATGGAAAAATCATAGTAAGTGATTATCAGGTAATCGAATCGAATTAGAATTTTAAAGACAATTCCATAAGTCATGGAAAATTCATAAAATATTATTTTATAAATATTTTAATATTTCTAGTTGGATTCTAACTAGATTTAGTTCTACTTTTACATAATGGCAAATTAGAAAATAGAATTTAGTTGGAGGGTTATTTGGACTTAAGTAATTAAATGAATTTAATATTTAATTAATTAGGTACACACGGCATAAATAAGATAAAAAGATGAAAAAATGTGTTCATCTTCTCTCCTCCAATTCGAAAACATCAAGGAAGAAAAGGAAAAAATACACAAAATATTTCCTAGGCATTTTGAAGGCTCCAAAGTTAGAATCAAGGTATGTTGCTTTGGAAAAATGATCTATGCTTAATGCTCTTTCTATTGATAGTGATTTTGCATGGTAATTTGAAGATTTGTTCATGTTATTAATGAGAGAGAAAATAGGGTTTTATGTTCTATATTGAGATTGAAGCTTGATTTAAGTAAATCAAGTGTTGTGGAGTTGAAATCAAGCTTAGATTTAGATTCATTTCATGTTTGAAGACTGAAAGGCTTATTGCACACTCGAATCGATCTCCAATTACTGTCAAGAGGGTTGTTTTGATGTTTGGTTGAATTGGCTAAAACCGATAAAAGATTGGACAAAATGCACAATGATTTTAGAGTGGTTCGGCTTTCTAACCAAAGCCTACATTCACTACCTTAGCACACCACTAAGGATTTCCCAATTCACTATGAATTCTTCCCCTTTTCAAGACTTAGGAGGCAACCTTTACAGCCCTATCTTTTTCCTTGGCTAAGATAGAACCAACTCTAGTTTTTGTCTAAGGCTAAACTAGAACCTCTCCTTTTACAAGGGATTTGATTGGTAAACTTAATACCTCAAAAAGGTGGGTGTTTACAAAGATTAAGCTCACTAGAAAGAGTACAAATGATTTACAATGAAGCGCTCTCTAAAATATGTACAAGAGAAATGAAGAAATAAGAATTGGACTCAAATTCTCTTGATCGACATGCTTGGATATGTTCTCTTTGCTTCTTCTTCAAGTGTCTTTGGCTTGTATTTTTAGTGTGGAATGAAAAATTAGCCGTCGGAAAACTAGTCGTTGGAAAACTAGCCGTTAGGGACTTTTAAATTACTTGAAAATATATGTTTGAGTCAAAAACACTTTTAAAAGCTTTCAAACATATTTTTCAAATTAAATGGACTTTAAATTATTTTTGCTATATTTGTTCAAGTCCAAAAATATTTTTCACTTTGTTATATCAAAATAAATATCTCAACAATCTCCCCCTTTTTGATATAACGAAAACATTTGAAAAATTATTTTTGAGATTTCTCCCCCTTAGGAAAATAATTTTAGAAAAAGAGAATATTTGTGAAAAATGTTTAACTCCCTCTTTTTCTTTTTGAAATTGAATTTTTCAAACCTATCTCTCTCACTTTTTATTATATCAAAAATAATTTAAAAAAAAGTTTGAAATCTCATTAAGTTCAAAACACCAAATGTTGAAAGAATGAAGTACCAATTGATAAACATACCAATTGTTGATATAAAATAAAAAGGGAGATAAGATTTTTTTAAATCAAAAGCTCCCCCTTAAACAAAGCATTCCATTTTAATAAATTTAACTCAAATGCTTGACACTTAAAAGACATTGAATTTCAAGATAAAATCAAATTAAGAGCATATGAAATTCATTTTATCCAAGACTTTTAAAAAAAGAATAGATAACCAAATAAATAAAGAATTAGTATAGTGGTTATCTTCTTCATATGTGTGACTAGAGCATTTTCATATCTTTGCTTTGCTTGCCTTTGCTCCAAACACACCTACAAAAGACATTTACTTGATTTTTGGTATCCAAATTTCTTTGGATCCATTTACATTAGTCATAATGTCTTTAGTTCCCTTAGGAACCCATACTTGTCTAATCCTATAAGTTTTTCTTTTCTTTATAGGACAAGTATGCAAAGAATGACCATGATAATGGTAATGAGAGCATTTTGCCATTATGTGACAAGATGAATTATTAAAAATAATTTATTTTTCTTTTTTTAAGCTTTGTTAAGCTTTCAAGCTTAACTTTCAAATCAAGAATTTCTTTTTCTAAAACTTAATTGTTTGTTTTTGAAAACTCTAAATCACTTTTCAAAATTTCATTTTGGTTTTCAAAATCCAATTTTGTTTTCAAAAGAAAATCATTTTCAAATTTAAGTTTAGAAATCATTTTCTTAAATTTGGAATTCATGGTCTAAAATTCCAAAAACAATTCATCGAAAACATCTTGTAACTCGTCAAATGTATATGAATTTAATTTATTCGAGTTAGAAGATACCTCATGCTCATCGAGAGCCAAAACACCATCCACCTTTGGATTGGAGAGAAGGTTTGAACATGATTGATCATCATCTTTCTTTTCTCCCTTCTTTTTGCCATAGAGCTTCTCAAGCTTCTCCTAAATTTCTTTTGCACTTTTGCATGTGGAGACTTTCTTGGAAACGTCTTCATTGAGGCCACAAAGAATATTGTGCATTGCCTTTACGTTTAGCTTCGCCTTTGTGTCATTTGTACTCCTTTGCTTCTTCTTCTTCTTAGGAGCTTCAAAGTATCCATCTTCAGTGATATTCCAAACCTCAAAATTGAGAGATTTGATGAAATACTTCATAATGTTGCTCCATTGGAAGTATGCTTCTCCTTCGAAGAGCGGAGGATACGAGATAGAGAGACCTTCTTCAAATTTTGCCATTTTTTAAACGGTAGACTTCGAACAAATGATCTTTACTCCCGGATATTAGTCCTTCGATGGAGACGACGCTCTGATACCAATTGAAAGGCTTGTTGCACGCTCGATTCGATCTCCAATTACCGTCAAGAGGGCTGTTTTGATGTTTGGTTGAATTGGCTAAAACCGATAAAAGATTGGACAAAATGCACAATGATTTTAGAGTGGTTCGGCTTTCTAACCAAAGCCTACATCCACTACCTTAGCACACCACTAAAGATTTCTCAATTCACTATGAATTCTTCCCCTTTTCAAGGCTTAGGAGGCAACCTTTACAACCCTATCTTTTTCCTTGACTAAGATAGAACCAACTCTAGTTTTTGTCTAAGGCTAAACTATAACCTCTCCTTTTACAAGGGATTTGATTGGTAAACTTAATACCTCGCAAAGGTAGGTGTTTACAAATATTAAGCTCACTAGAAAGAGTACAAATGATTTACAATGAAGCACTCTCTAAAATATGTACAAGAGAAATGAAGAAAAAAGAATTGGACTCAAATTCTCTTGATCAACATGCTTGGATATGTTCTCTCTGCTTCTTCTTCAAGTGTCTTTGGCTTTATTTATAGTGTGGAATGAAAAACTAGCCGCTAGAAAACTAGCAGTTAGAAAACTAGCCATTAAAAACTAGTCGTTGGAAAACTAGCCGTTAGGGAGTTTTAAATTACTTGAAAATATATGTTTGAGTCAAAAACACTTTTAAAATCTTTCAAACATATTTTTCAAATTAAATGGACTTTAAATTGTTTTTGCAATATTTGTTCAAGTCCAAAAATATTTTTTCACTTTGTTATATCAAAATAAATATCTCAACAAAGACATAAACCCTAACCCTAGAATTTGGGGTTTTATTTAGGGTTTTGAAATTAAGGATGAATATGGAAGATTTATGATTCTACATGCTTGATTTTGAGGTTGGAATGAAAAATCCTCAACTAGTCTTCTAAGTGACTATTTCGACATGTTTAGTAATTTAGGGAAAATATTGTGAAAATTATTCTAGTTATGGATTTGAAGAGATTATGAAATTACAAGCTTGATTATGGCATTAGTACTAAAATAAAGTCCTTGAAAAGTTTAAACACCCAATTTGCCATGTAGGAAGAATTTGGGGTTATAACTGTTAATTCTTGGAAATGAAGAATATATGTTGGAAAAGTTATTTTGAGCATATTAGAATGGTTTTTGAATGAAAAACAACCATGGGAAGGTTTAGTGACCAATTCGGCCAAGAGCTAAAATAGAAGGAAAATTTTGAGAAACATTGTAAAAATGTTAGATTGATTAATTAGTACAAGTTTGCAAACTTTTGTGTGAAATTAGTGACTAAAATGTCAGTTTAACAAAAGCTAGTGGATTGAAGGACGTTGAGTAAAAGTTAGTGGAAAATGATAGAATTATGGAGTAATTGTGATTCGAGCTTGAATAATTGCAAAAAGGTGCAAAATGGTCACTAGGGACCAAAACGGACTATTTGGCTACTAAGGGAGAAAAAGGGAAAATTTTAGGAAAATTTTTATATTCAAATAATTATACCAATATTTTATAGTTAAGCAGTGTTAGATAAAAATCTAACATGTATGTTATTATATATGTTTGATGGGTAAATTTGTAGCATTCGAGCAGGACAAGGAAACACGAGATAAAAGAGGTAAAGAAAATGTAGTGGACTAGCTTAGTGAGGCCTAATATTTTGCATAGCCTAGGTGAGTGCATTATATGCATGTATGGCATGTTACAAATAGGACGACTTGCGATAAGCCGACCTTGATATTAACAAAAATGCATGTTAATCAAAGTTATGCAAATGACATGAAATATTAATTAGCATATGTGATACATTGATATGGCATAATAGTTTATCTAACATAAATCAAATTTTTAGATTTTGGGTATGAACTGCCCATTATCGAATTGTGGATAATAGTATTGATAGACTGGATATTGAATGTGAAAAATATTATATTGCTATCCCGAGTAATAGTGTGAGAGTCTTTGGTATAGTTGGATATCTATAGAGTCTTAATAGTTGTGTCCTAGCACTACGGTGTGTTTTAGTCACTTTGGTGATGTTTAGACACTTCGGTGTCGACTTAGGTTCTACATCATTGTTCAAACACTTCAGTGTTGTTAGCACAAATTGTGCGATTATGAGGAGCAAAGAGCATCCTCGAGTACGTATTGATCTCAGTTGCTTCGGCGATGCAGACACTACAGCGTCGTAGACACTACGGTGTCATGATAACTCGCGTACCATAGCATCACATGAAATTGTACTTTGGGCTATAATTAAGGAAATGCTTTTATGAAAGTAGATAGGCCAGTATGTCTATCGTATTTATTTCCGATAAAGTAAGAATGATATTATGACTTTGAATATATGTATACATGCAATCATGATTCATTGAAATAAGATAGTTTCTCATTTACTTTGAAAAATGATGAAATGTTATAAACTGCAGGAATTGCTTGCTATATTTGCAAGAATTGTGATATTTATGTTAATTATTTATGTTGTTATATTATGCCTCACTAAGTTATACTTAGCGTGTGTTTCGTAATACACATAGGTCGATCGGGCTAGTATTATTGAAGGAGCTACACTATTGGAAATCGAGTTATCGCTTATAAGCAATAGTATGTACACTTTCATCCTAGTTTAGTGGGCATGTACTCGAACTTTAAATTTGCAGTTGTTTTGTATTACTAAACTTATAATTTAGTTTACCTATTTTAAGTGGGCTTGTAACCTAAGTATTATGGATGAATAGTGTGGTTTTAAACTCTTAGTAAATGGGATTTGGTATAATTATTACATAGTTAAAGCTAATCGAGTAGTGATCTTAAAATCAAGAAAGGTTCTAGACAACATATATAGTTTTCACCCTGGATTATATTTTCATTTTAATATCTGCTAAAATTATTTTATAATCCAATTCATGGTCGAAACTAGGTGACTCTAGACAGATTTGTAATTTATCAAAAACCGAGAAAGGGTGCTTAATCAAATTAGTTTTGCATAAAAAACATTACAAGTCTGAAATCAATGTAAATTAGTTAGTAACATCTTTAACGTGTATTCGAATATCAAATATACGTTGAGGGTGTTACATAAAACACATGAAGGCTCACAAATAGTGGATAGGCCAACACCTAACCCGACAAGAGCAACATCTCCAATAGCACCAGTTGTACCCTCGTAAGAAGAACTATGAAATTCAAGCGAATCAGGTGGAGTATTACAGTTCAAATCATGCAAAATTTTAGTAACCCCAGCATCATACACTGACCTTTTCCCAGCATCTTTTCATCGCCACCTAAAAATGCCTCTTTGAGCCATAAACCCTTATTTGCCTCGCCACACTTTCCAAGCTACCTCTATGACATCTGCTGACATTCCTATAGAGGTATTTCGATTACAAGAGGAAGTCCCCGGATAGGGAGCGGTGGGAACTATGCCCACCAAAGACATCGCTTTAGTAGCTAACACTACCGAACATGGGGAACTTATTTCCCACTATTAAAAACATCTAAGAATGCTATTGTTACCAACCCTTGTAAACCTAACGGATCATTGCTAGCCACAAAGAGTGAAGTCCCCAAAATCACAGCATGATCCCTATTTCATCACTAATGACTTGCAAAGGTGAAACTACAGCCCTTGGGAAACATATAACCAAAATAATATATAAAAGAAAGAGAGAGATGAGAGAAAGAAGAATGATAAAGTTAAAGGGAAAAGATTAATAAACTACGATAAAAACATAAGCAGAAGGAATTCATTCTCCTTCAAAGCCATAGCTAACTATTACTAGTATATGTTCGTCTCCTCGACCTGCCTTCTAAATGTATACAGCTTTATTCGTCCTCCAAGTCAGAAACAACAAGTGAATCTGAAATCTCCTATTTTTCCTCTTATTGCAATCAGAGCTAGGTAAAATCACATTAATACAACCCCTTAGAATAATAGGAGCGGTCTCTGTGCTAACCCCTCCTGGTGGGGCATCCTCTTCATGATATCTCCAGGGGCGAGTACGAACACTAGTATGTTCTAAAAGAAGTTGACTAGTTCATCCTCATCACCTAAAAGAATCCTCGCAACTTGTTCATCGCCCCCTTTTCCAAAAGGCCAACCCTCCTATAAAAACAGAGGATTAATGAATCATTATGCATCCATAATCCCAGCAACAACAATCCTCAACTTCGCCTCACTAAAAAACCTCAAAACGCCTTCCAAAACAACCAAAAAAATCACCAAACACTCTAAGCAAAGCCCAGCCACAACCTACCCATTTGAACACCTTAACAACATCAATTAACATCTAAAAACGCTTACATAACCACCTTATACTTTTAGCAACCTTTTAACACCATAAACACCACAAAATCTAACTATTCACAACCTAGAAAATTAGCAATTCAATTAGTTTCGGGATTTCTTTTGTAAACCTCTTCTCATAACATTAAAATATACTTTAGATGTGATCTAAATCAATCAAGATCACCACAAATCAAATCCATAACAAAGATCCATTAATTATTTATTAAAACTCACTTTAAACCCTTTTAATCTTGATTTAATCATCAACCCATATGAAAAATCAATTGTAAAGGATCAAGAACTTGGAAATTTCAGTAAAGAACCTTTGATTAGAGGAGAGAAACAAAAATCACCTCAAATGGTTGGCTTGTCCCTTAATTGGCATGACTTAAGTGAAATCTCCAAGCAAATAAGCAAGATTTTGATGTAGAAGTCAAAGAAATCAATTGAGGAATCAAAATCAAATAAAAATTAGTTGATTCCTGGAAATTTTAGAAGAAGAAAAGTAGTTTGTTTGCTAAGAAAATTTGAGAGGAAAGTTGAAAGCAAAAGTAGTTACGTGAGAAAAGTGAATTAGCTATTAAAACCAAATTAATTAATTTTATTTTATTTTTATTTAATAACCATTTAAAAGTAGCCTAAATTAATGGAAAACTCTGATTAAAAACATTGGTATATTAGCTCCTTAAAGATTCTAAGTTTTGACCCTTTTACGATTAAGTCACCAAAAACAGTTTTGAAAACTTTACATTTTAGTCACCAAACCAAAATGTTTTTTATTCCAAATTCATTTTATCAAATTACCATGTCAACATTGTTTAATATTTTAATTAAACATTTTAGAACATTTTTTTCATATTTTATTTTAGTCAAAATAAATTTATTTAAATTATTTTACAAAACCAACTTGAACTAACTAACTCGGTTCACCCGAACCGTCTGATCCAACCCGCTAACTTTTTGACCCAAAATTGGGGCGTTACGAAAAGCGTGGCAGATGAAAACTTTATGAATTTCTCAAGGAAATTAACAGATCTTAAAGAATCGCACAAGAATAAGATTATGGTGTTGGAGGCTACACATGATGTTGATATAGCGGAGAAAGTTAAGGCAACCGCGGATACGACCTCTGCCTTTATGGTCAAAGGGATGGAAAGGTCTTGAGATACTATCATTCTTAGCTTTCAGTTGGCACGGAGTCTTTTTGATGTTAGGGGTGTGGATTTTGACGCTCTTCGCAAGGTACCCACAGATTTCGACGTGAGAAACCCTTCTAGGGCCTCATGGGAAAGCTTTGCCACGAATTATAGGAACATTGTTGCTTCCTTTGTTTATGGTTCTAATGCACTGTCTTCCCTGAGCGACCACGAGGTGCTGCAAGTGGAATAGATGGTAGCGGTGTTTCAGACAATTGTTGTATGGGTGTATAAATATTTCTCTACTTTCTTGTGTAGAAGAAAAAAATGTTTTAGGGGTTGTTTTGGTTATTTTTCTATTTTTTTCTAGGTCGGAATGCATTTTGATGTTACTTACTTTTTTCCTATAATAAACAACCTATTTAAGATAATTCATATTGTAGAGAATGTAAAAAACTTGATTAGCCTCTTAGTAGATTGCAACTCTAGAGGAGTTGAGAATGACTATGTTTTTTCGTTATTTAAAATGTAAAAAATCATTTATGTCAACTTTCATATTGGGGAAGATTTATGATTATGTTAAATCTTGTTAACAAATTTAAAGTTGTTGTTTCTAATGTAGTTGTTTGGCTGAAGGTAATTTTTTGGAGATAGGATCGCCATCCCCTTTGACTTCTTTATGGGACTTAGTCTTTGATCTGATTTTGTTTTTATAAAATATAGAACCTTCCCCTTTTTTACTTTCTATTGTGAAACTGAGTTGGTGTGTGTGATTGCCTGGGTGTTTCTATTCTTGTTGCTTTTTAGAAGATGCTCGGTTAATTTTCTTTTGCTAAATAAATTTCCTTTTATCTTTGTGGGTTGATGGAGCTATGTGGTGGAAAGTTACCTAATTTGGCACACACAATTTTTGCCATTTCTATGATATAGGTTGGCTTATCAGGAACTTCTCATCTTTTATTTGTGATAAAGTTTTCCTTTTGTTGGTTGTGCTAACACAACAAACTAGCTTGTGCCGCTAGGTAATATTACTAGTGTTCCCATACTGTGGATAGTTGTGTATGACAAGATGGATGTTTGTTATTATTTTAAGAAGAAAAAGATTGTGTGTTGTCGCATCGCTTGTCATTTATTGGCTTAGTTTTTTGTGATGGTTATTTATTGGTACTTTTTGACGATTTAGACAACTGAAGGTAGGTCATGATGCAAGAGATAGTTCCTGATTAGCGATTACTAGTGGTGGCAAGTGCTTAGTTATTTATTAGAAATTTGAAAGTTGCGAGATTTTAGCTATTTAAAGTTGTGTGTTTTTAGCTATTTAGAGTTGCATGTTTTTAGCTATTTACTCGAGATTTTAGGCTCTGCAAATTAAATACTCGTATTAGTGGCCCTTCACATAGACATATGAAACTTCGTCGTCTGGGGTCTCATTGTCTATTATAAATAGGGTTCCTTTGAGCCTGATTCTTCATAACGCAATTTACAAGTGGTTGACATTCTTGTTGATTGGTTTTTCTTTTATGGCTTTGCTTATGCCATTTTGAGAGGAGGAAAAGAGAATATGTTTGTGGGGATGCAGAAGCTGCGTTTGATAGATCTTGGGGGCAGTGTATTTATATTTTAGTTCATTATCGCCAGACAATAGTATTCAGAAGGTTGTGATAACTGTCATAGCGATTGATCGATGTTGGAATTTGGCCGCTTTCTCTTTGATCATCGAGGTGGCAGTTCGTTTGTCAGTTGTTGTGCTGGGTACTTTAACAGTCAATGGCTGTCTTGAGATAATTCTTAGAGCAGTGTAGAAATGACCAAGGTAGAGTTGGGGGAGACACTTGTCATCTCCTTGTACTCTGCTTGCTACATTAAGAAGCCCGCTTTTATCTCAAGGCCGAATTTATCCTTTGAGGAAGATCTAGTGGAAATCCTTGATTCTAACAGCAAAGTTCTTCATGTCAAGACGATTGAACTTGTTAAGGTTTTGTGGCGACATCGAGGTGTCAAGGAAGCCACTTGGGAAAGCAAGGCGGATATGTTAGAGCAATTTCCGCATTTATTTCCTCCAGGTAAATTTTGGGTACAAAATTTCTTAAAAGGGGGAGAGTTGTAATGCCCCGGTTTTGGGTCTAGTGGTTTTGGGGTTCGGTTTGAGGGTCCGGTGGACCGGTATTAGAGGTTCGAGTTAGTTTTGGGATTAAATTAGATTAAATAATTTTGGAAGTGATAAAAATATGGAAAAATTCTCTAAAATCATTATTTAATATATTAATAATTTTGTTAAAATCAATTTTGGAAAATGTGTTTTGGAAATTGAACATTTTGAACTAGTGACCGAAATGCAAACTTTGAAAACTATTTTTAGTGGTTGTTTTGTAAAGGGTTAAAATTTTGAATATTTAAGGAGCTAATAACCCAAAAGTCTAATTTCAGACTTTATCCTTTAATTGGATCTTTTTAAAAAGTGTTTTGAAAAATGAAAGAGGTTGGAGAGAATTAATTGATAATTAATTCTTTCAAAACAAAAGTCACGTAACTAATTTTCTCAAAAATATTTTCTCTCAAAATCTCTCCAGCCAAAACTAATTCCTTCTTCTAAATCATCATTTTCTTAAATCTTTTGATTTCTAATGGTTTCACAATGATTTTTTAGTAAAACCTTATTGTTTTAATTTTGTTTTCACATGTAAAATTAGCCAAATAAGGGAGAAAGCATCTATTAGAGGTAAGGTTCGTTCTTCTCCTCTAATGAAAGGTTCTTTACTAAAATTCCCAAGTTATTGACCCTTTACAATTGTTTTCTAATGAGTTTTGATAGTTTAATTAAGGAAAATTGGTTTAATTGTGTTTTGATTGGTAAAATTGGTAGATTTTCAAATTGGATCTCTTTTGTTGGGTTCTTGGTCAGGTTAGATCACGATTTTGATGTTTAATAATGTTAAAAGCTTGGATTTATCATCGTAATCCTGAAACTAGTTGAATCTCTAATATTAAAGGTTGTTAGTTAAGGGTTTTTGTAATGTTTTTGGTGTTTAATCATTGCTGGAAGTAAAAGGATGTTGTAAAAGGGTTTTTAGATGTTAGTTGATGTGGAGTTGAGACGCATGATTTTAACCGAGGCATATGCTAGTTTTTTTACATACATCTCGGTAGTACCAAGATATATCGAGATTTGAAGGAATAGTACTATTGAGTGGGTTTGGAAAAGGATGTGGCTGATTTTGTTGCTAGACATATGATATGTCAGCTTGTGAAGGTTGAACACTAGTTTCCTTTCGGGTTGCTGCTGATAAGTGTTCAAAAGTACTATTTTTCTTACCCTTTTTACTCATATTATTGTTAGACTTAGGCTCATATTTGTTGCATAGTTAGCCATTCATGCATTAATCCATGTTTTCTTCAATCATTGAGCTTGATTACATAACTTGGTAGTTTTTGTGGAAAAGATGCTGCTTTGGTGTGCTTTGTGTGTGTATGTGCAGGATCACTTGCCAAAGCAATGCCGAGCTAGTTGCCAGGGCAATGCATGAAGGAGACGCCGAGCTAGTTGCCAGGGCAATACATGAAGGAGACGCCGAGCCAGTTGCCATGGCAATTGTCGACAAGAGTAAAGGTGATATGGTAGTCGAAATTGAGGACTAAACAAGCCCAAGATGACGTGGAGCAAAGCCCAAACCCAAAGGAATTTGATTTCCATGCAGAGATTAAAGAAGAATTAAATTCCAAGAAGATAGGAGAAGTTCTAGTAGGAATACAATTATAATAAAGAATTATATTCTTTAAAGATAATTTAATTCCAACTTAAACTCCTCCTCAAAGAAGGACTTTGGCCTAGCCCTATAAATAGCAAGGAGATTTCGACAAGTCCATAGAGAGAGCAATAGGGAAATTTCGACAAGTCCAAGTAGGGCAAGAGGAGAGAATTTTCGACAAGCATCAAGGGCAAGGAGGATTTCGACAAGCCTCCACCTTCATCCTTTTCTTTCTTGTTCGACTGGGTTCATGCTAGGGATTGTTTATCTTGTGTTTCTTTGGAACCTAGCCATGAACTAAATCTATTTGGCTATGGTTATTGTGTTTTGTGGTTGTGAGAAACTATTGGTTTTTGTTTAGGTAATAAGAGTTTGCACTTTTCTATTTCAAGGTTTATTCATTCTTGGTTCTTATTCTTGTTTGCGAGTGAATTGGGAGAGGATCTCGTGATTTCATCTATTTATCTAATATCGGGAGAGTTAGATTCAAGAAACGAATGAATATGATCTTTATTCAATCTAATGATGGTGAAGATTAATCCGGCTTAGGAATAAGTTAAGGATTTCAACGGCTAAGAGGAGCGCAAGATTGGTTGTTGTTCACCCTTGATTCACGCAGGGATGTATTATCAAGGCATGCACAAGTAGCTAAAGTTTCGACTTAGGGATAAGAAGAAACCATTGAAGAACGCTCTGCCGAACCTTGAAGGTTGCTGCCCAGACGCCCAAGTAGTTGCCCAACTAGTTACCCAGGCAACCATCGATTAGTTGCCAAGGCAACCCCGTTGTGCAAGTTGCCACGGCAACTGAGTTGCCCGTGCACTCTTTTACCAAGACGATCCAATCGGCTATCACACCTCAACTCACGATAACCTGGCCTATCTCTCTCATTTGAATTCATCTTTTCTTTTACTTTATTTGCTTTCTAGATTAGTCATTAGTTAAACTCCTATAATCCTTTATTTGTGTTTTTACTTTTTACAGTGCAAGAGACTAGATTCTTGAAGTAGCACCAATCCCTGTGGAGACGATATCTTTTATACTATAACTTGCGACGTGTATACTTGCACATTTGCGTAGCACTTATTACGTGCAACAGCTGCAACTGTTGAAAATTCTGGAGTGGAAATGAGAGAGGATCACCATGGATTTTCTGTTGGGGTTACCTTTGATACTGACTAAAAAGGATTCCATTTGGGTGATTATTGATCGGTTTACGAAGTGTGCACATTTTTTTCTAGTGCATACGATGTATACTTTGGATAGGTTGGCAGATTTGTATGTTGCTAAAATTGTGAGGTTTCACGGGGTACCTAAGTCGACGTATACTTGGGAGTGTTGCTAAAACGTGTGATTCAGATCTTGGAGGATATGTTGAGATGTTGCATCATTGAGTTTGAAGGAACTTGGGAAAGGCAATTGCCTTTGGTAGAGTTTGCGTACAATAATAGCTATCAAGTATAAAGATAGCACCGTATGAAGCCTTGTATGGTAGGAAGTGTCGTACATCCTTGTGTTGGCCTGAGGCTGGGGAAAAAGTATGTTTCCATGCCTGATGTGTTGAAAGACACGGATGAGAAAGTGAATATGATTTGTGATTGTTTGAAAGAGGCCTCAAATAGGCAGAAATCCTACGAGGATTTGAAGCATACAGAGGTTGAGTACGTTGTTGTTGAAAATGTTTTCTTAAAAGTCCAACCTTGGAAAAAGGTGTTGCGTTTTAGACGCAAAGGAAAGTTGAGTCTGAGGTTTATTAGACCGTATATAGTGTTGGAACGTATAGGTCCTGTGTCTTATCGGTTGAGTTTTCCTCCTGAGTTGGAGAAGATTCATGATGTGTTTCATGTATCCATGTTGCGGAGGTATCGTTCGGATTTGTCGCATGTGATGCCAGTTGAGGATATTGAGTTACGACCGGATTTGTCATATGATGAGGAGCCAGTGAAGATCCTTGACTCTAGTAGTAAAGTTCTTCATGGCAAAACGATTGAGCTTGTTAAGGTGTTGTGGCGACAGCGCGGTGTTGAGGATGCCACATGGGAGGGTAAGTCGGATATGATTGATTAATTTTCACATCTGTTCCCATCAGGTAAATTGCGAGGACGAAATTTCATAAGGGGGAGAGTTATAATAACCCGGTTTTGGGGCCTGGTGGTTTAGATGGTCGGGCAGATCTGATTAGTGGATTCGAGTCAGTTTCGGGATTTAATTCGAACCAAATATTTTTGGGTAAGATACAATTATGAAAAAATATTCTAAAATCATTATTAAATATGTAGATGATTTTGGTAAAATTAATTTTACAAAAGGGGTCTCGAAATTGGACATTTTGGTTAGTGACCAAAATGTAAAGTTTTAAAAATTTGTTTTTAGTGATTGTTTTGTAAAATGGTCAAAACTTTGAATCTTTGAGGAGCTATTTACCCAAAGTCTAATATCATACTTTTTCCCTTAATTGGCTATTTAAAATGATTTTAAAATAATATAAAAAGGCTTGGAGAATTAATTGGATAATTAAAAAGCTTTAAACAATTTGACGTAACTAACTTATCTCAAAAAGGATTTTCTCTCCAATTCTCTCCAGCCAAACACTTTTTTTCTCTTCAAAATTCTCAGGTAAAATCTTATTTTAATAAATCCTTTGATTTCAAATGGAATTATTATGATTTCTTAACAAAATCTAATTAGTTTCTCATTGTTTTGTTATGTAAATTCATCCAATTAAGGGAAAAAGCAGCCATTAGAGGTGAGGTTCGTTCTTATCCTTTAATATAAGATTCTTTATTAAAATTCCCAAGTTATTGATACTTTACATATGTTTTCTAACTTGATTTGATGTTTTAATTATGAAAAATTGGTTAAATTGAGGTTTAATTGGTTAAATTGGTGGATTTTCGAATAGACTTTGTTTTGCCGAGTTATTGATTGGTTCTAATCATGATTTTGTTGTTTAATAATGTTAATAAGTGGGCTTTAACATCAGAATCATGAAACTATGTGAATCTCTAATTTCCTAGGTTGTTTATTGTGAGATTTTGGGGTGTGGTGGTGGTTTTATGAATGCTGGAGATATAAAGATGTTGTTGTTGCATTTTTAGATTTCAATTGATGTTAATTGATGGTTTAAAATGTTAGGTTTTGGGTGGGTTAAGTTTGGAAGATGTTTGATGTTAATTTTGGTTGTTGTGGAGTGGAATTGGGTAATGGATGTTGAGGATTTATGTTGATGTGTTGTTGAACGCATTTTGATGCATTGAATCCTCTGTTTTTGTGTGGATAAAATAGGGAAAGTTGGTCCTCAAGCTTGAACGATTGTTTTGGAAGCTTTGGAGGCGAGGTTATCATATCGGCAAGCGAGACTTTGCGTGTCGGTGAGTGAGAACGTGTTTTATAGCTTTGTAAAGGTTTGAAAGTTGTGTTTGGGAGTTTAAACTGATCTTGAAACATTGCTCTAAACTCGAAAATAAGTAAAGGGTGAATTCTCTCTCGAACTCGGTTTAGCAATTGGTTTTTATGCACTTGTTTAATGGTTTAATTACTCACTGTATATGCATGTTTTGAGCATGGTTTAATGATGGAAATTGATTACATTATGATATTCATGCATTTGGAAGTAATGCACGTTTTGTTAATGTTTATGAACATTGGTTAATGCAAGGTTTATTGCATTGGTTAAATGATTTTGATGATGCATATGAAAACTGTGAGTTGTTGTTAATGAAATGAATTACATTGGCAAGTGATGGTATGAAAAGGTTCTGGAAAAGTATCAGATATAGTTGGCTGGCCATAAGATTGATACTGTTGTAACGCCCCGATTTTGAGTCTAACGGTTTTAGGGTTTCGCTCGAGGGTCCGGTGGATCGGTATTAGAGGTTGAGTTGGTTTCTGGATTAAATCGGATTAAATATTTTTTGAAGTGATAAAATATGGAAAAATGCTCTAAAATCATTATTTAATATATTAATGATTGTGGTAAAATCAATTTTGGAAAATGTGTTTTGGAAATAGAACATTTTGAACTAGTGACCAAAATGCAAACTTTGAAAACTATTTTTAGCGGCTGTTTTATAAAGGGTCAAAACTTTGAATCTTTAAGGAGCTAATAGCCCAAAAGTCTAATTTCAGACTTTATCCTTTAATTGGCTTTTTAAAAAAAAAGTGTTTTGGAAAGTAAAAGAGGTTGAAGAGAATTAATTGATAGTTAATTCTTTTAAAACAAAAGTCACATAACTAACTTTCTCAAAAACCTTTTCTCTCAAAATCTCTCCAGCCAAACACTAATTCCTTCTTCTAAATCATCAGGTAAATCATCATTTTCTTAAATCTTTTGATTTCTAATGGTTTCACAATGATTTTTAAGTAAAACCTTATTGTTTTTGTAATACCCCAAAATGTGGCCTAGAAGTATGTCACTAATTCAAGAGTGACTCAAAGTGGTTTAAGATGTCTTTAGATTAAACAATTAAATAATTAAGGACTAAAAAGGAAGCATGATAAATATGCTAGCTGAATTAAAAAGTGGTTAAATCGATTTCTATGTTAATGTAATAACCCAAACTTAAGCTTAGGAGTATGTAACATGGAACTATTAGTTAAATTGTTATAGAATTACCCTTTATTAGATTAATTGAGTAAGCTAAGACTAAATAAGAAGAAAAGAGAAATTGGTGGGCAATTTGTTAAGACCTAAACCGAATGCTTTAATTATGTAAAGGTTGCATGTAAACTTTAAAGTAATTCAAGGGGTTGTGTAGGTGTCATGATTTTGAGCAAGGCATGTGTAGGGGTGGGAAGAAGGGGACACGGCAAAAAAAAGGGGTCTTGGCTGCTCATGCTTACTGGTTTTGAGCATTATGTTAAACAACAAGACATCATTTTGGAAAGAAAAGGCTCGGTGAATAGTGATTTTAGAAGATTAAAATGAGTAAATTATGCTATAATTCCAGCTTCGGATTGAGTATTTGATCATCAACCCCATCAATAGAAAAAGGGTAAGTTTCTTTGTTATGAATTGTGTGATTGATTTGGTTAAGTGAATCGTTTGAAATCATGATAGATTATTGTAGCGATGTCCCTCTCGCTAAAAGAGAAAGTGTTTTTTATTTATTTTGAAAATATTAAAAATGGTGTCTTCCGTGGGAATTTAGAAAACCCGTATTTTGTTTAAAAATGGAGTCGCCACCGGCCACTCAAGGTGGACCGGACACAATAAAATCAGAGATTTAAAATTGATGGGTTCGGGAGTCGGTTACAGATGGGGAAGGATTAGCACCCCCACACCGCCCAAAATTGGTACTTTAATAATTACCGCTTTATTAATATTAAACTTTTCTGGATTAAAGTGACGATTAAATTAAAATTTGGTTATATGTGCGAGTAAATTTTAAAAGCCCCGTTATTCGAGAGTAAACGCCCAACTACTATCACTACGCTTGATACTGGCCCCGTTTACGCTAAAATAAAAAGGCACCGCATTGACAAAATATATCTCAATATGCGATCTTTAAAAATGACAAACATAAATACAATGTGATAAACATAGAAAACTAACATAATAAAAAACTAATCTACCATAAATAAAATACTGCTCTAGCATTCATACATATTAAACTAAAATAACAGCATAATAACACGTAGAAACAACGATATAAATATACATAAAAAGGGAATGCATGAACAAAAATAACATGATATATCATAATAATAAACAAAATATAAATACAACATGCAAAAATAAATACTACAAATTGGTATCTAACATGTGACATAATTTATATACATGCATAAAAAACATATCATGATATTAATATGTACAAAAAATGCATGGAATGTTATAAACAACCAATTATGGATTGAAATGCATGATTAAATATTTAAGCGTATTCCTAAAGAATATGAACATATATATAATGCATAAACATGATAAATATTGCACCTTTAATGTATAGCATAATATAAATAATATACATAATAATAATAATAATAATAATAATAATAATAATGCATGGATTAAATTACTACATGTAAAACATCATAAAGGTAAACATTAAGAGCCAAAATGCATGAACACTAAGTTACGAGACATGAAACATAAACAAAATAAAAGAAAGGTGCTAGAATTAAATTTAAAATAAAAAATAGCGACTAAATTGAAAATAAAGTAAAATAACAGTGCAGAAATCAAAGAAAAGATGAAAAAGGAGGGGGCAATAAACTGAAGGGGTTGACATTGTAATTTGACCCGGAACAAAATGAAAACGATGCACTAAAAAGGGGACTGGATGTGCAATTAGACCGTGGACAAAAACACAAGCAGAATAAAATTGGAGGACTAGGAGGGTAATTATCCCATTAAAATTGACGCGGATCCTCCACGGGTTACAGGCCACCGCGTGGATCGGGTCACCGAAACGGTGCCGTTTTGGACACCATTTTAAAACATAAAGGGAGGGTTTATTTTTCGTTCGAACCGGTTAAAAAATAAACCTAAATCCTATCTTCCTTTCCAGTCTCCTTAACCAGACAGCGGCGGCCATGCCCCAGCTCGCGACGGCGCTGATGAAGGCCGATCATCGGCATTAAAGCCTCACGGCACAGAGGGAATGACAGCAGCTACCTTGGATCGATGGGTAAGTCTTTCGAAGCCCTCTTTTTATTTGATTTTGATTCGAACTAAAACAAAGAAAATCTTGTTTTTCAAACTAAAAAAAAGATTTTGGTTTAGATTTGTAAAAACTATAATGGGTCCTCTATTAAAATCTCTTTCTTCAGATTGTCATCGTCAGGAATATACTTTACCTCTATAATATAGACAACCATTAGGCTTGATCTCATAATCTTGTACTTTCCTGCTTTAGCATGTCTCCTCCTTTCGAGACATTCTTCATCTGTAGTCTGCAAATCCTTGATTTGATCCAATAAAGTTTGCCTTATCTGAAATTTTGCTATCAAGGAACCATCTCGTTCCAATGACAACTGTGCATTCATCATGCGCAAAGCAGAAAATGTCTTTCGACTAAGAGAATCTGTGACTACATTAGCTTTCCATGGTGGTAATTGATAACCACATCATAATCCTTTAGAAATTCAACCCACCTTCTTTGTCGCAAATTCAGATCCTTTTTGCGTCATCAGATACTTTAAACTCTTATGATCCGTGTAAATGTGACACTTTTCACCATACAGATAGTGTCGCCATATTTTTAAAGAAAAAATTACAGCTGCCATTTCCAAATCATGTGTCAGATAGTTATTTTCATGAGTTTTGAGTTGCCTTGATGCATAGGATACTACACGACCTTCTTGCATCAACACGCATCCTAAACCACAATGAGATGCGTCATTGTATATAGTATATTATTTTCCCTGTTCTGGTTAAATTAAAACTGGTGCCTCGGTCAAAAGTTTCTTTAATCCTTCAAAGCTTTCATGAGACTTCTCTGTCCATATAAATGGAATACCCTTTCGTAGCAACTGGGTAAGAGGCATAGTAATGATGGAGAAATTTTGCACAAAACATCTATAATATCCAGCTAATCCCAAGAAACTCCAAACTTCAGAGACATTATTCGGTGCCTCCCATTCAAGAATAGCTTGTATTTTCTTAGGGTCAACTCTTATTCCTTCTGATGACACTACATGCCCAAAAAAGTTATCTCGGACAACCAGAACTCACATTTCAAAAACTTGGCATATAACTGCTTATCTCTTAAAGTTTACAATACCACTCAAAGATGGTAGTCATGTTCAGCATTGGTCTTCGAATAAACCAAAATGTCATCTATGAAAACCACAACAAACTAATCTAGATAGGGTTGGAATACCTATTCATCAGGTTCATGAATGCAACAGGGGCATTCGTCAATCCAAACGACATTACCAGAAACTCGTAGTGTCCATAACGAGTCTTGAATGCTATTTTTGGTATACCTTCTTCTTTGACTTTAAGTTGATAATATCCCGATCGAAGATCTATCTTCGAGAACACCGTTGCACCTCTAAGCTGGTCAAATAGATCTTCAATCCTTGGTAGTGGATACATGTTCTTAATGGTTACTTTATTTAATTGTCGGTAATCTATACATAATTGTAGGGAACCATCCTTCTTCTTTACAAATAGCACCGGAGCACCCCATGGTGATACACTCGACTGAATGTAACCCCGGTCTAGCAATTCTTGTAATTAAGACTTTAGTTCCCTTAACTATGTAGACGCCATTCTCTATGGTGCCATTGATATCGGCTCAGTTCCGGGATAAACATCAATCTCAAACTGTATTTCCCTATCCGGAGGCAATCCTGGTAGTTCGTTCAAAAATACATCAAGAAATTCCCTCACAGTTGGGATATCTTTAATCTTTTTAGGTAACTTTTGTGTATCCACCACATAAATTAAGCATTCTTCACATCCATTGTTTAACAGTCTCTGAGCTGTCGTTGCAGAGATTACTGACTCTAAACAGTCAGTTATTTCTCCTACAATGATTACTTCAGAACCATTAGGTCCTTTAAGTACCAATCTTTTCTTCTTGCATTTTACATCTGCATCATATGCAGATAACCAATCCATTCCAAGAATGACTTCAAATTCATGGAATGGAAGTTCCATTAAGTCTGTCGGGAACTTAATCACTTGAATTTCTAGAGGACGGTTCTTACATATTCTAGTCACTCGTGCACTATGTCCAAGAGGATTATTGGCAATCACATTACTAGATATTTTCTCCACAGGAATATTCCTTTGTTCTACTATTTTAGTGCTAATGTACGAGTGAGTCGAACCCGGATCAATTAAAGTAAATACTGGTTCACCCAAAAGTCAGAACGTACCTGCAATAATGTCCGGGTGATACTTTTCTTCATCAGTGCAGATATTGTATACTAGACCTAGAGTCTGAAATCCCTATTGTATGCAGCCTTAGAGACTCTTTGTGTCGATGTCCTGGGTTGTCCACCACCATGACCTCGACCTCGGGAAGAAAAAACTTGAGATCTTTTAGTTCGAATAGATTTCCTAGCCCGTTCCTCTGGGCAATCCTTCATATAATGTTTGGTATTGTCGTATCTAAAATAAACTCCTGTAATAGCTCGACAGACTTCCAGATGCCATTTTCCATAACTTTTACAATTTGGAAATGTAAATCTGCTCGATCCAACAACTGACGTATGCGCATTTTTCCATTTCCTTAATGAAGAATTCTTTCAAGAAAATCCAGACTTAACTCTACTTCGTGATTGTTTTCCTCTACCTCATTTAGATTGTGTCGAGGTAGACATCTCATTGGACCTATTTGAAGTTCGAACCAGATAGGCTTTTCCCATAGTCTCTAAAGGTTGCACTAATGCTCCATATTCTTATGTCGGAGCTAGTCGTTGTTCTTGTGATTCAGTCGTGGCAGGAGTTAGAAGTGGAGCACATTGTACCTCATTACTTCCACTTTGAACCTCCTCTTGTTCCCCGCAATCCATCACTTGACGCGACTCAGCAGAATTTGACATATTTACTATTATAATAACCTATTTATACATTATATACGAGGAGCAAATCAAGTTATACATATAGTACATCAGTAATATGACATCTTATGGGCATGTACTTAAAACAAATCACATCAAACTCGGTTTAGCCTCCAGAATTGGCTAAACCTGTAGCTTTGATACCAATAAAAGTGTAACACCCTTAACGTATACTCGTAAACTAAATATACATTAAAGATGTTACAATGCTGCTTATAGAAAACTTGACTTAAATATTTATTTTTTTAATATTTTTATTTATTTCCAAAACATGCCCTGTAGTTTAACCTTTTCTCGGTATTCATTTAAAAATTGTGTTAGACCGCGGTAGCTAGTTTTAACACTGAATAGTTTTATAAAATTTATACATGTGTTTTTGAAATAAAAATATTAATCACGATGAAAACTAGATATGCTGCCTAGACCCTTTCTTATTTTAAAAATTCCTACGCGATTAGGGTGAAATGATACCTAATTATATCTAAACTTCTTAACCACTTGTATTAAACCATTTTATCAAATGCATACATCCGTAATATACATAAGTGCGTCATATAATTAGGTTTTCAAACCGATTTACTCATTTAAAATACATACCAACATATATTTTAACATTTTGTACATGCCACTAGATATCAACTACTTAAAAGATGTACATATCGTAGTCACTTTAATAGCTTGATCTTCCAAAATGACAGCTCCTCCTTAAGTCTATCTCAGAGAACCTACGTGTGAAGAAACATTACACGTTAAGTACTAACTTAGTGAGGCATTCAAAATAGTTTTAGGAAAAACATGAAGTAATGCAATTCAACGTATCATGTATAGAGTGCAATATTCATTTCCTATATCTAGCAATCATGACACAATGTCAACTTTCCATGTATCATCACTATCATGCGAAATATCATTTTTATGTGTAACATGAATCATCTCTGTTATGTAACATCTCTAACATGGAAATGCCTTCATCATGTAATCATAAACACATCATGTACTCTTTCATGGCCATGCTTTCAATATGCAATCATTTGCATAACATGTATCATTTCTATCATGTATAACATGTATCATTTACATATTCATGATCTTTCATGCAATCATCTTGTTATTATTATCATCATGTCTGGCTAGTGGCCCATGGAAACCCCGTAGCCTATCAACACCGTAGTGCCATGTAGAGTATGCACTCCAGAGGACGCTCTTTGCTCTTCATATAAGGACGCTCTTTGCTCCTTATATTAAAAACACCTTGCTAGTGCCATTTGCACCCCATGGTGTATCTTGTTTCATTTTAATCCTATTATTATTCGTATTCCATGTATAGAAATGCATTGCCATTATGCATAATAAAATTCTTACCTCGTATTCTACTGAAGCTTACATTTACTAAAATATGCAACATATCAAATTTATATAATCATGTAATATCATTTTCAATTTAGGGTTGACTTATCACAAGTCTTCCCTTTTTCCTCATTATGCAAGCATAATAAAATGCACTTACCTGTTTATGCCAGACAACATCAATAAGCTCACTCGATAATCTTTTCCTTCTTTTGTTACTCGGGTCTTCCTCAAACTCCTTTTGTACTATAGAAGACCAATCAAACATATTTTATCACTATTATTTATTAGACTTAAATCTAACATTTCTAACTCGATTCAAGACATACTTATTCGAATATAAAATATTTCTAAAATTTTCCCCAAATTTTCATGTGATTGCCGAATTGGTTCCTAGGTCCTTAGTGACCATTTTGAACATTAATCAATTGTTAAAGCTCAATTTGAACAATTTCCATTACTATTTACTTATTTTGGACTATTATCCTTTTAGAACTTAAACTTTATAAAAGTGACATTTTAGTCGCTACACCATATTTGTACACTTAATTTATGTACAAATTAATTCTCTACTAATTTTCATCATTTCTAGAAATTTCCCTTAAATTTCAATTTTATTCAACTTGGTCCTTCAAGATTCTTTTATTTTGAAATAGGTCCCTAAATTTCCATTTCTTGACATTTCAATCCTTCAACTTCCATAATATGCTTGAATCTTCAATTCTATAAATTTTTCCATAAATTCAAGACAAGTCCCTAATTTTCTTCAAATTGCCGAATAGGTTCTAAATTTTCCAAAATGCTCAATTTGGTTCTAAATTGTCAATTAAAGCTTGAATCTTCATTTTTTATCCATTTCCATTATCATATAACTTTTGACAATTTAGTCCCTAATATTTCATAAAATTTCGAATTGATCCCTAATAGGAATTTAATCTTCAAAATTAAGTTCTAACTTCAATATAAAGCTTCAAACAACTTAAATCCTTCAATATCATCATCAATTCTCATACCCCTAACAAATCCCTAATTTTCAAGCTTAGGGTTTATAACCTCCAACATGAAATTAGCTTGATTTCAAGCTTGTTTTAATTAAATCTAAGCTTAATTTATCATCTACTATATCCACTCTAACAAAATTCCATGAAACCCTAAATTCTCTTTCTTTAATCCCTAACTAAAAATTCACAATTCCATGAAATTTTACTATCAAAATATAGAGAATGAAGAGTAGATCACTTTACCTTAAACAACTTTGCTTGAATTCTTGATCAAAAGCCTTGAAAATGGACTAGGAAAATTTTTGGTATTTCCCCCTCTTTTCTTTTTTCTATTCGAACAGCTCTAAGGTGAGCAAAATGATGTTTTGTTCATCTTTTAAATAAATCCACTTGTTTAAAAATAAAATGAATTTTTAATTCATTTTACATACTAAAATTACTAATTTGCCCTTTTAATCCTATTGCCAAGATTCAATCTTATCAAAATTCAATGGCTATGATCTAATCCATGTGTAAAACTCCTTCCAAGATTGCCCTCAAAGTTTCAAAATATTTCAAAAATACCAGCCATGGCAAATTTCCAATTTGCCTTCCAACTAATCTTTATTTACAACAAGACTTAAAAATTGCCATTCCATTAAAATTGAACCAAATTGGTTCCAATTCAACCGTGTCCCAAAATATCTTAGATGTTTATTTATGGCTTTTATTCGATCCAAATATTCAAATTTCACTCAATACGAATTCCAAATTTTCTTCCTACGAACTTTAAAGCTTTGTACCCACTAATATAGGCCTCGTACGAAAAATCCGATTAACACGAAGGGGTCACTCTTGGGGGTGAACTATTCATTTACGGGGCTAACGTACATAACTTTTGGAAATTACACTTTGGTCCTTGAACTTTTCCAAGTTCACTTTAACCCCTAAACTTTCAAAAATTACATTTTGGTCCCTAGTCCAAAAATTGGGATATTACAGTAATACTAGGACTAGATGGTTCAGAAGTAGTCGTGGTTGGAAAAGGAAATGATTGTCTTAGCTCAGTAATCTCTGCAGTGTTAGCTTAGAGGATGTTACGTAATGGTTGTGAAGTGTATTTAATGTGATAGATATGCAGGTAGCAAATAAAAAGTTGGAGGATATTCCCACTATGCGAGAATTTCCAAATGTATTTCCAGACGAGTTGCCAGGATTACCCCCAGATAGGGAGGTACAGTTTGGGATTGATGTTTATCTTGGAACTGAGTCGGTATCGATGACACCATATAGAATGACGCCAACTGAATTAAAAGAGTTGAAAGCTCAATTACAAGAGTTATTAGATCAGGGTTACATTCGACCAAGTGTATCACCATGGGGTGCTCCAGTGTTATTTGTAAAGAAAAAGGATGGTTCTTTACAACTGTGCATAGATTATCGATAATTGAATAAGGTAACTATTGAGAACAAGTATTCCCTACCAAGGATTGAAGATCTATTTGATCAACTTCGAGGAGCAACTGTGTTTTCAAAGATAGATCTTCAATCAGGGTTTTATCAGCTCAGGGTTAAAGAAGAAGATATACCAAAGACAACGTTCAGGAATCGTTATGGACATTACGAGTTTATGGTAATGCCATTTGGACTTGCGAACGCCCCATCTGCATTCATGGATCTGATGAATAGGGTATTTCAACCATACTTGGACCAGTTTGTAATAGTATTCATAGATGATATTCTGGTATACTCTAAGACAGAAGCTGGGCATGATTACCATCTTCGAGTGACATTGCAAACACTGAGAGATAAGCAACTTTATGCTAAGTTCTCTAAATGTGAATTTTGGTTGTCAGAAGTTACATTCCTTGGACATGTGGTATCAGTAGAAGGAATAAGAATTGATCCAAATAAAGTGCAAGCTATTCTCGAATGGAAGGCACCGAAAAATGTCTCTGAATTTTCAAGTTTCTTGGGATTAGCTGGATATTACAAACAATTTGTACATAATTTTTCCATCATTGCTATGCCACTTACCCAACTGCTACAAAAAAGTGTTCTATTTGTATGGACAGAGAAGTATCAGGAAAGCTTCGAGAGATTGAAGAAAGTTTTGACTGAGGCACTAGTCCTAATATAGCCAGAACCAGGAAAGAAGTATAATTTGTACAATGACGTGTTCTATTATGGGTTGGGTTGCGTGCTGATGCAAGAGGGTTGTAACACCCTGAATTTTTGCCCCAAATTTAAAACCTAAATTTTGAAATCACTAAATTCAAAACCCTAGAAATTGGAAATTTAAATATGAAACCCTAATTAAGAAACTTGACAATTAATTGAATTTTAAACAAATTTAGTGACCTTTTTTTTTATAAAGAATTGATATTAGATATCTACTTTGTAAACCCTAGAAAAGAACAATGACTTACCTTGTAATTTATCCAAAATTATATATATATAAGTTTGGTTTCCTGCGACAGTCCTTTTTTTCCAAGCCTACAGCCGCACTTTCCCCTCTCCCTCTTTCAATTTGTATTTGAATCGCATCTCCCTTTTTTTCTTTTTTTATTTATTTAATTAGATCAATCCCCGCTAAGTTTTTGGCACCGCTCAATTCAACTATGTCTTAGGTTGATTTGAATATCAACTATTCGAATCAGATAAGTATCATTAAATTTTGTTAGATAAGTATATAGGAATAATTCCTTAGTCATGGTGATAACAATAGTAAAATAGAAATTATTCTCATAGGCATCATTACAGTTGAACACAATGCTTTTGATCCTGAGAAACGCCTCAATAAATAGGTTGAGTTTGCTTTGGCTAAGGTGTGTTTTCTTCCCGTGCTATAAATAAATAATTTTTATATGGTTTACTCCTTGTTTGATTATGATTTGCATTATGGCTTTTATGGATGACATCATATGCATACAATTTTAGAATGTGTTTTAATTATGATTTATAAAATATTTGATTTACGAAACATTGAATTTACGGAACTATGATTTACAGAATTATGTACTATGATTTATGGATTTATGACGTATGTTTATGGAATATCGAATTTATGGAACCGTGTTTATGAAATTGAGATTTAAACATCATATCTGTATAAGCATGGGTTGGGATTTGTACGGGGAAGTTTAGTGGTTTCACCCTTCGGGCTAAATTCCACTTAGGATTGGTAGTTGTAGTGAGGAGTTATGGGGAACTTTCCTCTTCTCTTAGCGGTTGTAGTTGGGTGCATTGCATTATGCTTGTGATATTGTACCATTGTTTTATGTTTTAAAGAAAGTTGAGAAAATATTACTTTGTTTTACGACTATGGTTTCCCTGCACATTAGAGACACACTAAGCTCTTTAGCTTACTCCCCAATAGTTTTCTCTTACAAATATCTTTGGACTTTAGGCAACGTGGTACTTGGAGGATCTCACATTTTATTCGGTTATTTTATTATTGAGTACGAAAATATTTTTAGTTATTCATGTCATTATTTATTATCTTATTATTGTGATATATTGATGTAATTTTAAACTTTGAGACTAATTCTGTTTTGGGGATATTTTTGGCATTCATTTATTGTGGTTTTATTTCAGAGATTTTATTTAAGTATTTGAATATTAATTATGATATTTATATTTTATTATTATGAGATATTTATTAAATTATAGTTATATGTATATTTTTTTAACTTAAAGTATAATTTTAAATTTAGTTTTCTTGAGGGAAAAGTTTTCAAATGTGACTTCCTAGATTCGACCTATTTCTTCTGGGCCATGTTTAGGGGCTTACATTTAGTGGTATCAGAGTTAAGTTCATCTCTCGGACTATGAGGCTCACATAAAATTTTAAATTGAAAATGACTTTTCCATGCATATTAAATATTTTTGGGCAAAATGGGATTTTCTGATAAATTTATTATTTCAAAAAAAAATTAAGATATATTTTGGAATAGAAACTCCAAGTACCAACCCTAATTCTAGGATTATTTCCTTTTATAGATGGATTACTATGCCACCTTTTATGCTGAAGAATGAGGAATTCAGAACGAAGAATTTTAAGTTGTGTCAGTTAATTTTTAGGATCTATCGCTAAGTTTGGAAATTTTGAGGACGAAATTTCTTTTAAGGGTGGGAGAGTTGTAACACCCCAAATTTTCACCCCAAATTTAAAACCCTAATTTTGAAATACCTAAATTCAAAACCCTAGAAATTGGAAATTTAAATATGAAACATTAATTAAGAAACTTGAGAATTAATTGAATTTTAAACAAATTTAGTGACCTTTCTATAAAGAATTGATATTAGATACCTACTTGGTAACCCTAGAAAAGAACAAGGACTTACCTTGTAATTTATCCAAAATTATATATGTATATAAGTTTGGTTTCCTGCGGCAGTCCTTTTTTTCCAAGCATGCAGCCGCACTTTCCCCTCTCCCTCTTTCGATTTGTATTCGAATCGCATCTCCCTTTTTTTCTTTTTTATTTATTTAATTCGATCAAACCCGCTGAGTTTTTGGCACCGCTCAATTCCACTATGTCTTTAGTTGATTTGAAGATCAACTATTTGAATCAGATAAGTATCATTAAATTTCGTTAGATAAGTATATAGGAATAATTCCTTAGTCATAGTGATAACAGTAGTAAAATAGAAATTATTCTCATAGGTATCAATACAGTTGGACCTAATGCTTCTGATCTTGAGAAACGCCTCAATCAGTAGGTTGAGTTTGCTTTAGCTAAGGTGTGTTTTCTTCCCGTGCTATAAATAAATAATTTTTATATGGTTTACACCTTGTTTGATTATGATTTGCATTATGGCTTTTATGGTTGTCATCTTATGCATACAATTTTAGAATGTGTTTTAATTATGATTTACAAAATATTTGATTTACAAATCATTGAATTTGCGGAACTATGATTTATGGAATTATGTACTATGATTTATGGATTTATGATGTATGTTTATGGAATATCGGATTTATGGAATTGTGATTATGAATTTGAGATTTAAACATCATATATATATGAGCATGGGTTGGGATTTGTACGAGAAAGTTCAGTGGTTTCACCCTTCGTGCTGAATTCCACTTCGGATTGGCGGTTGTAGTGAGGAGTTCTGGGAATCTTTCCTCTTCTCTTGCCGGTTGTAGTTGGGTGCATTGCATTATGCTTAAGGTATTGTACCATTGTTTTATGTTTTAAAGAAACTAGAGAAAATATTACTTTGTTTTATGACTATGGTTTCCCTGCACATTAGAGACACACTAAGCTCTTTAGCTTACTGCCCCATAGTTTTCTCTAACAGATATCTTTGGACTTTAGTCGACGTGGAACTTGGATGATCTCACATTTTATCCGGTTATTTTATTATTGAGCACGAAACAATTTTTAGTTATTCAGATAATTATTTATTATCTTATTATTGTGATATATTGATGTAATTTTAAACTTCGAGACTAATTCTGTTTTGGGATTATTTTTTGGCATTCATTTATTGTGGTTTTATTTCAAAGATTTTATTTAAATATTCAAATATTAATTATGATATTTGTATTTTATTATTATGAGTTATTTATTAAATTATAGTTACATATATTCTTTTTAAATTAAAGTATAATTTTAAATTTGGTTTTCTTGAGGGAAAAGTTTTCAAACGTGACTTCCTAGATTCAACTTATTTCTTCTGAGCCGAGTTTAGGGGGTTAAAAGGGTCGTGTTGTAGCTTATGCATCGCGACAACTCAAGACTTATGAAAAGAACTACCCAACTTATGATTTGGAAATGGCAGTTGTGATTTTTGCTTTGAAAATTTGGCGACATTATCTGTATGGTGAAAAGTGTCATATTTACATGAATCACAAAAGTTTGAAGTACCTAATGACACAAAGAGATTTGAACCGACAACAACGAAGATGGGTCGAGTTTTTAAAGAATTACGATGTGATTATTGATTATCTCCGTGGAAAGGCTAATGTAGTAGCAAATGCTCTTAGCCGGAAGACATTTTTTGTTCCACATGCAATGAATGCACAACTATCAGCTTAAGCCAACTTTTTGGATCAGATCAAAGATTTACAACTTTTAGATGAAGAATGTCTTGAAAAGAGAAGGCAAGTTGAATATGAGGAAACATAAGACTATGAGATCAAATCTGATGGTTGTTTATATTATCGAGGTAAAGTGTATATTCCTGGTTATGGCAATCTGAAGAAAGTGATCTTGTCATAAGCCCATCATAGCCTATTAACCATGGACCTAGGGAGTAATAAGATGTATCAAGATCTGAAGACTCGATATTGGTGGCCATGAATGAAAAGAGCAGTATCAGAGTTTGTGACCAAGTGCTTAACATGTCAGCAGGTTAAAGCATAACATCAAGTGCCTTCTGGGCTACTTCAGGCAATGTCTATTCCTCAATGGAAGTGGGAAAGAGTGACAATGGACTTTATCTCAGGGTTGCCAGTTACATCGAACAAAATAGATGCAATATGGGTCGTTGTGGATCGTTTGACAAAGTCTGCATATTTTATACCAGTTCGTATGGACTGTTCATTAGATAAGTACGTAGAACTATATGTCAGAGAAATAGTATGGCTGCATGGTATTCCAGTATCAATTGTGTCAGATCGAGACCCAGATTTACCTCTCAATTTTAGAGTGCATTACATGAAGCTCTGGCTACTAAATTAAATTTTAGTACAACATTTCACCCGCAAACAAATTGGCAATCAGAATGAATAATACAGATTCATGAAGACATGTTTCGAGCTCGCATAATTGAGTTTACAAGATCATGGGAAAAGTATTTGCCTCTAGTTGAATTCTCTTACAATAATAGTTATCAAGCAAGTATCAAGATGGCACCTTTTGAAGCACTTTATGGGAGGAAGTGTAGAACTCCTCTTAATTGGTTTGAACTGCAAGACCGAAATGTTTAGAATGATCCGAAAATAGGTGGGATTGTTTTAACCCTAGAAATGGAGGACAAAGTAAAAATTATTCAGAATAATATCAAAGCCGCCGTAGACAGACATAAAGATTATGCAGACAAAAGGAGGAAAGATATTGAATATGAAGTAGGGGACAAAGTATTCCTAAAAGCTTCACCTTGGAAGAAGGTGCTAAAATTTGGTCAGAAAGGAAAGCTTAGTCCCAAATTCATTGGGCCATATGAGATTCTGAAAAGAGTTGGACGAGTGACTTATCAATTAGTGTTACTTCAAAGATGAGCAAGATTCATGATGTATTTCATGTATCCATGCTTCGGAGGTATCGATCAGATCCATCGCATGTTGTCACTCTTGAAGAAATTGAACTGCAACCGGATCTGACATACGAAGAGGAACTAGTGGAGATTTTAGCGTACGGAGTCAAAGAATTAAGGAACAAGAAGATTCCATTGGTTAAAGTATTGTGGAGGAATCAAAAGATCGAAGAAGCCACTTGGGAAACTGAAAAGGAAGATGAAGGAACAATATCCACAACTTTTCAACCCAGGTACGTTCTAAAATTTGAGGATGAATTTTCTTAAAGGGAGGAATTGTAGTACCCCAAAAATATTTTTTTAAGTTAGTTAAGGATTTATATGAAGTTTGATCTGAATATGAAAAAAATAAGGCCTAGTGACCAAAATGACACGTTAATAAAAGTTTGGGGACTAAAGTGTAAAATATCAAGTAAATGATTTTATTTAGTATAAGGGTAAATCTGATCAAAATAAGAAATTTGATATCAGATTTGAGAATTAAGATGCAGTAAAAAGTATCGATTTTGGATCAAATAAAATTATTAAGCATGATTAGGCTAAAGTAGCACTAGGATGGGTGACCTCTAGGAAGGTCCCATATCCGTGTTTTTGATCGATATAAATGACTCAAAAAAACTAGGAATAATTCGTATGAATATCTGTTAAAGGAATTTAAAGGAAAAATTTTATCCGATAGAGATTTCGGGTAATTATCGGTATTTTAGACTGAGTCAAAGTTTCAGAGTTTGACTCCATAAATATGGAAGATTTATTGTGACAATATTATTTACTTATGGAATTTAGAGATATGATTTTTTTATTAGATTCGATAGTTCGATCAAAGGAAAATCGTATTAGGTGATTATCGGGTAATTGGATCGAATAAAAATCATAAAATAAAATTTTATGATTTCTTTGGGAATGGTCAGTTATGAAGGAACCAAATTGGTTCAAATTTAATGGAGTGACAATTTTAAAGAACTGTAAACTAGGATGTAATTAAGGGACAAATTAGTAAAATGGATTAAAATGAATTTAATACAAGGGGAAAAATAAGAGTAAAATGAACAAAAAAATTTGTCCATCTATTTTCCTTCAAACCGTGGGAGAGAGGAACAAAGGGAGAAGAAGAAAACTCAATTTTCAAGTTTGATTTGGAAGGTTTACAAGTAAGATTAAGTTTCGAGGGAGACTGAGAGAGATACAAATATTAGAGGAAAAGTGTAATACCCCGAAAATTTTACTAAGTTATATAAGGGTCTTTTAGTACTAAGGTTTTGGCATAAGGCTAACTTAGTGACTAAAATGACAAAAGATAAAAGTTAGTGATCAAAATGAAAAGTTGGTAAAAGTTTAGGGACCCAAGTGTAAATTTTCCCAAAGGTGGTTTTTATTCAGTATAAGGATAAATTCGATCAGAATAAGGATTTTAGTAATAGTTTTGGAGGTTAGAATGCAGTAGAAAATATAAAATTTTGATCGAATAAAATTGTTAAGCGTGCTCAGATTAGAGAAAAGTTTTGGGTGACCTTTTGGGAAGTGTCACATAATAGTATTTTGATTAGTAAAAAGGACTCAGAAGAAGTGGGAAAGATTCGTATAAATGCTTGATGAAGAATTTTTTCAAGAAAGATGCTACCAGATAGAGATTTCGGGTAATTATCGGTATTTTTGGAGCGAGTCAAATTTCTAAGTTTGAGTTTATTAAATGGAGGATTTTATATGAAATTATGAATTTATTCATGGAATTAGGGAAATATATGATTCCTGGATTAGAGTTGATAGTTCGATAGAGGAAAAATCGTAAAAGGTTAAAATCAGGAAATTGGATCAAACAAAAATCATAAATGATATTTTATAATTATTTAATGATGACGGCCGGTTGGATTGGAACCAAACTAGTTCAAATGTAATGGGATGGCATAAATTTGAACTAGATGTAATTTTTATTTAGTTAAGAGGGCAAATTTGGAAAAAGGTGAAAAATAAATAAATAATTCATTTTTATCTATACAAGTGGCAAATTATTATTAAACATGGATAATTATAATAGTCAAAAAGATGAACAATTTGTTCATCTTTCTTCATGCCATTCGAAAACAAGGAAAAAGAAGGGAAAAATAGGGAAAAAATCCTAGCCATTTTCAAGGCTTTTGATCAGGAATTCAAGCAAGGTTCTTTGAGGTAATGTGATCTACTCTTCATTCTCTACATTTTGATAGTAAAATTGCATGGAATTATGAAGTTTTGGATTAGGGTTTGAAGAGAAAGAAATTAGGGTTTCATGGAAAATTTATGGAATTAAAGTAGTAGATGATAAATTAAGCTTAGTTGTGATGAAAACAAGCTTGAAATCAAGTTAATTTCATGTTGGAAGTCATAAACCCTAATCTTGAATTTAGGGATTTGTTAGGGTTTTGAGAATTAAGGATGGAAATGGTTAGATTATGATGTTTGGAGCATTATATTGATGATGGAAGTTCAATTTTGATGTTTGAAGGTCAAGTTTCCTTTAGGGACTAATTCAAAAATTTGAAGAAAATTTGGGACTAAATTTTCAAAATTTAATTGATGATGGAAATGAATAGAAAATGATGTTTCAAGCTTGAATTGACAATTTGGCACCAAATTATATATTTTAGAAATGTTGAGGACCATTTTGACATTTCCAAGAAATTAAGGAATAATTTGTAAAAAATTATTTTGGTGATGAAAACAGTTGAGTTGTGATGCTAGAAGCTTTTTTAGCATTTTGGACCAAAATGAAAGTTTTGAAAAGCTTGATGACTTATTCAGCTGTTTGAGGAAATAAGGTTATGATTTTGGAAATTATGTTTTGAAGGGAGACTGATCTGTAAATTGTTGAAACTATGACCAAATTAGCTTGAATTGATGAAAAAGGACCATTTTGGAAAGAATGAGAAAGTAAAGGATTAAAATGGAAGAATTGAAAATTAAGGCATGAATAGTTTCCAAATGTTCAAAATGGTCACTAAGGACCAAAAATGAGATTTATGGTAAACATTAGTATTTTATTTGGCAATGTTAGACTCGAATTAAGTAAGTGTATAGTAATAAGTATATTCGATTGATTTCTACAGTTGTAAGAAATACCAGGGAAGGTACAAGTATTCAAGGAAATGAAAAGATTAATGAGTAAGCTTAGTTAGACAAGATAATAAATGGCTCAGGTGAGTGAATTTATATGTTTTGAAATGTATTTTACTTAACTTTTATAAATTCTATTTATTTGATTTTATTAAAATAATAACATGGTTTTTCTATAAGTTATATGATGATTCACATGCAAAGGAAAAATGTTAGTACATGTTAGGGTATGAATTGCCCTATTATGTTTTATTTTGATAAGTTATTATTGAATAATGGTGATATATGAATCATTTATCAAATGATAATTTACAATTCAATTATATGAAATTATTTTCCCAAGTTTATGATAGAGAGTTACAGTATAGTGGCATGCCATTAGAGGTCTAGCAGTCAAGGACTGTCGTATAGCTATACACCGATCTTCAGATCTAAATGTTTTCGGCACTTTATGTGTCTATATGTTATCATCACTTCGGTGACTAGTACTCAAGGAGTACCGATCTTGCATACTTTAGTTTCTATTTATACAAATTCTTGGGCTAATTATAAAGTAAATGTATTTTAAATTCACCATTTCTTATATGTGATTGTTTATAAGTATATGAAAGATTTGATATGATTTTGCTTAACCATGTTATCATTTTTTTATACTTATTTTTTGATTATTCATAATGCCTCACTAAGTTATACTTAGCGTGTGGTTGTTTCACGCGTAGGAAAAGAGAAGCGTTGGGAGTATGTAGCATTAGGAAACATCATCTATCGAAATCAGGTACATCAGTAATATAATTTTTATGTTGTTTGATATTTACTAGTTGGCATGTATTATAAAATGTGAAGTTTGCTATGATATGAATCGTATTTTATTCATAATCTGAATGATTTTAAATTAGGCAGTTTTCAGGCAGTTTTATTATTTATATGCTAATAGATCAAACTGTTAAGTTGCTACCTGAATCTAGGATCAAAATTGAATGTGAAATTATTAAGTTTAAATTTTATACGATTAACTATTTTTACAGTCAAAGATAAGATTTTCTTAATATTAAACAATTATTTTACAAGTATCATGTGACATCCCTAACTCTTATTTAGCGATGAATATGGGAAAGGAATGTTACATTTAATGGTATCAGAGCTACAGGCTTAGCCGATTCTAGGCGTAAATAGAAGTGATTTTATGTCAAAAAGTTTATACATGCCACTAGGATATCAATATTACTGATATGATGTTTATATGATTTGATTGATGCCGCTCCTTACTAATATGAAATGAGATAAGTTGTAATTAATATTTGAGTTATGAAGATTTAAATGAACTAGTAAATGGGAGGTTCTGGAAAGAACCATAGTGGTAATAATAAGGTTAACCGTAAACTTTTAGATTAATCAGAACAAGAAAGAACCCTGGCACTGTAGGGAGTGCCTGAATAGGATTTGGGAAATCCTGAATTTCATAGTGAGGGTGGTCCGGTAGCTGCTGACTTATGGTTTAATGATGCTAAAATTATAAAGGAAGAGCTAAATTATTCCGATGTGAAAAATTTAGAAGGAATTGTATCCCTGTTAAGAGGACATGTTCAAATACGGTGGAAAAGTATCAGATAGAAGATACTTGCAATTGAAGTGACATGGGTATCCTTTTAAGAAGCATTCAAAGCGAAAATATTGGTGATCAATATAGGACTAGAATTTATAGCAAATTGGATAAGTTGCTAAGATTACCTTCAGATTGAGAGGTAGAATTTATAATAGAGGTATTACTAGGCATTGTATCTATATCGATGGTTCTGACTGAGCTTCGGGAAAGGAAGGCGTAATTGCAAGAAATGTTGGATCAGGGTTTTATAAAACTAGGTGTGTCACCTATGGGGAACACCGGTAATATTTATGAAAAATAAGAATGGATCCGTGCGACTATGCATCCAGATGAAAACAAGATGTAGCAAGGTTTAAAAAATCAGTATTGGTGGTTAGGCATGAAAAGAACAATAAATGAGATAGTTTCTAAATGTTTACCATGTCAACAAGTAAAGATAGAACATCAGATACCTTCTGGATTATTACAATCAATTTTCATCCTTCAGTGGAAATGGGATCGAATGACTATGGATATTGAATTTGAAGATAAAGTATTCTTAAAGGTTTCACCATAGAAGAAAGTCATATGATTTGGACAAAAAGAGAACTTGACTAGTGGCGTACCCGTTAGCTTTACCATCAGAGATGAGCAAGATTATATGATATATTCCATATAATTATGTTATGAAAGTATCAGTCAAATCCTTCACATGTAATCACTTCTGAGGAAATTAAACTACAACCAGATATGATGTATGAAGAAGAACTCGTGAAAATTCTAGCATATGAAGTTAAAGAGTTAAGGAACAAGAAAATTCCTTTGGTCAAAATTCTTTGGAAGAACACAAGATTGAGAAGGCCACTGGAGAAAGCTTAGAAGAAGATGAAAAGGCAATATTCGTAACTATTCAAATCAGTTACGTTCTAAAATTCGAGGACGAATTTTATTTTAAGGGGGTGGAATTGTAATACCCTAGAAATTTTACTAAGTTATATGAGGGTCATTTAGTACTAAGTTTTTTGCATAAGGCTAACTTAGTGACTAAAATGACAAAAGATAAAAGTTAGTGACCAAAATGAAAAGATGGTAAAAGTTCAGGGACCCAAGTGTAAATTTTCCCAAAGGTGATTTTTATTCAGTGTGAGGATAAATTTGATCAGAATAAGGATTTTAGTAATAGTTTTGGAGTTAGAATGTAGTAGAAAATATAAAATTTTGATCGAATAAAATTATTAAGCGTGCTCAGATTAGAGAAAAGTTTTGGGTGACCTTTTGGGAAGTGTCACATAACAGTATTTTGATTAGTAAAAAGGACTAAGAAGAAGTGGGAAATATTCGTATAAATGCTTGATGAAGAATTTTTCAAGAAAGATGCTACCCGATAGAGATTTCGAGTAATTGTCGGTATTTTTGGAGTGAGTCAAATTTCTAAGTTTGACTTTATTAAATGGAGGATTTTATATGAATTTATTCATGGAATTAGGGAAATATATGATTCTTGAATTAGAGTTGATAGTTCGATAGAGGAAAAATCGCAAAAGGTGAAAATCGGGAAATTGGATCGAACAAAAATCATAAATGATATTTTATGTTATTTAATGATGATGGCCAGTTGGATTGGAACCAAACTAGTTCAAATGTAATGGGATGACATAAATTTGAACTAGATGTAATTTTTATTTAGTTAAGAGGGCAAATTTGGAAAAAAATGAAAAATGAATAAAAAAATCATTTTTATCTTTACAAGTGGCAAATTATTATTAAACATGGGTACTTATAATAGTAAAAAAGATGAACAATTTGTTCGAAAATAAGGAAAATGAAGGGGAAAATAGGAAAAAAAATTCCTAGCCATTTTCAAGGCTTTTGATCAAGAATTCAAGCAAGGTTCTTTGAGGCAAAGTGATCTACTCTTCATTCTCTACATTTTGATAGTAAAATTGAATGGAATTATGAAGTTTTGGATTAGGGTTTGAAGAGAGAGAAATTAGGGTTTCATGGAAAATTTATGGAATTCAAGTAGTAGATGATGAATTAAGCTTAGTTGTGATGAAAACAAGCTTGAAATCAAGTTAATTTCATGTTGGAAGTTATAAACCCTAATCTTGAATTTAGGGATTTGTTAGGGTTTTGAGAATTAAGGATGAAAGTGGTTAGATTATGACGTTTGAAGCATCATATTGATGATGGAAGTTCAATTTTGATGTTTGAAGGTCAAGTTTCCTTTAGGGACTAATTCAAAAATTTGAAGAAAATTTGGGACTAAATTTTCAAAATTTAATTGATGATGGAAATGAATAGAAAATGATGTTTCAAACTTGAATTGACAATTTGGCACCAAATTATATATTTTAGAAATGTTGAGGACCATTTTGACATTTCCAAGAAATTAAGGAATACTTTGTAAAAAATTATTTTGGTGATGAAAACAGTGGAGTTGTGATGCTAGAAGCTTTTTTTTAGCATTTTGGACGAAAATGAAAATTTTGAAAAGCTTGATGACTTATTCAGCTGTTTGAGGAAATAAGGTTATGATTTTGGAAATTATGTTTTGAAGGGAGACTGATCTGTAAATTGTTGAAATTATGATCAAATTAGCTTGAATTAATGAAAAAGGACCATTTTGGAAAGAATGAGAAAGTAAAGGATTAAAATGGAAGAATTGAAAATTAAGGCATGAATGGTTTCCAAATGTTCAAAATGGTCACTAAGGACCCAAAATGAGATTTATGGTAAACATTAGTATTTTAATTGGCAATGTTAGACTCGAATTAAGTAAGTGTATAGTAATAAGTATATTCGATTAATTTTTACAGTTGCAAGAAATACCGGGGAAGGTACAAGTATTCAAGGAAATGAAAAGATTAATGAGTAAGCTTAGTGAGACAAGATAATAAATGGTTTAGGTGAGTGAATTTATATGTTTTCAAATGTATTTTAGTAAACTTCTATAAATTCTATTCACTTGATTTTATTAAAATAATAACATGGTCTTTCTATAAGTTATATTATGATTCACAGGCAAAGGAAAAAGGTTAGTACATGTTAGGGTATGAATTGCCCTATTATGTTTTATTTTGATAAGTTATTATTGAATAATGGTGATGTATGAATCATTTATCAAATGATAATTTACAAGTCAATTATATGAAATTATTTACCTAAGTTTATGATAGAGAGTTACAGTATAGTGGCATGCTATAAGAGGTCTAGCAGTCAAGGACTGCATTATAGCTATACACCGATCTTCAGATTTATATGTTTTTGGCACTTATGTGTGTATATGTTTCCGGCACTTTATGTGTCTATATGTTATCGTTACTTCGGTGATTAGTACTTAAGGAGTACCGACCTTGCATACTTTAGTTTCTCTTTATACAAATTATTGGGCTAATTATAAAGTAAATGTATTTGAAATTCACCATTTCTTATATGTGATTGTTTATAAGTATATGAAAGATTTGATATTATTTTCTTAACCATGTTTTCATTTATTTCGGTACTTATTTTATGATTATTCATAATGCCTCATTAAGTTATACTTAGCGTGTGATTGTTTCACGCGTAGGAAAAGAGAAGCGTTGGGAGTATGGAGCATTAGCAAACATCATCTATTGAAATCAGGTACATCAGTATCAGTAATATAATTTTTATGTTGTTTGATATTTACTAGTTGGCATGTATAGTAAAATGTGAAGCCTGCTCTGATATGAATCATATTTTATTCAGAATCTGAATGATTTTAAATTAGGCAGTTTTCGAGCAGTTTTATTATTTATAAGCTAATGGATCAAACTGTTAAGTTGCTGCCTGAATCTAGGATCAAAATTGAATGTGAAATTATTAAGTTTAAATTTTATGCGATTAACTATTTTTAAGTCAAAGATAAGATTTTCTTAATATTAAACAATTATTTTACAAGTATCATGTAACATCCCTAACTCTTATTCATCGATGAATACGGGAAAGGGGTGTTACAAAAAGAAAAGGTTATCGAATAAGCTTAGCGAAGATACTTTTACATCGCTACAGGTGAGTACATTATTTATGTATATGCTATTTTTGAAAAAGGCAAGACTTATGATAAGTTGACCCTAATATAGAAATGAATTACATTGTTTTGAAGCATATTGATTTGATGCATAATACAGTAATGGAAAATACATGTGAATGATTATGATGGAATATGGGATGTGAATTGCCCATTTATAAGAATGATGATGATTGATTAATAATGAAATGAAATGCCCAAGTATTATGTTATGAGAGTCGATGGTCTAGTTGGATATCCATAGAGTCCTTAGCAGCTGTGTCATTCAAGTTATGTTATGTATAAATGTTTTCATGACTACGATGGTGTCACATACACCTTGGGGACCCAAGCCCTTGGTGTGCACCCCGAGGATCCAAGCCCATAGTGCTAATGGCACTAACGAGGTGTTTTAATGTGGAGCAAAGAGCGTCATTGAGTATGTACTCATTTACATGTTCACGTTTGACACTAAGGTGTCTTATTCATGTGACTCGAGTACCTTGATCTCATATTATATACGTTGGCTATCTTTAAAGAATGTTATATTATAATTTATTTCCTTATGACTGATGAATACTGGTAGCATGATATTTATAATTATTTTATGTTATGATATAGACTGTATTGGGATCACTTGCCATTTTGCAAGAACTGTATTACATTTCCATATGATATACTGTACTGCATTATTGCACGCTTTTATTTAAATATGTCTAATTGCCTCACTAAGTTGTTGCTTAGCGTGTGTTTTATTTCACACGTAGGTTCTCTTAATTACTCTAGCAAGGAGGATATGTTCTTTTAAAGTCAAGTTACTACAGTAAGGTACAATATGTACATCCTTATCCTCGTTTGATAAACTAGTGGGCATGTAAATATTTTTAAAGTGAACTGTTCTGTATAACTAAGTTTTAACCTAGTTGTATGATAATATAGATGTATTATCTTTGAAATTATGGACTAAGGATATTGGTAAAGTAAATAGATCTAGTAAAAGTACATTGATTATTATTTATCGCGTAACAATTTTAAAATCAAGAAAGGGTCTAGGCAACACACATAGTTTTCATCTTGAATTGTATTTTCATCTTAATAATTGACTTATAAGTTTTACAAACCAATTTAGGGTTGAAACTAGGTGTGCCTACCTGACATTCTTTTAAATTAGAAACCGAGAAATGGCCAACCACTGGACTAGTTAAGTAAGAATAGTATAAAAAAATTTACAAGTTTTCTGAATATGACTCTGAACATCTTTAATGTATATTCTGCATATGAGTATACGTTAAGGGTGTTACATTTCCATTCATCCATACAGATATGGGACCTTCCCAGATGGTCATCCATCCTAAGGACTGAGCACACTTAACTACGAAGTTCGATCAAAATTCGGTATCTTGAACTGCATTTTTCTTCCTAAAACTTTTATCATCTTTCATATCGTATCCCGTCTTATCCATATACATAATAAAAATAATGACCGAATAAATTTTCTTTATTCGAGTCATATATCCAGGCACCGCCTAATTATTCGACTGAGAATAACTTTTTACATAATTCTCATACAGGAATTCGGGTGATGCCAATATACACATTCTAACCTGGTCTATCCATCCATGGAATAAAAAATCTTAATGGTAAAATTCTTCATTAGGGGATCATATTTTTCCTATCTTTATTCTCTAAGCACCAACTTTTGAAAAGCTATCATTTTGGTCACTAAATTTTAAACTTCAATTCCCATTCCAATTTTCCTCAGATTTTGACCAAACTTTGCAAGTACCCTAATTAGCTTGCCCTCTATAATCTGATGCCTTTAAATCTCAAAAATTCCTTTTCCATAACCCATAATTGAAGAAATCCTAACTTTTGCATTTTTATCATTTTGGTCACTAAGTTAGCTTTTAAGATACTTAGTAACAAATGACCTTAATACTGTTTAATGAAATTTTGAGGTATTACAATTCTCTCCCCTTTTAAGAAAATTCTTCCTCAAATTTTCAACTCATGTCTGATCCATTGTTACAAGTACCACTTCTTCAATTTTGCCTTGATCTTTCTAATAACTTCTTTTATATTACATCTCCTTGAGAAAACCACTATTAATGAAATCTTTTGATTTCTTAATTCTTGGTCTCTATTAACCAAGTTTGCTATCCATTCAGAGAAAGTTTGCTTTACCTTCTCACATGTACAAAATATTCTGAATGATACCCTCTTATTACTTGACTATTCTTAGTATCGTATGCCAATTTAGCCATTGGCAAATATTTCTAATCTTTCTTCCAAAGTTTGAGTAATCCATTCCAACTATCCACCAGTTTGTGGAGGAAGAACGGGATTGAATCTTAATTCAATATTCCAAACCTCATGTAAATACTTCATAATTCTTGGAATAATCTTTAGACCTTTATTGGATACAATAAGTACCATGACACCATGTAGTTCTGACTATCTCTTCCTAAAATACATGTCTATACACTTATTTAGCTTTACAAGCTGAGATAAAACATGCAGATTTAATCTAAATGTCCACAATCACCCATATTGAATTCTTTCAGTTCAGTTTACTAGCAATCCTCTTACAAAATCCATTGTACATATTTATGTATTCCTACTAATCCAGAAAGTACTTAGTACCCTGTGTGGTCTCTTTTGAATCAAATTTGCAACTCTTGATACTATTGGTTATTTCTAAGATGTATAATTAACAGGCAACATTGATCTTCTGTGGATAGCTTTTCTTTCAAGTCACTATCACTAGAAATATAAATTTTTCTTTATTATTATCAGTAACCATCAATCTCAATCTCATGTCTTGATTTTCATCTAATTCAGTTTGCTTTCCATCAAACATTCTTTCTTTATCGGGTTAAGTATAATTTTCGTCTAATAACTTCCTACTATTAAGTTTTCCAGCTTTCTTTCTCATAACTTAATCAATGTTGTCTTATAGAATGCCATATTCAACCCTCAAGCGTATATATTTCCCAAGTAAAGATACTTCTTCTTCTTACTTTTTCATATCTAAATATCTTAATATCATTTAATCACAAACTTACAATCCTAAGACTTCCTTTTTACCTTGAAATGCGAGCCCTTACTATCTAAATTTCCTTGTAACCTATGTTGTTATAAACATAATTGCATATATAGATGTTAAGGCCTAACATCTTATAATTACTGCATCAACTCCTTACAATGCAGGTAACTCAACTCAAACTGAAGTTGATTACAATACTTATTTCACTTTATTGTACTCGCTATGAGTCCTTTCTTTACCTCTGAGATTCATCGATTGACGAAATCCGATAGCATCTTACTTTCCTTACTATAATCTTATTATATCTTATGATAATGAGGAGCTGCTTCAAGTCATACAATCAACACATCAATAATATGACATTCTAAGCGCATGTATTTACTGAAAAACTTATAACAAACTCGGTTTAGTATCCAGAACCAACTAAACATGTAGCTCTAATACCACTAAATGTAACACCCTTAACGTATACTCGTAGTACGAATACACATTAAGGATGTCACAATATTATTTAACAGAGTTCTAGACTTGTAATTTTTTTAAACATCTGACATAAAACTAGTTTATAAAATAACCTTTTCTCAACTTTCAAAGTATTCATAGCCTATTTGTAAATTGCTAGTTTTGACCCTGAATTGGTTTATAAAACATGTTAGTCAGTTATTAAAATAAGTATGCAACTCAGGGTGAAAACTAGGTACACTGCCTAGGCCCTTTCTTGAAAATAAAATGTTACGCGATAAACTATAAATAAAATTTTACCTAATTAAATATCATCACCGGTAATTCTTTAACCATATGAATAATTCATATTTATTTGACTATTAATCAAACTTATACCTTTAAAACAACTAATGAATAAATTGATACATGCCAACTAGATAATATCATAAATTAGAATATCTTACTGATGTTTGGCAGATTGCAGCTTGATCAACATGCTTGACTCCTCTTCCGGTAAGTTTCCAATAACCTACGTGTGAAACAACACACGCTAAGTATTCACTTAGTGAGGCAACTAAAAATTAAAGTAAAGCATTTCAATGTATAGAAATAACATAAATAAACAAAATACCGTGTATATCATATAAAAATATAGAATCGTATAAAATGACTTATCAAATTCATTCCTCTGTCATGTAACAGTGTAATTTAGTTATTGCAAAATGGAAAGCGATCCCAGTACAATTTATAACATAACATATAATAAATATAAATATCATGATATTAGTATTCATCAATCATAAGATAATCATTTATAGTATAACATTCTTTAAAGATAGCCCAAAGTATATAATATGAAATCAAGGTACTCGAATCACATGAATAAGACACCAGAGTGTCTAACGTAAACATGTAAATGAGTACGTACTCGAGGACGCTCTTTGCTCCTCATAAAAGCACCTCGTCAGTGCCATTAGCACTATGGGCGTGGATCCCCAGGGTACACACCAAGGGCTTGAGTCCCCAAGGTGTATGTGACCCCATCGTAGTTACAAAAACATTTAATCATATCATAACTTGAGTAATGCAACTGCTAAGGACTCTATGGATATCCAACTATAACATGGACTCTTATAACATAATACTTGGGCATTTCAATTCATCAATAATCAAAGTGGGCAATTCATACCCTAACTTCCTTCGTATATAAAATATATGTCACTTGCCTTTGGTATTTTTATGCATCAAATCAATATGCTTCAAAAACAATGTAATTCATTTCTATATTAGGGTCGACTTATCACAAGTCTTGCCTTTTTCAAAGATAACATATACATAAATAATGCACTCACCTTGGCCACTTAACACAATGCCTCACAAAGTCCTAGTTCGATCCTTTCTTTTATAGTACCTCGAACCTTCATTGATTCAAACTTGAATTCATTAATCACATGAATAAAATAAAATATTTGTTAGATTCAAATCTAACAATACATTAAACTTGTTGTCTAATATAATCATTCGAATATAAAATTTCCAAATATTTTTCTTTCTTCCTTGTACTGTTTAAAAACTCATTATGGTCTTTAGTGAGCAATTTAAACTTCCAATAATTCTTTCGAGCTTGCTAACTAACATTTAAATACAAAAATGTTTCAAATTCCATTTTCTGACAGCTTGCGCTACCTTTAAAGATTTACTTATACAAGACAAAATACATACTGGATCTTAATTTCCTTTATATTGGAAAACTAGATTCGATATCTGTTCTAACGGTATAAGCCACATAAATTAATAAAATCTATAAAAATTGTGAAAATTCCTTACATTCACGTCACAGAGTTGCCCAAGCAGAAACTGCTCTGTAATTTTTCTGACCTTTCGATTAAAAATTCATCTATTTTATCTTGGAACTCAAAATCAATTTCCGTTTGTTGGAAACGAAACTAGACTAACAAATCTTTACAAAGGTATAAAATTCATCATCTAACAATTTTTTAGAACTTATGGTGAATTTTTAAACTTACTACCATAATTCAAATTCTAACATAACTTTCCATAAATAGCTTCTAACTTACACCAACTTCTCCTTATTTCTCTACTTGTCAATTTAGTCCCATCACTTTACTTCAAATGACTAGAATAAAGCTTGTATTCATATGTTCTCTACACATCCTTCATCAAAATGAGCTTAAACCTTACTTATCTAATTTCTCTTGATTTTTCGAGATGGTCACCAAATTTCAAATATAAGGATTCAAGCTTCTTAACTTTGCAAATTAGTCTTCAAATCAACATTACTACCTTAATTCCATCATTTTAACTACAAATCAGATTTGGTCCGTTAATTGTGAAGCTTGCCGAAATGGTCCCTATGTATTTAACTTAGGGTTTTGCTTCCAAACAACAAATCAAGTTTACCAGATCGTTAATCCAACATCACAAACCCTAAGTTAGACTTGAATCCATAAACCCTAATCTTCTCTATACAAACCGAAATATGTAGGGTTTAAATCCCAACTTAATAACATGATTCTAACATCATACAAGCATGATTCTAACTTAAAATAAACCATGGATTCATAAAATCATAAAAGCCCCAATTTGTTCATAAATCCTAATTTCTTCCTCATATCAAATCTCATCAACCAAGCAAGTATTCTATGAATTATTTACATAAAAAAATAGAGCTCGAAGAGTGGAACAACTTTGTAGTTCAAAAGATTACCTGAAAACTGAGATTCGAGGCTTAAATTGAGCTTGGAATTTTTTCTTTTCTTTCCTCTTCTTCTTCTCGCCATAAGAAAGAAAAGATGAGAAAATTTTGTTCATCTTTTGACTAATTATTCCTTTAATTACTCTAATTTTTCCACTTGTTATGCCAAAAATGAGTTTTTAATTTATTAAATTACACTTTCCAAAACTACCCTTCAACTAGATTTATATTTCTAATTTGCCATTTTGTAACATTCCAACTAGACTTAGTTGGATTCTAATCATCCATTATTCATCCATAAAAGAAATCTCAAAATTCCTTCCATGTCCCTTTTGGGGAAAATGACCAAAATGCCCTTTACCAATCAACTTATTCACAAAATTGCCATTCCATGTCATTTCAATCTATTTAAATTTTTCCCGACCTTTTTAACATCCAAATACCCATAAAATGATATTTTATGACTCTTCTGAGGTTTATGGAACTATCTATGAAATTTTAGGTCGATCAAATTTTTCGATAATTACTTAGAACTTTTACTACAATTTCTCGATATTTGAATTATCGAATTGAATCTGTGACTTCATATTATTCCATCATCTAATAAAATTTCATGTATTTCCGCTCATCCATACAGATGTGGGACCTTCGTAGATGGTCATCCATCCCAAGGCCCGAGCACGCTTAATTATGAAGTTCGATCAAAATTCGGTATCTTGAACTGCATTTTTCTTCCTAAAACTTTTATCATCTTTCGTATCATATCCTATTTTATTCATATACAGAATAAAAATAATGGCCGAATAAATTTTCTTTATTCGAGTCATATATCCAGGCATCCCCTAATTATTTGAACGAGAATAACCTTTTACATAATTCTCATATCGAAATCTATGTAGTGCCAAAATAAACATTCTAACCCGGTCTATCCATCCATGGAATAAAATTCTTCATTATGGGCTCATATTTTTCCCATCTTTATTCTCTAAACACCAACTTTTGAAAAGCTATCATTTTGGTCACTAAATTTTAAACTTCAATTCCTATTCCAATTTCCTCAGATTTTGACCAAACTTTGCAATTACCCTAATTAGCTTGCCCTCTATCATCTGATGCTTTTAAATCTTAGAAATTACTTTTCCATAACCCATAATCGAAGAAATCCTAACTTTTGCATTTTTGTCATTTTGGTCACTAAGTAGCTTTTAAGCTACTAACTTAGTAACAAATGACCTTAATACTATTTAACGAAATTTTGGGGTGTTACAAAATAGATAAACAAATTTATTTGCAACAATATTGTTCTAGTCTAAGATAATCAAGTGTGCATGAAGTGCGGGCAATATGCATCAAATTTACTCAACTCCCTTAGTCAACTTTACTACCCAAACTCAGAATTATTACCATTTTTTCTTTATTTGCCAAGGGTGTTTTTATGCTGGCATTTAATTAGGGTCGCATCATGAACTGTTTGGCGTGAGACATAAGAGGGAGCGAAACACGAATACCCATGTTAATCCAGATTACATCACTAAACTAACCCATTACACTCATACCTTAAAGTTTTGTTGACTTAAGAACTAAGAGGGAGCAAATCATGAAGACCCAAGTTAATTATTGTCTCTAAGGCAGAGGAGTGTTCTAAAATTTTTTCATCCTTTGGAAAAACATTGTTGCCTTATTCTTTCTTTCTACCCTTGCATATTTTTTCTTTTTTATTATGAGTTCAGCTTCACGAGAACCTAAGTTTGTTTTGCAAACTAGATGCATACTAAGTGTAGAGTGAAACTAAAGTTCTGTAAACTAGAGTTCAATTTCCAAACTACTTGGTATTGCTAACCCGCTAGCATACAATTTCTAAGATCAAATATCTTCATCGAATAGATAAGTTTAGAATAAATTCTTCTAAACTAGCAGTGTTGGCAAAATTATTGGCACAACTATTGACCGAGACAAAAAAAATTAGTGGTTTGGTATGCAAATTTTAATCCTACATGGCAAACTGAAATTTAAACATGAATGTCATGGCATACTAATGTGAGGATACACACCCCCAAACAAAAGCTGTGCATTGTCCTCAATGCATGAAAACAACACATATATACAAATGAAACAATAAAATGCATGAACATGTGAATGCAATGAAATGAAATGCAGGGAGTTTAGGTGGAAGAGGACTCCCCTTTGGAGCTTTTTGACCTTGAAATACGGGTTATTCTTTTGATAAAACTCTCACGATTTGGAGTTGCATGCTTCTTGCGCTTAAGGATAGGTTTTGATGCGGCTGTGGAAGCTCCGATGTCTTGGGAAACTTCTTCAACAATTTTCACTGGCTAAGAGGTAGCCAGGACATTAGTGGCAACATATGAGGCAGGGGCAATAGGTGTTGCGACAACTTTGTCTTGGGTTTGGATTCCTTCATCTTCGAACTCAAGTAGTGTGTCGGCCCTGGCAGATTTAATTTGTACTAGAGAGACTGGGATTGTGGCATTAGATTGCGTCAAAGTGTGGACCGAGTGGGGACTAGCTGGCATATCATCTTTGGCAAGGAGATCAACAGGGAACTCAGGGAATGTTGACATTGTGTGCGCGAACATGCCTTCAAGTGTTTTCTTCATGGCACAGCCCCTGGCATGAACATATTGCCAGAGCAAGGAGTTCTTCTCTTCAGCTTTCTCAAACTTTTGAAAGATGATCTTCTGGCGTTGGTCTATCTGAGAAAGCATTGCCAACGAACCAACTGGCATTAGAGTCACGAGCTCTGCCTTGGGCACCTTGGCCTTGGAAACGGGCTCCGTAGTATTTTGTTTGCCCTTCTCTTTGGACTCCGTGGCAGTCAATTGCCTCTACAAGGTAGGGGTAATGGTAGTTTCCTTGCTTTTTTGGACATTGTCTGAGTTAAGTTGTGGCACATCGTGCTTCGTACAAATAGTAGATATTAGAGAAGGAAAAAGCAAACTCCCACTAGTCTTACTAGCACACTTATATATCTCATCCATGACGAAACATCTAATGTTGATCTTTTGGCATGTGATGATTGAATGTAATAATGCCATCCTCTCCTCCGAGACAATCTTGTTGTGGGTGGTTGGCATAAGATCTGCCTTCAAAAAATAATTCCACCCCCTCGGCTAAGATTTTAGTTCCAACCACTTCATAGTCCAGTGGCTTTTCGATGACACATTCCATTTAGTGTCAGGCTCACATAGGTCCTTCAACAGCATCTTTCTCTTGGCATCGTCTAACAAATTTGCAAACTTGGAGTGCTTTTTCTCTACACCATCCAAGTTAAACAACTTGTTAATATAACCTTCATTAAAACGAACACACTTACCTCGCACCATCAAGAAAGGCGAGTCTTTGGTCTTGAGGTGGACATAGAATTGACGGACAACATTGGCATGAACTTTCCCTGGTGGCTGGAAAAATTTCTCCCACTTGTGCAGTTTCACCACCCGATAAACTCTGGGGAATAACCCAAGTTGGGTTCATTCTTGAACTCAAAACCTTTCTCATAACAAAAGGTTCTTGATGCAAAATTCTCCTCTTGCTTCTTGCGGATCTCTTCATTGAAGAAGATCTTGAATGGTATCGAAGAGGATGCCATGGAAATCTTTGGGAGACTTTGAGGGTTTTTGGGAAGAAGGAAAAGTGAATCGTACTTTCTTGCTCGATAAAGAAGATGAAAGGAGAGTGAAAAGTCTTTAGCTAAGCAACGGTTAAGGTTTAAGTAGATGAAAGGGTAAAATGGTTGAGTGTTATAATGGGTGTGTTTAATTTGGCCAGTTAAATTGGGATAATGATGGGCTTTTGTCGTGTTTGGGGAAAACCATGATGTGATAAGGGGTAAGATGATAAGACGGCCTGAGAAAGGGTGAAGTAATAAGGTGATTAGGTTTAAAATTTAAATTCCAACTTTTTACCTTGGGCGGCTAGGGTAAATTCCTACACTTAGCAAAATTTCACTCTTCTTTGGGCTGAGCTCTCACAAAGCCTTGGGAAGCTAGGTTAAATTCCCTTCTTCACACATTTTTTTAATCACCCCATGCCAGTCCTTTGCCTTGGCATTCTGCCTGTCAACAAAAATCTTGCACTCACTCAACAATAACCTTTCAACACAAAAAAAAAGATAAAAATAAAAGAAGAAAAATAAATGAAAATACTGAAAAAATAAAAACATCTAACCTACTATATACTCCAATTTAAACAATGATGAAAATGTTCACAGAACCTCTTCCAGGAGGACAAACTCCTTGGCATTCTTTTGAATGCCTTCCAAATAGTGCTTAAATATTTGGCCGTTCACCTTAAAAACTATTCCGGTCTTCAAATCCTTGATGTCTACTGCTCCGTGTGCATATGGTTTTACAACTTTGAAGGGACCCAACCATCTAGACTTGAGCTTCCTTGGAAACAACTCTAACCTTGAGTTAAATAACAAAACACGTTGGCCTACCTCAAATTGCTTTGGCAATATTCTATTGTCATGCTATCTTTTTGTTATTTCCTTGTAGAGTTTGGCATTCTCGTAGACTTGCATTATGAATTCCTCTAGTTCATTCATGTCCAATAAGCATTTTATACCAGCAGCTCTCCACTCAATATTGAGCTTTCTATTTGCCCAATAAGCTCTATGTTTCAATTCCACTGGCAAGTGGCATGCCTTCCCAAAAACGAGCTTATAAGGGGATGTTCCCAATGGAGTCTTAAAGACTGTTCTGTAAGACCACAAGGAATCATCTATTGTAACATCCCCACCCCGTTTAGTAGTAAACCAGTTGAGGAGCGTTACGAGGAACACTTGAAACATGAATACTTTAAAACTTTTCAAGAACTCATCCCTATTAGATGAGTTGAGTGACTAAAAAGGCATTTAAATGTTCATATATTATCATACATGAAGCATATGTATTTTATTCACCCTAGGTTACCAACTTGGTTATACATTTGCAATTCTATATTTAAAGATGTCTACTATTTAAACATGTGACCATGCATATCATTTAGATATCATACTTAGACAATTACTTTTGATCATACAAACAAGACATGTTTATCATTCTTGTTCATTATATGCCAACCCTTGATTAGTCATTTTTAAGTTACATTCAAAGATTAATAACTACTTAGTCCTGTAGTCATATGTAACATTCAAATAGCATTCTTAACTAGCAAGGCATTCACAATCAAGTATACAAGCAAGTCTATCTTATTATTCATCTAGGTTACCACTTAGCTTATTCATTTTCAAATCTACATTCATGCGATATATAAACTTTCAATTAGCATACCTAGACTAGCATGTTTCATTTTAACTCAATCTCATTACATTCAAGACATGTAAATATTTCATGTAAGTTTGACTAGACACAATCATATGTATATGAAGTCGAACATATCTCAAGCAAGCATACCATGTTTCAAAGACATTATAGGTTATTAATGGGATTGATTACCTTTAACTGTTCATTCAAAGTTAATTGCTTTTTAGGCATGTGAACAAGCAAGGCATTTGAATGGCCTATATAGACTAGAACATTTTCATTTCAATCCAACATTCCATTTAAGTCATGTAAATATTTCATGTAGGTTTAACTAGTAGTGCTTTTATGTACGTACATTCAAAAATAACTTCAAGTGAGCATGTGACATATCACTCCTTACCTACATGGCATTAACAAGCTCAAGTATAACAGTTAACATTTCCATCAATCATTTTAGTACATATATGCGCAGCAAGACTCATTCATTCACATGAAATTTTAACATTTACACATAGAGTTCTAGATACCAAGTTGACAACATTAAAGGCCAACTTCATACAGATATACAAAAGATCTTTCAAGTATCAAAATGCATGACTTAGCTTAACCATATACAAATCTAGGTCCACCAACTACTAGGAGCATTACAAACAAGTATGGATTCATACTTATGCTTTGCTTGTACCTTACTTCAAGCGCGGGAAATCTGACTTCAGGATCAAGTAATTCACCTTGAAACACCTAACCTATGGTTTGGGAAGAGAGGAAACGAGAGTGATAAGTACGATATGTACTTAGTGAGGTAGTACTAGCTCTAATCAATTATTATGTCATGTCTCCATTAATCAAGTAGCCCAATTAAGGTTTATAGCATTCCAAGTCAAGCAAAAATCATGAACTCATGTATCATCATACTTATGACAATCAAATATCAAGTCAAGCAAATGTTAAGTAACCATTTTATCAAGCAATTAAACAGCATGGTAAGCTTATCGAGTAATTATCAAGTAAACATTTTCTAGTATCATTCGAATAGCAAGATAGAATGACAAGCAAAATCATAGACCACCATTCAATCTTCAATCACTTCTAGTCAATCGATAGCATATTTAGGCAATTCACAACATTTCCAAGTCAAGTAACATAATCACAATTTATTTCAAACTTATCACTCAATATATGTTCACAAGTTATACACATTGATTCAAGTGAGAGTATAATTCCATTTCGAGTAGCATTTCATGTAACAAGTTTATCAAGTGTACAAATATACATTTTAAGTAGCATGTAAGCCTTAAGACTTAATTATTGCTTGTTTACTTTCTTTAATTTAAGCCTTATTACTTAGCTGTCCATTATACATGTTTATACATTCTTGTAATGCAAAACAATCCATGATGACCTCTAATTTATTCAAATCTATCCATATAGTATTCTTATACATTTGAACATTTCAAGACAACTCATATTTTCATGTACAAGGTATATATGACAGCAATACTCAAGATTTACATGTTAATCACATAAAACAGTCCATATTTTCATGTACAAGGTGTACATGGCAGCAACACTCAAGCAATACACATTTTTATCAAGTCAAGTATAACCATAATGCATTTCAAGCTTTTTATTCAAGACAAAGTTTACAATAATGCCCATGAATTCAAGTAAGATCAATATCTATTTCAAGTAATAATCATGTGGCAAGAAGTTCAAGTATGTCAGTCAAGTAACCAATAGTTCAAGTTTACATGTTTGTCATTTCAAGAATACATGCCAAGTAATCCAAGTAGCAAGTTTACATATCAAGTAATTCAAGTATTCAAGTTTACATGTTTGTCATTTCAAGAATACATGCCAAGTAATCCAAGTAGCAAGTTTACATATCAAGTAATTCAAGTATTCAAGTTTATATGTCAAGTAATTCAAGTAAACCAATCAACTAGACATTGGCTCCATTGAGACCATAAGCCATTCCAAGTAGCAAATCATACAATACAAGGTCCAAGCATAGGCAATTATCATTTCAAGAATTTCATGTCAAGAATCAAGCATTACATGTCAAGCAATTCGAGTATTTCAAGGATTCATGTCAAGTGATTCAAGTGTTCAAGATTTCTTGTCAAGTCATTTAAGTATTTCAAGATATAATTCAAGTATTCAAGATTTTCTTTTGAATTTATTATTCAATTTCTCAATAAGGTTCATATCTTTTTAATATGTTTGCCTTGGATAACAATTGGTCATGAATAACATTGGTCCGTGTTTGACCATAAAGGTCCAAGAGATATTTAGCTCAAAGCACATATCAATGGCTAATATCGGAAACATGAAATCCTATACTTCTCACTATCCAACCAACTGTCGCCAATCTCCGTACAACTCTCCTGTTACCTCCAACTGTCGCCAATAATATATTTCATGTAATGGGGAGTACCCCTGAGCCGTGGCTCATGGACCGTAGTCCTAAGTATACCATGCATCAGACCATTGTATCCAAGGACTTCCATTGTAGGCAACTTAAGTCTTTTTAATCTTTAAACTTTTATTAGAGGGGTATTCTTATACTTTAAAGCTTGTTGTTGTTTCTTATGTTTTATGCTTTCATTTTCAAGTCGATACAATTCATATTCAAGAATTACATTCAAGCAAGTTATAGCAATATCATGCTTAGCCCTTAGGCTAGTTGAGCCTTAGCTCTTCAATTACTTTTCACGTTTTCAAGTGTCAAGGCAAGATAATTCATGTTCAAGGATCACATTCAAGCAAGTTATATCAAGGTCAAGCTTAGCCCTTAGGCCAATTGAGTCTTAACTCATCATTTTGCAAATTTAACTTGTTATTCAAGTAACATTTTACATATGCCATCTTAGGCATCAAGCAAGGTCTTTATTTCATGACTTAATTCATGTTATCAAATATTTTCATCATAGAAATCCATACAAGCAAACATTTGATGGTTCACACCCAAGGTATCAAGAAATCAAACATTTACATCATAGAGCATTATCAAGCAAGCATTCGAATACAAGCTTAGCCTACTTAATTCAAGTCATTTAACATGTACAAACATTATACATACTTCAGAAGCCAAACTTAACCACATTACACTTCAAGTTTATCATTCAAAACATATTTGCAAGTAGTATACAACAAATCAAGTAAGATCAAAATCCAATTCTAGTAACCATTTGAAAGGATCACAACCAATGCAAGAAATCAAGCATTTGTTTATACTTTCTTTTAATCGATTTATCAAGATCCATGTCACTATTATTCACAATTTTAGCTTAAACCCTTCTTCCCTTTTTATTCATATTCAAGTTAAATTAAGTTCATTATCATGGCATATCAATAGCAAGAAAGTAGTCATGAATATTTGGTTAGGACCTAAGTCCTAACCCTATTGTAAACTACACTCACAATACTCCAAGCTTAGCTAATCTTGGATCCAAACTCCTTTGTGTTTGCCACTAGCTTGGCCACTCCTTTCTTCCTCCACAAGTTTTACTACTTGCTCTATAAATTCATACAGTTAAATCAAGGTCAAGACAAAGTACATTCATTTCTCCAAAACAAGGCAACAATACATATTTCATTCATTTCAAAACATCAAAGCTGCTGCTACTGCCTGGCAGCTTGTGCACTACTTACTAAAATATGCATAACTTTCATTCTGTACGTCGGAATTTCAATTGGTTTACACCGTTGGAAATATAACTTAATTTTCCTTCTAACAATATAGGCCTTGCATTTTAATTCTTTTCCAATTAATACAGTTTTTTGTTTAAAGATAGTGCAATTGACAACACTGGACAGCTTGCACTGTCCTTAGTGATTCATTTCTAAAATCCATTTTAAAATCCATAATTCCATTTCGTGTGTTTCTAATGAAAATAGACATATTAAGGTTCCATTAATATAAATTTCAGCCCTTAATTCAATTCATACAATTTATAGTGAATTTTCAAAGTTGCTGCCCAGAACATAGTTTTCTGGGCAGATTTCACTAGGCTTGATTTTAGCTTCATTATTCACCTAGATGGTAGTTCTAACATGTTAATCTAACTTATTTTCACTCTCATACATGTCTAAGATAGCTCCCAAGTTCAGGTATTTACATTTCATATAACATTTCCTAGACTGTTTTTAATCAATCATCAGTAAACCAAATAGGGACCAACATAGAAATCAGTTTCTTTATTCAGACTTGTACCATTTGGTGACTTTAATTCATTCACAAACAGCCCTCTTAATAAAACTTTATAAAATAGTCCAATTTTGGTTGCTAGAACAGTCCATCTTTAATGGCAAAACAATCTCTATTTCATATAAGAACAATAGTTATTTAAATAGTCCTTTAATGTTTTTACAATTGCAAAACAGTCCATTAGGTAGTTGTATACACTCAAAACACTTTATATATATATATACACGTTTACACATCGAAAACAGTACACTTCTTGATCATGTATAATTTTAAACAGGGCAAATATGATCATATACATTTTTGTATACTAAAACAGTCCACTTGTTCTTACTAACAAGCAACAATACCCAAATCAAGCATAAACATCAACTGTGTAACCAACAAGGGTTCTCTTCAAATGCTTAACTTATCTCAACAATTTTTAACACTTATACCGATTTACATATTCATGGAGTCATGGCAAGATCGTTAGGTACACACATATATATATATCACTCGATCGAACCAAAAGTTACATAGCCTAACTTCAAATTTTCTAACAATTCAATCAACAACATGATACATAAGAACTTAGGATCCAATATTCAAATTTAAAACTTGATTAAGAAGAAAGGAAAGATAAAATCACCTTCATCCTCAAGCTAATCGAATGTATTTCCAGAATTTAACTATGGTGAAGCCAAATTCCTACAAGCTGATCGAATGTATTTCTCTCTCTAATTCTTTTTCTCCTACTCCATTGTTTCCCGGTTTTCTAATGGAGATAAGAAAGAAGATGAAAACAAATATATGTATTTTCTTTTTATTGATTATCCTCCACATCAGCCAAATCCTACACTCCCCTTCCACACGTTTTTTTTCTCCTCAATTGACACCTAGCTTAGGCCTTAATTTCCATAAACCTTACATGCAAAACTTTGATAAATAAAGCTTTCCAAAATAGCCATTCCTAATTAGCTTCCAAACTTTTCAAAATTCATAATAGGTCCTTAATTCATTTAATTATCTACTTCAAAGATTTCTCTAATCAAAGTAAAACATACTCGAATTGGTGTCATACTCCTAGATCACATTTTGGGGTATTACATCTAGTCTCAAGGACCAATCCTTCCTTGTTGAATTCATAGTTTTTTCCAAAATGTTCTTGATCTCCTTGTTTGAGATCTTCTCTTGGCCATTCATTTGGGGATGGTAAGTTGTGGCAATTCTTTGCTGAATTCCATACCTATATAGAGCCCTAGAAATTAAATTGCATTTAAAATGTGTACCTTCATCATGAATTATAGCTCTGAGGGTATCGAATCTAGTAAAGATATGCTTATGCAAGAACTTGGCAATGGCCTTGGCATCATTTGTTGGCAGACAAACGACCTCAACCCATTTTGAAACATAATCAACAGCCACAAGGATATATAGGTTGCCAAATGATGGGGGGAGAGGGACCCATGAAGTCTATTCCCCACACGTCAAACAACTCTACTGGCATAATGTTCTGGAGTTGCAATTGATGCCTGCTAGAGATGTTACCCATCTACTGGCATCAATCACATGCCTTGGCAAAATAATGAGCGTCTTTAAATAGTGTAGGCCAAAAGAATCTTGACTGCAACACTTTGGCTGCGGTTTTTACTCCAGAAAAGTGGCCTCCAAAAGGTGCTACATGACACAACTGCAAAATATTGTGCTGCTTATCTTCTGGCACACATTCGCGGATCACATGGTCAGCACATTGTTTGAATAAAATTGGCTCATTCCAATAATATTGTAACACCCTTAACGTATACTCGTAGACAGAATATGCACTAAAGATGTTATAGAGTTGTTAAGGAAAAACTTGACTTGATAAATTTTTTATACCAAACTTTATCTTGTAGTTTAACCCTTTCGTGGTTTTAAAATTTAAAACTACATTAGTCTATAGCAACTAGTTTTGACCCTGAATTGTTTTATAAAATTTATAGAAATGTTATTGAAATAAAAATATTATTCAGGGCGAAAACTAGGTACCCTGCCTAGACCCTTTCTTGATTTTAAAATTATTATGCGATTAGGGTTAAACAGTATTTAACTATATCATAAATCATAATCATTTGTAGTAAACCATATTCTAAATCTATACACTCGTAATAGTACGTAAACACGTTATAACTTAAGTTTACAAAACAGTTTGTCTCTTTAAAACTCACATACATACATGTACATGCCCACTATACATCAACCATAATTTAAGATGTATGTACCATGATTATTAATGTAACTTGAATCTCCAATTTAATAGCTTCGTCTTGCCATTCTACTTGGGAGAACCTACGTGTGAAATAACACACGCTAAGTAGTGAGGCAATAATCTCATTTAACAAACATAAAGTAAAGTAATGCTTATCATATAATATCATATCAAGTTCTCTACCTAAGATAGGATAGTACTATCAAGGTTTCCAAAGTCACTAGAATGTGCATGTCACAAATTTCTAACTTAATCATGATTTCAATACTCTATCATCATCAAGTAAATTATATTCATAGCATAAATCATATATATAATATTTTTCGTATACATAACATAATTCACATGCATAACATGATTTTCATACGTGGCATGATTCATATATGTGTTTTCATTCATATACATAACATGATACATGTACATGGCATAATTCATATGCATGGCATAATTATATACGTAACCTGATTCGTTTACATGACATGATTCATTTACGTGACATGATTCTTTAATCATTGCCCAAAGTACACTATATGAGATCGAGGTACGCGAGTCATCTTAAAATGACACCGTAGTGTCTAACGTGAACGTAAAGATGAGTACGTACCCGGGGACACTCTTTGCTCCCCATAAACATGAAGCACCTCGATAGTGCACTCGGGCACAGTGGGCGTGGATCCCCAGAGTGCATGTGACACAATCATTTTGTCACAATATCTGTTTGATAACATGAACATGAGGGTGCAGCTGCTAAAGACTCTATGGCATGCCAACTATACCATGGACTCTCAAACACAATATTGGGCAGTTCTTTCATCATCAATCAATCATCATAATCAATCATATAATAAACATTTCATGTTTCATGCTTCATCATAAATATTCTTGATAAACATAGATCATCATATGAATAAACATTTCATATCTCATGCTTCAACATAATTGGTCACGACAAACATAAATTAACATATATATAGATAACGCAATATCATTTTAGTTTAAGGTCGACTATTCACAAGTCTTCCTAATTGCATTTTAAAACATGTAAATGCACTCACCTGGGCCATGAATAGTATACCTCACTAAGCTTACTCGAGGTTCTTGTCTTTTTTTTATCACTAGTTCTCTTTCGATCTCTTTTAGAATTGTATAAGACTCAAACATATACATTACCATTCTCGTATTCAACTTAAATCTAACATTGCTAACTTGATTCTTAAACATAACTATTCGAATATACAATTTTTCTAAAAATTTCTCCAATATTTCACATCATTGACGAAATGGTCCCTAAGTCTTTAGTGACCATTTTGAACATTAAACAATTGTTCAAACCCATTTTTGAACAATTTCCATAATTAATTACTTATTTTGGACCATTTCCTTTTTAGTCCTTAAACTTTATAAAAGTGACATTTTTAGTCACTACTTCACTTTTGTACATAAATTCATGTACAAATAAACCATTCATTTATTTTCTAACATTCTTGAAATTTTTCCTTCAACTTTCAACTTTATTCAATTTAGTCCTTCACTATACTTTATTTTTGAATAGGTCCTTAAATTTTCCTTTATTGACATATCAATCCCTTAACTTTCATAACATGCTTGAATCTTCAATTCTATCAATTTTCCATAAATTCAAGACCAATCCATAAATTTTCTTAAATTGCTGAATTGGTCCTTCAACTTCCAAATTTTTTCATTTTGGTCCCTAATCATCAATTCAAGCTAATTTCATCACAAATCAATAATTCCAATACTAAAAAAAGATTTTCAATAATTTCCCTTAATTCTCCAATATTTCGAATTGGTCACTAATATCTCAACTTGGGGAAATTATTCAATCAACCATCAAAATTAAGCTTCTTGAATCACAATTACTTCAATATCATCATCAATCCTGTAACCCTAATTAAACCCTAAATTTCAAGATTAGGGTTTATAACTTCCAACATGAAATTGACTTGATTTCAAGCTTGTTTTCATCAAAACTAAGCTTAATTCATCATCTATTACATCAATTCTAATAAAATTTCATGAAACCCTAATTTCTCTCTCTTCAAACCCTAACTTAAAATTCATAATTCCATGCAATTTTACTATCAAAATATAGAGAATGAAGAGTATATCCCTTTACCTCAAACAACTTTGCTTGAAACTAGTCTTGATTTCTTCAAAATTTGGCTTGAAAGTTTGAAAATTTCTTTCCCCCTTCTATCTTTGAACATTCGAACAGCTTGAAAATAGATGTGAATGGTTTTTTTCTCATCTTTTAATTGTTTTAATCCATGTGTCATATTAAATAAATTTAAAATTCATTTAATTAGTGTAATTGCCATCTTGCCCTTTTAATCTAATGGCCATGATTCAATCTCATCAAAAATCAATGGCTATGATTAAATCCATTTGTATTTGACCTTTCAAAATTGCCCTCAAAGTTCCAAAATATTTCAAAAATGCCATCCATTGCAAATGACCAATTTTCCCTCCAACTAGACTTTATTTACTTACATGACTTTAAGTTGCCATTCCATAAAAAATGAACCAAGTTGGTTCCATTCTAACCAGCCTCCTTTCCAAAATATCATAAATTTTAATTTATAACCTCTCCATCATATTCAAATTTCATTTAATACGATTTCCAAATTTTCTTTCTTTGAGCTTTATAACCACTCCATCATATTCTAACTAAATCTAGTTAGAATCTCACCAACATAAACAAAATATTCATAAAATAATATTTTATGAATTTTCCATAATCTTTGGAACTGTCTTCAAAATTTCAATTCGATCCGATGTACTGATATCCATAAAATACTTTTATTGCAATATTACCTTTTTCGGGCTATTGGATTTATTACAAAAATTCTATATTTCCATATTCAGGAAATAAACTCTATTATCCCATAAAAATCCCTTTCCCATGACTTAGACTGAATTTTCCTAACTCACTTTATTATTCCAATAATTATCGAAAATCTTCATAGAATAAAACTTCTCTTAGAATTCCTTTATCGATAATCCATACGAATTTTCTCTACTCTTACTGAGTCTAAAATATCGATCAGAAACGCTTTTATGGGACCTTCCCGGAGGTCACCCATCCTAATATTTTCATGGCCTAAGCACGCTTAACTATTTTATTCGATCTAAATTCGAATAATATAAGCCTCGTATGAAAAATCCGATAACACAGAAATACCACTCTTGAGGGTAAACTATCCATTTACGGGGGTTAAATTATATAACTTTTTAAAATTACACTTTGGTCCCTAAACTTTTCTAAAGTTTACACTTTAACCCCTAAACTTTCACAAAATACATTTTAGTCACTAAGCAAAATTTGGGATATTACAAATATTGTCAAACATCTTGAAAAAATTGTTTCCTAGCATTACTCGCTAGATCCGGTGGCAAAATATTACTTACCAGGTAGTTGACTATGTTAGCATACCATGGCATAGAATCCACTGTAATTACATACTCATCGGGGAATTCTTATCTGATGGTAGTGGCTCTACCTTTCTCAAGGTGGTACTCTAGTCGTGACAAATGGTTAAGTACCAAGTTTTCACTCTCTGTAACACCCCTTTCCCATATTGAATACGAGTTAGAGTTGTCACATTACTAATGCCTTATCTTGTTTTGTCCATATACGTTTCATCAACAAAACTGATTAACTCTCTATGGTTTAGTTTATTTTCATGCATCATACTCTACTAGTAATTAAATAATTACATGCCCATTAGAGATTATCATAAGCTAGAATATCTTACTGATGTTTTCCAGATTGAAGCTTGATCAACATGCTCAACTTCTCTTCGAGTACTCCACCTTAACCTACGTGTGAATCAAACACACACTAAGTTTTCACTTAGTGAGGCAATAAACAAAATTAATAATAATTAAAACTTATTAAACTTTATGTCTACATTTATATATCATGATATTGCATTAACTTTTATGTTGCATTAGTGACAGCTTGCTATATGCTAATAACATAATACTTTCTTATCTATTCCTTTATCATAATATGGCATTTATACCTCAATGCATGAACATATATATATATATATATATATATATATATATCATGTTACAAGCTAATGAATATGCTTGTTCTATTCCTTTAACATCATATCACTACTTACCATTAATTTTAAACTATTAAGTTTAACTTACTTACCATTTTTCATGTCTAATAACATAAGTTACCTCACATATACTAACATGTATCCAAGTTTTTCCTTTGTCATGTAACCTGTAAAAATCCACATCTCATATACATATGTTAGGCATGGTAAGTCAAATCAATATACTCAATAAATCTCTTGTTTTCCATTTGAATACTATTAAGATTACTTATACTAATTCTTTATGCCTTTAGCCCAAGAATTTTATATAGAGAGAAACTAAAGTATGCAAGGTCGGTACTCCTTGAGTACTAGTCACCGAAGTGACGATAAACATATAGACACATAAAGTGCCGGTAACATATGGACACATAAGTGTCGGCATCATATAGACACATAAGTGTCGATATCATATAGACACATAAGTGTCGGTAAACATATAGATCCGTAGATCGGTGTGTAGCTACACGTAGTCCCAGACTGCTAGACCTTTAATGGCATGCCACTATACTGTAACTCTCTATAATATACTTGGACTATAATTCAATATCATTACCCTTTTCAATATATCATTTTGTATATGGTATATAGCTCATCATCTGTAACTTATCAGTAACTTGTAAAATATCATTCTATAAATGATATACATATTATCATCAATATATGATAATAACTTGGCCATATACACACATAATAGAGTAGTTCATACTTTTCTTTGTACCAATTTCTTTCTTTTGGCTTTTTAAGTTTTTCAAGCTTATTAATCTGAATTAATCAATTCATTTATATTATAGCCCAACTTATAACATAGAGAATTGGCACACATGGAAATAAACATCAAATACCGAAGTATAAACAAAAGTACCAAAGTACTATTATACTGCCATTTGTACCAAGTCTCTCATTCATATAATTTGGGCATATAATTATAACATCATATACCGTAACATTAATCATATTAACAATGACCACATTAGGGAAATTCAGACTTTTTTAAATAAATCCATATTTAAATTGGATTACCTTATAATGATAATGTATCATTATTCATATTATAAACATGTAGGCAATCTTACTTTGATTTTCTTTTCCATAAATAGATATAGTATGAAAGCATAATATGCACTCACCTGGGCCATTTATTAGCTTGCCTCACTAAGCTCTATTCGATCCTTTCTTTCATAGTACCTCGAACCTTCTTTTGATTCAGATCCAAACTTCATTAATCACATAAGTGTACACAACATTTGTTAGATTCAATCTCAAAATTTCTCAAACATGCTATCAAATCTAATCATTCAAATATACAAATTTCCTCTTTCCTTCCTTGTACTGTCCAAAACTCATTTTGGTCCTTAATAACCATTTAGAACTTCCATTAACCCTTTTCAAGCTTACTAATTAACCTTTGGTACCAAATGTATCAATTCTCATTTTCTAGCAGATTGCACTACCTTCAAAGAAATATTTCTATAAAATAATCTACAACTCGGAATTCAATTCTGTTTATTCTAAAAGAAACTAGATTTGACAAGATTTTCACCTGTATAAATTAATAGTTCAAATACAATTCGTACGATTTATGAAAAATTTTCAAAGTCAATTTTCAGTGTTGATTTCGAAACAGACTACCATACTGTTTTTGACTTTTCACCACTTAAAAATTGATATCTTTTTACTCGAAACTCAAAATCAGTTTCCGTTTGTTGGAAACGAAACTAGATGAACAAATATTTACACCGGTATAAAATTCACCTTCTAACCATTTTCGTAGAATTTATGGTGAATTTTCAAACTTACTAACATAATCCAAATTTTTACACTGCTTCCATAAAGAATTCCAAACTTTATACTAACTTATCCTTACTTCTCTACTTTTCAATTTAGTCCCAATACTTGATTCAAACCATCAACTTATCACCCTTTTTCATCAAATAATTATTCAACATTGATCCCCTTAATTTTTCCTTCTTTCCGAATTAGTCACTAAAATGCAAAGATAAGGATTCAAACTTCTTAACTTTGCAATTTAGTCCTCAAATCAACATTACTACTTGAATTCTATTATTTCAACTAAAATTCAGATTTAATCAATATCAAAAACCTCCTTTCCGAAATGGTCACTTAATTTTGACAATTTGTCAAAATGGTCACTACTTTGATTCAACTTCAACTTAACATTCTAACTTCAATTTCACATCTCCAATATCATTAATAACATAATTACACTTCAAAATTATAAAAATTTAGATTATTCCTCTAACTTTTAGAATTGTCGAAATGGTCCATATACCTTTAATTTAGGGTTTTGCTTCCAAATAACAAATTCACGCTTTCTAGATCATTTATCCAACATTACAAACCCTAAATCAAACTTGAATCCATAAACCCTAATCATCTTCATAATAATCAAAACATGTAGAACTTAAATCCCTGCTCAGTATCATGATTTTAACATCATACTAGCTTGATTTCAACTTGAATTCAATCATGGAATCATAAAATCTCAAACGCCCCAATTTGATCATAAACCCTAATTTCTTTCTCATGTAAATTCTCATCAATCAAGCATTAATTCCATGAATTATTGACATCAAAAGATAGAGCTTGAAGATTAGAACAACTTTGCAGTTGAAGAGATTACCTGAAAACTGAGTTTCGGGGCTTAAATCGAGCATGGAAAAATTTTTGCTTTCTTTCTCTAGCTTTCACTGTAACACCCCTACCTGGGTTGGCAGGAAACCGGTTCGGGAGCGTTACTAATGAACAATACAAGCAAGAACAAGCAAGAATAGGCTAACTCATCCCTATGAGATGAGTTACTTGACTAAAAAGTAACCAAACATACAATATTTAACAAGTAACTATACATACATTATAGGTTACCAAAAATTTCACTTTACATTGCCATTCAATCATCACATTTCGAGACCAATAAGCAAACAAGTTTCCATTTTCATTTCATTGTTCATTTAATTGATTACACAAATAATATTTCATGCATACTTACTAAACATCATTCATTGTACATACCTTGATTCCAAGCAAGCAACATGCCAAGCCTTACCATTCGGCAATTACCATTCAAGCTTATAAAAGTACATATATATACATGTCATGATCATAGAAGACTATCATATTTCACAATATATTCGAAATGGAATGAGGCTAGATGTTCACTTTGAACATTCCAAGTATATAAATCAATATGCGCAGCAACATTACTTTCATTACATAGAATTCTTTGCTTGATTACACATTAACAAACAAGTTCATTACTAGGTCCATGTTAACAACCAAGTTCACAAAATAGTAAGCCCATTCAAGAGCATATACATATACAAGTTCAAGTATTCAAATGCATGCACAAGACATTATATACAACTATGTGCCACCAACTAGGGGAGTACAAAATAAGTATGAACCATACTTTAGCAAAATCTTGTGTCTTACTTCGAGCTCAAGGAAACTAGACTTCAGGAACAAGCAACGATCGAAATCGTTATTCTTTGGTTGGGAAGAATGAAAACAAGAGTGATAAGTACAAGATTGTACATAGTATCACTTAGCCAAGTTTAAGCCTAGTCCAAGTTGGAAGCAATTCGATTTCAAGCTTTATACATGCTTATCATTTCAAACAATACACTAGGCACAATCGATGCAAGTAGGATTATAAGTCATCAAAAACATGTAATTCAAGAATCCAAGTATTTCAAGTATCATGTAATTCAAGAATTCAAGTAGTTCAAGTATCATGTAGTTCAAGAATCCAAATAGTTCATGTATCATGTAATTAAAGAATCCAAGTAGTACAAGTATCATGTAATTCAGGAATCCAAATAATTCAAGTATCATGTAATTCAAGAATCCAAGTAGTTCAAGTATCATTTAAGCTTATTCTTTAATTACTTTTATTTGCTTTCTTTAGTTTATGCCCTTGGTATTTAGTTGTCCAGGTAATCGAGTCTCCAACCAACTGTCGTCACAAGATGTATTGTAGTACTGTACCGTCAACTCTCCTACTGTCGCCAAAGACCACACATACGTACCCTCCGTCTATCGCCAATTAGGGGCCTTAGCCCTGGACCGTAGTCCACCCTGACACAATGAGCTCTAGACTCTAAGGCATGCCCTTCTACCTATGGCCACTAACAACCAAGGCTTTGTTCAATTATGAATCACTTATTCAAGTATTACATGTTTATGTCAAGCAATAGCTTATTCAAGGATCAATTCAAGTGATACATTGCAAGACTGTGTTCATATACACAACCCTTAGGCCAATTGAGCCTTAGCTCTACACTTTGCAATTTTATCTTGTCATTCAAGCAAGCAATTAACTATTCTCTACCTACCCACCTGTGTCGGTTTCGGGTACAGGTAACCTTTTGTTGAAGGTCGTTCGAGCTTTTCCTGGGAGTATAGCATGGGTTACTTCAACGTCGTAGCGCCTGGTACTCGAACATTGGCTCAGGGCATTTTATCTAGCCCTTCTTACCCTGAAAAAGTAAGGGCACCTTGCGTCCTTGAACCGATAACCATCTTTCAGCTAACCTAGCCTCCTCCGTCCCTCGGGACCAACAAGGGGTAGTACAGGAATATTCACCTGTTGTGCAATCTCTTAGGCATCAAGCAAGATCTTAAGTTCATGATTTATATAATGTTAACAAGAAATTAGATCATACAAGTACATATAGGCACTCATTCTAAATGATCACAATCAAGGCATCAAGGATCAACCATTTGTATCAATATATCAAGCAAACATTATAACAAGTCATATCCAAGGCATGGAAACATACATTTGTTTTCACTTTTCTTTCTAATTAATTTCTCAATTTTGCATGCTATTACTTATTCATAATTTTAGCTTAGTCCATTCTTCCCTTTTATTCATATTCAAGTTAAAATTGAGATCATTAACATGGAATATCAATGGCAAGAAGATAATCATGCACATTTGTTTAGGACCTAAGTCCTAACCCTATTGTAAACTACACTCACAATACTCCAAGCTTAGGTAGTCCAGGATCCAAACTCTTTTGTTTCTAACTTTTGAATGCTCCTCCTTAGACCCTTCTCCAATGTTCCCTTCTCGTTCTAACATTTCATACAAATGAATCATGGTCAAGACAAGTACATTCATTTATTCAAAATAAGGCAACAATACATAATTCATTCATTTCAAAACATCAAGGGTGTTGCTTCCTTGCAGCATGTGTGCATTACTTACTAAAATATGCTTAACTTTCATTATGTACGTCGAAATTTCAATTGGTTTATACCATTAGAAAGATAACTTAATTTTCCTTATATCCATATAATACTTGCATTTTAATTATTTACCAATTAATACAATTTTTTACTTAAAGGTAGGGTAATCGCAACACTGGACAGTTTGCACTGCCCCTAGTGTTTCATTTCTACAATCCATTCTACAATTCCGAATTCAATTCCGTTACTGCCTAGAACAAGGTATTCTGGGCAGATTACTCTAGCTTAAGTTCCTAGCCTCTTTAATCATTTAGATAACACTTCTAACATGCCAATTCAACTTATATACATATTCTTACATGTCTAGGTCAGTTTTAATTACCTACCAATGTAATCCAAACAGGGCATTTTGCAAAATCAAGCATGTTTACTCATTTTAATTATGAAAAATTTTCCAGCAACTTCCCAACAATTACTCTTCATTCTAATATTCAATTTTCAGCTTTAACTCAAACAATAGAATCATACAATGATTTATTATCAAGCTATTTGACATCCTATACTATTTTACAACTTTACAAAGTCATGATTATTCAACATGTCTAACACTCGCATATCACTAAAACATTATGAATGCATATACAAAATTTTTCATAAGAGGATACATAATCATTCTAACAAATTCCATTCATGGCTCAAATTCAATAAGCTGGGAAATATTCAAAGTATGAACCTGATTTTTCTCTAACAATCTAGTAACACATAGCAATTGAGGGATTTATCACCAATCCACAAATTGAACTCTAAATTAAAAGAAAGGGTGATAATGCTTACGCTCTAATTTGAGATACTCAGACAAAGATTTAAAGAACTTAGGTTAGCTAAGCTTCATTCCTTCATTTCCATGGATTGAGTCTCCACACTCTCTCTCACTTAGTGGATCGGTTCTGAGGAAATAGAACAAGAAATGAATTTTTGTTGTTCTATCCCTTCCCAACAGTCGAGATTCCCCTTGCACACTTGCCTCCCAAAATATTTGACAAGTGTCATAGTCCCCAAAATTGTTTATATTTTGCATGCAAACCTTCCATTTAACCTAGTATTCGATTCAACCCCTTTTATAATTAGACTATCCACTTTTCCTTAGTTACATATCAATCCTTTAATTATTTGTTAGCTAATGTTCCTTTCAATTAATTTCCAATTCTTTTAACTTGACTAAGAGTTAATTTAATTGGTTAATCCTTTAGATAGTGGTAACTTTCTTAAGCCTAATTTAGGGTGTTACAATTCTCCCTCCCTTAAAATAAATTTGCCCTCGAATTTACCTGAGTTGAACAAGTAAGGATATTGATATCTCATCATAGCTTCAGGTTCCCTAGTTGCCTTTTCCATTTTATGATTTCTCCATAACACTTTAACCAAGGGAACATTCTTGTTTCGGACTCTTCTAACTTCTTTGTCATGTATTTGTATTGGCTCTTCTTCTTATGATAGGTCGGGATTCAATTCTACTTATTCAGGTTCTAGAACATGGGATGGATCAGATCGATATTTTTGGAGCATGTAAACACGGAAGACATTGTGGATCTTGTCAAACTCACGGGGAAGAACTAATCGATAGGCCACTGGCCCTAACCTTTCAATGATTTCAAACGGACCAATGAATCGGGGACTAAGTTTCCCTTTTCTTCCAAACTGAAAGACTTTCTTCCAAGGGGACACTTTCAGGAAGACCTTGCTCTAACATTGTATTGGATGTCTCTCCTTTTCAAGTCTACATAGGCTTTCTGTCTATCACAGGCTTGCTTCAATTGATCATGTATGATTTTCACTTGTTCTTCGGTTTCTCTGAGCAATTGAGGTCCCAATACTTTGTTTTCTCCCAATTCAGACCAACATAAGGGAGTTCTACACTTCCTTTCGTATAGAGCTTCGGAGGGAGCCATCTGGATAGATGTCTGGTAGCTATTGTTGTAAGCAAACTCTACTAGGGGTAGAGATTTCTCCCAGTTCTTTTCGAAGTCTATAACACATGCACGTAGCATGTCTTCAAGTACTTGTATGATTCTTTCAGACTGGCCATCTGATTGAGGATGAAAGGCTGTACTAAGGTGTACTTTAGTTCCAATGGCTTTTTGCAATGATTTCCAGAATCGAGAATCAAATCTAGGGTCTTGATCAGAGATTATAGCTGGAGGTACACCGTGTAATCGAATCACTTCATGGATGTATAGCTCGACTAAGTTTTCCAAGCTCATGTTCATTCGAACATGGATGAAATGAGTACACTTTGTGAATCTATCTACAATCACCCATACAACATCATTCTTTCTTGGAGTGGAAGGAAGACCAGTAACAAAGTGCATTGTAATTCGATCCCATTTCCACTAAGGGAATTCGATTGGTTGGAGCAATCCAGTGGGGACTTGATGCTCAGCTTTGACCCTTTAAAAAGTTAAGCACTTTGAAACAAAGTCTGTGATAGCTGATTTCATGTTTGGCCACCAGTATAGTGGCTTTAGGTCCTTGTACGTCTTAATCGATCAAGGGTGAATCGAGAAAGAGCTTTGGTGAGCTTCTTGTAACATCTCGTGTCTTAGTTCTTAACTGTTAGGAACACATACTCTATCTTTGAAATAGAGGAGTCCATTCGACTTGAGGGAAAAGTCAGAATTAGACTCAGAGTCTAACTTGGACATGATCTTATGAAGATCTGGATCAATTTGTTGGAGTTCTTTGATTCTCGAAATTAGACTAGATTGAACTTGAAGTCCAGACAAGAATTTTCGTCCTTTGGATAAACAAAAATGAGCATTGATAGCCAAGGAAGCTATAAACGAATGGAAAATATCATTAAGGGAGATTTTTGAATAGTTACTTGTAAGTCAAGAAAGGTCTAATTCGAATAGTTACTTGCAAGTTAAGAAAGAAAAATTTCGAATGAATTATTTTAGGATTTAGAATTAAGGGTTTACCCGAGTAAGGTCTGTGACTAAGGGCATCAACAACCACATTTGCTTTCCCCGAATGGTAGTCGATAACTAAATCGAAATCTTTAAGTAACTCTAGCCATCTCTTTTGCCTCAAGTTCAAGTCTTTCTGAGTTAGGAGGTATTTGAGACTCTTGTGGTCTGTGAACAAATTACATTTCTCCCCGTACAAGTAATGTCTCCAGACTTTGAGTGCAAACACGATAGTTGCCAATTCTAGATCGTGTGTAGGGTAGTTTGACTCGTGTGGTTTTAGTTGCCTTGAAGCGTAAGCTATCACGTTTCCATCTTGCATTAGGACACATCCTACTCCCAAATGAGATGCATCACTGTAAATAGTGTACTCCTTACCCGATACTTGTTGTATGAGAACCGTAGCGTGAGTCATGGCTTGTTCAAGTTGATCGAAGCTTCGTTGTTGGTTCTCTGACCAAACAAAGGGTATATCTTTGCGAGTTAGCTTAGTCAAACTTGCGACAATGGATAAGAATCCCTTGACAAAACGTTGATAATACTCGGCTAAACCGAGAAAGCTTCTGACCTCACCAACATTCCTCGGAGGTCTCCAATCCAGGATAGATTGAATTTTCCTTGGATCTACTTTGATCCCTTCTACCGAGATAACATGCCTAAGAAACGAAACTTTCGATAGCAAAAATTTGCATTTAGAGAACTTAGCAAACAATTGACGTTCTAGGAGAGTTTTCAATACAACTCAAATGTGTTCAGAATGTTCTTCCTTATTCTGAGAAGACACTAGAATGTCATCAATGAAGACAACCATGACTTTTTCAAGATAGGGCTTGAATACACGGTTCATGAGATCCATGAAAGCAACCGTAGCATTCGTTAATCCGAATGACATTATAAGGAATTCAAAATGGCCATATCGAGTACAAAAGGCTGTCTTAGGTACATCTTCTTCTTTTATCCTCATTTGGTAGTATCCCGATCGTAGATTGATCTTTGAGAATACTGCAGCATCCTTGAGTTGATCGAAAAGATCTTTAATCCTAGGGAGAGGATATCGATTCTTGATAGCAAGCTTGTTCAATTGTCTGTAGTCAATACAGAGTCTCATAGTCCAGTCTTTCTTCTTCACGAACAAGACTGGAGCACCCCAGGGAGACGAGCTAGGCCTAATGAAACCCTTTTCTTGTAGCTCTTGGAGTTTCTTCTTGAGTTCTTTCAACTCAACAGGTGCCATGCGATAAGGTGTAATGGACATGGGAGTTGTTCCAGGTTGGACATCAATCCCGAACTTTACTTCTCTGGTTGGAGGGAGACTAAGGAGTTCCTCGGGAAAAACATCGAGATATTTAGATACAACAGACACACTAGGTAAGCCGAATTCTAGTTCATCTTGTAAGACCATATTAGCAATGATTGAGCTCAATTTCTTTTCAATTAGAAGGATTGATTCCTTTCCTAAACCCCGAAGGTAAAGTCTTCTATTTAGGCAATCTACCCAGGCTTCATGCTTGCTTAACCAATCTAGTCCCAGTACTAGATTGAATTCACTAGTTGGTAGTACGTATAGATCAACAAGAAATGGTACATTTCGAATGAATAGGGGACAGTTTCTACAGATAAGGCTTATGTTTGTAATTCCCCCTATAGGGTTCGAAACTATGAGGCTTTGTTTTACAATTTCAAGCTTTAAGTTCAACTTTTCAATCAAGGTTGAGCATACAAAAGAATGAGTGGATCCCGAGTCTATTAAAGCGTAAACAGGAGTCAATTTTAATTCAATGATACTTGCTATAACATCAGGTCATTCTTCATCTTCTTTTCCCCGTATGTGATAGATTCGAGTAGGAGCCCGAGATTCCTGGTGAGTAGGGGCATTCGAATGCTGTCCTTTGCCTTTCCCTTGATTTCCAGACTGAGCTTGTCTGGGACCTTTGGTTCGATTGGAAGAAGCTGAGGTAGCATTTGGAGGAGTTCGATTCGGAACCTTGTTAGGATTCCGAGGATAATCCCTGATATAGTGATTGGAGGCTCCACATAAGTAACATAGATTCTGCTAAGTTCTACACTGACCAGTATGGTGTTTCTGACAAAACTTGCAAGTAGGATATTGAGCAGCTTTCCCGGAATTCCCCGTACTATCAATAGAGATAATCAAGGTTGAAGGCTTGGTGACCGATTAGGGTCTCGGTATGAAATTGCTTTTCTGAGCTGGAGTGTAATTCGAAAGTGATCCTTAGAATATTTAGACTTCTTTGACTGCCAGTGAGGCTTGTCATCATTCCTTAATCGTTTGTCTTTCCAGGAATTCCACTTTTGCGTTTCTCAGAGGCTTTTATCTTTGCCTCAATTGCAATGGCATGGTTCACCAAATTCTAGAAGTCAGTGATACCAGAACATTGAATATTAGACTTAATTCATCATTCAATCTATCGAAAACATCCCACACTTGTCAACATCAATCTTGATGTATTCCGACCCGTATTTGCAATATTTGCAAAAGTCACTCACGTGCTGTTCGATGGGTCGGCCACCTTGCTTGTGGTACAAGAAACGCTTCCGACACTCGGCCAAATATTGTTCACTAATGTATTTCTTCTTCAATTCATCAAGGAAGAATTTCCAAGTTACAGCTTCAGCAGAGCAGTCAGGGTAGTGGTTCCCCACCACCTCAGAGCTTCGTCTTCCAATAGGCTACAGCACATTCAAGTTTGTGTTCATCAGAACAGGGCAGTTGTTTGGTCAAAATTCGAGTAGTGGCCTCTAACCAATACTTAGCTACTTCAGGATTGGCTTTATTAGTACCGGTGAAGGTATAAGCCCGGTGTTGAGCCGGTTTGTCAATAAGGGGCTCTAGTTGGAGTAGGAACCGGAGGATGACTAAAATGGTCTCGTTTCAAGGTAGTTACAAGATGATCGAACATCTCCTTCATGCTCAATAGACAATCCTACTGCACAGGATTTATAGCATGAGCTTCCTATAGCAGCAGCTTGGGCTTGGGGTTGAGCTTGCGCTCTAGATTCAGCTTGTTGTTGCGGAGGATTCTGCTCTATCCTCACACCATCATCTTCATTTGAGGAGCCTACGGAACTTTCATTATCCCGAGTGAGCCTTGTTTCAAACATTCTACGCTCAAAGAGAACAATTAGGGGTTCAGTTTAGTTAAGCAAAGAGACAAGTTATACAATACAAGTCTCCTAGGTGGCACAAGTATCCTATATGATGCAAGAGAGCCCGATTTGGTCCAAGAACCACTAAAAAGCTCTGATACCAAAAAAATGTAACACCCCCTACCCGGGTTTACAGAAAACCGATTCGGGAGTGTTACTAATGAACAATACAACAACAACAAGCAAGAATAGGCTAACTCATCCCTATTAGATGAGTTACTTGACTAACAAGTAACCATACATACATTATAGGTTACCAAAAATTTCACTTTACATTGTCATTCAGTCATCACATTTCGAGACCTATAAGTAAACAAGTTTCCATTTTCATTTCATTATTCATTTACTTGATTACACATATAATATTTCATGCATACTTACTATACATCATCCATTGTACATACCTTGATTCCAAGCAAGCAACACGCCAAGCCTTACCATTTGGCTATTACCATTCAAGCTTATAAAAGTACATATATATACATGTCATGATCATACAAGAATATCATATTTCACAAGATATTCGAAATGGAACAAGGCTAGATGATCACTTTGAACATTCCAAGTATATAAATCAATATGCAGCAACATTACTTTCATTACATAGAATTCATTGCTTGATTACACATTAACAAACAAGTTCATTACTAGGTTCATGTTAACAACCAAGTTCACAAAATAGTAAGCCCATTCAAGAGCATATACATATACAAGTTCAAGTATTCAAATGCATGCACAAGACATTATATACAACTATGTGCCACCAACTAGGGGAGTACAAAATAAGTATGAACCATACTTTAGCAAAATCTTGTGTCTTGCTTCGAGCTCAAGGAAACCAGACTTCAGGAACAAGCAACGATCGAAATCCTTAATCTGTGGTTGGGAAGGATGAAAACAAGAGTGATAAGTACAAGATTGTACTTAGTGAGGTAACAACTAGATCTAACCAATTTACAAGACAAGTATCACGTAGCCAAGTTTAAGCCTAGTCCAAGTTGGAAGCAATTCAATTTTAAGCCTTATACATGCTTATCATTTCAAACAATACACTAGGCACAATCGATGCAAGTAGGATTATAAGTCATCAAATACATGTAATTCAAGAATCCAAGTAGTTCAAGTATCATGTAATTCAAGAATTCAAGTAGTTCAAGTATCATGTAGTTCAAGAATCCAAATAGTTCAAGTATCATGTAATTCAAGAATCCAAGTAGTACAAGTATCAAATAATTCAAGAATCCAAATTGTTCAAGTATCATGTAATTCAAGAATCCAAATAGTTCAAGTATCATGTAAGCTTATTCTTTTTTTAGTTTTATTTTCTTTCTTTAGTTTATGCCCTTGGTATTTAGTTGTCTAGGTAATTGAGTCTCCAACCAACTGTCGCCACAAGATGTACCGTAGTACGCAAGATGTACTATAGTACTATACCGTAGTACTAGTCAACCCTCCTATTGTCGCCAAAGACCACACATAAGTACCCTCTTTCTGTCGCCAATTAGGGGCCTTAGCCCTGGACCGTAGTCCACCCTGACACAATGAGCTCTAGACTCTAAGGCATGCCCTTCTACCTATGACCACTAACAACCAAGGTTTTGTTCAATTATGAATCACCTATTCAAGTATTACATGTTTATGTCAAGCAATAGCTTATTCAAGGATCGATTCAAGTGATACATTGCAAGATCATGTTCATATACACAACCCTTAGGCCAATTGATCCTTAGCTCTACACGTTGCAATTTAATCTATTCATTCAAGCAAGCAATTAACATATGACATCTCTTAGGCATCAAGCAAGATCTTAAGTTCACGATTTATATCATGTTAACAATAAATTAGATCATACAAGTACATATAGGCACACATTCTAAATGATCACAATCAATGTATCAAGGTTCAAGCATTTGTATCAAGGAGCAATATCAAGCAAACATTATAACAAGTCATATCCAAGGCATGGAAACATACATTTGTTTTCACTTTTCTTTCTAATTAATTTCTCAATTTTGCATGCTATTACTTATTCATAATTTTAGCTTAGTCCATTCTTCCCTTTTATTCATATTCAAGTTAAAATTAATATCATTAACATGGAATATCAATGGAAAGAAGATAATCATGCACATTTGTTTAGGACCTAGGTCCTAACCCTATTGTAAACTACACTCACAATACTCCAAGCTTAGCTGGTCCTGGATCCAAACTCTTTTGTTTCTAACTTTTGAATGCTCCTCCTTAGACCCTTCTCCAATGTTCCCTTCTCGTTCTAACATTTCATACAAGTGAATCATGGTCAAGACAAGTACATTCATTTATTCAAAACAAGGCAACAATACATAATTCATTCATTTCTAAACATAAAGGGTGCTGCTTCCTGGCAGCTTGTGCATTACCTACTAAAATATGCATAACTTTCATTCCGTACATTAGAATTTCAATTGGTTTATTCCATTAGAAAGCTAACTTAATTTTCCTTCTAACCATACAAGACTTGCATTTTAATTATTTACCAATTAATACAGTTTTTTACTTCAAGAGAGGGTAAACACAACACTGGACAGTTTGCACTGTTCCTAGTGTTTCATTTCTACAACCCACTCTACAATTCCGAATTCAATTCCGTTTTCTCCTAATGAATTCAGAAATATTAAAGTACTATCCATTAAATATTCAGCCTCAAATTCCATTTGTAAAATTTATAGAGATTTTTCAAAGTTACTGCCTAGAACAAGGTATTCTGGGCAGATTACTCTAGCTTAAGTTCCTAGCCTCTTTAATCATTTAGATAACACTTCTAACATGCCAATTCAACTTATATACATATTCTTACATGTCTAGGTCAGTTTTATTTACCTACTAATGTGATCAAAACAGGGCATTTTGCAAAATCAAGCATGTTTACACATTTCATTTATGACAAATTTTCCAGCAACTTCCCAACAATTACTCTTCACTCTAATATTCAAATTTCAGCTTTAACTCAAACCATAGAATCATAAATGATTTATTATCAAGCTATTTGACATCCTAAACTATTTTACAACTATGACAAAGTCATGATTATTCAACATGTCTAACACTCGCATATCACTAAAACACTATGAATGCATATACAAAAATTTTCATAAGAGGATACATAATCATTCTAACAAATTCCATGCATGGCTCAAATTCAATAAGCTGGTAAATATTCAAAGTATGAACCTGATTTTTCTCAAACAATCTAGTAACGCATAGAAATTGAGGGATTTATCACCAATCCACAAGTTGAACTCTAAATTAAAAGAAAGGGTGATAATGCTTACGCTCTAATTTGAGATACTCGGACAAAGATTTAAAGAACTTAGGTTAGCTAAGCTTCATTCCTTCATTTCCATGGCTTGAGTCTCCACACTCTCTCTCACTTAGTGGATCGGTTTTGAGGAAATAGAACAAGAAATGAATTTTGGTTGTTCTATCCCTTCCCAACAACCGAGATTCCCCTTGCACACTTGCCTCCCAAAATATTTGACAAGTGTCATAGTCCCCAAAATTGTTTATATTTTGCATGCAAACGTTCCATTTAACCTAGTATTAGATTCATCCCCTTTCATAATTAGACTATCCACTTTTCTTTAGTTACATATCAGTCCTTTATTAATTTGTTAGCTAATGTTCCTCTCAATTAATTTCAAATTCTTTTAATTTGACTAACACTTAATTCAATTGGTTAATCCTTTAGATAGTGGTAACTTTCCTAAGCCCGTTTTAGGGTGTTACAATTATCCCCCCATAAAATAAATTCACCCTCGAATATACCTGAGTTGAACAAGTGAGGATATTGATCTCTCATCATAGCTTCAGGTTCCCAAGTTGCCTCTTCCATTTTATGATTTCTCCATAACACTTTGACCAAGGGAACATTCTTGTTTCAGAGTCTTCTAACTTCTTTGTCAAGTATTCGTATTGGCTCTTCTTCATATGATAGGTCGGGATTCAATTCTACTTCTTCAGGTACTAGTACACGGGATGGATCAGATCGATATTTTTGTAGCATGTAAATATGGAAGACATTGTGGATCTTGTCAAACTCACTTGGAAGAACTAATTGATAGGCCACTGGCCCTATCCTTTCATGATTTCAAACGGACCAATGAATCAGGGACTATGTTTCCCTTTTCTTCCAAGCTGAAATACTTTCTTCCAAGGGGACACTTTCAGGAAGACCTTGCTCCAACATTGTATTGGATGTCTCTCATTTTCAAGTCTGTATAGGCTTTCTGTCTATCAAAGGCTTGCTTCAATCAATCATGTATGATTTTCACTTGTTCTTCAGTTTCTCTGAGCAATTGAGGTCCCAATACTTTGTTTTCTCCCAATTCAGACCAACATAAGGGAGTTCTACACTTCCTTTCGTATAGAGCTTCGAAAGGAGCCATCTGGATAGATGTCTGGTAGCTATTGTTGTAAACAAACTCTACTAGGGGTAGAGATTTCTCCCAGTTCTTTCTAAAGTCTATAATACAAGCACGTAGCATGTCTTCAAGTACTTGTATGATTTTTTCAGATTGGCCATCTTATTGAGGATGAAAGGCTGTACTAAGGTGTACTTTAGTTCTAAGGGCTTTTTGCAATGATTTCCAGAATTAGGAAGCAAATCTAGGTTCTCGATTAGAGATTATAGCTGTAGGTACATCGTGTAATCGAATCACTTCACGGATGTATAGCTCAGCTAAGGTTTCCAAGCTCATGTTCATTCGAACAGGGATGAAATGAATGCACTTTGTCAATCTATCAACAATCACCCATACAACATCATTCTTTCTTGGAGTGGAAGGAAGACCAGTAATAAATTCATTGTAATCCGATCCCATTTCCATTGAGGGAATTCGATTGGTTGGAGCAATCCAGTGGGGACTTGTTGCTCAGCTTTGACCCTCAGACAAGTTAAGCACTTTGAAACAAAGTCTCTGATAGCTGATTTCATGTTTGGCCACCAGTATAGTGGCTTTAGGTCCTTGTACATCTTAACCGATCCAGGGTGAATCGAAAAAGAGCTTTGGTGAGCTTCTTGTAACATCTCGTGTCTTAGTTCTTCATTGTTACGAACGCATACTCTATCTTTGAAATAGAGGAGTCCATTCGAATTTAGGGAAAAGTCAGAATTAGACTCAGAGTCTAACTTGGACATGATCTTATGAAGATCTAGATCAATTTGTTGGAGTTCTTTGATTCTCGAGATTAGACTAGATTGAACTTGAAGTTCAGACAAGAATTTTCGTCCTTTGGATAAACAAAAATGAGCATTGATAGCCAAGGAAGCTATAAACGAATGGAAAAGATCATTAAGGGAGATTTTTGAATAGTTACTTGTAAGTCAAGAAATGTCTATTTCGAATGGTTACTTGCAAGTCAAGAAAGAAACATTTTGAATGAATTATTCTAAGATTTAGAATTAAGGGTTTACCCGAGTATGGTTTGTGACTAAGGGCATCAACAACCACGTTTGCTTTCCCCGAATGGTAGTCGATAACTAAATCGTAATCTTCAAGTAACTCTAGCCATCTCCTTTGCCTCAAGTTCAAGTCTTTCTGAGTTAGGAGGTATTTGAGACTCTTGTGGTCTGTGAACAAATTACATTTCTCCCCGTACAAGTAATGTCTCCAGACTTTGAGTGCAAACATGATAGCTGCCAATTCTAGATCGTGTGTAGGGTAGTTTGACTCGTGTGGTTTTAGTTGCCTTGAAGCGTAAGCTACCATGTTTCCATCTTGCATTAGGACACATCCTAGTCCCAAATGAGATGCATCACTGTAAACAGTGTACTCCTTACCCGTTACTGGTTGTATGAGAACTGGAGCGTGAGTCATGGCTTGTTTAAGTTGATCGAAGCTTCGTTGTTGGTTCTCTGACCAAACAAAGGGTGTATCTTTGCAAGTTAGCTTAGTCAAACTTGCGGCAATGGATGAGAATCCCTTGACAAAACGTTGATAATACCCGGCTAAACCGAGAAAGCTTCTAACCTCACCAACATTCCTCGAAGGTCTCCAATCCAGGATAGATTGAATTTTTCTTGGATCTACTTTGATCCCTTCTAGTGAGATAACATGTCTAAGAAACGACACTTTCGATAGCAAAAATTTGCATTTAGAGAACTTAGCAAACAATTGACGTTCTAAGAGAGCTTTTAATACAATTCGAAGGGGTTCAGAATGTTCTTCCTTATTTTGAGAATACACTAGAATGTCATCAATGAAGACAACCACGAATTTGTCAAGATAGGGCTTGAATACACGGTTCATGAGATCCATGAAATCAACTATAGCATTCGTTATTCCGAATGGCATTATAAGGAATTCAAAATAGCCATATCGAGTACGAGAGGTTGTCTTAGGTGCATCTTCTTCTTTTACCCTCATTTGGTAGTATCCTGATAGTAGATCGATCTGTGAGAATACTGCAGCATCCTTGAGTTGATCGAAAAGATCTTCAATCCTAGGGAGAGGATATCGATTCTTGATAGCAAGCTTGTTCAATTGTCTGTAGTCAATACAGAGTCTCATAGTCCCGTCTTTCTTCTTCACGAACAAGACTGGAGCACCCCAGGGAGACGAGCTAGGCCTAACGAAACCCTTGTCTTGTAGCTCTTGGAGTTGCTTCTTGAGTTCTTTCAACTCAACAGGTGCCATACGATAAGGTGTAATGGACACGGGATTTGTTCCAGGTTGGACATCAATCCCGAACTCTACTTCTCTAGTTGGAGGGAGACTAAGGAGTTATTCGGGAAAAACATCGAGATATTTAGATACAACAGGCACACTAGGTAAGCCGAATTCGAGTTCATCTTGTAAGATCATATTAGCAATGATTGAGGTCGGTTTCTTGTCAATTAGAAGGATTGATTCCTTTCCTAAACCTCGAAGGTAAAGTCTCCTATTTAGGCAATCTAGCCAGGCTTCATGCTTGCTTAACCAATCTAATCCCAGTACTAGATCGAATTCACTAGTTTGTAGTACATATAGATCAACAAGAAAGGGTACATTTCGAATGAATAGGAGACTGTTTCTACAGATAATGCTTATGTTTGTAATTCCCCCTATAGGGTTCGAAACTACGAGGCTTTGTTTTACAATTTCAAGCTTTAAGTTTAACTTTTCCATCAAGGTTGAGCATACAAAAGAATGAGTGGATCCCGAGTCTATTAAAGCATAAACAAGAGTCGATTTTAATTCATTGATACCTACGATAACATCAGGTGATTCTTCATCTTCTTTTCCCCGCATGTGTTAGATTCGAGCAGGAGCGCGAGATTCCTGGTGAGTAGTGGCATTCGAATGTTGTCCTTTGCCTTTCCCTTGATTTCCAGACAGAGCTTGTCTGGGTCCTTTGTTTCGATTGGAAGGAGCTGAGCTAGCATTTGGAGGAGTTCGATTCGGAACCTTGTTAGGATTCTGAGGATAATCCCTGATATAGTGATTGAAGGCTCCACATAAGTAACATATATTCTGCTGAGTTCTGCACTGACCAGTATGGTGTTTCTGACAAAACTTGCAAGTAGGATATTGAGCAGCTTTACCATAATTCCCCTTACTATCAACACGGGGCTGAAGGCTTGGTTACCGATTGGGGTCTCGGTATGAAATTGCTTTTCTGAGATAGAGTGTAATTTGAAAGTGATCCTTAGAATATTTAGACTTCTTTGACTGCCAGTGCGGCTTGTCGTCATTCCTTAATCGTTTGTCTTTCCATGAATTTCCAGTTTTGCGTTTCTTAGAGGCTTTCATCTTTGCCTCAATTGCAATGGCCTGGTTCACCAAATTCTGGAAGTCAGTGATACCCAAAATAGTGAATATTAGACTTAATTCATCATTCAATCCATCAAAAACATCCCACACTTGTCAACATCAATCTTGATGTATTTCGACCCGTATTTGCAATATTTGCAAAAGTCACTCGCGTACTATTCGATAGGTCGGCCACCTTGCCTGAGGTACAAGAAACGCTTTCGACGCTCGGCCAGATATTGTTCACTAATGTATTTCTTCTTGAATTCATCGAGGAAGAATTTCCAAGTTACAGCTTTAGTAGGAGGAGTCAGGGTAGTGGTTTCCCACCAGCTCGGAGCTTCGTCTGCCAACAAGCTATAGCACATTCAAGTTTGTGTTCATCAGAATAGGGCAGTTGTTTGGTCAGAATTCGAGTAGTGGCCTCTAACCAATACTCAGCTACTTCAGGATTGGCTTCGTCAGTACCGGTGAAGGTATAAGCCTGGGTTGAGCCAGTTTGTCAATAAGGGGCTCTAGTTGGAGTAGGAACCAAAGGACGAATAGAATGGTATCGTTTCAAGGTAGTTACAAGATGATCGAACATCTCCTTCATGTTCAAGAGACACTCTTGCTGCACAGGATTTATAGCATGAGCTTCCTGTTGAGCAGCAGCTTGGGCTTGGGGTTGAGCTTGCACTCTAGGTTCAGCTTGTTGCTGTGGAGGATTCTACTCCATCCTCACACCATCATCTTCATTTGAGGAGCCTATAGGACTTTCATCGTCTCGAGTGAGCCTTGTTTTAGACATTCTACGCTTAAAGAGAATAATTAGGGGTTTGGTTTAGTTAAGCAAGGACAGAAGCTATACTATACAAGTCTCCTAGGTGGCACAAGTATCCTATATGATGCAAGAGAGCCCGATTTAGTCCAAGAACCACTAAAAAGCTCTGATACCAAACAAATGTAACACCCCTACCCGGGTTGGCAGAAAATCAGTTCGGGAGCGTTACTAATGAACAATACAACAAGAACAAGCAAGAATAGGCTAACTCATCCATATTAGATGAGTTACTTGACTAACAAGTAACCAAACATACAATATTTAACAAGTAACCATACATATATTATAGGTTACCAAAAATTTCACTTTACATTGTCATTCAATCATCACATTTCGAGTCCTATAAGCAAACAAGTTTCCATTTTCATTTCATTGTTCATTTACTTTATTACACATATAATATTTCAAGCATACTTACTATACATCATCCATTGTACATACCTTGATTCCAAGCAAGCAATATGCCAAGCCTTACCATTTAGCAATTACCATTCAAGCTTATAAAAGTACATATATATACATGTCATGATCATACAAGACTATCATATTTCACAAGATATTCAAAATGGAACAAGGCTAGATGATCACTTTGAACATTCCAAGTATATAAATCAATATGCGCAACAACATTACTTTCATTACATAGAATTCATTGCTTGATTACACATTAACAAACAAGTTCATTACTAGGTTCATGTTAACAACCAAGTTCACAAAATAGTAAGCCCATTCAATAGCATATACATATACAAGTTCAAGTATTCAAATGCATGCACAAGATATTATATACAACTATGTGCCACAACTAGGGGAGTACAAAATAATTAGAACCATACTTTAGCAAAATCTTGGGTCTTGCTTCAAGCTCAAGGAAACCAGACTTCAGGAACAAGCAGCGATCGAAATCCTTAATTTGTGGTTGGGAAGAATGAAAACAAGAGTAATAAGTACAAGATTGTACTTAGTGAGGTAGCAACTAGATCTAACCAATTTACAAGACAAGTATCACCTAGCCAAGTTTAAGCCTAGTCCAAGTTGGAAGCAATTCGATTTTAAGCTTTATACATGCTTATCATTTCAAGCAATACACTAGGCAAAATCGATGCAAGTAGGATTATAAGTCATCAAATACATGTAATTCAAGAATCCAAGTAGTTCAAGTATCATGTAATTCAAGAATTCAAGTAGTTCAAGAATCCAAATAGTTCAAGTATCATGTAATTCGAGAATCCAAGTAGTACAAGTATCATATAATTCAAGAATCCAAATAGTTCAAGTATCATGTAATTCAAGAATCCAAGTAGTTCAAGTATCATGTAAGCTTATTCTTTTATTACTTTTATTTTCTTTCTTTAGTTTATGCCCTTGGTATTTAGTTGTCCAGGTAATTGAGTCTCCAACCAATTGTCTCCACAAGATGTATCGTAGTACGCAAGATGTACCATAGCACTGTACCGTAGTACTAGTCAACCCTTCTACTGTCGCTAAAGACCACACATACGTACCCTCTGTCTGTCTCCAATTAGGGGCCTTAGCCCTAGACCGTAGTCCACCCTGACACAATGAGCTCTAGACTCTAAGGCATGCCCTTCTACCTATTACCACTAACAACCAAGGCTTTGTTCAATTATGAATCACTTATTCAAGTATTACATGTTTATGTCAAGCAATAGCTTATTCAAGGATCAATTCAAGAGATACATTGCAAGATCATGTTCATATCCACAGGCCTTAGGCCAATTGAGCCTTAGCTCTACACTCTGCAATTTAATCTTGTCATTCAAGCAAGCAATTAACATATGCCATCTCTTAGGCATCAAGCAAGATCTTAAGTTCATGATTTATATAATGTTAACAAGAAATTAGATCATACAAGTACATATAGGCACTCATTCTAAATGATCACAATCAAGGCATCAAGGTTCAAGCATTTGTATCAACGAGCAATATCAAGCAAACATTATAACAAATCATATCCAAGGCATGGAAACATACATTTGTTTTCACTTTTCTTTCTAATTAATTTCTCAAATTTGCATGCTATTACTTATTCACAATTTTAGCTTAGTCTATTCTTCCTTTTTAATCATATTCAAGTTAAAATTGAGATCATTAACATGGCATATGAATGGCAAGAAGATAAACATGCACATTTGGTTAGGAACTAAGTCCTAACCCTATTGTAAACTTCACTCACAATACTCCAAGCTTAGCTAGTCTTGGATCCAAACTCCTTTGTTTCTAGCTTTCGAATGCTCCTCCTTAGACCCTTCTCCAATGTTCCCTTCTCGTTCTAACATTTCATACAAGTGAATCATGGTCAATACAAGTACATTCATTTATTCAAAACAAGGCAACAATACATAATTCATTCATTTCAAAACATCAAGGGTACTGCTGCCTGGCAGCTTGTGCATTACTTACTAAAATATGCATAACTTTCATTCCGTATGTCGGAATTTCAATTGGTTTATACCGTTAGAAATTTAACTTAATTTTCCTTCTAACCATATAAGCCTTGCATTTTAATTATTTACCAATTAATACAGTTTTTTACTTAAAGACAGGGTAATCACAACACTGGACAATTTGCACTGTCCCTAGTGTTTCATTTCTAAAATCCATTATACAATTCCGAATTCAATTCCGTTTTCTCCTAATGAATCTAGACATATTAAAGTACTATCCATTAAATTTTCAGCCTTAAATTCCATTTGTACAATTTACAGAGATTTTTCAAAATTACTGCCTAGAACAAGGTATCCTGGGCAGATTACTCTAGCTTAAGTTCCTAGCCTCTTTAATCATTTAGATAACACTTCTAACATGCCAATTCAACTTATGTACATATTCTTACATGTCTAGGTCAGTTTTATTTACCTACCAATGTGATCAAAACAGGGCATTTTGCAAAATCAAGCATGTTTACACATTTCAATTATGACAAATTTTCCAGCAACTTCCCAACAATTACTCTTCATTCTAATATTCAATTTTCAGCTTTAACTCAAACCATAGAATCATACAATGATTTATTATCAAGCTATTTGACATCCTAAACTATTTTACAACTTTACAAAGTCATGATTATTCAACATTTCTAACACTTGCATATCACTAAAACACTATGAATGCATATACAAAAATTTCCACAAGAGGATACATAATCATTCTAACAAACTCCATGCATGGCTCAAATTCAATATGCTGGGAAATATTCAAAGTATGAACCTGAACTGATTTTTCTCCAACAATCTAGTAACACGTAGCAATTGAGGGATTTATCACCAATCCACAAATTGAACTCTAAATTAAAAGAAAGGGTGATAATGCTTACTCTCTATTTTGTGATACACGGACAAAGATTTAAAGAACTTAGGTTAGCTAAGCTTCATTCTTTCATTTCCATGGCTAGAGTCTCCACACTCTCTCTCACTTAGTGGATCGGTTTTGAGGAAATAGAACAAGAAATGAATTTTGGTTGTTCTAACCCTTCCCAACGGCCTAGATTCCCCTTGCACACTTGCCTCCCAAAATATTTGACAAGTGTAATAGTCCCCAAAATTGTTTATATTTTGCATGCAAACCTTCCATTTAACATAGTTTTCGATTCAGCCCCTTTCATAATTAGACTATCCACTTTTCTTTAGTTACATATCAGTCCTTTAATTATTTGTTAGCTAATGTTCTTCTCTCAATTAATTTCTAATTCTTTTAATTTGACTAACACTTAATTCAATTGGTTAATTCTTTAGATAGTGGTAACTTTTCTAAGCCCGGTTTAGGGTGTTACACTCACATTTTTTGCTAGAAAAGATGAACATTATATAACTATTAAATGAATATTAAATTCTTTTAATAGTAAAATTACAATTTTGCCTTTTTTATCCAATGGTTGAGATTGATTTTATCATCAATCAAGGGCCAAGATTTAATCTTCCATTTCCTCTTTCCAAAATTGCCCTTATAACTTTGTAAATATTTCAAAATTGCCATTGGAGCCAAATGACCAATTTGCCCTCCAACTAGTTTTTATTTACTAGTTTGCCATTCTTGTAAAAATTCAACTAAGTTTAGTTGAAATCCAACCAAATATAATAAAATATTCATAAAATAGTATTTTATGACTTTTCCATGGCTTTTGGATCAGCCTTTGAAATTCTAGTTCGATCCGATTTCCCGATATTCATAGAATACTTATACTGCGATTTTACCTTTTCTGAGCTATTGGATTTATTTTGAAAATTCTATATTTCCATATTCAGGAAATAAACTCTATTATCCCATAAAAACTTCCTTTTCCAAGGAGTTAGACTGAATTTTTTTAACTCAGTCTATTTTCCCGATACTTATCGAAAATCTTCATAGAATAAAATTTCTCTTAGAATTCCTTTATCGATAATCCATACAAATATTCTCTACTCTTACTAAGTCCAAAATATCGATCAGAAACACTTTTATGGGATCTTCTCGGAGGTCACCCTTCCTAATATTTCTCTGTCCTGAGCACGCTTAACAATTTTATTCGATCCAAATTCAATACCTTTTGCTATATCTTAATTCTTAAAACTGATATCAAGGTACTCATTTTGATCCGATTATCTCTTATACTGAATAAAATTACTTATTGGGAAAATTTACACTTTAGTCCCCAAACTTTTCCAAAGTTTATACTTTAACCCCAAAACTTTTAAAATTTACATTTTGCTCACTAGCCAAAAGTTTGGGATATTACAATTCTTCCCCCTTTAAGAAAACTCATCCTCGAATTTTCAGCACGTACCAGTTTCAAACATTTGCATATATTGCTCCCTCAATTTCTTTCAATTTCCCAAGTGACTTTTTCAATCTTGTGATTCCTCCTCAGAGCTTTAAATATAATCTCTTAACAGATCAATTCTTTCTTAGCTTCTTTTCTAACCATCTCAGTAGTATCACTACTTAACTTTCCAATTCTCCCTTATATGTACTGACAGTACAAACATCTTTTAATGAGATTCTACTGAGTTATTTTCATCATAACTTCAATCCTTAGCAGGAGGCTAATTTCCATGCTTATTTCACTATATCATATCCGCTACGGGTCATTTCTTGACCTCCAAGATTCGTCAATTGACGAAATCCATCATCGTTTTACTTTTCTTATTACAGTCTCATTCCATCTTATACTAATGAGGAGCAACATCAAGTTATACAATCAGCACATCAGTAATATGATATCCTAAGGGCATGCATATACTAACAAATTCATATCAATCTTGGTTTAGCATCCAGCACCGGCTAAACCTTTGCTCTAATACCACAAAATATAACACCCCTTTTCCCGTACTGAATACGAGTCAGAGATGTCACATTACTAATGCCTTATCTTGTACGTTTCATCATCAAAACTGATTAACTCTCTATGGTTTAGGTTATTTTCATGCATCATACTCTACTAGTAATTAAATAATTATATGCCCATTAGAGATTATCATAAGCTAGAATATCTTACTGATGTTTTGTAGATTGAAGCTTGATCAACATGCTCAACTCCTCTTCGAGTACTTCACCTTAACCTACGTGTGAATCAAACACATGCTAAGTTTTCACTTAGCGAGGCACTAAACAAAATTAATAATAATTAAAACTTATTAAATTTTATGGCTACATTTATATAGCATGATATATGTCAATGCATTAACTTTTATGTTGCATTAGTGATAGCTTACTATATGCTAATATCATAATACTTTCTTGTTTGTTCATTTATCATAATATGTCATTTATACCTCAATGCATGAATATATATATATATATATCATGTTACAAGCTAATGAATATGCTTGTGCTATTCCTTTAACATCATATCACTACTTGCCATTAATTTTAAACTATTAAGTTTAACTTACTTACCATTTTCATGTCTAATAACATAAGTTACCTCACATGTACTAACATATATCAAAGTTTTTCCTTTGTCATGTAACCTGTAAAAATCCATATCTCATATACATATGTTAGGCATGGTAAGCCAAAACAATATACTCAATAAATCTCTTGTTTTCTATTTGAATCCTATTAAGATTACTTATACCAATTCTTTATACCTTTAGCCCAAGAATTTTATATAGAGAGAAACTGAAGTATGCAAAGTCAGTACTCTTTGAGTACTAGTCACCGAAGTGACGATAAACATATAGACACATAAAGTGCCGGTAACATATAGACACATAAGTGTCAACATCATATAAACATAAGTGTCGATATCATATACACACATAAGTGCCGGTAAACATATAGATCTGAAGATCGGTGTGTAGCTACACGCAGTCCCAGACTGCTAGACTTCTAATGGCATGCCACTATACTGTAACTCTCTATAATATGCTTGGACATTAATTCAATATCATTACCCTTTTCAATATATCATTCTGTATATGGCATATAGCTCATAATTTGTAACTTATCATTAACTTGTAAAATATCATTCTATAAATGATAGACATATTATCATCAATATATGATAATAACTTGGCCATATACAAACGTAATAGAGCAGTTCATACTCTTATTTGTACCAATTTCTTTCTTTTGCCTTTTTAAGCTTTTTAAGCTAAATTAATCAATTCAATTTATATTATAGCCCAACTTATAACATAGAGAATTGGCACACATGGCAATAAACATCAAAATACTGAAGTATAAACAAAGGTACCGAAGTACTATTATACTGCCATTTGTACCAAGTCTCTCATTCATATAATTTGGGCATATAATTATAACATCATATACCATAACATTAATCATATTATCAATTACCATATTAGGGAAATTCATACTTTATTAAATAAATCCATATTTAAATTGGATTACCTTATAATGATAATGTATCATTATTCATATTATAAACATGTAGGCAATCTTTCTTTGCTTTTCTTTACCATAAATAGATATAGTATGAAAGCATAATATGCACTCGCCTGGGCCATTTATTAGCTTGACTCACTAAGTTCTATTCGATCCTTTCTTTCATAGTACCTCGAACCTTCTTTTGATTCGGATCCAAACTTCATTAATCATATGAATGTAAACAACATTTGTTAGATTCAAATCTAACAATTTCTCAAACATGCTATCAAATCTAATCATTCGAATAAACACATTTCCTCTTTCCCTCCTTATACGTCCAAGACTCATTTTCGTCCTTAATAACCATTTAGAACTTCCATTAACCCTTTTCAAACTTACTAATTAATCTTAGATACAAAATGTATCGATTCTCATTTTCTGGCAGATTGCACTACCTTCAAAGAAATATTTCTATAAAATAATATACAACTCAAAATTCGATTATTTTTGTTCTGGAAGAAACTAGATTTGACAAGCTTTTCACCCGTATAAATTAATAGTCAAAATTCAACTCGTACGATTTATGACAAATTTTCAAAGTCAATTTTCAGTGCTGATTTCGGAATAGACTGCCATACTGTTTTCTGACCTTTCACCACTTAAAAATTCATATCTTTTTACTCGGAACTCGAAATCAGTTTCTGTTTGTTGGACACAAAACTAGACAAAAAAATATTTATATCGGTATAAAATTCACCTTCTAACCATTTTTGTAGAATTTATGGTGAATTTTCAAACTTACTGCCATAATCCAGTTTTCTACACTGCTTCCATAAATAATTCCAAACTTTAGAATAACTTCTCCTTACTTCTCTACTTTTCAATTTAGTCTCAATACTTGATTCGAACCATCAACTTATCATCCTTTTTCATTAAAATAATTATTCAAAATTGATCCCTTTAATTTTTCCTTCTTTTTGAATCAGTCACTAAAATGCAAAGATAAAGATTCAAACTTCTTAACTTTGCAATTTAGTCCTCAAATCAACATTACCACTTGAATTCTATTATTTGAAATAAAATTCAGATTTAATCCTTATCAAAACCTCCTTGCCGAAATGGTCACTTAATTTTGACAATTTGTCAAAATTGTCACTACTTTGATTCAACTTCAACTTAACATTCTAACTTCAATTTAACATCTCCAATATCATTAATAACATAATTACACTTCAAAATTATAAAAAATCAGATTATTCCTCTAACTTTTAGAATTGCCGAAATGGTCCATGTACCTTTAGTTTAGGGTTTTGCTTCCAAATAACAAATTCAAGCTTACTAGATCATTTATCTAATATTACAAACCCTAAATCAAACTTGAATCCATAAACCCTGATCATCTTCATAATAATCAAAACGTGTAGAACTTAAATCCCAACTCAATATCATGATTTTAACATCATACTAGCTTGATTTCAACTTGAATTCAATTATGGAATCATAAAATCTCAAAAGCCCCAATTTGATCCATAAACCCTAATTTCTTTCTCATGTAAATTCTCATGAATCAAGCATGAATTCCATGAATTATTGGCATCAAAAGTTAGAGCTTGAAGAATAGAACAACTTTACAATTGAAGAGATTACCTGAAAATTGAGTTTCGGGGCTTGAATCGAGCTTGAAAATTTTGTTCATCTTTTCACCATTATTTTACACATATAACTATTAAATTCATTTAACAGTAAAATTACAATTTTGCCCTTTTTATCCAATGGTTGATATTCATTTTATCATCAATCAAGGGCCAATATTTAATCTTCTATTTCCTCTTTCCAAAATTTCCCTTATAATTTTTTAAATATTTCAAAATTGCCATTAGGGTAAATGACCAATTTGCCCTCCAAATAGTTTTTATTTACTAGTTTGCCATTCTTGTAAAAATTCAACTAAGTCTAGTTGGAATCCAACTATAATAAAATATTCATAAAATAGTATTTTATGACTTTTCCATGGCTGAATCAGCCTCTAAAATTCCAGTTCAATCCGATTTCTCGATATTCATAAAATACTTCTACTACGATTTTACCTTTTCCGAGCTATTGGATTTATTCCAAAAATTCTATATTTCCATATTTTGGAAATAAACTCTATTATCCCATTAAAAACTTCCTTTTCTGAGGACTTAGACTGAATTTCTTTAACTCGGTCTATTTTTCCGATACTTATCGAAAATCTTCATAGAATAAAATTTCTCTAGGAATTCCTTTATCGATAATCCATACGAATATTCTCTACTCTTACTGAGTCCAAAATATCGATCAAAAACACTTTTATGGGACCTTCTCAGAGGCCACCATCCTAATATTTCTCTGGCTTGAGCACGCTTAATAAAATTTCTCTAGGAATTCCTTTATCGATAATCCATACGAATATTCAGTACCTTTTATTGCATCTTAATTCTTAAAACCGATATCAAGGTCCTTATTTCGATCTGATTCTCTCTTATACTGAATAAAATTAATTATTGGGGAAATTTACACTTTAGTCCCCAAACTTTTCTAAAGTTTATACTTTAACCCCAAAACTTTCAAAATTTACATTTTGGTCACTAGCCAAAAATTTGGGATATTACACTCCCTTTCTTGTCTCGAATCTCAAGATCAAATTCTTGCGGAAAGAGTGTCCATCAGATTAGTCTAGGCTTGCCATCCTTCTTTGCCAATAGGTATTTCAATGTCGAATGGTCTATGTACACCATAACTTTGTTACCTACCAAGTAAGATCTGAATTTGTCAAATGCAAATACAATCGCGAGAAATTCCTTTTCGGTTGTGGTGTAGTTGAGTTGGGCTTCATTCAATGTTAGGCTGGCATAGTAAATGGTATAAAAAATTTTGCCATGCTTTTGTCCCAACATAGCTCTGACGACATAGTCGTTGGCATCGCACATGAGCTCGAAAGACTCACTCTAATCTGGTGCCACAACTACGGGGGCATTAATCAACCGTTCTTTAAGTTCCTGAAATGATTTTAAACAAGAATCATCAAATGCAAAAGTGGCATTTTGTTCTAAAAGCAAGCATAATGGTTTAGAATTTTTAGAGAAATCATTAATGAAACAACGATAAAAACCTGCATATCCCAAAAAACTTTTGATACCTTTTACACTTGCAGGAGGTGACAATTGTTTGATTACATCGACTTTTTCCTTGTCTACTTCCAGTCCTCTCTTGGTCACTTTTTGACCGAGAACTATGTCCTCCTTCACTATAAAGTGGTATTTTCCCAGTTCAGGATCAGGTTAGTCTCAATGCATCTCTATAGAACAAGCTCTAAACTCTAAAGGCATTCCTTGAATGTTTTGCAAAACACCGAGAAGTCATCCATGAAAACGTCTATGTTGTTCTCAATCATGTTCGAGAAAATCGACATCATGCAATGTTGAACGTTGTTAGAGCATTACATAGTCCAAAGGGCATTCTTCTAAAAGCGAATATTCCATATGGACAGGTGAATGTTGTTTTCTCTTGATCTTCAGAAGCGATGGCAATCTGATTATAACCTGAATAGCCGTTTAGGAAGCAATAAAGTGCCTTACCTGCCATCTGTCTAGCATCTGATCAATAAAGGATAGTGGAAAGTGGTCTTTCTTGGTGGCATTGTTTAGCTTCTTGTATTCCATGCACACTCTCTATCCAGTAATAGTTCTGGAAGGAATCAACTTAACTTTGCTATTTTGAACCATGGGAATTCCACCCTTCTTTGCCACACATTGCACTAGGCTGACCCATAAGGTGTCAGAAATGGGATAGATTATCCCAGCATCCAGCCACTTGATAATTTCTTTCTTAACTACCTCTTTCATGCTCGGGTTCAATCTTCTCTGGCCCTCAATAGTTTTGCCATGATAATCCTCCAAAATTATTTTGTGCATGCAAATAATTGGGCTTATTCCTCTGATATCAGCCAAGGTCCATCACAATGCTTGCTTATAATTGCTTAAAATTTTCAGTAATCTTTCCTCTTGATCATTAGTTAGATCAGCAGCAATGATCACTGGCAAGGTTGAGTGTTTACCTAAGTAAGCATATTTGAGGTGGTTTGGCAAAGCTTTTAGTTCTAATTCTGAGTCTTGGCACAACTGTGTCACGTCCACATTAAAAATGGACTCCATCTTCCAGTCAGCTTGGCTTTCCTCAAGTTCATCTATGCATTTAAGAGCTTGAAACACATTAAATGTAACATATTGGTCATTCATGTGCATAGTAAGTTCACTTTATGAACAACAATTAAGGCTGTACCTATGGCAAGGAACGGTCTGCTCAATATAATTGGGACATTCATATCTGCCTCATAATCTAATATGATAAAATCAGCTAGAAATATAAGTTTGTCTACCTTTACCAAAACATCCTCAATCTTAACCCTAGGATGTGCAAAAGATCGGTCTGCTAACTGAAGTGTCACTGTGGTATGCCTAGCTTCAATGTCGAGCTTTTTGAAAACGGACATCGTCGTCAACTTGATGTTGGCTCCTAAGTCGTACAATGCCTTACCCATGAATCTATTGCCAATGGTACAAAGAATAGTAAAACTTCCCAAATCTTCCAGCTTTGTGGTAATCGATTGAGTATCATTGCACTGCATCCCTCAGTGAGAGCCACAGTCTCAAAATCACCCAATTTCCTTTTTTAGATAAAATATCCTTCATGAATTTAACATAGTTCGACATCTTGTCGAGAGCTTCAACTAATGGTATGTCGATCTACAATTGTTTAAGGACTTCCAAGAAGTGCTTAAACTGTTGATCCTGCTTGTGCTTCTAAAGTCATTGTGGAAATGGTAGAGGTGGATAAGCGAATGCTAGCTCGACCAGCTTTGCCAAGGGTTTGGTGGCATCTGACTGAGGTCTGGCATTGCTTTTTTCTGCTTCTTTCTTCTCTGGCTATTTGGTCTCATCTACTAGTACCTTATCTTCTTCCTGGCAATTAGTTAGCTGCTTGACAAGTGTTTTAGCCTCGCATTGCCTGCCACTCCTAAGAGTTACAGCTTTGCATTGTTTATTGCCTTGTTTCCAAGCATCTACCACATCGCTTGGCAAAGTTGTAACGCCTTTGACCAGGCCTAGACGCCAGACCGAGCCAAGCGAGCTATATTGGGTTTGCTAAAACAAACCCAAAATGTTTTACTCAAAATTAGGTCCATTTTTTCCTTTTTATCTTGTCTAAATGCTTAATTAATACTTAAGTGTACATGTTGGCAGCGGATAAGATCTCGATATAATCGGGTGTCAAATTGACATCCAATTAAGAGTAAATGCAATTTAGGGACCAAATTGAAAATATAGAAAATTGAGAGGACTTACTTAAATCTGAAGTTACCAAACCTTACTTAATTATGTTTCATGCATGCTGGTTAAATTTCAGCTTAAAACAAGCGTCCAAACTTACTTAATTAGCAATTATACAAAATAAGGACCAAATTGAAAGAATTACAACACCAGAGGGACCTATAAGAAATTGAAAGCACCATTCTAAAAATAAATAACATTTAGACCCACATGTCAATTTTCAGCTCAAAAGGATGCTTAGAACTCATTCAATTGATGCAATGACACACAGTGACCAAAATGCAAAAAATCCAAACTCGGTAAAATCCATTGACCGAGTTAACCACCAGCCATTCCGATACACGGGCTACACTAAAATGCATCTTAGGGATTTGAATCCCAATTGAACATAACCAAATCACTTACAAACAACAATGACATGTTTTTAATATTATATCACCATTAACACATAGGCTCAAGTAACTACATGCCAAATATTCAACACTAATCACAATTATACAAGTAATCTAGAGGCATGCTTCCTAACAATTTAAAGCATTATGCAATGAGCACCCAAAGGTCAAGACTACAAGAATATGTCATAAATCAACCAAGGAATTAAAGCATATGACCCTAAATACTATTAGAACTCAAGTAATCATTTCAATCATTATTTAAACCATTTAAATCATTAGAACATAAGCCATCATAGAAACAAGGCATTAAACAAACAAAAATTATACTCATTAAATAAAGCCATCATCCAACATAATATAAACCTCAACATATAATCAAACTGTATAGAAAATAATATCCAAACAATAACCCACATTGCCTTTTACAAATAAGGACAATACCAAAACATACTCTTTTAATACGTTAGTCTTTGGACCCATCCTTCCCTTGAACCACCACTCCGCCCTTGCGCTATTACTACATTGCCGGAAGGAAAGAGAGCGTAAGCATATAATGCATAGTGAATGCGCTCAAAAAGGTTAAAACGTCAATGCATTTTCAAAACCAAACCGGTATTAGAAAGCCTATATCAAAGCAAGTCAAGCTCGTCATTTCCAAAACATTTAATTAACATATGCTTATTCAAAACATATCTTCATGCTTTCATTACAACCTTTTCATTCTCATATCATTTGAATAAAACATGCTTAAACAAGTCATAAGCATCATCTCTCCCGGCATAAACCATGCATCCATTGTAAAGTAAGATACAAGCGTAAAGCTAACGCAATTTCTTACTTCCTTTGAAAACCAAATAACATTTGAAGTTAAAAGCATGCTTAGTCAAACCAAAGCATTTTCCCATTTGTTTCAAAAATGTATCATTCATAACATCCATATGCATCAAAATTCCTTTCATATATTTCACCAAAACATATCATGCATAACAACCTTATGCATCACAAATCCTTCCAAATGTTACACCAAAACATATCATGCCTTGCAAAACCATGCACTTTACATTTCCAAAACATGCATATTTAAGCCATATGCAACATCTATCATGGATTCAACAGCAAAATACCATTTGCTCTGCACAATTTAAGCTTTCCCATGCATAACAACCCATATGCAATACATAAAGAGTAAAACAATTATAAACTAACATTATACAACATAATCCATCGACATGATACATCATATATTATATTGGCTTTCAAGTGATCATAAACCAAGTTCCATTTTACAAAATGTTACATTGGATACACGGATTCAACAAGTGTCATCTCAACACTTCATACAATCTCAACCGGAATTAAGGTACAATCACAACCCCATAATCAGTTAGATGTATAATCCACTAACGAGAGTTTTCGGTACCATATAACCTCTCAACTGTTAGGGTACTCGTGGTGAAGTTTTCGGTACCTTACAATCCCTCAACACCCGAGGCGACTTTTTATAGTGCACTATTAATCGTATGGCCGACCAACTATACCCGATAATATTTTAAACCATATCACTTGCCAGTATAATTTATTATAAACCATGTACCTCACTGTTTTTCCATATGCAACATCTAAACCATTTTCTAATACAATAACCATATTTGAAAACAATATAAATTTTCCTTTCGAAACCCATTTGCCAAACCTCATAGGCATTCATGTATAACATCATTTACATTGCATTTCTCATGAAAAATCATGTATAAAACAGTAGGTAACCAACCATGATTGAAATCGAAACACGTAAAACCAGTCTCATATCAAACTGGTATTAAAAAGGTGAAAATAGGAAAAATTTAATTCCGAGCTTAGTTAAGCTTGCTAGGCTATAACCAAACCCCCAAACCTTAGTTCAAATTTTATTTGAATAACCAACTTATGATTGCACTCACCAACTTGTTATCGCCTTGGTGCCAAAGCCTCGACACCAACGCCTCGATATCTAACCAAACCTCGTTTGAACACTCACCATCTTCCATAAGAAAATGCGAGGATGATTATAAATTGAACCACACTAAAATTACCCCTTATTAAAATAACTCTCCCTTGCACGACACACAACAACAATTATTCAAACCATCAAAACTGTCCCCAACTCAACTACACGCAACAACCAAATCTTCTTTTTTTTTTTGTTTACCCATTTAATTCACGATGCTGCAGGGAATAATTTCCCATCTTCTTTTATTACCCACGCCACTACTCAGCTACCATCTAATTCCCCTGCTTCCGATTCAAACTTCAAATTCAATTTCACTTTTCAAACTTTCCTTCCTTATACAGCACGTGGGAAAACCATTTCCCGTGGCTTCCAGGGTTTTTTTCCAACCCACATGAATTGCGCCCAGCGCCAATTGTTCGAAAGGCAGGGCAGCCCCTGTTCGAAACGTCCAACATCCTATTAAATTCTCCTATTAATTCTAACATGCATTACCTTAAACACATATGGTGCATCTAATATGTAATCCAATAATTCAATCAACACTCCACCAACTACCCCAATCAAAAACTTAAATCTAAACTTAACCAATCCAATTAATTAAATTATGGGAATTAAATTACAAAATCAACTTTAGATTACTATTGCCCATGCACACAACATTAGAACTCCATATAAATATTTAGATCACTACAACCCAATCAAGATTTATGAGAAAATCCATTAAAATCCAATCATTCCATTAGAAATTCGTTTTAATTATCTCAAAGCTTAAGAAATCATAGATCAAGAATTAAAACCATGTAGATAATTATTGAAGAATATTTTCTCACCTTGCTTGATGAAAAGATAACTTGAAGATGAACTCTCATCTTGATTTTCAACAAGAAAAATATTGGAGATGTTGTAGAAATCAAAATCTATAATCCATAATTGTTTATAAATAATTGGAGAAGAAATTGAAGTAGAAATAATTAAGGAATCAAGAAATCTCTAAGTTTTGTTTGGAAGAAAATTAGAGAAAACTTAAGAATGCATTTCTCATGTTTTAGAAAAATATAACCGTCAACTTTCTTTTTCTAAAAACAAGAGAGAAGATATATTTATTTTATTTGTTTTATTAATTCCCTTAAATATTATTTTGACTCCATTTTACAAAATTACCATTAATGAAATTTTGCAATCCTTATAATAGAGTCACTATTTACAGTAATATCAAATTAACCCATTTAAAATTGCCCCAAGTTCAATTTTGTCCTTTAACATAATCATTAAAAATATTTTTAAAAATATTAGCCATAATAAATTCGTCGAAAATCAATTTAATCGACCCAATTTATTTTTCTAGAGTTAATTAATTAGCTAAAACCTAACCCAAAATTTCAGCCCGATTCTGATAATTCACCCGAATCTTCTAGCCCATTTTCTGGGGTGTTACAACTCTTCCCCTCTAAAAAATTGTGTCCTCGAAATTTACGTAAGGGAACAAAACAAATATAAACCTTCATACATTCAACAACTTCCCCGATTACACTTACACTGTATAACTTCCACAACCCACTCATCTCGATGAGAAACACCTAGTTACTAGAAACTTACTCGAAAACATTCCCCTACAAAAGGTAGATCCAATAATTTTCAACATTCTCTTTATGGCACAATAAGGAAAGGATCAATCAAACCTCACCATGAAAATGTAGGCAAATCACCAATTGCACATTCGAGCTCAAAATCATCTCGACAAAACATGTCACAAAATCGGTCTTCCCACTTATCTACATATCGTCTATTAAGACTTGATTCAACACACCATTACGAAGTATTCTCCACAACCTTCATCCATGGAGAAACTCCGAGAAACACTCAACCACCCATATGATATCCAGTTTCTCATCGTCTCAATCCGTATAAAACTTATCTAATTCTCACCCCGAAATAATGCCAAAATACCAAAACCCTCTTTAGCTTGCACCAACCCTTTCTAATAACCAATCAACCCATCATAAACAATTCTCAACTTACAAACCTTTGCAAAAATCATCAACAACTCTCAAATTACAACAACATTAAAGGTTTCACTAAGCCAAACATCAATCTCAGTCCATGAAGAACAACTATCTCAACTTAGTCACTTAAAAATATTCCAGGACCAAACTTGTAAAACCAAATTTTAGATTATTATCAACCAATATGAAATCATTAGTACCCATTAGAAATCATTAGGTTTGAACAACACAACTATAATTTGTTCCTAAACCATTGTAAACCAATCAAATTCAATTAATTTCACTCCAATCACAAAGATTATTAGAAATAATAGATTAAGGACACAAGCGTGTGGAATGTCAATAAGAAACCATAGCTCACCTTGCTTGATATGAGTACAACTAAAGTGAGCTCCATTTTGTATTCCAACGTGAAAAACATTATTGACCAAAATCCACCAATTCGCTCTAGTTTAGAAATCATTTCGATGGAAAATAGATTAGAAATGAGATCAAAAAATCAATCGATCATTGAAAACATTTTATGAACGTAGTAAATACGAAAATAATAGTTTTTAGTTGAAATAAAATTTTAGAAAACCTTTGTTTTAGGGAAAATGTTAACCATCGTAGTTTTTTTTTGAAACAAAAGATATTTGAGTTGTTAAGAATACAAGGGGTGTAATTGCTCCCTAAAGATTCTTAGCCTGTGTCATCTCTCTATTTAATTCACAAAAATCATTTTTAAAACCAAATTGTCTTTCTCTCTCTTTTCCCAAAGTTATCGAAAACATAATTCTTGTTATTTGATAAACTAATTAAATAACCTTCCAAAACATTAGTCATGTCTAATTCACAAAATTCATTTTAAAACACATCCGATTATTAGCGGAGAATTAATTAACAAACTAAAATCAAGCTAAGATCCCAAATGGAAGAATTAATCTCTAACACCTTCTACCATTTAAAAGACCTCAGAGAACGACCTCGACTAAAGCCAATTATCCTCACTACACTGCTTACATTATTATCCCATCGGCCCCTAAAAAGTCATTCGTAAGTGTGAACACATGTATGCATGATTACTTATATGCCATCATTAATATCTATGTATATGTATGCAATACCTCTAATGTCATGCTCAAATGTATGCACGTACTGACATATTCAAATATATACATATAAGTGTTTATGCATTATGCATGCTCAACCGTTAGCACTTACTAATAACATTCTCAGAACCAATATTTCCTTCAACATGCCAAAACTCGCACCTACCCCACTAAGGAACAATCCTTCGCTTTGCTACAAAAGCCTACCAACCAAATATTGATCACCGGTCAAGATCCTTCTCGGTACTATTGTACACGAGAACACCACCACTCTTGCTACCCACAAAGCCAAGTATTCACAGAATACTCAACTCATCACAACCTCGAATGCCACTAATGCATTCTTCTTCTACACGGTAAAACCAAAAACTCACACCAACCAAACGCTCTTAAACACCTTTATCACTAACCACCATGCTGGTACTCGTGGTAATGGAACTTCTGATCAACTTATCCACAACCAACCATTAACACAAACACATTTTAAATTCATACGTTTCCCCTGATGCCCGTTAACATGACATAAAAAGGATTCGAGAGTTGCACCAAGGTACGTCTCAATACCGAACTCGACTTTGCAAACACAGAACAACACAAAAAACTCTCTCGAAAGCACTTCAGGAAAGAATTCCTGAAAAACACAGACATTCAGAACCCGAACATCCTTAAACCTTGAATTACCATATAAGCCAAAATCTCATAAAGCATAACTCGGTCCGTTCTCGAACAACCTCCATCACAAAAAGAAACTCTAATTTTCAAAACTTCAACAGGCTCGAAAATTTTTACCTTCAACTATTATGTATAATTGCGTGAAACCAAAATCTACCAACAGATGCAACAGGAAATTAGAAGCATATTACCAACCTTTCCTTAATCAATATATAGATTCCACATCTCCATTGCGTACTGTGACTTCCAAAAACGATTGTAAACCCAATGCCTTACACATATTTCATACCTTGGACATCCATATGGAAATGACGTTAGGGAATGATCAATTTCTCATGAACAATCAACATCCTCGATCAGGTTTTGATGCTGAACATCAACTTTCTTGCCTGACGTGCACATTACAAACTTACTAACTTAAACACTCCAAAATCTTCTTTAGATTCTTGGTCGAAGATTCTTCGAGCAAACTTTACGAATCTTGATGTTACTATCAAGCATACATCTTATGATTTTCACACTTCCGTCTATAACACTTTACAAACTTCTTATATTTATAAATCCATATCATTAACATCGATGGTAATAACCACCTTTAATATTTGCAATAGTGAACCAACGCCACCCAAAACCTCACGAACGAGGACAACATCACTCAAGTTTGAAGACCATTTCTAGCTATTCTTGATCGAGGACCAAGTCAACTCAAGATCGGAAACCACTTATCTTATACTATTTATAACCCCGACAATGCTTACTAAGCTTGGAAGTAATTACTGAATAAATCATTTCTCATTTAAAATCAAATTTATTACCAGTGTTTAAACCTGACGATTGGGGCATAGGCTCAACAAGTGATCCAAGACAAACCTGCAAAACCTTTTCAAAAACATTTGTAATAGGCAATGTGTCCCCGATATTACACCCTATTCGCAAAAACATGCATATCAAACAAAAATCCCATAACCAAACACCGTGCATTGCAAACATTACCCACCAAACACCAATCAACTTCCAACAATCATAACTTAGCTCTGATGTCACCAAATGTAACCCCCCTGGACATAGCCTATACGCCAGACCTAGCTGAGAGAGCTACATTAGGTTTGCCGAAACAAACCCAAAACATTTTACACAAAATTAGGTCCATTTTTTATTTTTATCTTGTCTAAATGCTTAATTAATACTTAAGTGTACATGTTGGTAGCGGATAAGATCTAGATTGAATTGGGTGTCGAATTGAAATCCAATTGAGCGTAAATGCAATTTAGAGGGCCAAATTGCAAATTTATAAAATTGAGAGGACTTATTTAAATCTAAAGCTACCAAACATTAATAAATCATGAAACATGCATGTAGGTTAAATTTTAGCTTAAAATAATCATCCAAACTTACTTAATTAGCAATCATACAAAATAAGGACCAAATTAAAAGAATCACAACACCATAGGGACCCATACGAAATTGAAAGCACCATTCTAAAATTAAATAACAATTAGACCCACATGTCAATTTGTAGCTCAAAAGGATGCTTATAACTCATTCAAATGATGCAACGACACACGGTGACCAAAATGCAAAGAATCAAAACTCAATAAAATCCATTAACCTAGTTAACCACCGGCCATTCCGATACACAGGCTACACTAAAATGCATCTTAGGGATTTGAATCCCAACCGAACATAACCAAATCACTTACAAACAACAATGACATGCTTTTAATATTATATCACCATTAAACACATAGGCTCAAGTAACTATATGCCAAATATTCAACACCAATCAAATTATACAAGTAATATAGAGGCATGCTTCCTAACAATTTAAAGCATTCTCCAATGAGAACCCAAAGGTCAAGACTTCAAACATACGACATAAATCAACCAAGGAATTAAAGCATATGACCCTAAATACTCTTAGAACTCAAGTAATCTTTCCAATCAATATGTAAACCATTTAAATCATTAGAACATGAACCATCATAGAAACATGGCATTAAACAAACCAACATTATACTAATTAAATAAAGCCATCATCCAACATAATATAAACCTCAACATATAATCAAATCGTATACAAAATGATATCCCAACAATAACCCACATTGCCTTTTACAAATAATGATAATACCAAAAAATACACTTTTAATACGTGTGTCTTGGGACCCATCCTTGCCTTGAACCACCACCCCGCCCTTGCATTATTCACTACATTAATAGAAGGAAAGAGAGCGTAAGCATATAATGCAGTGAGTGCGCTCTAAAAGGTTAAAACGTCAATGCATTTTCAAAACCAAACCAGTATTAGAAAGCCCATATCAAAGCAAGTCAAACTCATCATTTCCAAAGCATTTAAATAACACATGCTTATTCAAAACATATCTTCATGCTTTCATAACAACCTTTTCATTCTCATATCATTTGAATAAAACATGCTTAAACAAGCCATAAGCATTATCACTCCTGACATAAACCATGCATCCATTGTAAAGTCAGATATAAGCGTTAAGACAGTGCAATTTGCTTACTTCCTTTGAAAACCAAATAACATTTTAAGTGAAAAGCATGCTTAGTCAAACCAAAGCATTTTCCCATTTGTTTCCAAAACGTATCATGCATAACTTCTAAATGCATCAAAATTCCTTTCATATATTTCACCAAAACATATCATGCATAACAACCTTATGCATCACAAATCCTTCCATATGTTACACCAAAACATATCATGCCTTGCAAAACCATGCACTTTATATTTCCAAAACATGCATATTTAAAACCATATGCAACATGTATCTTGGATTCAACAACAAAATACCATTTGCTCTATTCAATTTAAGCTTTCCCATGCATAACAACCCATATGCAAGGCTTAAAGATTAAAACATGTTTAAACTAACATTATACAACATAATCCATCAACATGATACATCCTATATTATATTGGTTTTCAAGTGATCATAAACCAAGTTCCATTTTACAAAAATGTTACGTCGCATACATGGATTCAACAAGTGTCCTCTCAACACTTCATACAATCTCAACTAGAATTAAGGTATAATCACAACCGGGGTACAATCAAAAACCCATCATCGGTTAGATGTATAGTCCACTAATGGGAGCTTTCGGTACCATATAACCCCTCAACCGTTAGGGTACTCGTGATGGAGTTTTTGGTACCTTACAACCCCTCAACACCCGAGGTGACTTTTTATTGTGCACTATCAATCCTATGGTCGGTTAACTATATCCAGTAACATTTTAATCCACATCACATGCCAATATAGTTTATTAGTAACCATGTACCTCACTATTTTTCCATATGCAACATATAAACCATTTTCCAATACAATAACCGTATTTGAAAACAATATAAATTTCCCTTTCGAAAACCATTTGCCAAACCTCATAGGCATTCATGTAAAACATCATTTACATTGCATTTTTTATGGAAAATCATATATATAACAGTAGGTAACCAACCATGCTTGAAATCAAATCACGTAAAACAAGTCTCATATCAAGCCGGTATTAGAAAGGCGAAAATAGGGAAAATCTTATTTCGAGCTTAGTTAAGCTTGCTATGCTATAACTAAACCCCTAAATCTTAGTTCAAACTTTATTTGAAGAACCAGCTTATGATTGCACTCATCAACTTGCTATTGCCTCGGTGTCAAAGCCTCGACGACAATGCCTCGATGCCTAACCGAAACTCGTTCGAACACTCACCATATTCTATAAGAAAATGCATGGATTATTATAAATTGGACCACAATAAAGTTACCCCTTGTTAAAATAACTTTCCCTTGCATGACACACAGCAACAAATATTCAAACCATCTAAACTGTCCCAACTAAACTACACGCAACAACCAAATCTTTTTTTTGTTTTGTTTACCCATTTAATTCACGATTTTTTGTCTTCTTTTATTACCCACGCCACTACTCAGCTACCATCCAATTTCCCTTGCTTCCGATTCAAAGTTCAAATTCAATTTCACTTTTCAAACTTTCCTTCTTTATACACCACGTGGGAAAACCATTTCCTGTTGCTTCCAGGGTTTTGTTCCAACCCACATGAATTGCTCCCAGTGCCAATTGTTCGAAAGGCAGGGCAGCCCCTGTTCGAACCATCCAACATCCTATTAAATCCTCCTATTAATTCTAACATGCATTACCTTAAACGCATATGGTGCATCTAATATGTAATCCAATAATTGAATCAACACTCCACCAATTACCCCAATCAAAAACTTAAATCTAAACTTAACCAATCCAATTAATTAAATTATGGGAATTAAATTAAAAAATCAACTTTAGATTATTATTACACATGCACACAACATTAGAACTCCATATAAATATTTAGATCACTACAACCCAAACAAGATTTACGAGAAAATCCATTAAAATCCAATAATTTCATTAGAAATTCATTTTAATTATCCCAAAGCATGAGAAATCATAGATCAAGAATCAAAACCATGTAGAAAATCATTGAAGAATATTTTTCTCACCTTGCTTGATGAAAAGACAACTTGAAGATGAACTCCCATCTTGATTTTCAACAAGAAAAATATTGGAGATGTTGTAGAAATCAAAATCCATAATCCATAATTGTTAAGAAATAATTGGAGAAGAAACTGAAGTAGAAATAATTAAGAAATCAAGAAATCTCTAAGTTTTGTTTGGAAGAAAATGAGAGAAAGTTGAGAGAAAACTTAGGAATGCCTTTCTCATCTTTTAAAAAAATATAACCGTCAACTTTCTTTTTCTAAAAACAAGAGGGAAATATATTTATTTTATTTGATTTATTAATTCCCTTCAATATCATTTTGACTCCATTTTACAAAATTACCATTAATGAAATTTTTGCAATCCGTATAATATAGTCATTATTTAAATTAATATCAAATTACCCCATTTAAAATTGCCCCAAGTTCAATTTTGTCCTTTAACATATTCATTAAAATATTTTCAAAAATATTAGCCACAATAAATTTATCGAAAATTAATTTAATTGACCCAATTTATTTTCAGAATTAATTAATTAGTTAAAGCCTAACCCAAAATTCCAACCCAATTCTAATAATTCACCTGAATCTTCTAGCCAGTTTTCTGGGGTGTTACAAAAGTTCCCTGCGTGAAAATTGTTTTGTGCTCTCTATGGCATTGCATTCTGGTTGAAACCTGGTTGGGCATTGTTATTTTGACGCTGGGCATTAAACTTGTTGCCTCGGTTTCCCCAAGCGAGATTCGGGTGATGCTTCTATCCTGCATTGTAAGTATTGGAATTTGGATTAAAATTACGATTAAAATTGCCAACAAAGTTTACCAACTCAGGGTTGGCAGAGCAATCTTCCATATGATGATCCTCTCCATATATCGTGCAGAATGGGTCTAATGCCTTGACTTCTTCAGTACTCTTTTGCAATGTTTTCACAATGCTAGTAAGATTGAAAAATTGAGCTTTAATAGATGTTAGTGCATCTAGCTCCAATTTTCCAGCGGTTTTTGTTTTGGTTCCTAGTCTGGCAGTAGGATACTGATAGTCATTAGTTGAAATCCTTTTAAGGATGTCATATGCCTCCGTATAATTTTTTTAGGCAGTGAACCATTTAATGAAGCATCAACAACAGTCATGGCATGAGCATTGCGTCCATTGTAAAAAGGTCTCCATCTGGGAATCCATGCATGGGACACCTCCTCAACAGGTCTTTGAATCTCTCCTAGACATCATATAAGGTCTCATTATCATCTTGTCTAAACGTAATGATCTCACTCCTCAGCTTGGCATTAAGTTTAGGTCGATGGAATTGCAACAGAAATTTCTGGCATATATCTCCCCATGAGGTAACAGAACCAAGCAACAAAGAACTTATCCATATTTTTTCTCTATCTCTTAGGGAGAATGTGAATAATTTCATCTTCACTGTATCTTCTGATCCACCATGTTGCTAAAATAGTTGGCAAACTTCCATGAATTGCTTCAAGTGTTGCCTCGGGTCTCTAGTAGGTGTTTCATCAAATTGTCATACATTCAAAAGAGACGGTATCATTATCGGTTTAAGTTCAAAATTTGGTGTATTTACCTAGAGACTAATTTGTCCTGGCATCAAATTGTCTATGTTTGGTTCCAAGTGTTCTCTAATGGGTATCTCTTCCTCTACATCAACAGCTGGGGCAATAGGAGCGACCGATATCCCATTGTGAATTAGTGGATTCTCCTGATTGTTTGGGATGCCATCTACTGCTTCATTGCCTTGTTGAGCCATCTCTCAGGCTTTTCTTTTTAACCTTCGTAAGGTTCTTTTAATTTTTGGGTTGTATGGCCAATCTTGCACGACAGGGCGGTTCCTGGTCAAATACCAAACAAAACAAATAAATAAAATAAAACAAAAACAAGTAAAAATGAAAACAAAAAATTCTTTTGCAGTCCCCAGAAACGGTACCAAAAACTTGTTGACTTTGCTAATGCTTCGCAAAACATTAAATATTTAGTGTAAAACTACAAGGAAATATTGCCAAAGATGAGTCTTTTGCGTGCAAGTATTCACGGTCAACTAGTAATACAACAATAAGTTGAGTTTCGAATCCATAGGGATCGAACAAGAACTTAATTGCTCAATGTTTATGTAACGCCCTGAAATTGGACCTAGATATGGATCGGATCGGGTAGGTGGTTCGAAAGAGCCGGTTTAGGCAATTCGAATAGTTTTAGGAAAATAAATTTAGAAAATTGATTTTGGGGTAGAATAAAATATGGAAAAATGTTCTAAATTAATAAATTAATATTTTAAGTAATTTGGTGAAGTCAATTTGAGGTAATTAAATCTGATTTTAAGACATTTTGGTCTAGCGACAAAATTGAAAATTTTCAAAACTGTTTTGGTGACTAAATCGTAAAAGGATCAAAACTTAGAATCTTTAAGGATCTATTTGACCAATCTTTTTCAACAGATTTATCTCTTAATTTAGGCTATTTTTTTAAAAAAATTAAATGGTTTAATAATTAGATAAATAAGGATTTATTAAAAAGATCTTTAATTTGCCAAAAAAAACACTTTCTTACGTAACTAATTTTCTCCTAACCTTTTCTCTCAACTTTCTCAGCAACCAAACTAATATTTCTACTTCAAACTCTTCAGGAATCAATCTACATTGATTTCCTTTTTGATTTCTAATTGATTACTTCAAATTCCTTTGCAAAATCTCATTGGATTTCAACAAAGCTTGGCCAATTAAGGTAGAAATCAGCTATCCCAAGTTCTTGATTCTTTGTTGTTGATTTATATTATGGAATTATGCTTTAAACAATGATTTGATAATTAAATTGAGTTTTCTTGGAAAATTGTTAGAAATTGAATTAGATCTACTTTGGTGATGGATTTAATTGATTTATATCCCAATTTGGATGTGTTTTAATGTTGAAAGGATTGATTAATCAAAGGAATCCCCAAACTATATGGATTGCTAGTTTCTAGGTTATTTAAAGTAAGTTTTTGGTGTGATCTGGTTGATGTGGTGTTGTTGTAGATATAAGGACGTGGTTAGGATGTTTTTGGATGTTGATTGATGTTATTTATGTGTTAGAATCGTTAGATGTTGGCTGGGCTTTGTTTGAGTAAGGTTTGGTGGTGTTTTTGATAGTTTTAGGAAGAGGTTTGATGGATTCTTAGGAGGTGAGGTTTTGTTTGTTGGTTATTGGAGGTTTGTGATACAGAGATGTGCTTTAATCCTCTATTTTGATTGGGTAAAGCAGGGGAGCTAAATCCTTTACCTTTCGAAGAAGGCGCAGGAGTTGTGGAAGCTTGATTCGCGCATCGATAAACAAGATTTGGATTGTTGGTGAGTGGGAAAGTGTTTTACTGCTGTTAAAAGGTTTAAAAAGGAGTTGTGGGAGTTTAGATAAAGTTTGATACACTTATCTAAGCTCGGAAGTAAGTATCGGTTGAGCTTTCTCTCGATTTTGATTTTTGTAAAATGAAATCTCATGCACATGCTCATGGCTTTTATTACTCACTATATTATACATGTTTTAAAAGTGAAAGATGTTGCAAATGATCATTGATGATTACTTTTGAGAATGGCATATGATTTATATAAGTATTTTTTAGAATATGAAAATACATGGTTTAATGTATTTGTGTTGGATTGTTTTGAAGCATATGTAAAATAGTGAGGTACTGATGGTTATTGAATATATTGGCAAGTGGCTGTGTTTAAAATGTTATCGGATATAGTTGGCCGGCCATAGGATTGAAAGTGCACTATAAAAAGTCACCTCATGTGTGTCGAGGGGTATTAATTGTCTGTATTCTCCACCATGAGAAATGCAGCGGTTGAGGTGGGTAAATGTTCCATTTTCTCCTGATGGTGAATTTATACATCCAAACCGTAAAGGTGGGCAAGTGTGCCATTGCTCCGGTTGAGGTATGTATGTGAAGTGCTTGTATGAACCACTTGAGAAATCCGTGTATCCGATGTGTAACGTAAGGTTGCTGGTTTTGAGTCACTTGAAAGCAAATATATGAGATAATGTATCATGAGAAATGCATTTTGTTGTATAATGTGATTTATACATGTGTTACTCTTTAAGCTTGTTATAAGGGAGTTGTGGTGTGAAGCTTAAATTGAGGTAGAGATTGAATCCATGATACATGTGTTGAAAATGAATTAAATGTGCATTTTTGAGATGGCATGAGAAGTATGAGATGTTTTGCCATGAGACAATTACATGTGACTTGGATTAAATGGTTTTTAATGCATTGATGAGTGTTTTTGCGAATCCCTCACTAAGCTTATAGCTTATGCTCTTTTTCCTCATCAATGCAGAGAAATAGCTTTCTCGGGCAGCACGTGAGCAAGGAAGGATCCAAGGATTTGATACATTTCAAAGTATGGTTTTATATGTTCTAAGTAGTAATAATAAGGCAATATGACCGAGTTGTTTTGGGAGACGTGTGTTGAGTTACTCCCTGATTGTAAAAGTTTGGATTAATGTTTTGGACTTGTATGATGCTTATTGCTTGGTTTTGAGGGGTTGGGAGACATTAAGCATGCTTGGGTAGAAATCATGGTCTTAGGTGAATGTTTGATTATGCCATGCTTAGTATGATCTCTTGACATGTTGCCATGCTTGATGATTGGATGTTTGTGATGCCATATGATTATTAGAAGTTGAATTAAGGGTGTTAGATTAAGCCAAAGTGGCATATGTTGGACCTAGAGGTCAATACAGGTCTTACCGTACCGGTACAGCTCCTAAGGGTGTCGGTACGTGGGGAATTGTCTCGGCTTAAATGGTGCAAATTTGTCTAGCCGTATTGATACGCTTGGTAACTGTATCGGTACGCATAGTTGAGAAATAGTGAAGGTGTCGATACAGGGGTTACCGTTTTGATACGGTCAATGGCTACTAGAATTCGAACATTCAAAATACACAAGCTCGTATGATACGCTTGAGGACTGTATCGGTACGCTTTTTCACTTTAACACCGTTTTGATACGGTAAGTCACTGTACCAGTATGCTGGTTGTTAATTCAATTGATATGCTGTCTGATGTTTGAAATCTTCGTATTTTTGGTCCCTGTTTCTTAATTGTACAATTAAATGAGACTAAATGATCATTTTGAGTTGTGATTTAACACGAAGGCATATAACATGGCTAATTGAGGATCGATAACTCTAATTTTGAAGAAGTCTTTATAAAAATTAGAAATTACATTTTAGTCCCTATAATGTGAATTCGAGTAATTGGATGTCGAAATGACGCTCGGTTGAGTTGTATGTTTAACAATAAGTTGTATGATCACCTTAGGACCTAAAATTGAATTTAGAGAAGATAAAAGAAAAAATGGACTATTTCTAATGTTCTTCTTCGGGGTTTATTTTGGTAAACCCTAATGTAGCTCGTTCAGTTTAGTCTTGCGACTAGACCGAGTCAAGGGGGTTACATTTGGTGGTATCAGAGCCAAGTTATGATTGTTGGAGGTGGGTTATGGTTGTTTGTATGATTTAATATGTTGTTTGATATGCACAGTGATTGAAATTATGGAATGATATTCGATATGTGTATGTTTGGGGTGTTTAGACTTAGGACACATTACCTCATTACTAATTGAGTTAAATGATTTTGTTTTTAAAAAAGAATAACTCGGATTCTTGCTCCGAGCTGGCCTAATTGTTTTGTTTTGTTGTATTATCATGTTTAGACTCCTATAATCGAGTATGAGACCGAGACGAGAGACTAAAGCTCACATGGGTAGTGTTGTGGACACACATGATGATGAGTTGCCTCCTTCTCCACCGAATCCTCTTGCTGGTGTTGGAGTAGAGGGAGGTGTGCCTCAGGCACCACAAGTACCTAGTTTTGGTGATATGACATCGTTAGTCGAAGCAATGATGGGGGCTTTTCAGGCGGCCATGGCTAGAGCGCATGTACCTGTACAGATGTCTCTAGCTTTTAATGTTGGATTACCTTTAAAGCGTTTACGGAGCCTGGGTGGTATTGAGTTCGAGGTTTGCCTAGTGAAGCAATCGAGGAATGGTTTGTGAGTTCTGAAAGGATTCTTGGCCAGATGGAGTGTACAAATGTACGTAAGCTGGGATGTATTGTGTTGTTACTCCAGGGTGATGCGTACAGTTGGTGGACAACTATGATCGTAGGTGCAGAACCTGCCAATGTTACCTGGGAATTCTTTTATGAGGCTTTCAAGAATGAGTATTTGGGAACACGATACAAGGATGCGAAGAAGAGAGAGTTCATGGCTTTGGAGTAAGGAAACATATCTTTTTCTGAGTATGAGATCTAGTTTGTTCTGTTGAGTAAGTATGCTCCTGAGTTGGTACCGAACGAGCAAGAGAGGTGTGATCGATTTCATTACGGATTGATAAAGAAAGTGAAGACGATCATGTTGGCTACGGACTACATAGAGTTTGATGTCCTGGTTTCTTGAGCAAAGAATATAGAACATAATCTGGGGTTGTCTGTTCATTCTAAGAGTTTCGCGTTAGGGAAGAGGAGTACAGAGTCTAATGTTAGTAAGGATCGTTATAAGAGGCACGTAGATAAAAGGTACCTTCCAAATTAGAGGTGTAGAGGATATGGTGCTATGCATGATTTTCAGGGTTGAAACACCTATGCTGAAGTTCCTGAGTGTAGAAGATATGGCTGGAGGCATTTGGGGAAATGCTGGGGTGCTGTGGGCACTTGTTGGAGTTGTGGATCGAGGGATCATCTTTGGAAGGTTTGTCCATAGTTAGCTAGAGAATGTCATGCTAATGCACCTGTTGCAAGAGCACAGAGAGGTCGTGGTCACGGCCGTGGACATTTCCAAAGCAAGGATTATGGATAAAGAGTGGCGGAGCATACCGTAGTAGTACAACCAGAGGATGGTGGACCAACGAGGGTCTTTGTTCACCGTGTTGGAGGAATAATATACCTTTACCTTGCAGTCTCTACCTTTGTTATCTTTGATTGATTATTGTTCTACATATTTCTATATTTTGCACGAGCATGTATTTTTGTTGGATTTACCTGTTGAGTTGTTAGACGTTGGAATGTGAGTAACCAGTTCCTTTGGTAAGACGGTTATAGTTAAGAAGTTGTATAGGAGTTGTCCCTTGATGGTTAAAGGGTATGTGTTTAAAATGAACTTGATGGAGTTATCGTTTCACGGTTTTGACGTGATTCTGGGTTTGAATTGGTTGTCTCAACACAAGGGTGTGGTGGATTTTGAGGCTAAGTGAGTTTTGTTAAAACTTGCCGAAGATTACAAAGTTGTGGGTGAGAGTGTCAAGTACATGTCAAATGTGGTTTCAGTGTTAGAGCCGCGAAGGTTGTTAGAGTTCGGGGGCCAAACATACCTAGCCTATATTATGAACCTGAATATGAAGGAAGCACGTGCCCATGATATTCGCACAGTTTGCGACTTTCCATGAGTGTTTTCAGAAGAGTTGTATGGTTTGTCGCTAGATAGAGAGGTGGACTTTTGCATTGAGATGTACGCGGATACGGCTCTAGTGTCGATTACTCCGTATTGTATGGCACCAAAAGAGTTAAAGGAGTTGAAGACGCAGCTGCAACAGTTGCTTGATCGTGGGTCATTTGGCCAAGTGTGTTACTGTGGGGAGCCCCGGTATTGTTTGTGAAAAAGAAAGATGGCACGATGGGAATGTGCATTGATTATCGACAACTGAACAAGTTGGCGATTAAGAACAAGTATCCTTTGTCGAGGATTAAAGATTTGTTTGATCAGTTTCAGGGTACTACAGTGTTCTCTAAGATTGATTTGCGGTCAAGGTATTACCAGTTGAACGTTAAGGATAAGGATGTACCGAAGATAGCCTTTCACATACGTTATGGGCGATACGAGTTCCTAGTGATGCCGTTTGGTTTGACAAACAGTGTTCATGGATATGATGAATAGGGTGTTCCATAAATTCTTGGACCAATTCTTGCTAGTGTTTATCGATGACATTTTTCTGTACTCACGTATCAAGGAAGATCACGATCTACATATTCGATTGTGTTGCAAGTTCTGTAGGACAACAAGCTTTATGCCAATTTGAGTAAATGTGAGTTCTGGATCAAGCATGTGGTTTTCCTTGGTCATGGTATTTTAGCTGAGGGTATTCGTGTGGATCCACTAAAAACTGAGGCCATTGTGAATTGGAAGCCACCAAAGTCTGTATCGGAGGTTTATAGTTTTTTAGGGTTGACAGGATATTATTGACTTTTTGTAGATGGTTTTTGAGGATTGGCACTCCGTTGATGAAGTTGTTACAAAAAGATGTGAGTTTTGAGTGGATAGAGGTTAGGCATCCAGTTTTTGTTAAGCTAAAGGAAGCCTTGACGCAAACCCCAATCTTGATTCAACCTGAGTCATGAAAGGAGTTCGTTGTGTACAGCGATGCATTCTACGTGGGTTTGGGATGCGTGTTAATGCAAGAAGAAAGGGTTGTCTCCTATGCATCTAGGTAGTTGAAGGTGCACGAGCGCAACTACGCTACGCACGATCTTGAGTTCGTTGCGGTGGTGTTTGTCTTGAAGATTTGGCGACACTATCTCTATAGTGAGAAGTGTATCGTATATACTGATCACAAAAGTTGGAAATACCTAATGTCTCAAAAGGAGTTAAATCTTAGGTAGCGAAGGTGGTTAGAGTTGCTTAAAGATTATGATCTAACAATTGAGTACCATCTAGGGAAGGCAAACATGCTAGTGGATGCCTTGAGTAGAAAGGTCACGGTGGAGTTGAGGGCGACGTTTGCTCAGCTAAGTGTGACACATGATGGCAGGTTGTTAGCGGAGTTGCAAGTAAAGCCTTCGATGTTGCAGTTGATTAAAGAGAACCAACCATATGATGAGACGTTGGTGCCGTATGTTAAGGATATTTTGTATAGAAATCAAACAGATTTTGGTTTTAGTGAGGATGTAGTTTTAGAGTTTAAGAGTCAGGTGGTGGTGCCGATGGATGATGAGTTGAGGCACACTATCTTGAATGAGGGACATTCGAGTCCTTTTGCGATGCATCTTGGAGTACGAAGATGTATAAGGATTTGAAGAAAGAGTATTTATGGGTTGGCTTGAAAAAGGATGTCGCGGATTTTGTGGCTCGTTGCATGGTTTGTCAACGTGTAAAGGCAAAACATTAGTTTCGTACGAGTTGTTGTAACCATTGAGGGTTCTCGAGTGGAAATGGGATAGGATCACCATGGACTGTGTCTGAGTTGCCTTTGACGCCGTCAAAGAAGAATTCTATTTGGGTGATTGTGGATAGGTTTACGAAGTGTGCACATTTTCTGGTTGTGCATACGACGTATACTCTAGATAAGTTGGTAGAATTGTATATTGCTGAGATTGTGAGGTTTCATGGGGTGCCAAAGTTCATTGTGTCAGATAGAGATCCGCATTTCACCGTAAGGTTCTGGAATGTTTACATAAGGCCTTGGGTATACGATTAAATTTCAGTACCTCGTATCATCCGCAAACAGATGGTCAGTCAGAACGTGTTATCCAAGTGCCGGAGGATATGTTACGGTGTTGTATATCGATTTTCAAGGGTCGTGGGAGAAGCAGTTGCCGTTCGTGGAATTTGCTTATAATAACAGTTATCAAGCTAGTATCCAAATGGCTCCATACGAGGCTTTGTATGGTAGAAGATATCGTACGCCACTTTGTTGGGCGGAGGCAGGAGAGAAATACGTTTCTTTTTCGGACATGTTGAAGGATGATAATGAGAAAGTAAATCTTATTATTGATCATTTGAAAGTGGCTTCGGATCGGCAAAAGTCTTATGCTAATTTGAAACGAAGAGAAATTGTGTATGTAGTTGGCGATCGTGTGTTTTTGAAGGTTTTGCCTTGTAAAAAGGTGATGAGGTTTGGACAGAAGAGAAAGTTGAGCCCTAGGTTTATCGGACTGTATGAGGTGATGGAGCGTGTTAGTCTAGTTGAGGTAGAAAAAATACATGATGTTTTCCATATGTCAATGCTTCAAAGATATAAATCGGATCCTTCGCATATTATTTCGTTGAAGAGATTGAATTGAATCCGGATTTGACCTATGATGAGGAACTGATAAGGATTCTAGATTCGAGTAGCAAAGTTCTCCACGGAAAGACCATAGAGTTGATGGGGTGTTGCGGCGGCACCGCAGTGTAGAGGAAGCTACCTAGGAGAGCAAAAAGGATATGTTAAAGCAGTTCCCTCATCTTTTTCTGATAGGTAAATTTTGAGGACAAAATTTCTTAAGAGGGGCAGAGTTTTAACGCCATAAAATTGGGCCTAGATGTATACCGGATCGGGTAGGTGGTTCAAAAGAGCTGGTTTAGGCGGTTCGAATAGTTTCAGGAAAATAAATTTATAAAATAGATTTTGGGGTAAAATAAAATATGGAAAAAAGTTCTAAATTACTAAATTAATATTTTAAGTAATTTGGTAAAGTTAATTTGAGGTAATTAAATCTGATTTTAAGACATTTTGGTCTAGTGACTAAATTGAAAGTTTTCAAAACTGTTTTGGCGACTAAATCGTAAAAGGATCAAAACTTAGAATCTTTAAGGAGCCATTTGAACAATCTTTTTCAACATATTTATATCATAATTTAGGCTATTTTAAAGTATTTTTAAATGGTTTAATAATTAGATAAATGAGGATTTATTAAAAATATCTTTAATTTGCCAGAAAACACTTCCTTACGTAACTACTTTTCTCCTAACCTTTTCTCTCAACTTTCTCAGCAACCAAACTAAGATTTCTACTTTAAAGTCTCCAGGAATCAATCTCCATTGATTTCCTTTTTAATTTCTAATTGATTACTTCAAATTCCTTTCCAAAATCTCTTTGGATTTCATCAAGGCTTGGCCAATTGAGGGAGATATCAGCTATTTGAGGTGATTTTCATTTCTCTCCTCTAATTAAAGGTTCTTTAATGAAATTTCGAAGTTCTTGATCCTTTGTTGTTGATTTATATTATGAAATTATGCTTTAAACAATGATTTGATAATTAAATTGAGTTTTCTTTTAAAATTGTTAGAAATTGAATTGGATCCATTTTGGTGATGGATTTAATTGATTTATATCCTAATTTGGATGTGCTTTAATGGTGAAAGGATTGATTAATCAATGAAATCCTGAAACTATATGGATTGCTAGTTTCTACATTGTTTATAGTAGGTTTTTGGTGTGATATGGTTGATGTGGTGTTGCTGGATATATAAGGACGTGGTTAGCGTGTGTTTGGATGTTGATTGATGTTATTTATGTGTTAGAATCCTTAGATGTTGGTTGGGCTTTGTTTGAGTAAGGTTTGGTGGTGTTTTTTATAGTTTTAGGAAGATGTTTCATGGATTCTTGGGAGGTGAGGTTGTGTTTGTTGGAGGTTTCTGATACAGAGATGTGTTTTAATCCTCTATTTTGATTGGGTAAAGCAGGGGAGCTGAATCCTTTACCTTTCGAAGAAGGCGCGGGAGTTGCAAAAGCTTGATTCGCTCATCGACAAAAAAACGTTAGATTGTTGGTGAGTGGAAAAGTGTTTTAATGCTGTTAAAAGGTTTGAAAAGGAGTTGTGGGAGTTTATATAAAGTTTGATACACTTATCTAAGCTCAAAAGTAAGTATCGGTTAAGCTTTCTCTTGATTTCGATTTTTGAAAAATAAAATCTCATGCACATGCTTATGGCTTTTATTACTCAATGTATTATACATGTTTTAAAAGGGAACATGTTGCAAATGATCATTAATGATTACTTTTGAGAATGGCATATGAGTTATGCAAGTATTTTTGAGAATATGAAAATACATGGTATAATGTATTTGTGTGGGATTGTTTTGAAGCATATGTAAAACAGTGAGGCAATGTTGGTTATTGAATATATCGGTAAGTGGCTGTGTTTAAAATGTTATCAGATATAGTTGGTCAGCCATAGGATTGAAAGTGCACTATAAAAAGTTGCGTCATGTGTGTCGAGGGGTGTTAATTGTCTATATTCTTCACCATGAGAACCGTATCGGTTGAAGTGGGTAAATGTTCCGTTTTCTCCCATTGGTGGATTTATACATCCAAACCGTAGAGGTGGGTAAATGTTTTGTTACTCTGGTTTGAATTATTGAGGTGGGCAAGTGTGTCATTGCTCCGGTTGAGGTATGTATGTGAAGTGATTGTGTGAACAACTTGAGAAATCCATGTATCCGATGTATTCTATGAAACGCAAGGTTGCTGCTTTTGAGTCACTTGAAATTCAATATATGAGATAATGTATCATGAAAAATGGATTATGTTGTATAATGTGATTTATACTTGTGTTACTCTTTAAGCTTGTTATAAGGGAGTTATGTTGTGAAGCTTAAATTGAGGTAGAGATTGAATCCATGATACATGTGTTGAAAATGATTTAAATGTGCATTCTTGCGATGACATGAAAAGCATGAGATGCTTTGCCATGAGACTATTACATGTGATTTTGATTAAATGGTTTTTAATACATTGATGAGAGTTTTTGCGAATTCCTCACTAAGCTTATAGCTTATGCTCTCTTTTCCTCATCAATGCAGAGAAATAGCTTTCTCGGGAAGCACGTGAGCATGGAAGGATACAAGGATTTGATACATTTCAAAGTATGGTTTTATATGTTATAAGTAGTAATAAGAAGGCCATGCGACCGGGTTGTTTTGGGAGACGTTTGTTGAGTTACTCGCTGTTTGTAAAAGTTTGGATTAATGTTTTGGACTTGTATGATGCTTATTGCTTGGTTTTGAGGGGTTGCGTAATGCCCCGGTTTTGGGCCTAGCAGTTTGAGGTTTATTAGACAGTCTGGTGGAGCGAGTTAGGGATTTGAGTCGGATTCGGGAGTAAATATTTTTCGGTGAGATAAAAATATGGAAAATGGTTAAAATCATATTTTAATATATGAAAAATATTGGTGAAATCAATTTTGGAAAATGAGATTTGGAAGGGTGACATTTCGGTTAGTGACCAAAGTGTAAATTTTGAAAACTAATTTTAATTGTGTTTAAAAGGAAGAGGATCAAATTCTTAGAATCCTTAAGGAGCTATATTACCATGTTTTGGCTGATGGTTTCTCCCTTCAATTAAGTCATTTTAATCATGTGGTTTATAAATAATTAAAATAGTTTTGATATTAAAAAGTTAGTTATTGGGTTAAAGGAAAATTGACATAACTTTTCTCTGAATTTTTCTCTCCACTTATTTTCTGCAAAAAACTATTGTTTTCATCAAAATCAAGATGTGAGAGATATTTTTATGCAACGCCCCGGTTTTGGGTCTAGCGGTTTTAGGGCTGGTTAGACGGTCCAGTGGATCAGGTTAGAGATTCTAGTCAAATTCAGGAGCATATATTTTTCTAAAAGATAAAATTATGAAAAAAAATGTTTAAAAATTATATTTTATTATATTATAAATATTTGAGAAAGCAATTTTGGAAAATGAACCATGGAAGGGTGACATTTTGGCTAGTGACCAAAATGCAATTTTTGAAAACTGTTTTAAAAGGTGGCTATTTTGTAATGAGTCAAAACTTAGAATATTTAAGGAGCTATTTTACCACTTGGTCTAATCTGAGTATTCCCTTTAATTAGGATTATTTTAAAATGGTTTTAATTAAAAGAATTAAAAAAAGGGATTTAGTTAAAAAGGTAGTTATATTTCTAAAACTCATTTTGACGTAACTTTTATTTTCTCACATTTTCTCTCAAAACACTCTCAGCCAAACACTCTTTTTTTCCATCAGATATTTAAGGTAATGATCTTAATTTCTTTATTCATTGATTTGCTAAATGATTTTTAAATTATTTTCCACAAATCTTGTTGAATTTCTTTGCTTTTCAAGAGGAAAAACCATCCAATTAAGGGGAAACTCTTTCATTGGAGGTAAACTTCGTTCTCTCCTCTAATGAAAAGTTTTTTACTGAAATTCCCAAGTTCTTGCCTCTTTACATATGATTTTCAATAGGTTTTGAGTAATTAATTATGGATTTTAGCTTTATTGAGGTTTTATTGAAGAATCTTGTTATTTTCGATTTGGATCTATTTTTCAAGTGTTGTAGATTGATTTCGATCTTATTTTGTATGTAGTATAATGTGGATAAGTTGTTTTTAATAATAGAATCCCGAAATTGGTTGAATCTCTAATTGTTAGGTTGTTTGTTAAGGGTTTTGGGGTGTTTAAGGTGTTTAATCTTTGCTGGAAGTAAAAGGATGTTGGGAATGAGTTTTTAGATATTAATTGATGAAGTTTGATGTTTTAAATCGTTATTATATGGCTGGGTTAAGATTGAGTAGTGTTTGAGGTTGATTTCGGTAAGTTTCGGATGAGTTTTGAGTGGGCCACTTGAGAGCTACGGGATTTTGGGTTGAAACAGGGTATTGGTGCATTTTGATTCATGTTTCCTCTGCCGAAATAGGGGATAATCAAGGCGTAGCATCTTGAGGTGGTTCTAGACTTGCCAGGAGCTTGTTTCGCGGTAGCAAGCAAGGCGAAGTGAAATCGGTGAGTGGAAATGATCTTAAAAGTCTTTCAAAGGTTTGAAAGTGGTTTTGGGAGTTTAGGATAAGTTTGAAACACTTACCTAAGCTCGGAAGTAAGTTTACCTCTTTTGCTATTCAATATCAGTTCGAATATGAGCATGTTTGACTCATGTTTTAGTCGTAAACATGGCTTGCTTTACTTACTGTTAATGCATGATTTTAAAGTACATATGCAGTAGCTTAAAGGTATATTTAATGCTAGTGAGCTTTGGTGTTTATTCCGGTTGGGAATGTGATATTGCTATGGCAATGTGATTTGCATATGTGGGGAATTTTGTGTAATGCATTATAAAAAGTGAGTAAATGGCTTTGAAAATGATATATTGGCTATGTGACAAGGTCAGAAAACATTCGGATATAGTTGGCTTGCCATAGGATAAAGTGCACTATAATATGGTTAAAAATCGATCGTGGGTTAAGAGTCTTTGAGGTATAGCGATCGGCTACCCGGACTATGTTGTTACCACTTGGGTTGAGCGGTCGGTTCCCCTTGCTGATGTAAAGCTTGTGGTCGGCAAGGTTGTAAAGTCATGCGGTTGGCATGGGGTAGTCTTGATGATGGTCGATCATTAAGGGATATCTGTGTATCCGATGTGTAAAGTTAACATTCGGTTAACTAAAGGTTAGCGGTCGGCTAATCACGGATAGTGGTCGACTATCCGGGGTCACTATAATTGCCAATATATGAGAATTTTAATGTTGAATCTATTTAAAATGCTTTGGGATTTAAGCATGGTTTTGTATATAATGCTTTGGGATTTAAGCATGGTTTTGTATACAATGCTTTGGGGTTTAAGCATGTTTTTGTATTTTGATGCTTTGGGATTAAGCATGTTGAATATATGTACTGATTAGCATATGGTTGATATGCATGTTTTGATTTGAAACTATTGGAACTTGCTTATGTCGTAAGCATGGTTTGAAAACAAGTGTTTGTTATCAAGGGTTTTTAAATGCATCATCGTTTAAGAGTATCCTCACTAAGCATGTGTGCTTACGCTTGCTTTTCTCTAATGATGCAGAGCACTAAAGCTTGGGGGCAACAAAGGCATGGATTAAGTGTTCCAAAGACAAGACTATTTGAGTATGAACTCGGTTTTAGTTTTTGGTTAATAAAGCAATGCGTTCGCCATGGATTTTGGGATTTGTAATTTAGTTTTCCTTGGTTTTGAGCATGTATAATTCTATGATTTTGGAGTGTGATTGTTGACATTTCGTTTATCATGCACCGTTACATATGGTTGATGTTATATGGTTACTTAGGTATGCATCTACATGGTTTTGCTCGGATGACATGTTTTGATTAACTAAACCAGTTGAGTATGGTCTTGATGCGTTCTTGGTATGGTGTTTTTGTTGTTAATTGTTTAGTTGGGCATTTTGGTATGTTTGGTGGTAAGTTATAAGGAGCATGCCTCTAGACCAATATTTTGGGTGGCATAATCTTGTGTTGTAGATGAACCTTGGTGTATGTGTAGTTAAGTGTGATGTTGGATGCTTATATGTGTATATGCAAGTTGCTAGGACCTAAATGCATCTAGGTTTGTGTGAAAAACCAGCTAAAAATGTCATTATAGGTCCAGGCATATCGAAACAGGTGTCCTCATACTGGTACGACTAGGCCATTTCAGGCATAGCGTTTTGATACGCGGGAGGGTATTTCGATACGGTCCTGCCTTTTTAGGCTTGATGTTTTGGTACTCGATCAAGTGTTTCGATACGGTCATCGGTATTTTTTTCAGGCGCACCGTACGCGAACAAGCATTTCGGTACGGATTTTAGCTACTAGAATATGAGTTTTTGAGAATGTATAGGCGTATCGAAACACGAGTACGTATACCGATACGGGTTCCATTAAGTTGGTTAATTTGGAATCTTGAAAGTTTCTAGTTCTTCCATTTTGGTCCTTGAGTCTCGGGAATACAATTGTACGAGTACGCATACCGGTACGGGTACGCATACTGGTACGGGTACCATCATGTTGGCATGTAAATAGACTAATTCAGGATTGGTAATCTTAAATTTAATTTTGGTTTTGTAATTTTTATTCTTTATGTTTTAGTCCCCAATTCTGTCTAGGATGCGATTGATTGTTCTTTTGTGGCTCGATTCATTTGAGTACTTACTTACTGTGAGTATGATCATGTAGGAATATTAATTTGAATTTCGACAAGATAAAAGAAAAAAATGGACCGACTTTTCGTAACCTCTCTCCAGTTTTCTTCGGCGAACCTAATGTAGCACTCTCGGTTCGGTCGTGCTTCAAGGCTAGGTCGAGGGGGTTACATTTGTTGGTATCAGATCCAGGTTACGAAAGGTTGGGATGTTGTTGTTTGGTTGTATATCATTGTTGGTTATGCACGGTGATTGTGTACATGTACGGTGATTGAATTACATCATGTTGGGGTATGAACTGGGAACACATTACCTATTACTGAGGTTTTAAAATGTTTTATATGATACTCTTGGATCCTTTGCCTTGTGTTAGCATGACTTTAATGTGTTTTGTTGCTTTTGTTAGCATGCCTCGACGTAAGATATGTTCTATGGCTGGTAATGCCAGAATCGGGCAGAATAACACTGAGGAAGAGAGTCCCACTAATGTTTTACCTCCTCCTAATCCGTTGGTTCCACCGGTTAATATTGGTGTGCCCTAGGCTCATCAAGTGCCGATATTTGGTGATCTGACTTTGTTAGTTCAGGTGATAACGAGAGCTTTTCAAGCAGCGATGACTGGAGTGCATGCGCAGGCGCTAGCACCTGCTGTGGCCGTTAACCCAGGGTTACCTTTGGAGCTTATCCTCAGTTTGAGAGGTGTTGAGTTTAAGGGTTTAAGCCCTGATACAGTCGAGAGTTGGCTGGAGAGTACGGTTCATATTCTGGATCAAATGGGCTGTAATGATGAGCGTAAGCTGGGTTGTACAGTGTCGTTGTTGCATGGTGATGCTTATCATTGGTGGGTGACCACAATTGCTAATTTCCCAGAGGCGGATGTAACTTGGGAGTTCTTTCGAAGATGTAATAACTCATTTTCGCTTGTAAATACATATTAGTATTGCATGTATATTTATTATATTATATGCATGAATGTTACTAATATATATATAAGGTGTGGTGTGCATGTATATTATAGGCTATGTATGTATACGTATTAAGGGTGTATGTATGTCGCGGACGTATCTATTTGGTACGAGTGTATTTGTTTAGTGTATATGGATGTTATGTTAATTATGTGTAGGATTATATATACGTATGCTAGAATGTTATATTAATTAATGTTTGTATAATATAAGTATACGTTTGCGTATGTATGTGTATTGCTATACTAATTATATTATTATTAATGGGCTGATAAAATGAAATAAAAAAAATTAATTAAATATATTAAACCCAAATAATAATTACAGTCCTAGTCCAAATATCATTACAAGGCCCAAACCCAAATCCTATCTAATTACAACTGTGTGTGCAGGTGGCTGTGGGCCGTTGGATCGAGATCTGATCCAACGGCCACGATCCAACCAAGAAGTCAAAAATATCTGCCAGCCGCGTGTTCCACACGTATGGACCGTTCGAGTGCCACGCGCGCGTGTGGTCCACGCGCGGACGTTTTGATATCCCACGCGCTCGTAAGATCCACGCGTTCTGACTCCTCGACTGCGGAGCTCCACGTGGCAAGTTCTGGATCCGTTTCATCAAATCGAGGCTTCATCCAGGCCGTTCGTCCTTCAAGCCATCTCGACCGTTAGATCAGATCTGATCTAACGAACGAGAACGCGTCTGGCCGCTGGCAGAACACCCATACCGCCACCATGCCGATATTCAACCACCGTGCTCAGAACATGCCAAAAACAACAAGCAACAAATTGTCAGTCCAGATCTGAAAAAGCAAGATGCAACTTGCACCAAAACAAAGACAAGGATATATATGAAACGGGGACTTTTGTAACGGGGGAGAGTTGTAACAGAAGAGTGGTAACAAAAGAGAGAGAACAAAAGGAGAGTTGTAACAGAGTGGTGGTAACAAAAAAAACAGAGAGTGTATTGTAACAAGTTTTTTCAGAAATACAAAAAAAGAAGCAACGCAAGTCCAGTGGTACTTTTCTTATTTGTTTTTTTTACATGCATATACAAACAGATAAACAAAAAAAAAAGAGAAGAAGTCTGACCGTCGCCGTCCGTGTGTCTCCCTTCCTCAGTGACAAGCCTTTCGGCTTCCCCAAGCCAGAGATGGTGAACTGAAGGAAGGGAAAGGCCCCTGGTAGTTTTGTTTTAGGTTTAAAAGTGTTTTTTTTGTTCGTATTTCCTAGATCTAGGGCGAATAGAGGTGTATCCTCTGAATCCAACCTCGGATTCGTGTCGAGGATGAAAAGGGGGTCATTTTGGTGTGTTTTGGAGGCTCGCCGGCCGCCGGATTCTGGGTTTTACAGGGGAAAGTTGAGAGAAAATGAAGAACGAGTTTTGGGTTATAAAACTGAAAATGAAACAAAATGACTGAAAATTGGTTTCGGTCTAAAAATAGGCCTTATATAGTTATTATTATTTTTTGAAATGGGTAAATCACACACTTAATCCCCCCGCGTTTCCAATATTTTCAGTTTTGTCTCGCCGCATGGTATAATTACAATCCCAGTCCCCCTGATATTTCAAAAGCTTACAATCTAGTCCCTAAATTATACTAATTCAGATTTTAAATGGTAAAATTACGCCTTTAACCATCCCGCATTTTTGAACTTTTCATTTTGAGTCTGCCCATTGGTCCAATTACAATTTTGATCCTTCTAGGTTTTGTTTGTTTCGCAATTTCGTCCCTAAATTACATATTATTGTTCTTTAATTTCTGCCACTGACTTTTATTTGTCTTTCATTTCGGTCCTGTTTTCTTTGTAAATATTCATGTTCGTATTATAATCGTATATGTTGATATTCTATTGTTTTATTTTATGTCCCTCGTATATGCCTCGTATTTTATGTTTACATGTATATGTGTGTTAAGCTTATAATAGTCATGCATCTTTTTATCCGGTTATTCATATTAAGCATGTTATGTTTTAGTTGATTCGTACATGGTATATTTTGTATTTTTGTATGTGTGTATGTTTTTTTAAGGATTGCATGCTAGTATATTTACTTTTGTTTGTATGATATATTGTCCCATATATGTTGAAATATGTTTTATTACTAGTATGCATGTCTTTTTGAAATATTTGTTCGTCTATACGTACTTATTCCTGCCTTGTTATTCTGACATGTTACAATTGTTTTTATCTATTATTTAGATTAATATGTATATATGCATGATCCAGTCTAATATATTATTTATGTTAGATTAGTATTCTGTTATGTCAATATTTATTGCATTTAAATATTTTGCCATGTTTTATATTTTTGCCACTAAGATTGCATATGATATATAAATTGTTAATGCGGTGCCCTTTTATCCGAGCATAAACGGGGCCAGTATCAGGTGTAGTGATAGTGGTTGGGCGTTTACTCTTGGATAACGGGGCCCTTAAAATTTATTCGCAATTATGACCGAATTTTAAAATAATCGTCACTCTAATCCGGAAAATCCAATATTAATAAAGCGGTAATTATTAAAGTACCAGTTTTGGGCGGTGTGGGGGTGCTAATCCTTCCCCATCCGTAACCGACTCCCGAACCCAATCTTTTTGAATCTCTGGTTTTATGGTGTCCGGCCTACCTAAGTGGCCGGTGGCGACTCCATTTTTTTTAAAAATGCGGTTTCTTTTAAAACCCCATGGAATAAACATTTTATATCCAAAAAAATCACAAACACCTTTCAAAAACACCTTCGAAAAAGCCTCGTTTTATTTAGCGATGAGAAAAAGAAAAGACATCGCTACAGATGGCGACTCCGTTGGGGACATTTTTTGTTTTTTCGAAAAAAAACAAATGAGAGTCAAGCTTTTAAAATAATTACCGCTTTACTAATATTGGAAGTTCCGGATTAAAGTGGCTATTAAGTTAACATTCGGTCATAATTGCGCGTTTATTTTATCGCATTTAAAATATGGCATATAAACCCGTTTTTTAAGTGGGGGGGAAACGCTAATGCTTTCGTGGAGATATCGTTCTCCCGTATGGTCCTAGCAAGTACCTTCGGGGCTCGAGTACCTTATGCTTTCGTAAGGATATCGTTCCTTAAATGACGGGCATAGCGAATGGGTCCCCCTGAATTGAACTCGATTGAAAGGAGCCTATAATGGGTGATGATCGGGGGCCTTGCTACTCTTAGTAGAGGACAGCGAGGACAATTCGGGTACCTCCTAGAACCAAAACTGCATGTAGAGAACACGTAGAAACCCACCCTGTTAGAATCATGCGGATAACCTAGGTGTCTTAGATGGAATGTAAATAGGATTGCCTTGTTTGCTTATCGCATTTAATTTGCCCTTTTATTATGTACTTATCATTTTTGTCCCAAGATCGACTTGTTTTCTTTTTGCTTTGTTTTTGCATATCATTGCATTCACATTACAGTGGGGCATTGATTCCCGAGTGATTTCTCCCGTAATAGAAGATTGTTCATGATGGACCAAAGGTTCTTTGACCTGAAGGAAGGGGGTCCAATTACAGAGTTCCATCCCAAGACTAGGACAGTGACAGCCGAAGAAGAACCATTCAAGGACACCAGAACAGATTCGGTAAGCAGTGTCGATTATGGGGACAAACAAGATGAAATACAAGAACTAAAGAAGCAGATGTCCGAGATGATGGACCGGATGAATGCCATGATGAAAGGCAAGAAGCATGTCGAACTCAGAAAAGATTCGATCAGGGAGCAGAATGCGGAACAGAATGGTCAGAATGTCAAAATAGACAACACCGTTAAATATAACAAATCGAATCCCTTTGTGATCAATCTCAAGAAGCTGACAAGTAGCATATCTGGGGAAGATACCCAGGTAACAGAGGCAAAACCAGGGGGAGAATCTAATGACATCAGAAGACATTATCCTATACCCATGAGATACACCGAGTTACTTTCGTTGCTTGTCAAAAGGAACCTTATCATATCAGTGAAGTCTGTACCAAGAAAACTTCCTTATCCGAAAGATTACAACAGTCGTGTCCGGTGCAGCTACCACATAGGCGATTCGAGTCATCACACTGAAAATTGTAGGGCCCTGAAGGGACGAGTTTGAGATCTTATCGAGTGGGAATTTTGGATTTCAAGACGGACAACCCCGATTCTTCACCAGCCCGTTGCCCGAGGGGCAAAGTCGAAGGAAGGTCAATACCGAGCCCAAGGTTGGGTAACACGTAAGTAGGTCACTCAAGCGGGATAAAGTTAGGAGTCAAGAATAAAAGCGTCTCAGAAGATGAACTTGCACACAAGCGCGACCAGCTCGAGCATGAGAGGCACAATCTGAGCATGAAATCAAAGAATGTACAAGACGAGTACCAGAAGCTGCACTTTGAATTTAAGAGTTTCGTGCGGGTGACACCGCGGAAGAGTGGGTCAATGGTATGATTCAGGTGAGGAGCGGTTGAACGTTGGAAGCGTAAATGCAAGAATAGTAAGAATAAAGTCGATCATTATCACGAAAGTCGGAAGAAGTCGAGGGCCAACGAGACTTTCTCCAAAATGAGTTGGAAAGCGCCCGCCATGGAAGATATCCACGAAATCAAGTCCGCACCAAGAAAGGAATGAATCACAAGCCTTTCAAATGGAAAACGCAGCACTCAAAGAACAGATAGTGAGGCTCGAGACTACTTTACAGACCAGTGAGATCCGTGCTGGGGCAATGACCGTTAAGCTACAAAAGGCCGAGCAAACAATACGGGAGAAAGACCGGGACATGAAGATGGTTACAACTCAAGCCCGACAAGTAGCTCAACAGGTAGCTGATTTAGCCGATGCAGCAGCACCAATAAGCCAGAATATGGATCCGGCATTGGACCGCGAAGGAAAACTGACATGACTGTTGAATGAGGTCAAGACATTAGGTGCCAGGGCTCACCGATATCTGTAAAACCCTAATACCGGATGTAATGAAACCTCTTGGTCTGAATGAAAGATGTCCTATAGGGACAAATCACTTGCGGAATCAATGCTTTATTGCATTCATGCATTGCATTTGCATCACGTTCTTTGCATTGTTTTATCATCGCATGGCACTTCATCATTTAATACATGGGGTTCGATGGCAGAATTAATCAAAAAATGGAACGAATTGAAGGGTCGAGGCTTGACCAGTTAGAAGAAAAAATCAAGAAAGAGCTTAAGAAGAAAGAGAAGATAAATGTTTTCAATACGAGGGAACTCTGCCTAGTCCCTAATTTGGTCATTCCTCCAGATTTCAAGGTTCCCGGATTTGCACAGTATGACGGAACCAGCTGCCCGAAGATTCACTTAACCATGTTTTGTAGAAAAATGGAAGGATACATGAAGAACGAAGAATTGTTGATCCACCATTTCCATGATAGCCTGACGGGACCAGCAGCAGTGTGGTATAACCGTTTGAACAGAAACCAAGTTAGGTCATGGGGTGACCTCGCTAATGCCTTTTCGGATCAATACAAATATGCTTTAGATTTAGCACCTTGTCAACAGTTTCTTCAGAATGAGAAAATGAGACCAAGTGAAAGCTTCAGGGAATATGCATTAAGGTGGCAATGTCTGGCGACCCAAGTCCAGCCCCCTATAGCGGAAGAAGAGTTGACTCCCCTATTTCATGCAACGCTTCCCTATCTCTTCTTCGATGTGATGTTGGAGAAATCGAGAAACGGATTCGAAGATTTCATGACGATTGGAGAAAGAATAGAATACGCAGTCAAAGAAGGAAAATTGGGCCTAAAGTCTAAGGACCGAATCGAAGATAAGATAGATAAGGATGGAGAGGTAAATGAGTGTTGTCTCCAGGGTTTGCGTGGCCGTAAAAGAAGGAGACTAACTGACAAATCGGGGTCATCAAGGAAAATTCCTCGGACGAGCGCAAATTTGGAAGTGTTTGGAACATCTATCTCAGACATTTGGCCTCATCTGGTAGAGGGTCACTATCTTGTTCCTAGGCCGATGAAGAGTGCACCTGATCTGTATGCCCATAGTTTTGACTCGAGTAGCACATGCGAATTCCATTTGGGGGCATCGGGGCATCCCACCAGAAAATGTAGACCTTTACTGGAGGAAATCAAGAAGCTGGTCAATGATGGAACCCTGACGCAAGAGCTGATCAAGTAGTGGAAGACCAAGGATGAGAAGCAAATCTACATAGTCTTTGAAGAAGCCATAGATGTCTCTACATTAAAATACCTTCTGAAGTAATACAAGGGATCAACTCTATGTGGCCCCATGTGGCAAAGATCTTTTGTGATGGGGCATGTTTGTTGATTTTTATTTTCAATAAAGAACACATTTAAGCAACATATAATGTTTTTGAAAGCACATAGATATTTTTTCGCCGTTGTAGGACTTTGGATATCAATTGCAAGATGTGACATTAGATAGATGTCGTGACAACGATGATGTGTGATCTTCCCCCACCGGACTCTGGTCAGCAAAGCGAGATTATTACTCTTTCGATGATATTCAAGGACAAAAAAGCTCTAAATGTCAACCATGTAGAGTTGCTTGAAATTGAAACTCTAGGCATAATCTTCTAGGTAGTAAAGAAGAAACAAAACAAAAAAGGAAGAGAAAAAGAAAAGAAAGAAAAAAGAAATGAAAATAAAAATAATAATAAAAAGTACTCCTATGTTCAAAACACAGTAATAGGCTTGTTCGGATAAGAGTATGGAAATTTTAGGGCACTCGCTGAAGGCGATAGGGTGGAGATATATCATCCAATTCAAGAAACCTTAGCTTCATGAGTGATGGTAATATTTTCAAATCGTGACTATGCCGAGTAACTTGGGGCAGTGTTGTTTGCTCCATCGTTGTCCTCAAGACAAAGGACTGTGACGAATTGATTTCCTCAAATAATGATAAAAACAAAAACACAAAAACAAAAAAGAAAAAAAGAAAATAGGCGATATCATGGGAAAAATCAAGACTCGCACCACCCAGAACTCTATTCCTAGAGTAATATTTCTGCGCTCAAGTGGTTATACAAGCCTATCCTTTTGGGGGCGGAGTAGATAATGAGAATTGAGAAAGAGTAGCACTCTGCAGCAACGCGGTAATCATAAGGATGAACCGAGTCACCAGGGAAGACTTCACATCTTTGAATTAACAAGTGGTTGAATCTAAGCCACTCTTGTACATGATATCCAGAGCTCCTATGCTGTGTTTTCAAAATCTTGTATGTTAATCTAAATGATACCCTTCAGTGGAACACCAATCAGCAAATTGACAAGTTAAAGCAACAAAAATTTCCATGTATTACTTCAGGGGTAAGATCTAGAATACAAGGAGGCAGATGCTATTGAAGCCCCTAACCAGAAATGACATCACAATATATAGAATGAAGATGATAACAGAGGTATAGGTGTCAGACAGCTCAAGAACAAGAAGTGAATTCCAGCCACGATGCCTAGTTTGGTTCAGAAAATGAAGGACGAAACATGACAAGAATGAGCTTACAAAGTGAGGGGACGGTAAAAAATAAACAGTGAGTCTCCAAAGAATTAAAGCACAGAGATCGATGAATGGTGCCCGTCAAGAGGCAACAAGAAGATCGAGGTTAAGAAGCATTTCGCTCACCCCGAGGATGAAATTAACAAATACTCAGAATGTTGGGTCAAAAGAACTGGAAGATAGCCGAGCACGATCGAATGGGGCAATACAGAACAGAAAGAATAGTAAGAATCTCTACACACGCATGATATAATGTTTGTTGGTGAAGCGCATGTAAAGAAGAAGAAGAAAGGCGGGTGCTCGTGCAAAAGAACAAGAGCAGATGCCCATTGAGCAAAATTTGACAGAAATGAAGATCAAAATTGAGCATACCGCAAAAGGAAAGGAAATAGAGAAATCAGAAGAATGACTTTTCAGGACATAAGATTAACAAAGAAAAAAAAAGAGGAGAAAGAAAGCACAACATTACATACATCATATAGATAGGGGCATGTCAATTTTGCTTGTTCCTAAACAGGTATTTGAAGAATTATCAAGAATTTACCAAAGTCCCAAAGAACCACAGACCATGGCGGCGTGATATCCGAGATGTTAAATCCGGGTCATCGATAAGTCCTTCGGGCACGATGTTAAGTCCTTCGAGCCATCGTAAGTCTTTCGGCGTGGTGTTAAATCGCCGGGCATGATGCGGCAAAGCATATCGGTGTGAGTCCCCATAGAACAATAGCCATATCGCGTCGATCCGGATGTTAAATCCTTCGGTCATGATAAGTCCGCCGGGCACGATGTTAAGTCGCCGGGCCATCGTAAGTCTTCGGCGTGGTGTTAAATCCTTCGGGTCATCGGTAAGTCCCGGGCATGATGCGGCAGCATATCGGCGTGAGTCCCCATAGAACAATAGCCATATCGGCGTCGATCCAGATATTAAATCCCGGGTCATCGGTAAGTCCGCCGGGCACGATGTTAAGTCCGCCGGGCCATCGGTAAGTCTTTCGAGCGTGGTGTTAAATCCTTCGGGTCATCGGTAAGTCCGCCGGGCATGATGTGGCAGCATATCGGCGTGAGTCCCCATAGAACAACAGCCATGTCGGCGTCGAGATCCAGATGTTAAATCGCCGGGTCATCGATAAGTCCGCCGGGCACGATGTTAAGTCCCGGGCCATCGGTAAGTCTTTCGAGTGTGGTGTTAAATCCGCCGGGTCATCGTAAGTCCTCCGGGCATGATGCGGAAGCATATCGGCGTGAGTCCCCATAGAACAATAGCCATATCGGCGTCGATCCAGATGTTAAATCCTTCGGGTCATCGATAAGTCCGCCGGGCACGATGTTAAGTCCTTCGGGCCACCAATAAGTCTTTTGAGCATGGTGATAAGTCGCCGGGCCATCGGTAAGTCCGCCGGGCATGATGCGGCAAGATATCGGCGTGAGTCCCCATAGAACAATAGCCATATCAGCGTCGGATCCGGATGTTAAATCCTTCGGGTCATCGGTAAGTCCCGGGCACGATGTTAAGTCCTTCAGGCCATCGGTAAGTCTTTCGAGCATGATGATAAGTCCTTCGGGCCATCAGTAAGTCCTTCGGGCATGATCGCGCGATCTTAGTAGCGTAGGTCCAAAAATGGCAATGACCTCGTAAAAAAAAAAAAGGAACCTGCATTTTCAAGCCCCAGTGAAAGGTTCCATAGAGGGAGAACCCTAAATCCAGAATCTCAAAAAGAACTCCCAGTCGAAGGAATTCACCTATGACACAAGGTTATATAGGAAACCTTTTGTGTCGAAAGCGAAAAGTCTTATATAGGAAAGGCTCCGATCTTCACTGTCTTAGAATGAAAGGTTCTATATAGGAAGAACCTGTAGCTCTGAGATTTCAGACGCCAAAAGTTCTATATAGGAAGGACTGATGGCTCCAGGGTTTGAAGACTAGCAGTTCTATATAGAAGGAACTCCCAGTCGGAAGAATCCATCAGCGGCGCAAAAGGTTTTATATAGGAGAAACCAGCGTTGAAGGCGAAGAGTTCTATATAGGAAGGACTCCAAGCTTTACTGTCTCGAAGTGAAAAGTTCTATATAGGAGGGACTCATAACTCGAGGCTTCAGAGCGAAGGGTTCTATATAGGAAGAGCCTGTAGCTCCAAGATCGGAAGGGTGACGAAGCTCTATATAGGAAGAACTTACGAGCCCAAGATTCAGCCAAGGAAGAGCGGAGATGTCCAAAAGAACACGTTTTCCAAAGCAACAAACAGGGAAGTCGATAAAAATGAGTGCTTATGAATCTTTGCTATGTTTCCCATTCCATGAGAACAAGCAAAGAGGGGCAACTGTAATCACTCATTTTCGCTTGTAAATACATATTAGTGTTGCATGTATATTTATTATATTATATGCATGAATGTTACTAATATATATATAAGGTGTGGTGTGCATGTATATTATAGGCTATGTATGTATACGTATTAAGGGTGTATGTATGTCGCGTACGTATCTATTTAGTACGAGTGAATTTGTTTAGTGTATATGGATGTTATGTTAATTATGTGTAGGATTATATATACGTATGCTAGAATGTTATATTAATTAATGTTTGTATAATATAAGTATACGTTTGCGTATGTATGTGTATTGCTATACTAATTATATTATTATTAATGGGCTGATAAAATGAAATCAAAAAAAATTAATTAAATATATTAAACCCAAATAAAAATTACAGTCCAAGTCCAAATATCATTACAAGGCCCAAACCCAAATCCTATCTAATTACAACTGTGTGTGCAGGTGGCTGTGGGCCGTTGGATCGAGATCTGATCCAACGGCCACGATCCAACCAAGAAGTCAAAAATATCTGCCAGCCGCGTGTTCCACACATATGGACCGTTCGAGTGCCACGCGCGGACGCTTTGATATCCCACGCGCGCGTAAGATCCACGCGTTCTGACTCCTCGACTGCGGAGCTCCACGTGGCAAGATCTGGAGCCGTTTCATCAAATCGAGGCTTCATCCAGGCCGTTCGTCCTTCAAGCCATCTCGACCATTAGATCAGATCTGATCTAACGGCCGATAATGCATCTGGCCGCTGGCAGAACACCCATACCGCCACCATGCCGATATTCAACCACCGTGCTCAGAACATGCCAAATACAACAAGCAACAAATTGTCAGTCCAGATCTAAAAAAGCAAGATGCAACTTGCACCAAAACAAAGACAAGGATATATATGAAACGGGGACTTTTGTAATGGGGGAGAGTTGTAACAGAAGAGTGGTAACAAAAGAGAGAGAACAGAAGGAGAGTTGTAACAGAGTGGTGGTAACAAAAAAAAACAGAGAGTGTATTGTAACAAGTTTTTTCAGAAATACAAAAAAAGAAGCAACGCAAGTCCAGTGGTACTTTTCTTATTTGTTTTTTTTTACATGCATATACAAAGAGATAAACAAAAAAAAGAGAGAAGAAGTCTTACCGTCGCCGTCCGTGTGTCTCCCTTCCTCAGTGACAAGCCTTTCGGCTTCCCCAAGCCAGAGATGGTGAAATGAAGGAAGGGGAAGGCCCCTGGTAGTTTTATTTTAGGTTTAAAAGTGTTTTTTTTGTTCGTATTTCCTAGATCTAGGGCGAATAGAGGTGTATCCTCTGAATCCAACCTCAGATTCGTGTCGAGGATGAAAAATGGGTCATTTTGGTGTGTTTTGGAGGCTCGCCGGCCGCCGGATTCTGGGTTTTACAGGGGAAAGTTGAGAGAAAATGAAGAACGAGTTTTGGGTTATAAAACTGAAAATGAAACAAAATGACTGAAAATTGGTTTCGGTCTAAAAATAGGCCTTATATAGTTATTATTATTTTTTGAAATGGGTAAATCACACACTTAATCCCCCCGCGTTTCCAATATTTTCAGTTTTGTCTCGTCGCATGGTATAATTACAATCCCAGTCCCCCTGATATTTCAAAAGCTTACAATCTAGTCCCTAAATTATACTAATTCAGATTTTAAATGGTAAAATTACACCTTTAACCATCCCGCGTTTTTTAACTTTTCATTTTGAGTCTGCCCCTTGGTCCAATTACAATTTTGATCCTTCTAGGTTCTGTTTGTTTCGCAATTTCGTCCCTAAATTACATATTATTGTTCTTTAATTTCTGCCACTGACTTTTATTTCTCTTTCATTTCGGTCCTGTTTTCTTTGTAAATATTCATGTTCGTATTATAATCGTATATGTTGATATTCTATTGTTTTATTTTATGTCCCTCGTATATGCCTCGTATTTTATGTTTACATGTATATGTGTGTTAAGCTTATAATAGTCATGCATCTTTTTATCCGGTTATTCATATTAAGCATGTTATGTTTTAGTTGATTCGTACATGGTATATTTTTTATTTTTGTATGTGTGTATGTTTTTTTAAGGATTTCATGCTAGTATATTTACTTTTGTTTGTATGATATATTGTCCCATATATGTTGAAATAAGTTTTATTACTAGTATGCATGTCTTTTTGAAATATTTATTCGTCTATACGTACTTATTCCTGCCTTGTTATTCTGACATGTTACAGTTGTTTTTATCTATTATTTAGATTAATATGTATATATGCATGATCCAGTCTAATATATTATTTATGTTAGATTAGTATTCTGTTATGTCAATATTTATTGCATTTAAATATTTTGCCATGTTTTATATTTTTGCCACTAAGATTGCATATGATATATAAATTGTTAATGCGGTGCCCTTTTATCCGAGCATAAACAGGGCCAGTATCAGGTGTAGTGATAGTGGTTAGGCGTTTACTCTCGGATAACGGGGCCCTTAAAATTTATTCGCAATTATGACTGAATTTTAAAATAATCGTCACTCTAATCCGAAAAATCCAATATTAATAAAGCGGTAATTATTAAAGTACCAGTTTTGGGCGGTGTGGGGGTGCTAATCCTTCCCCATCCGTAACCGACTCCCGAACCCAATCTTTTTGAATCTCTGGTTTTATGGTGTCCGGCCTACCTAAGTGGCCGGTGGCGACTCCATTTTTTTAAAAATGCGGTTTCTTTTAAAACCCCACGGAATAAACGTTTTATATCCAAAAAAATCACAAACACCTTTCAAAAACACCTTCGAAAAAGCCTCGTTTTATTTAGCGATGAGAAAAAGAAAAGACATCGCTACAGAAGAGCTTTTAAGAAGTACTTTGGTCATCAGTAGCTGGATGCGAGGAAATGAGACTTTATGTCCTTGGTTCAGGGCAAAATATCCGTGGTGGATTATGAGGTGAAATTTGTTCGTTTGAGTCAGTATGCTTCAGAGTTAGATCCGGATGATCTTGAGAGGTGCAACATGTTTCGCTATGGGTTAGTGAAGGATATCAAAAATACCTGTTGGCGGTGAACTATACAGATTTTGATGTGCTTGTAAACCGTGCTAAGGATATTAAGTAGTCCTTGAGGGTGTCAGGACAAGGTTTGGGCATGGTCTCGAATAAGCGAGGAGCTGACTCTAGCTATTTTGGGAGGCAAAATAGGAGGTTCCGAGATAAGAGGCACAAGTCAGATCGCAGGCGTGGTGGTGACCATGGTAACCTAGGTGTTCGTATTGTAGCTGAGTGTGAGTGTTGCGGTAAACGCCACACGGGTGAGTGTTGGGGAAATACCATGAGTTGCTGGATATGTGGATCTCCTGGTCACATGAAGCATGACTGTCTTTGTGCTGTTGGTGATGCACCGGTTCGGGCTGTTGTACCGGCCAGGGGCCGAGGCCTTGGTAGGGGAACTTTCAAAGGCGCGAGGATGGTCAGAGAGCTATGGCTCATGCTGTTGTTGTACAACCAGAGAATGGTGGACCGACACAGATCTATGCTCATCGTGAAGGGCGCAATGATCTGGATTTAATCGTAAGTACTTTCACTTTGCAATCCTTGTCGTTATTTTATTTGATTGATTTAGGGTTTACTCATTCATACATCCTGAGTGAGCATCCATCATTGTTAAATGTTCCTATTTAGATCTTGGATGTTGGTATGTTGGTAACTAGTTCTTTTAGGGAGACAGTTACAACTAGAAGGCTGTATAGGCGTTGTCCTTTGGCGGTGCAAGGTCATGAGTTTGCCGCATATTTGATGGAGTTACCATTCCATAGTTTTGATGTTATCTTGGGCATGGATTGGTTAAATGAGCACAAGGCGGTGGTGGATTGTGAGTCCAAAAGGATTTCTCTGAAGTTGGCTGATGATTATGAAGTCGTGGTAGTGGGTGAGAATGTAAAATTCTTGTCCAATGTTGTTTCGGCTACCCAAGTGGAGAAGATGATGTTTGATGGTTGCTAAGCTTATTTGGCTATTGTTATGAATCTGAAAGCCAAGGGTGTTCGGGTGCGGGACATTCGAGCAGTTTGTGATTATTCGGAAGTTTTTCCTGAAGAGTTGCCTGGTTTACCTCTGGATAGGGAGGTGGAGTTTCGTATTGAAACTTTTGAAGGTAAAACTCTGGTGTCAATTGCTCCTTATCGGATGGCACCGAAGGAGTTAAAAGAGTTGAAATCATAGCTTTAGGAGTTGTTGGATCATGTGTTCATTGGACCAAGTGTTTCACCTTGGGGTGCTCCGGTTCTCTTTGTGAAAAAGAAGGATGGATCGATGCGTTTGTTCATTGATTATCGTCAGTTGAATAAATTGACAGTGAAGAACAAGTATCTGTTATCGAGGATTGATGACTTGCTCGATCAGTTTTGCGGGGTAGTAGTGTTTTCGAAGATAGATTTAAGGTCGGGGTATTACCAGTTGATAGTTAAGGATGTAGATGTTCATAAGATGACATTTCGTACGAGGTACGATCATTACGAGTTTGGTTTCACAAATGCCCTGGCGGCTTTCGTGGACATGATGAATATAGTGTTTCATGAATACCTTGATCAGTTTGTGGTAGTTTTTATCGATGATATACTCATGTACTCTGGTACCGAGGAGGAGCATGATCAGCATTTGTGGACTGTGCTGCAAGTTTTGAAGGATAATCAGTTGTGTGCCAAGTTGAGCAAGTGCGAGTTCGGGCTCAAGGAGGTGATGTTTCTTGGACATGTGGTATCCGCGGAAGGAATTCGTGTTGATCTACAGAAAATTAAGGCTATTCTCAATTGAAAACAACCTAAGACTGTGTTGGAAGTGCGTAGTTTTCTTGGGTTGGCAAGATATTATTGCCGTTTTGTGGAAGGGTTTTTTAGTATTGTGGCTCTGTTGACAAAGTTGCTGCAAAAAATTGTTCCTTTCATTTGGACGGAGAAGCAATAGCGGGATTTTGAGAAGTTGAAGGAGGTTTTGACACATACTCCTGTGTTGATTCATCCTGAATCTGGGAAGAAGTTTGTGGTTTATAGTGATCCATCACATGTGAGTTTGGGTTGTGTGATGATGCAGGATGGTAAGGTTGTGGCCTATGCGTCGAGGCAGTTGAAGATGCATGAGCGCAATTGTCCAACTCATGATTTAGAGCTTGCGGCGGTGGTGTTTGCCTTAAAGATTTGGCAACACTATCTGTATGGAGAGAAGTGTGTGGTCTTTACGGATCATAAGAGTTTAAAGTATTTAATGTCTCAAAAAAATTTGAACCTTAGGCAACGAAGGTGGTTAGAGTTGCTTAAGGAATACGACTTGACAATTAAGTATCATCCTAGAAAAGCCAATGTTATTGCGGATGCATTGAGTCGTAGGGTGGCGGTTGAGCTTAGGGCAATGTTTACGAGGTTGAGTGTGACGCGGGAAGGTGGGTTGTTGGCTGAATTGAAAGTTAAGCCTATGTTGTCATGGTAGATTAAGGCTAAGCAACCATATGACGACTCTTTGGTTCCTCATGTTAAGGACATAGTAGATGGTAATTTGACAGATTTTCATTTTGATGATGATGGAGTTTTGTGCCTTAAGTGTCGGATAGTGGTGCCGAAAGTCCCGGAGCTTAGGCATACTATTTTGGCAGAAGCACATTCTAGTCCTTTTGCTATGCATCCTGGTGGTACCAAGATGTATCGTGATTTGAAGGAAAGGTACTATTGGGTTGGTTTGAAGAAGGATGTGGCAGAGTTTGTGTCTAAGTGTATGGTGTGTTAGTGGGTTAAAGTTGAACATCAGTTTTTGTCCAGATTGTTGCAACCGTTGAGAATTATGGAGTGGAAATGGGAAATAATCACCATGGATTTCATGTCAGGGTTGTCGTTGACACCGACTAAAAAGGATTCCATTTGGGTGATTGTCGACCGATTTACGAAGTGTACGCATTTTCTGCCAGTGCATACAACGTACACCTTGGACAAGCTAGCGGATTTGTTTATCTCTGAGATTGTACGTTTGTCGGGGTACCAAAGTCGATCATTTCAGATAGAGATCTGAGGTTTACACTAAGGTTTTGGTAATGTTTACATCAGGCTTTCGGTTCGAGGTTGTTTTTTAGTACCGCGTATCATCCTCGGATGGATGGGCAGTCTAAGCGTGTTATCCTGGTTTTGGAGGATATGCTAAGGTGTTGTATTATTGAGTTTCAAGGAACCTGGGAGAAGCACTTGGCGTTGGTGGAATTTGCTTATAATAACAGCTATCAAGCGAGTATACATATGGCACCATTTGAGGCATTGTATGGCCGGAGGTGTCGTACGCCCTTGTGTTTGGCCGAGGTAGGGGAAAAGCATGTTTCCTTGCCTCATGTGTTGAATGAAACATGTGATAAAGTTAAGCTTGTGTGTGAACGCTTGAGAGCGGCTGCGGATTGACAAAAATCTTACACGGATTTAAAGCGTAGGGAAATTGAATATGCGGTAGGCAATTGTGTGTTCTTGAAGGTGTCACCGTGGAAAAAGGTGATGCGGTTCAGACGTAAGGGTAAGCTTAGTCTGAGGTTTATTAGACCATATGAGATTGTGGAGCGATTTGGCCCTGTGGCTGATCGGTTGAGGTTGCCTCCCGAGCTTGAGAAAATACATGATTTGTTCCATGTATCCATGTTACGGAGGTATCGGTCAGATCCTTCGTATGTTATGCCGGTGGAGCAAATTGAGTTGAGACCGGATTTATCCTTTCATGAGGTGCCGGTAGAAATCCTTGATTCCGTCAGCAATGTCTTACGGGGTAAGACGATAGAACTAGTTAAAGTCTTGTGGCAACATCGAGGTGTCGAGGAAGCCACTTGGGAAAGCAAAGCGGATATGTTGGAGCAATTTTCGCATCTTTTTCCTCCAGGTAAATTTTAAGGGCAAAATTTCTTAAGAGGGGGAGAGTTGTAACACCCCGGTTTTGGGCCTAGCAGTCTTGGGGCTGGTTAGACAGTCTAGTGGATAGGGTTAGAGATTCGAGTCGAATTCGGGAGCAGATATTTTTTTGAAAGATAAAATTATGGAAAAATGTCTAAAAAACATTTTTTATTATATTCAAAATATTGGTGAAAGCAATTTTGGAAAATGAACCTTTAAGGGTGACATTTTGGCTATTGACCAAAATGCAATTTTTGAAAACTATTTTAAAAGGTGCCTGTTTTGTAAATAGTCAAAACTTAGAATCTTTAAGGACCTATTTTACCATTTGGTCTAATATGAGTATTCCCTTAATTAGGATTATTTTAAAATGGTTTTAATTAAAAGAATTAAAAAGGGATTTAGTTAAAAAGGTAGTTATCTTTCTAAAACTCATTTTGACATAACTTTTCTTTTCTCTCATTTTCTCTCAAAACACTCTCAGCCAAACACTCTTTTTTCCATCAAAGATTTAAGGTAATGATCTTAATTTCTTTATTCATTGATTTGCTAAATGATTTCTTAAATTGTTTTCCACAAATCTTATTAAATTTCTTTGCTTTTCAAGGAAAAACCATCCAATTAAGGGGAAACTCATTCATTGGAGGTAAGTTTCGTTCTTCTCTTGTAATGAAAGGTTCTTTACTAAAATTCCCAAGTTCTTGGCTCTTTACATATGATTTTCAATAGGGTTTGAGTAATTAATTATGGATTTTAGCTTTATTGAGGTTTTATTAAAGAATCTTGTGATTTTCGATTTGGATCTATTTTTCCAGTGTTGTAGATTGATTTCAATCTTATTTAGGATGTATTATAATGTGGATAACTTATTTTTAATAATGGAATCCTGAAATTGGTTGAATCTCTAATTTTGTTAAGGGTTTTTGGGTTGCTAGAAGTAAAAGGATGTTGGGAATGAGTTTTTAGATATTAATTGATGAAGTTTGATGTTTCGAATCGTTATTATATGGATGTGTTTAGATTGAGTAGTGTTTGAGGTTGATTTTGGTAAGTTTCGGATGAGTTCTGAGTGGGCATCTTGAGAGCTACAGAATTTTGGGTTGAAATAAGGTATTGATGCATTTTAATGCATGTTTCCTCTGGTTTTGTGTGGTTGAAATAGGGGATAATCAAGGTGTAGCATCTTGAGATTGTTCTAGACTTGTCGGGAGCTTGTTTCGCGGTAGCAAGCAAGGCGAAGTGAAATCGGTGAGTGGAAACGATCTTAAAAGTCTTTTAAAGGTTTGAAAGTGGTTTTGGGAGTTTAGGATAAGTTTGAAAATCTTACCTAAGCTCGAAAGTAAGTTTCCCTTTTTTTGTTATTCAATATCGGTTTGGATATGAGCATGTGTGACTCATGTTTTAGTCGTAAACATGGTTTGCTTTACTTACTGTTAATGCATTATTTTAAAGTACATATGTAGTGGCTTAAAGGTATATTTAATGCTAGTGAGCATTGGTGTTTATTCCGGTCGTGAATGTGATATTGCTATGGCAATGTGATTTGCATATGTCGGGATTTTTGTGTAATGCATTGTAAAATAGTGAGTAAATGGTTTTGAAAATGATATATTGGCTACGTGACAAGGTTAGAAAACATTCATATATAGTTGGCATGCCATAGGATAAAGTTCACTATAATATGGTTAAAAATCAATCGTGGGTTAAGAGTCTTTGAGGTATAGCGGTCGGTTCCCCTTGTTGATGTAAAGTTTGCGGTCAGAAAGGTTGTAAAGTCATGCGGTCGGCATGGGGTAGTCTTGCTGATGGTCGATCATTAAGGGAGATCCGTGTATCCGATGTGTAAAGTTAACAGTCGGTTAACTAAAGATTAGCGGTCGGCTAATCAAGGATAGTGGTAGACCATCTGGGTCACTATAGTTGCCAATATATGAGAATTTTAATGTTGAAACTATTTAAAATGCTTTGGGATTTAAGCATGGTTTTGTATATAATGCTTTGGTATTTAAGCATGGTTTTGTATATAATGTTTTGGGGTTTAAGCATGTTTTTGTATTTAATGCTTTGGGACCAAGCTTATGGAATATATGTATTGATTAGCATATGGTTGATATGCATGTTTTGATTTGAAACTATTGGAACTTGCTTAGGTCGTAAGCATGGTTTAAAAACAACTGTTTGTTATCTAGGGTTTTTAAATGCATCATCGTTTAAGAGCATCCTCGCTAAGAATGTATACGTACGCCATTTTTTCTCTAAAAATGTAGAGCATTAAAGATTGAGGGTAGCAAAGGCAAGGATTAAGTGTTCCAAAGACAAGACTATTTGAGTATGAACTCGGTTTTAGTTTTCGGTGAATAAGGCATTGTGTTCGCCATGGATTTTGGGATTTGTAATTTAGTTTTCCCTGGTTTTGAGCATGTATAATGCTGTGATTTTGGAGTGTGATTGTTGACGTTTCGTTTATCATGCCCTATTACCTATGGTTAATGTTATATGGTTACTTAGGTATGCATCTAGATGGTTTTGCTTGGATGGCATGTTTTGATGAACTAAACCGGTTGAGTATGGTCTTGATGCGTTGTTAGTATGGTGTTCTTGTTGTTAATTGCTTAGTTGGGCATTTTGGTATGTCTGCTGGTGAGTTATAGGGAACATTCCTCTAGACCAATCTTTTGGGTGGCATAATCTTGTGTTGTAGTTAAACCTTGATGTATGTGTAGTTAAGTGTGATGTTGGATGCTTATATGTGTATATGCAGGTTGCTAGGACCTAAATGCATCTAGGTTTGTGTGAAAAATAGCTAAAACTGTCATTACAGGTCCAGGCGTATTGAAATAGGTGTCCTCATACCTGTACGACAAGGGCATTTTAGGCATAGCATTTCAATATGCGGGAGGGTGTTTCGATACGGTCCTGCCTTTTTAGGCTTGATGTTTTGGTACTCGAGAAAGTGTTGTGATACGGTCATAGGCATTTTTGCCAAGCATACCAATACGCGAATAAACGTTTCCGTACGGATTTTAGCTACTGGAATTTGAGTTTTTGAGAATATATTGGCGTATCGAAACATGAATACGCGTACCGGTACGTGTACCATTAAATTGGTTAATTTGGAATCTTGAAAGTTTCTAGTTCTTTCATTTTGGTCCTTAAGTCTTGGGAATGCAATTGTATGAGTTGGAATGATTAATTTGGTCGGGAATTTATCATGTTGGCATGTAAATGGACTAATTGAGGATTGGTAACCTTAAATTTAATTTTGGTTTTGTAATTTTAATTATTTATGTTTTAGTCCCCAATTCTGTATAGGATGCGATTGATTTTTCTTTTGTGGCTCGATTCATTTGAGTACTTACCCGCTGTGAGTATGATCATGTAGGAACATTAATATACATTTAGACAAGATAAAAGAAAAAATGGACTGACTTTTTGTAACCGTTCTCCAGTTTGCTTCGGCAAACCTAATGTAGCACTCTCGGTTCGGTCGGGCTTCTAGTCCGGGTCGAGGGGTTACATTTTACTTATATTCTTAATTTGTAATTGATTCTTTAACTTTGATTTACAAAACCTCATTGAAATCTTGTGTTCCTAGCTTTAAATAATCAATTGAAGGTGGAAATCACACAATAAAGGTAAGGTTCGTGATCTCCTCTATTGAATGGTTCTGTAATGATATTCCCAAGTATTTGATCCTTGATTTATGGTTTATAATCTAATTTTTGTGTTTTTATATTGATTTAATTGGGTTAAGTTGATGAAAAAGTGAAAGATGCGTATTGGATCTATTTTTCCAGTGTTGAGGTTGATTTTAATCATATTTTGGATGTATTATAATGTTGATAATTTGATTTTAAAAATGGACTCCCGAAACTCTTGAATCCCTAGTTGTTTAGGTTATTAGATTTGGTTTTTGTGGAGTTGTGCCGGCTGTGTAGTTGCTGTAAGTATTTGGGTTGATGTTGATTGAAATGTTGAATTGATAGATTGGGATTGGGTTGTTTTTGGAAAGAGTTAGAAGATGTTTTTAGTTGTTGTGGTTGGGCAATTGTGAGAAGATTGTAGAAGTCTGTGTGGATTTGTTGTTGCGGTGTTTTGAATGCATTGAGATGCATTAATCCTCTGTTTTAATGTAGTTAAAACAGGGGAGATAGATCCGAAAGTGACCGGTGAAGCTTTGGAGGCTTTAGATGCTTATTTTCGTGTCAGCGAATCGAGGTTTTGCGTATAGGTGAGTGAGAACGTGGATTCCAGCTTTGGAATATTTTAAAAGTAGTTTATGGGAGTTTAAACTAAGCTTGAAATGCTGGTTTAAACTCAGAAGTAAGTATAACGTGGTTTTCTCTCTCGGTCGTACTATTTTGAATGGTTTTATGCACTTGTTTTGATTTACATTAAACCTACTATTTAAGCATGTTTTAAAGTATGTGAGATATTGTTTTGAGCATAAAATGTTGAAGGATGCACATGGTAAGTGATCCTTGTAAGTATACGGTTTATACGTGTAGTTAAAACATGGTTTGCTGCTTTGGAAAATGGTTTGGTTTAATGCTTGGAAAAACAGTGAGGTAAATGGTAAATGGTTAATTATATTGGCAAGTAATGTGGTTTGAAAATTGTTATCGGATATAGTTGGCCGGCCATAGGATTGATAATGCACTATAATAAGTCGCCTTGGAAGTTAAGGGGTTTTGATTTGGTGTACCGAAAACTCCATCCAAGTACCCTAATGGTCGAAGGGTTATATGGTACCGTAAACACTCGTTAGTGGATTAAACATCCAACCGATGAAAGGGGTTGGTGTCCCCGTGGGTTGCAAGTGTACCCGGTTGTTAATGTACCGCGATTGTGATTGTATCGCTATTCTGGTTGAGATGGCTTGAAGTGTTGCGAGGACACTTGTCTGAATCCGTGTATCCGATGAACTATTTTGGTAAAAGAACTTGGTTATGATCACTTGTAAGCCAATATAATTGTTGATGTATCATTGAAAGGTTTATGCTGTATAATGTGATTTATACATGTTACTCTTTAAACTTTGCATATGGTTGTTATGCATGGGAAGGCTTAAATTGAGGTTGAGTAATGGGACTTACTGTTGATTAATGATACATGTTGCATATGGTTTAATATGCAGGTTTTTAAAGATGTTAAGTGCATGGTTTTCAAGGCATGATAATGTTTTAAAAGATGATTGAAATGGGATTTCAATGTAATGTTAAGTAATGGTTTTAATGCATTGATGGTGTGTTGTTTGAGCACTCCTCACTAAGCCTAGTGTGCTTACGCTCTGTTTTTCCATCAATGCAGAGATTTAAGGTCTTGAAAGGTAGCAGGAAGCAAGGGATCACAACAATACTTGGTAACCAATGTATTTTTTGGATTAAACTATAAGTAAAAGGGCAGTGGGGCTTCCAATGTTGTTTTGGGAGATATTTCGTTAAACTCCCTATTTGAGCAAGTTTGTTTTCTTGGTCTTGGTTTGTAAATGGCCATTAATAATTGTTTGTGGTGATGGTTTGAAGTTTCATGCTTGACTTGATTGGTTTTCTAGGAAGCATGCCTCTAGATTTACAATTGAAGTATGATGCCTTGTGTTGATGTTGAAACTAGTTTGTTTTGGTGTGGTTTGTGTAACACCCATTAAAGATGTTACTAACTGATTTACACTGATTTTCATACTTGTATTTTTTATATTATTCTTGCTTAGCTAGTCCAGTGGTTGGCCCTTTCTCGGTTTCTACTAAATTACAAATCTGTCTAGAGTCACCTAGTTTCGACCCTGAATTGGTTTATAATATACTTTAAGTAGTTATTAGAATTAAAATTTAATTCAGGGTGAAAACTATATGAGCTGCCTAGACCCTTTCTTGATTTTAAAATAGCTACGTGATAAACAACTAACTAAGTTTAAAAATCGTTTGCAGCATCTTTTATAATATTCTTAATTCCTCAAACTAAATCATGTTTCTAGATCATACAAAATAGCTACTTATTTAATATCTATACATGCCCCACTAGACTAGGATGTGGTTATACTTACAGATAATGCAGGCTAACTTGATCCAACGATGTGCAGCTCCTCCTCTACTATCTAGTCTGAGGTACATACGTCTGATGCGAAGCACATGCTAAGTATAACTTAGTGAGGCATAATCATAACAATGTAAACAATGATTATTAATCTTTAATGTAGGAATAACCATGTAAGAAATTTGTACTACAATAATTATGTATTGTAAAATCTTATGGCCCAAAGTAAATATCAAATCATATAACAGAGCAATACAGTTCCTGCAAAATGGCAAAAAATTTCCAATTGTAGTCGATATCATTTTATCATGTATAGAACTACCTTACATGTATAGTTCATTAAACCAATAAAATATTCAAATCATAGGATTCGATTCGTCTTACTAGTCATGTGTACGATAAGCTTTTTAGCTTAACTACCTGGATAAATGCATTTCAAGTTTTACAGCCCAAAGTACAAAATCATGTGATGCTATGGTACGCGAGTCATCACGACACCGTAGTGGCTACGTCGTCGTAACGTTTGCATCACCTAAGCGACTGAGATGAGTACGTACTTGAGGACACTCTTTGCTCCTCATAATCAAGGAAGGTCTTTGCTCCTTATTATCACATTTTTTGTGCTATCAACACCAAAGTGTCTGAACAACGCTGTAGCGTCTAAGTCAACACCGAAGTGTCTAAACATCACCGAAGTGACTGAATGCACCGTAGTGCTAGGACGTAGCTACTAAGACCCTATGGATATCCAACTATACCAAGGATTCTCAAGTAAACCTATGGTATACGAGTCATCATAACGACTCCGTAGTGTCTGCAACACCGTAGTGTCTGATGGTGAGTACGTACTCAAGGATGCCCTTTTCTCCTCATTATAGCATCTTTTTCTGCTAGTCGACACCGTAGTGTCTAATCATCACCAAAGTGACTGCAACACTGTAGCGTCTGTTATCAACACGAAGTGTCTAGATCGCATCGTAGTGCTGGATTGCAGCTGCTATAACTCTATGGATATCCAATTATACCAAAGACTATCACACTAGTACTTGGGCATAACAATATAATATTTTCATATTTAATATCCAATCCTTCAATACTGTTATCCATAATTTGTTAATGGACAGTTTATATCCAAATATCCAAAATTCGAATTACCTTGAGTAAATCATTATGCTACAATCATTGTATCAATATGACATTCAATATTTCATGCTATTTGCATAAATAAGCCATCATACGTTTTTATTTATACCAATGTCGGTTCATCGCAAGTTGTCCTATTTATCAACATGTCATAAATACATATAATGTAATCACTCACATCACATATATAATAAATAAGTAAAAATGCACTCACCTGGTGTAACACCCTTAACGTATACTAATAGACCGAATATACTCTAAAGATGTTACAAAATTATTAAGAAAACTTGACTTGAATTTTTTTTTATAAATTGTAGTTTAACCCTTTCCAGTTTTGAATTTAAATCTACATTAGTCTATAGCAGCTAGTTTCGACCCTGAATTATTTTATAAAATTTATAAAAATGTTTTTGAAATAAAAATATTATTCAGGGTGAAAACTAGGTACCCTGCCTAGACCCTTTCTTGATTTTAAAATTATTAAGCGATTAGGGTTAAACAATATTTAATCATGTCATAAATCATAATTATTTGTAGTAAACCATATTCTATGTCCATTCATTCGTGATGATACGTAAACACATTATAAACTTAAGTTAACAAAATAGTTATACTTTAAACTTCATACATATGAGTACATGCCCACTAGACATCAAAATTATAACATAAAATGTACATACCGTGAACTACTACTGTAACTTGATTTAACAAAATACTACTCCTTCTCGCTACTTTACGTCAGAGAACCTACGTGTGAAATAAACAAACGCTAAGTACGGACTTAGTGAGGCATAACTTCATTTAACAAATATAAAGTAAGATAATACTTATCATATGATATCATATCAAGTTCTCTACCTAAATAGGATAGTACTATCAAGGTATTTCATAGTCACTAGATTTTCATGTACATGTCATAAGTTCCTAACTTACTCATGGTTCCAATACTCTATCATCATAAAATAAGTTATGCACATGATATGTTTTGAATACATAACATAATTCATATATATGATATAATTTACATAAGCAACATGATACACATACATGACATGATTCATATACATAGCATATTTCATATACGTGACATGGTTCATTTATCATTGCGCAAAGTACACTATATGAGACCGAGGTACGTTAGTCATCTTGATATGGCACCGTAGTGTCTAACGTTAACGTGAAGATGAGTACGTACTCGGGGACGCTCTTTGCTCCCTATAAACATGAAGCACCCCGACAGTGCACTCGGGCATAGTGGGCGTGGATCCCTAGGGTGCATGTGACATAATCATTTTGTCATAATATCTTTTTGATAACATGAACATGAGGTTGCAGCTACTAAGGACTCTATGGCATGCCAACTATACAGTGGACTCTCATACATAATACTTGGGCATTTCTTTTCATCTATTCATCATCATGATGAATCATATAAATAATCATTCATATCACATGCTTTATCATAAATATTTAAATTCATGGAAACATGGATTAACATACATACATATCATATATTACTATTTATAGCTAAGGTTGACTATTTTCTAGTCTTCCATTTTATAAATTAAACATGCAAATGCACTCACATGTTTTAGTGCAGTATAGCCTCACTAAGCCTTACTCACGATTCTTATCCTTCTGTTAGTCACTTGGGTCTCCTTTGTTTTCTTTTGAAACTGAATAAAACCAATCGGCATATACATCGCCATTCTTGTGTTCGATTTAAAACTAATACTGCTAATTTAATTATTGAACATGACTATTCGAATATAAAAAATTTCTTTCTCCTTCTTGTTGCTAAGTTTCAAACAACCCTTGGTGAAGATGACATGATTTTTTCTCATCTTTTACCTATTTAATCCAAGTGTCCAATTAAATGAATGTAATTACCATTTTGCCCTTTTATTATAATGGCCATGAATCAATCTCATAAAAATCAATGGATAAGATTTAATCCATGTGTAAATCTTATTCCAAAATTGCCCTCAAAGTTTCAAAATATTTCAAAAATGCCATCCATGGCAAATGTCCAATTTGCCCTCCAACTAGACTTTATTTACAACAAGACTTGAAAATTGCCATTCCATCACAATCTAACTAAATCTAGTTAGAATCCAACCAAAAGTAATAAAATATTTATAAAATAATATTTTATGAATTTTCCATAATTTCTTGGAATTGTCTTTAAAATTTTAGTTCGATCTGATATACTAATAATTACCAGAATATTTTGTCGGATACATTTCCTCTCAAAATCTTATCTCCACAATCCATTTCGAATATTATTGACTTAAAATGAATCCTTTTTGTCAGTCAAAATATTGAATATGGAACCTTCCCATTAGGTCACCCATCCTTATACTGCTCTGATTTGAGCACGCTTAACAAATTTGATTTGATCCAAAAATTTTATTAATATAAGCCTCGTACGAAAAATTCGAGTAACATGGAAATGCCACTCTCAGGGGTGAACTATTCATTTACGGAGTTAACTTACACAACTTTTAGAAATTACACTTTGGTCTCTAAACTTTTCCAAAGTTTACACTTTAACCCCTAAACTTTCAAAAATTACAATTTGGTCACTAGTCCAAAAAACTGGGATATTATAATTCCTCGCCCCTTAAGTAAATTCATCCTCGAATTTTCAACATACATTCCTTTCAAACAATTTTGGATACTACTTTTTCATTATCTCTTTGGTTTCCCAAGTGGCTTCCTCAACTTTATAGTTCCTCCAAAGGACTTTAACCAGTGGAATTTTCTTGTTTCTTAATTCTTTAACTCCATATGCTAGAATTTTCACTAGTTCTTCTTCACATGTTAGATCCGATTGCAGCTTGATTTTCTCAGGAGAAATTACATGTAAAGGATCTGATCGATACCTCCGTAGTATAACACGTCATGAATCTTACTCATATCTTGAGGCAATGCTAATTGGTAAGCCACTGGTTCCACTCTTTTCAAAATTTCACATGGTCCAATAAATCTGGGGCTAAGCTTTCCTTTTCGTCCAAACCTTAAAACTTTCTTCCAAGGAGAAACCTTTAGGAACACTTTTCTCCCACTTCATACTCAATATCTTTTCTTTTCTTATGCGCATAAGCTTTTTGTCGATCTGCTGTGGACTTGAGATTATGCTGAATAATCCTTACTTTATCTTCCATGTCTTGTGTTAAGTCAACTCCTCCAATATTTGAGTTATTCTGAGCATTTCGATCTTGCAACTCGAACCAATTAAGAGGAGTTTGGCACTTTCTTCCATATAATGCTTCGAAAGGTTCCATCTTAATAATTGCTTGATAACTATTATTATAAGCAAATTCAGCCAAAGGCAAGTACTTTTCCCATAATCTCGCAAACTCGATCATACAAGCCCGTAGCATATCTTCCAAAATTTGTATGACCCTTTCAGATTGTCCATCTGTTTGCGGATGAAAAGTTGTACTAAAATTTAATTTAGTACCCAACATTTCATGTAACGCACCCCAAAATCTCAATGTAAACCTTGGGTCTCTTTCTGATACTATTGATATCGGGACGCCATGTAGTCTTACTATCTCTCAAACATAGCGTTCTGCATATTTAACCAATGAAGAATCCATTCGAACTGGGATAAAATGAGCAGACTTTGTTAAGCGATCAACAATGACCCAAATTGAATCTTTTTTACTTGTTGCAACTGGTAATCCAGATATAAAATCCATTGTTATTCTCTCCCATTTCCACTGAGGAATAGAGATAGGTTGAAGCAATCCAGAAGGTACTTGATGCTCAGCTTTTACTTGTTGACATGTTAAGCACTTTGCCGTGAATTTCGAGATTGCTCTTTTCATACCTGGCAACCAATATCGAGTCCTCAAATCTTGATAATTTTTATTACTTCTTGGGTGCATAGTCAATGGACTATGATGGGCCTCTGATAAAATCTCTTTCTTCAGATTGTCATCATCAGGAATATATACTTTACCTCTATAATATAGACAACCATTATGCTTGATCTCATAATCTTGTACTTCTCCTGCTTCAGCTTGTCTTCTCCTTTCGAGACATTCTTCATCTGAAGACTGCAAATCTTTAATTTGATCCAATAAAGTTGGCTTTAATTGAAATTATGCTATTAAGGAACCATCTTGTCCCACCGATAACTGTGCATTCATCATGCGCAGAGCAGAAAATGTCTTCCGGCTAAGAGCATCTTCAACTACATTAGCCTTTCCAGGGTGGTAATCGATAACCACATCATAATCCTTTAAAAATTCAACCCACCTTTGTTGTCGCAGATTCAGATCCTTTGTGTCATTAAATACTTTAAACTCATATGATCCAAGTAATGTGACACTTCTCACCATAAAGATAATGTCGCCAGATTTTCAAAGAAAAGAATCACAGCTTCCATTTCCAAATCATGTGTTGGATAGTTCTTTTCATGAGTTTTGAGCTGCCTTGATGCATAGGCTACCACACGACCTTCTTGCATTAGCACGTAACCCAATCCACAATGAGATGCACCACTGTACAGAGTATATTCTTTTCCTAGTTTTGGCTGATTAAAGTTGGTGCTTCAGTCAAGACCTTCTTTAATCTTTCGAAACTTTTCTGGCACCTCTCTGTCCATACAAATGGAATACCATTTTGTAGCAGCTGGGTAAGAGGCATAGCAATGACGGAAAAAATCTTCACAAAGTGCTTGTAATATCCAGCTAATCCTAAGAAACTCCAAACATCATAGACATTTTTTTGTGCTTCCTGTTGCGTGTGATAAGTGCTACGCAATTGTGCAAGTATACACGTCGCAAGTAATAAAGTGATATGAGTATCGAGTATCGTCTCCACAGGGATTGGTTTGGGCCACTTTGCTTAAGTTACTGCACTATGAAAAGTAAAAACACAATTAAAGGATTAAAGGAGTTTAACTAATAACTAAACTAGAAAGCAATAAAGTAAAAGAAAAGATGAGATCGATTGAGAGAGATAGGCTAGGTTATCGTGAGTTGAGGTGTGATAGCCGATTGGATTGTCTTGGTAAAAGAGTGCACGGGCAACTCAGTTGTCGTGGCGACTTGCACAACGGGGTTGCCTTGGCAACTAATTGATGGTTGCCTGGGCGACTAGTTGGGCAACTACTTGGGCGATCGGGCAGCAACTTCAAGGTTGGCGGAGCGTTCTTTAATGGTTTCTTCTTATCCCTAAGTCGAAACTCTAGCTACTTGTGCATGCCTTGATAATACATCCCTGCGTGAATCAAGGGTGAACAACAACCAATCTTGCACTCCTCTTAGCCGTTGAAATCCTTAACTTATTCCTAAGCGGATTAATCTTCACCATCATTGGATTGAATAAAGATCATATTCATTCGTTTCTTGAATCTAACTCTCCCGATATTAGATAAATGGATGAAATCACGAGATCCTCTCCCAATTCACTCATAAACAATAATAAGAATCAAGAATGAATAAACCTTGAAATAGAAAAGTACAAACTCTTATTACCTAAACAAAAACCAATAGTTTCTCACAACCACAAAACACAATAACCATAGCCGATCAAGTTAGTTCATGGTTGGGTTCAAAAGATATACAAAGAATAATCCCCAAACCATGAATCTAATAGAAGCAAAGAAGAAGAAGAAGAAGTGAAATTCCCTAATGCTCTCTTGTCGAAATTTCCCCCTTGCTCTCCCTTTGGATTGTCGAAATCTCCTTGCTATTTATAGGGCTAGGCCAAAGTCCTTCTTTGAGGAGGAGTTTGAGTTGGAATTAAATTATCTTTAAAGAATATAATTCTTTATTATAATTTTATTCTATTAGAACTTCTCCTATCTTCTTGGAATTTAATTCTTCTTTAATCTCTGCATGGCAATCAAATTCCTTTGGGCTTGGGCCTTGCTCCATGTCATCTTGGGCTTGTAAAGTCATTAATTTCGACATCCCTATTGCATTTTTTTCTTTATCGACAAATGCCATGGCAACTGCTCAGCGTCTCCTTCATGCATTGCCCGGCAACTAGCTCAACATTGCTTTGGCAAGTGATCCTGCACATACACACACAAAAACACACCAAAGCAGCATCTTTTTCCACAAAAATCACCAAGTTATGTAATCAAGCTCAACGGTGGAAAGAAACATGAATTAATGCAGGAATGACTAATTATGCAACTATTATGAGCTTAAGTCTAACAATAATATGAGTAAAAGGGTAATAAAAATAGTACTTTTGAACACTTATCACGCCCCCAAACTCGAACTATTGCTTGTCCTCAAGCAATGCAAACTAACAATTACCTGCCAAGACTTTAATCATCAAAGACATGCTTCAAACTTGAATTCAAACCTCGGAACCGTGGCACAAAGTATGATCACCTTTTAATTTTTCGGATAGCACAAAAACTTACCCGGAACCAAACTATAATGCTCGTGACAATGTGTGTGCGTAGTTGTGTACAAGTTGATTTTCAAGATTCTATGTGAACAATAGGCTTTTATCAATTTAATTATCGGGGCATTTGTTTTTATTTTCACTAGAGCCAATTTCGGGCACCTCTAGCAAAGTAAGCTATTTCTCATTTTATTTTAGTCGACTAGAGCCAATTTGGGCACCTCTAGCGATTCTTTAATGTGCATTAACTACTAGAGCAGTTTGGGCACCTCTAGCAAGAAAGTGTATTTACTACTAGAGCAGTTTTGGGCACCTCTAGCAAGAAATTAACTTTTAATTTTCAATTTTAAATTTACCCAAATTTTAAGCAACCTAAGTTCACTAAGTTTCTTTGAATCAACAACCCACAACCGTGTAAAAAAATTCAGCATCATAGTAAAACTCTAAGTACTTTTCATGCAATCCTAAAATTAAAGGTTATTTCAATTAAGTACAGTGGCAAAAATTCATCATTGGATATTCAACAAGTCTTAAGCAATTAAATCAAATTAAAGGCATGGCAAGTAACATATGCAACCTATATGTGATTGCTAAAGATGAATGCAACTAAACATGAAACTAACTAGAAACCAACACCCCCCAAACTCGAGAGAAGCATTGTCCTCAATGCATGTAAGAGTGAAACAAAATTTAAAAGAAACTAAATGAAATGAGTTAGTCAGAGAGGTCGTCACCTCGATTGATGAGTTTCCTTCGTGCCGTTTGCTTGATTCAATTTTCGGTCAGTGGTTGAATGCTTGAGGCTGGTACCGCGTGAATAGCATTGCCTTGATTTGGTCCATTTTGCCGATGCAGGTTTACTTGCATGTGCATCGATAGTTGCCGAAGCCATTGTTGTTGCACAGGCATCGCTTGATTTCCGTTGTGGTTGTTGTGGCGAGTAGTCGGCAGTAAATTTCCTTATCATGGTGGTTGTGAGTCTTGTTGTGGAAAAGAAAATAAAGAAAACACGGAAACTAAAGATAATGAAGAAAAATAAAATATATCCTAAAAAATAAAAGAAAAAAATAACAAAAAATAATAGAACAAAATAGTTCAAAAAATAAAAATAAAAATAAATGTATCGGTAGTTGCCGTGGCGTCGAGGGTTGCCGAGGCATGCACATCCATGGTTGCCGAGGCGTCGGGGTTCCGAGGCGCACGTCCATGGTTGCAGAGGCGTGCATATCAGGAGTTGTTGCGGTGTTGAAGGTTGCCGTTTCGATACTTCTTATAGTCCATCCGCACCCTCCATCGGGTGATAATATTGCCCAAAAAGAGTTTGGCAAATGTGCTTGCCACTACTCCCTTTTGCGTTACCATGGTGGAGGTGTCTTTCTTCTTTGTTCGCTTGTAGTCCATGTATACTCTCCACCTTGCTACTATTCCTGAAGGCACAAATATATTAATAGGAAAAATTATATCCATTCTCAACCATTCAATTACCTCATTCTTGTCGACTTCTATCATGGTTGGATGTAGCCTTTGTTGTCGTGGCAATTCTTTGCTCAAGCCAATTGCCGTGACAATCAGTTGTCAAATTTTCTCTAAGTCAAGGGAAGAATCAATTTTTCAAGAGCTTTATGAATCCAAACACCTTTTTCTTTTGGCCTCTCAAACATCTCCATCAGTAGAGATTTTGATGGCTTCAAATCTACCAATCTCGGTTCCTCAAGACATACCTGCAATGGACAATGTGAGTTTTAAAGAATTCAAAAGGTTCAACTATTACCTGCTCATATTCCATTGGCAAAGTATTATCATCTCGTTGATCTTGCATGTGGTCGTGTAATTGTCGTGGCAATTGTAGATGAGAGCAATCTCTGATTCTGTTTTCAGCATCAACGTTGTAACCTTACGGGCATCGGGTTCCTCGAATTTGCTGTAGTATTGTTGTTCTCAGCTTCACTTTGAGTGTTGTCGCGGCATTGCTCTGTTCAGGCTCCTCAATCATTGCCGAGGCAATTTGTTGTTCGAGCCCATCATGTGTTGGGCAGTCTCTCTCATTGGCATCCTCTTGACTTTGAGGTTCTAGTTGTTCCTCACACATCGGAGAGATTTCTTTGTATTGCTCCTTATCCTCTTGCCTTGGGACGTCGGTATCCCTAGGAATGAATTGTTGGTGCATGTTATCCATGACATATGTGGATCTCCCGATTGATCTTCCGAATCCCCTAAGGTTGCATCCCACTGAGCTATCCTCGTATCCATAGATTTTGATAGTTCTCGAATCTCTTCAATTGATTCGTCAAGTTTAGCCAAGGAAGCTAGTAACGTTTCCTCCAAGGAATTGGAATGCTCTTGAAAAGGACTACATTGCCATGGCATATATCATTGTGTCGGCAAAATTGTTATGGTAAAAAAAAAAATTGAGCTTTTTGACCATACCATGAAGAATTTTGCTGTTGGTTCCCTCTATGGTCCTCCATGTAGTTATATGCACCGAAAATGTGAGGGCAATTTTCAAACACATGATGTTCTCCACACATAGCACAAGATTTTTCCATGGTATAAGTTCTTTGGGCTTTTCTCGGTTGGTATAGGTAATCATCAAAGGGTGCAAGGAACTCTTGATTGAATTGATTCATATCTTCCAACATCATCTCTCGAATAGATTGGTTTTTATTTCCCGACATGTTGATGTTCCTTAACTTGTAGCGCACCTAATTTTGTTTTTTTGATAAAACAAACAAAAAGAAAAGTTAGTAAAACTAAGAAATAAATGCAATAACAAAAACAACTAACACCAATTGAGAATCCCCGGCAACGGCGCCAAAAACTTGTTGCGTGTGATAAGTGCTACGCAATTGTGCAAGTATACACGTCGCAAGTAATAAAGTGATATGAGTATCGAGTATCGTCTCCCACAGGGGATTGGTTTGGGCCACTTTGCTTAAGTTCTTGACTTTGTGAAAAGTAAAAACACAATTAAAGGATTAAAGGAGTTTAACTAATAACTAAACTATAAAGCAATAAAGTAAAAGAAAAGATGAGATCGATTGAGAGAGATAGGCTAGGTTATCGTGAGTTGAGGTGTGATAGCCGATTGGATTGTCTTGGTAAAAGAGTGTGCGGGCAACTCGGTTGCCGTGGCGACTTTACAACGGGGTTGCCTTGGCAACTAATTGATGGTTGCCTGGGCGACTAGTTGGGCAACTACTTGGGCGATCGGGCAGCAACTTCAAGGTTGGCGGAGCGTTCTTCAATGGTTTCTTCTTATCCCTAAGTCGAAACTCTAGCTACTTGTGCATGCCTTGATAATACATCCTGCGTGAATCAAGGGTGAACAACAACCAATCTTGCACTCCTCTTAGCTGTTGAAATCCTTAACTTATTCCTAAGCCGGATTAATCTTCACCATCATTGGATTGAATAAAGATCATATTCATTCGTTTCTTGAATCTAACTCTCCGATATTAGATAAATGGATGAAATCACGAGATCCTCTCCCAATTCACTCATAAACAATAATAAGAATCAAGAATGAATAAACCTTGAAATAGAAAAGTACAAACTCTTATTACCTAAACAAAAACCAATAGTTTCTCGGAACCACAAAACACAATAACCATAGCCGATCAAGTTAGTTCATGGTTGGGTTCAAAAGATATACAAAGAATAATCCCCAAACCATGAATCTAATAGAAGCAAAGAAGAAGAAGAAGTCGAAATTCCCTAATGCTCTCTTGTCGAAATTTCCCCCTTGCTCTCCCCTCTGGATTGTCGAAATCTCCTTGCTATTTATAGGGCTAGGCCAAAGTCCTTCTTTGAGGAGGAGTTTGAGTTGGAATTAAATTATCTTTAAAGAATATAATTCTTTATTATAATTTTATTCCTATTAGAACTTCTCCTATCTTCTTGGAATTTAATTCTTCTTTAATCTCTGCATGGCAATCAAATTCCTTTGGGCTTGGGCCTTGCTCCATGTCATCTTGGGCTTGTAAAGTCATTAATTTCGACATCCCTATTGCATTTTTTCTTTATCGACAAATGCCATGGCAACTGGCTCGGCGTCTCCTTCATGCATTGCCCTGGCAACTAGCTCAACATTGCTTTGGCAAGTGATCCTGCACATACACACACAAAAACACACCAAAGCAGCATCTTTTTCCACAAAAATCACCAAGTTATGTAATCAAGCTCAACGGTGGAAAGAAACATGAATTAATGCATGAATGACTAATTATGCAACTATTATGAGCTTAAGTCTAACAATAATATGAGTAAAAAGGGTAATAAAAATAGTACTTTTGAACACTTATCACTTCCCACTCAAGAATAGCTGGTATTTTCTTGGGATCAACTCTTAGTTCTTCTAATGACACTATATGCCCAAGAAAAGTTACTTTTGATAACCAGAACTCACATTTCAAAAACTTGGCACATAGTTGCTTATCTCTTAAAGTTTGTAATACCACTCGAAGATGATGATCATGCTCAACTTCTGTCTTCGAGTATACCAAAATGTCATATATTAAAACCATGCCAAACTGATCAAGATAGGGTTGGAATACCTATTCATTAGATCCATGAATGAAGCAGGGGCATTCGTCAATCCAAAAGGCATCACTAGAAACTCGTAGTGTCCATAACGAGTTCTAAATCTGTCTTTGGTCCATCTTATTCTTTAACTTTAAGATGATATTTGAGAACACTGCTGGACCTCTAAGTTGATCAAATAGATCTTCAATCCTTGGTAGGGGATACTTTTTCATAATGGTTACTTTATTCAACTGCCGGTAATCTATACATAATCATAGGGAACCATCCTTCTTCTTCACAAATAATACCGGAGCACCCTATAGTGATACGCTCGGTCAAATATAACCCCGGTATAGCAATTCTTGTAATTGCTCTTTTAGTTCGCTTAACTCTGTATGCGCCATTCTATATGGTGCCATTGATACCAACTCAGTTCCGGGATAAACATCAATCTCAAACTATATTTCCCTATATGGAGGCAACCTTGGTAGTTCGTCCAAAAGTACGTTAGGAAACTCCTTTACAGTCAGGATGTCTTCAATCTTCTTAAAAGACTTTTGAGTATCCACCACATAAAACATACATGCTTCACATCCATTATATAACAACCTTTGAGCTGTTGTTGCAGAGATTACTGACTCTAAATAGTCAGTTCTTTCTCCTACAAAGATTACTTCAAAACCATTGGGTCTCTGAAGTATCAACCTTTTCTTCTTACATTTTACATATGTATCATACGCAGATAACCAATCCATTCCAAGAATGACTTCAAATTCTTGGAATTGAAGTTCCATTATGTTTACCGAAAACTTAATCCCTTGAATTTCTAGAGGACGATTCTTACATATTCTAGTCACTCGAGCACTATGTCCAAGAGGATTATTGGCAATAACATCACTAGATATTTTCTCCATATGAATCTTTCTTTTTTCTACTATTTTAGTGCTAATGTATGAATGAGTCGAACCTGGACCAATTAAAGTAAATACTAATTCACCAAAAAGTTAGAGTGTACCTGCAATAATGTCTGGGTCATGCTTTTCTTCACCCGTGCGAATATTGTATACTCGAGCTGGGGTCCCAAATTCTCTGTTTGATGCAACTTTAGAGGATCCTTGAGTCAATGTCATGTGTTGACCACCACCTTGACCTCGGGGATAAGCAGCTACAAATCTTTTAGACTGGTTCGATTTCTTTGCCTGCTCCTCTGGACAATCTCTGATAAAATGCGTAGTGCTACCACATTTGTAGCAGACTCCTGAACCCACTCGAAAAACTCCCAAATGCTATTTTCCACAGGTTTCACACTTTGGAATCGTAGGCTGTTCGATCTGGCAGTTGACGTCTGAGCACTTTGCCATTTATTTGATGAATGATTCTTTCAAGTGAATCCTGACTCATTTCTACCCTGAGATCGATTACTTCTACCTCGTTTAGATTGTGTTTAGTAAAAGTCTCACCATACCTATTAGAAGCTTGAGAAGACTGAGCTTTGACTCGTTCCATATAGGCTTTTTCCATAGCCTTCGCTCTATTCATAGCTTCTTGGAAGTTTGACAAATTCATGCCCAATAAATCTCCTTGGGCCTTGGGTGCAGCTTTTCTATAAACCAATCACATCTAGACTTTTTAGCCGGTATCAACTCAGCTGTGTACTAACTCAATCTATTAAAATCTAACTCGTACTCATAAACTGTACGAATATCTTGTTTAAGATCCAAGAACTACTGCAACATTTCTCTCTTGAACTGTTCCCCAATATACTTAGCTTTAAATGCCTTTTGGAAAAATGTCCAATTTATTTTAGCCGTGGCTACTAACTCCGTGGCATTGGACCACCAGATACAGGCATGTCCTCTTAGTAAGGAAACAGCTCATTCCAACATCTTTATGTTTAGGAAACCAAGCCCTTCCATTAAAATCTTAACATCATTTAACCATAGGTTGGCCGCCATCAACCCACCTTCTCCGTGAAACTCTGGGGCTCCGAGCTTTTTAAGTTCCTTTAACTGGCACGGGTGCCAGAGCTGGTACTAGTGCTGGGGGCTGAAGTCTATTTACCATAGCTTCAAGAGCTTGTACTAATGCCCCATATTCTTGTGTCGGAGCTCTTTGTTGCACCGATGGGTCTGTTGGGGCAGAAGCGAGAGGTTTTGCCTGCTGAACATCATTGCTCCCACTTTGTACCTCCCCCTGATCCCCGTGCTCTCTAGCTTGACGTGACCCAGCAATACTCGACATTATCGTATACTACGATAGCCTATTCATATATATAAGGAGCAAAATAAAGTTACACCGATAGTACATCAATAATATTGACATCCTAGGGGCATGTATTTAATAACAAATCACTTTTATCTCGATTTAACCTCCAGAATTGGCTAAACCTATAGCTCTGATACCAATAAATGTAACACCCTTAACGTATACTCGTAGACTGAATATACACTAAAGATGTTACAAAATTATTAAGAAAACTTGATTTTTTTTATAACTTGTAGTTTAACCCTTTCCGGTTTTGAATTTAAATCTACATCAGTCTATAGCAGCTAGTTTCGACCCTAAATTATTTTATAAAAATTATAAAAATATTTTTGAAAAAAAATATCATTCAGGGTGAAAACTAGGTACCCTGCCTAGACCCTTTCTTGATTTTAAAATTATTACGTGATTAGGGTTAAATAATATTAACAATGTCATAAATCATAATTATTTGTAGTAAACCATATTCTATGTCCATTCATTCGTGATGATACGTAAACACATTATAAACTTAAGTTTACAAAACAATTATACTTTAAACTTCATACATATGAGTACATGCCCACTAGACATCAAAATTATAACGTAAAATGTACATACCGTGAACTACTACTGTAACTTGATTTAACAAAATACCGCTCCTTCTCGCTACTTTACTTCGAAGAATCTACGTGTGAAATAAACACACGCTAAGTACGAACTTAGTGAGGCATAACTTCATTTAACAAACATAAAGTAAGGTAATACTTATCATATGATATCATATCAAGTTCTCGACCTAAGATAGGATAGTACTATCAAGGTATTTCATAGTCACTAGATTTTCATGTACATGTCATAAGTTCCTAACTTACTCATGGTTCCAATACTCTATCATCATAAAATAAGTTATACACATGATATGTTTCGTATACATAACATAATTCATATAGATGGTATAATTCACATAAGCAACATGATGCACATACATGACATGATTCATATACATAGCATATTTCATATACATTACATGATTCATTTATCATTTCCCAAAGTACACTATATGAGACCGAGGTACGCGAGTCATCTTGATATGACACCGTAGTGTCTAACATAAACGTGAAGATGAGTACGTACTCGGGGATGCTCTTTGCTCCCCATAAACATGAAGCACCTCGATAGTGCACTCGGGCACAATGGGCGTGAATCCCCAGGGTGCATGTGACACAATCATTTTGTCACAATATATTTTTGATAACATGAACATGAGGGTGCAGCTGCTAAGGACTCTATGGCATGCCAACTATACCGTGGACTCTCATACATAATACTTGGGCATTTATTTTCATCAATCCATCATCATGATCAATCATATAAATAATCATTCATATCACATGAATATGTAAATTCATGGCAACATGGATTAACATACATACATATCATGTATTACTATTTATAGATAAGGTTGACTATTTGCTAGTCTTCCTTTTTTTATAAATTAAACATGTAAATGCACTCACATGTTTTAGTCCAGTACAGCCTCACTAAGCCTTACTCACGATTCTTATCCTTCTTTTTGTCACTTGGGTCTCCTTCATTTTCTTTTGAAACTGAATAAAAGCAATCGACATATACATCACCATTCTTGTGTTCGATTTAAAACTAATACTACTAATTTAATTCTTGAACATGACTATTCGAATATAAAAAATTTATTTCTCCTTCATGTTGTTGAGTTTCGAACAGCCCTTGGTGAAGATGAGATGATTTTTTCTCATCTTTTACCTATTTAATCCAAGTGTCTAATTAAATGAATTTAAAATTCATTTAATTAGTGTAATGACCATTTTGCCCTTTTATTATAATGGCCATGATTCAATCTCATAAAAATCAATGGCTAAGATTTAATCCATTTGTAAACCTTCTGCCAAAATTGCCCTCAAGGTTTCAAAATATTTCAAAAATGCCATCCATGGCAAATGTCCAATTTGCCCTCCAACTAGACTTTATTTACAACAAGACTTGAAAATTGTCATTCCATCACAATCTATCTAAATATAGTTAGAATCCAACCAAAAGTAATAAAATATTCATAAAATAATATTTTATGAATTTTCCATAATTTTTTGGAATTGTCTTTAAAATTTTAGTTCGATCCGATATATCGATAATTAACGAAAAATTTTATCGGATACATTTCCTCTTAGAAATCTTATCTCCACAATCCATTTCGAATATTATTAACTTAAAATGAATCCTTTTTATCAGTCAAAATATTGAATATGGAACCTTCCCATTAGGTCACCCATCCTTATACTGCTTTGATTTGAGCACGCTTAACAAATTTCATTCGATCTAAAAATTTTATTAATATAAGCCACGTACGAAAAAATCCGAGTAACACGGAAATGCCACTCTCAGGGGTGATCTATTCATTTACGGGTTAACATATACAACTTTTGGAAATTACACTTTGGTCCCTAAACTTTTCCATGGTTCACACTTTAACCCGAAACTTTAAAAAATTACAATTTGGTTACTCTTCCAAAAAATTGTGATATTACACTGGGCCATTCATGGTATTAGCCTCACTAAGCTATTTCAATACTTTTTCCTTGCTTTTCTTTGACCTGGTACCCTTAGCCTCGTTAATAGCTGTACAGTACCATTTGAACATACATAACAATATTCATGTTAGATTTTTAATCTAACATTGCTTAACTATACTATACAAGTATAATTATCCGAAAATAAAATATTTCCAAATATTTTCACTTTTTCCTTTAATAATGCCCAATTGTTCATTATGGTCCCTAAAGACCATTTTGCACATTTTACAATTTATTCAAGCTCGAATCGCAGTTATTCAATAATTCCATAATTTTTCATTAACTTTTATTCAACACCTTTCATCCACTAACTTTTACCAAAGTGCCATTTTAGTCACTAAATTTACACATAAACTTGCAAACTTGTATCGAATAATTAATCCAACATTTCTATAATTTTTCACACATTTTCCCCTACTTTTAGTCCCAAATTGAATTGGTCCTTGAACTTACTAGGGTTGTTGAAATGGTCTCTTGCCATTTCCTTTCTTGTCAATTTAGTCCCTTGGATTCTAATTTCAATTCAACTTCATACAACATATTCGAATCATAAAATCTCATAATCATAATTTTCATAAAATTTTCCCATTATTCTTCCATGTGGCCGAATTGGTCACTTAGCTTCTCTAGACTCATTTTTCATCCAAACAATATTCTAACATGCTCAAATTAATTTTTTCCAACATATATTCTTTATTTCCAAGAATTAACACTTTAAATCCCAATTTCTTCCTTTAAGCCAAATTGGGTGTCTAAACTTTTCAAGGACTCTATTTTAGTCCAAAAGCCATAATCAAGCTTCTAAGTTCATAATCCTTTCAAATCCATCACTAGGATAATTTTCACAATATTTCTCCAAATTTCCTCATGTATGCCGAAATGGTCACTTAAAGGACTAGTTGAGGATTTTTCATTCTAACATCAAAATCAAGCTTCTAATATCATCAATCTTTCACTTTCACCATCAATTTCAATACCCTAAATAAAATCCCAAATTCTAGGGTTAGGGTTTTTAACCTTAAACATGAAATTAATCACAATCTAAGCTTGATTTCATTTCTACAACACTTGATTTGCATAAATCAAGCTTCAATCTAAACATGGAACATGAAACCCTATTTTCTCACTCTTCAAGAACATAATCAAATCTTCATAACTCTTGATAAAATTACTATCAAATGAAAGATAATTGAAACTAGATCAACTTTCAACCAAAAACATACCTTGAACCTTGTTCGGGAGACTTCAAAATTGCCTACGAAAATTTTGTAAATTTTCCCCTTTCTCTCACGGTATTTTCGAAATGAAGGAGAAAAGATGAACATATGTTTGTTAATATTTTATTAATTTATGCCACATGTATTGATAAATTGAATTTTTTATTCAATTTAATCCTTATTCGAAAATTAACCTCCAACTGAATCATAATTTACAAGTTGTCATTCTAGTTCAATTCCAACCAAATTCCATTCAACTCTAACCAAACTAGAGTAATGTTTTCACATGGGAAATTACCATATTGCCCATGGTACTTTCAAAATCGCCATTGTGACCAAATTACCAAAACTAGTCACTTAAATCACTAATTTTGCCATTTTCTAAAAATCCAACTATTCTAGTTAGATCACTATCAACCAATTAATAATTTATATATAAAATAATATTTTATGAATTTCTTGTGACTTATGGAATAGAGTAATGTTTTCACATGGGAAATTACCATATTGCCCATGGTACTTTCAAAATCGCCATTGTGACCAAATTACCAAAACTAGTCACTTAAATCACTAATTTTGCCATTTTCAAAAAATCCAACTATTCTAGTTAGATCACTATCAACCAATTAATAATTTATTTATAAAATAATATTTTATGAATTTCTTGTGACTTATGTAATAGCCTCTGAAATTTTGATTCGATCCGATTTCCCGATATTCACATACTACTTCTACTGCGATTTCCCCTTCACCGAGCTATCAAATAAATTCTAAAAACTCCTTATTTCCATATCTAAAAAATAAAAAAATATTATCAAATAAAATATTCAATATTTATGAAATCAAACACTCGACCCAAATATACTGAAATTAACTGAAATCTTTATCGGATACAATTTCTCTTAATATTTCCTAATCGGCTATCCATATGAATAATATTAAATCGGACTGATTCCTTTTTATCAATCTCAAGTACTGACATGGGACCTTCCCTTCCACAATGATTTGTATCTTTTTAGGGTCGACATGGATCCCTTTGGTTAAAACAATGTGACCCAAGAAAACCACTTATGATAACCAAACTCACATTTCGAGAGTTTTGCATAAAACCTTTCTCTATTATATGGTAACTTTTCATAATTTTTCAGTTTGATTCGGGTATCCGAATTCCACTTAAATTTTGATTGCGATTTCCCAATATTTGAAATATTAGATCAAACCAGTAATTCCACATTCGGTCCACACCAATAGGTGCTCTATCTATTTATGAAATAAAACATCTAACTTTTTGGAAATTACAACTTTGGTACTTTCAAAATAGGTGCTCTATCTATTTATGAAATAAACCAGTAATTCCACATTCGGTCCACACCATATTGCCCATGGTACTTTCAAAATATTTCAAAATTGCCATTGTGACCAAATTACCAAAACTAGTCACTTAAATCACTAATTTTGCCATTTTCTAAAAATCCAACTATTCTAGTTAGATCACAATCAACCAATTATTAATTTATTCATAAAATAGTATTTTATGAATTTCTCGTGACTTATGGAACAGCCTCTGAAATTTCGGTTCGATCCGATTTCCTGATATTCACTTACTACTTCTACTGCGATTTCCCCTTCACCGGGCTATCAAATAAATTCTAAAAATTCCTTATTTCCATATTTGAAAAATAAATAATATTATCAAATAAAATATTCCATATTTATGAAATCAAACTTAAAATTTTGACTCAGTCCAAATATACTGATAATTACTCGAAATCTTTATCGGATACAATTTCTCTTAATATTTCTTAATCGGCTATCCATATGAATGATATTAACTCAGACTGATTCCTTTTTATCAATCTAATGTACTGACATGGGACCTTTCTTTCCACAATGGATTGTATTTTTTTAGGGTCGACGTGGATCCCTTCGGTTAAAACAATGTGACCCAAGAAAACCACTTCTGATAACCAAACTCACATTTCGAGAGTTTTGTATAAAACTTATGGGAAATTACAACTTTGGTCCTTTAACTTTTCATATTTTGACTTGTACCATACAAGTTTTGAAAACTTATCATTTTGGTCACTAAACGTTAACCATGAATTCCTAATCCAATTTTCCTTGGATTACTACCAAACTTTGCGAGTACCCTAATTTGCTTATCCTCTATCTCATGGTACTCTTAATTCTCAGAAATCCTTTCTCTAGAATCCATAATTAAAGAAATCCTAACTTTTGCATTTTTGTCATTTTAGTCGCTAAGTTAGCTTTTAAGCCCTTGTCTTAGTACTAAATGACCCTTAAATAGTACTGTAAATTTCAGGGTATTACAAATCTTCCCCCTTAAGAAAACTCATCCTCGAATTTTCAAGATATACTTGTTTTAAATAAATGTGGGTACTACTTTTCCATTGTATCCTTAGCTTCCCATGTTGCCTCTTCAACTTGGTGGTTGTGCCAAAGAACCTTCACCAACGGTATCTACTTGTTCCTTAATTCATTGACACCATAAGCCAGTATATTTACTGGTTTCTCTTTGTAAGTCAAATCTTATTACAAATCTATCTCCTTTAGTATAATCGTGTGTGAAGGATCCGATTTGTATCTTCAGAGCATCGAGACCTAGAAAAAATTATGGATTTTACTCATCTCCGATGGAAGAGCTAGTTGATACGCCACAGGGCCAACTTTCTTTAGGATTTCATAAGGTCCAATACACCTGGGACTTAGTTTTCCTTTGTGCCCGAAACATATTATTTTCTTCCATTTCTTGCAACAAATCTGGCTTAATCAGCTTGCAATCATATAACTCAAACCAATTTAATAGCGGTTTGCACTTTCGACCATAGAGGGTTTCATAGGGTGCCATCTATATACTTGTCTCATAACTGTTATCGTAGGCAAATTATGCTAGTGGTAAATACTTTTCCCATGATCCCTTAAACTCAATCTGCAAACTCTTAGCATATCTTTTAGTATTCGAATTATTCTTTTAGATTGGTCATCTATTTGAGGATGAAACACAGTACTGAAGTTCAGTCGTGTCCCTAAAGTTCTGTGTAGTACATTTCCCAAAATCTTGATGTGAACTTTGGATTTTGATTTGACACTATAGATATTGGCACTCCACTTGTTTCACCTTTGCTATATAGTCTTCATCTTGTTGTCGTAGATTCAACCCTTTCTGTGTCATCAAATATTTTAAACTCTTATGACCAGTATGCACGTGGTAGCATTCACCGTAGATATAATGTCGCCACACTTCCAGAGTAAAAACTGTAGCTGCAAGATCCAGATCACGAGTCAGATAATTCCTTTCATGTAGATTTAGTTGTCGGGAAGCATACGTGATCATCTTCCCATCTTGCATCAACGTGCACCCTATTCCATTATAGGATGCGTTACAGTACATAGTAAACTCTTTTTATGACTCTGCTTGTACCAAAACTGAAGCTTCTGTTAAAATTTTCTTTAACTGATCAAAGCTTTCTTGACACTTCTCAGTTCATACGAATGAAACATTCTTTCTCAATAGCTTTGTAAGTAGAGCAGCTATCATCGTAAAGTTGTTCACAAACCTTCGATAATATCCAACAAGTCTCAAGAAACTGCAAACCTCGTTAATATTATTGTGAACCTTGCATCCCATATGCTAAGATTTTCATTGGTTCTTCTTCATATGTCAAATATCGGGTTGTAATTCAACTTCCTTTGGGTTTATAACGTAAAAAGGATCTAATCGATAACTTTGAAGCAAATTCACGTGAAATATATCGTGAGTCTTGCTCGCCTCTGAAGGTAAAGTTAATTAATAAGTTATTTGTCCATCTCTATTAAGAGTCTCATACGGTCCAATGAATCTGAGACCAAGCTTTCCTTTTGACCAAAGCATAGTACTTTTTTTCAGATGAAATTTTCATACATACCTTTTTTCTGAATTTAAACTCAATATTCTTTTTCTTTTTTATCCACATATGCCTATTGTCGATTTGTAGCTGCTTTAGGATTATTTTAAGGAATCCTCACTTTGTCTTCTATTTCTCAAGTCAGATCAACTCCATCCACTTTTGGATTATTCTGAACATTTCAATCCTTTTCCACAATCTTGTGTTTTCAATAATATAGGCACATAACTTATCTTCAAAGATTAGAATAGTCCAACGGGCTGTCCTTCTATTTAAAATTTCTTTCTTCATTTCATCATTATAAAAGTTTCCTTAATAGCAATCCATCATATTTGTTTTCATAATCTTATGCTTCTGTAGATTCAAGTTGTTTTCTCTTTTCAAGGCATTCTTCATCTCTTAACTTATTCCCATCATACTCTAAATTTTTCATATTTTTAGCCTCTAGCTTATCTTAAACAGGCTGTCAAATTACATCTGTAGTAATTTCCAACAATTTCATGTTTATCCATTTAACAAATACATATTCCCAGAATAAGAATACTTCTTCTTTTTCTAGCTTTTCATATCTGGCTATCTTAATTTATTAATAACAATCACAATTCTATTTAGTCATAAGCTTACCGTCCTATGACTACCCTTTTAACTTGAAATGTGCGTATGAGCCCTTACTCTCTAAATTTCTTATAACTTATGCTATTATAAGCGTAAGTGCAAATACAGGTGTTAGAGACTAACATCTTATAATTATTGTACCAGTTCTCTATTATATAGATAACTCATCATGGATAGGAGTTAACTACCATATTTATTTCACTATGTGGTATCCACTATGGGTCTTTTCTTAACCCTCAAATTTCTTCAACTGACAAAATCTATGAGTATCTTATTTTTCTTATAGCCATAAGAGTTTTATTCATCCTATTGAGGAGCTACATCAAGTTATGCAAGCAATGCATCAGTAACATTACATCCTAGGGGCATGTACACTTTATCAAAATTATATTGGACTCGATTTACCCTCCAGAATTGGCTAAATCTTTGCTCTGATACCACTAAATGTAACACCCATTAAAGATGTTACTAAATGATTTACACTGATTTTCAGACTTGTAATTTTTTATACTATTCTTGCTTAGCTAGTCCAGTGGTTGGCCCTTTCTCGATTTCTACTAAATTACAAATATGTCTAGAATCACCTAGTTTCAACCCTGAATTAGTTTATAATATACTCTAAGCAGTTATTAAAATTAAAATATAATTTAGGGTAAAAACTATGTGAGCTGACTATACCCTGTCTTGATTTTAAAATCGCTACGTGATAAACAACTAACTAATTTTAAAAATCGTTTGCAACATCTTATTATAATATTCTTAATTCCTCAAACTAAATCATGTTTCTAGATCATATAAAATAGCTACTTATTTAATGTCTATACATGCCCCACTAGACTAGGATGTGGTGATACTTACTGGTAATGCAGGTTAACTTGATCCAATGATGTGCAGCTCCTTCTCTACTATCTAGTCTGAGGTACCTACATGTGATACGAAACACACGCTAAGTATAACTTAGTGAGGCATAATCATAACAATGTAAACAATGATTATTAATCTTTAATACAAGAATAATCATGTAAGAAATTTGTACTACAATAATTCTGTACTGTAAAATCTTATGGCCCAAAGTAAATCTCAAATCATAAAACAGTGCAATACAGTTCCTGCAAAATGGCAAGAAAATTCCAATTACAGTTGATATCATTTTATCATGCATAGAACTACCTTACATGTATAGTTTATTAAACCAATATAATATTCAAACCATAGGATTCGATCCGTCTTACCAAACTTGTGTACGATAAGTTTTTAGCTTAACTACATGCATAAATGTATTTCAAGTTTTATAGCCCAAAGTACGAAATCATGTGATGCCATGGTACGCGAGTCATCACGATATTGTAGCGTCTACGACGTCATAACGTTTGCATCGCCGAAGCGACTGAGATGAGTACGTACTCGAGGACACTCTTTGCTTATCATAATCAAGGACGCTCTTTGCTCCTTATTATCGCACTTTTAATGCTAACACCGAAGTGTCTGAACAACGCTGTAGCGTCTAAGTCAACACCGAAGTGTCTAAACATCACCGAAGTGACTAAACGCACCGTAGTGCTAGGACGTAGCTGCTAAGACCCTATGGATATCCAACTATACCAAGGATTCTCATGTGAACCTATGGTATACGAGTCATCATAACGACACCGTAGTGTCTGCAACGCCGTAGCATATGATGGTGAGTACGTACTCAAGGACGCCCTTTGCTCCTCATTATAGCATCTTTTTGTGCTAGTCGACACTGTAGTGTCTAATCATCACCGAAGTGACTGCAACGCCATAGCGTCTGTTATCAATATCGAAGTGTCTGGATCACACCGTAGTGCTGGATTACGGCAGCTATATCTCTATGGATATCCAATTATACCAAAGACTCTTACACTAGTACTTGGGCATAACAATATAATATTTTAATATCCAATCCTTCAATATTGTTATCCATAATTCGTTAATGGACAGTTCATATCGAAATATCTAAAATTCGATTTACCTTGAGTAAATCATTATGCTACAATCATTGTATCAATATGCCATTCAATATTTCATGCTATTTGCATAAATAAGCCATCATACGTTTTTATTTTTACCAATGTCGGTTTATCGCAAGTTGTCCTATTTATCAACATGTCATAAATACATATAATGCAATCACTCATATCACATATATAATAAATAAGTAAAAATGCACTCATCTGGGCCATGCATGATATTAGCCTCACTAAGCTATTTCAATACTTTTTCCTTGTTTTTCTTTGATCTGGTACCCTTAGCCTCGTTAATAGTTGTACAGTACCATTTGAACATACATAACAATATTCATGTTAGATTTTTAATCTAACATTGCTTAACTATAGTATACTAGTATAATTATCTGAACATAAAATATTTGCAAATATTTTCACTTTTTCCTTTAATAATGCTAAATTGTACATACTGGTCCCTAATGACCATTTTGCACATTTTACAATTTATTAAAGCTCGAATCACAGTTATTCAATAATTCCATCATTTTTCATTAACTTTTATTCAATACCCTTCGTCCACTAACTTTTACCAAAGTGACATTTTAGTCATTAATTTCACACATAAACTTGCAAACTTGTATCGAATAATTAATCCAACATTTCTATAATTTTTCTCACATTTTCCCCTACTTTTAGACCCAAACTGAATTGGTCCTTGAACTAACCAGGGCTATTGAAATGGCCTCTTGCCATTTCCTTTCTTGTCAATTTAGTCCCTTGGATTCTAATTTCAATTATAACTTCATACAACATATTCGAATCATAAAATCTCATAATTATAATTTTCATAAAATTTTCCCATTATTCTTCCATGTGGCCGAATTGCTCACTTAGCTTTTCTAGACTCATTTTTTCATCCAAAAAACATTCTAGCATGCTCAAATTAATTTTTTCCAACATAATTCTTCATTTCAAAGAATTAACACTTAAACCCCCAATTTCTTCCTTCAAGCCGAATTGGGTGTCTAAACTTTTCAAGGACTTTATTTTAGTCCAAAATCCATAATCAAGCTTCTAAGTTCATAATCTCTTCAAATCCATGACTAGGATAATTTTCACAATATTTCTCCAAATTTCATCATGTATGCCGAAATGGTCACTTAAATGGCTAGTTGAGGATTTTTCATTCTAACATTAAATCAAGCTTCTAATGTCATCAATCTTTCATTTTCATCATCAATTTCAATACCCTAAATAAAATCCCAAATTCTAGGGTTAGAGTTTTTAACCTTAAACCTGAAATTAATCACAATCTAACCTTGATTTCATCTCTACAACACTAGATTTGCATAAAATCAAGCTTCAATCTAAACATGGAACATGAAACCCTATTTTCTCTCTCTTCAAGAACATAATCAAATCTTCGTAACTCTTAATAAAATTACTATCAAATGAAAGAGAATTGAAAATAGATCAACTTTCAACGAAAAACATACCTTGAACCTTGCTCGGGAGCCTTCAAAATTGCCTAGGAAAATTTTGTAAATTTCCCCCTTTCTCCCATGGTGTTTTCGAAATGAAGGAGAAGAGATGAACATTTGTTTTTTCATATTTTATTAATTTATGCCACATGTATTGATAAATTGAATTTTTTATTCAATTTAACCCTTATTCAAAAATTAACCTCCAACTGAATCATGATTTACAAGTTGCCATTCAAGTTCAATTCCACCCAAATTCCATTCAACTCTAACCAAACTAGAGTAATGTTTTCACGTGGGAAATTACAATGTTGCCCATGGTACTTTCAAAATCGCCATTGTGACCAAATTACCAAAACTAGTCACTTAAATCACTAATTTTGCCATTTTCTAAAAATCCAACTATTCTAGTTAGATCACAATCAGCCAATTAATAATTTATTCATAAAATAATATTTTATGAATTTCCCGTGACTTATGGAATAGCCTTTGAAATTTTGATTCGATCCGATTTCCCGATATTCACATACTACTTCTACTGCGATTTCCCCTTCATCGGGCTATCAAATAAATTCTAAAAATTCCTTATTTCCATATCTAAAAAATAAATAATATTATCAAATAAAATATTCCATATTTATGAAATCAAACTTAAAATTTTGACTCAGCCCAAATATACCGATATTAATCAAAATCTTTATCGGATACAATTTCTCTTAATATTTCTTAATCGGCTATCCATATGAATAATATTAACTTGGATTGATTCATGTTTATCAATCTCAAGTACTGACATGGTACCTTCCCTTCCACAATGGATTGTATCATTTTAGGGTCGACGTGGATCCCTTCGGTTAAAACAATGTGACCCAAGAAAACCACTTATGATAACCAAACTCACATTTCGAGAGTTTTGCATAAAACTTTTATCTATCATATGGTAAAATTTCATAATTTTTCAGTTTGATTCGGGTATCTGAATTCCATTTAAACTTTGATTGCGATTTCCCAATATTTGAAATATCAGATAAAACCAGTAATTTCACATCCGGTCCACACCAATAGGCGCTCTATCTATTTATGAAATAAAACATCTAACTTTTTGGAAATTACAACTTTGGTCCTTTAACTTTTCATATTTCAACTTGTACCATACAAGTTTTGAAAACTTATCATTTTGGTTACTAAACTTTAACCTTGAATTCTCATTCCAATTTTCCTTGGATTATTACCAAACATTGTGAGTACCCTAATTTTCTTATCCTCTATCTCATGGTACTCTTAATTCTCAGAAATTCCTTCTCTAGAATCCATAATTAAAGAAATCCTAACTTTTGCATTTTTGTCATTTTAGTTACTAAGTTAGATTTTAAGCCCTTATCTTAGTACTAAATGACCCTTAAACAGTAATGTAAATTTTGGGGTATTATAGTTTGACCCTTGAATATGTTGGGTGTGTGTTAGGGGCATGTTAGGATGTTTGGGTATGGTCAAAAGCATGTTAAACCAGCAAAAATAGACATTTCAGGTCCAGGCGTACCGGTACGGGTGTTCCTATTACGGTATGAGTAAACCATTCTAGGCTTAGCGTACCGGTACCCGACAACTGTTTCGACATAGGTCTAGGCAAATTTGGCCAGTGTTCCGGTACTCGGGGAGGCGTTTTGATATAACACAATATTCTCATGAAGGGCATTTTGATACACGGGGGCGTATCAGAATGAGTTTTGGTTATTAGAATTCTGGGGTTTTATAAGAATGAAGGCGTATCAAAACACCCTTGTCCGTACCGGTACGGTGGTAGTTAATTTGGTTATTTGGAATCTTCTGAAGTTATGTTTTCTTACATTTTGGTCCATGAATGTTGTGGTTGCCATTAAATGAGATTGGATGATCTTTTTGACTTGGTTTTTATCATGTGAGCATGAAACCTGCTTAATTAAAGGTTGGTAATATAAAAGTGAGCTAAGACCCAATAGTTTTCTAAAATTTCAATTTGGTCCCTAAATTACAATTACAGTCAATTAGATGCCCGATTAAGTTAGGTTTTCACCTGAGATCAGTATGTACATGTAGGACAATAATTATGCATCTAGACAAGACAAAAGGAAAAAATAGACGTGTTTCGAGTTATATCTTCACGGTTTACTTTGGTAAACCTAATATAGCTCGCTCAATTCAGTCTTGCGATTAGGCTAGGTCGAGGTGTTACATTTGGTGGTATCATAGCTAGGTTTACGATAATTGGGAGTTGGTATGATTGTTGTGATGCTACTATGAATTATAATATGATGTTTGATATGCACGACGGTTGTTGTATTCCATGTTGGGGGGAAATTATGGGAACCCATTAACTTATTGTTATAGTCTGAAATGTTATGATTTTGAAATGAGAGTTTTGGACCCTTGCTTGAAGCTGGCTTGACTATTTTTGATTTGAAATTATTATCAATATTTTAGCATGATGGGACCTAAGAGAGAGTTGCAATCTAGTACGATTGATGTTGCCTTTGGGCAGTGAGTTGAGGAGAGTGTTATTTCTCCTAGGCGTTTGTTACCCCGAAGTATGTACCACTTGCGCCAATCGGGCCAGTGTAGGGGAATGCGGTGCCATGATATAGGTGATATCCAGAGCTTTTTAAGCTATTGTTGCTGGAGCACATGTGTCTGTGCTAGCTATTAGATAAACGAGGTTGCCGTTGAAATTTCTCCTTGGTTTAAGAGGAGTTGGGTACCGTGGGTTATCACCCGAGGCATCTGAGGTGTGGATGGCCTATTATGTATGAACTTTTGGATCAAGTGGGGTATAATGACACCCGTAAATTGGGATGCGTTGTATCCTTATTGCATGGTGATGTTTATAGTTGGTGAACAACTGCATCTACGAGTATGAAACCCAATAACATGGATTAGGAGTTTTCCAAGTTGTCTTTAAGCAAAAGTATCTGAAAGTTAGATACTGGATGAAAAGAAACAATAGTTCATGGTTTGGGTTCAGGGTCATGTGTATGTGTCCTAGTTTAGGGTACAATTTGTTCGATTGAGCCAATATGCTCCTAAACTGGTACCGGTAGAGAAGTATCGTTGTGATTGATTCTGCTATGAATTGGTACATGATGTTAAGGTGTATATGTTGGCTTCTGACTGCACCATTTTTGACGTGCTGGTGCACGGGCGGAATATATTGAGCATAACTTGGGATTATCAGTTTCATGTGGGAAGTTCAGGCTCTGGTAAGAGAATTATAGATTCTGGCTCGGTAGTGTTTGATTTAAAAGGAATTGTGATAAAAGATGTCGCTCTGAGTTGAGGCGAGGTGATGATAGTGCTGGATGAAGACGCGGGATCAGAATATTTAGACTAAAACAATATGTAGTACATGTTGGGCATGTGGATCGTGTGATTTCATGAGGTAGGATTATCTACATTCGATATGTGGAGTGTAATCTCCTATGCTTGTTATCGTTAACATTTGTGGGAATTATGTTTTGAACGATCATCTCGTAAGTGATAGTTGTAGGAATACAGGTGGCTAGTTTTTTTGGTGAGTCGGTTGTTGTGAGAACGATCATCTTGAAGTTGCGGTTGTTTTGGTGGAGTTGCCGCTCCACGGTTTTTGATGTAATTCTAAGTATGGATCAGTGGCTAGAACATAGAGCTATGGTAGATTTTGAATCCTAGCAGGTTGCCTTGAAACTTGCTGATGATTACGAGGTGGTGATCACGGGCTTGAATGGTAAATTCTTGTTTAATGCTATTTCAGCGCTAGAAGCAAGTCGTTAGATGGATTTTGGTTTCAATGCATTCATAGCCTATGTTATGAATTTGGGGTCAAAGGAAGTACGCGCTCAGGATATTCATGCGGTATGTGAGTTTCAGGGTGTTTACGAGGGAATGGCCGGATTGGCCACTAGATTGAGAGGTTGAGGTTGGCATTGAGTGGTAAGAAAAACACAGCTCTGGTGTCGATTGCTCTCTGTGCATGGCTCAAGAGAGTTGAAGAGGTTAAAGATGTAACTTCAAGAGTTGCTTGATCAAGGGTTTATTATGCATAGTGTTTCGCCGGGGGTTGCGTCGGTGTCGTTGTGGAAAAGAGGAATGGTACGATGCGGATATGCATTGATTTTTGGTAGTTGATTAAGTTGATGTGTTGTTGATCAGTTTTGGTGGTTTGTAAGATTGGTTTGAGGGCCAAGTGTTATCATTTGAAGGTAAAGGATGTGATTTTGTTTAGTTTTGCCTTCCGTATGGAGTACGACAGTGTGAGATCTTGGTTATGCCATTTGGTTTGATCCATGCATCTGTTGCGTTCATAGTTATGATGAATTGGGTAGTCCCTAAGTTTTTGAGTCAGTTGGTTGTTGTATCTAAAGATGGTCTCTCATATGCTGAAGCACCGACAAGGGTTTTGATTGATAAGTATGAATGGTTTAGTGGAATTTTTTTGGGAGAAGTGAATGTTGCTCTTTAATTGGCAAGTATGAGTTTTGGAGATGTTGCAAAGAATTCTAGTTCTGAGAATGTTATTAGTAAGTGTGAACAGTTAACATGCACAGTGCAAAGCACTTATATGTATATGTAAATATGTCAATACATGCATACATTTGGGCATGACATTAGAGGTTTTGCACACATACACATAGACACCGATGATGGCATATAGGTAATCATCAATACATATGTTCACACTTACGAATGACTGATTAGAAATTAGTGGAATGATGTTGCAAGTAAGGTAGCGTATGTAGGTGGTTTTTGGTAATATGGTTCTTGGAGTTCTCAAGGTTTTAAGAGGATATTAAATTTTGGTTCTTGGGAGTTTGGCTTGCGCTACTTTTTGAGCAATCAAGGTTAGAGATAGCAGTTCGTGGGTTTGCTAGGTCTAGTTATTTAACATCGAGGTTGGTTGAGAATGTAGCATTGCATTTATTAAGTGTTTGTGATTTTTGTTATGTGTTTGTGAGTAAACCATGATTAAAAAGGTTTTAATTGAATTTATTAAGAAATTTGGAAGATCATGTAATAGATATGATTTGTGTTAGTTCTAATTGATTTAGATCACATTTGAGACATGTTTTAATGTTTCGAAAAGAGATTAATAAAAAGGAATACCGAAGCTAAGTGAATTGCTAATTTTCTATATTGTAAATAGTTAGATTTTGAAGTGTTCTTGGTGTTAAAAGGTTGCTGGAGATATAAGGTGGTTAGATTGATGTTTTTGGATGTTAATTTATGTTGTTAAGATGTTAAAATCGTTAGGTTATGGCTGGGCTTTGTTTAGGACGAGTTTGGAGGTGTTTTTAGTTGTTCTCGAAAGACGACTGATGGTTTTTAGTGAGGCAAAGTTGATAATAGATGTTGTTGGGATTAGAGATGCATATGTAATGCACTAATCCTCTATTTTTGTATGGGTAAAGTAGGGGAGACGGATCCTTCATCATTTGGAGAGGTTTCGGGGCTTCAAAAGGTTGATTTCGCATCGGCAAGTGGAGCTTTATGTTTTTGGTGAGTGGAAACATAGTTTACTAGTTTACAAAGGTTTGAAAGTGATTTTAGGAGTTTAGATTAAGTTTGAAACACATGTCTAAGCTCCGTAGTAAGTATTGGATGTTCTCGCTCTCGTTTTCAGTTTTGCAAAATATAATCTCATGCACATGTTTATGATTTGGATTACCTACTGCTATATGCATGTTTTGAAATGAAATATGATATAGATGATCATATGTTTTTTCTATATGAGTTGGGCAAATGATTTATGGAAAGGATTTTTAGAATGTGAAATGCATTATTTATTGCAATGAAGATTATTTGGTTTTATGCATATGTAAAATAGTGAGGTAATGTGTTTAAATAAATTATATTGGCAAGTGGCAATGATTAAATGTTATCGGATATAGTTGGCATGCCATAGGGTTTAAAGTGCATTATAATAAGTCGCCTTATGTGTGTCGAGGGGTCAATAGTGTACCATGCTCCACCATGAGAACCGCAGTGGTCGAGGGGTCAAGAGTGTGCCAATTCTCCCACTGGTGGATTTATACATCATAACCGTTAAGGGGTAGTAGTACCATTCTCCGTTTCGAGGATGTATGTTAAGTGGTCGAAGGAACAACTTGGGAAATCCGTGTATCCGATGTGTTTCTACAAATAGAATGAAATTGTTTTTTAGGTCACTTGAATACCAATATATGATTTAATGTATCATGAGAAATGGATTGTGTTTTGTATAATATGGTTTATACATGTGGTTCTCTTTAAGCTTGCTAATTTTGCGTTTTAGCATGATAAAGCTTAAATTGAGATTTATGCTAGAAATCCATGATACATGTGTTGCAAATGTTTAAATGTGCATATTTTGAGAAGACAATAGAAGCATGAGATCTTTTGGCATGAGAATCCATACTTGTTTGAAAACAAACGGTTTAAAATGCATTGATGAGTGTTTTTGAGAAACACTCACTAAGCTTTATTAGTTTATGCTCTCATTTCTCATCAAAGCAGAAAAGTAAGCTTTTCAGACAGCAAGCAAGCAAGAAGCAATCCAATGATTGGGCAATTACAAGTATTTTGGTAAATCTTATAAAATCATTTTTGGCTAAAATAAAATATGGAAAAATGTTAGAAAATACTTAATTAATATTTTATGTATTTTGGTAAATTCAATTTGAAGGAATTAAATCTGATTTTGGACATTTTGGTCCGGTGACTAAAATGAAAATTTTTCAAAACTATTTTTGGTGACTAAATAGTAAAATGGTCAAAACTTAGAATCTTTAAGGAGCTAATTATCCAAAAAATTTCATCAGATTTTCCCTTAATTTAGGCTATTTTAAAAAGGTTTTTAATTGGTTTTAATATTAAAATAAAATAGAATTAATAAAAAGGATTTTAATTACACATTCATTTTCTCATGCAACTAATTTTGCTCTCAACTTTTCTCTCAACTTTCTCAGCAGCTAAACTACCAATTCTTTTCCAAAATTCTCAGGAATCAATATCTTTTGAATTCTTTTTGATTTTCTACTTGATTCTTTTGGTTTCTACAACAAAATCTATTTGATTTCTTGAAGCATTCATCAAATCTTTTCCAATTAAAGAAGAAATCAACAATTAGAGGTGATTTTCATTTCTTTCCTCTAATTAAAGGTTCTTTAATGAAATTCCAAAGTTCTTGAACCTTTACAACTGAATTATGTTTTGGAATTATGATTAAAACATGAATATGACGATTAAATTGAGTTTTGATGTGAAAATTTGATAAACATTGTTTTGGATCTATTTTGTATTGAATCTAATTGATTTAGTTCTCTTATACGATGAGTTTTAATGTTGTAAGAAGTGAGTAATTAAAAAAATCCCGAAACTATGTGAATTGCTAATTTTCTAGGTTGTAAATAATTAGATTCTGAAGTGATCTTGGTGTTGGAAGGTTGTTGGAGGTATAAGGACGTTATAAAGATGTTTTTGGATTTTAATGATATTGTTAAGATGTTAAAATCAATAGGTTTTTGCTGGGATTTGTTTAGATAAAGTTTGGTGATTATTTCAGTTGTTTTATAGAGACGTTTGATGGTTTCTAGAGGGGCGATGCTGTGTTTTTTGGTTGCTGGAAGTTAGAGAGGCATGGAAGTGCATTAATCTTCTGGTTTTGATTGGGTAAAGCAGGGGAGTTGAATCCTTTAGCTTATGGAGAGGTTACGGAAGCTTCAGAGGCTTGATTCTTGCAACGACAAGAGAGATTTGGGTTTTTGGTGAGAAAAAACGCGTTTTACTACTTTTAAAAGGTTTGAAGCTGGTTATTGGGAGTTTAGAATAAGTTTGAAACACTTATCTAAGCTCAAAAGTAAGTATTGGTTGAGCTCTCTCTCGTTTTCGATTTTGCAAAATGCAATCTAATGTACATGTTTATAGATTTGATTACTTACTGTTATATGCATGTTTTAGAAATGAAAGATGTTGCAAATTGTAACCCCCTCGACCTGGCCTAGATGCCCGACCGAACCGAGAGTGCTACATTAGGTTTTCTGAAGCAAATCGGAGAAAGGTTACAAAAAGTCGGTCCATTTTTTTCTTTTGTCTTGTCTAAATGCAAATTAATATTCCTACATGTTTATACTCGTAACGGGTAAGTTCTCGAAGGAAATGGATCTCAAAAGGCAGCCAATTGCATCATATTCAAAATTGAGGACTAAAACGTAAATACTTTAAATTAAAAGACCAAAATTGAATTTAAGGTTACCAGTCCTCAATTAGTCCATTTACATGCCAAATATCAAATTTAAAGTCAATTTAATCATCCCAAGTCATACAAATGTATTCCCAAGACTCAAGGACCAAAATGAAAGAACCAGAAACCTTCATAATTCCAGAATAACCAATTTAACGACACCCATACTGGTACACGTACTAGTGTTTGTATACGCCCTTATGTTTTCAAAAACTCAGAATCCAGTAGATAAAACCTGTATCAAAACGCTTGATCGCGTATCGAAATGCCTGGCAAAAATGCCTATGACTGTATCGAAACACTTGCTCGAGTACCGAAACGTTATGCCCGCAAAGGTAGGCCCATATCGAAACACCCTTCCGTGTATCGAAACGCTATGCCTGAAATTGCCTGGTCATACCTGTACAGGGACACATGTTTCGATACGCCTAGACTTGTAATGACATTTTTAGCTGGTTTTTCACACAAAACTAGATGCATTTAGGTCCTAGCAACTTGCATACATACATATGATCATCCAACATCACATTTAACAACACTTGTACCAAGGTTCAACTACAACACAAGATTATGCCACCAAAAGATTAATCTAGAGCCATGCTCCCTATAAATCACCACCAAACATACCAAGATGGTCAATTAAGCATTTACCAGCAAGAACACCATACCAGCAACACATCAATACTATACTCAATAAGATTAGCTCATCAAAGCATGTCATCCAAGAAAAACCATCTAGATGCTTACCTAGGTAACCATATAACATCAACTATGGGTAACGATGCACGATATGCGAAACATCAACAATCAAGCTCCAAAATCACAACATTATACATGCTTAAAACAAGGGAAAACTGAATTACAAACCCCAAAAATCCATGGTGAACACATTGCCTTATTATCCAAAAACTAAAACCGAGTTCATACTCAAATAGTCTTGTCTTTGGATCACTACAACTTTGCCCTTGCTGCCAAAGCCTTAATGCTCTGCATCATTAGAAAAAAAAGAGCGTACGCACACTTGCTTAGTGAGGATGCTCTTAAAACAATAATGCATTAAATCCCTTGAAAACCAACACTTGTTTTCACACCATGCTTACGACCTAAGCAAGTTCCAATGGCTTCAAATAAAAACATCCATAACAACCATATGCAAACAATATATATATATTCCACACGCTTAATCCCAAAGCATCAAATACAAAACCATGCTTAAATCCAAAAGCATTATATACAAAACCATGCTTAAATTACAAAGCATAAAAAATAGGTTCAACAAAAGAACTTTCATATATTGGCAATTATAATGACCCCGGATAGTCGACCACTATCCTTGATTAGCCGACCGCTAATCTTCAATTAACCGACCGTTAAATTTACACATCGGATACACAAATCTCCCTTAGTGACCAACTATCATTAAGACTACCCCAAGCCGACCGCAAGTTTTACATCAACAAGGGGAACCGACCGTTCAACCTGAGTGATAACAACATAGTCCAAGTAGCCGACCGCTATACCTCAAGAACCCTTAACTATAGTGCACTTTATCCTATGTCATACCAACTATATCTGAATGTTTTCTCACCTTGTCACATAGCCAATATATCATTTACAAAACCAATTACTCACAGTTTTACAATGCATTACACAAAATCCCTACATATGCAAAAACAAACCATGTTTACGACCCAAAACATGAATTACACATGCTCATATCAAAACTGATATTAAAGAGCAAAAGAGGAAAACTTACTTTCGAGCTTAGGTAAGTGTTTCAAACTTATCCTAAACTCACAAAACCACTTTAAAACATTTGAAAGACTTTTAAGACCGTTTCCACTCACCGATTTCACTTCGCCTTGCTTGCTACTGCGAAACAAGCCCCCGACAAGCCTCAAACCACCTCAAGATGCTACGCCTTGATTATCCCCTGTTTCGGCCACACAAAACTAGAGAACACATGCATTAAAATGCATCCAACACTATATTCCAACCCAAAGTCCCGTAGCTTTCAAGATGCCCACTCAAAACTCATCTGAAACTTACCGAAATCAACCTCAACCACTACTTAATCTTAACACATCCATTTAAAAACGATTCAAAACATCAAGCTTCATCGATTGATATCTAAAAACTCATAGACAACATCTATTTACTTCCGGCAATGATTGAACACCTTAAACAACCAAAAAACCCTTAACTAACAACCTAAACAATTAGAGATTCAACCGATTTCAGGATTCCATTATTAAAAACAACTTCTTCACATAATAATACATCCAAAATAAGATTGAAATCAATCCACAACACTGGAAAATTAGATCCAAATCGAAAATCACAAGAACCCTCAATTAAACCTCAAGTAAGCTAAAATCCATAATTAATTAACCAAAACCTATTAGAAAACATATGTAAAGAGCCAAGAACATGGGAATTTCAGTAAAGAACCTTTCATTATAGGAGAAGAACAAAACTTACCTCCAATGAACGAGTTTCCCCTTAATTGGATGGTTTTTTCCTCTAGAAAAACAAAGAAATTCAATGAGATTTTTGGAAAACAACATGAGAAATCATTTAGCAAAACAATGAGTTAAGAAATTAAGATCATTACCGTAAATCTATGATGGAAAAAGAGTGTTTGGATGAGAGTGTTTTGAGAGAAAATGTGAGAGAAGAAAAGTTACGTCAAATTGTGTTTTAGAAAAATAACCACCTTAAAGATCCTAATTAAGAGAAAACTCAGATTAGACCAAATGGTAAAATAGCTCCTTAAAGATTCTAAGTTTTGAATCTTTACAAAACAGTCACCTTTTAAAAATAGTTTTCAAAATTTATATTTTGGTCACTAGCCAAAATGTCACCCTTCCAAAGCTCGTTTTCCAAAATTGCTTTCACCAATATTTTTAATATAATAAAATATGATTTTTGAACATTTTTCCATATTTTTATCTTTCAGAAAAATATCGCTTCTGAATCTGACTCGAATCTCTAACCCAGTCCACTAAACCGTCTAACCAACTCCAAAACTGCTAGGCCCAAAACTGGGGCGTTAAAACTCTCCCCCTCTTAAGAATTTTTGCCCTCAAAATTTACCTGGAGGAAAAAGATGTGGAAATTGCTCCAACATATCCGCCTTGCTTCCCAAGTGGCTTCCTCGACACCCCGATGTCGCCATAAGACTTTAACCAGTTCTATCGTCTTGCCACGTAGAACCTTGCTGCTGGAATCAAGGATTTCCACCGGCTCCTCATCAAAGGATAAATTCAGTCTTAACTCAATATGCTCCACCAGCATAACATGTGAAGGATCCGACCGATACCTCCGTAACATAGATACATGGAACACATCATGTATTTTCTCAAGCTCGTTAGGCAACTTCAACCGATAAGTTATAGGACCAACCCACCCCAGATCTCATATGGTCCAATAAACCTCAGACTAAGCTTATCCTTATGTCCAAACCGCATCACCTTCTTCCACGGTGACACCTTTAAGAACACATGATCGCCCACAGTATATTCAATTTCCCTATGCTTTAAATCGGCATAAGATTTCTGTTGATCCGCAACTTCTTTCAAGCGTTCAAACACAAGCTTAACTTTCTCATCCATGTCTTTCAGCACATGCGGTAAGGAAACATGGTTTTCCCCTACCTCAGCCCAACACAAAGGCGTACGACACCTCCGGTCATACAATGCCTCAAATAGTGCCATTTGTATACTCGCTTGATAGTTGTTATTATAAGCAAATTCAACCAACGGTAAATGCTTCTCCCAGGTTCCTTGAAACTCAATAATACAACACCTTAGCATATCCTCCAAGACCTGGATAACATGCTCAGACTGCCTATCCGTCCGAGGATGATGCGGGGTACTGAAACTCAACCTCGAACCCAAAGCCTGATGTAAACATCTCCAAAACCTTGATATGAACCTCAGATCTCTATCTGGAATGATCAACTTTGGTACCTTGTGCAAACACACAATCTCAGAGATAAACAAATCTGCTAGCTTGACCAAGGTGTACGTCGTATGCACTAGCAGAAAATGTGCACACTTTGTAAACCGATCAACAATCACCCAAATGGAATCCTTTTTAGCTGGTGTCAACGGTAACCCTAAAACAAAATCCTTGGTGAATATCTCTCATTTCCACTTTAAAATTCTCAATGGTTGCAACAAACCGGATGGAAGCTGATGTTCAGCTTTAACCCGCTGACACCATACACTTAGACACAAACTCTGCCATATCCTTTTCAACCCAACCCAATAGTACCTTTCCTTCAAATCACGATACATTTTGGTACTACCAGGATGCATAGCAAAAGGTCTAGAATGTGTCTCCGCCAAAATAGTATGCTTGAGCTCCGGGACTTCCGGCACCGCTATTTGGCCCTTCAAACACAGAACACCATCACCATCAAAAAAGAAAATCCAACGAAATACCATCCGCTATGTCCTTAACATGAGGAACCAAAGAATCATCAAACGGTTTCTTAGCTTTAACCATCTTTGACAACGTAAGCTTAACTTGCAATTCAGCCAACAACTTTGGCTTTTCCAAGATAATATTCAATTGTCAAGTTGTAATCCTTAAGCAACTCCAACCACGTTCATTGCCTAAGGTTCAAATCCTTTTGAGACATCAAATATTTCAAACTCTTATAATCCGTAAAGACCACATACTTCTTTCCATAAAGGTAGTGTTGTCAAATCTTCAAGGCAAACACCACAGCAGCAAGCTCCAAATCATGAGTTTGATAATTTCGCTCATAAACCTTCAACTGCCTCGATGCATAGGCCACAACCTTTCCATCCTACATCAGCACGCAACCCAAACCAACATGCGATGCATCACTATAAACCACAAACACATTCCCAGATTCTGGTTGAATCAACACAAGAGCATGCGTCAAAACCTCCTTCAACTTCTTAAAACCCCGATGTTGCTTCTCCGTCCAAATGAAAGGAGCACTCTTTTGCAGCAACTTTGTTAGCGGAGCCGTAATACTAGAACCTTTCCAGAAAACAACGATCATAACCTGCCAACCCAAGAAAAATACGCACTTCCGACACAGTCTTAGGTTGTTTCCAATTGAGAATAGCCTCAATTTTCTGTCGATCAACACGGATTCCCTCCGCATATACCACATGTCCAAGAAACATCACCCTCTTGAGCCAAAACTCACACTTGCTCAACTTAGCATACAACTGATTATCCTTTAAGACTTGCAATACCATCCGTAGATACTGATCATGCTCCTCCTTGGTACAAGAGTACATGTGTATAACATCGATAAAAACCACCATAAACTGATTAAGGTACTCATGAAACACTCTACTCATCATGTCCATGAAAGCCGTTGGGGCATTAGTCAAACCAAACAGCATCACAAAAACTCGTAATGTCCGTACCTCGTACGAAACACCGTCTTATGAACATCCACATCCTTAACTTTCAACTGATAATACCCCGACCTTAAGTCTATCTTTGAAAACACTGCTGCCCTGCGAAACTGAACGAACAAGTCATCAATTCGCGACAACGGATACTTTTCTTCACCGTCAACTTATTCAACTGACGATAATCAATGCACATACACATCGATCCATCCTTATTTTTCGCAAAGAGATCCGGAGCACCCCATGGAGAAACACTTGGTCAAATGAACCCATGATCCAACAACTCCTGGAGCTGCGATTTCAACTCTTTTAACTCTTTCAGTGCCATCCGATAAGGAGCAATGGACACCGGAGTTGTACCTTCATAAGTTTCAATACGAAACTCCACCTCCCTATCCAAAGGTAAACCCGACAACTCTTAAGGAAAAACTTCCAGATAATCCCAAATAGCTCGATTGTCCGCACCCGAACACCCTTGGCTTTTGGATTCATAACAGTAACCAAATAAGCTTTGCAACCAACAAACATCATCTTCTCCGCTTGGGTAGCCGAAACAATATTCGACAAGAATTTTACATTATCACCAACCACCGCAACTCCATAATCATCGGCCAACTTCAGGGAAATCCTTTTGAACTCACAATCCATCGCCACCTTCCACTAACAACGGACAACTCCTACACAACCTTCTAGCCGTAACCGTCTCCCCAAAGGAATTAGTTGTTAACACTTTATCAGCCTCCTAGAAATTACCCTCAAGTGTGGACTTATGTATGCATGATTCCTTATATGCCATTTTAAATGTCTATGCATATGGATGCAAAACCCCTAATGTCATGCTCAAAGACGTATGCATGTACTGACATATTTAAATATATATATAAGTGTTTTTGCACTGTGCATGCTCATATCCACACTTACTCGTAACATTCCTGGTACCAATATTCCTTCCATATAACACCCTAAATCGGGCCTAGAAAGGTTATCACTATCTAAGCTATTGACTAATTGAGTCATGTGCTATTCAATTGAAAGAATTAGGAGTATGTAACATGGAGCTATTAGTTAAATTTTTATAGAATTACCCTTATTAGACTAATTAAGTCTAGGATCAAATTGATATAAAAGGAAGAAAATATAGCTAATGTCTAAAGCGATTAAAATGTTAAGATGACCAAATTGAAACAATAATAAAACAATGAAATTGCATGGTAATTAGACCATTTAGTGGTAGTGGAATACATGTGGCAAGGTTAATACACATGTGGCAATTAAGGGTGTTGGCTGGCCATATTGTTGAAAGAAAGAGAAAATAAAAATTGAGTCTTCTTCAACCTTGCAATAGCTATAACCAATACTAGCAATTAGACAGAGAATAGAGAGAGTGAGCTGGTAACCATGGAAACATGAAGTTTTGGGTTTAATTGGGCAGATTTTGAATCTTTGTTTGAGTCTTCTAAGGAAGAAGAGTAAGTAATCTCACTCATTTCATTGATTTGAAGCTGAATATGAGAACTATATGTATATGAATTCTTGTTGTTTGAGTTGTGGTGCTTTTGATTGATTTTATAGTTATATTGTTTGCTGAAAATTTGTCATAGTTTGAATGCCAATATGTATATATATGGTTTAAGTTGTTAGAAAGATAATCAATGCTGGAAATTGTTTGGAAGTTGCTGGAAAATTAGGTACAAAATTGGTATGATTTGAATGTATCATGGCATGAAACTGTTTTGATCACATTGCTAGATAAGATTGTGAGAACATGCTTGATTTTGTATAATGCTTTGCTTTGATCACATTGATAGGTGAACAGAACTGACTTAGACTTGTATGAGTATGTATATAAGTTGAATTAACATGTTAGAAATGTCATCTAAGTGATTAAAGAAGCTTGAAACTTAAACTAGTGTAATCTGCCTAGAATACTCTATTCTGGGCAATAACTTTGAAAAACCACTATAAATTGTTCAAAAGGAATTTAAGGCTGGAAATTTTATAGATAATGACTTAACATGTCTAAATTCATTAGGAGAAAATAGAACTCAATTCTTGATTGTAAAACAGATTGTAGAAATGAAACACTAGGGACAGTGCAAAATGTCCAGTGTTGTAAATTACCTTGTCTTTAAACTAAAAACTATATTAATTGGGAAAGAATTAAAATACAAGGCCTATACGGTTAGAAAGATAATTAAGTTATCTTTACAACGGTATAAACCAATTGAAATTCTGGAATATGGAATGAAAGATATGAACATTTAAGCAAGTAATGCACATACTGTCAGGCAGTAGCAGCATCAGTTTAGATGTTATTGGTCTTGTATATGTGATGTGTTAACCTTGTTGCTATGTTGAATGATTTTGTGATTACGTGTTTTGATCTTGTCCTATCTATGTGATTTATTAGATCAAAGAGAGGACTTAGGAGAAGGATCTAAAGTCGAGCATTCAAGGGACAAGAAAAAGGGGATAGTCTTGCAAGACTAATTAAGCTTGGAGTATTGTGAGTGTAGTTTAATATAGGGTTAGGACTTAGGTCCTAACCAGAGATGCATTTCTACTTATTGTTATTTTATTCCATGTTAATATACTTAATTTAAGCTTGGTTGTGATGAAAAAGTAGAAGAACGATTTAAGCTAAAACTTGAGATCTAATTGAAACATGTATGTTGTTAAATTATCTAGGAAGAAAAGTGAAAACAAATGCTTGAACCTTGATGCCTTGATTGTGATCATTTCGAATGAGTGCCTAAATGTACTTTTATGATCTAATTACTTGTTAACATGATATAAATCATGAATTAAAGATCTTGCTTGACACCTAAGAGATGGCATATGTTAATTGCTTGATTGAATGACAAGATTGAATTGTAAAGTGTAGAGCTAAGGCTCATTTGGCCTAAAGGCTGTGTATATGAACATGATCTTGCAATGTATCACTTGAATTGATCCTTGAATAAGTTATTGCTTGACACAAACATGTAATACTTGAATAAGTGATTTATAATTGAACAAAGCCTTGGTTGTTAGTGGTCATATGTAGAAGGGCATGCCTTACAGTCTGGAGTTCATTGTGTTAGGGTGGACTATGGTCCAGGGCTAAGGCCCCTAATTGGTGACAGACAGAGGGTACGTGTGTGTGGTCTTTGGTGATAGTAAGAGGGTTGACCAGTACTACAGTACAGTACTACGGTACATCTTGTGGCGACAGTTGGTTGGAGACTCGATTACCTGGACAACTAAATACCAAAGGCATAAACTAAAGAAAGCAAATGAGAAAAAATTAAAGAATAAAGCTTACTTAATACATGAAACTTCATGATACTTAATTAAAGAATAAAGCTCATTTGATACTTGAATTATGTGATTCTTGAATTACTTGATACTTGAATCACTTGATATGTAAGCTTGAAATACTCGAATTGCTTGACATGTAATGCTTGATTTTTGACATAAAACTCTTGAAATGATAATTGCCTATGCTTGGACCTTGTATTGTATGACTTGCTACTTGGATTACTTGACATGTATTCTTGAAATGACAAACATGTAAACTTGAACTAATATGTACTTGATTTGAATTGAAATGTGTATATTGCTTAAGTATGTTATTTGACTTGAAATGAAGATTGAACTAAGCTTGAATTCGAATTGCTTCCAACCTTGACTAGGCTCAACTTAGCTAAGTGATATATGTCTTATAAATTGGTTAGAACTAGTTGCTACCTCACTAAGTACATATTTTGTACTTATCATTCTTGTTTTCATTCTTCCCAACCACAGGATAAAGGATTCGATCATTGCTTGATCCTGAAGCAAGATTTATTGAGCTCGAAGCAAGACACAAGCATAGCTAAAGTATGGTTCGTACTTGTTTTGTACTCCCCTAGTTGGTGGCACTTAGTTGTATATAATGTCTAGTGCATGCATTTTGAATACTTGATCTTTTATATATGTATATGATCTTGAGTGGGCCTACTATCTTGTGAACTTGGTTATTAATATAAATCAAGTAAAGAACTTAAATTCTATGTATTGTAAGTATTTTTTGTGCATATGGTTATGTATATATTGATTTTATCAAAGTAATTGATCTAGTCTTGTGCCATTCGAATGTCTTGTGAGTTAAGATAGTCTTGTATGATCATGACATGTTATATATGTATTTTATAATCTTGAATGGTAAATTCTGAATGGTAAGGTTGGCATATTGCGTGCTTGGAGACAAGGTATGTACGATTGAATGTTACATGTATCAAGTTAAGAAACAATGAAATGAAATGGAAGCATGTTTGTCCTTAAGCTATTCGAATGATGATGATTGTATGATAATGTTAATTGAAATTTTTGGTAACCTATAATGTATGTAAATAAGATTGATTACATGTTAAGTAATGTATGTTTGGTTACTTGTTAGTTAAGTAACTCATCTAATAGGGATGAGTTAGCCTATCCTTGCCTTGTTCATGCTTGAAATGTACATTAGTAACGCCCTCGAACCAGTTTGCTGCCAACCCGGGGTAGGGGGTGTTACATTCCAACTCTTCAAAAACACTCTAGCAACCCTCAAAAGCTGGTCAACACTCTTTCTCGGTACCATAGTACACGAGAACAGTACCACATAGATTATTACCCGAACCGGGAATTTCGAGAATACCCAACATGACATCTTCTCGAATGTCACTAGCACATTCGACGCTTCCACAAATGGCTATATCGGCCCACGATCTAAAACTAAACTTGCTCTAACCATGTCAGAGCCTCAGGAAAGAACTCTCAAGCGAACAAACTTCACCTCACTCAGCAACTGCTATGCCAGCATCCAAGATTACAGCCAAAATATTCAGCGACGATGCATGCTCACTTACGATATATGAATGAGTAGCCTCGAATTACTCAAAGAAAACAATGACAAAAATTGTAGGGTAAAGGTACCAGCGATCACATCAGTGTCATTGCGCCCCTTACTAGCATAATCCTGAATCGATTCACCATTTTTGGGTTGTACAACAACAGCCTGAGCCACAGCCCCCAGACCATCCTCAAGCCTCAAATAATTACCTCTGCCATGACCTCTACCCCTGGCCGGTGTAGCCACATGAACTGGTGTGTCTCTCCCCACACGTGAACAATCACGCTTCAAATGATTCAGCGACCCACACCTCTAGCAACACAAACTACATCTCCAGCATGCACCCATGTGGTGTCTACCACAACGCACACACTCAACTATGATACGAACTCCCAGATTACCATGGCCGCCCCGCCACCACGCTTATAACCTGACTTATGCCTCTTGACAGGAGACCTCATATTATGCTTCCCAGGGAAGCCAACATCAGCCACCTTTTTACTCACATCCACATTCACCTCCTGTAAAGACCCACCCGAGAACAAACCTTAATTGACCACCATAGAAGGTGTCAGTGCTTGCACTCGCACTCCAGCCACTGCTGCCTGAAAAGCTTCCATCACCGCTTGGAGCAACGGGGTCAAATCATCAAACACTGGCACTCGATGAGTATGGGGTACACCACCAGCCCCAACATCAACAGAAGGAACCAACAGAGGAGGAGGAGGTAAAATGTTAGGGGAATTCTTATCCTTAACGTTATTCTGCCCAATTCTGGCATTACCAGCCATTGAATGAGACTCACGTCGAGCCATGCTAACAAAAGCATCAAAACACATTAAAGCCAGGATAACACAAGGCAAAGGATCCCAGACCATCTTATAAAACATTTTAAAACCTTGGTAATAGGCAACGTGTTCCCAGTTCATACCCTAACCTAATGTAAAACAATCACCCTACATGTACACAATCACTGTGTATAACCAATAATGATTTACAGCCAAACAACAACATCCCAACCTTTCGTAACCTAGCTCTAATACCAAAAAATGTAACCTCCTCGACCCGACCTAGATGCCCAACCAAACCGAGAGTGCTGCATTAGGTTTGCCGAAGCAAACCGGAGAAAGGTTATGAAAAGTTGGTCCATTTTTTTCTTTTATCTTGTCTAAATGCAAATTAATATTCCTACATGTTCATACTCACAGTGGGTAAGTTCTCGAAGGAAATGGATCTCAAAAGGCAGCCAATTGCATCATATTCAAAATTGAGGACTAAAATGTAATTACTTAAAATTAAAAGACCAAAATTGAATTTAAGGTTATCAATCCTCAATTAGTCCATTTACATGCCAACATGTCAAATTTCAAGACAATTTAATCATCCCAACTCATACAAATGCATTCCCAATACTCAAGGACCAAAATGAAAGAACCAGAAACCTTCAAGATTCCAAAATAACCAATTTAACGACACCCATACCGGTACGAATACTAGTGTTTCGATACGCCCTTATGTTTTCAAAAACTCATAATCCAGTAGCTAAAACCCATAACAAAATGCTTGATCACATATCGAAACGCCTAGCAAAAATGCCTATGACCGTATTGAAACATTTGCTCGAGTACCGAAATGTTAAGCCTAAAAAGGCAGGCCCGTATCGAAACACCTTCCAGCGTATTGAAATGCTATGCCTGAAATGGCCTGGCCGTACCAGTACGGAGACACCTGTTTTGATACGCATGGACTTGTAATGACATTTTTAGCTTGATTTTCAGATAAAACAAGATGCATTTAGGTCCTAGTCACTTGCATACATACATATGAGCATCCAACATCACATTTAACAACACTTGTACCAAGGTTCAACTACAACACAAGATTATGCCACCAAAAGATTAGTCTAGAGGCATGCTCCTTATAACTCACCACCAAATATACCAAGATGCTCAATTAAGCATTTAACAGCACGAAGACCATACCAATAACACATCAATACCATACTCAACCGGATTAGCTTATCAAAGCATGACATCCAAGCAAAACCATCTAGATGCTTACCTAGGTAACCATATAACATCAACAATCATGCAACACCACCTACCCGGGTTGGCAGGAAATCGGTTCAATAGTGTTACTAACGTACAATACAAGCAAGAACAAGGCAAGAATAAGGCTAACTCATCCCTATTAGATGAGTTACTTAACTAGCAAGTTACCAAACATTTAAAAATTATCATGTAAGCAATCACCTTTACATACATTATAGGTTACCAAAAATTTTAATTATCATCATCATACAACATCATCATTCGAAACCACAAAGCAAACAAGTTTCCATTTTCATTTCATTGTTCATTAACTTGATTACATATACCATTTCATGCATAACCTACAAATCATGATCCATTGCACGTACCTTGATTCCAAGCAAGCATATGCCACCCTTACCTTTCGGCATTTACCATTCAAGCTTATAAAAGCACATATGACATGATATGTTCACACAAGACAATCTCATCTCAAGACATTCGAATGATACCCTATATATATTTATCCATATGTGCAGCTAAATACACTTCCATTACATAGAATTTTAATTCATTAATTAATTTACATTAACCAACAAGTTCATAACATGATAGGCCCATTCAAGACATATATACATATACAAGATTCAAGTGTTCAAAATGCATGCACTAGGCATTATATACAACTAAGTGCCACCAACTAGGGGAGTACAAAACAAGTATGTCCATACTTTAGCTATGCTTGTGTCTTGCTTTGAGTTTAAGGAAGTCAGACTTCAGGATCAAGCAATGATCGAATCTTTATCCCGTGGTTGGGAAGAATGGAAACAAGAGTGATAAGTACAAGAATGTACTTAGTGAGGTTGTAACTAGTTCTAACCAATCAAAAATACATGTATCAATTAACTAAGTTGAAGCCTAGTCCAAGTTGGAAGCAATTCAATTCAAGCTTCATATAAATACTTATCATTTTCAAATTTAGTGACATATCATTTCCAGCAAAACATTAGGCACACATCGATGCAAGAAGGATTATAAATCATTCAAGTAGTAGTTCAATTACCAAGTAATTCAAGTATCAAGGCATTCAAGTGTCAAGTAATTCAAGTATCATGTAATTCAAGTATCAAGTAGTTCATATATCAAGAAACTCAAGCATCATGTAATTCAAGTATCAAATAGTTCATGTATCAAGTAACTCAAGCATCATGTAATTCAAGTATCAAGTAGTTCATGTATCCAGTATCATGTAATTCAAGTATCAAGTAGTTCAAGTATCAAGCCACTCAAGTATCATGTAAGCTTTACTCTTTAATTATTTCTCATTTGCTTTCTTTAGTTTAAGCCCTTGGTATTTAGTTGTCCAGGTAATCAAGTCTCCAACCAACTATCGCCACAAGATGTGCCGTAGCACTGGTCAACCCTCCTACTGTCGCCAAAGACCACACATATGTACCCTCCGTCTATCGCCAATTAGGGGCCTTAGCCCTAGACCGTAGTCCACCCTGACACAATGAGCTCTAGACTCTAAGGCATGCCCTTCTATATATGACCACTAACAACCAAGGCTTTGTTAAATTATGAATCACTTATTCAAGCATTACATATTTATGTCAAGCAATAGCTTATTCGAGGATCAATTCAAGTGATACATTGCAAGATCATATTCATATACACAACACTTAGGCCAATTGAGCCTTAGCTCTACAGTCTACAATTTAATCTTGTCATTCAAGCAAACAATTAACATATGCCATCTCTTTGGCATGAAGCAAGATCTTTAATTCATGATACGTATCATGTTAACCAATATTTAAATCATAGAAATACATTTAAGCATTCATTCGAATAGATCAAAATCCAAGCATCAAGATTCAAGTATTTGTTTTCACTTTTCTTCTTAGATAATTTCTCATCGTACATATTACTATTAGATCTCAAGTTTTAGCTTAAACCACCCGTCCACTTTTGATCACAACTAATCTTAAATCAAGTATATTAACATGGCATAAAATAACAAGAAGTAAACATGCATCTTTGGTTTGGACCTAAGTCCCAACCCTATATTAAAACTACCCTCATAATACTCCAAGCTTAGCTAATCTTGGATCCAAATTCCTTTGTGTTTGCCACTAGCTTGGTCACTCCTTTCTTCTTCCACAAGGTTTAATCCTTGCTCTATCAATGCATACAAGTAAATCAATGTCAATACAAAGTTCAGTCATTTGTTCAAAACAAGGCAACAATACATAATTCATTCATTTCAAAACATCAAAGGCGCTGCTGCTACTGCCTGGAAGTTTGCACATTGCTTACTAAAATATGCATAACTTTCATTCCATAAGTAGGAATTTCAATTGGTTTACACCGTTTGATAGCTAACTTAATTTTCCTTCTAACCATATAAGCCTTGCATTTTAATTCTTTACCAATTAATACAATTTTTTACTTAAAGACTTGGTAATTACAACACTGGATAGCTTGCACTGTCCTTAGTGTTTCATTTCTACAATTCATTCTACAATTCAGAATTCAGTTATGTTTTCTCCTAATGAATTCAGATATATTAAGGCACTATCCATAAAATTTCCAGCCTTAAATTACCTTTGTACAATTTTTGGTGATTTTTCAATGTTACTGCCCAGAACAAAGCATTCTGGGCAGATTTCACTAGTTTGAGTTTCTAGCTTCTTTATCATTTAGATGACATTTCAAACATGTTAATTCAACTTATATACATATTCATACAAGTATAGGTCAGTTTTATTCACTTATCAATGTGATCAAAACATGGCAGCATTTGCAATTAAGCATGTTTACACATATAAACATATTGGCATTCAAACTATGACAAATTTCCAGCAACCCCTAATATGCTTCAATTAACCGAAGAGAATAGCAATAACATAGTTTATTCCAAATACAAATTGTACATGAATCATGCTTCAAATTCATCGTTTCACTAGAGAACATATATCAATCAATCTAAAATTAAAATTCACAATTCAATCCTTCTTAATATATTACAACAAACCCCAACACTTCATTTCCTCAAAATTGTCCCTAATTGAATGCTAGCAAGGATTGACCAAACTCAAGTTCAATTTCATTTGTTCATCTTGATCAAGATCTAATCGAATACTTATTTATCCTTACAAGTTTATAGGGTTCTAAAATCAGTAACTCATCTCTTCTAATTTCACCACAATTTCACAATCAACATAGAATTTAACATGCATTAGATTCCAGAAAAATAAAGCACAAAAGAAATTGTTCTCCTCTAACAATTCAACCGAACATGGTTATAAAGAATCTATAGGAAAATCCTAGCTTTATTGACAACTTAAAGAAAAATCAGCATGGTTATCCTAGATTAAAAGAAATGTGATGAACCCTTACCTCATAAAAAATCACTTGAAGAGTGTTCAACTAAGTGAATCGAATGAAGCTTTTGGAAGCTCTCCCTCTCTAACTAGGAAATTCGGGGTAAATGGAGGAAGATAGAGATAATGGCTGCCTTATCCCTCACTTAGCTGATTCATACATGTCATTGCCCTCTAGAATGACATGTGTGCAGGACCCCATAGTATTTTTAATTTAACATGCAATCTCCCACATTTCATTTTTTTGCCTGATTAATCCTTGATGTAAATGGCCATCCATTTCTCTTTTATTCCCATTTAGTCCCAATTTCCTTAATTAGTCTAATGAATGAAAATCTATAGCAATTAACTTGTGGTTCATTATAGCATATTTTTATGCCAAAGTTTGAAATAACATAGACTAACTTATTCAATTAACTCTAATCGAATCTTTAGAAATTCTAAGATAGCGTTACCAAGCATGTGAACACTTGTAAAATTCCTAGCCCAGTTTTAAGGGTATTACAATTCTCCCCCCTTAAAATAAATTTGGCCTCGAATTTACCTGAATTGAATAGGTGAGGATATTGATCTCTCATCGTAGCCTCAGGTTCCCAAGTTGCCTTTTCCATTTTATGATTCATCCATAACAATTTCACCAAGGGAATATTCTTGTTTCAGAGTCTTCTAACTTCTTTGTCAAGTACTCGTATTGGTTCTTCTTCATATGATAAGTAAGGATTCAATTCGACTTCTTCAGGTTCAAGAACATGGGATGGATCATATCGATATTTTCTAAGCATAGACACGTGGAAGGCATTATGAATCTTGTCAAACTCATTGCGAAGAGCTAACCGATAGGCCACTGGCCCTATCATTTCAATGATTTTGAATGCTCCAATGAATCGTGGACTAAGTTTCCCTTTTTTCCAAACCGAAAGACTTTCTTCCAAGGAGACACTTTTAGGAAGACTTTTTCTCCAACATTGTATTGGATGTCTCTCCTTTTCAAGTCTGCATAGGCTTTTTGTCTATCAAAAGCTTGTTTTAATCGATCATGTATGATTTGAACTTGTTCCTCAGTTTCTCTGAGTATTTTAGGTCCAAATACTTTGTTTTCTCCCAATTCAGACCAGCATAAGGGAGTACTACATTTTCTTCCGTATAGAGCTTCGAAGGGAGCCATCTGGATAGATGTCTGGTAGCTATTGTTGTAAGCAAACTCTAATAGGGGTACAGATTTTTCCCAGTTATTTCCGAAGTCTATAACACAAGCACGTAGCATGTCTTCAAGTACTTGTATGATTCGTTCAGATTGTCCATCTGATTGAGGATGAAAGGCTGTGCTCAAATGCACTTTTGTTCCAAGGGCTTTTTGCAAAGAATTCTAGAATCGAGAAGCAAATCTAGGGTCTCGATCGGAGATTATAGTTGTAGGTACACCATGTAATCTAGGATCTCGATCGGAGATTATAGCTGTTGGTTCTCCGACCAAACAAAGGGTGTATCTTTGCGAGTTAACTTAGTCAAACTTGCAGCAATGGACGAGAATCCCTTGACAAAATGTCGATAATACCCGGCTAAACCAAGAAAGCTTCTGACTTCACCAACATTCCTTGGATCTACTTTAATCCCTTCTGTCGAGATAACATGTCCAAGAAACGACACTTTGATAGCCAAAATTCGCATTTAGAGAACTTTGCAAACAATTGACGTTCTCGAAGAGTTTGTAATACAATTTGAAGGTGTTCAGAATGTTCTTCCCTATTCTGAGAATACATCAAAATGTCATCAATAAAAATGACCACGAACTTGTCAAAATGGGCTTGAATACACGGTTCATGAAATCCATGAAAGAAGCTGGAGCATTCGTTAATCCGAATGGCATTACAAGGAATTCAAAATGGCCATAACGAGTACGAAAGGTTGTCTTAGGTACATCTTATTCTTTTACCCTCATTTGGTAGTATCCCGATCGTAGATCGATCTTTGAGAATACTGCAGCATCTTTGAGTTGATCGAAAAGATCTTCAATATTTGGGAGAGGATATCGATTCTTGACAGTAAGCTTGTTCAATTGTCTGTAGTCAATACAAAGTCTCACAGTTCCATCTTTCTTCTTCACGAACAAAACTGTAGCACCCTAGGGAGACGAGCTAGGCCTAATGAAACCTTTGTCTTGTAGCTCTTGGAGTTGTTTCTTGAGTTCTTTTAATCCAACAGGTGCCATTCGATAAGGTGTGATGGACACCGGAGTTGTTCCAGGTTGGACATCGATCCCGAGCTCTACTTCTCTGGATAGAGGGAGACCAGGGAGTTCCTCGGGAAAAACATCGAGATACTCAGATACAATAGGCACACTAGGTAAGCTGAATTCAAGTTCATCTTATAAGACCATAGTAGCAAAGATTGAGGTCAGTTTCTTATCAATTAAAAGAATTGATTCCTTTCCTAAATCTCGTAGGTAAAGTCTCCTATTTAGGCAATCTACCTAGGCTTCATTCTTGCTTAACCATTCTAGTCCCAGTACTAGATCGAACTCACAAGTTGGTAGTACATATAGATTAACAAGAAATGGTACATTTCGAATGAATAGGGGACAGTTTCTATAGATAAGGCTTATGTTTGTAATTCCCCCTATAGGGTTCAAAACTACAAGGCTTTGTTTTACAATTTCTGGCTTTAAGTTCAACTTTTAAATCAAGATTGAGCTTCTTGTTGTGGAGGATTCTACTCTATCCTCACACTATCATCTTCATTCGAGGAGCCTACGGGACTTTCATCATCTCGGCTAAGCCGTGTTTTAGACATTCTACATTCAAAGAGAGCAATTAGGAGTTCGGTTTAGTTAAGCAAAGACACAAGCTATACAGTACAAGTCTCCTAGGTGTCACAAGTATCCTATATGATGCAAGAGAGCTGAGTTCAATCCTATAAAGGACTAAAAATCTCTGATACCAATAAAATGTAACACCTCATACCCGGGTTGGTAGGAAACCGGTTTGGGAGTGTTACTAACATACAATACAAGCAAGAACAAGGCAAGAATAAGGCTAACTCATCCCTATTAGATGAGTTACTTAACTAGCAAGTTACCAAACATTTAAAACTTATCATGTAAGCAATCACCTTTACATATATTATAGGTTACCAAAAATTTCAGTTATCATCATCATGCAACATCATCATTCGAAACCACAAAGCAAACAAGTTTCATTTTCATTTCATTGTTCATTAACTTGATTACATATACCATTTCATGCATAACTTACAAATCAAGATCCATTGCACGTACCTTGATTCCAAGCAAGCATATGCCACCCTTACCTTTCAACATTTACCTTTCAAGCTTATAAAACCACATATGACATGATATGTTCACACAAGACAATCTCATCTCAAGAAATTCGAATGATACCCTATATATATTTATCCATATGCACAGCTAAATACACTTCCATTACATGGAATTTTAATTCATTACTTAATTTACATTAACTACCAAGTTCATAATATGATAGGCCCATTCAAGACATATATACATATACAATATTCAAGTGTTCAAAATGCATGCACTAGACACTATATACAACTAAGTGCCACCAACTAGGGGAGTACAAAACAAGTATGTCCACACTTTAGCAATTCTTGTGTCTTGCTTCGAGCTCAAGGAAGTCAGACTTCAGGATCAAGTAAAGATCGAATCCTTATCTTGTGGTTGGGAAGAATGGAAACAAGAGTGATAAGTACAAGAAGGTACTTAGTGAGATTGTAACTAGTTCTAACCAATTAACAATACATGTATCAATTAACTAAGTTGAACCCTAGTCCAAGTTGGAAGCAATTCAATTCAAGCTTCATATAAATACTTATCATTTTCAAATTTAGTGACATATCATTTCAAGCAAAACATTAGGCACACATCGATGCAAGAAGGATTATAAACCATTCAAGTAGCAATTCAAGTACCAAGTAATTCAAGTATCAAGGCATTCAAGTGTCAAGTAATTCAAGTATCATGCAATTCAAGTATCAAGTAGTTCAGATATCAAGAAACTCAAGCATCATGTAATTCAAGTATCAAGTAGTTCATGTATCAAGTAACTCAAGTATCATGTAATTCAAGTATCAAATAGTTCATGTATCAAGACACTCAAGTATCATGTAAGCTTTCTCTTTAATTATTTCTTATTTTCTTTCTTTAGTTTAAGCCCTTGGTATTTAGTTGTCCAGGTAATCAAGTCTTCAACCAACTGTCCCCACAAGATGTGCCGTAGCACTGGTCAAACCTCATACTGTCGCCAAAGACCACACATACGTACCCTCCGTCTGTCGCCAATTAGGGGCCTTAGCCCTGGACCATAGTCCACCCTGACACAATGAGCTCTTGACCCTAAGGCTTGCCCTTCTACCTATGACCACTAACAACCAAGGCTTTGTTCAATTATGAATTATTCAAGTATTACATAATTATGTCAAGCAATAGCTTATTCAAGGATCAATTCAAGTGATACATTGCAAGATCATATTCATATACAAGGCCCTTAGGCCAATTGAGCCTTAGCTCTACACTTTACAATTTAATCTTGTAATTCAAGCAAACAATTAACATATGCCATCTCTTAGGCATGAAGCAAGATCTTTAATTCATGATAAGTATCATGTTAACAAGTATTTAAATCATAGAAATACATTTAAGCATTCATTCGAACAGATCAAAATCCAAGCATCAAGATTCAAGTATTTGTTTTCACTTTTCTTAGATAATTTCTCATCGTACATATTACTACTAGATCTCAAGTTTTAGCTTAAACCACCCTTCCACTTTTGATCACAACTAATCTTAAATAAATTATATTAACATGGCATAAAATAACAAGAAGTAAACATGCATCTTTGGTTAGGACCTAAGTCCCAACCCTATATTAAAACTACACTCACAATACTCCAAGCTTAGCTAATCTTGGATCCAAATTCCTTTGTGTTTACCACTTGCTTGGTTACTCCTTTCTTCTTCCACAAGGTTTACTCCTTGCTATATCAATTCATACAAGTAAGTCAAGGTCAATACAAAGTTCATTCATTTATTCAAAACAAGGCAACAATACATAATTCATTCATTTCAAAACATCAAGGGTGTTGCTACAGCCTGGCAGTTTGTGCACTGCTCACTAAAATATGCATAAAGTTCATTTCATACGTCAGAATTTCAATTGGTTTACACCGTTGGAAAGCTGACTTAATTGTCCTTCAAACCATATAGGCCTTGCATTTTAATTTGTTACCAATTACTACAGTTTTTTACTTAAAGACAGGGCAATTACAACAATGGACAGCTTGCAATGTCCTTAGTGTTTCATTTCTACAATTCATTCTACAATCCATAATTCAGTTCTGTTTTCTCCTAATGAATTTAGACATATTAAGACACTTTCCATAGCATTTCCAGCCTTAAATTCCCTTTTTACAATTTTTGGTGATTTTTCAATGTTACTGCCCAGAACAAAACATTCTGGGCAGATTTCACTAGTTTGAGTTTCTAGCTTCTTTAATCATTTAGATGACATTTCAAACATGTTAATTCAACTTATATACATATCCATACAAGTCTAGATCAGTTTTATTCACTTATAAATGTGATCAAAACGGGGCAACATTTGCAATTAAGCATGTTTACACATATATACATATTGGCATTCAAACTATGACAAATTTCCAGCAACCCTAATATGCTTCAATTAACCGAAGAGAATAGCAATAACATAGTTTATTCCAATTTCAAATTGTACATGAATCATACTTCTAATTCATCGTTTCACTGGAGAACATATATCAGTCAATCTAAAATTCAAATTCACAATTCAATCCTTCTTAATATATTACAACAAACCCCAACACTTCATTTCCTCAAAACTGTCCCTAATTGAATGCTAGCAAGGATTGACCAAACTCAAGTTCAATTTCATTTGTTCATCTTGATCAAGATCTAATCGAATAATTATTTATCCTTACATGTTTATAGGGTTCTAAAATCAGCAACTCATCTCTTCTAATTTCCCCAAAATTTCACAATCAACATAGAATTTAACATGCATTATTCGAAGGATTCCAGAAAAATAATACACAAAAGAAATTGCTCTCCTTTAACAATTCAACTGAACATGGTTATAAAGAATCTATAGGAAAATCCTATCTTTATTAACAACTTAAAGAAAAATCAGCATGGTTATCCTAGATTAAATGAAATGTGATGAACCCTTATCTCATAAAAAAATCACTCGAAGAGGGTTCAACTAAGTGAATCGAATGAAGCTTTTGGAAGCTCTCCCTCTCTAACTAGGCAATTCGGTGTACATGGAGGAAGATAGAGATAATGGCTAACTTATCCCTCACTTAGGTGATTCATACATGTAATCTCCCACATTTCATTTTTTTGCCGATTAATCCATGATGTAAATGGCCATCCATTTCTCTTTTATTCCCATTTAGTCCCAAATCACTTAATTAGTCTAATGAATGAAAATTCTATAGCAATTAACTAGTGGTTCATTATAGCATATTTCTATGCCAAAGTTTGAAATATCCTAGACTAACTTATTCAATTAACTCTAATCGAATCTTTAGAAATTCTAAGATAGCATTACCAAGCATGTGATCATTTGTAAAATTCCTAGTCCAGTTTTAAGTGTATTACTAATCAAGCTCCAAAATCACAGCATTATACATGCTTAAAACCAGGGAAAATTGAATTATAAAACCCAAAAGTCCATGGCAAACACATTGCCTTATTATCCGGAAATTAACACCGAGTTCATACTCAAATAGTCTTGTCTTTGGATCACTACTACTTTGCCCTTGCTGCCCAAGCCTTAATGCTCTGCATCATTAAAAAAAAAGAGCGTAAGCACACTTGCTTAGTGAGGATTCTCTTAAAACATTGATGCATTAAATCCCTTGAAAACCAACACTTGTTTTCACACCATGCTTATGACCTAAGCAAGTTCCAATGGTTTCAAATCAAAACATGCATATCAACCATATACAAACAATATATATATTCCACATGCTTAATCCCAAAGCATCAAATACAAAACCATGCTTAAATCCCAAAGCATTATATACAAAACCATGCTTAAATCCCAAAGCATTATAAACAAAACCATGCTTAAATTCCAAAGCATAAATAAATAGGTTCAACAAAAGAACTTTCATATATTGGCAATTATAGTGACCCCAGATAGTCAACCACTATCCTTGATTAGCCGACAGCTAATCTTTAACTAACCGACCGTTAACTTTACATATCGAATACACGGATCTCCCTTAATGACCGACCATCATTAAGACTACCCCATGCCTACCGCATGATTTAACAACCTTGCCGACCGCGAGTTTTACATCAACAAGACTACACCATGTCGACCGCATGATTTAACAACCTTGCCGACCGTAAGTTTTACATCAACATGGGAAACCTACCATTCAACCTGAGTGATAACAACATAGTCCAAGTAGCCGACCGCAATACCGCAGGGACCCTTAACCACGATCATTTTTAATCATATTATAGTGAATTTTATCCTATGGCATGCCAACTATATCCGAATGTTTTCTCACCTTGTCACATAGCCAATATATCATTTACAAAACCAATTACTCACTGTTTTACAATGCATTGCACAAAATCCCACATATACAAATCATATTGCCATAGCAATATCACATTCCCGACCGGAATAAAAACCAATTCTCACTGGCATTTAGTACACTTTTAAGCCACTGCATATGTACTCAAAATCATGCATTTACAGTAAGTAAAAACAAACCATGTTTACGACCCAAAACATGAATTACACATGCTCATACCCGAATCGATATTAAAGAGCAAAAGAGGAAAACTTACTTCCAAGCTTAGGTAAGTGTTTCAAACTTATCCTAAACTCCCAAAACCACTTTCAAATCTTTGAAAAACTTTTAATACCATTTCCACTTGCCGGTTTCACTTCGCCTTGCTTGCTACTGCGAAACAAGCCCCCAACAAGCCTCAAACCACCTCAAGATGCTACACCTTGATTATCCCCTATTTCGGCCACACAAAAGCAAGGGACACATGCATTAAAATGTATCCAACACTCTGTTCCAACCCAAAATCCCGTAGCTTTGAAGATGCCCACTCAAAACTCATTTGAAACTTACCAAAATCAACCTCAACCACAACTCAATCTTAACCCAGCCATTTAATAACGATGCAAAACATCAAGCTTCATCAATTGATATCTAAAAACTCAGTCACAACATCCTTTTACTTCCAGCAATGATTGAACACCTTAAACAACCGAAAAACCTTTAACTAACAACCTAAACAATTAGAGAATCAAACAATTTCGGGATTCCATTATTAAAAACAACTTCTCCACATAATAATACATCCAAAATAAGATTGAAATCAATCCACAACATTGGAAATTCAGTTCCAAATCAAAAATCACAAGATCCCTCAATTAAGCTAAAATACATAATTAATTAATCAAAACCTACTAGAAAACATATGTAAAGAGCCAAGAACATGGGGATTTCAGTAAAAAAACCTTTCATTAGAGGAGAAGAACGAAACTTACCTCCAATGAATGAGTTTCCCCTTAATTGGATGGTTTTTTTCCTCTTGAAAAACAAAGAAATTCAATGAGATTTTTGGAAAACAACATGATAAATCATTTAGCAAATCAATGGGTTAAGAAATTAAGATCATTACCTTAAATCTATGATGGAAAAAGAGTGTTTGGCTGAGACTGTTTTGAGAGAAAATGTGAGAGAAGAAAAGTTACGTCAAATTGTGTTTTAGAAAAATAGTCACCTTATAACTAAATCTTCCTGTAATTCTTTTTAATTAAAACCTTTTTAAAATGATCCTAATTAAGAGAAAACTCAGATTAGACCAAATGGTAAAATAGCTCCTTAAAGATTCTAAGTTTTGACTCTTTACAAAATAATCACCTTTTAAAAACAGTTTTTAAAATTTGCATTATGGTCACTAGCCAAAATGTCACCCTTCCAAAGCTCGTTTTCCAAAATTGCTTTCACCAATATTTTTAGTATAATAAAATATGATTTTTAAACATGTTTCCATATTTTTATCTTTTAGAAAAATATTCAGTCCTGAATCTGACTTGAATCTATAACCCGGTCTACTAGACCGTCTAACCAGCCCCAAAACTACTAGGCCCAAAACTGGGGCGTTACAACTCTCCCCCTCTTAAGAAATTTCTCCATCAAAATTTACCTGGAGGAAAAAGATGCAGAAATTGCTCCAACATATCTGCCTTGCTTTCCCAAGTGGCTTTCTCGACACCCCGATGTCGCCACAAGACTTTAACCAGTTTTATCGCCTTACCACGTAGAACCTTGCTGCTGGAATCAAGGATTTCCACCGGTTCCTCATCAAAGGATAAATCCAGTCTTAACTCAATATACTCCACCGACATAACATGCGAAGGATCCGACCGATACATTCGTAACATGGATACATGGAACACATCATGTATTTTCTCAAGCTCGGGAGGCAATCTCAACCGATAAGTTACAGGACCAACCCATTCCACGATCTCATATGGTCCAATGAACCTCGGACTAAGCCTACCCTTACGTCTGAACCGTATCACCTTCTTATGCGGTGACACCTTCAATAACACACGATCGCCCACCGCATATTCGATTTCCCTATGCTTTAAATCCGTGAAAGATTTCTATCGATCCGTAGCCGCTTTCAAGCATTCACACATAAGCTTAACTTTCTCATCCGTGTCTTTCAACAAATGCGGTAAGGAAATATGCTTTTCCCCTACCTCAGCCCAACACAAGGGCGTACGACACCTCCGGCCATACAATGCCTCAAATGGTGCCATCTGTACACTCGGTTCATAGCTGTTGTTATAAGAAAATTCAAATAACGGTAAATGCTTCTCCCAGGTTCCTTGAAACTCAATAGTACAACACCTTAGCATATCCTCCAAGACCTGGATAACACGCTCAAACTGCCCATCTGTCTAAGGATAATGCGCGATGCTAAAACTCAACCTCGAACCCAAAGACTGATGTAAACATATCCAAAACCTTGATGTAAACCTCGGATCTCTATCCGAAATGATCCACTTTGGTACCCCGTGCAAACGCACAATCTCAGAGATAAACAAATTTGCTAGCTTGACCAAGGTGTACGTTGTATGCACTGGCAGAAAATATGCACACTTTGTAAACCGATCAACAATCACCCAAATGGAATCTTTTTTAGACGGTGTCAACGACAACCCTGACACGAAATCCATGGTGATTCTCTCTCATTCCACTCCAAAATTTTCAACGGTTCCAGCAACCCGGATGGAAACTGATGTTCAGCTTTAACCCGCTGACACTATACACTTAGACACAAACTCCACCGCATCCTTTTCAACCCAACTCAATAGTACCTTTCCTTCAAATCACGATACATTTTGGTACTACCAGGATGTATAGCAAAAGGTCTAGAATGTGCCTTCGTCAAAATAGTATGCTTGAGCTCTGGGACTTCACTATTCAGCCTTTGAAACATAGAACACCATCACCATCAAAAAAGAAAATTCAACGAATTACCATCTCCTATGTCCTTAACATGAGAAACCAAAGAATCATCAAACGGTTGCTTAGCTTTAACCATCTGTGACAACGTAAGCTTAACTTGCAATTCAGCCAACAACATTGGCTTTTCCAGGATAATACTCTATTGTCATGTCGTAATCCTTAAGCAACTCCAACCACCTTCGTTGCCTAAGGTTCAAATCCTTTTGAGACATCAAATATTTCAAACTCTTATGATCAGTAAAGACCACACACTTCTCTCCATAAAGGTAGTGTCGCCAAATCTTCAAGGCAAACACCACAACAACAAGCTACAAATCATGGGTTGGATAATTGCGCTCATGAACCTTCAACTGCCTCGAGGCATAGGCCACAACCTTTCCATCATGCATCAGCACGCAACCCAAGCCAACATACGATGCATCACTATAAACCACAAACTTATTCCCAAATTTTGGTTGAATCAACACAAGAGCATGCATCAAAACCTCCTTCAACTTCTTAAAACCCTGATATTGCTTCTTCGTCTAAACAAAAGAAACACTCTTTTGTAGCAACTTTGTCAATGGAGCCACAATACTAGAAAACCCTTCCACAAAACGGTGATAATAACCTGCCAACCCAAGAAAACTATACACTTTCGACATGGTTTTAGGTTGTTTCCAATTGAGAATAGCCTCAATTTTATATGGATCAACATGAATTCCCTCTGCGGATACCACATGTCCAAGAAACATCAACCCCTTTAGCCAAAACTCACACTTGCTCAACTTAGCATACAACTGATTATCCTTCAAGACTTGCAATACCATCTGCAGATGCTGATCATACTCCTCCTCTGTACGAGAGTACATGAGTATAACATCGATAAAAACCACCATAAACCGATCAAGGTACTCATGAAACACTCTACTCATCATGTCCATAAAAGCTATCGGGGCATTCGTCAAACCAAATAGCATCACCAAAAACTCGTAATGTTTGTGCCTCATACGAAATGCCGTCTTATGATAATCCACATACTTAACTTTCAACTGATAATACCCTGACCTTAAGTCTATATTCGAAATCACTGCTGCCTCGTGAAACTGGTTGAACAAGTCATCAATCCACAGCAACGGATACTTGTTCTTCACTGTCAACTTATTCAACTGACGATAATCAATTCACATACGCATTGATCCATCCTTCTTTTTCACAAAGAGATCCGGAGTACCCCAAGGAGAAACAATCGGTCGAATGAACCCATGATCCAGCAACTCTTAAAGCTGTAATTTCAACTCTTTTAACACGTTCGGTGCCATCTGATAAGGAGCAATGGACACCGGAGTTGTACCTTTATAAGTTTCAATACGAAACTCCACCTCCCTATCCAAAGGTAAACCCGACAACTCTTTAGGAAAAACTTCTTGATAATCACAAACAGCTCGAATGTCCACACCTGAACACCCTTTGTAACACCTAATTTTTTGGCCTAGCAGTTTTGAGGGTTATTAGACGGTCCAGTGGACCAAGATAGAGATTCGAGTCAGATTCGGGACCGTATATTTTTCGGTGAGATAAAAATATGGAAAAATAGTTAAAAACTATCTTTTATTGTATAATGATTTTTGGTGGAATAAATTTTGGAAAATGAGTTTTGGAAGTTAGACATTTTGGCTAGTGACCAAAATGCAAGTTTTGAAAACTGCAATTTTCTAGTGACTAAAATGAAAAGGGTCAAATTCTTAGAATCATCAAGGAGCTATTTTACCAATTTGTTTTTGATGGTTTATCCCTTAATTAGACTTATTTTAACATGTGTTTTATTATTCAATGAAAATAGATTTTTGGTTAAAAGGTGGCTATTGGTTTTGGAAAATAAATCACGTTATTTTTCTCTCCACTTTTCTCTCCATTCTCTCCTCAGCCAAACACCCAAGTTTTCATCAAATTCTAGAGGTGAGCCTTGATTTTATGGTTTCAAATTGTTTAACTATGATTGTTTATACAAAATCTTACATTAATCTTGTGTTTCTTCGCTTTTATCAAATCAATTGAGGGAGAAACTTCACAATAGGGGTAAGGTCTGAGATCTCCTCTATTGTATGGTTCTTTACTGAAATTCCCAAGCATTTGATCCTTGATTTTGTGTTTATAATATGATTTTAATGATTTTTCAATAATTAATTGAGTTAATTGGGGGAAAAAGTTGATTCACATATTGAATCTATTTTTTGGTAATTAAGGATGATTTAATTCATATTGTTGATGTTTTATAATGTTGATACGTTGTTGTTGCTGTTAATGAAATCCTGAAACTCTTGAATCTCTAATTGTTGAGGTTGGTAGATTTGTGTTCTTGGGGTGTTTTGATGACCGCGTGAATGCAGGGAGTGTTAGGTTGTTTTGATTCTATTTTTAGGTGTTGATTGTTGATAAAAGTGGTGTTAGATTGTTAGGTGTGACTGGGTTGTGTTAGAGAAGGTTTTGATGATGATTTCGGTTGTTGTGGATGGTTAATCTTGAGAGGATTGTGTAAATCTTAAAGGATATGTTAATGCAGTGTCTTTAATGCACTGAGTTGCATTAATCCTCTATTGTGTTGTGGTTAAAGAAGGGGAAGTTGATCCGAAAGTGATTGGTGAAGCGTTGGAGGCTTCAAACACTTGATTTCGTGTCGATGAATCGAGGTTTCGCGTATTGGTGAGTGAGAACGTGGATTCCAACTTTGGAATGTTTTAAATGTGGCTTATGGGAGTTTAAACTTAGCTTGATACGCTGATTTAAACTTGGAAGTAAGTAAAATGGATTTTCTCTCTCGGTCATGCTATGTTGTAATGGTTTCAAGCACTTGTTTTAACTCACATGTTACCTACTGTCTAAGGATGTTTTAAAGTATTTGAAATACTGTATTTGAGCATTAAATGCTAAAGGATGCACACGGTAAGTGATCCTTGTAAGTAAGTGGTCTATACTTGTGGTTTAAGGCATGGTTGTTGCTTTGTAAAAAGGATTGGTTAATGCTTGTTAAAAACAGTTAGGTAAATGTTAAAATGGTTAATTATATTGGCAAGTTATGTGGTTTTCAAATTGTTATCGGATATAGTTGGCCGGCCATAGGATTGAGTGCACTATAATAAGTCGCCTTGGATGTTGAGGGGTTTAGATATGTGTACCGAAAACTCCATCCAAGTACCCTAACTGTAGAGGGGTTAAACAGTACTGAAAACTCCCATTAGTGGATTAAGCGTCTAATCGATAGAAGGGGTTGGTGTCCCCAAGGGTTGTGTAAGTACCCAGTTGGTAATGTACCGCGATTGTTATAGTATGCCTATTCCGGTTGAGATGGCTTGAAGTGTTGGTTGAACACTTGTTGAATCTGTGTATCCGATGAACTCTTTTGGTGTTGGACTTGTTTAATAATCACTTGTGAGCCAATATAATTGTTAATGTATCATTGTAAGGTTTATGTGGTATAATGTGATTTATATATGTTTACTCTTTAAGCTTTGCATATGGTTGTTACGCATGGGAAGGCTTAAATTGAGGTTAGCAATGGGATTTGCTGTTGGTTAATGATACATGTAGCATATGGTTTAAGATATTGGTTTTGAAAGTGTTAAGTTCATGGTTTTTAAGGCATGATGTTTTATATGATGAAAAGTATGATTTAAAAAATGAAATTCCAATGTGCTATTGAACAATGGTTTTAAATGCATTGATGGTGAATTGTATTTGAGCACTCCTCACTAAGCCTAGTGTGCTTACACTCTCTTTGTCCCTCATTGTAGAGAATTAAGGTCTCGGACGGCAACAAGAAACAAGCTGATACTAGCAAGACTTGGCTAATAAGTATGTTTGGATTAGACTATAAGAATAAAGGCAATGGGGTACTTGTTTTGGTTTTGGGAGATGTTTGTTGAACTCCCTGTTTTAGCATGTTGCTTGATTTCTCTTTAGTTGTAAAAGGCTGGGTAACATTAAAAGTGAACTTTAATCGTATAATTTTCTAGAATTGCAAAAAGGTCCCTAATTTGCAATAAAGTTCACTTGGATGTCAAATCGATGCCCGATTGAGTTGGGTTTCATCTGCTGTCAGCATGAACATGTAGGATATTAACTAAGCATCTAGACAAGATAAAAGAAAAATGGTCTCATTTGGGGGTTTCTTCTCACAATTTACCTAGGTAAATGTAATGTGACTCGCTCGGGTCGGTCTGGCAGCTAGGCCGGGTCGAGGGGATTACATTTGGTGGTATCAGAGACTGGTTGCGAAAGGTTGTGATGTAGTATTTGATTGTTGCTATTGTTTGTTATGCACGGTGTTTTTTTGTTATGTTTAGTAACAATTGGGAAATAGACATAATCATTATGATGTTATTTTACGTTAAACCTGATGCTGATATGCATGGTGATTGAGATATGCACGCTAATTGTTTATATTATGTTGAGAAAATTTGGGAAACCCTTTGCCTAATTATTATAGTTTGAAAAGTTTTGATTTTTGGAAATGAAAGTCTTGGATCCTTGCTTGAAGCTGGCCGACTGTTTTTGTTTTAAAATAATTATCATGCTTTAGATATATTTTAGCACGATGGGACCGAGGAGAGAGTTGCGATCTAGTGTGATTTTTGCTGCCACTGGGCAGGGTGTTGAGGGAGATGTTGTGCCTCCTAGAGGTTTGCCATCGCCCCCACCTATTCCACCTGAGGGAGTGGAACAAGCACCACCTGCGCCGGGTGGACCAGGGATGGGTGATATGGCACCATTGATACAGGCCGTGACTTGTGCTTTTTAGGCAGCAGTTGCGGGTGTTCATGTGCGAGCACCACCGGTGGTTGGGCGAGGGTTGTCGCTTGAGCGTCTTCGCAGTTTGGGCGAAGTTGAGTTCCGAGGGTTATCGCCTAAGGCTTCTGAGGGCTGGGTGGCCAATACTGAGAGGATACTGGGCAGATGGGGTGTACCGATATTCGTAAGATGGGTTGTGATGTTTCCCTGCTGCAGGGTGATGCTTATACATGGTGGACTACCACAATATCTGGTATGGCGACCGATGATGTGACTTGGGAGTTCTTCCATGAGGCTTTTTGAAAGAAGTTTTTGGGAGTTCGATATCAGGATGATAGAAAGCACGAGTTCATGGCTCTTGTGCTAGGCAGTATGTCTGTTGCAGAGTATGAGGTGCAGTTCGTGAGGTTGAGTCAGTATGCACCTGAGTTGGTTCCTAACGAGCATACGTGATGTGATTGTTTTCGCTATGGGCTTGTGTACGATGTTAAGACATAAACACTTGCTGCTAATTATACCGATTTTGATGTGTTGGTTTTGCGAGCCAAGGATGTAGAGCATAATTTGGGTTTGGCTTCTGGATCGCGAGGTTCTAGCTTGGGTAAGAGAGCTTCCAATTTGGGTTATAGCATTGGTCAGGCTAAAAGACACCGTGATAGGAGGTTTCATCCAAAATCGAGGCATAGCAAAAGTGCTGTTAGACGTGGTGTCCAGGGGCAAGGTGCCCAGGCTAGAGCTCAGTTTAACACCTATTGGGTTTGTGGATCCCGAGATCATTTGAGGCGAGAGTACCCGCGTCTGGCCAGGGAGGGTCATGTACTTGCGCCTGTTGTCGCTAATTCTTACTGGAGTTGCTGGATCGGGGTTTCATTAGACCTAGTATTTCATCGTGGGGTGCACCGGTGTTGTTTGTAAAGAAGAATGATGGTACGTTGCGGATGTGCATAGACTATCGATAATTGAATAAGTTGATTATAAAGAACAAGTATCCCTTACCGCAGATAGATGATCTGTTTGATCAGTTCAGGCGTGCCTCGGTGTTTTCTAAGATAGATTTGAGGTCGGGGTATTACCAGTTGAAGGTGAAGGAGGAATATGTGTCCAAGACAACCTTTTGTACGAGGTACGAGCATTATGAGTTTTTGGTGATGCCTTTTGGTTTGACCAATGCACTAGCTACTTTTATGGTTATGAAGAATCGTGTGTTCCATGAGTTTCTAGACCAACTTGTGGTTGTGTTTATCGATGATACCCTCGTGTACTCTCGTACCGAGGAGGATCATGATAGCCATTTGCGGATTGTTATTCAAAAGTTCTATGCGGATTTGAAGCGTAGGGTTATAGAGTACGTTGTGGGTGATAAAGTGTTTTTGAAGGTGTCGCCTTGGAAAAAAGTGTTTCGGTTTGGGCGGAAAGGGAAGCTTAGCCCGAGATTCATTGGACCATACGAGGTTGTTAAGCGTGTGGGTCCTATTGCGTACCGCTTAAGGTTACCTCCGAAGTTGGGAAAGATTCATCACGTGTTCCACGTTTCAGTGTTGCGGAGGAATAGGTCGAATCCATCACATGTTATGTCGGTGGAGGAGATTGAGCTGAGACTAGATCTATCTTATAATGAAGAACTGATAGAGATTCTTGATACCAGTAGTAAGTGTTGTGTGGAAAGACAGTAGAGCTTGTTAAGGTGTTGTGGAGGCACCGCGGTGTTGAGGAGGCCACGTGGGAGCGCAAGTCGGATATGTCGAAATAGTTTTCGAACCTATTTCCTCCAGGTAAATTTTGGGGATGAAATTTCTTAAGTGGGGGAGAGTTGTAACGCCTCAGCTTTTGGGCCTAGCAGTTTTGAGGGTTATTAGATGGTCCAGTGGACTGGGTTAGAGATTCGAGTCGGATTCGGGATAGTATATTTTTCGGTGAGATAAAAATATGGAAAAATAGTTAAAATCATATTTTAATATATAATGATTTTTGGTGGAATCAATTTTGGAAAATGAGTTTTGGAAGTCGGACATTTTGGCTAGTGACCAAAATGCAAATTTTGAAAATTGTGATTTTCTAGTGACTAAAATGAAAAGGGTCAAATTCTTAGAATCTTTAAGGAGCTATTTCACCAATTTGTTTCTGATGGTTTCTCTCTTAATTAGACTTATTTTAACATGTGTTTTATTATTCAATGAAAATAGATTTTTGGTTAAAAGGTGGTTATTGGCTTTGGAAAATAAATCACATTATTTTTCTCTCCACTTTTCTCTCCTCAGCCAAACACTCAAGTTTTCATCAAATTCCAAAGGTGGGACTTGATTTTATGGTCTCAAATTATTTAACTAAGATTGTTTATACAAAATCTTATATTAATCTTGTGTTTCTTAGCTTTTATCAAATCAATTGAGGGAGAAACTTCACAATAGGGGTAAGGTCCGAGATCTCCTCTATTGTATGGTTCTTTACTGAAATTCCCAAGCATTTGATCCTTGATTTTGTCTTTATAATCTGATTTTAATGATTTTTCAATGATTAATTGAGTTAATTGGGGGAAATGAGTTGATTCACAGATTGAATATGTTTTCTGGTAATTAATGATGATTTGATTCATATTGTGGATGTTTTATAATGTTGATAAGTTGTTGTTGTTGTTAATGGAATCCCGAAACTCTTGAATCTTTAATTGTTTAGGTTGGTAGATTTATGTTCTTGGGGTGTTTTGGTGACTGCGTGAATGCAGGGGTGTTAGGTTGTTTTGATTCTGTATTTAGGTGTTGATTGTTGATAAAAGTGGTGTTAGTTTGTTAGGTTGTGGCTGGGTTGTGTTAGAGAAGGTTTTGATGATGATTTCGGTTGGTGTGGATGGGTAATATTGAGAGGATTGTGGAAATTCGAAAGGATTTGTTAATGCAGTGTCTTGAATGCATTGAGATGCATTAATCCTCTGTTGTGTTATGGTCAAAGCAGGGGAAGTTGATCCGAAAGTGATTGGTGAAGATTTGGAGGCTTCGGACACTTTATTTCACGTTAGCGAATCGAGGTTTCGCGTATTGGTGAGTGAGAACATGGATTCCATCTTTGGAATGTTTTAAAGGTGGCTTATGGGAGTTTTAACTTAGCTTGATACACTGGTTTAAACTTGGAAGTAAGTAAATGGATTTTCTCTCTCGGCCGTGCTATGTTGTAATGGTTTCATGCACTTGTTTTAGTTCACATGTTACCTACTGTCTAAGCATGTTTTAAAGTATTTGAAATAAAGTATTTGAGCATTAAATGCTTAAGGATGCACATGGTAAGTGATCCTTGTAAGTAAGTGGTGTATACTTGTGGTTTAAAGCATGGTTGTTGCTTTGGAAAAAGGATTGGTTAATGCTTGTTAAAAACAGTGAGGTAAATGTTAAAATGGCTAATTATATTGGCAAGTGATGTGGTTTTGAAATTGTTATCGGATATAGTTGGTCAGCCATAAGATTGAGTGCACTATAATAAGTTTCCTTGAATGTTGAGGGGCTTAGATTCGTGTACCGAAAACTTCATTCGAGTACCCTAACAGTAGAGGGGTTAAACAGTACCGAAAAGTCCCGTTAGTGGATTAAACGTCTATACGATGAAAGGGGTTGGTTTCCCCAAGGGTTGTGTAAGTACTCGGTTGGTAATGTACCGCGATTGTTATTGTATCGTTATTCCGGTTGAGATGGCTTGAAGTGTTGGTTGAACACTTGTTGAATTCGTGTATCCGATGAACTTTTTTGGTGTTGGACTTGTTTAATAATCACTTGTGAGCTAATATAATTGATAATGTATCATTGAAAGGTTTATGTGATATAATGTGATTTATACATGTTTACTCTTTAAGCTTTGCATATGGTTGTTATGCATGGGAAGGATTAAATTGAGGTTAGCAATGGGATTTGTTGTTGGTTAATGATACATGTAGCATATGGTTTAAGATTCTAGTTTTGAAAGTGTTAAGTGCATGGTTTTTAAGGCACAATGTTTTATATGATGAAAAGTATGATTTAAAAAAAGGATTTCCAATGTGCTATTGAACAATGGTTTTAAATGCACTGATGGTAAATTGTATTTGAGCACTCCTCACTAAGCCTAGTGTGTTTTCGCTCTCTTTGTCCATCAATGCAGAGAATTAAGATCTTAGAAGGTAACAAGAAGCAAGGGGATCCTAGCAAGACTTGGCTAACAAAGTATGTTTCGATTAGACTATAAGAATAAAGGCAATGGAGTACTTGTTTTGGTTTTCGGAGACGTTTGTTGAACTCCCTGTTTGAGCATGTTGCTTGTTTGCTCTTGAGTTGTAAAAGGCCTCTAAAGTTGGTATTTTGGTGTTGGTTTACATTTTTGAAATGTTGCTTGGATGAAAACTAGGATGCATGACTCTAGCTTTTCATTTGATGCAAAGATGCCATGCTAGGATGCTAAGTTTATGAAGCTTGGACGCTTGTGGCATGCCTAGTATGCTGGTGTTATGTATTAAACTTGTGGCATGCCTAGAACGCGTGGGACTGTATCGGTAGGGCTGGGTATTTCCAGGCTTGAGGGATTGGTATGAGCCATGGGTGTTCCGTTACGCCAAGGCAATTTTGGCTTAGCGTACCGGTACAGATAAGGGTGTTTCGGTCCGAGCTTTAGCCTCTGGAAAATTGCTTTTTCAATCCAAACTCGTTTACCGAAACACATGAACCTGTATCGGTACGGTCATTAAGGATTTCAAAAGTTCGGTAAGTTAGTTGGGTGTATCGGTACGGCATGGAGGTATATCGAAACAGGGCATTTCATACTGTATCAATACGGTTGCAACCGTATCGATACGAAAAGTAGCCAAAGCTGTTAATGTCACTGTAGCACGGATTTGGCCTTTGTATTTTAGTCTGTGAGTTTTGTTTATGCAATTAAATGCGCTTGAATGAACGGATTGAGCTGAAACTTGACATGTATGATTGAATCCTAATTAATGAAGGCTGGGTAACATTAAAAGTGAGCTTTAATCCTGTATTTTTTTAGAATTACAATTTGGTCCCTAATTTCCATTAGAGATCAATTGGATGTCAAATCGACGCCCGGTTCAGTTGGGCTTCATCTACTGTCAACATGAACATGTAGGATATTAACTAAGCATCAAGACAAGATGAAAGAAAAAAATGGTCTCGTTTTGTGGTTTTTTTCACAGTTTACCTCGGTAAACTAATGTGACTCGCTCGGGTCGGTCTGGCAGCTAGGCCGGGTCGAGGAGGTTAAACCCTTGGCTTCTGGATTCATAACAATAGCCAAATAAGCTTGGCAACCAACAAACATCATCTTCTTTGCTCGGATATCCGAAACAATATTGGGCAAGAATTTCACATTCTCACCAACCACCACAACTCCATAATCATCTCCCCAAAGGAATTAGTTACTAACACTTCATCGGCCTCCAAGAAATTACCCGCAAGTGTGGACTAATGCATGCATGATTCCTTATATGCCATCTTAAATGTCTATGCATATGGATGCAAAACCTCTAATGTCATGCTCAAAGACGTATGCATGTACTGACATATTTAAATATATACATATAAGTGTTTTGCGCTGTGCATGCTCGTATCCACACTTACTCATAACATTCCTGATACCAATATTCCTTCCAACTCTTCAAAAACACTCTAGAAACCCTCAAAAGCTGGTCAACACTCCTTCTCGGTACCACAATACACAAGAACACCACTACACCGATTACTACTCGAGTCAAATATTTTGAAAATACCCAACACGACATCTTCTCGAATGTCACTAGTACACTCAACGCTTCCACAAATGTCCATATCAGCCTACTGTCTAAAATTCAACTCGCTCTAACCATGTCAGAGCCTCAGGTAAGGACTCTCAGGCGAACAAACTTCACCTCACTCAGAAACTGCTATGCCAGCATCCAAGATCGCAGCCGAAATACTCAGCAACGATCCATGCTCACTTAAGATATATGAATGAGTAGCCTCAAATTACTCAAAGAAAAATGACAGAGATTGTAAGGTAAAGGTACCAACGATCACATCAGTGTCATTGCGCCCCTCACAATAATAATCCTGCATCGATTCACCATTTTCAGGTTGTACAACAACATTCTGAGCCACAGGCCCCAGACCATCCTCACGCCTCATATAATTACCTCTGCCATGACCTCTACCCCTGGCCAGTGTAGCCACATGAACTGGTGTGTCTCTCCCTACACGTGGAAAATCACACTTCAAATGATTCAGCGACCCACACCTCCAGCAACACAAACTACATCCCCAACATGCACCTGTGTGGCGTCTACCATAACACACACACACAACTATGATACGAACTCCCAAATTACCATGGCCACCCCCAGCACCACGCTTATAACCTGAATTATGCCTCTTAACACGAGACCTTATACTCTGCTTCCTAGGGAAGCCAACATCAGCCACCCTTCTACTCGCATCTACATTCACCTCATACACAGACGCACCCGAGAACAAACCTTGATTGACCACCAAAGCAGGTGCTGGTGCTTGCACTTACACTCCAGCCACTGCAGCCCGAAAAGCTTCCATTACCGCTTGGATTAATGGGGTCAAATCACCAAACACTGGAACTTGATGAGCATGGATCAACAGGAGGAACCAATGGAGGAGGAGAAGGTAAAACGTTAGGGGAATTCTAATCCTCAACGTTATTCTTCCCAATTCTGGCATTACCAACCATTGAACGTGACTCATGTCGAGCCATGCCAACAAAAGCATCAAAACACATTAAAGTCAGGCTAACACAAGGCAAAGGATCCAAGACCATCTTATAAAACATTTTAAAACCTCGGTAATTGACCGACTCTTTTCAGTCGTATACCGAAGTGCATGTTGTTGTCAAGTAATAATTCTCAGGAGTCTAAGGTCGAATCCACATGGAAGTTTTGTTTAGAAATTTCAAGATAAAAAAATAAAATAAAAATATGCAAAGAGAATAATTGATTAGAAAATAAACAACAATATAAATAAAAGAAGCTGAAGTTTTGAGAATCCACTCTTGGTGTTATACTAAGATTAATTTTTATTCTTCTTATTACTCAATTAAAGTCCATATGATGAAATGAAATCTAATCGAAAGGTCCTGCAATAAAAGTCCAAAGTGCATTGTCCAATGTCCAATGTCCATAATCAAAGTCCAAAGTGCATTGTCCAATGTCTATAATCAAAGTCCAAAGTGCAATAAACAATTTCCAAAAAATGAAAAGGTTAGGCATATGGTGTTATATGGATTGGTGCAATCAAAATTAATAAACAAGTCCAAGTGTTCATTATGCCAATTTGTTTTGTCTCAATAAATCAAGTTAATTATAACAATCATTTATTGTGCCAAATTACTTGTCTATAATGAAGCAAGGTTCTTAGTTTACTAACATGAATATTAACCAACTGAATTTAACATCATATACTAATTTAATATGTTTTAGCATATGTTAAGAATTTCAAACTAACCTTTAGTATATACCAAGAGCTTCATCCTTTCACCTCAGTAACTTGACTTAGAAAGACACCATAACTTTAAAGAAAATACAATTTGGTTTACAAAAACCAAACATAAGAAAGAAAAAAATAAAGATGAAAGAAAGAAAAGTGATCTTGAATTTTTAACAAGGTTACAACCAAGCTTCCAAGATGATTTACAAGGCCAAACTAAAGCCTGTTTATAGAAAATTTGTGATGCTAAATGACAAAGGATGGTGGCTGGAAATTCATCCACTTGAAAGAAATCTTGCATTATTTGATGATGACTTTGAATTATTTGATGATGACTTTGAATACAAGTGGTTATCATAGTGTCCCACTTGTATGATTCCTGTTTTCAGCATTTTGTCATCATTTCCATATCTAATTTGGATTTTCCAATCACTTTGGAAATGTAGTATACTCAATAAGATTTCCAATGGTATCTCACGGGCCAATTTTCGAGTTCTGTAGCTCAAGTTATAGTCAAAACCGTGCAACATATTCAGCGCAGAATTTTAGTACGAGTTTATTGAGTCTATTTTTCCAATTCCAGCATTTGCCCAATTCCTTTGACCTTGGATAATCTTTGGATTCAACTTCATTTGTGTCATAATTGCAATCACCAAATTCAACATATCTAATACTGCAATTAACACAAAAATACAATTTATTAAAAATAACTGAAAACATAACAAAAGTACTAAAATTGCAACATATTTAAAATACAAACCACAAAATATAAAATAACTAAAAACCTTCAAATTTCAATAAAACACTTAATAAACAATGCAAATGTTCCTACTATAGATACTAAAATGAGACTATATTAAGGACTCATCAGTAATAGGCAATGTGTTCCAGTTCATACCCCAACATGTTGTAAAACAATCACCGTGCATGTACACAATCACCGTGCATAACCAACAATGATTTACAGCCAAACAACAACATCCCAACCTTTCGTAACCTTGCTCTGATACCAACAAATATAACCCCCTCTACCCAACCTAGATGCCCGACCGAGCTAAGAGTGCTACATTAGGTTTGCTGAAGCAAACCGAAGAAAGGTTACGAAAAGTGGATCCATTTTTTTCTTTTATCTTGTCTAAATGCATATTATTATTCCTATATGTTCATACTCGCAGCGGGTAAGTTCTCAAAGGAAACAGATCTCAAAAGGCAGCCAATTGCATCATATTCAAAATTGAGGACTAAAACATAAATACTTTAAATTAAAAACTTTAAATTAAAAGACCAAAATTGAATTTAAGGTTACCAATACTCAATTAGTCCATTTACATGCCATCATGTCAAATTTCAAGTCAATTTAATCATCCCAACTCATACAAATGCATTCTCAAGACTCAAGGACCAAAATGGAAGAACCAGAAACCTTCAAGATTCCAAAATAACCAATTTAACGGCACCCATACCGGTACGCGTACTAGTTTTTTGATACGCCCTCATGTTTTCAAAAACTCAGAATCCAGTACCTAAAACCTATTTTCACACCATGCTTACGACCTAAGCAAGTTCCAATGGTTTCAAATCAAAACATGCATATCAACCATATGCAAACAATATATATAAATATTCCACATGCTTAATCCTAAAGCATCAAATACAAAACCAGGCTTAAATCCCAAAGCATTATATACAAAACCATGCTTAAATCCCAAAGCATTATTTAGAAAACCATGCTTAAATTCCAAAACATAAATAAATAGGTTCAACAAAAGAACTTTCATATATTGGAAATTATAATGACCCCGAATAGTCAACCACTATCTTTGATTAGCCGACCACTAATCTTTAGTTAACCAACCGTTAACTTTACATGCCGGATACACGGATCTCCCTTAATGACCGACCATTATTAAGACTACCCTATACCGACCGCATGATTTAACAACCTTGCTGACCGCAAGTTTTACATTAACAAGACTAAACCATGCCGACCGTATGATTTAACAACCTTGCTGATCTCAAGTTTTACATCAACAAGGGAAACGACCGTTCAACCCGAGTGATAACAACATAGTCCGAGTAGCCGACCGCTATACCTCAAGGACCCTTAACCACGATCGATTTTTAATCATATTATAGTGCATTTTATCCTATGTCATGCCAACTATATCCGAATGTTTTCTCACCTTGTTACATAACCAATATATCATTTACAAAACCAATTGCTCACTGTTTTACAATGCATTACACAAAATCCCCACATATGCAAATCACATTGCCATAGCTATATCACATTCCCGACCGGAATAGAAACCAATGCTCACTAGCATTTAATACACTTTTAAGCCACTGCATATGTACTCAAAATCATGCATTGACAGTAAGTAAAAACAAACCATGTTTACGACCCAAAACATGAACTACACATGCTCATATCTGAACCGATATTAAAGTGCAAAATAGGAAAACTTACTTCCGAGGTTAGGTAAGTGTTTCAAACTTATCCTAAACTCTTAAAACCACATTTTTAACTAAATCTTCCTTTAATTGTTTTTAATTAAAACCATTTTAAAATAATCCTAATTAAGAGAAAACTCAGATTAGACCAAATGGTAAAATAGCTCCTTAAAGATTCTAAGTTTTGACTCTTTACAAAATAGTCACCTTTTAAAAACAGTTTTCAAAATTTGCATTTTGGTCACTAGCCAAAATGTCACCCTTCCAAAGCTCGTTTTCCAAAATTGCTTTCACCAATATTTTTAATATAATAAAATATGATTTTTAAACATTTTCCATATTTTTATCTTTTAGAAAAATATTCACACCCGAATCTGACTCGAATCTCTAACCCGACCCACTAGACCATCTAACTAGCCCTATAACTGCTAGGCCCAAAATCGGGGTGTTAAACAAATGATTATACATGATGATATTTTAGCATAGCAAATGATTTATGAAAGGTTTTGAGAATGCTAGAATACATGGTTTAATGTATTGGAAAACGATTTGAATTGATGCATATGTAAAATAGTAAGTTAATGAGGATCTTTTTGAGTATATTGGCAAGTGGCTGAGATAAATTGTTATCAGATATAGTTAGCTAGCCATAGGGTTTAAAGTGCATTATAATAAGTCGCCTCATGTGTGTCGAGGGGTCAAGAGTGTGCCATGCTCCATCATGAGAATTGCAGCGGCCGAGGGGTCAAGAGTGTGTCAATTCTCCCGCTGGTGGATTTATACGTTATAACCATTAAGGGCTACTCCGATTCGAGGACGTATGTGAAGTGGTCGAAGGAACCACTTGGGAAATTCGTGTATCCAGTGTGTTTTATAAAATAGAATGAAACTTGCTTTCGAGTCACTTGAATGTCAATATATAAGATGATGTATCATGAGAAATGGATTGTGTTTTGTATAATATGGTTTATACATGAGATGCTCTTTAAGCTTGCTATTTAGAGATTTTGGCATGTGAAGCTTAAATTGAGGTTTATGATAGAAATCCATGATACATGTGTTGAAAATGATTTAAATGTGCATATTTGAAGAGATTCTAGAAGCATGAGATGATTTTGCCATGAGACTTATACATTTGAATTGAATTAGAATGATTTAAATTCATTGATGAGTGTTTTTGAGATTCCCTCGTTAAGCTTATAGCTTACGCTCTCTTTTCTCATCAATGCAGAGAAATAGACACTTTCGGACAGCGAGTAAGCAAGGGAAGATCCAAGGATAAGAGTATTTTCAAAGTAGGGTTTTATAAATACTAAGTAGTAATAAGAGGCAATGTGACCAAGTTGTATTTGAGAGGTTTTTTTTATACCCCTGGTTGTACAAGTTGTGTTTGATGTTTCAGACTTATATGATTCTTAATGTGCGATTTTGAGGGGTTAGGGAACATTATGCACGCTTGGGTAGATATCGTGCCTGTAGAGGTTCGTTTGGATTTGATATGTTGCGTATGATCTCCTACCATGCTTCTGTGATTAAGGAAAGTATGTTTGAGATAATGTATGATGATTAGATGTTGATTGGAGTAAGTTAGATCGAGCCAAAGTGTCATATGTTGGACCAAGAGCTCATTACCGGTTTGTCAGTACCAGTACGGGTCCTTAGGGATCGGTACGCAGGGATCTATCTCGACCCAGTCTAAGCATAAATGCCTTGTCGTACCAATATGCCTAGGGACCGTATCGGTACGCGATGCTACTATTTTGGCTTGGTTTCGGTACGCGGGCAACAGTACCAGTACGCCTTTTGGCTACTAGATTTTCAAATTTTGAACCCGTATCGGTACAGGGATGCAGTGTACCAAACGTAGTTAGTTAATTCTGTTAAAATGCTTTCTGATGTCTGATTCTATGCAGTTTAGTCCCTATTTCTTGATCATGCAATTAAATGAGTTTGCATGGTTATTTTAAGTTGAAATTTAACCTGATTGTATGAAATATGACTAATTAAGGATTGGTGATTTAATTTCAAGGAAGTCCTCTTAATTATCTGAAATTGTAATTTGGTCCTTGTAGCGTTAAATTTCAATACCCCATTTTTTTGTTAGTGACTAAATTGCAAAGATTTAAAAGTTGATGGTTTTAGTTCAATGACTAAAATGTAAAATTTAAAGTTTGGTGACAAAAGTGAAAAGTTGGGAAAAGTTTAGGGACCGACATGGTAATTTTCCTAATAATTATTTTTATGGAAAAAATGAATAGTTTATCCCGATATATGAATTTTGGTGGGAATCAGATTTTTGGTACGAGATTTGTGTAAAAAGCTATAAAGGGAATAAGTTTAAGGAATTAATTCGGATGACTATTTGAACTCGGAAAATTATGAAAATTTTGTGGGAGTCTTAGATATACTAAAAGAAGATGGTGTTAAGTTTTGGGATCGTTTTGATTCGATCTAGATTTGATTGAAGATAGTATTTTGAAATAGTGCACAAATGGCATTTTTGTGAATACATTGATTCATTAATGGCATTTTAGTCATTTTCCCCTTACTTTTTGATTAAAGATGATTATGGAAAATTGAATTTAATAGGTGTTAACACCTAATTGGTTATAATTAAAGGGAAAATGGTAATTTTACTATTAAATAAGATTTTTATATTAGGATTAAAGATTAAATATGCCATTTGTCTTGTAAATTTAATAAAGAAAAAGCTAGAATTTCTCCATCTTCTTCCCCCATTTTCGAACACCATAGCAATGTAAGAAAAAAAATTTGATTCAATTTTTAGCATGATTCGATTGGTTTTTGGTTTAAGACGTGAAATAGAAAATTGATCTCCACCAAATTCTCTTTCATTTGGTATAATTTTTTAGTAGTTTTCAGGCCTATATGTTGAGTTTGGGTATTAGGGTTTATAAAGAACAAGTTGGATTTTCATGTTTTATGAATTCTTTTGATCAAATATGATGTTGTGATGTTGTTTCAAGCTTGCAAATAGTGAAAATTCCATGAATTCTGTTGTAGGTTGAATTTGGGAAAATGGAAAAATTAGGGGAAACTTTTGCAAAATTTTTATTTGAAGTAAGAATGATGTTAGAAGCTTGAATATGTTGTTTTGAGGATGAGTTCGTGCTTGAATCAAAATGTAAAGTTTGGTCAAAGTGACCTTTGGTATTCGGCTATGGTAGAAAATATTGGGAAAATTATGGAAAATTTTCCTAATATTATAAATGGTGTAAGGATGATTTTGTAAGCTTTAGAAAGTTATTTGGACTAATGTGGAAGTTTATAAAGTATTGAGGATTAGGTTGTAAATTTGGGAAGTTTAGGGGTTTGGTTGTTAAGCTTGTTTTTGAAGTGTATTGTGTTGGAAAATTAAGTTAAAGTGACTAGAAGGTTGATTTTGAAATTGTGTTAACTATGGGAACCAATTTGAAATTTTGGCAAATTTAAGGACTAGTGTGTAAATTTTTAAATTTTGGGTCCTCAAGTCTAAAGAATGAGAAATATAAGGTTTGGTCTTGAAAATGTTGCTTGGAAATTTAAAAAGAGTCCTTAGGACTAAAATGAATATTTTGGAAAGTTAAAGAATTATTAGGAAATATTATTCCCAATATGTATCAATATTAGTATGAAATTAACATGTACTTTGAATGGTATATGTTGTTGAAATGTTGTGTAGATCGTAATCGGGATACAAGCAAGGCTGCTGATAAAGATAAAATTCAAGAGTAAGGTTGGAAGTAATAGTACAGCTTTTAGTGAGGCAAAGGTGAGTGCAATCTTATTTATTTTAATTATGATACGAGGAAGACTTGTGATAAGTCAACCTCAAATGTTGAAAGAAAAGGATTCGATTTATATTAAATGATTTTGAATAGTTTTGTGAATGATTTTGGGTATGAACTGCCCTATGCATATTTTTATATGTTAAAATTATTGATTTTGATCCATTGATATTATCGAAATGAATGAAAGGTTCATAATAGTAAATTGTTCAAAAAGCCCATTGTATGATTATTGAGAGTCTTGGTATCAGTATGACATCTTTGATGTTATCTTTTGATACTACTAGTTGGCGTGTATATTTATTAATGTTTTGGCTGCTCTGATATGTATATGTTTAGAAAAGAGTTAGTTTAATCGTATTCTATTTACTATCTAAATGATTGGTAAATTAGGCAGTTTTTAAACAGTTTTATTAGTCATATGATTTAGAAGTAAACTGCCTAGTTGCTGCTTAAAACTAGGTTCAAATTTTACTTAAAAATATTAGTTTTAAATTTTTACGCGATTTGCTAGATAACTAATTTTGAAGATTATATTTTATGTGATAAATGTTATTGAATTTATATTTATGATAGATTGTAAATGCTAAATGATATCTCTGACATGTATTCATCAATGGATACGGGAAGGGGGTGTTACATTTATTGGTATCAGAGCTATAGGTTTAGTCGATTCTCGGCCAGAATGAAAGTTGTTTTTGTTGAAAAGTGTGTACATGACACTAGGATGTCAAAATTACTGATATGATGTTTATATAATTGATGAATGTCGCTCCTTACCAACGTAGTGATTATGTGAATATAGATGGCTAAATCAGGAGGTTCTAGACAGGCTACGGAACATTAGGTTCTAGAAGAAGCTGGAAATGAGAATAATGTGGTTAATAATAACCCTCCAACTCAACCGAAATAGGAAAGAGCACTAGCACAGTAGGGAATGCCTGTGCAGGACCAAGGGACTTTTCTTCAGGCATTAGAAACAGTTTTGACGTGTTTTCAGCCATTAGCTCCCCCTTCTCCACGTATGACAATTGCTAAGGAATTAAAAAGTTTAGGAGCACCCGAATTTAAGGTAGATTCAGATAAAGGTCTCGTGGTTGCAGATATGTGGTTAAATGATTTGAAGATTATGTTAGAAGGTTTCCATTGCTCAGAAACTGATAAGCTGGATGGAGCTGTTTCTTTGCTTCGAGGACAAGCTAGATTCTGGTGGATCAATGCTACGATGCATGTCCCTCAGGAGCGAGTTACTTGGCAATTCTTTTTGGAAGACTTCAAGAACAAAAACATTGGAGATCAATTCATCCGGGAGATGAAGCAACAATTCCTCAGCTTGAAGCAAGGAAACTAGACCATCTATGAGTATTAATGTAAGTTTAACAAGTTGAGCCGATTTGCAACAGAGTTGATTCCTACTGAAAAGGACCGATGTGATTATTTTATTGAAGGCCTGAATAGGAGACCAAATGAAATGTTGGTGGCATTGAACCTGCCTACCTTTCAAGAGGTGGTGAATCGAGCTAAAGCAATGGAATGTGTCTATTCGGAGGACACAACAGAGCAGACTTCGCAATCTAATAAAAGACCAGTAACATCTTAAGCTCCTTTCTCATCGAAGAGGAATAAAGGTGGTTCTTGGTATAAGAATAAATTTGGATCTGCTCGTAAAGGAGGCAATGCTAGAGGAAATAAACTGGCCCAGATAGTTAATTCTGGTGTTGGTTCATCATTCCAATTTAGAACTCAGTCTTGTGATATTTGTGGTAAACGTCATTCAGGTACATGTTGGATGGTGACCGGAGCATGTTTTAACTATGGAAAGGTGGGTCATTTTATGAGAGATTGCCCTCAAAAGTCTGGATAGAAACTTGTACAGACATAAAGGTCTGTTGTGATGCCACTGATAGGCAGACCAGGAAGACCATCTGAGTCAGCTTCGCAAACGGAAAGGCGTGCACCAGCCCGAGTTTATAATATACAGACTAATAAGGAGCGGGATGACTCGGAAATTATTGCAGGTACATTCTATCTTTTTGATAAGTCTGTATTAGTTTTGATCGATCCTAGTTCTACGAATTCGTATATTATCACTAAGTTGATTGAAGAGAGAGATATTCCATTATAGTCCATCTCTAGTGATATAATGGCAACGAACCTTTTGGGTCAGAGTGCAAGAGTAAGCAGAATATGTAGAAATTGTCCGATAAAGGTACAAGGAACAGAGTTTCTGTCAAACCTAATAGAATTGCCTTTCAAAGAATTTGAAGTGATTTTAGGGATGGATTGGTTATCTTTCTATCATGCCATTGTGGATTGTCACTTAAAGCGATTAATCTTGGAAATTTGAAAGGTGAGGAGATAACAGTAGTGGGAGAAAGGATGAATCCTTTTCTAGCTACTATTAGAAGGTTGTCAAGCTTTTCTAGCTAATGTGGTAGATACTCAAACTTCTGGAATTAAGTTGGAAGATATTCCTACTATTCGAGAATATCCAGATGTATTTCCTAATGAGTTACCGGGATTACTCTCTGATCAGGAAGTAGAATCTAAAATGGAGGTATTACCTGGTACTGCACCTATATCGATGGCCCCGTATAGAATGGCTTTGACTGAGCTTCGAGAGTTAAAGGCGCAATTGCAAGAATTATTGGATCGGGGTTTTATAAGACCAAGTGTGTCACCTTGGGGTGCACCAGTGTTATTTGTGAAAAAGAAAGACGGGTCTATGCGACTATGCATAGATTATCGTCAACTAAACAATGTGACCATAAAGAATAAGTATCATCTTCCAAGGATCGATGATCTTTTTGATCAATTAAAGGGTGCAGACGTGTCTTCCAAAATTGATCTTCGATCAGGATATCATCAGTTGATGATTAAGGAAGGGGATATTTTAAAGATGACTTTCCGAACTTGGTATGGACATTATGAGTTTGTAGTGACGTCGTTCGAATTAACTAATGCCCCTGCAGCATTCATGGATCTGATGAATCAAATATTTTAGCCATATTTGTATCAATTTGGGGTGGTATTTATTGATGATATTTTAGTCTATTCAAAGACAAAAGAAAAACATAATGCTCATCTTTGAGTTGTTCTTCAGACTCTCCAAGAGAATAAGCTTTATGCTAAGTTGTCTAAATGTGAATTTTGGTTATCAGAAGTTACTTTTCTCGGTCATGTTGTTTTAGCAGAGGGGATAAGAGTAGATCCCAAGAAAGTACAAGCTATAGTTGAATGGAAAGCTCCGAAGAATGTTTCTGAAGTACGAAGTTTCTTGGGATTGGCTGGTTATTATCGAAGATTTGTAAAGAATTTCTCAAAGATTGCCTCCCTGTTAACCAAGTTATTGACGAAGGATGTGCCATTTATTTGGATAGACAAGTGTCAGGAAAGTTTTTAAAGCATTAACGAGAATTTTAACTGAAGCTCTAGTATTAGTATAGCCAGAATCGGGTAAAGATTTTGCGGTGTATAGTGATGCATCTCATAATAGATTAGGATGTGTACTCATGCAAGAAGGAAAAGTGGTGGCTTATGCTTCTAGACAACTAAAGACGCATGAGAGGAATTATCATACCCATGATTTAGAGTTGGCAGCAGTTGTTTTTGCTTAAAAAATGGCGTCATTATTTATACGGAGAACGATTCTATATCTATACAGATCATAAAAGTTTAAAATATATGCTAACTCAAAAGGAGTTGAATTTAAGACAAAGGAGATGGATTGAGCTTCTAAAGGATTATGATGTGATTATTGACTACCATCCCGGGAAAGCAAATGTGGTAGCTGACGCCCTCAGCAGAAAGACCTTTGCTGCCCTGCGAGCTATAAATACGAGGCTATCTTTGAAAGATAATGGTGTTTTGATTGCTGAATTAAGTTTAAGGCCTGCTTTAGTAGATAGAATAAAGGAGCTTCAAAAGAGAGATAAGGAATGTTTGTCAAAATTCAAACAAGTCAAAAATGATGAGAATAAAAATTTTAAAGTTAAACCTGATGGATGCTTGTATTACCGGGGAAGAATTGTTATTCCTGAGGATGAAGAACTAAAGAAAGAACTTCTCTTTGAAGCACATTATAGTCCTTTGACTATGCATCCAAGTGGAAATAAGATGTATAAATATCTAAAGAGTCGATATTGGTGGCCGAGAATGAAAAAAGCTATAACTGAATTTGTTTCCAAATGTTTCACATGTCAGCAAGTAAAAGCAGAGCATCAGGTGCCTTCTAGGTTATTACAACCAATTTCCATTCCTTAGTGGAAATGGGAACGAGTAACCATGGATTTTGTAACGGGGCTACATTTGACTCCAAGCAAAAAGGATTCCATTTGGGTGATTGTTGATAGATTGACTAAATCAGCACATTTCATTCCTGTCCGAACTGATTTCTCTATGGATAAGTATGTTGAATTGTATATTAAAGAAATAGTTCGACTTCATGGAGTGCCAGTCTCGATTGTCTCTGATAGAGATCCAAGGTTTACTTCCAGATTTTGGAAGTCTTTACATAAAGCTCTGGGTACTCGAATTAATTTTAGTACAGCCTTTCATCCTCAAACAGATGGACTATATGAACGGACTATCCAAATTTTGTAGGATATGTTAAGAGCTTGTGTAATTGAATTCAAAGGATATTGGGAGAAATATTTGCCATTAGCTGAATTTGCTTATAATAATAGCTACCAAGCAAGTATCAGAACGGAGCCTTGTGAAGCCTTATATGGAAGAAAATGCACGACTCCTTTGAATTGGTTTGAGTTAAAAGATCGAGACATATAATTTGAAGATAGCTGCTGATCGACAAAAGTCGTGTGCAGATTCAAAGAGAAAAGAAATTGAGTTTCAAGTGGGTGACAAGGTGTTTCTTAAAGTATCTCCTTGGAAGAAAGTGTTGCGTTTTGGACGAAAGGAAAATTGAGCCCTAGATTTATTAGACCGTATGAGATTGTAAAAAAAAGTTGGTCCTGTGGCTTATCGACTTGCTTTGCCTCCAGAATTTGACAAGATTCATAATGTATTTCATGTATCAATGCTCAGAAAAGAATTTGACAAGATTCATGTATCAATGTATATAAAGCTTAGTTCGATTTCTATAAATCTTGACTAGGTTCAAGCTTAGCTAATTGATACATGTTAATAAAATGGTTAGAACTAGTTACTACCTCACTAAGTACAATGTTGTACTTATCACTCTTGTTTTCATTCTTCCCAAACACAGGATAAAGGATTCGATCGTTGCTTGATCCTGAAGCCTGATTTCTTGAGCTTGAAGCAAGACACAAGCATAGCTAAAGTATGGTTCATACTTGTTTTGTACTCCCCTAGTTGGTGGCACTTAGTTGTATATAATGTCTAGTGCATGCATTTTGAATACTTGATCTTGTATATATGTATATGATCTTGAATGGGCCTACTATCTTGTGAACTTGGTTATTAATATAAATCAAGTAAAGAACTTAAATTCTATGTATAATAAGTATTTGTTGCGCATATGGTTATGTATATATTGATTTTATCAAAGTAATTGATCTAGTCTTGTGCCATTCGAATGTCTTGTGAGTTTAGATAGTCTTGTATGATCATGACATGTTATATAAGTATTTTATAATCTTGAATAGTAAATGTCAAATGGTAAAGTTGGCATATTGCTTGCTTGGAGACAAGGTATGTACAATTGAATGTTACATGTATCAAGTTAAGAAACAACGAAATGAAATGAAAGCATGATTGCCCTTAAGCTATTCGAATGATGATGATTGTATGATAATGTTAATTGAAATTCTTGGTAACTTATAATTTATGTAATTAAGATTGCTTACATGTTAAGTAATGTATGTTTGGTTACTTGTTAGTTAAGTAACTCATCTAATAGGGATGAGTTAGCCTATCCTTGCCTTGTTCGTGCTTGTATTGTACGTTAATAATGCTCCCGAACAGGTTTGGTGCCAACCCGGGTAGTGGGTGTTACATTTATTTGGTAATCAAAGCTATTTAGTCGGTTCTAGGACTAAACTGAGCTCTCTTGCATCATATAGGATACTTGTGCCACCTAGGAGACTTGTATTGTATAGCTTGTGTCTTTGCTTAACTAAATTGAATTCCTAATTGTTCTATTTAAATGTAGAATGACTGAAACAAGGCTCGCTCGGGATGATGAAAGTCTCGTAGGCTCCTCAAATGAAGGAGATATTGTGAGGATGGAACATAATCCTCCACAGCAACGAGCTGAACCTAGAGCCCAAGTTGCTGCTCAACAAGAAGCTCCTGCTATAAATCATGTACAACAAGAATGTGTCCTAAGAATGAAGAAGATGTTCAATCATCTTGTAACTACCTTGAAATGAGACCATTCTATTCCTCCTTATGTTTCTACTCCAACTAGAGCCCCGATTGACAAACTAGCTTAACACCGGGCTTATACCTTTCACCGGTACAGATGAAGCCAATCCCGAAATAGCTAAGTATTGGTTAGATGCCACTAATCGAATCCTGACCAAACAACTGCCCTGTTCTGATGAACACAAACTCGAATGTGTTATAGCACTGTTGCCAGACAAAGCTCTAAGCTGGTGGGAAACCACTACACTGACTGCTCCTGATGAAGCTGTAACTTGGGAAGTTTTCCTCAAGGAATTCAAGAAGAAATACATTAGTGAACAATACCTGGTCGAGCGTCGGAAGTGCTTCTTGTACCTCAACCAAGGTGGTCGGCCTATCGAATAGTACTTGAGTGACTTTTGCAAGTATTGCAAATACGTGTTGGAATACATCAAGACTGATACTGAAAAGTGTAGGATGTTTATTGATGGATTGAATGATGAGCTAAGTCCAATATTCACTGCCCTGGATATCACTGACTTCCAGAATTTGGTGAACCGGGCCATTGCAACCGATGCGAAGATGAAAGCCTCTGAGAAACGCAAAAGCGGAAATTCCTGGAAAGACAAACGATCAAGGAATGATGGTAAGCCTAACTGGCAGTCAAAGAAGTCCAAATATTATAAGGAACACTCTTCGAATTACACTCCTGCTTAGAAAAGCAACTTCATACCGAGACCCTAATCGGTAACCAAGCCTTTAGCCCTGATCATCTCTGTTGATTGTACGGGGAATTCCGGTAAAGCTGCTCAATATCCTACTTACAAGTTCTGCCAGAAACACCACACTGGTCAGTGTAGAACTCAACAGAACCTATGTTAGGTATGTGGAGCCTCTGATTACTATATCAGGGATTGTCCTCAGAATCCTAACAAGGTTTCGAATTGAACTCCTGCAAATGCTAGCTCAGCGCCTTCCATTCGAAACAAAGGTCTCAGGCAAACTCAGTCTGGAAATCAGGGGAAAGGCAAAGGACAACATTCGAATGCCCATACTCACAAAAAATCTCAGGCTCATGCTTGAATCTATCATATACGGGGAAATGAAGATGAAGAATCACCCGACATTATAGTAGGTACCGTTGAGTTAAATTTGACTCATGTTTATGCTTTAATAGACTCAGGATCCACTCATTCTTTTGTATGCTCAACCTTGATTGAAAAATTGAACTTAAAGCCTGAAATTGTAAAACAAAGCCTCGTAGTTTTGAACCCTATAGGCAGAATTACAAACATAAGCCTTATCTATAGAAATTGTCCCCTATTCATTCGAAATGTACCCTTTCTTGTTGATCTATATGTACTACCAACTTGTGAATTCGATCTAGTACTGGGACTAGATTGGTTAAACAAGCATGAAGCCTCGGTAGATTGCCTAAATAGGAGACTTTACCTATGGGTTTAGGAAAGGAGTCAATTATTCTAATTGACAAGAAATCAACCTCAATCTTTGCTACTATGGTCTTACAAGATGAACTTGAATTCGGCTTACCTAGTGTGCCTATTGTATCTGAATATCTTGATGTTTTTTTCGAAGAACTGTGTGGTCTCTCTCTAACCAGAGAAGTAGAGTTCGGGATCGATGTCCAACCTGGAACAACTCCAGTGTCCATCACACCTTATTGGATGGCACCTGTTGAGTTGAAAGAACTCAAGAAGCAACTCCAAGAGCTACAAGACAAGGGTTTCATTAGGCCTAGCTCGTCTCCCTAGGGTGCTCTAGTCTTGTTCGTGAAGAAGAAAGACGGGACTATGAGACTCTGTATTGACTACAGAAAATTGAACAAGCTTACTATCAAGAATCGATATCCTCTCCCAAGGATTGAAGATCTTTTCTATCAACTCAAAGATGTTACAGTATTCTCAAAGATCGATTTACGATCGGGATTCTACCAAATGAGGGTAAAAGAAGAAGACGTACCCAAGACAGCCTTTCATACTCGATATGGCCATTTTGAATTCCTTGTAATGCGATTCGGGTTAATGAATGCTTTGGCTGTTTCATGGATCTCATGAACAGTGTATTCAAGCCCTATCTTGACAAGCTCATGGTCATTTTTATTGATGACATTCTAGTGCATTCTCGGAATAAGGAATAACATTTTGAACACCTTCGAATTGTATTGCATACTCTTCGAGAACGTCAATTATTTGCAAAGTTCTCTAAATGCGAATTTTGGCAATCAGAAGTTTTGTTTCTTGGACATGTTATCTCGTCAGAAGGGATCAAAGTAGATCCAAGGAAAATTCAATCCATCCTAGATTGGAGACCTCCAAAGAATGTTGGTGAGGTTAGAAGCTTTCTCGGTTTAGCCGGGTATTATCGATGTTTTGTCAAAGGATTCTCATCCATTGGCGCAAGTTTGACTAAGCTAACTCGTAAAGATACATCCTTTGTTTGGTCGGAGTACCAACAACAAAGCTTTAATCAGCTTAAACAAGCCCTGACTCATACTTTGGTTCTCATCCAACCAGTATCGGGCAAGGAATACACTGTTTACAGTGATGCATCTCATTTGGGACTATGATGTGTCCTAATGCAAGATGGAAACATGGTAGCTTACTCTTCAAGGCAACTAAAACCACATGAGTCAAACTACCCTATTCACGATCTAGAATTGGTAGCTATCATGTTTGCACTCAAAGTCTGGAGAAATTACTTGTACGGGGAGCAATGTAACTTGTTCATAGACCACAAGAGCCTCAAATACCTCCTAACTCAGAAAGACTTGAACTTGAGGCAAAAAAGATGGCTAGAGTTATTTAAAGATTACGATTTTGTTATCAATTACTGGTGGCCAGACATGAAATTGGCTATCACAGACTTTGTTTCAAAGTTCTTAACTTGTAAGAGGGTCAAAGCTGAGCATCAAGTCCCTACTGGATTACTCCAACTAATCGGATTTCCCTAGTGGAAATATGATCGGATTGCAATGAACTTCATTACTGGTCTTCCTTCCACTACAAGAAAGAACGATGATGTATCAGTAATTGTTGATAGATTCACAAAGTTTACTTATTTCATCCCTGTTCAAATGAACATGAGCTTGGAAACCTTAGCCGAGCTATACATCCGTAAAGTAATTCGATTACATGGTGTACCTACAGCTATAAACTCCGATTGAGACCTTAGATTTGCTTCTCGATTCTGGAATTCCTTACAAAAAGCCCTTGGAACCAAAGTGCATTTGAGTACAGCCTTTCATCCTCAATCTGATGGACAATCTGAAAGAATCATACAAGTACTTAAAGACATGCTACGTGCTTGTGTTATAGATTTCGGAAAGAACTGGGAGAAATCTCTACCTCTAGTAGAATTTGCTTACAACAATAGCTACCAGACATCTATCCAGATGGCTCCCTTCGAAGCTCTATACGAAAGAAAATGTAGAACTCCCTTGTGCTGGTCTGAATTGGGAGAAAACAAAGTATTGGGACCTCAATTGCTCAAAGAAACCGAAGAACAAGTGAAAATCATACATGATCGATTGAAGCAAGCCTTTGATAGACAGAAAGCCTATGCAGACTTGAAAAGGAGAGACATCCAATACAATGTTGGAGACAAGGTCTTCCTGAAAGTGTCTCCTTGGAAGAAAGTCTTTCAATTTGGAAGAAAATGGAAACTCAGTCCCCGATTCATTGGACCATTTGAAATCGTTTAAAGGATAGGGCCAGTGGCTTATCGATAGGCACTCCCTAGTGAATTTGATAAGATCCACAATGTCTTCCATGTCTCCGTGCTTAGAAAATATTGATCTGACCCATCCCATGACCTTGAGCCTAAAGAAGTAGAGTTGAATCATGACCTATCATATGAAGAAGATCCAAAATGAATAATTGACAAAGAAGTTAGAAGATTGTGAAACAAGAATGTTCCCTTGATGAAAGTGTTATGGAGAAATCATAAAATAGAAGAGGCAACTTGGGAACCTGAGGCTACAATAAGAGATTAATATCCTCACTTGTTCAACTCAGGTAAATTCGAGGGAGAATTTATTTTAAGGGGGAGAATTGTAATACCCCAAATTATTAACCTAGAAGAATTGGGAAATCGGATCACAAGCCCTTTATAATGTAATTGATACATATTAGATAAAGTAAGTAGGAAGTGACCATTATAAAAATAAGAGAAAATTTATGATCAAATCAATAAGGACCAAATTGAATTCGAATTAAAACTTCATGTTTGCATGATAAAATGAAAACCTAGTGGGGGTTGCACACTTGTCAATGGTGGAAGAAGGCAAGTGCTAGGGGGACCGACCATGAATGAAAAATCTATTCATTTGGTCTTCTTCCTTCTCAATTGAACCGAAAGAAATTTGAGAGGGAGAGTGAGATACTTTTCCTTGGAGACATGAAGGTTTGATCTAAGTTAGTGTAACCTTGAGCCTTTATTCGAATCCTCCAAGGAAGAGAGAGTAAGCACCCTTCTCCTCTCTTCTAATTCAAGAGTTTATCTTGAAAAGTGAATTCAAATATTCATGAATTATATGTTACCAGATTTGAGGAGAGTTAAAATTCATACTATGAACTTTTGGATTTAGCCGAATGGTATACATGATTTAATTACTAGAATTTGGTGTAATTGTATGCGTTTTGGAGAATATAAGCTACTAATTTTGAATTTTATGAGTGATATCAGTTGTTAAATTTGTAATGCATGTTTCCTTGGTGTAATCTATAATTATGCAACATTGAATACATGTTGTGCTCGAAACTAGAAATTTAGGTACTAAAATGGTATGACTTGAATGTAACATGGCATGAAAACTGTTTTGATCACATTGCTAGTGAAGATTGTGTAAACATGCTTAATTGAAAATGATGCTCTGTTTTGATCACATTGGTAGGCGAATAAAACTGACCTAGACTTGTATGAGTATGTATATAAGTTGAATTAGAATGTTAGAAGTACCATCCAAGTGATTAAAGAAGCTAGAAACTCAAACTAGTGAAATCTGCCCAGAACACTCTATTCTGGGCAATAACTTCAAAAAATTACTATAAATTGTATAAAAGGAATTTAAGGCTGAAAATTTAATGTATAGTTCCTTAATATGTATAAATTCATTAGGAGAAAACAGAGCTGAATTCTGGATTGTATAATGAATAGTAGAAATGAAACTCTAGGGACAGTGCAAATTGTCCAGTGGTATAACTTGACCTGTTTTTAAGTTAAAAACTGTATTCATTGGCAAAGAATTAAAACGCAAGGTCTATATGGATAAGAATACAATTAAGTTAGCTTTCCAACAGTGTAAACCAATTGAAATTCTGACGTACGAAATGAAAGTTATGCATGTTTTAGTAAACAGTGCACGTGCTGCCAAGCAGTAGCATCAGCCTTGATGTTTTGAAATGAATGAATTATGTATTGTTGCCTTGTTTTGAAGAAATGAATGTATCTTGTCTTGACCATGATTTACTTGTATGAATTGTTAGAGCAAGGAGTAAACCTTGTGGAAGAAGAAAGGAGTGGCCAAGCTAGTGGGAAACACAAAGGAATTTAGAACCAAGACTAGCTAAGCTTGGAATATTATGAGTGTAGTTTACAAATAGGGTTAGGACTTAGGTCCTAACCAAATATGCATGAATACTTTCTTGCTATGGATATGCCATGATAATGAACCTAATTTAACTTGAATATAAATAATAAGGGAAGTATGAAATAAGATAATATATGAAACATGTCTACATCCTTGAAGTGTTGTACAATTAGAATTGCTTTATTCTTAATGCCTTGGGTGTGAATTATCGAATGCTACTTGAATGTATTGTCTAGAACATGAAATTCATTGCTTTGAACATGAAATGTACTGCCTTGAACATGAATGGTCTGCCTTGAGCATGAAATGTGAAATGAAATTAAAGAGCTAAGGCTCAATTGGTCTAAGGACTAAAGCATGATATTGATATACATTGATTGACTTGATTCTTGAATCATACATGACTTTAAACTTGAAATTCTTGAATAAAAGAAGTGTAATGGTGCAGGGCTAAGGTCCCTAATTGGCAACAGACGGAGGGTACGTTTGTGTGTTGTTTGGCGACAATAGGAGGGTTGACCAGTACTACGGTATAATACTACGGTAAATCTTGCGTACTACAGTACATCTTGTGGTGAAAGTTGGTTGAAGACTTGATTACCTAATCAAACTAAGAACCAAGGATTGTGTTAAATATATTAAATGAACTAATATTACCTTGAGTACTTGAATCTTAACTTGAATCCTTGAAATATTTGAATTGCTTGACATGTAATGCTTGAATCTTGACATGAATCCTTGAAATATTCAAATTGCTTGACATGTAATGCTTGTATCTTGGCATAAATCTCTTGGAACTCATAATTGTCTATGCTTGAACTTTGTATTGTATGACTTGCTACATGAAATACTTGACTCTTGAACTACTTGATTCTTGAATTACTTGATTCTTGAACTACTTGGTATATAAAGCTTAGTTCGATTTCTATAAATATTGACTAGGTTCAAGCTTAGCTAATTGATACATGTTAATAAAATGGTTAGAACTAGTTACTACCTCACTAAGTACAATCTTGTACTTATCACTCTTATTTTCATTATTCCTAAACACAGGATAAAAGATTCGATCATTGCTTGATCTTGAAGCCTGATTTCTTGAGCTCGAAGCAAGACACATGCATAGCTAAAGTATGGTTCATACTTGTTTTGTACTCCCCTAGTTGGTGGCACTTAGTTGTATATAATGTCTAGTGCATGCATTTGAATACTTGATCTTGTATATATGTATATGATCTTGAATAGGCCTACTATCTTGTGAACTTGGTTATTAATATAAATCAAGTAAAGAACTTAAATTCTATGTATTGTAAGTATTTGTCGCGCATATGGTTATGTATATATTGATTTTATCAAAGTAATTGATCTAGTATTGTGCCATTCGAATGTCTTGTGAGTTAAGATAGTCTTGTATGATCATGACATGTTATTTAAGTATTTTATAATCTTGAATACTAAATGCCGAATGGTAAGGTTGGCATATTGCTTGCTTGGAGACAAGGTATGTACAATTGATTGTTACATGTATCAAGTTAAGAAACAATGAAAAGAAATGGAAGCATGATTGTCCTTATGCTATTTGAATGATGATGATTGTATGATAATGTTAATTGAAAATTTTGGTAACCTATAATGTATGTAATTGAGATTGCTTATATGTTAAGTAATGTATGTTTGGTTACTTGTAAGTTAAGTAACTCATCTAATAGGGATGAGTTAGCCTATCCTTGCCTTGTTCATGCTTGTATTGTTCGTTAGTAACGCTCCCGAACTGGTTTGCTACCAACCCGGGTAGGGGTGTTACATTTATTTGGTAATCAGAGCTATTTAGTTGGTTCTAGGACTAAACCGAGCTCTCTTGCATCATATATGATACTTGTGCCAGCTAGGAGACTTGTATTGTATAGCTTGTGTCTTTCCTTAACTAAACCGAATTCCTAATTTTTCTATTTAAAAGTAGAATGTCTGAAACAAGGCTCGTTCGGGATGATGAAAGTACCGTAAGGAGATAGTGTGAGGATGGAACAAAATCCTCCACAGCAACGAGCTGAACCTAGAGCCCAAGCTGGTGCTCAACAAGAAGCTCTTGCTATAAATCCTGTGCAGCAGGGAATGTGTCCTAAGCATGAAGGAGATGTTCAATCATCTTGTAACTACCTCGAAATGAGACCATTCTATTCCTCCTCCTGTTGCTACTCCAACTAGAGCTCTGATTGATAAACTGGCTCAACATCGGGCTTATACCTTCACCGGTACAGATGAAGCCAATCCTGAAATAGCTAAGTATTGGTTAGAGGCCACTACTTGAATCCTGACCAAACAACTACCTTGTTCTGATGAACACAAACTCGAATGTGTTATAGCCCTGTTGGAAGACGAAGCTTTGAGCTTATGGGAAACCACTACCTGACTGCTCCTGATGAAGTTGTAACTTGGGAATTCTTCCTTGAGGAATTCAAGATGAAATACATTATTGAACAATACCTGGTCGAGCGTCGAAAGTGTTTCTTGTACCTCAACCAAGGTGGTCGGCCTATCTAACAGTACGTGAGTGACTTTTACAAGTATTGCAAATACGGGATGGAATACATCAAGACTGAAACTGAAAAGTGTAGGATATTTATTGATGGATTGAATGATGAGATAAGTCCAATATTCACTGCCCTGGATATCACTGACTTCCAGAATTTGGTGAACCGGGCCATTACAACCGAAGCGAAGATGAAAGCCTCTGAAAAACACAAAAGCAGAAATTCCTGGAAAGACAAACGATCAAGGAATGATGGTAAGCCTAACTGGCAGTCAAAGAAGTCCAAATATTATAAAGAACACTCTTCGAATTACACTCCTGCTTAGAAAAGCAACTTCATACTGAGACCCCAATCGGTAACCAAGCCTTTAGCCCTGATCATCTCTGTTGATTGTACGGAGAATTCCGGTAAAGCTGCTCAATATCCTACTTGCAAGTTCTGCCAGAAGCACCACACTGGTCAGTGTAGAACTCAACAGAACCTAAGTTACTTATGTGGAGCCTCTAATCACTATATCAGGGATTGTCCTCAGAATCCTAACAAGGTTCTGAATCAAACTCCTATAAATGCTAGCTCAGCTCCTTCCATTCGAAACAAAGGTCCTAGACAAGCTCAGTTTGGAAATCAAGGGAAAGGCAAAGGACAACATTCGAATGCCCTACTCGCTAAGAGTCTCGAGCTCCTGCTCGAATCTATTATATATAGGGAAAAGAAGATGAAGAATCACCTGACATTATAGTAGGTATTGTTGAGTTAAATTGGACTCCTGTTTATGCTTTAATAGACTCGGGATCCACTCATTCTTTAGTATGCTCAACCTTGACTGAAAAATTGAACTTAAAGCCTGAAATTGTAAAACAAAGCCTCGTAGTTTCGAACCCTATAGGGGAATTACAAACATAAGCCTTATCTGTAGAAATTGTCCCCTATTCATTTGAAATGTACCCTTTCTTGTTGATATATATGTACTACCAACTTGTGAATTCGATCTAGTATTAGGACTAGATTGGTTAAGCAAGCATGAAGCCTGGGTAGATTGCCTAAATAGGAGACTTTACCTTTGGGTTTAGGAAAGGAATCAATTCTTCTAATTGACAAGAAACCGACCTCAATCTTTGCTACTATGGTCTTACAAGATGAACTTGAATTCGGCTTACCTAGTGTGCCTATTGTATCTGAATATCTCGATATTTTCCCAAGGAACTCTCTGGTCTCTCTACAACCAGAGAAGTAGAGTTCAGGATTGATGTCCAACCTGGAACAACTCCAGTGTCCATCACACCTTATCGAATCACACCTGTTGAGTTGAAAAAACTCAAGAAGCAACTCCAAGAGCTACAAGACAAGGGTTTTATTAGGCCTAGCTCGTCTCCCTGGGTGCTCCAGTCTTGTTCGTGAAGAAGAAAGACGGGACTATGAGACTCTGTATTGACTACAGACAATTGAACAAGCTTACTAACAAGAATCGATATCCTCTCCCAAGGATCGAAGATCTTTTCGATCAACTCAAAGATGTTGTAGTATTCTCAAAGATCGATCTACGATCGGGATTCTACCAAATGAGGGTAAAAGAAGAAGATGTACCCAAGACAGCCTTTCGTACTCGATATGGCCATTTTGAATTCCTTGTAATGCCATTCGGGTTAACGAATACTCCAGCTACTTTCATGGATCTCATGAACCGTGTATTCAATCCCTATCTTGACAAGTTCGTGGTCGTTTTTATTGATGACATTCTAGTGTATTCTCAAAATAAGGAAGAACATTTTGAACACCTTTGAATTGTATTGCAAACTCTTTGAGAACATCAATTATTTGCAAAGTTCTCTAAATGCAAATTTTGGCTATCAGAAGTTTCGTTTCTTGGACATGTTATCTCGGTAGAAGGGATCAAAGTAGATCCAAGGAAAATTTAATCCATCCTGGATTGGAGACCTCCAAGGAATGTTGGTGAGGTTAGAAGCTTTCTCGGTTTATCTGGGTATTATTAATGCTTTTTCAAAGGATTCTCATCCATTGCCACAAGTCTGACTAAGCTAATTCGCATAGATACACCCTTTGTTTGGTCGGAGTACCAACAACAAAGCTTCGATCAGCTTAACCAAGCCCTGACTCATGCTCCAGTTCTCATCCAGCCAGTCTCGGGCAAGGAATACACTGTTTATAGTGATGCATCTCATTTGGGACTAGGATGTATCCTAATGCAAGATGGAAACGTGGTAGCTTACGCTTCAAGGCAACTAAAACCACACGAGTCAAACTACCCTACTCATGATCTAGAATTGGTAGCTATCATGTTTGCACTCAAAGTCTGGAGACATTACTTGTATAGGGAGAAATGCAACTTGTTCACAGACCACAAGAGCCTCAAATACCTCCTAACTCAGAAAGACTTGAACTTGAGGCAAAGGAGATGGCTAGAGTTACTTAAAGATTACGATTTGGTTATCGAATACCATCCGAGGAAAGCAAACGTGGTCGCTGATGCCCTTAGTCGCAGACCATACTCAGGTGAATCCTTAAATCTAAATCCTAGAATAATCCATTCGAATTAGACCTTTCTTGACTTACAAGTAACTATTCAAAAATCTTTATTAATGATCTTTTCCATTAGTTTCTAGCTTCATTGGCTATCAATGCTAATTTTCGCTTATCCAAAAGACGAAAATTCTTGTCTAAACTTCAAGTTCAATCTAGTCTAATCTCAAGAATCAAAGAACTCGAACAAATTGATCCAGATCTTCAGAAGATCATGTCCAAGCTAGACTCTGAGTCTAATTCTGACTTTTCCCTCAAGTCGAATGGACTCCTCTATTTCAAAGATAGAGTATGTGTTCCTAACAATGAGGAACTAAGACACGAGATGTTACAAGAAGCTCACCAAAGCTCTTTGTTTCAAAGTGCTTAACTTGTCAGAGGGTCAAAGCCGAGCATCAAGTCCATATTGGATTACTCCAACCAATTGGATTACTCCAACCAATCGAATTTCCTCAGTGGAAATGGGATCGGATTACATAGACTTCGTTACTGGTCTTCCTTCCACTACAAGAAAGAATGATGTTGTATGGGTAATTGTTGATAGATTCACAAAGTCTACTCATTTCATTCATGTTCGAATGAACATGAGCTTGGAAACCTTAGCCGAGCTATACATCCGTGAAGTAATTCGATTACACAGTGTACTTACAGCTATAATCTTCGATCAAGACCCTAGATTTGCTTCCCGATTCTGGAATTCCCTGCAAAAAGCCCTTAGAACCAAAGTGCATTTGAGTACAGCCTTTCATCCTCAATCAGATGGCCAATTTGAAAAAATCATACAAGTACTTGAAGACATGCTACGTGCTTGTGTTATAGATTTCAGAAAGAACTAGGAGAAATCTCTACCTCTAGTAGAATTTGCTTACAACAATAGCTACCAGACATCATCCAGATGGCTCTCTTCGAAGCTCTATACTGAAGAAAATGTAGAACTCCCTTGTGCTGGTCTGAATTGGGAGAAAAAAAGTATTAGGACCTCAATTGCTTAGAGAAACCGAAGAACAAGTGAAAATCATACATGATCGATTGAAGCAAGCCTTTGACAGACAGAAAGCCTATGCAGACTTGAAAAGGAGAGGCATCCAATACAATGTTGGAGACAAGGTCTTTCTGAAATTGTCTCCTTGGAAGAAAGTCTTTCGATTTGGAAGAAAAGGGAAACTCAATCCCCGATTCATTGGACCATTCAAAATCGTTGAAAGGATAGGGCCAGTGGCTTATCGATTGGCACTCCCTAGTGAATTTGATAAGATCCACAATGTCTTCCATGTCTCCATGCTTAGAAAATATTGATCTGACCCATCGCATGTCCTTGAGCCTAAAGAAGTAGAGTTGAATCCTGACCTATCATATGAAGAAGAGCCAAAACGAGTAATTGACAAAGAAGTTAGAAGACTCTGAAATAAGAATGTTCCCTTGGTGAAAGTGTTATGGAGAAATCATAAAATGGAAGAGGCAACTTGGGAACCTGAGGCTAAAATGAGAGATCAATATCCTCACTTGTTCAACTCAGGTAAATTCGAGGGCGAATTTATTTTAAGGGGGAGAATTGTAATACCCCAAATTATTAACCTAGAAGAATTGGGCAATCGGTTCACAAGCCCTTTATAATGTAATTGATACATATTAGATAAAGTAAGTAGAAAAGTGACCATTATAAAAATAAGAGAAATTTTATGATCAAATCAATAAGGACCAAATTGAATTCTAATTAAAACTTCATGTTTGCATGATAAAATGAAAAGTTAGTGGGGGTTGCACACTTGTCAATAGTGGAAGAAGGCATGTGCTAGGGGGACCGGCCATGAATGAAAAATCTATTCATTTGGTCTTCTTCCTTCTCCATTGAACCGAAAGAAATTTGAGAGGGAGAGTGAGATACTTTGCCATAGAGACATGAAGGTTTGATCTAAGTTAGTGTAACCTTGAGCCTTTATTCGAATCCTCCAAGGAAGAGAGAGTAAGCACCTTTCTCTTCTCTTCTAATTCAATAGTTTATCTTGAGAAGTGAATTCAAATATTCATGAATTATATGTTACCAGATTTGAGGAGAGTTAAAATTCATACTATGAACTTTTGGATTTAGTGGTATATATGATTTAATTACTAGAATTTGGTGTAATTGCATGTGTTTTGGAGAATATAAGCTACTGATTTTGAATTTTATTAGTGATATCAGTTGTTAAATTTGTAATGCATGTTTCCTTGGTGTAATCTGGAATTATGCAAAATTGAATACATGTTGTGCTTGAAACTGGAAATTTAGGTACTAAAATGGTATGACTTAAATGTAAAATGGCATGAAAACTGTTTTGATCACATTGCTAGTGAAGATTGTGTAAACATGCTTAATTACAAATACTGCTCTGTTTTGATCACATTGGTAGGTGAATAAAACTGGCCTAGACTTGTATGAGTATGTATATAAGTTGAATTAGCATGTTAGAAGTACCATCCAAGTGATTAAAGAAGCTAAAAACTCGAACTAGTGAAATTTGTCCAGAAAACTCTATTCTGGATAGTAACTTCGAAAAATCACTATAAATTGTATAAAAGGAATTTATGGATGATACTTTTATGTATAGTTCCTTAATATGTATAAACTCATTAGGAGAAAACAGAACTGAATTATGGTGTAACTTGACCTGTCTCGAAGTTAAAAACTGTATTAATTGGCAAAGAATTAAAACGCAAGGTCTATATGGATAGAAAGACAATTAAGTTAGCTTTCCAACGATGTAAACCAATTGAAATTCCAACGTACAGAATGAAAGTTATGCATGTTTTAGTAAAACAGTGCACATGCTGCCAGGCCGTAGCAGCAGCCTTGAAGTTTTGAAATGAATGAATTATGTATTGTTGCCTTGTTTTGAAGAAATGAATGTATCTTTTCTTGACCTTGATTTACTTGTATGAATTGATAGAGCAAGGAGTAAACCTTGTGGAAGAAGAAAGGAGTGGCCAAGCTAGTGGCAAACACAAAGGAATTTGGAACCAAGACTAGCTAAGCTTGGAGTATTGTGAGTGTAGTTTACAAATAGGGTTAGGACTTAGGTCCTAACAAAATATGCATGACTACTTTCTTGCTATGGATATGCCATGATAATGAACCTAATTTAACTTGAGTATAAATAATAAGGGAAGTATGAAATAAGATAATATATTAAACATGTCTACATCCTTGAAGTGTTGTACAATTAGAATTGCTTGATTCTTAATGCCTTGGGTGTGAATTATCGAATGCTACTTGAATGTATTATCTTGAACATGAAATGCATTACTTTGAACATGAAATGTACTACCTTGAACATGAATAGTTTGCCTTGAGCATGAAACACATGAAATGTGAAATGAAATTAAAGAGCTAAGGCTCTGTCTAAGGACTAAAGCATGATATTGCTATACATTGATTGACTTGATTCTTGAATCATACATGACTTTAAACTTTAAATTCTTGAATAGAAGAAGTGTAATCAAACAACCTTGGTTGCAAGTTGAATAGGTAGAAGGGCATGCCTTAGAGTCTAGAGCTCATTGTGTTAGGGTGGACTACGATCCAGGGCTGAGGCTCCTAATTGGCGACAAATGGAGGGCACGTTTGTGTGGTCTTTGTCGACAGTAGGAGGGTTGACCAGCACTACGATACATCTTGCGTACTACGGTACATCTTATGGTGATAGTTGGTTAGAGACTTGATTACCTTATCAAACTAAGAACCAAGGATTGTGTTAAATATATTAAATGAACTAATATTACCTTGAATACTTGAATCTTCACATGAATCCTTGAAATATTCGAATTACTTGACATGTAATGCTTGAATCTTAACATGAATCCTTGAAATATTCGAATTGCTTGACATGTAATGCTTGAATCTTGGCATGAATCTCTTGGAAGTGATAATTGTCTAAGCTTGAACCTTGTATTGTATGACTTGCTACATGAAATACTTGACTCTTGAACTACTTGACTCTTAAATTACTTGATTCTTGAACTACTTGGTATATAAAGCTTAGTTCGATTTATATAAATCTTGACTAGGTTCAAGCTTAGCTAATTGATACATGTTAACAAAATGGTTAGAACTAGTTACTACCTCACTAAGTATAATCTTGTACTAATCACTCTTGTTTTCATTATTCCCAAACGCAGGATAAAAGATTTGATCGTTGCTTGATCCTGAAGCCTGACTTCTTGAGCTCGAAGCAAGACACAAGCATAGCTAAAGTATGGTTCGTACTTGTTTTGTACTCCCCTAGTTGGTGGCACTTAGTTGTATATAATGTCTAGTGCATGCATTTTGAATACTTGATCTTGTATATATGTATATGATCTTGAATAGGCCTACTATCTTGTGAACTTGGTTATTAATATAAATCAAGTAACGAACTTAAATTCTATGTATTGTAAGTATTTGTCGCGCATATGGTTATATATATTGATTTTATCAAAGTAATTGATCTAGTCTTGTGCCATTCGAATGTCTTGTGAGTTAAGATAGTCTTGTATGATCATGACATGTTATATAAGTATTTTATAATCTTGAATACTAAATGTCGAATGGTAAGGTTGGCATATTGCTTGCTTGGAGACAAGGTATGTACAATTGATTGTTACATGTATCTATTAAGAAACAATGAAATGAAATGGAAGCATGATTATCCTTAAGCTATTCGAATGATGATGATTGTATGATAATGTTATTTGAAATTTTTGGTAGCCTATAATGTATGTAATTAAGATTGCTTACATGTTAAGTAATGTATGTTTGGTTACTTGTAAGTTATGTAACTCATCTAATAGGGATGAGTTAGCCTATCTTTGCCTTGTTCATCCTTGTATTATTCGTTAGTAACGCTCCTGAACTGGTTTGCTGCCAACCCGGGTAGGGGTGTTACAAGAAGTTACCTCCCCCTCATTGAGGGCCATTAAGCATACGTTGGCTTCTTTATCGGTGGAGTCTTCATCACTACATGTAGCCACATATGCTTTCTTTGATGATGATCCCTTCATGTTGAAGCGAGGGCAATCGTATTTGGTGTGCCTCGTCTTCTTGCATTTTGAGCACTTGGGGGAATCCACCATCTTCTTCTTCTTCAATTCATGCTTGGATTCTTCTATGTTGCTCTTCATGAATCGAGAAAACTCCTTGAAGAGATAGGCCATCTCTTCATCATTACTTTCCTCCTCACTTGATTCTTCTTGATTGCTTGTGGGGGATTTAAGAGCTACAATGTTGAGATCTTCGATTCCAAGCTCTTTGATTTTCATCTCCTTTTCCCTTCTCAAGGGTTGAGACATCATCTCATGGGTAAGAAGAGATCTTATGAGCTCATCAAGCTTGAGCTTCTTCAAATATTTAACTTCAATTATGGCCGTCTTCTTCATCTCCCATGATTCGAGAAGTGAGTAAATCAACTTCTGAATGAACTTTTCTTTTGGAATCTTCTCTCCAAGATTTTTGAGTTGATTGACGATTGTAGAGAACCGGTCGAACATGCTCTTGATGTCTTCATATGCGTCCATCTTGAAATTTTTGTATTTGAGGTTGACTAGACCAATCTTTGACTCCTTCACCTCATTTGTCCCTTCATGGATTGCTTCAAGTTTGTCCCATAACTCCTTGGCACCCTCACAAGAAGATACTTTGGCATACTCATCCGGGCCCAATGCACAAAATAGAATGTGCAAAGCCTTGCAATTGAGCTCCATCTTCTTGCGATCTTCTACATTCCATTTCGCCTTGCTTTGATTTGGCACGAACAGTCCATCTTCAACTATGTCCCAAAGGTGGTAGTCTTTGCTTTTCATGAAGAACATCATTCTATGCTTCAAACAAGGATAGTGATCACCGTTGAAGAAGGGCAGTTTGTCGATGGATAACGCCATGGAAACTAGTTGACTTGTTTGATGGTCGAGCTTGCCGGATCACCTCAATAGGATGTAAATCCTTCTCGATTGATCCTCACTCTGATACCAATTTTTGAGTTGATGAGCTCGAATTCATTCAACCGAATTACTTGCCAAGTGGTGGAGAAGTTGATTTTTGGGTGTTGGTGGTGGAAGCAAAAGATAAAGAAAATAAAACAAGGATTTAAAGTGGTTTGGCTTTCTAACAAAGCCTACATCCACTACCTTAGCTTCCCCACTAAGGATTTTAACCAATTCACTATCGAATTCTTCCTCTTATCTAGGCTTAGGTGGCAACCTTTTACAACACTCAAAGCTTCTACCCCAAAGCTTGAGTAAACTCTCTTTTACAAAGAAAAATTCTAAGCAAACTGAAATCCCTCTACAAGGTTGATGTTTGCACTCTTAAAGCACTCACCCGAATTTTAAACACTTGAGCAAATATAACAATTTAAGCTCAGAAGTGTTGTCTAAAGGATTGGAATTTAAAGCCCTAAGACAATTTTGGAATCATAATGTTGTTGACAATTGTTTCATTAGTTGTTGCTGAAGCTTGAAGGGTCCTTTTATAGTCCCAATTGTTTTACTAGTCGTTGAAGACCGTTGGGATTGAATTGGAGCCGTTGAAGGCTTTATTTCCCGCAATAAATGCAGTCCTACAACTTTCCATATCAGTACGCAAGTAGGCATATCGGCACGGGAACTAGCCATTATGCTCATTCTGGCGGTGCATATCGGTACGCCTTGGTCTGTTTCGGTACGCCGTATTAGAACGCCAGGGTCCGTATCGGTACGACCTGTAATTCAAATAGCCGTTGGGAAATAGCTATTAGGGTGGTTAAAAACTGGATCGGTACACGTACAAGCATATCAGTACGATCCACCACGTACCGGTACGCCTAGGGCCGTTTCGATACAATTTTTTGCTACTGGAAAATTACTGTAGCTCAAACCCTTATCTGTATCGATATAGGGTATACCACATCGGTACAAGCAGTTTGAAATCTTTAATTTGGCTACTTTAAAAACGTTTAAAACATTTCCAAAACCTCTAAAAAAAACTTCTCAAACTTATTTTCAGGTTGTTTGGACTTAAAAACATTTTTGAAACCTTTTCAAATTAGTCCAAAACTATATTTCAATTATTATATCAAAACATAAATCCTAATAGTTATGTATGCAATTGAATGAGTTCTTTTTATTGTTTTGAGTTGGGATTAAACCTGAGAGCATAAAATCGACTTAAATAACGTTAGGTAATTTTAATTGTACCAAAGATCCTATAGTTTATGGAAATTACATTTTGGTCCCTAACGTTATTTGGTGAGCAACGAGGCCCCGTTATACAACCTGATTTCAATGTGATGTTCCGCTGAGGCATGATCATTTGGGACTATGATATAATGTATGTAGACAAGATAAAAAATGGGCCAGATTTTATGATATTAGTTCAGGTTTTCTTCGGCAAACCTAATGTGACTCTTTTAGTTCAGTTTCGACTAGGCCATGCTAAGGGGGTTATATTTGGTGGTATCAGAGCTAGGTTTACAAAAAACTGGGATGTTGTTGATGTTGTATAATGTTTATTGCTATGCACGGTGATTGTTTATTTGTATAGTGTTTGAAATATGCCATGTTTGGGTATTTTAGGGACACATTGCCTTATTATTGTAGTTATGAACTGAATTTTGTTTAAAAATAGAAGTCTTGAATCCTTGCTTGAGCTGGCCTGATTGATTTTGTTTTGATGTAACTATCATGCCTTAGATATGTTTTTATACTATGCCACCGAGAAGAGAGTTGCAATCTAGCGGTAATGCTACTGCTGGAGGGTAGGAAGTTGAGGGCGAGATTGTACATCCTGAGGGATTACCGCCTCCTCTGCCTAATCCTCTTAAGGGAGTAGAACAAGTACCCCCTGCACCACCTGGTCTAGTGTTTGGTGACATTACGCTTTTGGTTCAGGCGATGATAGGAGCGTTCTAGGCCGTGATGGTTAGAGTTAATGTACCGACACCGGCACCCGCTACTTCTATTAGTCTAGGGTTGCCATTGGAGCATTTACGCGGTCTTGGAGGAGTTGAGCTTAGAGGGTTGGCACCCTAGGCATCCAAGGAGTGGATGGCCAGTACAAATCAGATTTTGGTGCAGATGGGGTGTAATGATAAGCATAAGATGGGATGTACAGTGCCCCTGTTGTAGGGTGATGCCTACAGTTGGTAGACCACTGTGATCGCGAGTATGGAACCCGGCGATGTAACGTAGGAATTCTTTCAAGCTGCCTTTAGAAAGAAGTATTTGGATTTTTGATGAAAAGAAATGTGAGTTTATGGCCTTGGTCTAGGGCAGTATGATAGTGTCAAGATATGAGTTTATGGTCGAGGGAACTTTCAACGGAGGGAGGAAGGACAAAGGAATATAGCGTACACTATGGTTGTTTGACCTGAGGGTGGTGGGCTAGCAAGGGTTTATGCGCATCGTACGAAGAGGAATGACATGGACGTGATAGCAGGTACGTTTACCTTGCAGTATATGTCATTATTATCCTTGATAGTATCTGGTTCCACGCATTCATATATTTTGCATGAGCATGCGCATTTGCTTGATATAACGGTAGAAATGCTTGATATGGGTATGAAAGTAACGAGTTCTTTTGGTGAGATAGTGGTTACGAGTAAGTTGTACCGGAGATGTCCTTTGATAATTCAAGGACATGTGTTTGCGGCTGACCTAAAGGAGCTGTCGTTCCACAGTTTTGACGTGATCTTGGGCATAGATTGGTTGTCCGAGCATGTGGCTATGGTTGATTGTGAGGCAAAATGGGTATCGTTGAAACTAGCTGATGATTATGAGGTAGTAGTTGTGGATGAGAATGTTAGGCTCTTGTCCAATGTGATTTCAGCCTTGGAGGCGCAAAAGTTGCTAGAATATGGATGTTAGGCATATCTAGCTTATGTTATGAATTTGAATATGGAAGAAGTACGGACGAGGGATATCCGTGCTGTTTATGACTTTTCGGGTGTGTTTTCGAAAGAGTTACCTGGTTTGCCACTAGATAGAGAGATAAAGTTTTACATTGAGACATATGATGATTCAGCTCTGAAGTCGATTGCACTATATCGCATGGCATCGAAAGAGTTAAAAGAGTTGAAGACGCAACTCCAAGAGTTGTTGGATTTGGTTTTATCCGACCTAGTGTTTCATCGTGGGGAGCACCGATGTTGTTTGTGAAGAAGAAGGATGGCACTTTAAGGATGTGGATTGACTATCGGCAATTGAATAAGTTGACAATAAAGAACAAGTATCCTTTACCGTGAATTGATGATTTGTTCAATCAATTTCCAGGTGCTACGGTGTTTTCCAAGATCGATTTGAGATCTGGATACCATCAGCTGAAGGTTAAGGATAGAGATGTGATGAAGACTACTTTTTGTACGAGGTATGGCCATTATAAGTTTTTGGTGATGCCATTTGGGTTGACAAATATGCTTGCAGCATTTATGGACATGATGAATCGGGTGTTCCATGAATTTTTTGATCAATTTGTAGTCGTGTTCATTGATGATATTCTTGTGTACTCTCTGTAATCACTCATTTTTATCTGTTTTTGTTAATATTTTAATATATACTAATAATTAATTAGTATTGCTATTGTGTGTTTACATACGAGCATATCTGTTATTAATATGCATGTAATATATGTGATATGTGTGTAGATGCATGTATAGTATGTATGTTATGTGGTGTATGTGTACTATGTGTGTATTGTTTGCATAGTCATATTATGTATATGTGATTAAACCAATATATATATATAAGTTAGTATGTTACATTAATCATGTATGTTATAGACGATATCTTGCATGTGTACCCGTATATCGTATGTATGTGTGTGCTTGCATATACGTATTGTATGCGTATATACGTATTATTATTATTATTATCATATATAAACAAATAAGGTATTAAAAACTAAAAAAATAATAGTAATTAAGTGTAGTACATTACTTATATTACAAAACCCAAGTACTAAATAATTACACAGGCCTAACCGGCCAGCCCAATCCCCTTTAATATCTAAAAACCCTAACCTATGTCCAAAAAACCTAATTACATGTATAACCCTAACCCTTTCTCTATGCGCAGCCCACCAGGAACCGTTGGATCAAGACTTGATCCAATAGCCACGATTGAAAGGAGAAGACCCCTCTTTTGTCGCGTGAAGGACACGCTCAAGCCATCCATCTCCCATGCGCGCGTGACGACGATGCACTGACCGTTCGGATATCAAGATGCCACGTTGATTCATCTCGTGCGTTCCCATCAATTTCCAGATTCAATCCATGCCATCCATTCTTCACGCAACCTCATCCGTTGGATCAGATAAGATCCAACGGCTGAGGACAAGTCTGGCCAAACGACACCTCCACCATCAATCCACCATGCCGGCCATACAACCGCCGCTCAGAAAATGTGCAAAACACAGAAGAAAAAACAGTTGTCAGTACCAAATCAGATCTAAAAATGTGTACTTTATTTTATTTTCTACCAAATCACAAAAAAGAAAGGATATATGTATCTAAGATGTAACAAAGAAAAACATCAGTTATCAGTCCAATTTTGGCAGAAATACAAAAAAAAGAGAACACAAAGAGTCTCAAGGGTATTTTTTCTTTCCTCGCTTACTCTGTCTCATGCATGCAAGGGAAACAACCTAAATAAGCAAAAAAAAAGGGAAGCTTTTAACCTTAATCGTGTATGTCTCACCGGCAATGAACCCATGGGTGAGCCACGTTTTTGTTTCGAAATAACAGTGAAGGTTTTTTTGGGTTTAAAAATGAAGGGGAACTAGTTTTGTGGGATTTTGTTGTTGAGCCGCCACTGTCCGGGACGGCTTGAGGTGGCTGTACAGCCGAACCTCACCAAAGACAGGCTGAGTGCGGCCGCGCAGGGTGGCTTTCAAATGGGCTCGGAGTTAGGGTTTGGAAATGCAGAGAGAATGGGGAGTTTTATTTGAGGTTTTAAAAAAAATAGTAAAAGTTTGGAATTTGGCCGGATTAATAGGATTTATAGAGTTTCAAAATTTTTAAAATGATCAAATTACTTCATAAATCATCCCGCATTTCTGAAGTTTTCAAAACTGTCTCGCCCCTTGGTTTAATCGCAGCCTAGGTCCTTCTTTTGCTTCAATTTCTTTCAATCTGGTCCCCGAATTAAACCATATCAGATTTTCAATGGTGAAATTACTTGTGTAGTCCTTCTGCGTTTTGGTTTTTTTACACTTTGGGCTTGCCCCTTGGGTATATTATACATTCGATCCTTTCAAGCTTTGTTTAGCCTTCAGTCTCGTCCCAAAATCATTTTTTTATTTGTTTTGAATTATGTCTTCTCTTTTTATTTTGTGTCGTTTCGGTCCTTTTTTTATTTCAAATATTTATGTCATTTACCTTTTGTATTGTTTTTATATTTGTGATGTCATGTTTTACGTTTTAATTTATTTGTCCATGCCATATGTTTTTACATGTTGTACAATTTGATTCGTATATTAATGTCCATGTTTGCATGTTTTTTTTGGGTTATTCGTTTTGTACATTATGATATATGTTAGATAATGGCACGATTATTTGTGTTATTTATGTTTTATACTTTGTTTTGTTTTTTTATGTATATAAGTTGTCTTCAGTATGTTTATTTATGCATGTTTTTTTCTTATATGCATCATCATGCAAATTTGACTATTTTGTTAGGTCACAATAAATTAGTGTTAGTTTTTATGCATGCCTTGTTTCCTAGGTTACATGTTAGTTTGAAAATTTGTTATTTTTGTTTTGATATTGTGTATGCATATATTTTGTTACATGTTAAGTTTTAGTTTTTATGCTCCCATGTTGCTTTGTTAATTTAATCTCATACCATACCATGTATAAGTCATGTATGTATTATAGTTGTGTCTCGTATTCATGTGTCTAGGCATGTTAGATTTAATTAATTAATTTTGAAAGCATGATTTTCTTTTTTCGTGTTTATGTGCATACTTTGTTTTATTATTGTGATGTATTATGTTCATGCATTTAATTATTTTGTTTAAGTTTTGTAATACTCATAATTTATGTTTTTTAAAATATCATGTCAATGTAAATTGTATGTTTTATGTTTTGTTTTCTATGATTACATAACGAGGTATTAATTGTCAATGTGATGCCCTTTTATTCGAGCGTAAATGATAAGTGTTCAAAAGTACTATTTTTCTTACCCTTTTTACTCATATTATTGTTAGACTTAGGCTCATATTAGTTGCATAATTAGTCATTCATGCATTAATCCATGTGTCCTTCCATCGTTGAGCTTGATTGCATAACTTGGTAGTTTTTGTGGGAAAAGGTGCAGCTTTGGTGTGTTTTGTGTGTATGTGTAGAATCACTTGCCAAAGCAAGGCTAGAGCTAGTTTCCAGGGCAATGCATGAAGGAGATGCCGAGCTAGTTTCCAGGGCAATGCATGAAAGAGATGCCGAGCCAGTTGCCAGGGCAATTGTCGACAAAGAATAAGGTGATATGGTAGTCAAAATTGATGACTAGACAAGCCCAATATGACATGGAGCAAAGCTAAATCCCAAAGGAGTTTGATTTCCATGAAGAGGTTAAAGAAAAATTAAATCCCAAGAAGATAGGAGAAGTTCTAGAAGGAACGTATATATAATAAAGAATTATATTCTTTAAAGATAATTTAATTCCAAGTTAACTTCCTCCTCAAAGAAGGACCTTGACCTAGCCCTATAAATTATAGGCCATGCCGTCAACTCCAAAGGGAGAGAGAGGAGAGAATTTTCGACAAGCTTCACGGGGGAGATATCGACTACAAGGCTTCATCCACTCTTCATCTTTTTCTTTCCTTGTTCCATTAGGTTTATGCTAGGAATTCTTTATCTTGTGTTACCTAGCCATGAACTAAATCTATTTGGCTAAGGTTATTGTGTTTTGTGGTTGTGAGAAACAATGGATTTTGTTTAGGTAATAAGAGTTTGCACTTTTCTATTCAAGGTTTATTCATTATTGGTTCTTATTCTTGTTTGCGAGTGAATTGGGAGAGGATCTCGTAACTTCATATATTTATCTAATATCGGGTGAGTTAGATTCAAGAAAGAATGAGTATGATCTTTATTCAATCTATTGATGGTGAAGATTAATTCGGCTTAGGAATAAGTTAAGGATTTCAACGGCTAAGAGGAGCGCAAGATTGGTTGTTGTTCACCCTTGATTCACGCAGGGATGTATTATCAAGGCATGCACAAGTAGCTAGAGTTTCGACTTAGGAATAAGAAGAAACCATTGAAGAACGCTCTGCCGAACCTTGAAGGTTGCTGCCCAGACGCCCAAGTAGTTGCCCAACTAGTCACCCAGTCAACCATCTCTTAGTTGCCAAGGTAACCCCGTTGTGCAACTTGCCACGGCAACTGAGTTACCCCTGCACTCTTTTACCAAGACGATCAAATCGACTATCACTCCTCAACTCACGATAACCTGGCCTATTCTCTCTCACTTGATTTCATCTATTCTTTTACTTTATTGCTTTCTAGTTTAGTTGTTAGTTAAACTCCTATAATCTTCTACTTGTGTTTTTTTTCTACTTTTCACAGTGCAAGATATTAGATTTTTGAAGTGACACCAATCCCTGTGGAGATGATATCTTTTATACTATAACTTGCGACGTGTACACTTTCACAATTGCGGAGCACTTATTACGCGCAACAAGTTTTTGGCGCCATTGCCGGGGAATGGCAATAACAACTTTGTTTTTATTTTCTTCCACTTTTTATTTTTCTTGTTTAAGATTCAAAGGGTTAACAAACTTTGGTTTTGCATTGGTATATGACCAGGGCGAGACCGATTACACCAGAATATCCCTTTGATCCAGAAATCGAACGAACCTTACAAAGACTCAGACGAAGGTTAAGAGTAGCAATGGCTAATCAAGACGGCAATATGAATCAAGATGTTCCACCAGGAGGAGGAGTGATTCTTGCACGAAACATAACTATTCGAGACTATCTTGAAGAAGATCTTGATGGTCTTAATCCAGGAGTTGTCGCACCTGAAATTGAAGCCGACCACTTTGAGTTGAAATCGGTGATGTTTAATATGATCAACACAATTGGTCAATTTGACGGCTCAGCAACTGAAGATGCACGACAACATCTTAAATCTTTCCTTGAGATTTGTAACTCATTCAAAATACACGGAGTCACCCCCGATGTTTTACGATTAAGATTATTCCCCTATTCACTGAGGGATAAGGTGAAAGCATGGTTGAATAGCATTCCTGCAGGTCAATTTAATCCTACAAATTTGACTGATAAGCTTCGTAACGACATTACTTCTTTTCGACAGGCAGATGATGAATCCATGTACGAGGCTTGGGAGCGATATAGAGAACTTCTACACAAGTGCCCCCTACACGGATTCCCAGTGTGGGCACAAGTAACAATATTTTACAACGTCATGAATACACCAACAAGGATGATGCTATATGCCTTGGCAAACAACATACTCCTAGATAAGTCACCGGAGGATGCAATGAAAATCCTAAACAGGTTTTCCAAGAATGATTATCAATTCCCCTCTACTAGAAGACAAGGAGTTAGACGCCAAGCCACAATACATGAACTAGGATCATCATACTCAATTTCGGCACAATTGGCCACTTTAACCAAGATGGTCCAGAACATGCAGAAACCAAACAACACACATGAGGTCAAGGTAATGGATTCCTTTTGTGAGTTATGTGGTGGTAACCATGATTCTTCTGAATGTATGCAGAATCTAGAATCTAGCTTCTATGTGGGGAATTACAACCGGAACAACAATGTGATGTCCAACACATACAATCCAGCTTGGAAGAAGCGCCCGAATTTTTCATGGAGTAATCCCAACAATGCTCTAAACCAGAACAATCAGAATGCACAAGCATCGGGATTCCAGTAGAATATGCCACGGCAACAGTTGCAGCATCAACAACCGACAACATCTAGTTCTTTGGAAAATTCTCTCAATGCTTTTATGTTGAAAACTGAATCTTATATGGTTGAGAATAGTAACTTCATAAAAAGAACTGATGCTTTTATTAACAGGACCGAGATGAGATTGCAAAACCATGAGGCGGTAATCAAATCATTGGAAAATCAAGTCGGACAATTTGCTCAAAACCTGAATACTAGACCGTAAGGAGGTTTACCTAGCGATACCGAAGTCGCAAGAGGAACTGGCCATGAGCAATGTAAGGCGATCACCACTAGAAGTGGCCAACAACTTAAAGAGGCTCAAGCTCGCTCATCAAACAAAACTCCACAAAAAGATCAAGACGAACCTAGCGGCAAAGCCTCAGATGCTGAACCAGAAATTGCCATGGCAACCGGCAATAAGCATGCCTCGGCAACCGACGATAAGGATACCTTGGCAACTTGCGATAAGCATGCCTCGGCAACCCCAGTTGACAATGCCTCGGCAACTCCAGTTGTCCCAGCAATGTCGTCAATTAGGTTCCAAACCAATTAAAGGATCGAAGATATCTGACTTCCACCACCATTCCCACAAAGGTTGAAGCGACAATAGCAAGAATATCAATTCAAGAAGTTTCTTGATATCCTCAAGCAAGTCCACATCAACTTGCCATTGGTTGAAGCAATTGAACAAATGTCGAACTATGCCAAGTTCCTTAAAGACATTGTGTCCAAGAGAACAATGCTAGGAGAGTTTGAACAGTTGCCGCAACAGAGGGATGCATGGCCATGTTGCACAATCGTATGCCACCCAAGTTGAAGGATCCCAGAAGTTTCACAATACCCTGTTCCATTGGAAACCACTATGTCGGGAAAGCATTATGCGACCTTGGGGCTAGCATAAACTTAATGCCTAAATTGGTTTTCCAAAAACTCGGGAAGGCAAGACCTACAACAGTTATGCTATAGCTAGCCGACAGATCCTATGTGCATCCAGAGGGAAAAATCGAAGACATACTGGTAAAAGTTGATAAATTTATTTTTCCCGCTAACTTTATTATTTTGGAATGTGAAGCAGATGAGCATGCACCTATCATTCTTGGGAGACCATTCCTAGCAACAGGGAGAACCTTGATCGATGTTGAAAAGAGAGAACTCACCATGAGGGTGAATGACCAGCAAGTTAAACTAAATGTGTTCCAAACACTAAGGCATGCTGATGATCCGGAAGAATGCCAACTTCTTCATGCCACGGTAGATTTTAACTTCGACGAGGAATTTAGTTACCTCGGCAACTACATTGTTGATCAAGAGGAACCTGAGGAGTATGAAGAACCGGTCGATGAGGAACAACAAGAAGAGGCAAATTGGTTAGTCAATCGACCAGGTACATACTTTGAACCACTGGATTACTCAGGTAAGGAATGTAAGCTCGAAAAGCCCTCTATTGAACAACCACCGATTCTTGAGTTGAAACAGTTGCCAGAGCAACAAAAATATGCTTACTTGGGAACCGCTAATACATTGCCTGTAATTATTTCCTCTAATTTACAGCCTGAGCAGGAAAAGAAGCTGATCAAAATATTGATGCTACACAAGAAGGCAATAGGGTGGACAATTGCCGACTTAAAGGGAATTAGCCCGGCAGTATGCATGCACAAGATTTTATTGGAAGATGATCACAAACCTTTGATTGAATCCCAGAGGAGACTGAATCATGCCATGAAAGGGGTTGTAAAAAAAGAAATCATCAAGTGGCTTGACGCCGACATTATATACCCTATCTCTGATAGTACATGGGTAAGCCCAGTACAATGTGTACCAAAAAAGAGAGGTATAACGGTGGTAAGTAATGAACACAATGAACTCATTCCAACTATGACTGTGACCGGTTTGAGGGTTTGTATGGATTATCAAAAGCTAAACAAAGCCACTAGAAAAGATCACTTCCCATTACCCTTTATTGATCAAATGCTTGACCGTCTTGTAGGTAAACCCTTTTATTGTTTTCTTGATGGTTATTCAGGTTAGAATCAAATTTCCATAGCACCAGAAGATCAAGAAAAAACAACCTTCACATGCCCATACGGCACTTATGCTTTCCAAAGGATGCCGTTCGTATTGTGTAACGCCCCGGTAACCTTCCAAAGATGCATGATGGCACTCTTTTCAGATATGGTCGAAGACTTCCTTGAGATCTTCATGGATGATTTTTCTGTTTTTGGTAATGACTTCGACAGTTGCCTTGGATATTTAGAGAAGGTGTTGGCAAGATGTGAAGAAACTGATTTAGTCCTCAATTAGGAGAAGTGCCATTTTATGGTAGATGAAGGAATAGTGCTCGACCACAAGATTTCATCCAAGGGAATTGAAGTAGACAAAGCCAAGGTAGATGTGATCGAGAGATTACCCCCACCAAGTTCGGTTAAAGGAATTCGAAGCTTTCTTGGACATGCAGGTTTTTACATGAGGTTCATTCATAATTTTTCTAAAATTACTAAACCCTTGTGCAATTTGCTTGAACAGGATAAAGTCTTCAATTTTGATGATTCTTGCGCCCAAGAATTCGAAACCCTAAAGGAAAAGCTTGCCTCGGCACCCATTGTCGTTCCACCAGATTGGACACTACCTTTTAAGCTCATGTGTGATGCAAATGATTTTACGGTAGGAGCAGTCCTAGGCCAACGCATAGGTAAGACCTTCCATGTGATATACTACGCTAGTAAAACTCTCAATAGTGCTCAAGTGAATTACACAACAACGGAGAAAGAGTTACTAGCTATAGTTTTTGCATTTGACAAGTTCTGATCCTATTTGATTGGTACAAAGGTAGTTGTTCATACAGACCATTCGGCAATTAAATATCTATTTGCTAAAAAGGATGCCAAACCTCGTTTGATTCGTTGGATATTACTTTTACAAGAATTTGATATTGAAATTAAGGACAGGAAAGGAAAAGAAAATCAAGTGGCCGATCACTTATCACATTTAGAACGCAATAGGGAGGAGGATTTAAAGATGCGATGCATTCCCGGATGAGCAACTTTTAGTTGCCTCGGCAACCATGGGTGCGCATGCCTCGGCAACCCTCGATGCCGCATCAGCTCCTAACGCGCACGCCTCGGCAACCATGGATACGCAAGCCTCGGCAACCCTCGATGCCGCAGCAGTTCTTAACGCACGCCTCAGCAACCATGGATACGCATTCCGCGACAACCATGGATACGCACGCCTCGGCAACCATGGACGCGTATGCCTCAACAACTCTGGATACACATGCCTCAGCAATCTTGGGAGCAGTCGCCATGGTAGCACATGCCTCGACAATATCCTGGTATGCGGATTTAGTTAATTTCCTTGTTTATGGTATTTTACCTTATGCTCTTACTCACCAAGGGAAGAAGCGGTTCCGCCATGATGCTAAGCATTACTTTTGGGACGAGCCTCTTTTGTTTAAACAATGTGCAGATCAGGTTATACGCTGATGTGTCCCTAAAGAGGAGCAGTGGAATGTACTCCGGCAATGCCATTCTTTACCCTATGGAGGACATTTTGGAGGAACTCATACCGCGGCAAAAGTTTTGCAATCTGGTTTGTATTGGCCAACACTGTACAAAGATGCCCAATAATTTTACAAGCAATTTGATCGTTGCCAGAGGACGGGCAATATCTTTAGATGACATTAGATGTCGCTCCAAAACATCATCGAGGTGGAATTGTTCAATATATGGGGGATCGATTTTATGGGACCTTTCCTATCTTCATTCGACAACCTCTACTTTCTACTGGCCGTTGACTACATGTCTAAATGGGTTGAGGCAGCTGCAGTTCCCAACAACGATTCCAAGACCGTGCAATGATTCTTGCAGAAAAACATATTTACACGGTTTGGGATGCCGAGAGCAATTATCAGTGATGAAGGCAAGCCTTTTGACAATAGACTTATTGTCAAGATGTTGCAACGCTTCGGTGTATCGCACAAGATTGCCATGGCATATCACCCTTAAACCAATGGGCAAGTAGAAATTTTCAACCGGGAATTGAAGGGTATACTCGAGAAAGTTGTAAATCTCTCTAGGAAGGATTGGTCAGTAAGACTAAATGACGCACTTTGGGCATATCGCACTGCATTCAAAACACCCTTAGGTATGTCCCCCTTCTGACTTGTCTATGGCAAAACGTACCATCTACCGGTGGAAATCGAACACAAGGCATATTGGGCAATCAAGACCGTGAATATGGATTGGTAAAGTGTCAGACAAAAGCATTTGTTGGACCTCAACGAGATAGAAGAATTTTGTTCACTCGCCTATAACAATGCACGAATCTACAAGGAGAAAACAAAGCAATGGCATGACAAGAAACTATTGCTGCGGCAATTCACGCCAGGGCAACTAGTTCTCTTATTCAATTATCGGCTAAAACATTTTCCCAGGAAAACTAAAATCAAGATGGTCGGGACCATTCGAAGTTGTCAAACCATTCTCCCATGGTGCCGTGATAATCAAGTCCATCACTGACAAACATGAATTCAAAGTTAATGGAAAAAGATTAAAGCACTACAATGGTGCCCATGTGGAACGTAACAAAGAAGTGGTCACCTTAGGAGATGCATGAGCATGCTCTCTTTCGATATTTTTTTTTTCGAACTAATTAATTTTTATTTTTTTTATTTTCGATTACTATTTATTTTAGGATAGATTTATTTTCTTTAAGATTAAAACTACATCTTTCATATTTATCTTTTTAAGTTTAAGAATCCCTTTACACATCTTTATTTATTTTCTTTTATTAGTTTATCTTTAATTTTAATCCTTATTTGATTTGTCTTTGAGTTGTAGGAAAATAGTTCAAGATAAAGAGGAATTTTGATTCAAGAAGGAAACTTCTTCAACAAGGAAAATAGTGGGCTGAATCTAAGGCTTATATAAAGCCTCTTACTTACCCTAAATAAACCCCTATCTGTCACCCTTCCCCTAAACCGAAACCATCTTTTTATTCTTTCCAAAATTAATCCAACCCACCATATTCACTACCTATCTTTTCTATATAACCCATCACCCTTAACTTCTAAGAAACCTATTCCTACTTTTCATCTTGCAACTCTTTAGTTTCTTTTATTTTATTTTCTTTGTTTTTACAAAACTCACAACCAAGATCATCCATGGCATCCAAAATTGAATTTTTGGTTCATCCAAGTTCCTCCAAAGAACCAAGATACAAGAAGTTTGCTACACCGGTGGTTCAAGAATGATTTAACTCCAAGTTTGAAGGCCGGAAGATTTGTGAAGAATAAGGCTTTGAATACTCCAACTCTCATCAAGATTTCGGCCATGAACCAGTCATCTTCGAAAGGATTGCACATCAAAAGTGGAAAATCTTTTGCCATCAATATGAACCGGGTAACATCTCATAGGTAAGAGAATTCTATGCTCACTCACCTAAGCCGAATAATCTTTATGTTTTTGTTCGTGACAAGGCCATACTCATAAGCCCCGAAAACATCAACACCTTTTATAGGCTCTACATTAAGAAGGATGAGCGTCAAGCTTTTGTTGATCAAATCACGCCCAAGCAACTCGACAAGGTGCTTCAAGAACTCACTTTACCGGGAACTCGTTGGAACGATGGTAAATACAAGGGCACAGTAAATCGCCTTCGGCTTAAACCTGAGGCAAAACTATGGAATAAGTTTGTTAAAACTTCTTTAATGCTCACCACACACAATAATACCGTTGATATACCGCGTATTTTGCTCATACATTCTATCTTGCATAATCGCATCATTAACATTGGAAAAATTATTTGTGATGAGATTTTTGTATGTAGCTCAAAAGAAAAGGGTTCTCTTTTCTTCCCTTGCCTAATTTCCAATGTTTGCAAGGAGATGCATGTCCCAAGTGAGTCCACCGATGAAAAGGCCCTACCAAAGTCCTTTTGGAATCAAGCACAAATCCGAAAGCTAATGGGAGAGGCACCGGTAAAATCCTCAATGCCTCCAATTGTCGCGGCAACCCCTGCCGCCTCGGCAACCCCTAATGCCCAAGCACTTAATGCCCGGGTAACTCGGCGATCAACCCCGGGGCACTTTGAAGCACTCTTTCAACCATTGGCGAGCCACCTTAGGCAAATTGAAGACCGGCAACTAATGTTCATGTGGTACATGAAGAAGCACAACAATGCCATCACCCAAGTCATCCTAGAAAAGTACCCAGACAGCCGCGTGTCGTTCCCAATCCTTCCTGTCGAGATCCTTGCCACGATAACCAATGAAGCAGTCGCCACAGCAACCGCAACAGATGATGCCGCAGAAACCTACACCGCACCTGCCCAAGCAGATGCCACGATAACCAACCCTGAAGATGCCACGGCAACCAAAGCTAAAGACGTCCCGGCAACCACTGCAAAAGCCAAAGGTAAAGCACCTATGCCCAAATCAACTCATACGAAATCATTGTCTGATTTTTTAGATTCGGACGAGTCCTCTATTGCACCAACAAAGACCGCACCAATCGAATCCTCCAACTGAAAAGCCAATGACATTGATGAAGAGGACGATGAGGACAACTCCGTACGAGGATCAATTCCACCATCGGCAACAAGGAAACAACCATCGCTTTCCAGCAAGAGAATCAAGACACCGACCAAAAGGAAACTAATCATCCACGACGATGAACTCTCAGAGTAAGTCCTCGTTTGCATTTTATTTTTCTTTATTTTTATTTCTCTTTAATGCATGCATTAGAGACAATGCCTTACTCGAGTTTGGGGGAATTGTTAGTAGTTAGTTACCATGTTTAGTTGCATTCATCTTAAGTATTGCATTTAGGATACATAAATTGCTTGTCGTGCCTTTACTTGGAACAAGAATTGCCTAGATTTGATGAATATCCGATGATGACTTTTCCAATGCACTTAATTGATAGAATTTTTATTCTAGGATAACCATGGAAAACTTAGAATTTTACTATGATGCTAAATTTGATGAAACACTGTTGTGGTTTGATTGATTTAAGGAACTCTAGTGAACTTAGGTTGATAGTTAAAAAAATGGGGGATTAGAATAAAAATTGGATGAATGCTAGAGGTGCCCAAAATTGGCTCTAGCATGTGCTAAAAAATTGATCGCTAGAGGTGCCCAAAATCGGATCTAGTATGTGCTAAAAATTGATCGCTAGAGGTGCCCGAAACCGGCTCTAGTTAAAACATGTTAAAATAACCCAATGAAGTAATTTGAAAACCTCTTGTTTGCATAGAATCTGAAATATCAACTTGCACACAACTCTGCACACACTCACAAGCATTATAGTTTGATTTCGAGTAACTCCTAAGTTTTCCGAAAAATAAAAAGCCAATCATACTTTGTGCCCCGGTTCTGATAATTGAAATCAAGTTCAAAGCTAAGTTTGTGAAAATTGAAGTCTTGGAGGGTAATTATTAGTTTGCATTGCTTGAGGACAAGTAATAGTTCGAGTTTGGGGGTGTGATAAGTGTTCAAAAGTACTATTTTCTTACCCTTTTTACTCATATTATTGTTAGACTTAGGCTCATATTAGTTGCATAATTAGTCATTCATGCATTAATCCATGTTTCCTTCCATCGTTGAGCTTGATTGCATAATTTGGTATTTTTTGTGGGAAAATATACTGCTTTGGTGTGTTTTGTGTGTATGTACAGAATCACTTGCCAAAGCAAGGCTAGAGCTAGTTGCCAGGGCAATACATGAAGGAGATGTCGAGCTAGTTGCCAGGGCAATGCATCAAGGAGATGCCGAGCCAGTTGCCAGGGCAATTGTCAACAAAGAATTAGGTGATATGGTAGTCAAAATTGATGACTAGACAAGCCCAAGATGAAGTGGAGCAAAGCTAAATCCCAAAGGAGTTTGATTTACATGAAGAGGTTAAAGAAGAATTAAATCCCAATAAGATAGGAGAAGCTCTAGAAGGAATATAAATATAATAATGAATTATATTCTTTAAAGATAATTTAATTCCAACTTAACTTCCTCCTTAAAGAAGGACCTTAACCTAGCCCTATAAATTAAAGGCCATGTCGTCAACTCCAAAGGGAGAGAGAGGAGAGAATTTTTGACAAGCTTCAAGGGGGAGAGATCGACTACAAGGCTTCATCCATTCTTTATCTTTTTCTTTCCTTGTTCCATTAGGTTTATGCTAGGAATTCTTTATCTTGTGTTTCTTTGGAACCTAGCCATGAACTAATCTATTTGGCTAAGGTTATTATGTTTTATGGTTGTGAGAAACAATTGGATTTTGTTTAGGTAATAAGAGTTTGCACTTTTCTATTCAAGGTTTATTCATTCTTGGTTCTTATTCTTGTTTGCGAGTGAACTGGGAGAGGATTTTTTAACTTCATCTATTTATCTAATATCGGGAGAATTAGATTCAAGAAATGAATGAGTATGATCTTTATTCAATCTATTGATGGTGAAGATTAATCCGGCTTAGGAATAAGTTAAGGATTTCAACGGCTAAGAGGAGTGCAAGATTGGTTGTTGTTCACCCTTGATTCATGTAGGGATGTATTATCAAGGCATGCACAAGTAGCTAGAGTTTTGACTTAGGGATAAGAAGAAACCATTGAAGAACGCTCTGTCGAACCTTGAAGGTTACTGCCCAAACACCCAAGTAGTTGCCCAACTAGTCACCCAGGCAACCATCGCTTAGTTGCTAAGGCAACCCCGTTGTGCAAGTTGCCACGGCAACTGAGTTGCCCTTGCACTCTTTTACCAAGACGATCCAATCGGCTATCACTCCTCAACTCACGATAACCTGGCCTATTCTCTCTCACTTGATTTTATCTATTCTTTTAATTTATTGCTTTCTAGTTCAGTTGTTAGTTAAACTCCTATAATCTTCTACTTGTGTTTTTTTTACTTTTTACAGTGCAAGAGATTAGATTCTTGAAGTGGCACCAATCCCTGTGGAGACGATATCTTTTATACTATAACTTGCAACGTGAACACTTCCACAATTGCGGAGCACTTATTATGCGCAACAGTATACGTTACCAGTATCAAGCGCAGTGATAGTGGATTATCAGTTTATTCTCGAATAAGGGGGCCCTTAAAATTTACTTGCACTTATAATCGAATTTTAATCTAATCGTCACTTTAATCCGGAAAGTCTAATATTAATAAAGCGGTAATTATTAAAGTAGTAATTTTGGGCGGTGTGGGGGTGTTAATCCTTCCCCATCCGTAACCGACTCCTGAACCCAACAGTTTTCAAATCTCTGGTTTTACGGTGTCCGGCCTACCTTAAGTGGCCGGTGGTGACTCCATTTTTTAAATAAAATATAGTTTTTCTAGAAACCCTACGAATGATTTTTTTTAAATACCGAAAGACCCCCAAACACCTTAAAACTCATTCTTTTTTTAGAGAGAAAGAAAGGGATGTCGCTACAGATGGCGACTCTGCTGGGGACACATTTTTGTTTTTCAAAAACAAAAGAGAGTCGAGCTTTTTCAAATAATTACGCTTTACTAATATCGGAAATTCTGGATTAAAGTGACTATTAAATTAACATTCGGTTATAATTGCACGTTTATTTTAACGCATTTAAAACTTGGCATATAAACCCGTCCTTTTTAAATGGGGGAAAACACTAATGCTTTCGAGAGGATATCATTCCTCCGTATGGGCCTAGCAAGTACCTTTGGGGCTCGAGTACCTTATGCTTTCGTAAGGATATCGTTCCTTTGTAGGGGCATAAGCGAATGGGTCCCTGAATTGAACCCGGTTGAAAGAAGCCTATAATGGGTGATGATCGGGGGCCTTGCTACTCTTAGTAGAGGACATCAAGGACAATTCGGGCACCTCCTAGCACCAACACTCCATGCAGAGAACATAAAGAAACCCATCCTTTTTAGAGCCATGCGGATAACTTAGGTGTTTAGACAGGATGTAAATAGGGTTGTTTTGTTTGTTTATCTTATTTGCCCTATTATTTATGTATTTGTTGACTTTAACGGGTACTGACTCATTCTCTTTTTGTTTTGTTTTTGCATATATCATCGCATCCGCATTACATAGGGTATTGATTCCCGAGTGGTTTCTCCCATAATAGAGATTGTTCATGATGGACCATGAGTTCCTTGACCTGACGACAGGGGGTTCGGTCCCAGAGTTTCATCCCAAGGTTAGATCGGAGACAATAGAAGAACAATCGTTTAGAGACTTCAGGTCAGATTCGGCAAGCAGTGTCAGTTCTGATAACGAGCAAGGTGGAGTACAAGAGTTAAAGAAGCATATGGCCGAGATGATGAACCAGATAAATGCTATGATGAAAGGTAAGTAACTTGTCGAACTTGGAGGAGAATTGATCAAGGGTCAGAATGTAGAACAGAATGGTCAGAGTGCCAAGATAGACAATACCGTTAAATAGAATAAATTGAATCCTTTTGTGATCAATCTCAAGAGGCAAACAGGTGGCATATTTGTGGCAGATACCCAGGAAATAGAGGCAAGGCTAGGAGAAGCCCAAGAATCAAATGACGTAAACTGGCATTGTCCTATACCTATGAGATAAACCGAACTGCTTTTGTTTCTCATTGAAAGGAATCTTATCATATCGGTGAAGCCTGTACCAAAGAGACCTCCTTATTTGAAGGGTTACAACAGTCGTATCTGGTGCAGCTACCACATAGAGGGTTCGAGTCATCACACTGAGAACTGCGAAGCCCTGAAAAATAGAGTTCAAGATCTTATCAGGATGGGAGTTTTGGGTTTCGAAGGCGGACAACCCCGATTCTACAAGGAGCCAGACAGTGCCCGAAAGGTAAAGTTGAAGAAGGGTCAATGCCCAGTCCAAGGTTTGGGTAACATAGAAGTGGATCACCCAAGTGAGACAAATTTAGGAGTCGGGAGTAAAAGCATCTTAGAAGATGAACTTGCATTCAAGTACGGCCAGTTCAAGAATGAGAGGTATGATCTGAGCAAAGAACCGAAGATTATACAAGACAAGTACCAGAAGTTGCACTTTGAATTCAATAATGTCGGTCTGGGTGACACCTTTGAAGAATGGGTTAATAGCATGGTTCAGCTAAAGAACGATTTAGAACGTTGGAAGCAAAAATGAAAGACTAGTAAAAATAAAGCCAGATCATTGTCATAGAAGCTAAAAGAAGCAGAGAGCCAATGCGACATCCTCCAAAGTGAGTTGGAAAGCAGTCTGGCTTTGGATGAGATCTTGAAATCAAGTCTGCAGTAGAAATGGGAGGAATCTCAAACCCTTCAAATGGAAAATGCAGCACTCAAAGAATAGATAGAAAGGCTCAAGGCTCCTGTACATACCAGCGAGATTCGTGTTGAAGCATACAAACAAGTCGGGAATGAAAGTTTCAAAGAAGTCACTGTCAAACTGCAAAAGGTTGAGCAAAAGATACAGGAGAAAGACAAAGACATGAAGATTGTTATGACTCAAGCGCGACAAGTGGCTCAACAGGTAGCAGACTTAGCTGATGCAGCAATGCCGATAAGCCAAAATATGGATCCAGTGTTGGACCGTGAAAGAAAGCTAACAAGACTATTGCATGAGGTCAAAAAATTAGGTGCTAGAGCTCACTACTACCTGTAAAATCCTAATACCTGATGTAATAAAAGCTTTTTGTCTGAATGAAAGATGTTCGATAGGGATAAATCACCTGCGGAATCAATACATGTATTTGCATACATTCTTGCATTGCATCGTGGAATTTGCATCATTATACATGCATTCATCAATTTTTGCAATAATATTAATAGTGTAAATATTGTGGCAGTGTGAAACTAAAATATAAGCCGCAACCATTCCGCATCCATACTTTACTCAGTTCCAAAGCAAACTAATGGAGGACAGAATAGTCAGTTTGAAAAAAGGGCAGAAGGATTTGGAAGCACATTTCGATGAAGCTAAACAGTGCCTCAACGAGCATATCACCCAATCACAAGCTGCGATAGTATCCGACATAACTGCATTGCTCGCAAAAAGCCTTGGGAAAGAAAAAGTTGAAGAAGAAGTCGCCCAAGAGCCAGAATGTACCGCATCTCACAGCAAGGTTCAACCAAAGACGCCAAGTCCTATTGGGAGAATATACATTGACCCTTCAGGAGTAGTTGTTAGTCATCAAACAGGGACATCCGAAAGCCAACCCGTGGATACAGAGGCATTCTACAAGGAAGAGGTACCAGATTTGAACTTGGTCGAGAAAATTAGAAATGAAGTGGAAAATAAATGGGAAGAAAGGTTTCGTCTCATGGAGGAAAAATTCAAAGCCATGCAGACTATAGAGGAACCAGGGAATGACGTCAATGATCTGAGCCTAGTATCCGACCTTATTTTACCACCAAAGTTTAAGACCCCTGATTTTGATAAATATGATGGAACTTCATGTCCTTCTACGCATATTACCATGTATTGTCGGAAGATGGGTGCTTTTGCAAAAGATGAAAAGCTTTTAATCCATTGCTTCCAAGATAGTCTGACTGGGGCAGCCATCTGGTGGTACAATCAATTAAGTTGGGTAGATATCAAGTCTTGGAAGGATCTTTCAAAAGCCTTCATAGAACAGTACAAGCATATAACAGATATGACCTCAAATCGATTCGTGCTGCAAGGTTTAAAGCAGAAGCCTAATGAGAGTTTCCGTCAGTATGCTCAACGATGGTGAGATATGGCATCTCAAGTCCAACCCCCAATTCAGGAAAGTGAAATTACTCCCATGATTGTGGATACTTTGAAGGGAGTGTTGTATGATCGTCTGGTAATCCACCATGCCGACAACTTTGCAGACTTAGTAATGGTTGGAGAGTGCATTGAAGATGCAGTTAAGAAGGGAAAGATAAAAGATCCCAACAGCACAGTTCCTCAAAAGGAAGAAAATTATCATGTTCATATGGTGAGTGCTCATCCAATCAGTCAGCCCCAGGGTCATCCTCGTAATCGGTCTTCATGATACGTAAAACCTGCAAAGGTATTCCATCCCATTCTTGTGACCTACACTGAGTTGCTTCTGATGCTTATCGAAAAGAAACTGCTAGCCCCTGTCTAATCCAAGCCAAAAGATCCTCCATATCCGGCGGGGTATGATGTCAATGCAGTATGTGATTACCATTTGGGGAGTACAGGCCACACAACTGAAAATTGTGGAGCTCTGAAAAATAAGGTCTAAAGTTTTATCGAAGCCGGTCATCTGAAGTTTTAAGGACAATGACAGATATGAATTTTGGGGAGGTGCTAACTTCTCAGTTAGATTTTTAACTAGATTTCATGCTTTTCCAAGGTAATGCAAAGTCAACTTTACAATTATAGGCCCAAAAAGTAGTAAAGACATTTTGTAGGGGCATATGTCTTGTAAAATGAAAGTTCTTTTGCATATCATTTTTGTGCATGTTTAGCAAGCAATTTTCATTCTTTGATTCGTTAAAATATTTCACTCATCGGTAGGGGTTAGTTTTTGTTTTTCCATGTGCATACTCATATTTTTGCACAAAAAATACATGTATCCGGTTATTGTGTCCCTGTATATCAATTGCATGAGGGACATCATTTTAACCTAGGTGATTGGTTTTGAGCAGCCTGCATCTACTGGAAATCAAAGGCTGTGGAGAAGACGAATTTGTAATTACCTTCTGAGTTATTTTGGTCAACGTTAATGACCCCACTTAAGCATAATTTACTGTACTAAAAAAGAAAAAAAGGGCATCTCCCATGTTTAAAATAAATGAGAGAAGAAATCTTAAGAAAAAGCACTCCAATGTTCGAAGCCTGGTAATAGGCACATTCAAAGCCTGGTAATAGGCATGTTTGAAGTCTCAGATAAAAGTGTGGCAACTTTGGGGCACACCTCTGAAGCGATAAGATGGCAATGCACCATCTAACAAAGAAAAAAGATGAAACGATGAAAAAAGGAAAGAAAATAAGAAGAAAATAGAGAGAAGAAAAATCACTTCATGAGTGATGGTAATATTTTCATCTCATGATGTTTACTCCATCATTATTCTCGAGCCAAACGAATGTGATAATTTGAATTCCCCAAACAAAAGGAAATGAGCCAAAAAAACAAGAAAAAATGAATGAATGATAATTTAGAATTGAGACTTATCTGATAGGGTCCTAACCCAGCCAAAAAAAAACAAAATAACTCAAAATGTATCTCACATTTTCAGATAACAATTCAGCTTTTGAGGTCCCCTATATATAGGATACGCTTAGGGGCAATCACCGGTAAGTGGTCTTAATGTCATTTTTGCACTTGATATTTAGGATATACGATTTGACGAATCACTACGGCTGTCAAGATTTTCTGATCAAGCATTAGCCAAAAAAACAAAAACAAAAAAGAGGAGGAAGAGTGTTTATTTTTTCAAAATTTTGTTGTTCATTCCAAAATCCAATTTCTTTTCAGAAGATACACAGGCAATTCACCTCTTTGCATATTTTTAAAAGTTCTAAAGCCTAGAGACATAGATTCAGTTCCCCTTAGAGTACTTCTTTTAAGTTCAAAGACATGGATTAAACTCAGAGATGGGTTTGGGGAAGTTGGGGCATTTTAACTCACCCTGATGTTGAGACAGATAGAGACTCTGCATGATGGGTCAAAGACAAGAAAGATTTCAAGCCCAAAATCAGTGGGGTACCATTGCCCGTGAAACAACAGAAATAATTATAAGAATTCAAATTAGAATAGACCCGAGATGTCAGATGGTTCAAAAGATTTTGATTAATGATGAAGACAAAAGACTTTCTTGAGCAAAGACATGATGTGGACTGAGGTCACTTGACTTGAAAGGTTGAACAAGGAATGAGTAACAAAGTTTAGGGGGCGAAAGCTGTTGGAGCGTCAGAATGATTAATGGTTGTAGTCATATGACGAAGCCTACCTAACCAGTAAGTGGTGACTTGAGTATTAAGATGTATGTGAAGATTGTGACAGGATTTCATGCATCATTGCATCCCCAACAATCGTGAATAGCATTTTACATGAACATATGCATCTTTACATCATAAGGTATGCTCATGCATCGTCCTTAATTGGAAAACATTCATACAGGAAGACAGACAGATAGTTTCCAAGAAGATGACTTCAACAAAGACTTCAGGAACCTCTGCATCGATCCAGAAGATACGCGCTTGGGAGTTGCCTTCCCTAAAAAAATAGAGAAAAGAAAGAAGATCGGTTAACCAGAGAAAATGTCAACATTTTTAATTTTTGAGCCGCCACTCTAACGGATTTCTAGACGGATAAAGCCAAGGTATCACTTACGGTTTTTCTTAAAAACCAAACTTTCTAATGACATCCTTTCATAAGGATGATTTTCTTAAAATCAACTTCTTTAGGTGGATCCTTGCTTAAGGATGTTGTTCTTAAAATCGACTTCTTTAGTTGGATCCCTTCATAAGGATGGTTACCCAAAAAGAAGAAAAGAAGAAGAAAAAGAAAAAAGAAGAAGAGAGAAGAAAAAGATAAAAGAAAGAAAAAAACAAAAAAGGAGAAAGAAGAAGAAGAAAAAAGAAAGAAAGAAGAAGAAAGATTGATCAGAAAAAAATGTCACTAGATTTTCGAGCCGTCACCTTTGATGGATTCCTCGTGATGTCTAGACGATTTTCTTAAAATCAAATTTCTTAATTTAATCCTTTCTTAAGGATATTTTTAAAAAAAATTAATTCCTTAATTTATCCTTCCATAAGGATGTTTTTCTTAAAATCAAATTTCTTAATTCAATCCTTTCTTAAGGATATTTTTCTAAAAATTAATTCCTTAATTTATCCTTCCATAAGGATGTTTTTCTTAAAATCAAATTTCTTAATTTAATCCTTTCTTAAGGATATTTTTTCTAAAAATTAATTCCTTAATTTATCCTTCCATAATGGTGTTTTTCTTAAAATCAAATTTCTTAATTTAATCCTTTCTTAAGGATATTTTTCTATAAATTAATTCCTTAATTTATCATTCCATAAGGATGTTTTTCTTAAAATCAAATTTCTTAATTCAATCCTTTCTTAAGGATATTTTCTAAAAATTAATTCCTTAATTTATCCTTCTATAAGGCTATTTTTCTTAAAATCAACTTCTTAGTTTAATCCTTTCGTAAGGATCGTCTTTCTTAAGATCAAGATTTCTAGATTCAGGTGCATACCGCAAAAAGAACCGAAGGAAGAACGGAGAGTTCCAGAAGAAGACGTGACTCCAAAGCTACAAACAGGGAAGTTGGATAAAAATGAGTGCTTATGATCTTTGCATTGTTCCTGTTCCACAAGAACAAGCAAAGAGGGGCAACTGTAATCACTCATTTTTATCTGTTTTTGTTAACATTTTAATATATACTAATAATTAATTAGTATTGTTATTGTGTGTTTACATACGAGCATATGTGTTATTAATATGCATGTAATATATGTGTGATGTGTGCAGATGCATGTATAGTATGTATGTTATGTGGTGTATGTGTATTATGTGTGTATTGTTTGCATAGTCATATTAAGTATATGTGATTAAACCAATATATATATAAGTTAGTATGTTACACTAATTATGTATGTTATAGACGGTATCTTGCATGTGTACTCGTATGTCATATGTATGTGTGTGCTTGCATGTATGCGTATATACGTATTATTATTATATATAAATAGATAAAGTATTAAAAAACCAAAAAATAATAATAATTAAGTCCAATCCATTACATATATTACAAAACCCAAGTACTAAATAATTACATAGACCTAATCGGCCAACCCAATCCCCTTTAATATCTAAAAAACCTAACCCATGTCCAAAAACCCTAATTACATGTCTAACCCTAACCCGTTTCTCTATGCGCAACCATGAACCGTTGGATCAAGGCTTGATCCAACGGCCACGATTGAAAGGAGAAGACCCCTCATTTGTCGCGTGAAGGACACGCTCGAGCCATCCATCTCCCAAACGCGCGTGACGTCCACGCACTGATAGTTCGAATATCAAGATGCCACATGGCTTCATCTCGTGCATTCCCATCAATTTTTAGATTCAATCCATGTCATTCGTTCTTCGCGCAACCTCAGCCATTGGATCATATCAGATCTAACGGCCGAGGACAAGTCTGGGCAAACGACACCACCACAATCAATCCACCATGCCAGCCGTACCAACCGCCGCTCAGAAAACGTACGAAACACAAAAGAAAAAATAGGCGTCAGTACCAAATCATATCTAAAAATGTGTACTTTATTTTATTTTCTACCAAATCAAAAAAAAGAAAGGATATATGTATCTAAGATGTAACAAAGAAAAACATTAGTTATCAGTCCAATTTTGGCAGAAATACAAAAAAAAGAACACAAAGAGTCCCAAGGGTATTTTTTTTCTTTCCTCCCTTTTCTCTGTCTCATGCATGCAAGGGAAATAACCTAAATAAGCAAAAAAGGAAGTTTTTTACCTTAATCGTGTATGTCTCGCCGGCGATGAACCCATGGGTGAGCCACGTTTTTGTTTCAAAATAATAGTGAATGTTTTTTTGGGTTTAAAAACGAAAGGGAACTAGTTTTGTGGGATTTTGTTGTTGAACCGCCCCTGTCCGGGACGGCTTGAGGTGACCGTACGGGCGAACCTCGCCTGAGATAGGCTGAGTGCGACGGCGCAAGGTGGCTTTCAAATGGGCTTGGAGTTAGGGTTTGGAAATGCAGAGAGAATGGGGAGTTTTATGTGAGGTTTTTAAAAAAAAAAGTGGTGAAAGTTTGGAATTTGGCCGGATTAATAGGATTTATAGAATTTCAAAATTTTTAAAATGGTCAAATTACTTCATAAATCATCCCGCACTTCTGAAGTTTTCAAAATTGTCTTGCCCCTTGGTTTAATCGCAGCCTAGGTCATTCTTTCGTTTTAATTTCTTTCAATCAGGTCCCCAAATTAAACGATATCAAATTTTCAATGGTGAAATTACTTGAGTAGTCCTTCCGCGTTTTGGTTTTTTTACACTTTGGGCTTACCCTTCGGTATATTACACGTTCGATCCTTTCAAGCTTTGTTTAGTCTTCAATCTCATACCAAAATCATTTTTATTTGTTTTGATTTCTGTCTTCTCTTTTTATTTTGTGTCGTTTTAGTCCTTTTTATTTTAAATATTTATGTCATTTACATTTTGTATTGTTTTTATATTTGTGATGTCATGTATTACATTTTAATTTATTTGTTCATGCTATATGTTTTTACATGTACAATTTGATTCGTATATTAATGTCTATGTTTGCATTTTTGTGGGTTTTGTACATTATGATATATGTTAGATAATGGCATGATTATTTGTGTTATTTATGTTTTATACTTTGTTTTGTTTTTTATGTATATAAGTTGTCTTCGGTATGTTTATTTATGTACGCTTTTTTCTTATATGCATCATCATGCAAATTTGACTATTTTGTTAGGTCACAATAAATTAGTGTTAGTTTTTATGTATGCATTGTTTTCTAGGTTACATGTTGTTTGAAAATTTGTTATTTTTCTTTTGATATTGTGTATGCATATATTTTGTTACATGTTAAGTTTTAGTTTTTATGCTTCCATGTTACTTTGTTAATTTAATCTCATACCATACCATGTATAAGTCATGTATGTATTATAGTTGTGTCTCGTATTCATGTGTCTAGGCATGTTAGATTTAATTAATTAATTTTGAAAGCCTGTTTTTCTTTTTTCCGTGTTTATGTGCATACTTTATTTTATTATTGTGATGTATTATGTTCATGCATTTAATTATTTTGTTTAAATTTTGTAATACTCATATTTTATGTTTTTTAAAATATCATGTCAATGTAAATTGTATGTTTTATGTTTTGTTTTCTAAGATTGCATAACGAGATATTCGAATAACGGGGCCCTTAAAATTTACTCGCACTTATAACCGAATTTTAATCTAATCGTCACTTTAATCCGGAAAATAATATTAATAAAGCGGTAATTATTAAAGTACCAATTTTGGGCGTTTGGGGTGCTAATCCTTCCTCATCCGTAACCGACTCTCGAACCCAACAGTTTTCAAATCTCTGGTTTTACGGTGTCCGGCCTACCTTAACTGGCCGGTGGCGACTCCATTTTTTAAATAAAATATGATTTTTCTAAAAACCCCATGGATGATGTTTTTTAATTACCGAAAGACCCCCAAACACCTTAAAACCCATTTGTTTTTTTAGCGAGAAAGAAAGGGATATCGCTACACTCTTGTACCGAAGAGAATCATGATCGACACTTGCGGACCTTGTTGGATAATCAGCTATACGCCAAGTTGAGCAAGTGTGAATTGTGGATTAAAGAAATGGTTTTTCTTGGTCATGTAGTGTCTACGGAAGGTATCCGGGTGGATCCTAAAAAGATTGAGGCAATTGTGAGTTGGAAGCAACCAAATTCGGTATTGGAAGTCCATAGTTTCTTGGGTTTTGCAGGTTATTACCGTCACTTTGTGGATGGGTTTTCGAGGGTTGCTGCTCCGTTAACCAAGTTGTTGCAAAAAGATGTACGGTTTGAATGGACAGAGGCTAGGTAGCAAGCTTTTGAGAAGTTAAAGGAGGCTTTGACGTGAGCTCCAATCTTGATTCAACCTGAGTTAGGGAAAGAGTTTGTAGTTTATAGTGATGCATCCTACGTTGGGATAGGGTGTGCGTTGATGCAAGAAGGGAAGGTGGTAACTTATGCACCGTGGCAGTTGAAGGTGCATGAATGCAACTACCGTACGTATGATCTTGAGCTTGCAGCGGTTGTGTTTACGTTGAAAATTTGGAGACATTACCTTTACGGTGAGAAATGTATTATATACACAGATCACAAAAGTTTGAAGCATTTAATGGCATAAAGGGAATTGAATTTCAGGCAACGTAAATGGTTAGACTTGCTTAAAGACTATGATTTTACAATTAAGTATCATCCGGGCAAAGAGAATGTCGTGGCTGATGCTTTGAGTAGAAAAGCTGTTGTGGAGTTGAGAGCTATGTTTGTGAGGTTGAGTGTGACCCGTGATGGGGTTTTGTTGGCAGAGTTGCAGGTGAAACCATTTTTTTGCAGTTGATTAAGGAAAAGCAACCTTATGATTAGGCATTGGTACTGCATGTCAAGGACATCATGGATGGAAATCCTATGGATTTTCACTTTAACAGAGATAGGGTGTTGTGCTTTAAGGTTCGAATAGTGGTTCCTAATGATATGGGTTGAGGCGGGTGATTTTAACCAAGGCACATGATAGCCATTTTGCTATGCACCCTGGTAGTACCAAGATGTATCGAGGCTTGAAAGAAGAGTAATATTGGGTGGGTTTGAAAAAGGATGTGGCTAGTTTTGTTCCTAATGTATGGTATGTCAGCGAGTGAAGGCTGAACATCAGTTTCCTTTTGGTTGTTGCATCCGTTGAAAATTCCAAAATAGAAGTGGCCGAGAATTGCCATGGATTTTGTGTCAGGGCTGCCTTTGACACCGACTAAAAAGAATTCCATTTGGATGATTGTTGATCGATTTACGAAGTGTGCACATTTTCTGCCAGTTCATATGATGTATTCTTTGGATAGGCTGGCATATTTGTATGTTGTTGAAATTGTGAGGTTACATGGGAACCAAAGTCGATTGTGTTAGATAAGGATCATCGATTTACGGTGAGATTTTGGAAATGTTTGCATCAGGCTTTGGGTACCCACTTGAACTTCAGTACATCGTATTATCCTCAGACAGATGGTCAGTCTGAACGGGTGATTCAGATTTTGGAAGACATGTTGAGATGTTGTAATGTTGAGTTCCAAAGAACCTAGGAGAGGCAGTTTTCTTTGGTTGAGTTTGCGTACAATAATAGTTACCAAGCAAGTATAAAGATGGCACCGCATGGGGCCTTGTATGGTAGGAGGTGTCGTACACCTTTGTGTTGGGCTGAGGCTGGGGAAAAGTATATTTTCATGCCTGATATGTTGAAAGACACGGTCTTGCGACTAGACCGGGTCAAGGGGGTTACACTTGTAGATTATATCCTTTAACCTAAAATGTATGGAAATGAGATGCGTTAGGCTTATTTAGCCTAGTGAGGTAGTCAATAACAATGTAATTCACTATACAATGAATGTCGATAATACCCATAATAATAACTTAATATAAATGCATCTCAACACATGCTATAACAATGATTTCAATAACTTTAACCCTTGGATCAATATGAGATAGTGGATACGCGAATTCCTAACCAACATCGCCAAATCAAAGAATGGTCAGATCCCACAAACATCGCCAAGAGACCAATATCACACACATCCCACAAACATCACCAATAAGAGTCTTAGCTCAAGGACCGTAATCCACTTCATACCAATGAACTCATGAATTCTATGGCATGCCAATTGTATCCAATTTCCATTTAAATCCAAGGTCTGATGATTTAGGCCAATACAATAACAATAACAATATCGATGACACTGGCAATGGCAATATCAATGGTTCAATGATATCAATGACAATACTATGATTCAATAGCCAATAGTTCAATGCAATAGACTTACCGATACTTACCAATAATACATCCTATGAGGTTTAGATGTATTCCTACCTTGTAACATGTTAGCAATACAATATACAATAGACAATGAAACCAGGAAAGCACCTAGCCATTCTTGAGAGTTCGACTACACTCACCAAAACTTCTGAGGCTTTCAAGGCTCCCGGATGACAATTCCTTTGCTCGATTGCTTGTCTAGCCTTGAAGGAGTGGATGAATCCTCTCCGCCTATGGATTGAACTATATAGAAAACATGGAAATTTATCAAAATCATTTTTTATAGATTCAATGGTTATAAACAATAACCATAGCTATTTCTAGCTATCAAAACACAATATATAAGCTTAAGAATTAATAGAATTTAGCTAGGGTTCTAACAGACTTGATGATTTGATTTATCAAAAATAAATTAATGGGTTTTGTAAGGCCCCAGTTTTTGGGCCTAGGAGTTTGTTAAGTGGTTTAGACGGTCCGTTAGATCGGATTATGGAATTCGAATCAGTTTCTATATTTAATTTGGATTAAATATTTTTTTGAAGGGATAAAATATGGAAAAATATTGGGAAATATTTAGTTAATATTTTAAGTGGCTTGGTAAATTCAATTTGAACAAATAAAATTTGATTTTGGGACATTTTGGTCTAGTGACTAAAATGAAATATTTGTAAAACTATTTTTGTTGACTAAATCATAAAAGGGTCAAAACTTGGAATATTTAAGGAGCTATTTGAAAAATATTTTTCATCAGATTTTCCCTTAATTTTGGCCATTTTTAAAAGTATTTTTAATTGGTTTTAATATTAAAGGAGAATGGATTTAATTAAAAAATATCATTTTCTCAAATCATTTTTCTTACGTAACTAACTTTGCAAATATTTTTCTCTCAACTTTCCCAGCAGCCAAACTAAGATTTTCATCCCAAAATTCTTAGGTATCAAATCCTATTGATTTCTTTCTTGTTTTCAAATTGATTTCTTCCATTCCTATTGCAAAATCTTCTTAGATTTCAACCAAACTTTGCCAATTAAGGGAGAAATCAGCCATTGGAGGTGAGGTTCGTTCTTCTCCTCTAATATAAGGTTCTTTATTGAAATTCTCAAGTTCTTGATCCTTTATCTATGATTTCTAACTTGTTTTGATGATTTAATAAAAAGGAAATTGGTTAAATCAAGGTTTAATTGGTAAAATTGATTTAATCCCATAATGATTATATTTTTTCATGATTTGGATGGATATAAATCATGATTTTGATGTTGAATTATGTTAATAAGATGGTTTAATCATTGGAATCCAGAAACTAATTGAATTCCTAATTTTCTAGGTTGTTAGTTATGTGTTTTTGAGGAGTTGTGAAGGTTTTATGAATGCTGGAGGTATAAGAATGGTTGTGATGTGTTTTTAGATGTTCATTGATGTTAATTGATGAGTTGAAACTTTAGGCTATGCCTGGGTTAAGTTTGGAAGGTGTTTGTAGTTAGTTTTGATTATTGTGGAGTGGATTTTGAGGAAGAATGTTGTGATTTTAAGTTGTTGTGTTCTTGATTGCTTTATGATGCAATGAACTCTCTGTTTTTGTGTGGAAAAAATAGGGGAAGTGTAACATCCTTAACGTATACTCGCAAATCGAATATACATTAAAGATGTTACAGAGTCGTTTGAAGAAATCTCGACTTATAAATTTATTTTTACAAGTATTTACAAATTTTAGTTTGTAAATCTAACCCTTTCTCAATTTTCTTGAAAACACAACCTATGTGCAGTTAGCTAGTTTCAACCCTGAACTAATTATTTTAAAACATATCTGGCAATTATTAAAAACAACAGTTCAATTCAGGGTGAAAACTAGGTTCGCTATCTAGGCCCTTTCTTGACTTTAAAATCTTTACACGATTACCGATTATTCTTATTAGCAAAGTAATTATCCTTTCTACCTTAGCTTTATTCTATTACAATGCCAATGCCTTATTTTGCTTTATTCATATACGATTCATCATCAAAACTGATTACTTATCTATCATTTAGTCTAATTTAATGCATCATACTCTACTAGCAATTAAATAATTACATGCCCACTAGAGATTATCATAAGCTAGAATATCTTACTGATGTTTTGCAGATTGAAGCTTGATCAGCATGCTCGACTCCTCTTCAAATCCTCCATATTAATCTACGTGTGAAACAAACACACGCTAAGTACGAACTTAGTGAGGCAAAACTTATAAATCAAAGTAAAAAACATTAATTTTAATAAAAATTGTATAATAAATAAAATACTGAATATAACATATAAGAATTTAGAATCATATAGAATGACTTATCGAAGTCGTTCCTCTGTCATGTAACCTGTAAAAATCAACATCTCATATACATATATAAGGCAATGTCATGTCAAATCAAATATTCAGTAAATCACTTGTTTTCATTTGAATCATATCACTTTCACTTTTCACTTTCATTTAGATCACTTGTACTTGTTACTTTTTATTCAATGCATAGCCCAATGTAATGTAATTGAGAATACATGGTATACGAGTCACTATTGAGTGTGCACATGTGCGGCATCAAATAATTTGTTGTGCCAAAATAAAACAATGTATCACTTTATAACTTTATAACTGTTGTAAACTTATACAGCATCACTGTATCACTAGGCTATAGTTGTAGAACACAGCATCGCTGTTTCACTTTATAACTATTGTACACTTATACAATATCATTGTATCACTAGGTCATAGTTGTAGAACACAGCATCACTGTATCACTATATCATTGTTGTAATTTTACAGCATCACTGTATCACTAGGTCATAGCTGTAGAACAAAGCGTCATTGTATCACTATATTATTGTTGTCATTTAACAACATCATTGTATCACTAGGTCATAGCTGTAGAACACAGCGTCACTATATCACTATACTCCACCTCATTGGCATGCCAATTATACCAAGAATCTCAATAATCATACAATTGGTTTTTAACCAATTCATTATCATGATCTCTTCACTTATTTAAAATTTCAATAGATATTAACATATCACAATATCATATAAAAGTGTATTGGGCAGTTCATACCCAAAATTCATTCATAATTCATTTCAAAAATCATTGAAAATATACCATTTACGATTCAAAAATATTTATTTATTTTAACATTCGAGATCGACTTATCGCAAGACTTTCTCATATCATAATAAAAATAAGTAAGAATGCACTCACCTGGGCCATGTAATAGTATGCCTAACTAAATTCTACTCGATCCTTTCCTTTATAGTATCTTGAATCCTCTTTGATTCATGTTCGGCTTCATTAACCACATCAATATAAAATTTCCAAAACTTTTTCTTCCTTCCTTAGACTGTCCAAAAATTCATTTTGGTCCCCAATTGACCACTTTGAACTTCAAATAATTCTTCCAAGCTTGCTAACTACCATTAGATACCAAATGTCTCAATTTCCATTTTCTGGCAGCTTGCACTACCTTCAAAGATTTATTTCTATAAAATAATATAAAACTCGGAATTTGATTCCGTTTGTTCTGAAAGAAAGTAAATTCAATAAGCTTTTCAACCATATAAATTAATAGCCCAAATTCAACTTGTACGATTTATGGTGAATTTTTAAAGTCAATTACAATGCTGGAATTCGGAACAGACTGGTGCTATGTTTTCTGACCTTTCTTCACTTAAAAATTTATATCTTTTTACTCAAAACTCGAAATCAGTTTCCGTTTGTTGGAGGCGAAACTAGACGAACAAATCTTTATATCGGTATAAAATTCACCCTCTAAAACGTTTTTGTAGAATTTATGGTGAATTTTCAAACTTACTGTCATAATCCAGTTTTCTACACTGCTTCCATAAACAACTCCAAACTTTATACTAACTTCTCCTTACTTTTATACTTTTTCAATTTAGTCCCGATACTTGATTCAAACCATCAACTTATCACCCTTTTTATCAAATAATTATACAACATTGATTCCCCCCTAATTTTTCCTTCTTTCTAAATTAGTCACTAAAATGCAAAGATAAGGATTTAAACTTCTTAACTTTGCAATTTATTCCTCAAATCAACATTACTACTTGAATTCTATTATTTCAACTATAATCAGATTTAGTCCTTCTCTAAAACCTCATTTCCGAATTGGTCATTTAATTTTGACAAATTGTCAAAATGGTCACTAATTCGATTTAACATCGGTTTTGCATTCTAACTTCAATTTCATATCTCCAACATCATTAATAACATAAATACACTTCAAAATCATAAAAATTCAGATTATTCCTTTAACTTTCAGAATTGACGAAATGGTCCCTATACCTTTAATTTAGGGTTTTGCTTCGAAATAACAAATTCAAGCTTACTAGATCATTTATCCAACATCACAAACCCTAAATCAAAATTGAATCCATAAACCCTAATCATCTTCATACAAACTATAAAATATGTAGGGTTTAAATCTCAACTCAAAAACATGATTTTATCATCATAACAACTTAATTTCAACTTAAATTTCATCATGAAATCATAAAATTCCAAAAGCCCCAAACTTTTTCCATAAACCCTAATTTCTTCTCATGCAAAATTCTCATCAATAAAGTATGTTTTCCATGAAATATTTACACCAAAAGATAGAGCTTGAAGAGTCGAACAACTTTGTAGTTGAAGAGATTACTTAAAAATTGAGTTTCGGGGCTTGAATCGAACTTGGAAATTTTTCTCTCTTCTCCCCTCTCATTTTCGAAATTCATGGATGAAGAATGGTCTTCATCTTTTTTTTTAATCCAATTTGGCCACTTGTCTTGTATAAATGAATTTTAAATTCATTTAAATAGTGAAATTACTAAAATGCCCTTTTAATCAAATGGCCAAGATTCAATCTCATCAAAAATCAATGGCCATGATCTATTACAAGTGTTATTCACCTTCAAAATTTGCCCTCAAAGTTTCAAAATATTTCAAAAATACCATCCATGGCAAATGTCCAATTTGCCCTCCAACTAGTCTTTATTTACAACAAGTCTTGAAAATTGCCATTCCATAAAAATTGAACCAAATTGGTTCCAATCTAACCGGCCATCTCCCAAAATATCTTATATTTTTATTTATGGCATTTATTCGGTCCAAAAATTTGAATTTCACTCAATATGATTTCCAATTTTTTTTCCTTTGAACTTTAAAGCTTTATGGCCACTAATATAAGCCTCGTACGAAAAATCCGAGTAACACAAAAATGTCATTCTTAGGGGTGAACTATTCATTTACAGGGTTAAATTACATAACTTTTGAAAATTAAACTTTGGTCCCTGAACTTTTCCAAAGTTTATACTTTGGTCACAAAACTTTCAAAATTTTCATTTTGGTCACTGAACTTCAATTCCCATTTCAATTTTCCTCAAATTTTTACCAAAATTTGAAAGTACCAAATTCAGCTCACTATCTATCACATAATACTTTTAAACCTTAAAATTTTCCTTTCATAAAGACTTAGACTGAATTTTCTTAACTCAGTTTATTATTCTGATAATTATCGAAAATCTTCAAAGAGTAAATTTTCTCTTAGAAATCCTTTATCGTAAATCCATACGAATACTCTTTACTCTTACTGAGTCCAAAATATCGATCAGAAACACTTTTATGGGACCTTCCCGAAGGTCACCCATCCTTGTATTTCTTTGGCCTGAGCACGCTTAACAATTTTATTCGATCCAAATTCGATACCTTTTACTGTATCTAAATTCCCAAAACTAATATCAAGGTTCTTATTTTGATTAAATTCACCCTTATACTGAATAAAATCACTTGTTGGGGAAATTTACACTTTAGTCCCCAAACTTTTTCAAAGTTTATACTTTAACCTCCTAAACTTTCAAAATTTATATTTTGGTCACTGGCCAAAATTTGGGGTATTACAGTTTGTCCTCAAGCTTGAGCCTTAGTTTCGAAAGCTTTGGAGGTGAAGTTACCGTATCGACAAGTGAGGTTTTGCGCGTCGGTGAGTGAGAACGGGTTTAACAGCTTCTCAAGGGTTTGAAATTTGTGTTTGGCAGTTTAGGTCAAGCTTGAAACGCTGGTCTAAGCTCGGAAGTAAGTAAAGGATGAAATCTCTCTCTCGAACTTGGTTGGGCAATTGATTTTATGCACTTGTTTAAAAAGTTTAATTATTCACTATATATGCATGTTTAGAGCATGGTTTAATGATGGAAAATGATTACAAAATGATGAGGTTGCATTTGGAAGTAGTGCACATTACGTTAATGTTTACGAACATTGTTTAATGCTAGGTTATGTTGCATTGGTTTAATGGTTTTGATGATGCATATGAAAACATTGAGTTGTTGTTAATAAAATGAATTATATTGGCAAGTGATGGATCGAAAAGGTTTGTAAATATTATCGAATAAGGTTTGTCAGCCATAGGATTGATAGTGCACTATAAAAAGTCACCTTAGATGTTAAGGGGTTAATGTGTTTCGAATACTCCATCCAAGTACCCTAACGGTTGAGGGGTTTAATTGTACCGAAGACTCCCATTAGTGGATTATACATCTGATCGATGAGTGGTGTTGAGGGGTTTATGAGTACTGAGTACTCCACCACGGGTGTCACAATGGTAGAAGGGTTTATGAGTACCGAAAACTCGCGTATGTGAACCTTGAGATGCCGATAGAATTTATGTTAAGTGTTGAGGGAACACTTGTTGAATCTGTGTATCTTGTGTTATGTTTTGTAAAGTGGAACTTGGTTAATGATCACTTGTAAGCCAATATAATTGATGATGTATCATGAGATGGATTATGTCGTTAATGTGGTTTAAGCATGTTGTACTCTTTAAGCCTTGCATAGGTAGTATGCATGGGAAAGCTTAAATTGAGGGTAGCAAATGGGACTTTGCTGTCAAAGCCATGATACATGTTGCATATGGTTTAATATGTTGTTTTGGAAATGTTAAGTGCATGGTTTTGTTAAGGCATGATGTTGGTATGATGCTTTAAAAGTATCTTGGAAAGTGTTTATCAAATGATGGAAAATGGTTTTAAATGCATTGATGGTTGTTGGTTTTGGGCAATCCTCACTAAGCCTGGTGTGCTTATGCTCTCGTTTTCTACCAATGCAGATAATTAGAGATTTCAGGCAGCAAGGAAGCAAGAAAGGATTTCCAAAGACTCATTTTCAAAGATGGTTTAAACGTACATTGTAATAACAAAGGCAATGTGTCGAATGAGGCTTTTGGAGGGTTTTTAATGAACTCCCTTTTGATGCAAGTTTTAATTGTTGTTTTGGACTTGTAATAAGTTTTAAGTAGTGGTGAAGTGAATGATTTTGTGATTTGGTTGTGGACTAGGAAGCATGCCTACTTCGTGATTGACTTGCTAGTTTTCCTAAGTTGGTCCAAAATGCTGCTATGGCGATGTTTAAGCATGCCAATGATGTTATATAATGTTTAGATATGAGTTAATGTTGTTGGGAGTGAGCCAAAGTGCCATATGGTGGACCTAGAGGTCATTACAGGCCTCTGCGTATCGGTATAGGTACCTCAAGGTTCGGTATGTGGGGTCTTATAGAGGCTCAAATCGTCAAAATTAAGCCTAGCGTACCGGTACGCTTAGCCACCGTACCGGTATGCCTTGAAGGAAAATAGGCATAGGTGTCGGTACACGAACTAGCGTATTGAAACGGCCCCTTCGATTTAACAAGTCGTACTAATACGTAGGGTACAGTATCGGTACGAGCTCTAGCTACTAGAATTCTGAGTTTTTGAAATAAACAAGGGGGATAGGTACAAGGTCAAAGCCGAATCAGTACGGTTCAGTTAACATATCGTATTGATACGGCATACGTGTATTGGTATAGAGAGCCATTTTGCTAGTTAATCTGTACCGGTCGGGCTTGTTTGTATCGGTACGCCCAGCCTATTTTGCATAATGAATCTACTGAAGTTTGGAATCTTGTAGTTTGGTCATAAACGTTATGTATGTAATTGAATGAGTTCTTTTGATTGTTTTGAGTTGGGATTAAACCTGAGAGTATGAAATCGACTTGAATAAGGTTGGGTAATTTTAATTGTACCGAAGACCCTATAGTTTATCAAAATTACATTTTGGTCCCTAACATGATTTGTTGAGCAACGAGGTCCCGTTATACAATCTGATTTCAATATGACGTTTCGTTGAGGCATGATCATTTAGGACTATAATATAACGCATGTAGACAAGATAAAAAAATGGGCTCGATTTTAGGATATTAGATCGGGTTTACGTTGGCAAACCTAATGTGACTCTTTTAGTTCAGTTTCGGCTAGGCTGGGCTAAGGGGGTACAGGTTTACCTTCCTTGATTGATTGAAGCTATCTTGAATTAATTAAAAAAATTGGAGCATGAATGAAACTCCAATAGTGGTGTTTGCTTGTTCAATTAGGAGGAAGAATATGGGGAGGTGTTAGCTTAATTAGCTACCCGAATGCTTGATTATCATCTTTTCCTATTTTTTCTTTTGTTATAAATGTCATAGACAATTAGCAAACCTTCCTCTAAATGAATTTCACCCTAAAAGTCCACATAGGGGAATGATTAATCCCTTGAGGGGTTACTTACCTAATTAGTCCTCTAACTTCCCAATCTTTATACTTTTCCCACTTAAAACTCAATCTTTGCATTTTAGTCACTATGCAATGTTAATTAAGTTTTCAATGTTTGCAATGTAGCCCAATATCAATAACAATGTCTAACTATTTACCAATACATGTGAAACTAGCCACATGGTCAATGGTCAATGATCATTTGACTCACTGGAATTTAAATTTCTGGTCACCGAAATCTGGTTTACTACTAGGCTGGTTTTTAGGGTGTTATAGTTATCAACAACCCTTTTCAACTTCATTTGATTATCAAGTAGAACAGCTTCAGAAGTCATCACTGTAGTTTTTTATTGAGTAGTTAGATGTCTCGTCGTGTGATGCTCTCCCAATCTTGTAATAAATTCGAAAGGGATTCAGAGTACAATAACTAAGCTTAATGAGTTTAAGGGGCATTATGGACATTAATCTTACAAAAGGGGTAATTGGGGTGCTTTGCAAAGTCAAGGGCTAAAATTGGTTTTCAGGTTTTTCCATGTAAACCCGAAAGTTAACAAGGTGACTCAAAGGTTCTATCATGTCGAACTCAATTTTCTAGATCAAATCAACTTTAAAAGAAACTCTTTTATGTTTGCCTTTAGCACATGAATCTCAAATTTTATTAAGGGAAAACTTGATTTTAGGCAAACCTCTTACTAGATCATTAGAAATTAATTTTTCCAAAACACTCATGCTAGCATATCTTAGTTTTCTATGCCACAACCAAGAATCATGCTCATCTTTTGCAACAAAACATGCATTTGAAATATGAATGTAATCTAGATGCACCATGCATGTATTTCCTATTCTATGACCAATAAGCACAATTTTATTAGATGCAGTGTCAATTATTACACAACCATTTAAATCAAACATGACATTGAAACCCTTATCACACAATTGACTTATGCTTAATAAATTATGCTTAAGACTGTTGACATACAAAACATTCTTAATAAGTGTGGAAGATTGATTACCAATGGAACCAATTCCTTCAATATAGCCTTTGGAGTTGTCACTAAAAGTCACTACTCCTCCACTCTTTGGTCTTAGCAACAAGAACCGACTCTTTTCATTGGTCATGTGTCTCGCGCATCCACTCTAAAGGTACCATGAATTTGCACTTGATGTTTGGGCCTTGTAGCAATGCCCCATACAAACATAAAATTAATTCTTGATTTTTGGTACCTAAATTCTTTTGGGTCCATGAGTATTAGCTCCAAAAATCTTAGTTCCCTTGGGAATCCAAGAAGCAATAGCATCAACATTGTTAGAAGTTATAAGTTCCTTAGGAACCCAAACACTTCTAACTCTCTTATCATTAGAGGCCTTTGGAAGCCTCTATGTGTGTACTCATTAAAGTTTCTTTTAACATAGTTGGGTTTTGAGTGACTTTTTTTTAAGATGGTTGGTCCCAACTTTGTTTAAAGAAGCTTTAAGATCACCCACTTCTTTTTGGTGATCATCATGGACTCTTGAAAGTAATCCATGCAAGTCTTGAATTTTCTTTTCAAAATTATTTATTTTTGCATACATTTCTTTTACTTTACTTTCAAGCTCCAACTTGGTTTTAGACAAAGAGTCATTTTTATTTTTAAAATTTGAAATAATATTTTTTTTCAAAATTGACACCAACTCATCATAAACCACATGCAATTCATCATAAGCATCTTGAAGTTCATCAAATTCAAAAGTAGATGAATTAGAGGTCATCTTAGGATCATCCTCAAGTGCTATGAGACATAGATTGGCTACCTCTTGCTCCTCCTCATCAGATGATTCTTCATCGCTCCAAGTAGCAACATGAGCCTTGCAATTCATCATAAGCATCTTGAAGTTCATCAAATTCAAAAGTAGATGAATTAGAGGTTATCTTAGGATCCTTCTCAAGTGCCATGAGACATAGGTTGCCTACCTCTTGCTCCTCCTCATCATATGAGTCTTCATCTCCCCAAGTACCAACATGAGCCTTGAGCTTCTTTTTGTTCCTGAAACTCTTTTTCTTTAATTGAGGACAATCGAACTTGATGTGTCCCAGCTTCTTGCACTCATAGCAAATTATTTGGTCATTCTCTTCTTTTTTTGGCTTGTTCTTGAAACCTTCTCTTTGTTGTAACTTTCTTCTACAGTTGGATTTCATGAACCTTGTAAATCTCTTGGCTAGCATAGCCATTTCTTCATCTTTTTCTTTGCTAGAATTGATCTCTTCTTGTGAAGCTTTGAGAGCAATCCTAACTTTCTTTCTCTCAACTTCATTCTTCTCTTCCTTCTTTTTCTCCTCAAACTTTTTTCCTTGCATCATAAGCTCATGAGTGAGAAGTGACCTCATAAGAGCATCAAGCTTCAAGGTCTTGAGATCCTTGGATTCAATGATGGTGATCTTCTTTAATTTTGGGAAGAGAATAGATGAGCTTTTGAACAAGCTTGTCCTCCAGAATGTTTTCTCCGAAGCCCTTGAGTCCATAACAATGATGGAGAATTGATCAAACATCTTCTTGATGTCTTCATCAGTTCCATCCTAAAGTTCTCATAGCTTAGATTGAGAAGCCCAATCTTGATCTCCTTGAATTTATTTGTTCCTTCATGAGTAACTTCTAGCTTGTCCCAAATCTCTTTGGTGCTAGAGCAAGATGACATCTTGGCATACTCATCCCGTCGAAGGGCACAAAATAAGATTTCCATGGCTTTGGCATTGTATTGTAACTTCTTTTAATCATCATCGGTACACTTTTGCCTTTTCTTGGGGACGAGATGGTCTCCTTCTCTCTTCATCGAAATCGATGCCCATCCATCACTACATCCCATATGGAGCTTGGAGATGGATTGAGATTCCTCGAAGTAGTTGCCGGAAGTAGAGACTATTGCTTGACTTGTAGATTGATTAAGCAACCTTTGGATCTACTCAAGAGGATGTGAAGCTTTTAAATGAGGGTAGCTTTGATGCCAATTATTGAGTTGAATAATCAATGGAAAATGGCCAAGAGGGGGTGAATTGGAAATTAAAAATTTGGTCAAAAAGAAAGAAAATTTTGCACAAGTGGTTAGAGTGGTTCAACCTTCTAAACAAGGTCTACATCCACTACCTTAGCTATCCACACTAAGGATTTTCACAAATTCACTCATTTGTCTTTCCTTTTTGGCTAAAGGAGATAACCTTACAAACACCTAGACTTATACCCCAAAGTCTAGTGATCCCTTTTTCCTAAAGGTAGATACAAATAAGCAAACTATGAAACTCCTCTAAAGGATGATTGTTTGCACAATTCAAAGTTCACTAAAACCCCAAACTTGATGAAAAATGAAATACAATGAAAATCACTCAAGTGGGTTACAAGAATTTTGCAATTTGAGCTCTAAGAGGTTGGATATGTGCTTGAATGCTTTAGAATAGTTTTCTTATTATTGAAGAAGCTTTGGAGACTTGTTTTTATACCCCTCATTGATTTCTAGCCGTTGGGATGGCAATCTCCCGCAATAAATGATGTCTGGCAACATTGGTTATCGATACATGAGCATCAGTATCAGTAACTACCCAAAATAGAAATAGCCGTTGTAACAAAGGGGTGTCGATACATGGGCAAGCGTATTGGTACAAAGTGAAGGTTTTACGAAGGGTATCGGTACTTATTTTGCTTATTATAATCCTTGAAACATTTTGCTAAACCATATTGGTACGCATATAGTTGTACCGGTATGCATATCAAAATCTTTAAATTTTAGTTCCAAGAAATCTTACAAGCTAATGGTCAAAAGCTAATTTAAAAAATATTAAATCCTCGTACCAGTAAGCCGGTACTAGTAGCACAATTTGGTTAAGTTTCAAAAGACCGTACCAGTACGCGTATAGCCGTACAAGTACTCGTAAGCCATTAAGCATAAAACTAGTTTCCAATAACGAAAACTTTTAATGGTACACCATAGGCCATACTGGTACTCAATTACTAAATTGGCTAGTTGAGTACCAAAATACTTAGAAAATATTTGGGGATTCAAAAGTTAACTTAGAAAATAGTTTAAGTTCAAATGCTTGTCAATTTTGTGAGTAAATTTAAGTACCTTAAAATTTTATTTGTTTACAATTAAGTCTTTGTTATATCAAAATCAAATATAGGTTTAACATGTAGTTTACCCAAAATTTTAATCTTTTTATTAGTAATTCTATGTAAAAGTAGGGTTTCACTCTTTATATAAGATTACAACTTGAATCCAACGAGTGGCTCCAGTGAAAAGATGATGGTGTTCGTCCTAGGAGACCTAGGTTCGACCACTTGTGTGTGCAAAGTGTGTGCGTTGTTAAAGGATTAATAAAAAATAAATATATACCATCATATAATCACACTAGTATATTAAAATACATATATTGAAAATTTTTATATGTTAAATTTAACTCAAACTTTAAAAAAAATGTTAATGACAAAATAATATGATTGTAACGGATTTTTGGTGAAAATGATGTGCAAATTCCTTGCAAAAAAAAATAGGTTTTTGGGGGAATCCAAAATTTTAGCAACACTGGATCAAAACCATTTCGGCTTAAAAGCAAAATGAGAATTTTTCATCTACCAAGATTACAATCATTATATAAGATTACAAGTTCAACCCAACGAATGATTCTAGTGAAAAATGTGATTGTGTTCAACTTAAGAAATTTAGGTTTGAGCACTTGTGTGGGCGTTGTCAAATGGTTAAGAAAAAATATAAACATATACTATTATGTAATCATATTATTATATTAAAAAGGCTTAATACAAAAAATAAGGGTTCAAACTATACCTTTTTTGAACTTTAGGTGCCTAAAGTTTCAAGCGTTACAATTTTAAATGCCCAGCCTTTTAAAAAATGATTACCCAATAAGAATGTAACACATGGCATTTTTTATTATTTAAAAAAAATAAAAAATATATAATTTTTTAAAAAAACTCAAAATTCCTAAAATTCCAAAAAAATTCTCAAACCCCTAATACCCAAAACTACAAATTCTCCAAATTGTCGTCACCGTCGCTGGAGGTCGCCGCCAATTTCCCCCAATCACTCATCGTCGGTAACCAACGGGAGATATGCCAATTGGACGAAAAACGCGAATGATTCTATTCGAACAATATTGATTGACACACTTACCGGAGGTCGATGACGATGGGTGGTTAGGAGAAGTGGCGGTGACCTCCGATGACGGCAACGACAATTTGGAGAATTTATGATTTTCGGTATTAGAGATTTGGGGCTTTTTTGGAAATTTTGAAAATTTTGAACTTTTTAAAATATATATATTTTTTTATTTTTTAATATAATGATAATAATAAACATGTCATGTGTCACGTTTTTATTGGGTAACGACTTTTTTAAACAGCTAGACACTTAAAATTGTAACGGTTGAAACTTTAAGCACGTATTTTTACCCAAAAATGCTTTAAGTATCTAAAGTTCAAAAATTGTATAGTTTGAGCACTTATTTTCATTTAAGCATATTAAAAAATATATCAAAAAAGTTACAAATTAAATTTAAGTAAAAATTTAAAAAATTGTTAATGACAAAATGATAGAATTGTAACGGGCTTTAGTGAAAGCGAATTGCTTGTTAAAAAAATAGGTTTTGGGGAAATCCAAAACTTTAGCAACACTGGATCAGAATCATTTCTCCTTAAAAGCTAATTGAGAATTTTTAATCAACCATGATTTAGACATTTCATAAGTACTCCTATAATTCCATCCCTTTTCTCTCCTATGCTCACAAACTCTCTCTCTCTCTCTAATCCCTTTTGGTGACAAATGGAAGTTCAAATGAACCAGCCAACAATCCTAAAATCCAGCGTTTGCAAGAATGATAACATGCCGATAATGTTACCAACACCACCTTTTCTAAATACTGGATAAAAACATTCAACCGTTGACATGTGAGGACATGGACAGATATTAAATCATGCTTTCTCAAATCTTTGGCTGCTAATATGATCTTCGCCTGGGTTTCCTTTGCAGGTATGCTTCAGATCTTTGTGTTTATAAACTTTGTTTTGCTTGATTTTTTATCCATGATAATCTGGTTTATGTGCTTAGCCTGAGGTGGTGTTGGGTTCCTTGAATTTGTCCACATCTGTTGAGATGCTTAGTATATGTGCCTTTTCTGTTTGATCGGAGTTTCTGGATTCTTGAAATCCAAGTTTCCATCAATTTCTTGGCATTCTTATCCTTTCCTTGCACTGCATCTTGTTCGGTGTGGTTGTAACCGTAAGATTGATTGCCACAACATTGATCTTGTTGTATTTAAAGATTTCGTTTTTGGTAAGAGACATTAATCTCTTATCTGTTGTTATGGAGGTAAATAGCAATGAATTTATCAATGGAGGAATGTTTGTTGCATTGATATAGTCATTTGCAGGCAAGCCCTTGAAAATTGCTAGTTGATTTTAAGACTTTTTCATTCTTTACGATTTTAACTTTAGCTTATGTTGCCCAAAAGAAAGGCAAACATTCAAATCCCATCTGCTTAGAACTACCAACAATTTATGAGATTGAATCCATTCATATCAAATGTCACATCGATTAGTTGCTTGCAGATGCAAAAATGTTCAACTGCTGCATGAACAAAGTTACGGGAAGCTCCACAAATACACGAAATCAAAACTTTTACATTGCGGCTGCCATGAATAATTTTACATTTCAGAGCTAAATTTGAGGCGTCTTATGTTTAGGCAGCGATTTGCCAACTTTCTATCCAACAAGGGACCAGATAAGCAAAAATCCAAAACAAATTAAAGTGAAAGAAAAGATCAACTACTGCAATTCTGATGCAACCTTGTAATTCTTTCAGTCTTACAGTGCCTGCTGCATACTCACAGCTGTTCCATCGGTTGCCCACGAGAGTAAGTTTGTTCTCCATCTGATAATCAAATACAGCAACAAAACAATGAGCCTCCCAGTGTACAGAATTAAGACATGATTTACTTTGTATGCACCAGAGTTGAAATGGCATAATCAGAAAGCAAAAAACCGTCATCAAACAGTCTGGATCCAAACCAAGTTGTGCATGTCCAGGCTTACATTTGTCATTCAATTTCACTTGTGATGCACATCTTACAATACTAATCCATCTCTCTAATAAGGCCGTATTACATATTCCCCCTCCACCCGCAAAGAGAAAAAGAATCTTCAATTAAACGGAGTTATTACATACTCGACCAACAGAACAATGCTAGATGATTAATAGCAAAAAAAAAAAGGCAAATGTGAAACAAAGAAAAGACAGCTAGCTTTTGCCCAAATCAAATGGAATTAAAACTGTGTAATAAGATGAGTCTCAGTATAGACTATCTGCAGCATACAGAAGAAATAGAGCACTATGTATACATATATTGGTTACCACTTTCACTATCGGATGCATCAGCAAGCCTCGCAATAGCATCAATGAGTGCTTGTTCATGTTCCTGCATTACATAAAATGGTTATGTTTTGCAGTCCTAAGCAATGGAAGGAAAGATATTCTATGGTGTTTGAATGAATGACATACTTACTTTCAGCATCTTCTTTGCCTTCTCAAGCTCATGGGGATCAGGATGGCTAGCATCGAAAACCTTCTCCACCTTTTAAACGAATCAATTCAAATTAGAAAGCAACGTATAATGCAAATTATCTCAAGCTGATGTGTAACGAAATCAGTTAAGCCAGCTCTCCATAAATACCTCCTTTACTAGAGCCTCTGTGTTTAACAACTCGATATCATCGGAAAGTTTCTTCGTAATACCATTCTGTAATGGCAAAGATTCTTTCCTGTATGGGCCCTTCACTGAACCTCTGCCTCTTCCAGGACCTGGAGCAGGAGTACCATGGCTGAAAGATTTCTTAGCTCCATGTAAACCATGGCCTCCTCGATAAGATATGCCTGGGTCCTCACCATCCCATCTGATGTCATCCGGAGAAATCTGTAAACATTAGGAGTTCAATATTGTTCTCAATAAAATGCATATGGAAAGCTATTCGCACTAAGATTTCCACTTTCATGAAGCAGTAGAACCATTGCATGCTTTAGATAATCAAAATCAGCTCTTCTAAAAAGATACCAAACAAAAACAGCACTTCAAATCTTCAAATAATAAGCAATAAGAAGATTAGTATCATTATCCCTATATGGTTTTCCTTGTATAGCTTAGATTAAAAATATGGTAAATCAAGATGATAAAGAGCTTGATATGAAAAACTCGGAAATGAAGGATATGAAGAGCATCAGGCATTGATGCCATCGGGAATGGCAACCGAAATATACAATTCATAGGCATCTATAACGGCTCACTTTCTAGCAAACTATGAAGACAGACATAACTAAAAACAAAACCACTAAACAAATGCACAATCAAGATTGGTAGAGAAATAACACCAGAACCTCTTAGAATATAATCTTGAATAATACTAAGTAATGGTTACAAATCAAGAAATAATAACTAAATAATGGTTATAATCAAAATAACATTCCTTTTTGAACCCCCTGCCCCCCAAAAAAAACATCCTTTGGGTTATCTTGAAGTTGACTGTCAATCTTATATTTGCTTGCTTTCAGATAGACCTTTTATTACGAGGTCACTAGAGTATGACTTCATAAGTCTTCAAATCTCTTCACCAATGCCTACAAACTTCAGCTCAAACAAGGCCTAATTAACTTCCAACTTCTAATGTATGTCATAAAAAAAATGTGGACAAATAAAATCCAATGAGGTATTATTTCACTGTAACATGTTTCACAATCTCCATAAATCATGTTTAATAGGATTTGCCACCTACTGTGAGGGCATTTTATAGTGCTATTTTTTATTTATTTATTTTTAAAAGTGCTTTGAAAGGGAAGAGACATGTACCTGGTTAGAACCAGTTAGTTTCTTATAAGGTATGCCCCCTTAATAATATGTTTTTATTTAAGAAGAGAGAAATTTACATACATCTATATATATTTCTTTTTTATGTTAATGTTAGAACTTAGAATATTTGGTATTTATTTAAATTTAGTAACAGTATAGGTAACACTTAACGAGTGACACAAAATAGAATCAAGAGCAGTATCCACTATCAATACAAACTAGCAAAACCATATTTGTCTACACATTGTAACTTTGCTGCTGCACAAAGAAATGACTAGCACACACAAGTGACAAACTTCAAGATAAAAAATCATATCTACTTTACCTCTTTGAGATCAACCCATTCCCAAGTCTCATTTATTGTATTTATATCATACACCAGGGCATGTCGACCCTGTAAACAACAATAAAATATACCAAAGATGGCTTACCAATAACACAGAATTAATAGATACAGTTCTATAAAGCCTTTCACAACTGTTACCATGTAATAAACTTGTATTGCATAAAGATCATTCCTTTTGAACAATAAGATTATGACTATGGGTGCCTTAATATCTAATAAAAGAGTTTTCCTAAGGTACTGTGAATTGAAGGAAAAGTAGTGTTGATACATCATCCCAGCTCAAAAGATTGACAGATTGCAGATAGATTAGCAAAACAGAAACATATATAATAGTCGCAAAATTGAGAAATAATAAGGCCCTGTATAAATATTTTGATTTGCATGTCAACAAAAGGTGCATATATAGCAAAACTAAGACAAACAAAATAATTGCAACATTGGGGATTGAAAAGGCATCAAATTCGTTTGATTTATGAGTCAAGTAATGGCATAAACAGACAGACAATGTGCAGCCCTGACCAAGCCTTAAGTTTCATGCATATGCTTTAAACGTTCCATGTTTTAAAAATTTTCGTCATCAACCATAAGCTCCAGCTTAATATAAGTCTCGGAGAGAGTGATAGAAGATGTTTTTGTATGCTTTGAATATACCTCAGAGCGATTGTAATCAGTGATTACAGCCTCATAAAAATGGTTGTCTTCAGGCCATCTTGTCCACACTTTCCTTCCAATTAAGGGATCAAAAGTAGCTCCTTCACCACGCTCATTGGCCGAAAGGCCAGCAACAGTACATCGGTTGTTGAATTGCCTACTTCCAGCAGAAACTGCAGTAGGGTAATGCATAGGCTTTGCCGAGGATAAGCCAGGCAATGATTGACCCTGTTGGGGAAAATTTCAAGCATATCAAGTCAATGTTCACATTTGCATTTCTATCATGAAAAAAATATCAGTGCTGCATGCATTTGGTCCCTGTTCCTAAAGCATCTTTGCTAGCTAGCATCCAAAGAAGAAAGCTTAATACAAGAACTACTAATAATGAGAGTTCTATAAACCTTGTAATTGCACCAGAAATGGTAAGAGATATACCGACTGAGATGTCTTCTGTTTCTTGTGGGATGCCGAAACAGTTGGAGTAGGCAAAACACCGTGGACAGCAAGTCTTGCAGGCTGGTTCCCACCAGTTTGTCTCCAGTCCCTGCTAGCAATGCCCGTTTATAACTCGTTAAACAGAATAAGATATGACAAGGCCATTGATTCTATTCCAGTCCACTAAAATTCAGGCTAATTTGCGAAGCATTCAAACCTTATCCTTCTGATAATATCATCAGAGTTAACCTTGGTCAGAAGTTCTCTATGCTCATCGTCCGACACCCTCAGTTCTTTCCTAAGTTCTGTTATCAGGCCTTCCTTTTCCTAAAGATGCCAGCATATGCCACAGCACACACACCGATCAATATGAAAAAAATAGGAAAGCCTGTCAAAACCAGTAAGTGCAGAAACAGAAAAGTAAATACCCAAGTAATGGCATCAGATTGAGCTTTAAAAGCACGCAGAACAGCACAATAAGCTTCTTGTTCTAGTAGACGTATTTGGGTCTCCATGTCAGAATACATCCTAGAATGCGAAGCAGAACCTACGTTAGATCTCCCATTTCCAGCAATACTACCCCTAATTGAAACTCTAGCTGGATGTGATGGAGGTAGATCATCATCAGTACCTGTAGACATTTCAGATAAAAATTTGCACAATTACGCTGCAAACAGGCATCGTAGGGCAATAACTAATTAACTAGTTTCTAAATGCTATTGTGGAAATGCAGTCTAACAAGTACAGGTAAAAGAGTTGGAAATTATTGGATCTATAGGGAATCTTCTTGTATACTATCATAAAAGTAAATCAATATATGCATAGAAACTCCCAACGTTTGCTAGGTTTCCATGTCAAGGAGTAGAGAGTCAAGGGGACTATAAACAATATGGTCAAATTAGAAGGCAATGTGAATATAATTGTAGATACTATAGCTGGCCGAGAAGGAAACCAGACCCAGAGCTCACGGTTTCTAAAACTTAGAAAGATACCAAGAAGAAAATTTATTGAAGCAGTTCTAATAAATAACAAGGTTTCTAAAACTTAGCTTCCGCTTGCATTATTCTAACAACAATAGATAGCTGTTTATTCTCAAGTATCGACCAACTAAAAATCTAGTATATTATGGGAAAATAATTGAAAAAAAAAGAGTTTTTTTATCAGACGGGAAAAAATAATATGTTTTATATCATGGATTTCTCTATCTCCTAATCCCAATTAGAACTCAAGGAAACGCGTGGTAATAAAACCTAAAAGCTGGAAACAAACAAAACCCAGAAAGATAAAGAACAGGACAGCATTTCCATGATAAAATTGAACAAAAAGCCAATGACCCCAATTAAACCCTGAACCCTCATCCATCATCTTATCCCCACCCAAACCCCAAAAACCAAATGCACCCATTATCCAATTTTTGAATTCGAAATAAAAAAAGAAAGAAAGAAAACGGGTGAAGAAAAAGAAACCCAGAAACACCAGGCATTGTTCAATACAATAATATGGCATTAATAAATGCAACATACCACTACTTTCGCAAACTTCATAGTCCATACCGAGAAAAAGAAATTAAAAAATAACGAAGCAGCGAAAGATCTATCGTTCGTTGAAAGAAAACAGCACCCCGCAAGAAAAACCCTAACGAGAAGTTGCGGAGAGAAGAAGCTGCTGACGATGCGATCAATCCGATGCAAATGGAAAGTAGAAGTAGAGAGAATCAGAGAGAAAGTGGGAAGGCTTTTTTATATAATTTTGGAAAGAGATTCGATTGGGGATTTTATAGGGGAAGGAATAGGAGGGTTAAGGCAGGGGAAAGAGAGGGAGGGAGGGATTTTTGGACTTGAAATTTCGCACTTCTTACGGCTTTTCGAAGATTAAAAAAAAAGAGTTTATTCGCTCTTGCTTGCTGTCGTTTTTTCTGTTTTGTAGTTCGGGTCCAGTTGGGACATGTTTCTGGTCTAAAAATCTTCGTATTAGTAGTGGATTCAGTTTCGTCTTTGCCTTTTGGGCTTAATGCATGCCTTTATTTTTCTTTATCTACTTTGGGCTCTATTAATACTTGTATGTTTCTTTATAAGTTTTTATACTTGAATCCAACCTATGTTATTAAGGTTTCATTCTGTTAGAACAGAAGAAAAACACAAGAGTTTAAAAGTGAGGCAAATTTCCCCTGCATTCTGTAACGCATTTTTGGGAGCTAAAAAGCAATACAAAACATGTACTTTTTCAGACCCAAAGTGCATTTGTGTTTTTAATCAAATTTTACTATTCATTTCTCATTTTACACCCGACGATTATTTTTACAAAAAGAAAAAAATTCATGAAAAAACTTTTCATTCTCTCTCAAATTCATTTTCTTGATTCTCAAACACTTTCACAATTTTTCCATGGATTCTAAATCATTTTCTTCGCTAGTTTCTTTCTAAAACACTAGCTATAACATCAAAAATTCCATTTCATCTTTGTTCTTCAAATTGACGCCATTTTTTCAAGGTTGATTGCTTCTCCAATTTTGTTTTCAATTAATGCAAGATAATGTGATGTTTCTTGATAATATTTCACACGTTTTGTATTCCTAATATCATAATTTAATTGTCTTTTTATATTAGTTGTGGAAATTGAGTTTTTAGAAGGTTTAATGGTAGAATCTTGATCTATTGAGTAAACCTAAGTGTTTGGATTGGGTTATGAAGCTTTCTTATGGGTTATTGATAATCTAATCCTATTTTTTTATAATTAAATCCAGAATTAATTGATTTGATTAATTTTAGTTAATTGTTCTTCAAAGAGGAATTGTAAATTTGTGATTATTTAGGTTTCCTATTGATACCTACTATTTTGGAAGAATATTTGGTGATTATTAGAGTTGTTTTAGGATTGGAATTAAGGTTTTAAATTTGGTTGGAAGTTAGAAGGATGGATATAATCATTTTTGGGGATTTTCGGTATTTGAGGGAACTTTGGGATGATGATTAGTTTATAGTGATGTTGCTGGAATTTTTGCCATTTATTTGATGAGGAATTATATTGTTAATGAGTTGTAGACACTTCGGGATTGTGGAATATTGACGTTTGTTCGGCGATATCGGCAAATTGGCAAAGCTTTCGGCGTTCGAGTGAAATCATATGCGATAACTCTTGAAATATACATATATTTCTGCACACCTTTTACCTCTGGTTTTTCTCTTTTGTATATATTTTTGCCTTTATTTAGTTTTTTTCATGCATTTTCGGGTGGTTTGTATTTTTTTCTCTTTTTCGACGGTACTTGGCATATTAATGTCAAGATAGAGTTGTCTGACAGGTGTGCTAGTGTGTGCATAAAATCTTAAGGATAAACGAGCTACCTTTATTATATAAGAGCCAAGCACAACTGTCCTTAAGAGAGTTTTAGACCACGTAGGACCACAAATACGTCTTATACTTCACGGGTGCCCCACTACAGCTAATACAAGAGACACGCAGTGCATGGACGAGTCGAGACCTGTAATGCCCTAAACATGACGTCACATTTAGGCCTCAATCCCAACCTGCAAGCTTAAAATTTTTGACCTAGTTTAGCCTAAACCACATTAAACTTTCATAAATCCATCAATGTTTCAATTAAAACAATAAGTAGTAATTAAATCATTTACAAAGGGAGCTTCAATTTAAAACAAAATAATTAAATCATTCGACATGATCAAAATAAATCCAAAATAAGTTACAGACATAAAATCAGGGTCCTATAAATACATTGCCTGAAAAATCTAAGTATTGTACTCTTATACATATCGATGAGCTAAAGTCCTACTCCGATAGGGCTCCTTTAATGCAATGCAACAACCTAAAAACTGCAAACGGAAAACAAAAATTCCGAAAGCTGAGCTAATAAATACATCTTATACTTCACGGTGCCCATCTACAGCTAATACAAGAGACATACAGTGCATAGACGAGTTGAGACCTGTAACGCCTTAAACACGACATCACATTTGGGCCTCAATCCCAACCCGCAAGCATAACTTTTTTGACTTAGTTTAGCCCAAACCACAATAAATTTTCATAAATCCATCAACGTTTCAATTAAAATGATAAGTAGTAATTAAATCATTTACAAAAGGAGCTTCAATTTAAAACAAAATAATTAAATCATTCGACATGATCAAAATAAATCCAAAATAATAGTTACAGACATAAAATCAGGGTCCTATGAATACATTGCCCAAAAAATCTAACCATTGCACTCTTAAACATATCGATGAGCTAAAGTCCTACTCCGATGGGGCTCATTTAAGGCAATGCAACAACCTAAAAACCCGCAAACGGAAAATAAAAATTTCGAAAGTTGAGCTAATAAATACATCTTATACTTCACGGGTGCCCCTCTACAGCTAATACAAGATACATGCAGTGCATGGACGAGTCGAGACCTGTAGTGCCCTAAACATGACATCATATTTGGGCCTCAATCCCAACCCGCAAGCATAAAATTTTTGACCTAGTTTAGCCCAAACCACATTAAATTTTCATAAATCCATCAACGTTTCAATTAAAACGATAAGCAATAATTAAATCATTTACAAAGGGAGCTTCAATTTAAAACAAATTAATTAAATTATTCGACATGATCAAAATAAATCCAAAATAAAAGTTACAAACATAAAATTAGGGTCCTATGAATACATTGCCCGAAAAATCTATGCATTGTACTCTTAAACATATCGATAAGCTGAAGTCCTACTCCGATGGGGCACCTTTAATGCAATGTAACAACCTAAAAACCTGTGAATAGAAAACAAAAATTCTGAATGCTGAGCTAATAAATACATCTTATACTTTACTGGTGCCCCTCTTCAGCTAATACAAGAGACACGCGATGCATGGACAAGTCGAGACCTGTAACGCCCTAAACACGACGTCGCATTTGGGCCTCAATCCCAACCCGCAAGCATAAAATTTTTGACCTAATTTAGCCCAAACCACATTAAATTTTCATAAATCCATCACCGTTTCAATTAAAACGATAAGTAGTAATTAAATCATTTACAAAGGGAGCTTCAATTTAAAAAAATAATTAAATCATTCGACATGATCAAAATAAATCCAAATAAGAGTTACAGGCTTAAAATCAGGGTCCTATGAATACATTGCCTGAAAAATCTAAGTATTGTACTCTTAAACATATCGATGAGTTGAAGTCCTACTCCGATGGGGCTCATTTAATGCAATGCAACAACCTAAAAACCTGCAAAAAGAAAACAAAAGTTCTGAACGTTGAGCTAATAAAGCTCAGTGGATACACCTATACTCTACTATGCTTCATAAAGATCATAAACATAAGCATGTAGCTAGAATAGATGACAGGCAATAGATTAATACATGGTGCTACCGCTAGTCGCCTAAAAAACATACTTAGCAACCAATATACATATAGCATGGCATCATAAGACACATCATAACAATCATAACCACAAACCTGAAGTGAGGCCAAGGGCTACACAACATCAGGAACATACACTCTAAGTGAGACCCGGGACCACACAAAATCAAGAACGTACGTTTTATACTCAGAATCTCCCATCGAGTATCTTCGAATAAGACCCGGGGCCACACAGAATCGAGAACGTATGCTCTATACTCAGAATCCCGCTCGAGTATCTTTGAATGAGACCTAGGGCCACACATCATCAGGAACATATATTCGACATCTCTTACCAAGGTGTTACAACACTCTCATTGGGTATCCGGATCCCAATAAACAAAGGTGAATCTACCAAGCAAGTGCCTACATGGAACACAAAATCAACATGATTACCATAACCCTATGGTTTCTATCTATAACACGTCACCCTTTTTAATTGACCAAGTTATTACACATTATGCTCGTATGGAGGGGTAAAATCCTAATTCTCGATTTTATAGTTGTAACACCCTCGACCCGAATGCCATATTTGGGCCTCAATCCCAAACCAAAAACCATAAAATTTCTCAAACTTGGTTTAGCCCAACAAGATATTTTTCAAAAACATTTAAAGCCAAGAGTTGAAAATATAGATAAATAATCCAAATGGTAAAAATAAGCTCCAATTTAATTTAAAACATTTGAACATTCGATTTGATTAATACAATTTCAAATTAAGCATTACAGACTCCACCATGTAAGGTCCTATGAATACACAACCCACTAAACACAAATATCATACTCCGAAAATCACCATATACTGGAATCTTGTACTGATAGTGCTCCTCGATCCCATGATCCGACGATCAACCTACGCACAAAAACAACGATTTCAAGCGCTGAGCTTACAAAGCTTAGTGGTACACATCTACTCTACTATACCTCATGCTAATCATAAACATAAGTATGCAAGTTAGTACGAGCAATAAGGAGAGATAAATAAACATGTGGTGCAACCACTAGTCGCCTAAACACATGCTCTCAATATAGCAACACATCATACATGGCCCACAAGTCCCAACCATACTCGAGATCACCACAGATCATCCGAGCAAGGCACACAAAGTCATAACCATAAACCTGGAGTGAGGCCTAGTACCACACAACCTCAGAAGCGTACACTCTGAGTGAGACTCGGTGCCACACAACTTCGGGAATGTACACTCTTTGGGTGAGGCCCGATTCCACACAGCTTTAGGAACATACATTTGACATCTCTAACCATGGTGTTGTAATACTTTCTCATTGGGTATTCGGATCCCGTCAATCAAAGGCAACACAAGCAATCAAGTTTCCAAACAACACACAACATGGACACGATTACCATACATCACACATCATTTACATGATTACCAAACTCTATGGTTTCTATCAATTATTAATCCACCCATTTTAGTTTATCGGCTTGTTTATATATTATAAAAGTGTATATTAATCATCCTCGTTAATTATCTTTATTAACCCATATTATCTCATTATCACCCTACATAAATTTTTATCTTTTATTAGCTTTACAAACCATTTCGTTCAGTGGGTACCGGTACTTGAACATGAGTATCGATATGGTATCCTCGGGTACCGGTACTCATACGTGTACTAATGTCGATATTACTTATTGGAAATCTTAGATTTCTACAAGTATCGATACGAGTTGACCCATATCGATACGACCCCCAATTGCGTACTGGTACGACCAAAGCTCTTACTGATACCCTATTCACGAGTTCATACCATTTCCTCAAATTACAATATTACCATACTTTATTCGATCCCTAAAGCTTATGAAAGTCATTAAAGTTTGTTTACGAACGCATTCATTCAATTAATATTAATTATCGGCTTTATAACCAGTTAATCGAGTATTTAACCCATAAGCATAATTCTCATCAAATCAGTCAATCTATTTGAACAAACATACAAGACATCACAATTATATTAATCAATCAAACAATCACCAATTAGTCATACGAGCATCTCAAATGACCCTACATGATCGTCAAGTCTATACAAGTTAATTCATATATACAACATCATCATGCCTCACATAGATATCAATCTCATACTATTGGTCTCCACAACATGCATAATCATCATTTACCTATTTTGCAAATACTAACATGCAAAGCAATCACATTTATGATACTCATGAAGCAATAAGAGTTTGAGGTGTACTAACCTTAAGACAAAGCGATAAATTCTCATCCAAGCTCCTCTAAACATCTTTTTAATTCCAATATTCTAGTCTACCAAATCCTCGGATAAAAAATATGACTACAAGCCATTTCACACTATTGGGCTACTTTAGGGGATTAAATGCATAAAAATAGCTTACCAAGTTCGAATCTAGCGAAACAGACTCATAACATCGAGAAACTCTCAGGTAGGGTACCTCAAAAAAGTTAAACTCTGGTAAAACGTTAATGGTCAACGACGGCTCGGTCAAAGTGGATTAGATTGACGGCTCGACTCTAACCCGGTTCAGCTTATATGGCTTCAACTGCCTAGAATGATGCCCACGTACAGCCGACAGCATGTGCGACGGTCATCTGTGGCCATGTGATGATGGGAAGCTCTAGATCCTCTCTAAATTAGATGGGGAGTTCAACGGTGGCTTCAAAATGTGATGGTGAACAGTTGTTCCATGCAAACAAGCTTTACTATTTCTTCATTCTTCTCACCTCGATGAGTGGCGGTAGCGGAGGCGATAGAGCAACCACTAGTGACTGTGCCTCGGTGACTCCTCCTAATAGAGTCAGCGGTGTCACTCCCGACGGTCTAAACAGCGCCAGAAAGGGACTTGAATGCTCCAACCTTCCAAAACTCTTTCAATCCCCATCTTTTCCTCACTTTTCACTTTCTCTCTATTCATAAAATATTTCTCCCATTTTTCTCCCACGCTACCTATTTAAAATTCAAAAACCACATCCCCATTAAATAAACTCCCCATTTTCACTTTAGACTCACCTGAACTCCTTATTCAAATTCATGTCTAATACCCAAATTATTAACCCAAAATCTGGGTTATTACAACTCTTCCCTCCTAAAAGAAAATTTTGTCCTCAAAATTTGTACCCATAAATCAAATAAGATGCTCAAACCTTCATGACTCTTCGTCATTCTCAAAGATTTTCCTGTTGTGCTACTCTGATCTCTCACAACACTTATCAATGATGACCCTTGTCTTCTAATGATACAAACATAATCTCAACTGATTTTTTCTCTTAAAAGGAATCTATATTTACTCGGTACATTACAAATGACAAGTAAACCCAGCGATACGTTGACAAAACTGTCACACAAAAATGTCAACAAAGGAGCTTAACTTATACTGTAGAATCCAAAAGATTGATGCACAACAAAATCCTTCCACACTCCGTATGATCTAAAAGAATAGGTGGTCAAACATCCATTGCAACCAAAATAAAACGATTCCTCTCATGGCAACTACTTGAAGAAGACTCTAACTCTGATGGCGTCCTTTATCAAAATCATCGCTTACCTGGTGCAAGATTTTTAAAAACGAACAACATCTCAACTCACCTCAAACACTTTCCATAAACTCGACATGATAACTTATATTGGCAACCAAAGCATCTCTATTAACTCGATTCACGGAAGAGACTTACACTCAAAACTATAACGTGTCTGAAAAATACGTCATCCATACCCTCACTCAAATATTTTATCGCATGAAATCCCACCAAGGGATAAGGTTCCATCACAAACCTATATCTCACATCAAAAGGTAACATGTACACACCGCAACCCAACCTACAAACAATCTAAGCAGACTTTCTATCTGGATCTCACACTTGTCAAAAATATCAAACGGTACCTACCAATGACTATATCATTCTTAAAAGAAATCCCATATAAACTGTGCTCTCACAAATCCTTTATAAGGTCCACGATCATCTATTTAATTTCCACCGAGGAAATATCAAAGCATCATAACAACTCTGAGGAACTTACTGTTTGATTCCCTACTGCTGGCAAGTCAAACACTCATCACTATCTCAAACACACGACTCTACACTGTCTCCCAAAAAATACGGCAAAAGCTTGGTACAAATGTCGCTGTCACAATTCACCATTTACTGACCACTGTACTATATATGAAGAATCTCTTGCCTTGACATATCTTTCTCTAAAACACCCACAACAAGTTCTCTAGGCCCATCAGAAACCATCGAACCTAAATTCAATCATAACACTGCATCCTCTTAATTATAATCAAATGCTACCTCTCGCGGCTTCCAAATTTACCCAATCCTTAACTCGGAGCTTAACCAACAAAACACATAGGTACCGATATTGATTGATCAGCACTGACACTAGATGAATCAAATATCGGTATTGCGTGGAGCTAGTATCAGTACTCCCTTACACGACCGTCACTTATGATCCTTGATCACCCCACATGGGCAGCATGGTACTCTAACTCGAACTAACTCCATACAATTCATCACTTATCAAGTTTATCTTACGTAAGAGGTGATCGATCACACGCGATCAACGACTCTTAATTACTTCGACTCATATCGTTGTCCAAATTTCAAATTCCTTAAAGATCAAGTACCCAAAATTCTCATTGTTAGGGTAGGCACACCTTTCTCTCTTCTAGCATAAAAATACAACCATGACAACAGAACAAAATATCCTCAAAATCTTATTTGACTCTAATCGAGTCAGCACCACTATTACAACAAAATGGTTTCACGCAGCTCGGATATAAACTAATGTTTCTTGGCTCATTCCAAAAAAAATGTGATACAAATCAAAAGCATTTACGAAGTCTCAGACCCTTGCTTCCTTAACTGATTACACGGTAACCAACCTCACACACACACACAAGGTCATTAAGGTAATCATCTTGTCAATGTTCATATTTTCATATTCCTTGTACATCCGCATGTGTCATGCAAAGCATCAACTTACATTCGAGAGACAACATGGTGGCCTCCACCTTATCATCACTGAAACACCTCAAACGTCACTGAAGACATCAAACGTTACCACAACACGCCCTAAAGAGTGACATCCTCATTCCAAATTTTATTTAAAATTACTAGCCTCACTTTAACCATAAGCATCTTATTCTCAAACCAATCATAGAAAAACACATGGGTACTTCACAATCAGTTAAATGAGTCATCCACCTTAGGAGACAAGTAACAATCTTTCACTATCACTTAACAAGCTATCAACGGTTTATGCATCACCTCATCAAACCCACTTTTTTCTAGAGAACAAGCTCACTCTCCCTTGGGTGAAACACTCAGACAAAAGAAACTTCGTTCAAGTTACACCTTCGCAGCTAAACCTCTGACTTCCTTAACTAAGTCGGTTTCCTCTGACAAAGACAATAGGTACCGACGTCTAACTCGGTCTTACCTCAACATCCACTCATATTCTTGACAGGGGAAGTTCTGTCTCTTCCTCCAAGAAGCATAACAAATAATCTGACAGTCTGAAAGCTCCCAAGAGTCGAGATGCACACATCAACATATGCTAAACGGTCAAACATGTGTCTCAACCCCGTTGTGACATTCTCCAAACAACTACTATAAAAATCCCTCGAGTTCTCAGAGCCTTGAGCCCACTCTTGACATTACAAGCTAGCGTCACGCTTAATTAACCAAATCAATTTCCAAGATACAACAACTCTCAAGAAGGTAGCTCTATCAAACTTGTAGATTGTCACATCCTAATGAACTAGTGGGTCTCAAATACACTATCTCCGAGAAATGTCTCTAAGAAGGGCGATGATACTCTCCAAGTATCAACATGACACCTTTTAAGTGAATAAAGGGCCCTCCAACTAACGTGTATCCACTGATCGATTTCAAAAGTGGGATATCTATACCCGCAACACAAACGTTATTCACTCACAGCGGTAAAGATTCTTTGCCACAAACCCTCATGAAGTATCTGAACGCTTTGGAACATCTACAACATGCAACAAAGACACCATTCAGGTGGTGGAAGGAGAACATATCCTCGACTCTGTCATCATTCAACTAACTCACATCTTAACAATCTAGGGCGACCTCGACCTCAAAATCACTCACATGAGCGGCCCAACACTTAATGTAACCCCTTTAGCTTGGCTTAGCCAAAACTGAACTAAAAAGGTCACATTAGATTTGCTGAAGCAAACCTGAGCTAATATCCTAAACCAGTCCATTTTTTTCTTTTATCTTGTCTAAATGCATCGATATTAATCCCTATGGTGAACATGCATTAGCGAAAATGCCACAGTTAAATAAGATTTTGAAACAGGATTCGGTTGCTCAACCGCGCACAATAGGGACTAAAATGTATTTTTTACAAATTATAGGGACTTAATTAAAATTTATGTTACCAATATTTTATTAGTCCAATTTCATGATCACATGCTAATTGCCAACTCTAAACAATCATTCGAACTTATTCAATTGCATACATCTCATTTAGGGACTAAACTGTAAGATTTCCAAACTTCAGCAAACTGATATACACCAAATCAACAAGGCGTACCGATACGGGCAAGCCCGTATCGATACAGGTTAACAAATATAATGGCTGATCGTATCGGTACATGTATGTTTGTATCGATACGGTGTATTGACCAACTCGTACCGATACGACCTTGACCCCATATCGATCCCTTTGTGATTTCTCGAAAACTCAAAATTCCAGTGATCAAAACGCATATTGATTCGGTACCCTACGTATCGGTATGGTTCTCTAAAATTGAAGGGATTATACTAGTACTCGAATACGTGTACTGACACCAGTACAAATTTCTCTCAAGGTGTACCGATACAGTGGCTAGGCGTACCGATACCCTTTGTTAATTTTCAAAGGATTGAGCCTCTCCAAACTCTACGTACCAATCTTTGGGTACCCGTACCGGTACGCAGAGGTCTGTAATAACCTCTAGGTCCAACATATGACTCTTTGGCTCACTCTAATCATCTTTAAACATCTCCTAAAATCATATAACATCAAAAGCATGCTTGACAACAGTATAACAACATTTTAAGCATTCCTAACAAGTCTAACCCAATCATTCACAAAATCTATAGGCATGCTCCCAAGTCAACATCCAAAACATAAATCCACCCACACCTCAAGCACAATAAACCTCATACAAATCTAAACCAACATATAAAACTTGTACAAACAGGGAGTTTAGCAAACAACCCTGCCAAAACGCCAAATGACCACATTGCCTTTATTGCTACAAGTCTTTATCAAAGTCATACTTTTGTAAACACAAGTCCTTGGATTTCCCTTCGCTTGCTCACTGCCTCCAACCTTTAATTCTCTGTATTGGGGGTAAAAGAGAGCGTAAGCGCATTAGGCTTAGTGAAGAATGCTCGAAAATAAAACACCATCAATGTATTTAAAACCATTTTCAAAAACACATTTTTATCATTGTTTCAACATCAAGCCTTATCAAACCATGAACTTAATATTTCCAAAACATTCACATTAAACCCTATGCAACATGTATCATGGATTAACAACAACATCTCAATTGCTACCCTCAATTTAAGCTTTTCTATGCATACTACCAATGCATGGCTTAAAGAGTAAAACATGTTTAACCAACATTAAACCACACAATCCATCTTATGATACATCATCAATTATACTGGCTTACAAGTGATCATTACCCAAGTTCCACTTTACAAAATACAACATCGGATATACGGATTCAACAAGTGTTCACCCAACACTTAATATACAATCTACCGGCATCTCAAGGTTCACACACGGGAGTTTTCAGTACCCATAAACCCTTCACCGTTGTGACACCCACGGTGGAGTCTTCGGTACACATAAACCCCTCGACACCACTCATCGGCTAGATGTATAACCCACTAACTGGAGTCTTCGGTACGACTAAACCCCTCTGCCGTTAGGGTACTTGAATGGAGTATTCGATACACATAAACCCCTCAACATCCAAAGTGACTTTTTATAGTGCATTATCAATCCTATGGCCGGCCAATTATATCTGATGACATTCCCAAAACCTTTTTATACCTTCACTTGCCAAAATAATTCGTTTCATTCACAATAACTTACTATTTTCATATGCATCACTTAAATCCATTTATCCGATGCATCCAACGTGTATTAATCAATGTTTAAAACATTATCAAAACATGCATTACCTCCAAATGCATCATCATCATCATTATGTAATCATTTTCCAGTATTAAACCATGCTCAAATCATGCATGTACAATGAGTAATCAAGTTATCAAAACAAGTGCATAAAACTAATTTGGCAAACCGAAATCGAGAGAGAAAACATCATTTACTTACTTCCGAGCTAAAACCAGCATTTCAAGCTTGATCTAAACTCCAAAATTCAATTTCCAAACCTTTGAAAAGATACAAAACACGTTTTCACTCACCAACAACGCAAAGCCTCGCTTGACGTTGTAAAACCACACCTCTACAGTTACCGACCCGTTGATACAAGCTCGAGGACCAACCTCCCCTGTTTTAACCATCACAAAACAGAGGTTCTAATGCATTCAAATGCATTCACAACCCAGCAACATCAAATTGCAACATTCCGCATGAATTTCTCAAGCAATTACCCTTCCACACTAACCGAAAACATCATCAAACGACTCACAAACTTTACCCAGCCATAACCTATGGATCTGTTATATCAATTAACATCAATTACCATCCAAAAACACATTAGCATCATCATTAAGCCTCCAACAATCACTAAACACCCAAAACTCATCAAAAATCATAACTAACAACCTAGAAAATTAGAGATTCATATAGTTTCGGGATTCCATTGTCAAAACCCACTTATTAACATTATAAAACATCAAAATCATGTTCCAATACAATCAACTACATAGCAAATCAGATCAAACTCGAAATCTCATCAATTTCCACAATTAAACCTCAATTAAACCAATTAATTCCATTATAACTATAAAAGCTCATTAGGAAATGCATGTAAAGGACCAAAAACTTGGGAATTTCAATAAAGAACCTTGTATTAGAGGAGAAGGATGAACCTCACCTCTAATTGATGACTTTCCCCTTAATTGGATGGATTTGCACAAGAAAACAATGAGAAAATAATAAGATTTGATAAGAAAATCATTATAAAACCACTTGAAATCAAAAGATTAATTAAAATAAAATATTACCTGGAGATTTTGAAGAAGGAAAAAGTGTTTGACTGGAGAGAATTAGATAAAAAATCTTTTGGAGAAAAGTTATTTACGTCAAATTTGTTTTAAGCTTTAATTATCCAATTAATTCACCAAGCCTATTTATTGCATTTTAAAATCATTTAGAGTAGCCAATTTAAGGGAAAAAGTCTAATATTAGACTTTGAGTAAATAGCTCCTTAAAGATTTAAAGTTTTTACCCTTTACTTTTTAGTCACTAGAAAAACAGATTTTACAAACTTTACATTTAGGTCACTACCACAAAATGTCTTACTTCCTAAACACATTTTCCAAAATTAATTTCATCATATACCATTATATATTAAATAAAGATTTTAAAACATTTTTCTATATTTTTAACTCCTTTAAAATATTTTTTGTGAATTAATCCGGAAACCAACTCGAATCCTCTAATCCGGTTCCCCGAATAGTCTATCTGACCTAATTAACATCTAGGCCAAAAATCGAGGCCTTACAACTCCCCCTTAAGAAATTTCGTCTTCGAAATTTAACCAGCAGAAAAGATGAGGAAACTACTCCATCATCCCCGACTTATTCTCCCACGTGGATACCTCAACACCGCTATATCGCCACAACACTTTGACAAGACTTTACCATTCCTTCACTTGCTACAGGAACCCCTAATTCTACAAACTCTTCATCACCACACATATCCAACACAACTCAACATTCTTTACAAGCACAATATGCAATGGATCTGATCACCAACTTGGTAACACCTATACATAAAACACATCATGAATTCCCCTAACTCGGGAGATAACCTCAACTGATAAGCCACTAAATCTTCACATCCCTACACCACATCCGGTTTAACAAACCCCAAACTCAAATTTCTTTGTGCCTAAAGCGCATCACCTTTTTCCAAGGTAAAACCTTCAGGAGCGCAGTTTAACAACGGTACACACAACCTCTCTAGACTTCAATTTCGCGCAAAATTCCTGAATATCTGAAGCTACATTCAAACAGTCACACTCAAGCTTCACCTCCTCATGGGTATTTCTCAACACATCAAACGAGATAACACATTCCTTACCATCCTCAGCCCAATACAACATATACAACATTCCTTACCACTCAATGCCACAAACGGCTCCAACTGTACACATGCCCAAAACTGTTATTATAAGCAAATTCAACCAAAGGCAATTGTCTCTCCCAGGTTCTCGGAGACTCAAATCACAACCTTTAAACATAACCACCAGAACCAAGATAGCACACTTTGACTAACCACTTGACTAAAAATGATACGAAATTCTAAAAGGTAACCGAGTAATGCAGGCACTCTCAAAACCCCGATAGAAATGCGAATATCTACCCCAAACCATGGACTTAAACACTCCATGCACCATTCGCAACTCGGTTAACGATCACCTAAAATGGGAACCATTTTCAGTTGACATTCAAGGCAATCCTAACACAGGTCTATAATAAACCTTTCTCCCATTTTCATTCCAGAATCTTCAACGATTATAACATCCTAGAAGAAAATTGACGCTTAGCCTTAACATGCTAACAACCTATACACTTAACCACAAATTTTGCAATACCCATCTTTTAAAACATCCCAGAAAAAACTTTTCTTCCAACCATCAAAACATCTCTGTACCAATTGGATGTAAGACAACAGAACTAGAATGGACTTCAGTCTGAATAGTATGCCTCAATCCAACATCTTTCAACACAACCATCCAACCCTTGAGCTTAAGCGCCACCATCATTAAAAGAAAAAACGATGATCTCCCCTTCACCATATCCTTAACATGCATCACCAACGCACTATCAAAGGTTGCTCCACCTTACCCTACCACCACTTTTCCTACTATGGTTGTTCCCCACCATCGATCCTCATTCCTTAGGTTATTCAGCCCCAAATACTTCTTTCCGCTCCACTCCTTACATAACAACAACCATCTCAAGCTCTTAATACCCTAAAAACTACATTCAGTTATCACCTAGTAACCACTATCATACAACCCAAACTATGGCTCCAACCCTCTTCACCTTTTGATTCCATAAAGCACATTTGTCAAACCACCAAAAACCCAAAGAACCCTATTCAAACTAACCTCCCAACGAACCAACTTATACCATTACCATACTAATTCCTAGAAACTTATATGTAAGTGTGGACACATATATACGTGATTACTTATATGCTCCCAATGATGCCTATGTATATGAATGCAAGACCACTAATGTTATGCCACATGCATGCAAGAACTGACGTATTTAAGTATATACATATAAGTGCTTATGAATTATGCATGATCAACTATCCACACTTACTGATAACATTTCCAAAACTGACATTCCTACCCGTTTGTTTGCTTTAAATCTAACTATCCAGGAACATCCACCCACCTAGCTTTGAAAGTTTAACAACCAACCTTCTGTCTTCAAGCAAAAGCCTTCCTAGTTTCCCCTGAACAAGAGTGTACCATCACTCTATCTACCCATTCAACTAAGCATTCTCATAATACTTATCTCGCTACAACCCTGAAGACTTACAAAAACATTCGTCAACCTAACTACACTTTACAAACTTTTACTAACCATCAGCTCAAACCACCTACTACCACTTACAATCACACGAATATTCCGGGACCAAAAATTCTAAAGTACCATTCTTCCCACCATTCTTATTCAAAGACACCACCAAACGTATACATTTCTCGGTGTTTGTCAACAACTTACAAACAAATCTCATTAGCCATATGATAGCATAACTTAATGCCAAATTAACCTCACAACCCCTAACAATTTTACAGACTTTTCTAGCGACATATTACCAGAAGCCATGGACATCACAAATCCTCAGAGAGCTCAACAACCCATTTTAAAACACTTTAGATCCATTTCTCTCCCACAAACACCCAAAATAAGAACTTCAATATTTCCAACCTAATCCTCCTGCACAAAGGGCGATTTCATGTAACCCAAAACCATCAGGCGTCGCAACCGGGACGACAACAAACAAGCCACTCAACCCTATTCTAAACTAAACTGCCAAAATTAAGATTCCCCTTGCAATATGTCTTCCAAGAAGGTAATACTTTAACACATCATGTCAAACCTTACCCTACTCCCACCTAACAAAACAACATGTCAACATCAAGTTTTTTTACTAACCCTCAACGCCAACGACTCAACGATATATCCTTAACATAGTTTAACAATCATCTCATAACCATAACAACAACAACAACAACAACAATCTCACAACCAACCTCAAGCCTCAACACTCACTGCTCAGTTTGGTTTCCAAGCTTGCAACGTCCCTATACCCGAACAACCAATCCTTACACAACACTTTACCAAACCATAAAATGAGAACTTTATCAAATTCTCAGTAACCCCACGATCCTAAACCATTAAGGAACATCTACGGTACCACTTCGTACCACTCGTATTTCATCTAAAACTAATTACTTGGACACCATATAAGGATTTCAACATGCATATCAAACAACTTTACATGCTCATCCAAGATGCAAGAATACATAGAACAAGAATCTACCTAGGAAAACAACAACAATGATTCTAATATGAAAATACATGCAATCACATCGATGTCATTACATCCCTTGCAAGGTGTACACACCCTCGCAAAACCTTCATCGCTAGACTGGTCAACAACGTCAGGCGTTACAACCCACTGACCCTCAGTATCATGCTGATAATAACCTCGATCGTGCCTGCGGCCTCCCAACGGTGCCATAATAGGTGTAAGAGCCCGCGTACCTCTAACCATCAACGGACAATCACGCCTCAGGCGATCTCTTGAACCACATCTCCAGCAAGCATTAATAACCACAAGCATAGATGTTTGTCCACCCCTAGCCCACTTTAGACAGTCACGCTTCACATAACCTTGCAACCCACAACTCTAACACGTCTTTGGCGGTTTCTAACAAACTCTAAGATAACTTTTTTCATAGTACGCACACCCAAGCATCTTAACAGTAGAATTTTGACCAAACTGTCCTATTTTGGCACTGCCCCTAGCACGTCTAATATTGGGTCGATGCCTTCTGTCACGGTGCCTCTTACACCCACTTTTCCCAACATTGGTTACAATAACTCCCTTTCGAGAACCAGATCTTCCAACACGATCAGATATTCCCTGACTCTACTCTAACCTTGTAGTTCTCACTTCTGACACTATGGGTGTTAACCCTCCAAATTCAATACTTCTCAGCCTCTCTAGGCCCTCCATCCATGGTCCTGAATACGTAATTCCATCAGGTGCATATATAGACAAATATATCCTAGCCACTGCTGCTTAAAAAGCTTCGACTATCGCTCGCTCTACTGGCATCAAATTACTATACCCTGACACTACTAATACGTGTAACGCACGCTCTACTCCCTTTGGTGGATTTAACGAAGGAGGGAACAACACCTCGTGAAGCACAACACTATCTTTAACTCTTTGCCCCTCGATATTGGTCATACTTGACCCTAACTCTCTCTTTGGTGCCATCGTATAAAACGTATCTAAGGCATGAGAAATACACCAAAACAAAGACAATCATGACAACTTCAAGCAAGGAACCAAGACTTTTATTTTAATCCAAAAATCATTTTGTAACTATAGTAGTAAGGGAATGTGTCCCCAATTACACACCAACATGGCATATATCAAACACCGTACATATAAACAATCACCGTGCATAGCAAACATCATTGAACAATCATCAACATCATACCAATTCTTCATAAACACGCAAAATAATACACCAAGTCCATCCCACTTTTTGAAGCCTGGCTCTGATACCACCAAGTGCAACCCTTTTAGCCCAACCAAGCCAAAATTGAACTAAAAATGTCACATTAGGTTTGTCGAAGTAAACCCAAGCTAATATCCTAAACCGTTCCATTTTTTTCTTTTATCTCATCTAAATGCATTGATATTAATACCTATGATAAAGATGCATTAGTAGAAACGTCATAATTAAATCAAATTTCGAAACATGATTCAATTGCTCAACTGCGCATAATAGGGCTAAAATGTAATTTCCACAAATTATAAGGAATTAATTAAATTTTATGTTACCAATCCTTTATTAGTCCAATTCCATGCTTACATGTTAATTTTCAGCTCAAAACAATCTTTCGAACTAATTCAATTGCATACATCTCATTTAGGGACTAAACTGCAAGATTTCCAAACTTTAGCAAACTAATACACACCAAATCAACAGGGTGTTCCGATACAGGTGTAGCGATGTCCTTTTCTGCTAAAAAACGTTATTTTTCGAAGGGTTTGTGATTTTTCGGATATAAAATATTTATTCCGTGGGGTTTAAGAAAAAAACCGCATTTTGTTAAAATTGGAGTCGCCACCGGCCACTTAGGTAGGCCGGACACCATAAAACCAGAGATTTAAAAATTATTGGCTTCGAGAGTCGGTTACGGATGGGGAAGGATTAGCACCCCCACACCGCCTAAAATTGGTACTTTAATAATTACCGCTTTATCAATATTAAATTTTCCGAATTAAAGTGACGATTGGTTTAAAATTCGGTTATAATTGCGAATAAATTTTAAGGGCCCCGTTATCCGAGAGTAAACGCCCAACCACTATCACTACGCCTGATACTGGCCCCGTTTACGCTCGGATAAAAGGGCACCGCATTGACAATTTATATCTCGATATGCAATCTTAGTAGGCAAAATATCAAACATGGCAAATAACTTAAATACAATAAATATTCACATAACAGAATACTAATCTAATAAAATATTAATCTAAAACATACATACATAAATATTAATCTAATTCATAAATAAAAACATATCTAGCATAAATAAAATACTAACATTCATAAATATTAATCTAACATAAATAAAAACAAATTCAACATAAATAAAATATTATTCTAAAACATACAAACATAAATATTAATCTAACTCATAAATAAAAACACATCTAACATAAATAAAATATTAATATAAAACACAAATTTAAAACATATTAAATATCAATCTAAAACATAAACATAAAAAATAAGACTACAATTTTAAAATAACTAATACTTCATTAATTTATAAAAATTAGAATACTAATAAAAAAGGGAAGAAAATATACCTAACTAGGAGCTCGAATGACAAACCCCAACTGAACTCCAACGAGATCTACCGCGACCCCTCCAAAAATATTAACTAGATTAGACCTAAAATAGGACCCCGATCGAATGTTGGATCGAACCAACTGGGGCCGAGGGCACTGCCCCCAACCCCGGCCAGCCTTGCGGCTGGCCTACCCCCTACGATTTGGGGGCAATTCAATTGCCAATTTCATTTGGCAATTTAGGCGTCAATTTCCCCTCCAATTGGGCGTGACGAATTGTCTGCCCCCATGCCTTGTATTTATAGGCATGGGGTGGGTAATTGGGGTGACGTGGCCATTGCAGGGCCACTCAAATTCCTTTTTTTTTTATTTGATTTTTTTTTGATTTTTTATATTAATAAGTTTACTATTATAATAACACTAATAACACTAAAACCCGGTAAAAAATGAGTGATTACAGTTGCCCCTCTTTGCTTGTTCTTGTGAAACGAGGACAAAGCAAAGATCAAATGTACTAATTTTTGACCTACTTTCTCGTCTTTGGCTTCGGAATCACGTGTTCTTCTGGAACTATCCGCTCTTCCTTAGCTGAATCTTCATGCTCGTAAGTTCTTCCTATATAGAGCTTCGTCACCTTCCGATCTTGGAGTTATAGGCTCTTTCTACATAGAACCCTTCACTCTGAAGCCTCGAGTTATGAGTCCCTCCTATATGGAACCTTTCATTCTGAGACGGTGCAGCTTGGAGTCCTTCCTATATAGAACTCTTCGCCTTCAACGCTGGTTTCTCCTATATAAAACCTTCTGCGTCGCTGATTGATTCTTCCGACTGGGAGTTCCTCCTATATAGAACTGTTAGTCTTCAAACCCTGGAGCTGTCAGTCCTTCCTATATAGAACTTTTCATTCTGAGACGGTGCAGCTTGGAGTCCTTCCTATATAGAACTCTTCGCCTTTAACGCTGGTTTCTCCTATATAAAACCTTCGCGTCGCTGATGGGTTCTTCCGACTGGGAGTTCCTCCTATATAGAACTGCTAGTCTTCAAACCCTGGAGCCGTCAGTCCTTCCTATATAGAACTTTTGGCGTCTGAAATCTTAGAGCTACAGGTTCTTCCTATATAGAACCTTTCACCCTAAGACAATAAAGCTCGGAGCCCTTCCTATATAGAACTCTTCGCTGACACAAACAGTTTTCCCTATATAAAACCTTGTGTATCATGGGTGAATTCCTTCGACTATGAGTTCTTCCTATATAGAACTGCTAGTCTTCACCCTGGAGCTGTAAGTCCTTCCTATATAGAACTTTTAGCTTCTGAAATCTTGGAGCTATGGATTCTTCCTATATAGAATCTTTTACTCTAAGACAATAAAGCTCGGAGCCCTTCCTATATAGAACTCTTCGCTTTCGACACAACAGGTTTTCCCTATATAAAACCTTGTGTATCATGGGTGAATTCCTTCGACTGGGAGTTCTTCCTATATAGAACTGCTAGTCTTCACCCTGGAGCCGTCAGTCCTTCCTATATAGAACTTTCAGCTTCAAGCCTCTGAGCGCGATTCTTCCTATATAGAACCTCTCTCTGTAGGCGCTTGGAAACATATGCCTTTTGTATGTAGAACCACTGTCTTCACATTTGGGATTCACACCACGATAGCCACCGATGTCTCTTTGAATCCACAAATACCTGTCTAAGATAAAACAAAATGCTATGACAAATGAATTGACATGCTCCTAATCCTAGTGATGTCTGACTATTCATGATGCATGAGTGTCAATATCTTGGTGAGCTTGTTTTGGTCCTTATTCGATATTGTTGTTCACTTTCTCCTTTTTCACGGGCGTCGATACCCCACTTCACTGTCAGGTTCAACCATTCCAACCTTTCTTTTTCTCCATTTACGACTTGGAATTCTAAAGTGCCCTTTCGGGTTTTCACTTTAGAGAGTTTTTTTTTCACTTTTTCTCTTTCTTTCTCTCTTTTTCTTTTAGCCCTTTTGTTCTAAAGTCTGACACCCTGAAAGGTCGTTCCTCAGATTTCTTCATCTCTTTACTTCTTCACTGTAGGCTCTTAAATCCTCATTTGAACATGCTTTTAAACCTTTTGTGCGAAAGGCCTTCTTGTCTTCAGGGTTATCACTTGTCTTCATAAATGATCCTCTGGTTCTTATATTATTTTTATAAGAACCATTGTCATCTTCTTCGCTTGGCGTTGCCCCATTCAACCACGGGCTCTACTGCTTTGAATTTTCTGACCCATCATACAGAGCCTTGATCTATTTCTAGTCACTAGGGTGAGCCAAAATGCTTCCATCCCCTGAGCTCATCTTTGATCTTCTCGTAGCACTTCGACGGGAACTAACTCTCGGTCCCTATGCTTTAAATCTCATAATCATTCATTTTTAAAGTAAAGTAAAAGGCAATTTACTTGTGTATATTTCAAAAAATAATGATTGTTTGAAAAGATAATAGTCACTTTGAAAATCACAACTTGGACGGGATACCAAACATTTTGAAAACATTGTTTGGAACAAATGGTAAACATCTTTTTCTTTTCTTCTTCTTTTTCTAAGGACCAAACATGCTTGGAGAATGGTAAACAAAATTCGAAGTGTATTTCCAAACATTTTTTTAAAAATTAATGTTTGGGGGAAATGGTAAACATTAAAACTTTGGGAGAAAATGTCAAACCTTTTAAAACATGTTTGCCCCCGAAATATCAAACACCATAGCGCATCTGCTTCAAGTTGCCAGAGATCAACTCTAATGAAGCGCATATTTAGAAGATCTTGACCATTGTGGAGATATATGCCAATGTATAGTTTCTTCTGGTCTAATAGGCTTTTGAGATGAACAACCCTACCTAGTTTCTACCCCGTTTAAGGTGGCTCTCTTAATCTCACTATCTCACCATGCCCCATCCTTCCCTTATTTGGGTGTCGATCAAGCACTTCGAAGTTTGACGTTCCTTGAAGAAAAGTTAACCCTTATAGGCGGAATGAAATCTGAAGACATTCTCATTCAACTTGGATATCTATGGATGACCAGAATAGTCTTTAGGGCTTGTAATGTAGGCCTTTGGTTTATGGTTAAGTGAAACAGTATTTCTGTACTTGTGTAACTTGGATATGCCCATTATTCCTTCTCTTTTTTGATCACTCTAGACTGCCCGTTTTCGAGTTTTCACCCTAGAGTTCATTTCCTTTATTTTTATTGTAGGCTGCCTTGCATTCTGGCTATATACTGATGTTTGTTTTCTGTTCAATAATGTTTGATCCTTCAATACTCCTCGAAACTGAGATTTCTTGAATGAAGGACTATGAATACATTTCTGGGAATTCTTGTGATTGGCACGCCCAGATGAAATATTATTCTTTCTTTTTTCTTTTCTCATTTTTCTTTTCTTCTTTTTCACTTTTTCTCTTGGATCGCTCTAGACTGCCCATTTTTGGGTTTTCACCCTAAAGGTCACTTCCTTCTTTTGTACCTTCGGATCAATGTATTTTGGCTGGATATTGATGCCAGCATGCTCAGACAGACTACTCTTTTTCTTCATTTTCAGGATCACTCTAGACCGCCCATTTTTGGGTTTTCACCCTAGAGGTCATTTCCTTTTTCAAAATTGGCAATCTTCGGGCCGACTTGTCTTGACTTGGCTTCAATTCGAGCTTCTATACTAATTTTCAAAACTGATGTTTACTTGAAATGTGGATTCCTTCTGTCTCTTGCTCATAGTTGAAGTCTCGTTCTTGTATTGCTTGATCTGTGTGTGAAACATATACAATATTCTTTCTTTCTTTCTTTTTCTTTTTTCTCTTTTTTTAGACTGTTCATTCTGTGTTTTTAGCATTGAATCTCTTTCTTCTTATTCGAGTCTATGAATGTATCCTTGAATCAACACAGATCTATACTGGGTATTGATGCTATCTTCCGTTCGGAGTTAATTGCCTCTCTGCAGCTCTTCTGATATTTACTCGATCTGGATTGCTTCGGCCTTATGATCTTCTTTTTTGGTTTTTCGTTTGGACATATCCATGTTTTCAACCACTTTCTTTACGGTGATTTTTTCGATCTTCGTATCCAATCAGTATAGTCTCATCGTGTGTCTTACGGTAAAGTAAAAGAACAACATCCATTGTCATATTCACAAATGTCCCGAGAATGCCTTGGGGGTAGAGGTTTAGGGTCAACTTTCATTTCAAGGATCTTAAAGCGACAAGCTCCTGAGAAGATAAATTCCTAAAATGGGAACTGCCCATTGTCTAAACACTCGCCTTTGTTCCTCTGTTGGCCTAAGTAAACTAGAAGATACTCACATTTACAGTATCACCACAACATTCAATCTCTTCTAAATATATGCAACTTAGAGTTGATCTTTGGGTTTGAAGCAAATGTCTTTGTTGCATTCAAAATTCGAGGACTGGTATAGAAATGATATATACATATGTCCATTAAAAAATGTGTGTATATGCATATGGGAAAACTACCCCATAAAAATGAAATGTTTAAAGAATCAAGAATGTAAAAATGATTTTCTAAATGGAAATGTGATTTTTAATTCTAATAAACAATGATTTTTTTGCTGAGAATTTCTTTGTGAAATGATGAGAAAACCGTAGGGACCTTTGGATTATCTCCAGGGTACTAACTCATTATGCCCCTTCCAATGTAGTGTAGGCTTGCTTCTTCTCTTATTTTTCCACCGCTAGATCAATTCTCTCGTCATGACTCCCCCATCGACCGACCTTCTTTCTTTTTTTTTAACGACCCCAAATTTCTTAGTGTCATGCCCCATCGCCTCAATGTTTTGAAAGTGGTACCCATTTATCTCTTTGTTTCCTTCTACTCTTAGGCAGGTATGGTCTTTAAACTTAGGTCCCGGAGTGCATGTTCGATTCTCTATCCAACTGTCATGAAGTCCCCAAAGCTGGTATTCATTTTCCCGAGCACCTTATCAAAGAAGAAATAAGAAAGATGGCATGGAATTCACTTTCCTCTTCATCTACGGGAGGCTGCACTTGGGTCGCTAAACACATACACCTCAAAGCACATTCCTTGAAGCTTTCATCAGGTTTCATCTTTGTACCCTGGAGATACTGACGACTTGGTGCTGGGTCCAAAGCATATCATATCACGGTAGGTCCTGCTAGACTGTCGGGTAAGTAGTGGATTGGTAATTTTTCAATGTAGCCCCCCATCTTTTTTGCAGAATATGGTCACACGAATCTTGGGGCATCTTTTCCTTTATTATGTGCAAATCTGGAAATCTTTGGAATCCGGAGGAACGACCAAATCGGGGCTCAAACAAAGTTTTCTTGTATTAAAGGCATCAAACTTCTTTTTCTCTCGAGTCCATCTTTTAACTGCTCGAATCTTGATTTTTGAGTGTGTTCAATTCTTTTATTCACGATAAAACTCTAATTGTTCTTTGGATTACCCCCCAAAAATTTTATGCAAGGTAGTGATAGTGTTATGTAAAATACGTCATGATTGTACAATGTAATGCAATGAAATGCATGAATGCAAATGCGGTGTTGATTCTCGAACAGTCCTTAAAAGACTTTCAATCAATAGAAAAATGTCTGGTTGCAAGAAACTAATAATGAATTACAGGTGACAGTTAGCTTCCTTCTGGAGATCTTGACTTCGGGAAGCAAAACCTGTGCTCCACGTCTTGACGTCGTCTTCAGGATGATGGATGACTTCGTCTTCTCTTCTTATTCTATTATATGGACTCATGACGTCATGATCTTTATTTTTTTGGCTTCTAAAAATGACATCAACAAGTGCAGGCATAATGCAGATAAGATCTTTTCTGGGTGCAAACGAATAATACGTCTAAACAGGGATGGATTCTATCGGTCCTAAGGGAGTACTTTAAAAAATTTTAGGGTTTAAATTAAAATTCTCAAAGATCATTTGGTTTAAAAATTTCCCCATTTTTATTATCAAAAATTTTAACTTACTTAAAAATGAAACTTTTAGGTTTCTTTTTGTTATTATTATTATTCTGAAAGTTTTATGAGAGAAGAAGTTTCAAAGCAAAATAATAATATTTTCAATTTTTTTAATGAGTTAAATTAAAATCTGAGAATTTTAAAAATGGTCAAATGTGAAGATTTAAAATTGGGGTTCTGCAGCCCTGACTGAATCTTCTGCGTCGCACGTGCCTTATTGTCGTACCGTCTTCTTTCACGATTGGTCTTTGCTCGGCCTAACTTGATACTATAATATATCGTTCCCGACAAAGCAGACTTTTTCTATTTTGAAAGCCTTTTAATGAACTGTTCTTGAATCAACACCATGTCATGATATGCAACATGAATGCAAATAAAGGCGTTGATTCCGCTGGTAATCACCCTTTCGAATGACTTTCATGGGAATTAAAGGGTCCAGATTACAAAAAAGATCCATATTACAAAAGGAGTCCCTATTACAAAAAGAGTCTATTACAAAGTCTTAATTACAAAATAAAGTTCTACACATAATCCCTAGCTCTACCTCCTAGCTCCTCGACAGCTCTGAGCAACATGATAAACCTTGGTGCTTCTTCCATGTCTGGGGTTACGAAAGGTCGGAGAGTTGCGGCTTCGGTAGCTAAGTCATTCACACACCTTGTAGCTCGTTGTATGTCCACCATCAGGGTCTCGTGTGTATACTTTGGCACTACACGCTTGTTCGGCAAATCGTTACCTCAGATCTGTTGATTAATCTCTGACCAATGTCATACAACTGGATCGATGCCATCCTTCCTAAGACACCTTTTTTCCATGATGAAAGATTTTCTAATCGGGCAAACCACTTGAATCAACCCCTCTATGTAATGTGGATGCAATGATAATGCAACAAAAATATGTGTAAAATAAAAATAAAACACAAAAAAATGAGTTAGTACCGGATAAAAATAATAAATATATAAATAAAATGACAAATTAAATAAGGTAAATAAACAAAACGACCCTATTTATCTAGTCTGAAACACCTAAGGTTATCCGCATGGCTCTAACAGGGTGGGTTTCTATGTTCTCTACATGCAGTGTTGGTGCTAGGAGGTACCCGAATTGTCCTTGCTGTCCCCTACTAAGGGTAACAAGGCCCCCGATCATCACCCATTATAGGCTCCTTTCAACCGGGTTCAATTCAGGGGGACCCATTCGCTTATGCCCGTACGAAGGAATGATATCCTTACGAAAGCATAAGGTACTCGAGCCCCGAAGGTACTTGCTAGGCCCATACGGGAGAACGATATCTCCACGAAAGCATTAGCGTTTCCCCCCCCCCACTTAAAAAACGGGTTTATATGCCATATTTTAAATGCGTTAAAATAAACGCGCAATTATAACCGAATGTTAATTTAATAGTCACTTTAACCCAGAATTTCTAATATTAATAAAGCAGTAATTATTTTAAAAGCTTGACTCTCATTTGTTTTTGAAAAACAAAAAATTCTCCCCAGCGGAGTCGCCATCTGTAGCGATGTCCTTTTCCGCTAAAAAACGTTGTTTTTCGAAGGGTTTGTGATTTTTCAGATATAAAATATTTATTCCGTGGGGTTTAAGAAAAAAACTGCATTTTGTTAAAATTGGAGTCGCCACCGGCCACTTAGGTAGGCCGGACACCATAAAACCAGAGATTTAAAAATTATTGGGTTCGGGAGTCGGTTACGGATGGGGAAGGATTAGCACCCCCACACCGCCCAAAATTGGTACTTTAATAATTACCGCTTTATTAATATTAAATTTTCCGGATTAAAGTGACGATTGGTTTAAAATTTAGTTATAATTGCGAATAAATTTTAAGGGCCCCGTTATCCGAGAGTAAACGCCCAACCACTATCACTACGCCTGATACTGGCCCCGTTTACGCTCGGATAAAAGGGTACCGCATTGACAATTTATATCTCGATATGCAATCTTAGTAGGCAAAATATCAAACATGGCAAATAACTTAAATACAATAAATATTCACATAACAGAATACTAATCTAATAAAATATTAATCTAAAACATACATACATAAATATTAATCTAATTCATAAATAAAAACATATCCAGCATAAATAAAATACTAACATTCATAAATATTAATCTAACATAAATAAAAACAAATTCTAAAACATACATACATAAATATTAATCTAACTCATAAATAAAAACACATCTAACATAAATAAAATATTAACATAAAACACAAATTTAAAACATATTAAATATCAATCTAAAATATAAACATAAAAAATAAGACTACAATTTTAAAATAACTAATACTTCATTAATTTATAAAAATTACAATACTAATAAAAAAGGGAAGAAAATATACCTAACTAGGAGCTCGAATGACGAACCCCAACTGAACTCCAACGAGATCTACCGCGACCTCTCCAAAAATATTAACTAGATCGGACCTAAAATAGGACCCCGATCGAATGTTGGATCGAACCAACTGGGGCCGAGGGCACTGCCCCCAACCCCGGCCAGCCTTGCGGCCGGCCTAGCCCCACGATTTGGGGGCAATTCAATTGCCAATTTCATTTGGCAATTTGGGCGTCAATTTCCCCTCCAATTGGGCGTGATGAATTGTCTGCCCCCATGCCTTGTATTTATAGGCATGGGGTGGGTAATTGGGGTGACGTGGCCATTGCAGGGCCACTCAAATTCCTTTTTTTTTATTTGATTTTTTATGATTTTTTATATTAATAATTTTACTATTATAATAACACTAATAACACTAAAACCCGGTCAAAAATGAGTGATTACAACAGGAAAGCCTGTATCGATATGGATTAACAAACTTAATGGGTGATCGTACCAATACACGTACGTCTGTATCGATACGGTGTGTTGACCAACCCGTACTAATACGACCTTAACCCTGTACCGATCTCCCTTGTGATTTCTCTAAAACTTAGAATTTCAATAACCAAAACGCGTACCTGTAACACCCCAGTTTTGGGCCTAGGAGTTTCTAGGTGATTAGACGATTAGATGGATCAGGATTAGAGATTCAAGTCAGATTTAGGATTAAAATTGAAATAAATAGTTTTTGGTGCGAGAAAAATATGGGAAAATATCTAAAAGTCATTATTTAGTATATGGATATTTTTGGTAAAGTCAATTTTGGAAAATGGAATTTGGAAAATGGACATTTTGGCTAGTGACCAGAATGTAAAGAATAAAAACTAATTTTAATGACTATTTTGAAAAAGGGTCAAATCTTAGAATCTTTAAGGAGCTATTTTACCCAATGTTTTAATATGAGTTTCCTCTTAATTTGGATTATTTTTAATGATTTTTAATTAAAAGAATTAAAGGGAAATTGATTAAAAGAAGGTAGTCATTTTCTAAAAACATAATTGACGTAACTTTTTTCTCTCAACTTCTATTCAGCCAAACACTCTATTTTGTATCAAAGATTGAGGTAATGTTCTTGATTTCTTAAACCTTTGATTTCTAGTGAATTCTCCAATCTTGTTTTTCAATTATTTTCCTTGTTTTTCAAGAATAAACATCAAATTGAGAGGAAATTCACTCATTGGAGGTAAGGTTCGTTGTTCTCCTCTAATGAATGGTTCTTTATTGAAATTCCCAAGTATTTGATCATTGTTTAATATTTCTAATGGGGTTTGATGATTTAATTGTGGAAATTGATTAAATCAAGGTTTAATTGATGAGATTAGATGATTTCCGTTTCGGATCTATTTTGTTGAGTTCTTGATTGGTTATAATCATGATTTTGATGTTTTATAATGTTAATAAGTTGGTTTTAACATTGGAATCATGAAACTATGTGAATCTCTAATTTCTTAGGTTGCTAGTTATGTGTTTTTGAGGAGTTGTGGTGGTTAAATGAATGGTGGATATATAAGGATGTTAGAGTTATGTTTTTAGATGTTGATTGATGATAATTGATGTGTTGAAATGTTAAGTTGTGGTTAGGTTAAGTTTGGAAGGGGTTTGTTGTTAGTTTTGGGTGTTGTCGAGGGAAATTGGATAAAAGATGTTAAGGTTTAGTGTTGCATGATGTTGATTGCATTTTGATGCAATGTACCTCTATTTTGTGTGGATAAAAGCAGGGGAAGTTGGTCCTCAAGCATGAACGTTGGTTTTGGAAGCTTTGGAGGTGCGATTGTTGTACCGCCAAGCGAGGCATTGCGAGCGGTAAGTGAAAACGTGTTTTCAACTTTGCAAAGGTTTGAAAGTTGTTTTTAGGAGTTTAGATCGAGTTTGAAACACTAGTCTAAGCTCAGAACTAAGTAAATGATGAATTCTCTCTCGAAATCGGTTTGGCTAATAGTTTGATGCACTTGTTTTACATGGTTTAATTACTCACTGTATATGCATGTTTTGAGCATGGTTTAATTCTAGTAATTGGTTACAAAATGATGTTGTTGCATTAGGAAATAATGCATGTTTTGTTAATGCTTATGAACATTGGTTAATGCAAGGTTTATTGCATTGGTTAAATGATTTTGATGATGCATATGAAAACAGTGAGTTGTTGATATTAAAGTGAATTATATTGGCAAGTGATGCTATAAAAGGTTTGTAAATGAAATCGGATATAGTTTGCCGGCCATAGGATTGATAGTGCACTATAAAAAGGCACATTGGATGTCGAGGGGTTTATACGGTGTACTGAATACTCCATCCAAGTAGCCTAACGTCGAGTGGTATATGTGTACCAAAGACTAGTGGATTAAACATCGTACCAATGATTGGCGTTGATAGGTTTATGGGTACCGAATACTCCACCTGGGTGTCACAACAGTGGAGGGGTTTATGTGTACCGAATACTCCCGTGTGTGAGCCTTGTGTTATTGGTAGATTGTTTGTTAAGTGTTGAGAGAACACTTATTGAATATGTGTATCTGATGTTATGTTTTGTAAAGTGGGACTTGGTTAATGATCACTTGTAAGCCAATATAATTGTTTATGTATCATGAGATGGATTATGTTGTTTAATTTTATTTAAAATGTTTTACTCTTTAAGCCTTGCATTGGCAGTATGCATGAAAAAGCTTAGATTGAGGGTAGCAAATGGGACTTTGTTGTTGAATCCATGATACATGTTGTATATGGTTTAATATGCTGTTTTGGAAATGTTAAGTGCATGGTTTTGTTAAGGCATGATGTTTCCAAAAAGTTCTAAAAGGGGCTTTTAAAAGAGATGTGAAACAATTTAACTTGCATTAATGGTGGTTGTTGTTTGAGCATTCCTTACTAAGCCTAGTGTGCTTACGCTCTCTTTTCCATAATTGCAGAGAATTGAGATTGAGGCATCAAGAAAGCAAGGAAAAGAATTCCCAAGACTTGTTTTCAAAGTACAGTTTGGAACATTGAAAAGTAGTAATAATGGCAATGTGTCGTTTGGGGTTTTGGGAGAAGTTTTGATGAACTCCCTACTGTTCCAAGCTTTAATTGTTGTTTTGGATTTGTAATATGTTTTAAGTGATCGAGATATGGTTGGTTTGATGATTTGAATGTGGACTAGGAAGCATGCCTCTAGAATTGATTGCTTAAGTATGCTAGAAAAGCTAGGTTGGCTTTTGATGATGTTATGTTGTTGATTAAGCATGTTGATGATGTTATTTGTTGATTAGCTAAGTGTTAATGTTATTTGGAATGAGCCAATGTGTCATATGTTGGACCTAGAGGTCATTACAGACCTATGCGTATCGGTACGAGTACCTTAAGGTTCGGTATGCGGGGTCCTGTAGAGGCTTAAATTGCTAAAAATAAGCCTAGCGTACCAATATGCCTAGCCACTGTTTCGGTACGCATTGAAGGTAAACAGTTCAAGTGTTGGTACACGGGTAAGCGTACCGAAACACCCCTTCGACATAAATTATCCATATCGATACTCAGGGTACCGTATCGGTACGAGCTCTAGCTACTGAAATTTTGAGTTTTTAAACTAACCAAGGGGGATCGGTACGAGTCAACATCGTATCGGGACAGTTTGGTCATCATACCATATCGATAAGTGTTAAACATGTATCGGTACGAGGAGCCTTTAAGCTATTAAACCGTATCCATACGGGCTTGCCTGTATCGATACGCCAAGCTATTTTTTGATGCTGCAGTTTGGAAATCTTGCAATTTGGTCCCTATTTGTTATGAATGCAAATGAATGAGTTTGAGTGATTGTTTTCGAATGGAAAATAACCTATGAGCATGAAATGGATCTAATTAAGGGTTGGTAAAATTAATTGTTCTAAAGGCCTTGTAATTTGTAATATTTATGTTTTTGTCCCTTATGTGTATCGTTGTTTAATTGGAACATGTTCTGTGTTTCTGATCTAAATGTAATGCTACCACTGGGATGTGTTCACATAGGACTTTAACAACGTGCATCTAGACAAGATAAAAAGAAAAAAGGGTTCAGTTTAGTGTTTTAGCTTGGGTTTGCTTCGACAAACCAAATGTGGCCCTTTTAGTCCGGTTCTGGCTAGGTTGAGCCAAATGGGTTACAGTACCGATACGATACCCCATGTATCGGTATGGTTCTTTAAAATCGAAGGGATCGTACTTGCACTAGAACTTGTGTACCGACACCAGTACAAAATTTCCTTAAGGCGTACCGATACAGTGGCTAGACGTACCGATACCCTTTGTTAATTTTTGAAGGATAGAGCCTCTCCAAACCCCATGTACCGATCCTTGAGTACCCGTACCAGTACATAGAGGCCTGTAATGACCTATAGGTCCAACATACGACTCTTTGGCTCACTCTAATCATCATTAAACATCTCATAAACATCATATAACATCAAAAGCATGCTTGACAACAGTATACCAACATTTTAAGCATTCCTAACAAGTTTAACCCAATCATTCACATAATCTATAGGCATGCTCCCTAGTGAACATCCAAAACATAAATCCATTCACATCTCAAGAACAATAAACCTCATACAAACCTAAACCAACATATAAAACTTGTACAAATAGGGAGTTTAGCAAACAGCCCTCCCAAAACGGCAAACGACCACAAAGCCTTTATTACTACAAGTCTTTATTGAAGTCATACTTTTGTAAACACAAGTCCTTGGATTTCGCTTCGCTTGCTCGCTGCCTCCAACCTTTAATTCTCTGCATTGGGGGTAAAAGAGAGCGTAAGCACACTAGGCTTAGTGATGAATGCTCAAAAACAAAACACATCAATGCATTTAAAGGCATTTTCAAAAACACCTTTTTGTCATCGTTTCAACATCAAGCCTTAGCAAACCATGCACTTAATATTTCCAAAACATTCACATTAAACCCTATGCAACATGTATCATGGATTAACATCAACATTTCAATTGCTACCCTCAATTTAAGCTTTCCTATGTATACTACCAATGCAAGGCTTAAAGAGTAAAACATGTTTAACCAACATTAAACCGCACAATCCATCTGATGATACATCATCAATTATATTGTCTTACAAGTGATCATTACCCAAGTTCCACTTTACAAAATACAACATCGGATACACAGATTCAACAAGTGTTTACCCAACACTTAACATACAATCTACCGGCATTTCAAGGTTAACACACGGGAGTTTTTGATACCCATAAACCCCTACACCATTGTGACACATGTGGTGGAGTCTTCGGTACACATAAACCCCTCGACACCACTCATCAGCTACATGTATAACCCACTAATGGGAGTCTTCGGTGCAATTAAACCCCTCCACTATTAGGGTACTTGGATGGAGTATTCGGTACACATAAACCCAACATCTAAAGCAACTTTTTATAGTGCACTATCAATCCTATGGCCGGACAATTATATCCGATGACATTCCCAAAACCTTTTATACCTTCATTTGCCAATATAATTCGTTTCATTCACAACAACTCACTGTTTTCATATGCATTAATTCAATCCATTTATCCAATGCATCCGCCATGATTTAGTCAATGTTCAAAACATTATCAAAACACGCATTACCTCCAAATGCATCATCATCATCATTATATAATCATTTTCCAGCATTAAACCATGCTCAAATCATGTATGTACAGTGAGTAATCAAGTTATCAAAACAAGTGCATAAAACCAATTTGCCAAACTGAAAACGAGAGAGAAACATCATTTACTTACTTCTGAGCTTAGACCAGCATTTCAAGCTTGATCTAAACTTCCAGATACAATTTCAAACCTTTGAAAAGTTACAAAACACGTTTTCACTCACCGACAACGAAAGCCTCGCTGTTGTAAAACCACACCTCTAAAGCTTTTGAACTGTTGATACAAGCTTAAGGATCAACCTCCCCTATTTTAACCATCACAAAATAGAGGTTATAACGCATCAAAATGCATTCACAACCCAGCAACATCAAATTGCAACAATCCTCAACAATTTCTCAAGCAATTACCTTTCCACACTAACTGAAAACACCATCAAACGACTCACAAACATTACCCATACACAACCTATGGATAACATCTATCAATTAACATCAATTACCATCCAAAAACACATTAACATCATCATTAAGCCTCCAGCGGTCACTAAACACCCATAACTTCTTAAAATCTCATAACTAACAGCCTAGAAAATTAGTGATTCATATAGTTTCAGGATTCCATTGTCAAAACCCACGTATTATCATTATAAAACATCAAAATCATGTTCAATTACAATTAAGAACATAGCAAATTAGTTCAAATTCGAAATCTCATCAATTTCCACAATTAAACCTCAATTAAACCAATTAATTCCATTATAACTATAAAAACTCATTAGAAAACACATGTAAAGGACTAATAACTTGGGAATTTGAGTAAAGAACCTTGTATTAGAGGACAAGGATGAACCTCATCTCTAATTGATGACTTTCCCCTTAATTGAATGGAATTGCACAAGAAAACAATGAGAAAACAATAAGATTTGATAGAAAAATCATTATAAAACCACTTGAAATCAAAAGATTAATTGAAATAAAATATTACCTGTAGATTTTAAAGAAGGAACAAGTGTTTGGTTGGAGAGAATTGGAGATATAATCTTTTGGTGAAAAGTTAGTTACGTCAAATTTGTTTTAAGCTTTAATTATCCAATTAATTCTCCAAGCTTATTTATTGCATTTTAAAATCATTTAAAATGGCCAATTTAAGGGAGAAAGTCTGATATTAGACCTTGGTTAAATAACTCCTTAAAGATTCAAAGTTTTGACCTTTTATATTTTAGTCGCTAGAAAAACAGATTTTACAAACTTTACATTTTGGTTACTATCACAAAATATCTTACTTCCAAAACTCATTTTCTAAAATTGATTTCACCATATACCATTATATATTAAATAAAGATTTTAAAATATTTTCCCATATTTTAGCTCATTTAAAAATATTTGTTGTGAATTAATCTCGAAACTGACTCAAATTCTCTAATTCGGTTCCTCAAGTCGTCTATCTGACCTAATTAACATCTAGGCCCAAAACTGGGGCGTTACACTTAACTCAGCCCTCTTGACCACGATTGTAACCGTCTTAGCATCGTAACATTGGATACACCATCAAGATTCTAGTCTTAAAGAGTACGAACTTAATTTAAGGGCATGTATTCACTAGACACCTTACTAAAACACCTATACTGCCCCAGGATTTATAGAACTGGCTAAACCTAAGCTCTGATACCACTTTTGTAACACCCTCGACCTGGATGTCACATTTAGGCCTCAACACAAACCAAAAATCATAAAATTTCTCAAACTAGGTTTAGCCCAATAAGATATTTTCCAAAAATATTTAAAGTCGACAGTTGAAAATATAGATAAATAATCAAAATGGTACAAAAGAGCTCCAATTTAATTTAAAACATTTAAACATTCGATCTGATTAATACAATTTTAAAATTAGGATTACAAACTCCACCACGTAAGGTCCGATGAATACACAACCCACTAAACACAAGTACCGTACCCTAAAAATCACCACAAGCTAGAATCCCGTACTAATAGTGCTCTTCGATCCCACGACCCAATGATCAACCTACACACGAAAAAAACGATTCTGAGCATTGAGCTTAAAAATCTCAATTATACACATCTACTTTACTATACTTCATGTTAATCATAAACATAAACATGTAAGCTAGTACGAGCAATAAAGAGAAATAAATAAACATGTGGCACTACCACTAGTAGCCTAAACACATGCTCTCAACATAGAAACACATCATACATGGCCCAACCATACTCGGGATCACGCCAGATCATCTAAGAAAGGCACACAAATTCATAACCACAAACCTAGAGTGAGGTCTGGTGCCACACAACCTTGAGAACGTACACTTTAAGTGAGGCTCAATGTCATACAGCTTCAGGAACATACACTCTTTGGGTGAGGCTTGGTGCCACAAAGCTTCGAGAATGTACACACATGCTCAAAATATCTCGTTGAGCATCTTCAAATCAGACCTGGTGCCACAGAGCTTTAGGAACATACATTCGACATCTCTAATCATGGTGTTGCAACACTTTCTCATTGGGTATATGGATCCCATCAATCAAATGTAACAAAACCAATCAAGTGTCCAAACAAAACACAACATGGACACGATTATCACACAACACACATCATTTATATGATTACCAAACTCTATGGTTTCTATCAATTATCAAGTAACCCATTTCAGTTTACCAACTTCTTAATATATTATGAAAGTGCATATTAATCATCCTCATTAATTATCTTTATTAATCCATATTATCTCATTATCACCCCACATCAATTTCCATCTTTTATTAGCATTACAAACCATTCCATTTAGTGGGTACCGATACTCAAACACGAGTATTGATATAGTACCCATGGATACTGATACTCATATGTGTATCGATACAGATATAACTTATTAGAAATCCTAAATTTATACAAGTACTGATACGGGTTAACCCATATCGATACGACCCCCAATTGCGTATCAGTATGGCCAAAGCTTGTACCTATACTCTATTCACGGGTTCATAATATTTCTTTAAATTACGATATTACCACGGTTTATTCGATACCTAAAGCTTATGAAAGTCATTAGAGTTTGTTTACTAACACATTCATTCAATTAATATTAATTACCGTCTTTATAATCATTTAATCTAGTATTTAACCCTTAAGCATAATTCCCATCAAATCGCGTCAATCTATTCGAACAAACATTCAAGGCATCATAATTATATCAATCAATCAAATAATCCCCAATTAATCACACGAGCATCTCAAACAAACCTATACAATTTTCAAGTCTATACGAGTCAATTCATATCTACAACATCAGCATGGATCACAAAGATATCAATCTCGTACTATTGGTCTCCACATCATGCATATTTATCGTCTACCTATTTTGCATATACTAAATTGTAAAGCAATCACATTTATGATGCTCATGAAGCAATAAGAGTTGGAGGTGTACTAACCTTAATCCAAAATGGTAAATCCTTATCCAAGCTCCCTCAAACATCTCATTGATTCTAATATTTGAGTCCACCAAATCCTTGGATAAAACAAATACGACCACGTAAGTCATTTCACATTATCAGGCTACTTTAGGGTATTAAACGCGTAAAAAAGCTTAATGGGTTCAAATCTGGAAAAACAGACTGTGCTAATGGACTTAGAACGTCGAAAAAACCTCGGGTAAAGTCTTTTAAGTTAACATTGGGCAAAAAGTTAGTAGTCAACGACAGCTCAATCAACGGTCAACAGCTCGGTTAACACGGCTTGACTCTAACCCGGCTCAGCGTATATGGCTTCAACCGCCCAGGATGATGCCCACGCGCGACCGATGACGCGTGCGACAACCTTTGGTGGCTAGACGGTGACGAAAAGCTCCAGATCCGCTCCAAATTGGTTGGGGAGTTCGACGGTGACTTCAAAACGCGACGGTGAGAGGTGGTTTCTTACAAACAAGCTTCATCGTTTTTTTCGTTCTTCTTACCCTAGCAAGTGGTAACGATGGGGTAACCACCTACGACTACGTCTCAATGAGCTTCTCCTGATGGTGTCAGGGATGTCACTCTTGGCAGTCTAGACGACATCAAAAAGGGGCTTGAATGCTCCAACCTTCTAAAACTCTCTCAACCCCTATTTTTTCATCATTTTCACTTTCTCTCTCTTTATAAAATCTTTCTCCCCCTTTTTCTCCCACACCACCTATTTAAAATTCAAAAACCACATCCCTATAAAATAAACACATGTTATCCCCTCATTTTCACTTTAGACTCAACCTTAACTCTTTATTCAAATCTGAATCCAAGACCCGAATTATTAATCTGAAATTAGGGTCGTTAAAATAGTCCATATTATCTTATTTGAGACCGATTATACCACATTTCATAATTTTTTATCCCCTAAGGCTCAAACTCAACATTTTTGGGTAGAATTCCTATTGGGTACTCATACTAGCCCTCACGTACTGGTATGGTACCCTTGGGTATCGATACTCACCAGCGTACTGATACCAAAATGGCTTACTAAAATTTTCCAAGCCATGGCGTACCGATACTGTCTCACATGGCATACCAGCACAGGTTGAACACCATACCGAAAACCCTCTGATAGTTCATCTTGATCAAACAGTGTTCTTCAACCCATAACACTAGGGTACCGATACAGGCTCCCCGAGTACTGGTATTGAAGCCTAACAAAGGCTTCCTAGGCTCGAGCATCACCCTCAAAGCCCCCAAATCAAGCACAATAACCCATTATCTTGATCCTACATCCTATAGGAGTTATTTAGGGTGGTTTGCTACCAATTTTACATGTTAAAAATGTGAAATCCTGAATTTACCATTAACAAGTCTCTAAAGCATTCAAAACATCAAATTATCAAACAAGCATACAAAGCATCATCCTTAGGATGTACATGAAGACAAGGAGTTGGAAGTGTACCAACCTTCTTCTAACATCTGAAAAAGAGGCTCATTTATTAAGCCCCGGCCTTTTTTCTTGCCTTGAGCTTTTGAGTTCTCACCCATTCTTTCACTACACAAAAGGTTGTAAATCAAATTATAACTTTGCAAAAAGAATTAGGAAAGCTAAAGGGAGGATTTATCAACTAAAACGTGGCTAAAACTTCCAATCCCATTCTCAATCTTCAACCCCAACCAAAACCTCATTTTCTCCACTCACCATTATTTTCTTACATTCTTACCTTGATTGATAGATCCTTTGATGAAAATTTCAATACCCTTAACTTGTATTCTGAAAATCCAACTGAAAAAGACAAAGATTAAGTCCTTATTTGTAGGTCGATAAGAAAATATGAAGAAGAGAGATATGAAAAGAGTACGAAGAAAACGTGAGATCACTTTATTTGCTTTTTGTAGAGGAAATAAAGAAGCCAACCATTTTCCTCTTCAAAAGGAGATAATATACCACTCTACCTCTCCATCATCCTCCCAACCCATATGCCAACCTAAAAGCTTAAGCTCGACATCAAATGAGGCCCACTAAGGTTTCTCAAACACCCCAAATGGGCTCAACACCTTGGCCCAATACATAAGGCCAACGGTTCGAATGAATTAACCCATGAATTCTAAAATTTAGGTTGTTACAACTCTCTAATCCTTAAAGAAAATTTTGTCCTTGAAATTTTACCTGATGGAAAATATACAGATAAAACGATCTTATATCCTCCTCTGTTTCCTACCAGGCTTCTACCATGCCATGATTTCTCCACAACATATTCATTAAAGGTATACACTTATTACGTATCTCATTGCCTCCCTTATCCTAAACTCTTATCGGCTTTTTTTATAGGTCAAATCGGTGTTGATCTCAATCTCATTAAGCGAAATAACATGCGAAGGATTAGAACGGTACTGCCTCAACATGAAAACATGGAAGACATTATGAATACATGCCATCTCCGGTGGTAAGGCCAAATAGTAAGCCACGAGTCCAACCCTCTCTAAGATTTTGTATGGTCCAATAAACCTTAGGCTTAACTTGCCCTTCAGCCCAAAACGGATTACTCTCTTCCATGGTAACACTTTGAGGAATACTTTTTCACCAACCACATATTCAATGTGCTTATGTTTCTGGTCAGCATTAGCTTTCTGGCGATCAAAAGCTGCTTGAGATCTTTCTTTAATAATTTGGAACTTTTTCTGCAGTTTGCTTAATCAAGTCAGATCCCACATTTCTCCTCTCATTCAACTTTGTCCAATATAAGAGAGTTCTAAACTTGCGCATACAAGGCTTCAAAATGAGCCACGATTGGAAACTGTTATTATAGGTAAACTCAGCTAGTGAGAGATGCTCCTCCCAACTACCCTCGAAATCAATGATGCAATAATGAAAGATATCCTCCAAAATCTTATAACTCTCTCAGACTAACCATCAGTCTGAGGGTGAAAAGTGTTGCTAAAATGCAACATGGTATCCAAAACTTCATGAATTTTCTTCCAAATTATTATCGTGAACTGAGGGCCTGTAACACCCCTACCCAGTCTGGGAAAAAAACAGGATCGAAGATGTCACCAGAATACAAATTAGAGAATCAAACGTGCAAATTAAAATCTAATGAACAAAAAAATGCTTAACATCAAAGCAAAACATTAATCTTTAATTATTAGAGATCTTAAACCAGCCGATACTGAGTTTAGCCAATAGGGACTAAATTACAAAATTTTAAAAGTTTAGGGACTTATTTGTAACTTTCTAAAAATATTAAGGATCTTACAAAATTATAAACTTCAAAAGAAATAGAGATCAATTCTGACATCAATTGGTCAAGATATGACTTAAGGACTAAATTGTAAACTTTTCAAATTTCAAGGGATCGATTCTTTTAAACTAAATGCCTGTAAAATTATTTTAATTAATTATTGGAATTTAAGGGATCGATCTTTTATACCTAATTGGCTGGAATCCCCTATTTGTGTTATGTTCCACTTATTTCTAACCCCTAAAGGACATCATTATCAATATGTAACTTCAATACATAATCTTAAGCATAAAGGTCACCTTACCATAACTCATCATACAAGACATAGCGTAGAACTACCATCTCATGAATCACACATGCAACTTTATTCATACCTTATAATTTATTTCGTTAAGTTATATTAGCAAATATATAAACATAATATAAAACTACTCTTTCTTAGATATCATATCATATACATTCGATATCACCAATTCTAATCATAATGTCAATCCAAAACCATATTTATCTTAATGCAAATGCTTAGTTCATATGCCACCAACTAGGAGTTTGACATAGGTACTTACTCAATGCCTTAAGAGTGACTTGCAACCCCTGAATACAGTCCCGAGCATTTACAAAAATTTTACACCTGAAATTTATGCAAAAAAACATGGTAAGCTTACTTAGCTTAGTGAGGTAGTTTAAACATAAATATAAATGATATATCATGCTCTAGTCAATGTATACAAAGAAATTACAATCGAAGGGTGGCAACGGAGCATTTATAGCAAAATAATATAATATTCTAATTATACCATATTCTTGTACAAACTTATGTTTTCAAGGCTTGCATGGTACATAATTTTGCATTTCCTTTCATGTCTTACACTTAACATATCTTATCGATACTTATCGGAGTTCTTATTGGAATTATCATTAGAGTTCATACCCGAGTTCATGTATTTTAACAATATTCGCCTTGGATCACATTTGGACATAGGTAGCATTGGTCCGTATTACACATAGCACAAAGCACAAAGCAATGGCTAGTGTTCAAGCATATCAAACCCAGCTTCTCTTCTCTATCCAGCCAACTGTCGCAAATCTCTTTACCATCTCCCCGTTACCTCCTACTGTCGCCATTATATCATATATATGGGGTCGTCACCCCTGAGCCGTAGCCTGTGGATCGTAGTCCCAATTATAGCGTTGTACCAAGCCAAAGTATCCAAGGCTTCAATTGTTTAGGCAACTTATAACATTTTAAACTTTATTATCATGAGAGGAGTCTTATATCAAGAGTGAGCTTTAAGCTCCAAAGTTCCTTAACATAGTTCATAGTGAGCTTAAAACTCCATAATCCACAACATAATTTCATAAAGAGCTAGAAGTTCCAAAGTACCATAATATAATTTCGTAGTGAGCTAGAAGATCGAAAGCTTATCATAATCATTACTAATACCTTTAATTAAACTTTAGACGCTCCAGAACTTATCATAATCGATATTAATACCTTTAATTAAACTTTATAGTTCTTCAAACAAAGAAGATAATAAGCAAGCAAATTACGATACTTTAAAATTCAAACAACATATTTCTAAATAGAAATAAAAACAAATCTCATTCCTATAATTTTCACATGTAACCCGTATCTTATTTAGGTATTCAATACACAAAATTCTTGGATTTTATATCCATATGATCATAACCTGATTCATGCACATTCCATAACCTAAACTTATATTTCATAAAAACAACGTATGCTTTTATTATAGCTTTACCAAATCATACTATTAAATCTTACCTTAGTAACTTCAATTTGCTGCAGCATGCTCAACACGAGTCAGGCTAATCATATATTCATTTCTCACAGAAATTAGCTAATTCATACTAAGCAAAATTCTCAATAAATACAAATACATATAAAGTCGCACATTTAAAACTACACTCACCGATATACCGAAATTACGAAATAATCCAAATTGCTAATTCGAGTTTGGTTCACCTAAACTTTCCTTGCTGAACCGAAGATTTCACCATTAGAACCAACTCCATCATGAAATTAAACAAAGAATTCATTAATCCAATATCAAACACATAAAATTTCTTACTCACAGAGACTTAGAAATCTTAATCTCCTAATGGATTATATTTTAATAATTTTCATAGCTTTATAATTATAGAATTTACTATTTCACGATCTAAGGCAAAATTAGACAATTAATGTCATTAGGGATCATAGATTCAAAGTTCAATCTTATCTATTTAATAGAAGTTCAATATTTAATCATGCCTTACTTACCAATTAAGAACCGTACAGTATACACTTTAGGAATGAACCTTCATTACTAATATAATCCTTCCATATTTCCGTAATTCAATTAGGGACAAGATATATCCATAGCCAGAATTCATATATTATACATACACATACAATTAATAAAGGCCTTTTCTTGTCCCCCACCAATTCTTCAATTTATAAAGCTTAAAATAAATCGATAACATATATTTAGCTATTTAATTAACAAGAGTTCCATGCTCGTTCAAAATGGAACAATTAATTTAAAACATGGTTCACCTTACCCATCTTGATATCTATACATTGATGGCCCCAAAAGGTAGACAAAGATGAAGACTTCCAAAATTCATGCTTGATTCCCAAGAATATTAATATTCGAAAGTTTGGAATTTCTTTCTCTTGGTAGCCATTCAAATCCATCGAAGAAGAAGAACAGTGTCGTTCCTCTTTATTTCTTCTTCTCTCTTCTTTTTTTATTTACTCCCATTTCTTTAATTATTAATTCATGGATTATTCAACAACTAATGACACCATATTGACTTAGCTCATCCTTTCTTTTTTTTCTTTTCTTTCTTCCACCGAGCTATGGATAGCCATTTTTGGCTATCTTTCATTCTTTTTCTTTTAATTATTTTAGGACCAAAATATAATACAGCGACACCTAGCATGCTTATTCACCATTTAAAAAAAGGTAAATTACTCCTTGAGTCCCTCAATTACTTTTCCTTTATAAGAAGAAATCCCATGGTTCTAATTAGTCATGAGCCATTGTTCTTTTCCCTTGTTTAAACTTTAGTCATTTAACTTCGTTCTCTTACAATTTAGTCATTAAGCATTTCAATTCTTACAATTAAGTCACATGATTTCGTCCTTATACTCATATTTCATAATTTTGCAAATTAAATCCTTGCTTTTTAAACTTCCACATTAGACCTAAAATCTTTTAACTAATTAAATTAGTCCACTTTACTTATTTTATGCTTTCCTTATAACTGTCAAAAATAAATTTTCGATCATCAAAAGTTAATATCCGACTAAGCCGATTTTCGGGGTGTTACAGGGCCCCTATCAGAAATGATAAATGACGCCACTCCTTGCAACCTTACAATCTCTTGGATATACAATCTTGCTAACCTCTCGAGGGTGAAATCCATATGTACAAGTAAGAAATAAACAGTCTTGGTCAAACGATCCACAATCACCCAAATGGCATCATGCCTCCTTTAGGTTAACGAAAAACCTATTACAAAATCCATGGTTACCAGATCCCACTTTCACTATGGAATCTAAATAGATTGAAGCAAACCTAAAGGAACATGATGTTCGACCTTAACTTGTTGAGAAGATAGGCACCTTGTTACGAACTCTGACACATCTCTTTTCATTCTAGGCCACCAATAGAATGGACATAAGCATTAATACATCTTGTTACTACCCAGGTTCATAGAAAACGGACTACCATGAGCCTCACAAAAAATTCAATCTCACAAATCTTCTAGGGCTAGAACACACAACTAGCCTCTAAAGTACAAGATCCCACCATCTTGTACCTCAAAACTAGATGCCTCGCCTCGCTAAACCATCTCTATCTTTGTCACCAACTCTTCATCTAATACGTGCATTCTCTGAATCTTTTGCACTAAGGTAGGTTCCATAAGAAGTTCAGCTAACAGTCCGCCATCCTTGGTCATCCTTAAGTGGGCGAACATTGCCCTCAAGTCTGGCATAGACTTTTGAATTAAAGTCTCGGCTACCACATTTGCCTTACTAGGATGGTACTCTATGATACAATCATAATCCCTAAGCAACTTAATCTATCTTCTTTGTCTCAAGTTCAACTCGTTCTGGGTAAGAAGATACTTTAAACACTTATGGTTGCTGTAGATGTAGCACTTCTCTCCATACAAGTAGTGCCTCCAAATCTTCAATGCAAAGATAATTATTGCAAGCTCTAAATCATGCGTAGGATAGTTTTGTTCGTGCGGGTTGAGTTGTCTCGAGGTGTAGGCAACCACCTTACCTTCTCGCATGAAGACACAACCAAGCCCGTTCAACGGAGCATCGATGAAAAATGCATAGTCTTTACCCAGCTCAAGTTGCATCAAAACTGGACCTTCCGTCATAAAACCCTTCAACTACTCAAAGCTTTGTTGCCTCTTCCTGTTCCATTCAAATAGAACTCCCTTTTGAAATAACTTTTTATAGGGAAATCTATGATGGAGAGACCTTTGACGAAACAAAAGTAATATTCGACAAGCCCTAGGAAAATACAGACTTTAAAGATATTCCTAGGTGACTTCCTCTTTACCACTGCCTAAATTATTTGTGGGTTGAAACAGATTCTATCTGTCATAACAATGTGGCCTAAGAATACCACCTTGGAAAGCCAAAATTTACTCTTGCTGAACTTGGCATAAAGTTGTCTATCTCGTAAGATCTGAAGGACAACACGAAGGTGATAATCATGTTCTTTCTCCGAATTTGAATAAAACAAAATGTCATTGATGAAGACTAGAACAAACGGGTCTAGGTAGGGTTGAAAGATTCAATTCATTAGATCCATGAAAGCTGTACGTTTATTGGTAAGCCCAAAGGGCATCTATAAAAACTAGTAATGGTCGTATTGCGTCCGAAAGGCCGTCTTCTTGATGTCCTAATCCCTTACCTTTAATTGGTAATAACTAAACCTTAAGCCAATCTTCAAAGACACACGAGCACCTCTCAACTAGTCAAACAAATCATCTATCGTTGGAAGAAGATAACCATTTTTACTCTTACCTTGTTGAGCAGACAATAGTTAAAACATAACCTCATCGAGTCATCTTTCTTTTTCACGAATAGGACCGGTGCACCAGAAGGTGAGATGCTTGGTCAGATGAATCCTTGCTCTAACAATTTGTGAATCTAATTCTTTAATGGTCTCAAGTTCGTTGGTGCTATATGATATGGGGCAATGGACACTAGTGTCGTACCTATCATCACCTCAATCTAGAACTCTAGCTCACGATCCGGGGGTAACCAGGACAACTCTTCCAGAAACATATCGACAAACTCTCTAATGGTCTGAAGGCTCTCAAGCATCAGACTTTCAACTCTTGTATCTACTACGTGAGCTAAGAAGGCCTCACAACCCTGTTGAATCATCTTTTGTGCCGCCAAGGCTGACACCACATTGGAAAGACAATGATTTCTATCACTCTTCACAATTAGCTTAGCTTTGTCCGAAGCACGAAGCTTAAGACTCTTTGCTATACACCCAAAACTTGAGGCATGCTCAAACAAATATTCCATCCCCAAGATAACGTTGTCGACTGGCTAACGCTTGGCAAATAATAAAAGAAATGATGTAAATATGCAAGGAAATAATGCTAAGTGTAGGTCTGTTTCTACAAGTATACACGATCAACAAGTAATACAACAGTAAGCTGAGTATCGTATCCACAAGGATTGTCCTAGAATTAAATACCACGATATTTTACTTCTAAATGGAACAAATGTGTTTGAATTGGGTTTCGAATTTTGATTTTAGAAATTAACTAAGGAAAATGCAGTGAAAGTGAAAAACATTAGTTAATGATTTATAGCCTTGGATGGTGGGCATTGGCAAGGGATGCTTGATTTTACGCTAGCTAAAACAATACTTAATGATTTCTAGCCTTGGTTTTATTGTCGAGTAGATTTTAAGTTTAGTATTACCTTTTTTGATAGCAATACCCTAAATTAATATGATTAACCCATATATGTCTGTAGTGAAGTTTTTCATAAATTAACTTGATGAACTTTTAAATCTTTACTCCTAAGGGGTAGATTCACTTTTGAAGTAAGCTCATCTACTTGAACATCTTCTGTTGAAGTTTCTCTCCTTAGTACTTGGCAATTAATTGTTATCCCCTAAGTCTGTTAAGATATTATAGAATAATAAGCATACAATGCCAACTATCGTTTGGCAAAGAATTTAAGAAAATAAAGCACTTGCAGAATAGACAAATATGCCAAGGCATTCAATTATTAAAACTAAGAAATAACTAAGCATTCATTTCAAAAACATCACCAGCCAACTTAAAGAATTAGTTCATGGCTGGGTGTTCATCCACAAATCATCATTTTTCAACATCACCATTTTAAAAGAAAGTATTAAACTAAAAGAAATGGACAAAAAAGGATATACATCGATGTAGTCCTTAAATGGATCCAGAGCTCTTGGTCTAAGCATGGTCAAACCATGTTACCCTCTAGCTTCTTCTTTCACCACGGTGCAGCCTTATTGGCTCATGGACCGACTCTCTTTAAATAGGCATGTGTGGAAACCCTAGATTGGGTTTGAAACTTGAAATTTAGTTACACACCAGGATTAGTACGTTATCATCTTATCATCTTTTTGAATTTTAAAGTTGACATGTACTTTGTCCAAAAGCTACTTGACTGGGCATCGATCGTCCTTCTTTTGCCAACTGAGCTTAGCAATTCTCTTCTAACTTTACCAACAGCAACTCAGTATTTCTCTTCTACTTTTCTAGCTTCCTTCCTGCTATTCTGTACCAATCATGCCCTGTTCCTGACCTGCCATCAAAACCAGCAAAACAACCCTTCACTCCGGCAAAAGAAGCATCTCCTAACTCTTTAGTGCAAATGCATTATTTTACTAACTAAAATGCACACATGTATACCCAAAGGCAAGCAAAAGCATGGTAATATATATATATATAATAGTACTTTTGAGGAGTTAACACTCCTCCAAACCTAGCTAATTACTTGTCCTCAAGTAATGCAACTAAAATCTATAAAAATAGTAAATGAAAAATGTACCTTGGCAAAATTGTTCTGATTATCAACACCTGCTAGCAATAAAAATATAATTCCTCAAATATCCAGTGTAGTAATGCCAACAGATCAACAAATTCAAGTGCAACAATAAAGCTCTAGTCTAAGGTCATGAAGTGTGCATGAAGTGCGGGCAATTTGTATCAAGTTTGCTTAACTCTTTTAGTCTACTTTACTACCGAAACTCAAAAATATTTTTTTATTTATTTGCCAAGGGTTTCTTTTTGCTGGCATTAAATTAGTGTTTGTGTCGTGTCATTGTTTGACGTGAGAAATAAGAGGTAGCGAACCACGAATCCCCACGTTAATCCAGATTACACCATTAAGCTAACCTATTACACTCATATCCACGAAGCATCAAGTTACTCATTGTCTCTAAGGTAGATGAGTCTTCTAAAAATTTTCAGCCTTTGGCAAAACATTGTTGCCTTATTCTTTATTTTTACCCTGACATTTTTCCTTCGTTATTTTTTATCCCAAGTTCAATTTCAAGGGTTCTAAGTTTGTCTTAGGAACTAGATGCATACTACGTGTTAAGTGAGAATAAAGTTCCCTAAGCTAGAGATCAATTGCCAAGCAACTTGACATTACTAACCTGCTGGCTCATGCTATCAAAGATTTAATCTCTTCATCGGACATATTATACTAGTACAAATTCTACTAAGCTAGCAAAAGTTTTGCAAAATTATCATTCCAAAGTTAACCGAGGCAAATTTTTTTAGTGGTTTGGTATGCATGTGTTAATCTACATGGAAATCTAATGCAAAAAAAATTCAAACAGAAAAATAAACATGCATGAATGGCATGGCTTGGAAATTAATGTAAGGCATTACACCCCTAGACCAAAAGTGTGCATTATCCTTAATGCATAAAAACACATATATATGCAAGTAAAAAATGAAATGCATGAACAGAATGAACAACATGAAAGTAAAGAGTTTAAGGGGAATGATACTGATAAGTGTTCAAAAGTTCTATTTTCTTACCCTTTTTACTCATATTATTGTTAGACATAGGCTCATATTAGTTGCATAATTAGCCATTCATGCATTAATCCATGTTTCCTTCCATCGTTGAGCTTGATTACATAACTTTGTAGTTTTTGTGGGAAAAGATGCTGCTTTGGTGTGTTTTGTGTGTATGTGCAGGATCACTTGCTAGGGCAATGCATGAAGGAGATGCCGAGCTAGTTGCCAGGGCAATGCATGAAGGAGATGTCGAGCCAGTTGCCAGGGCAATTGTCGACAAGAGCAAAGGTGATATGGTAGTCGAAATTGATAACTAGACAAGCCCAAGATAACGTGGAGCAAATCCCAATCCCAAAGGAATTTGATTTCCATGAAGAGATTAAAGAAGAATTAAATTCCAAGAAGATAGGAGAAGTTCTAGTCGGAGTATAATTATAATAAAGAATTATATTCTTTAAAGATAATTTAATTCCAACTTAACTTCCTCCTCAAAGAAGGACTTTGACCTAGCCCTATAAATTAGAGGGATATTTCGACAATCTAGAGAGGGCAAGAGAGGGGAGTTTCGACAACTCCAAAGAAGGCAAGAGGAGAGAATTTTTGACAAGCATCTAGGGCAAGGAGGATTTCGACAAGCCTCCTTCTTCATCCTTTTCTTTCTTGTTCGATTGGGTTCATGCTAAGGATTATTTATCTTGTGTTTATTTGGAACCTAGCCATGAACTAAATCTATTTGGCTATGGTTATTGTGTTTTGTGGTTGTGAGAAACTATTGGTTTTTGTTTAGGTAATAAGAGTTTGCACTTTTTCATTCAAGGTTTATTCATTCCTGGTTCTTATTCTTGTTTGTGAGTGAATTGGGAGAGGATCTCGTGATTTCATCTATTTATCTAATATCGGGAGAGTTAGATTCAAGAAACGAATGAATATGATCTTTATTCAATCTATTGATGGTGAAGATTAATCCGGCTTAGGAATAAGTTAAGGATTTCAACGGCTAAGAGGAGCGCAGGATTGGTTGTTGTTCACCCTTGATTCACGCAGGGATGTATTATCAAGGCATGCACAAGTAGCTAGAGTTTCGACTTAGGGATAAGAAGAAACCATTGAAGAACGCTCTGCCGAACCTTGAAGGTTGCTGCCCAGACGCCCAAGTAGTTGCCCAGGCAACCATCGATTAGTTGCCAAGGCAACCTCGTTGTGCAAGTTGCCACGGCAACTGAGTTGTCCGTACACTCTTTTACCAAGACGATCCAATCGGCTATCACACCTCAACTCACGATAACCTGGCCTATCTCTCTCAATTGATCTCATCTATTCTTTTACTTTATTGCTTTCTAGATTAGTTATTAGTTAAAACTCCTATAATCCTTTATTTGTGTTTTTACTTTTTACAGTGCAAGAGACTAGATTCTTGAAGTGGCACCAATCCTTGTGGAGACGATATCTTTTATACTATAACTTGCAACGTGTATACTTGCACAATTGCGTAGCACTTATTACGCGCAACAAGTTTTTGGCGCCGTTGCCGGGGATTGGCAATAGCGACTTTGTTTTTATTTTCTTGCACTTTCTTTTTACTTTTCTTGTTTAAAATTCAAAGGGCTAACAAACTTTGGTTTTGCATTGGTATATGACCAGGGCGAGATCGACTACACCAGAATATCTCTTTGATCTAAAAATTGAACGAACCTTACAAAGACTTAGACGAAGGATAAGAGTAGCAATGGCTAATCAAGACGGCAATATGAATCAAGATGTTCCAGCAGGAGGAGGAGTGATTCTTGCACGAAACAGATCTATTCGAGACTATCTTGAAGAAGATCTTGATAGACTTAATCCAAGAGTTGTCACACCTGAAATTGAAGCCGACCACTTTGAGTTAAAACCGGTAATGTTTAATATGATCAACACAATTGGTCAATTTGGCGGCTCAGCAACTGAAGATGCACGGCAACATCTGAAATCTTTCCTCGAGATTTGCAACTCGTTCAAAATACACGGAGTCACCCCCGATGTCTTACGATTAAGATTATTCCCCTATTCACTGAGGGATATGGCGAAAGCATGGCTGAATAGCATTCCTGCCGGATCAATAGCATCTTGGACCAATCTTTGTCGTAATTTCCTTGCTCGGTTTAATCCTACAAATTTGACTGATAAGCTTCGTAACGACATTACTTCTTTTCGGCAGGTAGATGATGAATCCATGTACGAGGCTTGGGAGCGATATAGAGAACTTCTACACAAATGCCCCCTACACGGATTCCCGGTGTGGACTCAAGTAACAATGTTTTACAACACCGTGAATACACCAACAAGGATGATGCTAGATGCCTCGGCAAACGGCATACTCCTAGATAAGTCGGAGGAGGAAGCAATGCAAATTTTAAACAGGATGGCCAAGAATGATTATCAATTCCCATCTACTAGAAGAGGAGGAGTTAGACGCCAAGCCACAATACATGAACTAGGATCATCAGATTCAATTTCGGTACAATTGGCCACTTTAACCAAGATGGTCCAGAACATGCAAAAACCAAACAACACACATGAAGTCAAGGTAATGGATTCTTTTTCTGATTTATGTGGTGATAACCACAATTCTTCTGAATGTATGCAGAATCCGGGATCCGGCTTCTATGTGGGGAATTACAATCGGAACAACAATGTGATGTCCAATACATACAATCCAGCTTGGAAGAAGCACCCAAATTTTTCATGGAGTAATCCCAACAATGCTCTAAACCAGAACAATCAGAATGCACAAGCATCAGGATTCCAGCAGAATATGCCACGGCAACAGTTGCTGCAGCAACAACCGACAACATCTAGTTCTTTGGAAAATTCTCTAAATGCTTTTATGATGAAATCTGAATCTTATATCGCTGAGAATAGTAATTTCATAAAAAGAATTGATGCTTTTATTAACAGGACCGAGATGAGATTGCAAAACCAAGAGGCGGCAATCAAATCATTGGAAAATAAAGTCGGATAGTTTGCTCAAAATCTGAATACTAGACCGCAATGAGGTTTACCTAGCGATACTGAAGTCGCAAGAGGAACTGGCCATGAGCAATGTAAGGCGATCACCACTAGAAGTGGCCAACAACTTAGAGAGGCTCAAACCCGCTCATCAAACAAAACTACACAAAAGATCAAGACGAACCTAGCGGTAAAGCCTCAGATACTGAACCAGGAATTACCTCGGCAACCGGCAATAAGCATGCCTCGGCAACCGACGATAAGGATGCTTTGGCAACGTGTGATAAGCATGCCTCGGCAACCCTAATTGATAATGTCTCGGCAACTCCAGTTGTCCTGGCAATGCCGTCAATCAGGTTACAAACCAATGAAAGGATCGAAGATATCCGACTTCCACCACCATTCCCACAAAGGTTGAAGCGACAAAAGTAAGAATACCAATTCAAGAAGTTTCTTGGTATCCTAAAGCAAGTCCACATCAACTTGCCATTGGTGGAAGCAATTGAACAAATGCCAAACTATGCCAAGTTTCTTAAAGACATTGTGTCCAAGAGAACAAGGCTAGGAGAGTTTGAAACAGTTGCCGCAACAGAGGGATGCATGGCAATGTTGCACAATCGTATGCCACCTAAGTTGAAGGATCTCGAAAGTTTCACAATACCCTGTTCCATTGGAAATCACTATGTCGGGAAAGCATTATGCGACCTTGGGGCTAGCATAAACTTGATGCCTAAATCAGTTTTCCAGAAACTAGGAATTGGGAAGGCAAGACCTACAACAGTTATGCTACAGCTAGCTGACAGATCCTATGTGCATCCAGAGGGAAAAATCGAGGACATACTGGTAAAAGTTGATAAATTTATTTTTCCCACTGACTTTATTGTTTTGGATTGTGAAGCAGATGAGCATGCACCCATCATTCTCGGGAGACCATTCCTAGCAACAGGGAGAACCTTGATCGATGTTGAAAAAGGAGAACTCACAATGAGGGTGAATGACCAACAAGTTAAACTAAATGTGTTCCAAACACTAAGGCATGCCGATGATCCAGAAGAATGCCAACTTCTTCATGCCACGACAGAGTTTAACTTCGACGAGGAATTTAGTTGCCTCGGCAACTACATTGCCGATCAAGAGGAACTTGAGGAGTATGAAGAACCGGTCGATGAGGAACAACAAGAAGAGGCAAATTGGCTATTCAATCGACCAGGTACATACTTTGAACCACTGGATTACTCAGGTAAGGAAGGTAAGCTCGAAAAAACCTCTATTGAACAACCACCGGTTCTTGAGATGAAACAATTGCCAGAGCAACTAAAATATGCATACTTAGGAACCGATAATACATTACCTATAATTATTTCTTCTAAGTTACAGCCTCAACAGGAAAAGAAGCTGATCAAGATGTTGAAGCTACACAAAAAAGTAATAGGGTGGACAATTGCCGACTTGAAGAGAATTAGCCCGGCAGTGTGCATGCACAAGATTTTGTTGGAAGATGATCACAAACCTTCAATTGAGGCCCAGAGGAGACTGAATCATGCCATGAAAGGGGTTGTAATGAAAGAAATCATCAAGTGGGTTGACGCCGGCATTATATGCCCTATCTCTGATAGTAATAGGTAAGTCCGGTACAATGTGTACCGAAAAAGGGAGGTATAACGGTGGTAAGTAATGAAAACAATGAACTCATTCCAACCAGGACTGTGATCGGTTGGAGGGTTTGTATGGATTATCGAAAGCTAAACAAAGCCACTAGGAAAGATCACTTCCCATTACCCTTTATTGATCAAATGCTTGACCGTCTTGCAGGTAAACCCTTTTATTGTTTTCTTGATGGTTATTCAGGTTACAATCAAATTGCCATAGCAGCAGAGGATCAAGAAAAGACAACCTTCACATGCCCATACGGTACTTATGCCTTCCGAAGGATGCCGTTCGGATTATGTAACGCCCTGGCACCTTCCAAAAATGCATGATGACACTCTTTTCAGACATGGTCGAAGACTTCCTTGAGATCTTCATGGATGATTTTTCTGTTTTTGGTAATGACTTCGACAGCTGTCTCGGCAACTTAGAGAGGGTGTTGGCAAGATGTGAAGAAACTGATTTAGTCCTCAATTGGGAGAAATACCATTTTATGGTAGATGAAGGAATAGTGCTTGGCCACAAGATTTCATCCAAAGGAATTGAAGTAGACAAAGCCAAGGTGGACGTGATTGAGAGATTACCCCCACCAAGTTCGGTTAAAGGAATTCGAAGTTTTCTTGGACATGCAGGTTTTTATAGGAGGTTCATTCATAATTTTTCTAAAATCACTAAACCCTTGTGCAATTTGCTTGAACAGGATAAAGTCTTCGATTTTGATGATTCTTGCACCCAAGCATTCGAAACCCTAAAGAAAAAGCTTGCCTCGGCACCCATTGTCGTTCCACCAGATTGGACGCTACCTTTTGAGCTCATGTGTGATGCAAGTGATTTCGCGGTAGGAGCAGTCCTAGGCCAACGCACAGGTAAGACCTTCCATGTGATATACTACGCTAGTAAAACTCTTAATAGTGCTCAAGTGAATTACACAACAACGAAGAAAGAGTTACTAGCTGTAGTTTTCGCATTTGGCAAGTTCCGATCCTATTTGATTGGTACAAAGGTAATTGTTCATATGGACCATTCGGCAATCAAATACCTATTTGCTAAAAAGGATGCTAAACCTCGTTTGATTCGTTGGATATTACTTTTACAAGAATTTGATATTGAAATTAAGGATAGGAAAGGAACAGAAAATCAAGTGGCCGATCACTTATCACGTTTAGAACACAACAGGGAGGAGGACGCGGATCTAGAGATATGCGATGCATTCCCGGATGAACAAATTTTAGTTGCCTCGGCAACCATGGGCGCGCATGCCTCGGCAACCCTCGACGCCTCGGCAACCATGGATGCACACGCCTCAGCAACTCTCGACACCGCAGCAGCCTTTGACGCGCACACCTCGACAATTTTAGGAGCAGTCGCCACGGCACCACATGCCTCGGCAATACCTTGGTACGCGGATTTAGTTAATTTCCTTGTTTGTGATATTTTACCTTATGGCATTAGTCACCAAGGGAAGAAGCGGTTCTGCCATGATGCAAAGCATTACTTTTGGGATGAGCCTCTTTTGTTTAAACAATGTGCAGATCAGGTTATACGCCGATGTGTCCCTGAAGAAGAGCAACAGAATGTACTCCGGCAATGCCATTCTTCACCCTATGGAGGACATTTTGGAGGAACTCGTACCGTGGGCAAAGCTTTGCAATTTGGTTTGTATTGGCCAACATTGTACAAAGATGCCCAAGACTTTTACAAGCAATGTGATCATTGCCAGAGGACAGGCAATATCTCTAGACGACATGAGATGCCGCTCCAGAACATCATCGAGGTGGAATTGTTCGATGTATAGGGGATCGATTTTATGGGACCTTTCCCATCTTCATTCGGCAACCTCTACATTCTACTTGCCGTCGAGTACGTGTCTAAATGGGTTGAGGCAGTTGCAGTTCCCAACAACGATCTCAAGACCGTGCAACAATTCTTGCAGAAAAATATATTTACACGGTTTGGGATGCCGAGAGCAATTATTAGTGACGAAGGCAAGCATTTTGACAACAGACTAATTGCCAAGATGTTGCAACGCTTCGGCATATCACACAAAATCGCCACGACATATCACCCACAAACCAACGGGCAAGCAAAAATTTCCAACCGGGAATTGAAGGGTATACTCGAGAAAGTTGTAAATCCCTCTAGGAAGGATTGGTCATTAAGACTAGATGACGCGCTTTGGGCATATCGCACTGCATTCAAAACACCCTTAGGTATGTCCCCCTTCCGACTTGTCTATGGCAAAACATGCCATCTACCGGTGGAAATCAAACATAAGGCATATTGGGCAATCAAGACCGTGAATATGGATTGGGAAAGTGCCGGACAAAAGCGTTTGTTGGACCTCAATGAGATAGAAGAATTCTCTGCACTCGCGTATAACAATGCACGAATCTACAAGGAGAAAACAAAGCAATGGCATGACAAGAAACTATTGCCGCGGCAATTCATGCCAGGGCAACTAGTTCTCTTATTCAATTCTCGGCTAAAACTTTTCTCGGGAAAGCTGAAATCAAGATGGTCGGGACCATTCGAAGTCGTCAAACCATTCTCCCATGGTGCTGTGATAATCAAGTCCATCTCTGACAACCATGAATTCAAAGTTAATGGACAAAGATTGAAGCACTACAATGGTGCCCATATGGAACGTAACAAAGAAGTGGTCAACTTAGGAGATACATGAGCATGCTCTCCCTTTGATATTTTTATTTTTATTTTCTTATTTTTTTCGATTAATTTTTTTATTATTTTATTTTATTTTATTTTTTTTGAATTTTTATTTTTATCTTTTATTTTATTTTCGATTATGATTATTATTATTCTTTAGGATAGATTTTTTTTATTTATTTATCTTTTTAAGTTTAAGAATCCCATTACACATCTTTATTTATTTTCTTTATTAGTTTATCTTTAATTTTAATCCTTATTTGATTTGTCTTTAAATTGTAGGAAAAAAAGTTCAAGATAAAGAGGAATTTTAATCCAAGAAGGAAAACATCTTCAACAAGGAAACTAATGGGCTGAATTTAAGGCTTATATAAAGCCTCCAATTTACCCTAATCAAACCCCCTTTGCCGTCACCCTCTCCCTAACCCAAAACCCTTTTTTTCGTTTTCCTCTAATCCCACCCACCATATTTACCACCTATCTTTTCTATAAAACCCATCATCCTTAACCTATTCCTACTTTTTATCTTGCAACTTTTTAGTTTCTTTTCTTTTCTTTTCTTTGTTTTTACAAAACTCACAACCAAGATCATCTACGGCATCCAAAATTAAATTTTTAGTTCATCCAAGTTCCTCCAAAGAACCAAGATACAAGAAGTTCGCTACACTGGTGGTTCAAGAAAGATTTCACTCCAAGTTTGAAAGCCAGAAGATTCATGAAGAACAAGGCTTTGAATACTCCAACTCTCATCAAGATTTCAGCCTTAAACCATTCATCTTCGAGAGGATTGCACATCAAAAGTGGCAAATCTTTTGCCATCAATCGGAACCCAGGTAACATCTCATGGGTAAGAGAATTCTATGCTCACTCACCTAACCCGGATAATCCTTATGTTTTTGTTCGTGACAAGGCCATACTCATAAGTCCCGAAAACGTCAACACCTTTTACGGGCTTTACATTGAGAAGGACGAGCATCAAGCCTTTGTTGATCAAATCACTCCCAAGCAACTCGACAAGGTGCTTCAAGAACTCACTCAACTGGGAACTCATTGGAACGACGGTAAATACAAGGGCACGATAAATCACCTTCGGCTTAAACATGAGGCAAAACTATGGAATAAGTTTGTTAAAACTTCTTTAATGCCCACCACACACAATACTACCGTTGATATACCACGTCTTTTGCTCATACATTCTATTTTGCATAATCGCATCTTTAAAATTGGAAATATTATTTGTGATGAGATTTTTGTATGTAGCTCAAAAGATAAGGGTTCTCTTTTCTTCCCTTGCTTAATTTCTAATATTTGCAAGGAGATGCATGTCCCAAGTGAGTCCACCGATGAAAAGGCCCTACCAAAGTCCAGTTGGAATCAAGCACTAATACGAAAGCTAATGGGAGAGGCACTGGGAAAATCTTCAAGGCCTCCAACTGCCACGACAACTCCTGCCGCCCCGGCAATCCCTAATGCCCAAGCACCTAACGCCCGGGCAACTCGACCATCAACCCCGGGACACTTTGAAGCACTCTTACAACCATTGGCAAGCCACCTAAGGCAAATTGAAGACCGGAAACTAATGTTCATGCGGTACATGAATGAGCACAACAATGCCATCACCCAAGTCATCCTAGAAAAGTACCCGGACAATCGCGTGCCATTCCCAATCTTTCCTACCGAGATCCTTACCCCGGCAACCAATGAAGCAGTGGCCACGGCAACCAACCCTGAAGACGCCACGACAACTAAAGCTAAAGACATCCTGGCAACCACTGCAAAAGCCAAAGGTAAAGCACCTATGCCCGAATAAACTCCTACGGAATCATTTTTTTGATTTTTCAGATTCAGACGAGTCCTCCATTGCACCAACAAAGACCGCACCAATTGAATCCTCCAAGCGAAAAGCCAATGACATTGATGAAGAGGACGATGAGGACAACCCCGTACGAGGATCGATTCCACCACCGGCAACAAGAAAACAACCATCGCGTTCAAGCAAGAGAATCAAGACACCGACCAAAAGGAAACTAATCATCTACGATGACGAACTCTCGGAGTAAGTCCTCGTATGCATTTTATTTTTTTCGTTATTTTTATTTTTCTTTAATGCATGCATTGAGGACAATGCCTCGCTCGAGTTTGGGGGGATTGTTATTAGTAGTTACCATGTTTAGTTACATTCATCTCAAGTATTACATTTGGGATACATAAATTGCTTGCCATGCCTTTAGTTGGAACAAGAATTGCTTAGATTTGATGAATATCCGATGATGACTTTGCCAATACACTTAATTGATAGAATTTTTATTCTAGGATAACCATGGAAAAACTTAGAATTTTACTATGATTTGATGAAACACTGTTGTGGTTTGATTGATTTAAGGAATTCTAGTGAACTTAGGTTGATAATTAACAAATTGGGGGATTAGAATAAAAATTGGATGAATGCTAGAGGTGCCCGAAATTGGCTCTAGCATGTGCTAAAAAATTGATCGCTAGAGGTGCCCGAAACAGGCTCTAGTATGTGTAAAAAAAAATTGATTGCTAGAGGTGCCCGAAACTGGCTCTAGTCGAATAAATTAACTTAATAAAACTAAAAACAAAACACTAGAGGTGCCCAAAACTGGCTCTAGTTAAAACATGTTAAAAAGAACCCAATGAAGTAATTTGAAAACCTCTTGTTTGTATAGAATCCGAAAAATCAACTTGCACACAACTCCGCACACACTCACAAGCATTATAGTTTGATTCCGAGTAACTCCTAAGTTTTCTGAAAAATAAAAAGCCAATCATACTTTGTGCCCCAGTTCAGAGAATTGAAATCAAGTTCAAAGCTAAGTTTATGAAAATTGAAGTCTTGGCAGGTAATTATGAGTTTGCATTGCTTGAGGACAAGTAATAGTTCGATTTTGAGGGTGTGATAAGTGTTCAAAAGTACTATTTTTCTTACCCTTTTTACTCATATTATTGTTAGACTTAGGCTCATATTAGTTGCATAATTAGCCATTCATGCATTAATCCATGTTTCCTTCCATCGTTGAGCTTGATTACATAACTTGGTAGTTTTTGTGGGAAAAGATGCTGCTTTGGTGTGTTTTGTGTGTATGTGCAGGATCACTTGCCAGGGCAATGCATGAAGGAGATGCCGAGCTAGTTGCCAGGGTAATGCATGAAGGAGATGCCGAGCCATTTGCCAGGGTAATTATCAACAAGAGCAAAGGTGATATGGTAGTCGAAATTGATGACTAGACAAGCCCAAGATGATGCAGAGCAAAGCCCAATCCCAAAGGAATTTGATTTCCACGAAGAGATTAAAGAAGAATTAAATTCCAAGAAGATAGGAGAAGTTCTAGTAGGAATATAATTATAATAAAGAATTATATTCTTTAAAGATAATTTAATTCCAACTTAACTTCCTCCTCAAAGGACTTTGACCTAGCCCTATAAATTAGAGGGAGATTTCGACAATCCAGAGAGGGCAAGAGAGGGGAATTTCGACAACTCCAAAGAAGGCAAGAGGAGAGAATTTTCGACAAGCATCTAGGGCAAGGAGGATTTCGACAAGCTTCCTTCTTCATCCTTTTCTTTCTTGTTTGATTGGGTTAATGCTAGGGATTATTTATCTTGTGTTTCTTTGGAACCTAGCCATGAACTAAATCTATTTGGCTATGGTTATTGTGTTTTGTGGTTGTGAGAAACTATTAGTTTTTGTTTAGGTAATAAGAGTTTGCACTTTTCCATTCAAGGTTTATTCATTCGTGGTTCTTATTCTTGTTTGCGAGTGAATTGGGAGAGGATCTCGTGATTTCATCTATTTATCTAATATCGAGAGAGTTAGATTCAAGAAACGAATGAATATGATCTTTATTCAATCTATTGATGGTGAAGATTAATTCGGCTTAGGAATAAGTTAAGGATTTCAACGGCTAAGAGGAGCGCAGGATTGGTTGTTGTTCACCCTTGATTCACGCAGGGATGTATTATCAAGGCATGCACAAGTAGCTAGAGTTTCGACTTAGGGGTAAGAAGAAACCATTGAAGAACGCTCTGCCGAACCTTGAAGGTTGCTGCCCAGACGCCCAAGTAGTTGCCCAACTAGTCGCCTAGGCAACCATCGATTAGTTGCCAAGGCAACCCCGTTGTGCAAGTTGCCACGTCAACTGAGTTGTCCGTACGCTCTTTTTCCAAGACGATCCAATCGGCTATCACACCTCAACTCACGATAACCTGGCCTATCTATCTCAATTGATCTCATCTATTCTTTTACTTTATTGCTTTCTAGATTAGTCATTAGTTAAAACTCCTATAATCCTTTATTTGTTTTTTTACTTTTTACAGTGCAAGAGACTAGATTCTTGAAGTGGCACCAATCCCTGTGGAGATGTTATCTTTTATACTATAACTTGCAACGTGTATACTTGCACAATTGCGTAGCACTTATTACGCGCAACAGATACTCTCCTTCGGAGTGTTCCAGGTGCGACACGTGGGTCTTTCTCTTGATGGAGCTCCCCCGATTGTGAGCCATATGCTTCTTTCTCTTAAGCTAGGGTTTTGATGCGGCAGTGGAGGTTCCTACGTCATGAAGGATCTCCTCAATAATCCTCGCCAGCTTAAAAGCAGCGGGGGCAGCAGGGGCGAAGGATAAGACAGGTTCAACAAGTGTTGCAGCAGTCTTGGCATGGACTTCTTCCTCAAATTCTAGCAGAGTATCAGTTCTGGCATGCTCTAATTGAACGAATAAAATATGAACTGCGACATATGATTGTTGCGTCAAAGTGTGAATAGAATGAGGATAGGCTGACATGTCATCTGTAATACCCCAAATTTTTTACTAAGTTGAATAAGGATCATTTAGTACAAAGATAATAGCTTAAAAGCTATCTTAGTGACTAAAATGACAAAAATGAAAAAGTTAGGATTTCTTTGATTATGGGTTATGGAAAATGAATTTTTGAGATTTAAAAGCATCAGATGATAGAGGGCAAGCTAATTATGGTACTTGCAAAGTTTGGTTGAAATATGAGGAAAATTTGAAATGTTAATTGAAGTTTAAAAATTTTGTGACCAAAATGATAAGCAATCAAAACTTGAGTGGTACAAGACTAAATCTGAAAAGTTGAAGGACTAAAGTTGTAAAATCCCAAAAGTTAGGGTTTTTTTATTTCATAAACATATAGAGCACCTTAGGGTGTGGATAGAATGTGGAATAACTGGTTTGATCTGATATTTTGATTATTGGGAAATAGCAGTCAAAGTTTAAGTAGAATTTAGGTATCCGGATCGAACTGGAAATTTATGAAATTTTACTATATGACAGAAGAAGGATATAAAAATCATTCCCAAGTTTTGAAAAAAAAATTTAGTTCGATTCATGATGAATCTTATGATTTTTTTTATTAAGGAATTTATTTAGTAACCGATAAAATTTTCAGTATTTATCGGTAAATCGGATCAAGCTAAAATTTCGAAGATGATTCCATTGACTTTGGAAGAGTTATAACATATTATTTTATGGATATGTGGAGATTTAAATGTTTGAATTAAATTTATTTGAATGAAATTGCCTAGAATGGCAATTTTATAAAATAAGTTGATTGGTAAAGGGTATTTTGGTCTTTTCACCAAAAAGGGACATGGAAGGAATTTTGATATTTCTTTAGTGGATGAATAGTGGTTGGTTGGAATCCAAATATGTTTAGTTATAATTTTACAAAATGGTAAACTAGTAAATATGAATTCAGTTGGAGGACATTTTGGTAAATTGGAATAAAATGAATTAAAATTTCATTTTTATTTATACAAGTGGCATAAATATATGATATATGAAGATTTATCATCCAAAAATTCATTCCAAAACCATGGAGAAAGAGGAGAAAGAAGAGGAAATCTTACAAGCTCGATTTAAGCCTCGAAACTCAGTTTTTAGGTAATCTTCCAAACTACAAAGTTGTTTCAATCTCTATCTATTGATGTATATTATTCATGGATTTCATGCTTGATTGATGAGATTTGATATGAGAAAGAAATTAGGGTTTATGTTCAAATTTGGGTGTTTTATGATTTTATGAATCTATGTTCGATTTTATGTTAAAATCAAGCAAGAATGATGTTGGATTTATGTTTTTGAGTTATGTTTTAAGCCCTAAAAAATTCAGCAACCTTGAAGAAGATTAGGGTTTAAGGATCTAACCTTAAATTAGGGTTTGTGATGATTAAGTAATCTTGCAAGCTTGATTTGTTGTTTAGAATTAGAACCCTAAATTTAAACCCTAAAAGACTAATTCAACAAGGTGTTAAAGTTAGGGGTCCAATTCTGATTTTTAGAATTTGAAATGTACTTATGTTGTTAATGATGTTTGAGGCATGAAAATGAAGTTAGAAAGCTAAAACGGTGATTATTCGAGCTAGTGACCATTTCGACAATTTTTCAAAAGTGGATAATCAATTCGGCAATGGTGTATAAGAAGAGGACAAATTCTAATTTTTTATGTTAAGTGATGATTATGATGTAAAGTTGATGATTGGGGGCCCAATTGCAAAGTTTTAAAGCTAGAATCCTTGAATTGTAAATTAGTGACTATTTTAACAAATTAGAGAACAAAGGGTTGAAATATGACAATTATGTATTTGAAGAGTACTATGTTGGAAAATTTATTTGAGTGATTTAGATGTTGATTTTGAAGTGAAGGATTGAAAAGACAAGAAAAGAAATGGCGAATGACCATTTCAGAAATGGAAATTGTTTGTAAGGGACCAATTCGATCAGTATTTTAAATTAAAGGGAAAGTTGGTAGAATTTTAAAAATGTTAGATTAGTTAGTTAATGAATGAATTCAAGTACTTTTGTGAAGTTAGTGACTAAAGTGTCACTTTAGTAATGTTTGAAGCTTGAAGGGATAAAATCCAAAGTGAACAAGTAGTAATGGAATTGTTCTAATTTGAGCTTGAACAATTGTTTGATGTCCAAAATGGTCACTAAGGACCTTAGGACCAAATCGGCAATCACATGGAAATTGGGAGAAAATTTTAGAAATATTTTATTTTCGAATAATTGTGTTTTGTAAATTAAGTTAGCAATGTTAGATTTGAGTCTAACAAGAGAATGGTAATGTATATATATTCGTTTGGTCTTCTACAATTCCAAGGGAGACTGAGGGAGACACAAGTATTAGAGGAAAAGAAAAGGTTACCGAATAAGCATAGTGAGGCTACTTTTGCAACGCTACAGGTGCGTGCATCTTTACCTATTTTATATATATGATATGAGGAAGACTTGCGATGAGTCAACCTTGATATTAATGAAAAAGTATGTTGATCAAAGTTATGTAAATGGCATATGTGATACATTGATATGGCATAAAGATTTATCTAAGATAAATCAGATTTTAGATATTGGGTATGAACTGCCTAATATCGACTATATGATTTACATTGATGCATAATACAGTAATGGCAAGTACATATGAAAAACTATGATGAAATATGGGATGTGAATTGCTCGTTTACATGAATGATAATGATTGATTGATAATGAAATAAAATGCTCAAGTATTATGATGTGGGAGTTCATGGTATAGTTGGATATCCGTAGAGTCATTAGCAACAACATCATGCAAGTTATGTTTCATATTTTGTGACTACTACGGTGTCACATACACCTTGGGGACCCAAGCCCTTGGTGTTGCACCATGAGGGTCCAAGCCCATAGTGCTAATGGCACTAATGAGGTGCTTTATTGAGGAGCAAAGAGCGTCCTTGAATACGTACTCATATGTCATGTTCAAGTTAGGCACTACGGTGCCACTTACACCTTGGGGACCCAAGCCCTTGGTGTGCACCCTGAGGATCCAAGCCCACATTGCTAATGGCATTGACGAGGTGCTTTTATGAGGAGCAACGAGCGTCCTCGAGTACGACTCATGTTCACGTTATGTTAGACACTATGGTGTCTTATCAAGATGACTCGCTTACCTTGATCTCATATTATATACTTAGGTCTATTTCTAAAGGAAGGTTATATTACAAATGATTACATGATGACTGATAAATACTAAGAACATGAAATTTATACGTAACACCCCTTTCCCGTATCCGTACACCGGGTACGAGTCAGAAATGTTACGACTTCTTTAATCAAAATCGGGGTAGTTTAAAATTTTCAAAAAACTTCTCAATGGTCACCCATCCTAAAATTTCTCTAGCCCAAGCTCGCTTAATTTTATTTAAAACCGACATAAATTATTTATTCGAGTTCCAATCATAAATCAATTATCTTAGTATGCAACTCATCACCAAAGGTTATTCTTAACCTTGAATCTTTCCAGAAACATCAATTATCTTGAAACCATAACAAACTTTAAAGGCCAATCACAACTCAAATAGGTTTAGCAAGTATACATGCCACTATAATAATTAAACCATAATTAGGATGTAATTACTGTGATTACCTGTTGAGCTTTCCAATCTTGATGCAATACTCTTCTCACTCTCATCTTGATTTACCTACGTGCGTACAATCAAACACACGCTAAGTACGAACTTAGTGAGGCAATAAAGGAAGTAATAACAATTATTTACTATATTTATAAAACATGATATATGCCAATGCATCAACTTTCACATTGCATTAGTAATTATTTACTATATGCCAATGTCATAAGATTTTCATGCTTATCCGTTTATCATAATATGCTTTATATGCATAAATGCATCATGATCACTAGATAAGTAAGCCTTCATATTAATCATATATCAACATAATATAAACTGAATATAAATTTCTTACCGATATACTTGCCATATGTTCCGAGAGTTCACATACTCCCTAACTTGTTTACCATTTATTATCCATTTATTTATAGCCCAAACTAAACCTTGAGGGCCCTAGGTACGAGAGTCAAATATGCACCGAAGTGCTAATAGACTTAAGGTCGTCCCTACCATCCGCACATTATAAGGATATGCTAACCATTTGCACGTTTATAAGGCCGTGCTAACTATACACTAAGTGTCCTTTATATACACTATAGTGCTATCCCGGATAGCCGAATATGCAGTGTGCTGCGGGACTCTATGGCATGCCAACTATACCCTGTCCCTCAATGACTTATTTGAGCATGATTTCTATATTTATTCCATCCATGGCAACATATATCAATATAATTGAACATTAGGCAGTTCATACCCGAAATAACATTCATAGTATACCATTATATATAACTAGTGATCCATGCATTTGTGTTCAACCTTCGACATATTTGAAATATGTCAAATATATGATCAATGACATAAATATCATGCCAATATATAAACCACGGAGACTTATCGCAAGTCTTACCAATGATGTATAAAAGATCCATGTATCATGTTATGCATGCACTGCACTCACCTAGGCCATTTATTAGCATGCCTCACTAAATTCTACTCGATCCTTTCCTTTATAGAACCTCGAACCTTCTTTGATTCGGACTCGACTTCATTAATCACATGAATAAGATAAAATATTTTTTAGATTCAAATTTAACAATACCTTAAACATGTTGTTTAATATAATCATTCAAGTATAAAATTTCTGAATATTCTTCCTTTCTTCCTTGTACTGTTCAAAAACTTATTATGGTCCTTAGTGACCAATTTGAACTTCCAATAATTCTTTCGAGCTTGCTAACTAACATTTAAATAAAAAATGTTTCAAATTCCATTTTCTGACAGCTTGCGCTACCTTCAAAGATTTACTTATACCGGGCAGAATACATACTGGATCTTAATTTCTTTTCTACTGGAGAAACTAGATTCGATAATGGTTCTAATGGTATAATCCATATAAATTAATAAAATTTACAAAAATTATGAAAATTCTTCAAACTCCCGTCACAGAGTTGTCCTGACCGAAACTGTTCTGTAAATTTTCTGACCTTCATTCGATTAAAAATGCATATCTTTTAACTCGAAACTCGAAATCAGTTTCCGTTTGCTGGAAACGAAAGTAGACGAACAATTATGTACAACAGTATAAAATTCATCATCTAAACATTTTTGTAGAATTTATGGTGAATTTTCGAAGTCACTACCAAAATTCAATCTTCTACATAGCTTTCCATAATAAACTTCTAATTTATACTAACTTCTTCTTATTTTTTACTTGTCAATTTAGTCCCATCACTTACTTCAAACCACCGATTCATCATCTTCTTCATCAAATAATTATTCAAAAATAATTCCCTCAAATTTTCTTTCTTTGGCAAAATAGTCACTAAAATGCAAAGGTAAGGATTCAACATCGGTTTGGTATTCTAACATCAATTTCACATCTCCAACATCATTAATTACATAAATACACTCAAATTTCATAAAATTCAGATTTTGTCCCTTAACTTTGAAGCTTGCCGAATTGGTCCCTATATATTTAACTTAGGGTTTTCCTTCCAAACAATAAATCAAGCTTACTAGATCATTAATCAAACATCACAAACCTTAAGTTAGACTTAAATCCATAAACACTAATCTTCTCATTACAAACCAAAATGTGTAGGGTTTAAATCCTAACTCAATAACATGATTTTAACATCATATAAGCTTGATTCCAACTTAAATTCAACCATGGAATCATAAATTTTCAAAACCCCCAATTTTGTTCATAAACCCCAATTTCCTTCTCATGTAAAATTTTCATCAATCAAGCATGTATTCCATGAATTAATAATATCAAAAGATAAAGCTTGAAGAGTAGAACAACTTGCAGTTCAAAAGATTACCTGGAAATCGAGTTTCGGGGCTTGAATCGAACTTGGAAAATTTTCTTCCTTTCCCCCCTAAATTTCGAAAGTTGAAATATGAAGAAGGCTTCATCTTTTTGTCCTTTCAATTTTGAATTGCTCCAATTATGCCACTTGTATTATATAAATGAATTTTAAATTCATTCAAATAAGAAAATTACAAAAGAGCCCCCTTTTATCCAACGGTTGAGATTGATCTTATCATCAGTCAAGAGCCAACATTTAATCTTTAATTTTCTTCTTTCAAAAATGGCCTTTGTAACTTCAAATATTTTAAAATTGCGATCCCTGGCAAATGACTAATTTGCCCTCCAACTAGTCTTTATTTACTAGTTTGTTTCAAAATCGCCATTCCATTATAATCTAACTAAATTAGTTCCTTATCAACCAAAAAATATTCCATAAATATCATTTTATGATTTTCCATGGCTTATGGAACAACCTCTGAAATTTTAATTCAATCTGATTTCCCAATATTCACAAAATACTTCTACTACGATTTTACCTTTACCAAGCTATCATATTTATTCTAAAAATTCTATATTTGTATAACGTTCCTCATATCATCATCCTTCATCCAATGATCTAGATTTAATCTTGAGTTAATAGTTTACTAACTTTTCCCTTGTGATTTTCCAAAATTACAATCTTGCCATTTTTCATCCAACGACTCATATTTAGCATGGAAAATCAACTTAAATCTAAGGGTTCATATTCTTCCAACACAACGAAAATATATTAGAATGTAAAATGAAATAATCAACCTTGGATTATCATCCTTCAAAATATCTTGAATATTCGATTCCATCCGATTATCCAAATATTTTTCTAAACTTTATCGCTTTATAGCCACTAAGCCCAACTTCGTACGAAAAATCTGGGTAACACGGAAATGAAACTCTTGCGGGTAAATTATTCATTTACGGGATCAAAATACATAAATTTTGAAAAATACACTTTGGTCCCTAAAGTTTTCCAAAGTTTACACTTTAACCACAAAATTCATTTTGGTCAGTAACCAAAAATTGGGATATTACAATTATCCCCCTTAAAAAAATTCGTCCTCGAATTTTCAACACATACCTGGTTTAAAAACAATGAGGAAACTGTTTTCTCAAATCTTTTTCTCTTTCCCAGATCACTTTTTGACTCCATAATTTCACCAAAGAACTTTAACATGCGAGATCATCTTACTTCTTAGTCCTTTGACTTCATATGCCAAAATCCTTACTAAGTCTTCCTCATAAATCAAATCCGGTTGAATCTCTATTCCCTCCGAGGTAATGATATGTAAAGGATCTGATCGATACTTTTTGAGCATCGATACATGGAATACTTTGTGAATCATGTTCATTTCCGAAGGTAAGGCTAACTAATAAACCACCGGATCAACTCTTTTCACAATCTTATAAGGCCCAATAAATCTCGAACTCAACTTCCCTTTTTGTCTAAACCATAACATCTTCTCCTAAGGTGAAACTTTTACGGAATACTTTATCCTTAACTTCATATCAATATATTTTCTTTCAAGATCAGTAGATAATATCCATTATTCTAAAGCAATTCTAGATTGCTTCAAACCATTCTTACTTTATTCTCCATATCCTAAACTAAATCAAATCAGATTCAATCACCTCTTAGTTCTCTTTTAATCATCATCTGGAATATAAATTACCTCTTGATAACATGAACATCCTTTAGACTTAACACCGAAATCTTAAATTTTCCCTTTTCACCTTACTGAATTCCTTCCAAACATATCTTATCTTTCATCTGTAAATCTTTGATCCGATTTGTCAAAGTAGATTTGAGCTGAAGCTATGTAATCAATATACTATTTTCTTCCAAAGGTAATTGGGCATTTAATGCTTATAAGCCAAAGAATGACTTTTGGCTAAATACATCAACTACTATATTGGCCTTATTATATCAATACATATCCCAACCTATTATGGGACGTATTATTGAATAAGGTAGAATCCTTACGAGATTCATACTGCACTAATACTAGTGCTACTATCAAATTTTCTTTTACTGCTAATAATATAATCGTAATTTAATCTTAGAGGAATATTACTGATTCTTTGACTAACCTCATTCCGAAGGTAATTGGGCATTTAATGCTTATAAGCCAAATAATGACTTTTGGCTAAGTACATCAACTACTATATTGGCCTTATTACATCAATACAAATCCCGACATGTTATGGGACGTATTACTGAATAAGGTAGAATCCTTACTAGATTCATACTGCACTAATACTAGTGCTACTATCAAATCTTCTTTTACTGGTAATAATATAATCGTAACTTAATCTTAGAGGAATATTACTGCTTCTTTGACTAACCTCACTGAAGCTTCCCAGCATGATATATCGAGTCGTATAAAACCTCAATCTAATGACCCTTGCAACTAGGTCTTTAGCTTTCTCAATCTAGTAAGAGTCATTTTGTAGAGTATAATCAATGTTGGTCCAATATTTGATTAAATCCAATCCTAAACTTAGCCTCTCGATTAAACATCAAGCCTAACGGCCCCTCTTGGGTAACCCAATTAAATTTCACAAACAATAGGAATACTCTCCCAACTTACCCTTGATGCTCGGTATCCATAGAATAAGTTAAATAGTTTTCACATTTGTAAAAAATCCAAATAAAAACTATGCATGCTCATACATGCCAATTATCGCAACACTCGGATGATTGGTTTTGTGGTTTTCTTAAATCTACAACATTAAATATAATTGTTAGAGAGTTCTTAATTTTCCCTGCCTCGATCTCTTAGCAGAACTATGTAATATATTCAGCTTGATATCTTTGACGGGAATCCTCGCCACTTTTTAGAAGTGGTGAAATGAATAATGGTTTACTGTTCCTCTTTACGAGCTGTGACCTCTGTTTAGATATTTTCTCATTCTGAACCCCTTTGCATTGCATTTGGCATAATTTACTACTTCATGAAATTTTAAAATACATAGGGTAGCCAGTACTTCTTTGTACCTGACCTCTAGCCCTCTATGAGCTCTCATAACAGGCTCTTTTTTTCTGTCTGTAGGAAGCAGTTTAGAAGCAAAGCAGCTTAGTTTATTAAACTTGTACTCATATCCGTAATAATCCAATTGCCGAAATTAAGATGCAAAAACCCATTGCATCTCTAAGATAAACTATGTTACAGAACCCTTAAAGAAAGAACTTCTAGCTAAAAGACTTTTGAGTATGTACCGTAACATTACTTTATCAAATACGGGTCTAATCCTTTTAGATGAAATACTACTTTATTTTTAGTCGCCTCTGATCATCAATACAGAGTTCCTTCAACCTAACCTTTATATCCTTAAACAATAGATTAACAATCATAGGATCTCCATCAATGTCTCTCTGAAAATCTAGTGTGTCAGAACTCTAAATTCTTTTGCAATCGGTGCCTAAGCAGGCTGATCATGATCGTATCTAATATCTGGAAGAAAAGCTATTAATCTAGAACATGCATATAATGTTACTCTGGTGCCTCTGCACCATGCTAAGCTGAGGGTAGAATATTATCATAATCTTATCATGCCCGTGAATCTCTTATTGATCCACTCGCCTAAACACCTAACACGATTTTTTTACCCTCACACATTGGGATTTAACATTATTACATAATGAAGTAAGCAATTGCATCCACTCCAACAAGTAAAATTATCAATAATTCTGACATCCCAGTGGCATGTATACACTTTTGACCTTTACCATACTTCGTTTAACTCTAGAATCAGCTAAACCTGTAGCTTTAATACCAATAAATGTAACACCCCTTTCCCGTATCCGTACACCGGATACGAGTCGGAAATGTTACGACTTCTTTAATCAAAATTGGGGTAATTTAAAATTTTCAGAAAACTTCTCAATGGTCACCCATCATAAATTTCTCTAGCCCAAGCACGCTTAATTTTATTTAAAACGACATAAATTATTTATTCGAGTTCCCATCATAAATCAATTATCTTAGTATGCAACTCATCACCAAAGGTTATTCTTAACCTTGAATCTTTCGAGAAACGCTAATTATCTTGAAACCATAACGAACTTTAAAGGCCAATCATAACTCAAATAGGTTTAGCAAATATACATGCCACTATAATAATTAAACCTTAATTAGGATGTCATTACTGTGATTACCTGTTAAGCTTTCCAATTTTGATGCAATACTCTTCTCACTCTCATGTTGATTTACCTACGTGTGTACAATCAAACACACGCTAAGTACGAACTTAGTGAGGCAATAAAGAAAGTAATAACAATTATTTAAACTTTATTCAGTTTCATGGCTACATTTATAAAGCATGATATATGCCAATGCATCAACTTTCACATTGCATTAGTAATTATTTACTATACGTCATCGTCATAAGATTTTCATGCTTGTCCGTTTATCATAATATGTCTTATATGCATAAATGTATCATGATCACTTGATAAGTATACCTTTATATTAATCATATATCAACATAATATAAACCGAATATAAATTTCTTACCGAGATACTTGCCATATGTTCCGAGAGTTCACATACTCCCTAACCTGTTTACCATTTATTTATAGCCCAATCTAAACCTTGAGGACCCTGGGTACACGAGTCAAATATTCACCGAAGTGCTAATAGACATAAGGTCGTCCCCACCATCCGCACATTTATAAGGCTATGCTAACCATCCACACGTTTATAAGGTCGGGCTAACCATACACTAAGTGTCCTTTATATACACTATAGTGCTATCCTGGATACCCGAATATGTAGCGTGCTGCTGGACTCTATGGCATACCAACTATACCCTGCCCCTCCATGACTTATTTGGGCATAATTTCCGTATTTATTCCATCCCTGGCAACATATTTAAATATAATTGAACATTAGGCAGTTCATACCCGAAATAACATTCATAGTATACCATTATATATAACTAGTGATCCATGCATTTGTGTTCAACCTTTGACATATTTGAAATATGTCAAATATATGATCAATGACATAAATATCATGCCAATATATAAATAAGGTAGACTTATCTCAAGTCTTACCAATGATGTATAAAGCATCAATGTATCATGTTATATATGCACTGCACTCACCTGGGCTATTTATTAGCATGTCTCACTAAATTCTACTCGATCCTTTCCTTTATAGAACCTCGAACCTTCTTTGATTCGGACTTGACTTCCTTAATCACATGAATAAGATAAAAGATTTGTTAGATTCAAATCTAACAATATCTTAAACATGTTTAATATAATCATTCGAGTATAAAATTTCTGAATATTTTTCCTTTCTTCCTTGTACTGTTCAAAAACTTATTATGGTCCTTAGTGACCAATTTGAACTTCCAATAATTCTTCCGAGCTTGCTAACTAACATTTAAATACAAATTGTTTCAAATTCCATTTTCTGACAGCTTGCGCTCCCTTCAAAGATTTACTTATACCAGGCAGAATATATACTGGATCTTAATTTACTTTCTACTGGAGAAACTAGATTCGATAACAGTTCTAACGGTATAAGCCACATAAATTAATAAAATCTACAAAAACTATGAAAATTCTTCAAACGCCAGTCATAGAGTTGTCCTGACCGAAACTGTTTTGTAAATTTTCTGACCTTCATTCGATTAAAAATTCATATCTTTTAACTCGGAACTCGAAATCAGTTTTCGTTTGTTGGAATCGAAACTAGACGAACAAATCTTTACAGCGGTATAAAATTCATCATCTAACCATTTTTGTAGAATTTATGGTGAATTTTCGAAGTCACTGACAAAATTCAATCTTCTACATAGCTTTCCATAATAAACTTCTAATTTATGCTAACTTCTTATTTTCTACTTGTCAATTTAGTCACATCACTTAATTCAAACCACCAATTCATCATCTTCTTCATCAGATAATTACTCAAAAATAATTCCCTCAAAATTTCTTTCTTCGGCAAGGATTCAACATCGGTTTAGCATTCTAACATCAATTTCACATCTCCAACATCATTAATTACATAAATACACTCCAATTTCATAAAATTCAGATTCGGTCCCTTAACTTTGAAGCTTGCCGAATTGGTCCCTATATATTTAACTTAGGGTTTTCCTTCCAAACAACAAATCAAGCTTACTAGATCGTTAATCAAACACTGCAAACCCTAAGTTAGACTTAAATCCATAAACCCTAATCTTCTCCATACAAACCAATATATGTAGGGTTTAAATCCTAACTCAATAACATGATTTTAACATCATATAAGCTTGATTCCAACTTAAATTCAACCATGGAATCATAAAATTTCAAAAGCCCCAATTTTGTTCATAAACCCCAATTTCCTTCTCATGTAAAATTTTCATCAATCAAGCATGTATTCCATGAATTAATAATACAAAAGATAGAGCTAGAGGAGTAGAACAACTTTGCAGTTCGAAAGATTACCTGAAAATCGAGTTTCGAGGCTTGAATCAAACTTGGAAAATTTTCTTCCTTCCCCCCCCAAATTTCGAAAGTTGAAAGTTGAAGAAGGCTTCATCTTTTTGTCCTTTCAATTTTGAATTGCTCCAATTATGCCACTTGTATTATATAAATGAATTTTAAATTCATTCAAATAGGAAAATTTCAAAAGTGCCCTTTTATCCAACGGTTGAGATTGATTTTATCATCAATCAAGAGCCAACATTTAATATTTAATTTTCTTCTTCCAAAATGGCCTTTGTAATTTCAAATATTTCAAAATTGCGATCCCTACCAAATGACCAATTTGCCCTACAACTAGTCTTTATTTACTAGTTTGTTTCAAAATCACCATTCCATTATAATCTAACTAAATTAGTTCATTCTCAACCGGACACTATTCCATAAATATCATTTTATGATTTTCCATGGCTTATGGAACAACCTCTGAAATTTCAATTCAATCCGATTTCCCAATATTCACAAAATACTTCAACTACGATTTTACCTTTACCGAGCTATCAGATTTATTCTAAAAATTCTATATTTCCATAATTTTCCTCATATCATCATCCTTCATCCAATTATCTAGATTAAATCTTGTGTTAATAGTTTACTAACTTTGCCCTTGTGATTTTCCAAAATTACGATCTTGCCATTTTTCATCCAACGGCTCATATTTAGCATGGAAAATCAACTTAAATCCAAGGGTTCATATTCTCCCAACACAAATAAAATATCTTAGACACGTAAAATGACATAATCAACATTGGCTTATCATCCTTCAAAATATCCTGGATATTCGATTAGATCCGATTATCTGAATATTTTTCTGAACTTTATCGCTTTATAGCCATTAATACCAACTCCGTACGAAATATCCAGGTAACACGAAAATGTCACTCTTGGGGGTAAACTATTCATCTATGGGATCAAAATACATAAATTTTGAAAAATACACTTTGGTCCCTGAACTTTTCCAAAGTTTACACTTTAACCACAAAACTTTCAAAATTTTCATTTTGGTCACTAACTAAAAATTGGGATATTACAATTCTGCCCCTTAAAAAATCATCCTCTAATTTTCATCATATACCTGGTTCAAAAACAATGAGGAAACTGTTTCCTCAAATCTTTTTCTCTTTCCTAAATCGCTTTTTGACTCCATAATTTCACCAAAGAACTTTAACAAGCAAGATCATCTTACTTCTTAGTCCTTTGACTTCATGTGCCAAAATCTTTATCGATTCTTCCTCATAAATCAAATCCGGTTGAATCTCTATTCCCTCCGAGGTAATGATATGTAAAGGATCTGATCGATACTTCTTGAGCATCGATGCATGGAATACATTGTGTATCTTGTTCATTTCCGAAGGTAAGGCTAACTAATAAACCACCAGATCAACTCTTTTCACAATCTTATAAGGCCCATTAAATCTCGAACTCAACTTCCCTTTTTGTCTAAACCATAACACCTTCTTCTAAGGTGAAACTTCTACGGAATACTTTATCCTTAACTTCATATAAATATCTTTTCTTTCAAGATCAGTAGATAATATCCATAATTCTAAAACAAATCTAGATTGCTTTGAACCATTCTTACTTTATTCTCCATATCCTAAACTGAATCACATCAGATTTAATCACCTCTTAGTTCTTTTTTCATCATCATCTAGAATATAAATTACCTCTTGATAACATGAACATCCTTTAGACTTAACACCGAAATCTTAAATTTTTCGTTTTCACCTTACTAAATTCCTTCCAAACATATCTTTTCTTTCATCTGTAAATCTTTGATCTGATTTGTCAAAGTAGATTTGAGCTGAAGCTATGTAATCAATATACTATTTTCCTCCAAAGGTAATTGGCATTTAATTCTTATAAGCCAAAGAATGACTTTTGGCTAAGTACATCAACTACTATATTAGCCTTATTACATCAATACATATCCCAACCTATTTTGGGACATATTATTGAATAAGGTAGAATCCTTAGTAGATTCTTACTGCACTAATACTAGTGCTACTATCAAATCTTCTTTTACTGCTAATAATATAATCGTAATTTAATCTTAGAGGAATATTACTGCTTCTTTGACTAACCTCATTCCGAAGGTAATTGGGCATTTAATGCTTATAAGCCAAAGAATGACTTTTGGCTAAGTACATCAACTACTATATTGGCCTTAATACATCAATACATATCCTAACCTGTTATGGGACGTATTATTGAATAAGGTAGAATCTTTACTAGATCCATACTGCAGTAATACTAGTGCTACTATCAAATATTCTTTTAATGGTAATAATATAAACGTAATTTAATCTTAGAGGAATATTACTTCTTCTTTGACTAACCTCATTGGAGCTTCCCAGCATGATATACCGAGTCGTATAAAACCTCAATCTAATGACCCTTACAACTAGGTCTTTAGCTTTCTCAATCTAGTAAGAGTCATTTTGTAGAGTATAACAATGTAGATCCAATATTGGATTAAATCCAATCCTAAATTAGCCTCTCGATTAAACATCAAGCCTAATGGCCCCTCTTGGGTAACCCAGTTAAATTTCACAAACAATAGGAATACTCTCCCAACTTACCCTTGATGCTCGGTATCCATAGAATAAGTTAAATAGTTTTCACATTGGTAACAAAATCCAATAAAAACTCTGTATGCTCATGCATGCCAATTATCACAACACTCAGATGATTGGTTTTATGGTTTTCTTAAATCTACAACATTAATTATAAATGTCAGAGAGTTCTTAATTTTTCCTGTCCCGATCTCTTAGCAGAAAATTTGTAGTAAATTCAACTTGATATCTTTGACGGGAATCCTCACCACTTTTTAGAAGTGGCAAAATGAATAATGATTTATTGTTCCTCTTTACGAGCTGTGACCTCTGTTTAGATATTTTCTCATTCTGAACCCCTTTGCATTGCATTTGGCATAATTTACTACTTCATGAAATTTTAAAATACATAGGGTAGTCAGTACTTCTTTGTACCTGACCTCTAGCCCTCTATGAGCTCTCATAACAGGTTCTTTTTTTTCCTGTCTGTAGGAAACAGTTTAGAAGAAAAACAGCACAGTTTATTAAACTTGCACTCATATCAGTAATTATCCAATTGCCCAAATTAAGATGCAAAAACTCCGTTGCATCTCTAAGATAAACTATGTTACGAAACCCTTAAAGAAAGAACTTCTAGCTAACAGACTTTTGAGTATGTACCGTAACATTACTTTATCAAATAGAGGTCTAATCCTTTCAGATTAAATACTACTTTATTTCTAGTCTCCTCTGATCATCAATGCAGAGTTCCTTCAACCTAACCTTTATATCCTTAAACCATATATTAACAATCATAGGATCTCCATCAATGTCTCTCTGAAAATCTAGTGTGTCAGAACTCTCAATTCTTTTGCAATTGGTGCCTAAGCAGGCTGATCATGATCGCATCTAATGTCTGGAAGAAAAGCTCTTAATCTAGAACATGCATATCATGTTACTCTGGTGCCTCTGCACCATGCTAAGTTGAGGGTAGAACATTATCATAATCTTATCATGCTCGTGAATCTCTTATTGATCCACTCGCCTAAACACCTAACAAGATTTTTTACCCTCACACATTGGGATTTAACATTATTATCATAATGAAGTAAGCAATTGCATCCACTCCAACAAGTAAAATTATCAGTAATTTTGACATCCTAGTGTCATGTATACACTTTTGACCTTTACCATACTTCGTTTAACTCTAGAATTGGCTAAACTTGTAGTTTTGATACCAATAAATGTAACACCCCTTTCCCATCTCCGTACACCGGGTACGAGTCATAAATGTTACGACTTCTTTAATCAAAATTTGGGTAATTTAAAATTTTCAGAAAACTTCTCAATGGTCACCCATCCTAAAATTTCTCTAGCCCAAGCACGCTTAATTTTATTTAAAACGACATAAATTATTTGTTCGAGTTCCCATCATAAATCAATTATCTTAGTATGCAACTCATCACCAAAGGTTATTCTTAACCTTGAATATTTCCATCAACACCAATTATCTTGAAACTATAGTGAACTTTAAAGGCCAATCACAACTCAAATAGATTTAGCAAATATACATGCCACTATAATAATTAAACCTTAATTAGGATGTCATTACTGTGATTACCTGTTGAGCTTTCCAATTTTGATGCAATACTCTTCTCACTCTCATCTTGATTTACCTACGTGTGTACAATCAAACAAACGCTAAGTACAAACTTAGTGAGGCAATAAAGGAAGTAATAACAATTATTTAAACTTTATTCAATTTCATGGCTACATTTATAACGCATGATAAATGCCAATGCATCAACTTTCACATTGCATTAGTAATTATTTACTATATGCCAATGTCATAAGATTTTCATGCTTGTCCGTTTATCATAATATGCCTTATATGCATAAATACATCATAATAACTAGATAAGTATACCTTCATATTAATCATATATCAACATAATATAAACCAGATATAAATTTCTTACCGATATACTTGCCATATGTTCCGAGAGTTCACATACTCCCTAACCTGTTTACCATTTATATCCATTTATTTATAGCCCAAACTAAACCTTGAGGACCCTGGGTACGAGAGTCAAATATGCACCGAAGTGCTAATAGACTTAAGGTTGTCCCCACCATCCGCACATTTATAAGGCTATGCTAACCATCTGCACGTTTATAAGGCTGTGCTAACCATACACTAAGTGTCCTTTATATACACTATAGTGCTATCCCGGATAGCCGAATATGCAGCGTGCTGCGGGACTCTATGGCATGCCAACTATACCTTGTCCCTCAATGACTTATTTGAGCATAATTTCTATATTTATTCCATCCATGGCAACATATATCAATATAATTGAACATTAGGCAGTTCATACCCGAAATAACATTCATAGTATACCATTATATATAACTAGTGATTCATGCATTTGTGTTCAACCTTTGACATATTTGAAATATGTCAAATATATGATCAATGACATAAATATCATGCCAATATATAAACCAGGTAGACTTATCGCAAGTCTTACCAATGATGTATAAAACATCCATGTATCATGTTATGTATGCATTGCACTGACCTAGGCCATTTATTAGCATGCCTCACTAAATTCTACTCGATCCTTTCCTTTGTAGAACCTCGAACCTTCTTTGATTCAGACTTGACTTCATTAATCACATGAATAAGATAAAATATTTGTTAGATTCAAATCTAACAATACCTTAAACATGTTGTTTAATATAATCATTCGAGTATAAAATTTACGAATATTTTTCCATTCTTCCTTGTACTATTCAAAAACTTATTATGGCCTTAGTGACCAATTTGAACTTCCAATAATTCTTCTGAGCTTGCTAGCTAACATTTAAATACAAAATGTTTCAAATTCCAATTTCTGACAGCTTGCGCTACCTTCAAAGATTTACTTATACCGGGCAGAATACATACTGGATCTTAATTTCCTTTCTACTGGAGAAACTATATTTGATAACGGTTCTAATGGTATAAGCCACATAAATTAATATAATCTAAAAAAATTATGAAAATTCTTCAAACTCACGTCACAGAGTTGTCCCGACCGAAAATGCTCTATAAATTTTTTGACCTTCATTCGATTAAAAATTCATAAATTTTAACTGAGAACTTGAAATCAGTTTCTGTTTGTTGGAAAAGAAACTAGACGAACAAATCTTTACAACGGTATAAAGTTCATCATCTAACCATTTTTGTAGAATTTATGGTGAATTTGCGAAGCCACAGCCAAAATTCAATCTTCTACATAGCTTTCCACAATAAACTTCTTCTTATTTTTCTACGTGTCAACTTAGTCCCATCATTTACTTCAAACCACCAATTCAGCATCTTCTTCATGAAATAATTATTCAAAAATAATTCCCTCAAATTTTCTTTGCTTGCCAAAATAGTCACTAAAATGCAAAGGTAAGGATTCAACATCAGTTTAGCATTCTAACATCAATTTCACATCTCCAACATCATTAATTACATAAATACACTCCAATTTCATAAAATTCAGATTCGGTCCCTTAACTTTGAAGCTTGCCGAATTGGTCCCTATATATTAAACTTAGGGTTTTACTTCCAAACAACAAATCAAACTTACTAGATCATTAATCAAACATCACAAACCCTAAGTTAAACTTAAATCCATAAACCCTAATCTTCTCCATTCAAACCAAAATATGTAGGGTTTAATCCTAACTCAATAACATGATTTTAACATCATATAAGCTTGATTCCAACTTAAATTCAACCATGGAATCATAAAATTTCAAAAGCCCCAATTTTGTTCATAAACCCTAATTTCCTTCTCATGTAAAAGTTTCATCAATCAAGCATGTATTCAATGAATTAATAATATCAAAAGATAGAGCTTGAAGAGTAGAACAACTTTGCAGTTCGAAAGATTACCTAAAAATCAAGTTTCGGGGCTTGAATCGAACTTGGAAAATTTTCTTCCTTTTTCCCCCAAATTTTGAAAGTTGAAAGATGAAGAAGGCTTCATCTTTTTGGCCTTTCAATTTTGAATTGCTCCGATTATGCCACTTGAATTATATAAATGAATTTTAAATTCATTCAAATAGGAAAATTATAAAAGTGCCCTTTTATCCAACGGTTGAGATTGATTTTATCATCAATCAAGAGCCAAGATTTAATCTTTAATTTTCTTCTTCCAAAAATGGCCTTTGTAACTTCAAATATTTCAAAATTGCCATCCCTGCCAAATGACCAATTTGCCCTCTGACTAGTCTTTATTTACTAGTTTGTTTCAAAATTGCCATTCCATTATAATCTAACTAATTAGTTCCTTCTCAACCGGACACTATTCCATAAATATCATTTTATGATTTTCATGGCTTATGGAACAACCTCTAAAATTTCAATTCAATCTGATTTCCCAATATTCACAAAATACTTCTAGTACGATTTACCTTTACCGAGCTATCATATTTATTCCAAAAATTCTATATTTCCATAATGTTCCTCATATCATCATCCTTCATCCAATGATCTAGATTTAATCTTGAGTTAATAGTTTACTAACTTTGACCTTGTGATTTTCCAAAATTATGATCTTGCCATTTTTAATCCAACGGCTCATATTTAGCATGGAAAATCAACTTAAATCCAAGGGTTCATATTCTTCCAACACAAAGAAAATATCTTAGACATGTAAAATGACATAATCTACCCTGGCTTATTATCCTTCAAAATATCCTGGATATTCGATGCAATTCGATTATCTGAATATTTTTTTGAACTTTATCGCTTTATAGCCATTAATACCAACTCCGTACAAAAAATTCGGGTAACACGGAAATGTCACTCTTGGGGGGTAAACTATTCATTTACGGGATCAAAATACATAACTTTTGAAAATTACACTTTGGTCCCTAAACTTTTCCAAAGTTTACACTTTAACCATAAAACTTTCAAAAATTTCATTTTGGCCACTAAACAAAAATTGGGATATTACATTATACTTGTTTTATGATATGATATAAGTTGTACCGGAATCACTTACCATTTTGCAGGAAATGTATTGCACTGTTATATGGCAGAGGAATGACTTAATAAATCTATTTTATATGATTCTATATATTGAAACACTTTACTTTAAATTATAGTTGCTCACTACGTGAATACTTAGCGTGTGCTGTTTCACACGTAGGTTATGGGAAACTTGCTGAAGAGGAGTCAAGCATGTTAATCAAGCTACAATATGCCAAACCTTAGTAAGACATTTTAATTTATGATATTCTCTAGTGGGCATGTATCAATTTATTCGTTGATTGTTTTAAAGGTAATATTTTTAATTATCGTATATCACGTAACTATTCGAAATTCAAGAAAGGGCCTAGGTAGTATACCTAGTTTTCACCCTGAGTTACATACTTATTTTAATAACTGATTAATATGTTTATTAAACCAGTTCAGGGTCAAAACTAGTAATATGTGAATAGGCTATGAATACTTCAAAAGTTAAGAAATGGTTATTTTGTAAAATAGTTTTATGTTAAATGTTTTTAAAAAATAAAAAAATAAAAAAATAAAAAAATTTCAAGTCAGGAAATTAGTTAAATAATTTAGTAACATCTTCAATGTGTATTTAATCATCAAATATACGTTGAGGGTGTTACATCATCAATGGTAAGCAGTTCAGATGGAAACTCAGGAAATGGTGGCAGAGTATGCGTGGACATGCCTTCAAGAGGGTCTTGAGGGCAAGGTCCCAAGCATTAGTATATTTCCAAAGAGATGTACTATTCTCCTCTGCTTTCTCTAGTTTTTATAAAATGAGTTCCTGGCACTGGTAAATCTGGGAAAGTAATGCCAAAGCGTCAATTGGCATTGGTGAGGCAAGCTCTATTTTTGGTGGCTTGGCAATAGATACAGGCTCAATGACTTTGCCTTTCTCATTGGTTTGTTCTTGAATTCAAAATCATTCTCATAACAGAACGTGCGAGCTGTAAAATTCTCCTCATTTTTTTATTTCTTTATTGAAAAAAATTTGGAAAGGTGCGGAAGAAAATGCCACAAGAAAAAAAATCAGGAAAAAACTTGATCAAAGAGCAAAGGTTGAAAGAAATATGGTTTCTTGGTTTGTTTGCCGTGTGAGAAAGTAAAAAGAGAAAGAGTTTTTAGCTAAGTGAAAATCAGGGGGTTATTAATTGGAAGAGGGAAACAATTGGGAATGTTTAAAGATGAGGTTTAGTGGGGATAATGATGAGTTTGGCAGGTATGCGTGTTTGGGGAAGTGGGATGATGATGGGTTTAATGGATAAGGATGAGGTGACGACGCGGAAAAGGATAAGGGTAAAAGGGATAGAATAAAATTTTGAAGTTTAAAAATTTACCCTATGCTAGCCATACTTTGGCACACTGCCCTGGAAATATAATTTGTACTAACATTCATAGAAAAAAATCTTTCAAAGTAGAAAAATAAAATAAAATAAAAATAATAAATGATAAATATACTGAATTAAAAGAAAAACAACTAACCTACTATGTACAATAATCAAATGATGGCGACATAACTCATTGATTTTCTACCAAGAGAATAATCTTCTTGGCATTCTCTTGATTTCCTTCCAAACAATGCTTCAACATCTGGCATCTTACCTTAAACGTTGTCCCTATTTTCAAATCCTTGATATCGACCGGTTCATGAGCATAAGGCTTGACAACTTCAAATGGTCTCGTCTATCTGGACTTAAGTTTTCCTGGAAATAGCTTTAGCCTTGAATTAAACAACAACACTCTATGCCTCTAACACCCTAATTTTCCCCTAGTTAGAAAAACCCTAAAATTTAAATCCTTAATTCAAAACATTAGGAAATTAGGAATTGAATTCATAAAACCCTAATTGAGTTTGAGGGTTAAATTAAGAAAATTCATAATTATAAGGCTTAATTTAAAAATTTGGGGATCAATTTGTAAATCAGGAAAACGTAAGTGCTCATTTGCAAACCCTCATTCAATTTAGTGGCTCATCTTGTGATTTACCCATTAGGTAGGATATTTAATCACCCTTTTCGGTTGATGAGAAACTCTTGATATGCCATTCCATTTGCAGCAGCAGCTCAGCCTCACCATATCTCTCTCAATAGCCAACTACACCATTAGTTCTGATCAAGCTCCGACGAGGGCATTACCATCGTTCGTTCAGAACGCCACCACCCCCATTCAAATCTTTTTTGATGTCCCACCAAAACCCGTATAACCATCACCCATCATCGTCAATCTTTTGCTTAGAAATGAAACAAACCATTTGGTTTTCACATTGTGACTCCTTGCTCTATCGTGCTCCGATATCTATTTTTCTTGGATTCGTTGTTGGGTAAGCTTCATCTCTCTTTTCAGTTCATGTTTTGTATCGTTGAGTGATGTTTTTTAATCGGATATTGGTTGTTGTTGTCATTGTATGTCATTTTCATTTTATGTGTATTGTCGTTGCCTCTACGTGTACACCGCTACCGTATTTTTTGTTTGTGCTGCTGGTGAGCCATTGTCATCCTTGTTGATCTGGCTGCCACTGTTTAGGGGTGTTCAAACCCTAGAGCTGAATGTAATAGTATGTTTAGGGTTAGGCTTGATGTGCGTGTGTGATCTTGTGAGCCTAAATGTAAAAGCAAATCAGTTGGGCCAGTAAACTTGGTCCATTACGTTACCCAAACCCATAAGCCTGAACAGAGTGTGAGACCTTGACCCAAATTGGTTATAATATAATCAAACCAGACCTTGTGACCTGGACCAGTTGTGAACTAAACCGACAATCTGAACTGAACTAGTGAATTGACTAGAACAGTTAACCAACCCGGATCATTGACCTAAATCGGTTTACCTTGGACTCGTTGACCTGAGTTAACCCGTTGACCAGTTTGAACGAGTTGACCTTGACTTGTCAAGTCAATGTTGACCTTGAACAGTTGAATTTGACCAACATGGTTGACTTTTGACCTTTAACTTTGACTAAAGTTGACTTTTTTGGATATCCTTCACCCTGACCCTTTTCGACGCTTTGGGTATGTATCTGCTGCTGACTATTTTGTCAAATTCGAATCCAAAAGCTCTATTCTACTATTTACAATTTATTCTACTTAGTAATTTTAGTGAATTGAATATTGGTTTGACTCGAGTTATTCTCATGTTCAGGTATCGACTTTGAGTCCGTTAAGTTACATCCTCATATTAAGTCTGACCGTGAACGTTCTTTGAGATCTTCACGTGAGTACGCTTTTAGATTAGTTATTGTGTTTTTAGTTGGTGGCTCAGTAATTGTGTCAGATGCTAATAAAGAGTTTTACCTCATAGGGTCTGATTTAGTTAGACCAAGTGATAGGTTTGAACATGAGAGGCGTTCTTCTTGGCATTAGAGCTATTGTTGCCTAAGGCGTGTCTCTTCTTGTGCTATAAACTAGTGTTCTTTCGGTGTTTTAAATAAATGTTTCTATACATTTTGTATGCATATTCTGTTATGATTGGGTGAATATTTTCAGATATCATGCATAACATGTCATATTGTGATTTATCAGAAAAATCAGATTTGCCAAAATTATGAAATATTAGATTTACTGAGTTGTGAAACATCGGATTTATAAAATTGTGTAACTTGAATTTTAACAATTCAAGTTTCAGATGATATTCGGAATTTAAAATCAACATCATATCATTGTGGGTACATGGATTGAGATTGTTCGGGAAAGTTCAATTGTTTCACCCTTCAGGCTAAATTCTGCTTCGGATCAGAGGTTCTACCCTTCGGGCTGAGTTCCACTTCAGATGGTGATAATGGAGAGTGTAGGTTCTGGGGAACCTTCCTCTTTAATTGGTGTATCAGAAATCAGGTATTGTGTTCATGAGCATCAGACATCATATCATCATGATTCAGATTTATCGAATTGAACGTGTTTTCAAAAGACTATCAAAAAATAAATATGATTTTGTTTGTGTTATTTTGCACTTTAGAGACACACTAATCTCTTTAGCTTACACCCCATAGTCTTTATCTTTCATATATACTCAAACTTATTTGGCGACTCGGTATTTGGAGCATCTCGCATTTTACTTTGATATTTTGTCATTCAGTATGGACTCTTTTCCAAATATTTCGAACTATTTTTGACATTTTTTGGAAAATTTATGTAATTCGAACATTGGGACTTTTTATAAATTGGGATTATTTTATAGCATGCACTTTCAGTTATTTAATTAAGTTATTAGAATATTTTTATAACACTAAGTTGTATAACTAATAAAGTATTATATGAGAAATGATATTTTTCTATTTTAACCTAATAACGTTTCTTGAGGGACAAGTTTTCAATCACAACTTTCTAAATTCGACCTATTTATTCTAGGCCGGGTTTAGGGGTTACAATACCCAACTTTAAACTACCTTGGCAATATTTTGTTGTCATGGCACCTTTTTGTTCGTTCTTTGTAAAGCTTGGAATTTTCATAGGCTTGTGTTCTAAATTCTTCCATTTTATTCAAGTCTGGTAAGCATTTCTTACATGCAAACCTCCATTCCATCTTAAGCTGATTGGTTTCCCAATAAGCTCGATGTTCCAGCTCTACTGGAAAATGGCACGCCTTCCCAAAAATAAGCTTGTATAGGGAAGTTCCTAAAGGAGTTTTAAAAGCTGTCATGTATGCCCAAAGGGAATCATCTAGCCTAAAGAAATAGCCTTTTATTGTTGAATTCACAGTTTTCTCTAAAATGCTCTTAATCTCTTTGTTTGAGATTTTTTGCTTGACCACTTGTTTGGGGATAGTAGCTGTGGCAATTCTTTGTTGGATTTTGTACCTACATAGAGCTTTAGTGATTAAGTTACATTTAAACTGTGTACCTTCATCATGAACGATAGATCTGGGGGCACCGAATCTGGTAAAAATATGATTGTATAGAAACTTGGCAACTACCTTGGCATCGTTTGTTGGGGGAGCAACAACTTCAAACCATTTTGAGACGTAATCAACAACCACAAAGATGTATAAGTCACCAAATGATGGGGTAAAAAACACATAAAGTCTATCCCCCACACATCAAATAACTCTACTGGCGTGATATTCTGGAGTGGTAATTGATGTCTGCTAGAAATGTTACCCGTCTGCTGGAATCGATAGCATGCCTTGGCAAAATAATGGGCTTCTTTAAAAAGAGTAGGCCAGAAGAATCTTGACTGTAACACTTTGGAAGCTGTCTTCATCCCAGCAAAGTGGCCTCTATATGGTGATGCGTGGAAGAGTTGAAGAATATTATGTTATTCATCCTTTGGCACACAATGACGTATCACTTGGTTAGCACATTGCTTAAACAAGAATGGATCATCCCAATAAAATTGTCGAACATCTCTCAGGAATCGTTTCCTAGCATTACTGCCAAGTCTGGTGGCAAAATATTGCTGACCAGGTAGCTGACTATGTCAGCATACCATGGCATAGAATTAACTGCAAGAAAGTACTCATCCCTTATGGTACCAACATTGCTATCTTCATGGTAGTACTCTAATCGTGATAAATGATCAGTTGCCAAATTTTCACTTCCCTTCTTATCTCGTATCTTGGGATTGAATTCTTGCAGTAAGAGTGTCTATCGGATCAGTCTAGGCTTGGCATCCTTCTTTTCCAAGAGATATTTGAGTGTCGAATGGTCAATGTATACCACAACTTTACTACCCACCAAGTAAGATCTTAATTTATCAAACGCAAAGATAATTGCAAGAAACACATTCTCAATTGTTTTGTAGTTAAGTTGAGCCTTATTCAACATTCGGCTGGCATAATAGATGGTATGGAAAATTTTACCACGCCTTTATCCTAACACAGCTCCAACGACATAGTTGCTGGCATCGCATATGAGCTCAAATGGCTCATTCCAATCTGGTGCCACGAGTATTGGGGCATTAAATAACCTATTTTTAATTCCTAAAACGCTTTCAAACATGAATCATCAATGCAAAAGTAGTATTATGTTCCAAAAGTAAACATAAAGGTTTAGAAAGTTTTGAGAAATCTTTAATAAAATGACAATAAAAACATGCATGTCCCAAAAAACTTCTGATAAATTTAACGCTTGTGGGTGGTGGCTATTTTTTATTACCTCTACCTTTGCTTTGTCTACTTCCAATCTTCTCTTGGTCATTTTATGTTAGAGAACTATGCCCTCCTTCACTATAAAGTGGCACTTTTCCTAGTTTAGAACCAGGTTAGTTTCAATTCATCTCCGTAAAACAAGTTCCAAACTCTGAAGGCATTCCTCAAAAGTTTTGCCAAAAACTGAGAAGTCGACCATGAAGACTTCTAAGTTGTTTTCGATCATATCCGAGAAAATCGACATCATGCAATGTTCAAATGTTGTTGGAGTGTTACACAATCCAAATGGCATTCTTCTAAAAGCAAATATCCCATATGGACAAGTGAACGTAGTTTTCTCCTGATCTTCTATAGAGACGGTAATCTAATTATAGCCCGAGTAACCGTATAAGAAGCAATAAAATATCTTACCTGTCAACCTATCCAGCATCTGATCGATGAAAGGCAGTGGAAAGTTTTCTTTTCAGGTGGCATTATTTAGCTTCTTGTAATCCATGCACACCCTCCAACCTGTAGCAATTCTAGAGGGGATCAACTCATCTTTGTTGTTCTGAACCACTATCATTCCACCCTTCTTTGGCACACATTATACCTAGTTGGCCTACGAGCTATCAGAAATAGGATAGATTATCCCAGTATCTAGCCACTTGATGACTTTTTTCTTGACTGTCTCTTTTATGCTCAGGTTCAATCTCCAATGGTCCTCAATTGTTTTGCCATGGTAATCCTTCATAATGATTTTGTGTATGCAAATTGTTGGGCTTATCCCTTAGATATAGGCTAAGGTCTACCCAAGGGCTTGTTTATAATTGCTTATTATCTCCAAAAATATCTCCTCTTAATAATTAGTTATATCAGCAACAATGATCACTAGAAAAGTTGAATTATTACCTAAGTAAGCATATTTGAGGTGGCCTGGCAAAGGTTTCAGCTCCAATTCTAGTGGCTTCTCAATAGATGGTTTGGGCACCTTGATTTCTTTGCTAGCCAAATATAGGGTCTCAAGTCTCTCGCAATAGCTTACAATTTCATTCTCCGAGGTTGGTCCTTCAGATTCTTCACTCATTATATCTCTATTATCCAATTCTCTGGCATCATCATCTAGGTCTTGGAAAATCTATGCCATGTCAACATTGAAAATGAACTCCATCATCTCAATAGCTTGACATTCATTAGGTTCATCTACACATTTAAGAGCTTGAAATACGTTAAACGTAATTTGTTGGTCATTCATGCTCATAGTAAATTCACATTTTTGAACATCAGTTAAAGCCCTACCTATGGCAAGGAATGGTCTACCCAATATAATTGGGACATTAACATCTGACTCATATTCTAAAATAATAAAATCAGCTAGAAATATAAATTTATCTACCTTTACCAGCATATCCTTAATCTTACTCTTGGGATGTAAAAGATCGATATGTCGACTGAAGTGTTACCGTGGTAGGCTTTGCTTCAATTCCAAACTTTCTGAAAATTGACATTGGCATCAAATTGATGTTGGTTCCCAGGTCACACAGTGCCTTACAAATGAATCTATTGCCAATGGTGCAGGGAATAGTAAAACTCCCCAGATCTTTCTGTTTTGGTGGCAATCGATTGAGAATCATTGCACTGCATCCCTCAGTAAAAGCGATGGTCTCAACATCACCCATTCTCATCTTTTTGGACAAGATGTCCTTTATCAATTTGACATAGTTGCGCATTTTCTCAATAGCTTCCACTAATGGTATATTGATTTGCAATTGTTTAAAAACTTCCAAGAAGCACTTAAACTGATGGACTTGCTTATGTTTCTGAAGCCTTTTTGGAAAAGGTGGTGGTGGATAGGCAAATGTTGGCTCTGCCAATTTTTCCAAAGTATTGGTGGCATCCGATTAAGGTCTGGCATTGCTCGTACTCGCCTCATTTTTCTCTGCTTCCTTTGTCTCTTCTACTAGTATCATCTTTTAATCTTGGCAATTAATTGACTGCTTAACAAGTGTCTCAGCCTTACATTGCTTGCCACTCCGAAGAGTAATTACTTTGCATTGTTCATTACCCTTTTGCTGAGCATCTTCCGCATCACTTGGAAAAGTTCCCTAGGGTCTGTTACTAAGTGCATTGGCAATCTGGTCGAGATGAACCTCCAAGTTCCGCATAGATGCTGCTAAACTCTGGATAGTTGCATCATTTAGCTCTATGTACTTCGTCAAAGTATTCCCCTGGGTAGTTCTTTGCCCTGTATGAAAAAGTTTGTGCTTTCTGTGGCATTGCATGCTGGTTAAAACCTTGTTGTGCATTGTTATTCTAACGTTGGGCATTAAATTGGTTACCTCCCTCATTTGACCAAAAAAGTTTGTGTCCTGCTTTCATCATGCATTATAAGTATTGGAATGTGGGTTATAATTATGATTAAAATTGCCAACAAAATTTATTAATTCAGGGTTTACTGGGTAATCTTCCACATTATGATCCTCTCCTCATATTATGCAGAATGGGTCTAGTGCCTTGACTTATTGAACTTCAATATTCTTTTGCATTGTTTTCACAATGTTAGTGAGATTGGAAATTTGAGCATTGATAGATGATAATGCATCAAGCTCCAATTTTCCAGCGGTTTTTGTCCCAGTTTCTAGTCTGGCAATAGGATACTGGAGGTCATTAGTGGCAATGCTTTCAAGGATGTCAAATGCCTCCATGTAATTCTTTTCTAGCAGCGAACCATTTGCTGAAGCATCAACTAATGTCCTAGCATGAGCATTGAGTCTGTTATAAAAGGTCTCTATCTGGGTCCAAGTAAGAAATCAATGCATAGGGCACCTCCTCAACTGATCATTGAATCGCTCCCATGCATCATATAAGGTCTCGTCATCAGCTTTCCTAAAAGTAATGATTTTACTCCTCGGCTTGGCATTAAGTTTAGCTGGCTAGAATCGCAAAAGAAATTTCTAGCATAGTTCTTCCCATGAAGTGACAGAACCAGGTGGCAAAGAACTTAGCCACAATTTTGCTCTATCTCTTAGGAAAAATGTGAACAATTTCAGCTTCATTGTATCTTTAGCTACACCAGATTGCTGAAATGATTTGCAAACCTCCATGAATTTCTTCAAGTGTTACCTTGGGTCTCTAATAGGTGATCCATCAAATGACCTACATTCAATAGCGTCTATATCATTACCAGTTTAAGTTCAAAATTAGTTGTATTTACCTTAGGACCGATCAGTCCTGGCATCAAATTGTCCATGTTTGGTGCCAAGTGTTCTCTGATAGTTCATTCTTCCACCACATCAGCAACAGGGGCAGGTGGATTGTCATTATGGATTGCTGGATTCTCTTCATTGTTCATGACACTATCTGCTTCACCATTTCCATTTCGTTCCATTTCTCAAAGTTTTTTCCTTAATCTGCGTAGGGTTCTTTCGATCTCTGGGTTGTATAACAATTCTTTCTTTGCAGTGCGTCTCCTGGTTATACACCAAACAAAACAAATACGTAAAATAAAACAAAAACAAGTAAAAATCAAAATAATAAATTTTGTTGCAATCCCCAGAAACAGCACCATAAGTTTATCAACTGGTTAACGTTTGGAAAATAATAGAAGAAATGATGCAAATATGAAAGGAAATATTGCCAAGTGTAGGTCTGTTGCGTGCAAGTACACACGGTCAGCAAGTAATACAGTAGTAAGCTGAGTATCGTATCCACAGGGATTGTCCAAGAATTAAATGCCATGATATTTTACTTATACAGGGAAAAATGTGTTTGAATTGGGTTTTGAATTTTGATTTTAGAAATTAACTAAGGAAAATGCAGTGAGAGTGAAAACAGTTTGGCAAACAAAAGTATTCAATTATATGGTGGGCATTGGCAAGGGATGCCTGGATTTTACGCTAGTTAAAATAGTAGTTAATAATTTCTATCCTTAGTATTACCTCTGTCGATAGCAATACCCTAAATTAATCACGATCAACCGCTATATGTCTATAGTGAAGTTTTTCATAAATTAACTTGATGAAGGTTTCAATCTTTACTCCTAAGGGGTAGATTCACTTTCAAAATAAGCTCATCTACTTGAACATCTTCTGTCGAAGTTTCTCTCTTTAGTACCTGGCAATTAATCATTATCCCCTAAGCCTGTTAAGATATTAAGGAATAGTAAGCATGCAATGCCAACTGTCGTTTGGCAAAGAATTTAAGAAAATAAAGCACTTGCAAAATAGACAAATATACCAAGGCATTCAATTATTAAAAATTAAAAAATAACTGAGCGTCCATAACAAAAATATCCCCAGCCAATTTAAAGAATTTGTTCATGGCTTGGGGTCCATCCACAAATCGTTTTTTTCAACATCACCATTTTAAAAGAAAATATTAAGCTAAGAGAAATGGACAAAGAATGAGATATGTCGGTGCAGCCCTTCAATAGATCCAGAGCCCTCGGTCTAAGCCTGGTCGAACCAAGTTGCCCTCTAGCTTCTTCTTTCACCATGGTGCATACTCCTTGGCTCATGGATTAGCTATTTCTAAATACGCGCGCGTAGAAGCCCTAGATTGGCTTTGAAACTTGAAAGTTAGTTAAACACCAGGATAGGCGTGTTATCATCTTAACCTCCTTTCACCATCAAAACTAGCAAAACAACCCTTAACTCCGGCAAAAGAAACAACTCCTAACTCCTTAATGCAAATGCATGATTTTAATAACTAAAATAGACTAATGTATACCCAAAAGCATGGTAATGTATGTATAAAAAATAGTATTTTTAAAGAGTTAACAAACATCAAACTCTTGGAATGGCAGAACCATTAGATTAGTAGGAAATATCAAAACTTGAACCTCGATCAGACACCTCCTTTACACTTTATCCACTAACACATCATAACCTAACAGACTAGTCACCCAAACTCCTTTCTCAAGGTCTTCGGCAAGAATACCCCACTACTGAGATATCCCACTACGAATAGAGGAATAGAAAGACCCAAAGTCTACCAAGGCAACAATAGGAATAGAAAACAAGGTAAAAGTATTTGAGATGACATCGGTAGCCTCATATTCCTCCTAAGCCTTGAGTGCATACTATCTCACTAGTGCCCTAATAATGGACTAGATAGTGCCCTCATTCTAATGCCCAAACATGTGGCTCTCTCCTTTAGCAAAACCTTGACCCCTCTAAGTTGTAAACAAGGCCCTCTTATTTTAAAGTAGGGAGGTGTTAGCTATCGTTTGACAATCCCTCACAAAGTGATCCTCAACCATGGCATACTCTAGCACTCCCATAGCACTCTCCATAGTGCTTACACCCGTATTGGTCACAAACTTGTGCACTTGACCCTTTCGCCGAACCTCCAAAACTCATTGTCGAAGATGAGAGATTGAACATCTAATGGTCAACAGACTTTGATATTCGATCTAATCTTGTAATGCCCCGGTTTTGGGTCGAGATGGTTGAGGGTTCGTTTTAAGGGTTCGGTGAACTAACATTAGAGATTTGAGTCAATTTTGAGCTTAAATTGGATTAAATATTTTTGAAGGTGATTAAAATATGGAAAAATTTTCTAAAATTATTAATTAATATATTAATGATTGTGGTAAAATCAATTTTGGAAAATAAGTTTTGGAAATTAGACATTTTAGACTAGTGACCAAAATGCAACTTTTGAAAACTATTTTTAGTGACTCTTTTGTAAAGGGTCAAAACTTTGAATATTTAAGGAGCTAATAATCCCAAAAGTCTAATTTCAGACTTTATCTTTTAATTGCCTATTACCGACGTTTTAAAATGTTTTATAAGGTTGTCTTGGATCCTTTGCCTAATGCTAGCTTGAATTTAATGTGTTTTAATGCTTTTGTTAGCATGGCTCGATGTGAGACTCGTTCGATGGCTGGTAATGCAGGTTATGGGTAGAATAATGATGATGTGGGAAATCTTCATAATACTTTACCTCTTTCTCCTCCGTTGGTTCTTCCTGTTAATGCTAGGGTAGGTCGTATACCTCATGCTCCATAAGGGCCAGTCTTTGGAGATTTGACTCTGTTAATTCAAGCAATGACTGGAGCTTTTCAAGCAGCAATGGCTGGAGTGCATGTGTAAGCACTGGCACCTACTGTGGTGGTTAATCATGGTTTATCGTTGGAGCATCTCTGAAGTTTGTGAGGTGTGAGTTTAGGGGTTTGAGCCCTGAAGCAGCTGAAAAATGGCTGGAGAGTACGATTCATATTCTGAATCAGATGGATTGTTCTGGATACGAAGAAGCGCAAGTTTATGTCGCTATCGCAGGGTAGCATGTTAGTTGCTGAGTTTGAGGTGAATTGTTCGCCTGAGGGTAATTTCTTGATGCTCTAGCGTGGTTATCGCTAGTTGGGTTTTAGACCGTTGGCTGATATGGTTATTTGTGGAAGCGTCGAATGTGCTAGTGACATTCGAGAAGATTTTGTGTTGGGTATTCTCTAAATACCTGGTTTGGGTTGTGGCTAGAATGGTGGTGTTCTTGTGTACGGTGGTACCGAGAAAGAGTCTTGATTAACATTTGAGGGTTGCTAGTGTATTTTTGACGTGTTGGAGGGAATACTGGTACCGAGAATGTTATAAGTGAGTGTGGATATTGATAATGCACAGTACAAAATCACTTATATGTATATATTTAAATATGTTAGTACATGGATACATCCTTGAGCATGACATTAGAGGTTTTGCATCCATATGCATAGGCATCTAGGATGACATATAAGGAATCAGGCATACATATGTCCACACTTACGGATAAGTTCTCAGAGGTCGATGAAGTGTTAGTAACTAGTTCTTTTGATAAGACGGTTACTAGTAGAAGGTTGTATCGGAATTGTCCTTTGGTAGTGCAAGGTCATAAGTTTGCCGCAAATCTAATGGATTGCAATTCCATGGTTTTGACATTATTCTAGGTGTGGATTGGTTAAGTGAGCACAAGGTGATGGTGGATTGTGAATCTAAAAGGATTTCCTTGAGGTTAGCCGATGATCTTGAGGTTGTGGTGGTTGGAGAGAATGTGAAATTCCTTTCCAATATTGTTTCGGCTACTCGAGAGGAGAAGACTGCCAAGCTTATTTGGCTATCATGATGATTTCAAAAGTTAAGGGTGTTTAGGTGCGGGATATATGGGCTGCTAGTGATTATTTGGAAGTTTTCCTAAAGAGTTGTTGGGTTTAGCTCCGGATAGAGAGGTGGAGTTTGGTGTTGAGACGTACGAGGGTACGATACCAGTGTCCATTGCTCCCTAAAGGATGGCACCAAAAGAATTGATGGAGTTGAAGACATAGATTCAGGAGTTGTTCGATCATGGGTTCGTTCGATTGAGTGTTTCACCATTGGGTGCTTCGGTTTTTTTGGTCAAAAAATGGTACGATGCATATGTGCATTGATTACCGACAATTGAATAAATTGACGGTAAAGAACAAGTACCCGTTGCCACGAATTGATGATTTGTTCAATCAGTTTCGCGGGGCAACAGTGTTTTCTAAGATTGATTTAAGATCAGGGTATTATCAGTTGAAAGTTAAGGATGTGGATGTGCGTAAGACCGTGTTTCGTACAATGTACAGGCATTATGAGTTTTTGGTGATGCCATTTGGTTTGAAGAATGCTCCGGCTACTTCCATGGACATGATGTGTTTCATGAGTACCTTGATCAGTTTGTGGTAGTTTTTTTTATCAATGATATACTCGTGTACTCCCGTACCGAGGAACAATATGATCAGCATTTACGTTTTGTGTTGCAAGTTTTGAAGGATAATAAGATGTGTGCTAAGCTGAGTAAGTGTGAGTTTTGGATGTAGGAAATTATGTTCTTTGGTCATGTGGTTTCCGCATAGGGTATTCGGGTTGATCCACAGAAAATTGAAGTTTGTGTCTGAGATTCGAAGTTTTTTTGGGTTGGTTGGTTCTAATCGTCGCTTTGTAGATGGGTTTTCTAGTATTGCAACACCGTTGATGAAGTTGTTACAAAAGAATGTTCTTTATGTATTGTTGGAGAAGCAACAATATAGTTTTGGAGAAGTGGAAGAAATTTTTGACTCATGCTCATGTGCTATTTCAACCTGAGTCTGGGAAAGAGTTTGTGGTCTATAGTAATGCGTCTTACGTTGGTTTGGGTTGCATGTTGATGCAAGATGGCAAGGTTGTGGCCAATGCATCGAGACAACTAGAAGTTTATGAGCGGAACTACCTGACTTATAATTTGGAGTCTGCGGTTGTGGTGTTTGTCTTGAAGTTTTGGAGACTTTATCTTTATGGAGAGAAGTGTGTTGTTTTTTACATATCATAAGAGTTTGAAATATTTGATGTCTCAAAAGGATATGAATCTTAGGCAACGTAGATGGTTGAAGTTGTTTAAGGATTATGGCTTGAAGATCAAGTATCATCTTGGAAAGGCTAATATGGTTGCTAATGTGGTTGTGGTTGTGGTTTGCGGATGCATTGAGTCGTAAGGCTAATGTGGATGCAGATGCATTGAGTCGTAAGCTTTGGATGGGCTTTTTGGTAAATAAAGGAAAATGAAAAAATGGATATTTTATGATTTAAGTTGGCTGATGTGATGGTGAGATGGGGGAGAAAAGAAGACAAGATATTTTTTTTGAGAGAGAGAAAAAGGGAGAAAGAGAGAAAAGTAAGGAGGGAGAGTTTCAAACCTCGATCTGTTTCCCCTCGAACCACCGTTTGTCTCGCCGCCGCCATCATCTTTAGATCGTTGAGAGGAGTTCAACGGTGGTCCTCGTGTCGCCAGAGTCGTCACTGTCCGTCGGGGTAGAGGAAAGGGAGGTTCGGCCTAGTAGAGATCACCAAGTTCTGACCATCACTACGAAGAACGATGCCACCGGAGGATTCACAGGCCCAAATAGTGTGGATCTAGAGCTTGTCATTGTAGTTCGGCCACCGAAAAGTCGCCCGCGTGCCACCACACACTGCCCTTGCGTGTAGACGGGTGCACACTGCCCGTGTGTGTCGCGCCGCACGGGATTTCTATCCCTCAGGTGCACGTGCACCCTGTCGCATGGGATAACACCCCTCCCGTGCACCTGCCCGCACAGGATTCTGATCTAGGGTGCACAGTTACTGTTGTGCACCACGCCGCACCAGATTATCTGAGCAGTTGACCAGCCTTTGACTAGAGTTGACCGTTGACCAAGAGTTGACTTTTTTAGGAGACTCTACCTGGGGATTTCTCGACGTTCCGGATCCATTGGTACAGTCCATTTTTCCAAACTTGAATCAGTAAGCTATTTTTAAGCATGTGACCTTTTAAATAGTATAAGAGATGCATAGAAATAATGTATGTTCGTATTTGTTGATATACGAGGGTTGCTCAGGTTTGGATATTGAATCAAGTGGAATATTTGGGAAGCTCAAAAGAGGATTTTAGCATTTTCAGCATAAGGTTAGTACACCTCGCATTCCGAAATGCTTCATGGGCATCATAAGTTTAATTGTCTTGCATGTTAGTAGTTGCAAGAGTTGACTTTTTTAGGGGACCCTTCTTGGGGATTTCTCGACATTCTGAATCCATTGGCGCAGTCCGTTTTGCCAAATTTGAACCGATAATCTATTTTTAAGCATGTGACCTTTTAAATAGTATAGAAGATGCATAGAAATATTGTATGTTCGTATTTATTGATATACGAGGGTTGCTCGGGTTTGGATATCGAATCAAGTGGAATATTTGGGAAGCTCAAAAGAGGATTTTAGCATTGTCAGCATAAGGTTAGTACACCTTGCACTTCGAAATGCTTCATGGGCATCATAAGTTTAATTGCCTTTCATGTTAGTAGTTGCAAATTAGGAGATGAGTAATAAGCCTGTGATGATGTAGATACTCGAGGCTTGGTAATTATTGAGAATGTTGAGACTGTTATGAGCTTTAGGGACCGTATAGGATTGTCAGAATATACGTATGATTATCTGGTTTATGATTGCTATGTGATGATGCCTTGTGTGCTAGTGAAAAAATTAATATGTTTGATTGAATATTGGTTAGGGGTAGTGCTGATAAATATTAGATTAAATGTTTAAAAAATGGTAATTAACAATAAATGATTTAAATGCGTTAGCAACAAACTATAATGACAAGCATAAGCTTTAGGGGTAGAATAGGGCCTCGTAATTAATATTGATGTTGTCAGGATTAATCTACTAATTTTGGCAAATACTCGATAAACTGCTTATGAACTGGTAACTCAACACTAACTAGTTTAAATGCCAGTTAAGGTAGAAATTGATAGATATGTTTAATAAGCGGTTATTATTGTAATCAATGAGATAATTTGAATTGATAGGAATAAATTGTATTACTCTTCCATAGAGCGTAACAACTCGGTAATGCTTGATTGGTTGTAATAGCAACAATAGGGACCCGTGATGGGTCGTGTGATGGTTGTGTGCCAGGTAGGGCACTTGCATGGATCCATGGTGGATCATGTATGGTTGTGTGCCAGGTAGGGCACTTGTTTAGTTATGAGTCTTTGTTTGGTGGGATTCGGATACCCAGTGAGTGAGTGTTGCAACACATGAAGGCCATCTGATGCGAGATTTTAGGTGATGAAATGAAGACCATCCGATGTTAGATTTTGGATGATGACATTTGCTCGATGTGCGATTTCGAGCCCCGCTCGATGTGAGATTCCGAGCATGGGTGGGTTTCCCAGTGTCGGGTAACACTGGGCCTCACTCCTGGTTCGTTTATCTATATGTTTGTGTTGTTGAGATTTTGTTTGTTCTATGGCATGTGTTTAGGCAATTATGGTATCGCGTCATGTTTATTTATCTTTCCTTATTGCTCGTACTAGCTTGTATGCTTACGTTTATGATTAGCATGAAGTACAGTAAAGTAGATGTGTACCACTGAGCTTTGTAAGCTCAGCGCTCGAAATCGTTATTTTCGTGCCTAGATTGATCGTTGGATCGTGGGATCGTGGAGCACTATCAGATCGGGATTCTAGCACATGATGATCTTTAGAGTACGATATTTGAGTCTAGTGGGCTATGTGTTTATAGAACCTTACTTGTGGATTCTGTAATTATTATTTGAAACTGTATTATTTAAATTGTACCTTCAAATATTTTAAATTTAAATTGGAGCTTCTTTGTAATATTTTATTTAATTTTATTTGTTTATTTATTTTGATCGTTATTTTAAATGCTTTTTTAGCTTGATGAGTTGATCTTGTTTGAAAAGAAAATTTTTATGGTTTTGGGTTTGGGCTTGAGGCCCAAATGTGACACCCAGGTCGATGGTGTTACATTTAATGGTATCAGAGCTTAGGTTTAGTAGGATCTAGGAAACCCCAGGGTGGTATAGATGTTTTAGTAAGGTGTCTAATGAATACAAGCCCTTAAACTAAATTCGTACTTCTTAAGGCTGGAATTCTGATAGTGTATCTAATGTTACGACGTTAAGATGGTTATGATCGTGGCTGAGAGGACTGAGTTAAGTGTGGGACAGTTAATGGTAGTGATCCCGAGAGTGGGGTTGCCTCAGATTGTCGATATGCAAGTTAGTCGGATGACATCCGAGTCGAGAATGTGTTCTCCTCATGTCACCAGAGTGGCATTTTTGTTGTGCGTTGTAGTCACCCAGAAGTCTTTAGATCCGTTGCAAGAGTCCGCAACAAGGAATCTTCATCGTTATGCGTGGATAAAGGTTTTGTTGCGAGAATAGATAATCTACTCTTGAAATCGATCGGTGAGTGCATGTTGGTTAGAGGACCCTTTTATCTGTTTAAAAATGAGTCTTTGTTGATACTAGGAGAGTATCATTGCCATTCTTAGAGGCATTCCTCAGAGATAGTGGATTCATGATTCATTAGTTCATCAGGGTATGGCCGAAGTTAGACGTTATATAGGCTTGAAGGAAAGATATCTTCTTAAAAGTTAATGCACCATGTAAATTGTTCTGGTTAATCAAGTGGTGAGTTAGCCAGTGATGCCGAGAGTGAATTTAAGGCTTCGAGGCCTCGATAGAACCCAGCTTTTAGAAATGAAAATGTTGGATTGTCGTCATTTTATCGTGATCTTTGTAGTGAAAGTTTCGAGGATGGCAACGGGGCTGTGAGATAGGTTTGACCAAATCGATAGATGTTAATGTATGAAGTTTGATGCTCGAGAGCTTTTAGATTACCATAGTGTTTGTTTGTGCTTCATAGAAGTGTCTTTAGGACCTCTCCATATTAGGAACGTGAGTAGATGTTGAGGTAAGGCCGAGTTGGATGTCGATGTCGTCGTAGTTGTTAGAGGTTATCGACCCAGTTGAGTCGTTGGAGATTCAATTTTGGAGGAACAACTTGAATAAGGTCATTCTCATCTAAGTGCTTCGCTCAAGGGAGAGTCAGACTTGTTCTCTAGTAAAAAGTTGGTTCGTGAATTTGCTACCCAAACCGTTGATAATTGTTAAGCGATCGTAGAAGACTGTTACCCGATTTGAAAGTGGATAACCCGTTTAACCGAACGTGAAGCGCCTATATGTTTCTTTTGAGATTAGTTTGGAAGGGTGATGCTTATTGTTAATGTAGTGAGGTTAGAAAATGGATTTTGGAAAGAAGATTCTCTTTCTCTTTGAGTATGTCGTGATAGTGGGTAATGTTCGATGTGACATCAAGGTGTTTTGGTGAAGATAAGGTGGGAGACACTGTGTTGTCTCTTGAATATGAGTTGGATTTTGCGTGACAAGTGTAGATGTAGAGGAATACAAAAAGTTTGGCGTTAAAAAAGATAACCATCTCATCGACCGTGTGTGTGGGAAGGGTTAATTAATGTACAATCAGTTAAGAAAGCAGGGGTTTGAGACTTCGTAAATGCTTTTGTTTGTATCACAATTGCTCTGAAGTGAGCCGAAAGAAGTTGGTGGAAAATCCAACTACGTAAGGCCGTTTTGTTATGACAGTGGGTGGACCTGATCAGAGTTGAATGAGATTTTGAGGTTTTTGAAGATGTTTTGTTGTACCGTTCCAGCTGTATTTTGCTGCTAGAAGAGAAAGGTTGTGTTCTCCACAATAGTGAAAAGTTTGAGGTACTTGATCTCTAAGGGAATTGTGGTTTTGATAATGACATGGGATAAGGTATGTAAGAGCTGTTGACGGTGTAGTCGATCGCCATCTAAGCAAAGTGAGCTAAATAAGTAGTGGATCGTACCGAGTAATGAGATTTAGAGTATCATGTTGTCGTGTGGGGCTATCCTATATGATGGTTATGTAAGAGAGTGTCGATACTCGCTCTATGTAGTACCGGTACCCGTGTGTCCGTTAGCATGTTTTGAGTTAAGGATTGGTTTGCTTTGAGAGCCAAGAAAAGAAGCATCTGATTTTAGTTAAGAGGATACAATGTTATGATTGAGTTTGTGTCCGATGGTTGTCTATAGACCTTGAAATCTTATGGTAGGTGTTTTGGAAAAGACGTATCAAGGTAAGAGAATTCTCCATTATAGTACAGTGGTCAGTATACATCAAATTTTGAGAGCGATAGTTGGTGCCAAGCTTTCATCACGTGTTCGGGAATCAGTGTGGAGTTGTGTGTTGAGATAGTGACAAGTAGTTGCTTGTTATCCGTTGGGAGTTAAATATTGAGTTCCTCATAATTACGGGGATGCTTTAGTATTTATCGGTAAAAATTACATACATGGCCGAGGATCTTGTACAGGATTCGTGAGTGCGTAGTTTCATTGAGTAATGATGTACTCCATGAGGATGCACCGTCTGATAAGTTTTCAACAAAGGTGAGAGCCACAAAAAGTCTGCTTGGTTTGTTTGCTAGTTGGGTTGTACGACACAGCGAGATGTTCATGTTACCTTTTAACACAAGATTCGAGGTTGATGGAACCTTTTCTTTGGTGGGCCTTATTTATGACAATAGTTTTGAGTGGTATTACAAAGGATGTGTTCTCCAGATACGTTATGATTTGAATCATAAGACCCTTACGAGAATCGAGTTGGTGGGGGGTATGTTTTACTGATATGGGTACCGAGATTAATGTGAATGCTTGAATCGAGTTTGGGTATCATTGTTTTCAAAAGTTAGCGCTCGACAAGCGATATTTTGGAAGAGAATGTCGTTAGAGTTAGAGTCTTCATTAGAGAGTTACCACGAGAATAGTTGTTTAGTTTGGATTCAAAGGCTGCTTGACTTTCTGTCCTTTTGATCGTATGTCGTAGTAGAAGAATTCGTGTGCAACAATCCTTTGGGATTCTACAGAGTAAGTTAAACTTCTTTGATGAAGTATTTGGGTGACGTTTTGTCAAGACACTGTTGAGTTTTGGCTTGTCGTTGGGATGTACTGAATGAAGGTGAAATCTTCCCATGGAAAATAATCAATTGAGATATTGTTCGTACCATTGGAAGGCACGGTCATGTTGATAGGTGTTGTGAGAGATCAGAGTAGCGCAGCGGGAAATATTTGAGAATTTTGAAGAGTTGTAAGAATTTGAAAATCTCTGTTGTGTTTTGGATGCAAATTTCGAGGACGAAATTTTCTTCTAAGGTGGGGAGAGTTGTAAAGACCCGAATCTCAAATTTGTGAATCGAGTCTTAGACCCGAGTATTGGGCCTTTAAGTTGACGGCCCAAATAAGCTTTAGATATGGGCTTTTTGGTAAATAAACGAAAAAGGAAAAAAAGGGGAGAGGGGGAGAAAAAAAGACAAGATATTTTTGAGAGAGGGAAAAAAGGGGAAAGAGATAAAAGTAAGGAGAGAGAGTTTCAAACCTTGATCTGTCACCCCTCGAACCGTCATTCGTCTCACCGCTACCACCATCATCTTTAGCTCGTCGAGAACAGTCTCACTATGGTCCCCGTGTCGCCGAAGTTGTCACTGTTTTCTGAGGTAGAGGAAAGGGAGGTTCGGCCTAGTAGAGATCACCAAGTTTGACCATCACCGCTGTGAACTAATGCCACCGGAGGACTCACCGGCCAAAATAGTACGGATCTGGAGCTTACCGCAGTCGTCCAGCCACCAAAAGGCTGCCCACACGCCGACGTGCGAGTGGGCATGTGCCTGCCCAGGCGGGTGCACACTGCCCATGTACTCCGCGCCGCACGGGATTTCTATCCCTCAGGCGCACGTGCACCCTGCCGCATGGGATAATGCCTCGCGAGTGCACCGAGCATCCCGTGCACCTGCCCATACAGGATTCAGATCTAGGGTGCACAGTTGCTGCTGTGCACAGCGCCACACCAGATTATCTAGGCAGTTAACCAGCCTTTGACTAGAGTTGACCATTGACTAAGAGTTGACTTTTTTAGGGAACCCTACCCAGGGGTTTCTCGACGTTTCAGATCCATTGGAACAGTCTGTTTTGCCAAATTTGAACCCAATAAGCTATTTTTAAGCATGTGACCTTTTAAATAGTATAGGAGATGCATAGAAATAATGTACGCTCATATTTGTTGATATACGAGTGTTGCTCAAGTTTGGATATCGAATCAAGTGGAATATTCAGGAAGCTCAAAAGAGTATTTTACCAATGTCATCATAAGGTTAGTACACCTCAAACTCCGAAATGCTTCATGGGCATCATAAGTGTAATTGCCTTGCATGTTAGTAGTTGCAAATTAGGAAATGAGTAATAAGCATGTGATGATTTGGATACTCGAGGCTTGGTAATTATTGAGAATATTGAGACTGTTATGAGCTTTAGTGACCGTATAGGATTGTCGGAATATACGTATGATTATCTGGTTTATGATTCCTATGTAATGATGCCTTGTGTTCTAGTGGAACAATTAATATGTTTGATTGAATATTGGTTAGGGGCAGTGCTGATAAATATTTGATTAAATGTTTAAAAACTGGCAATTCATAATAAATGATTTAAATGCGTTAGCAACAAACTATAATGACTCTCAAAAGCTTTAGGGGTAGAATAGGACCTCGTAATTAATATTGATGTTGTCAGGATTAATGGACTAATTCCGACAAATACTCGATAAACTGCTTATGAACTAGTAATTCAACACTAATTGGTTTAAATGCCAGTTAAGGTAGAAATTGACGGATATGATTAACAAGCGGTTATTATTTTAATCAATAAGATAATGTGAATTGATGGGAATAAATTGTATTACTCTTCCATAAAACGTAACAACTCGGTAATGCTTTATTGGTTGTAATAGCAACAATAGGGACCCATGATGGGTCGTGTGATGGTTGTGTGCCATGTAGGGCACTTGTATGGATCTGTGGTGGATCATGTATGGTTGTGTGCCAGGTAGGGCACTTTTTTGGTTATGAGTCTTTGTTTGGTGGGATCCGGATACCAGTGAGTGAGTGTTGCAACACATGAAGGCCATCCGATGCGAGATTCTAGGTGATGAAATGAAAGCCATCCGATGTGAGATTCTGGGTGATGACATTTGCTCGATGTGAGATTTCTAGTGAAGACTCGATGTGAGATTCCGAGTATACTACTTGACGTGAGATTTCGAGCAGCTCGATGTGAGATTCCGAGCATGGGTGGGTTTCCCAGTGTCGAGTGATATTGGGCCTCACTCCTGGTCTGTTTATCTATATGTTTATGTTGTTGAGATGTTGTTTGTTCTATAGCATGTGTTTAGGCGATTATGGTAGTTCCACATGTTTATTTATCTTTCCTTATTGCTCGTACTAGCTTGCATGCTTATGTTTATGATTACCATGAAGTACAGTACAATAGATGTGTACCACTGAGCTTTGTAAGCTCAACGCTCAGAATTGTTGTTTTTGTGCATAGATTGACTGTTGGATCGTGGGATCGTGGAGCACTATCAGATCGGGATTCTAGCACATGGTGATCTTCAAAGTATGGTATTTGAGTCTAGTGGGCTATGTGTTCATAGGACCTTACATGTGGAGTCTGTAATTATTATTTGAAATTGTATTATTTAAATTGTACCTTCAAATGTTTTAAATTTAAATTGGAGCTCCTTTGTAATATTTTATTTACTTTGATTTATTTATTTATTTATTTATTTTGATCATTGGTTTTAAATGCTTTTGCAACTTGATGGGTTGATCCTGTTTGAAAAGAAAATTTTTATGTTTTGGGTTTGGGCTTGAGGCCCAAATATGACATCTGGGTCGAGGGTGTTACAGTGACGGGAAGGTGGTTTGTTGATTGAGTTGCAAGTTAAGCCTATATTGTCACAAATAGGTAAAGTTAAATAACCGTGTGATGATTCTTTGGTTCCTTGTATTAGGGACATAACATATGGTAATCTGATGGATTTTATTTTTGATGATGAGGTTTTGTGCTTTAGGGTTCAAATAGTGGTGCCGGAAGATTCGAAGCTGAAGCACACTATTTTGACGGAGGCATATTCTAGTTCTTTTACTATGCATCCCAGTAGTACCAAGATGTATCGTGATTTAAGGGGGTGTAATATTGGTTGGGTTGAAAAATAATGTGGCAGAGTTTGTTCTAAGTGCATGGTGTGTCAGAGGGTTAAGGCTGAACATCAGTTTCCATCCGGTTGTTGCAACCGTGAGGATTCCAAAATGGAAATAGGAGAGAATCACAATGGATTTTGTGTTAGGGTTGCTTTTGACACTAGCTAAAAAGGATTCCATTTGGGTGATTGTTGATCGGTTTACGAAGTGTGTACATTTTCTGCCAGTGCATACGACGTATACCTTGAACAAGTTGGCGGACTTGTATATTGTTGAGATTGTGCGTAGCACATGGTACCTAAGTCCACTGTTTTGGATAGAGATCCAAAGTTTACAACGAGGTTTTGGGAGTGTTTACATCGAGATTTGGGTACGAGATTGAATTTTAGTACTGTGTATCATCCTCAAACGGATGGGCAGCTAGAGTGTGTGATCCGGGTCTTGGAAAATATGATAAGATGTTATATTATTGAGTTTCAAGGAGCCTGGAAGAAGCATTTACCTTTGGTTGAGTTTGCTTATAATAATAGCTACCAAGCGAGTATCCAGATGGCACCGTATGAGGCATTATATAGGCGGAGGTGTCGTACGCCTTTGTGTTGGGCTGAGGTAGAGGAAAAACATGTTTTCTTACCGAATGTGTTGAAAGACACAGATGAAAAGGTAAAGCTTGTGTGTGATCGCTTATAAGCGGCTGTAGATCGGAAGAAATCATACGCAGATTTGAAGTGCAAAGAGGTTGAATATGCGGTGAATGACCGTGTGTTCTTGAAAGTGTCACCGTAGAAAAAGGTGATGCGGTTCGGACATAAGGGTAAGCTTAGTTCGAGGTTTATTGGACCGTGTGAGGTTGTGGAGTGTGTTGGTCCTGTGGCTTATCGGTGGAGGTAGCCTCCCGAGCTAGAGAAAATACGCGATGTGTTTCATGTATCAATGTTGCGGAGGTATCGGTCGGATCCCTCCCATGTTATACCGGTGGAGCATATTCAGTTGAGGCCAGATTTATATTATGATGAGGAGCCAGTGGAAATCCTCGATTCTAGCAGCAAAGTTCTTTGTGGTAAGATGATTGAACTTGTTAAGGTTTTGTGGCGACATCGTGGTGTCGAGGAAGCCACTTAGGAAAGCAAGGAGGATATGTTGGAGTAATTTCCGCATTTATTTCCTCTTGGTAAATTTCGAGGATGAAATTTCTTAAGAGGGGGAGAGTTGTAACACCCCATTTTTGGGTCTAGATGGTTTGGGGTTCGTTTTAAGGGTTCGGTGAATCGATATTAGAGATTCGAGTCAATTTCGAGATTAAAATAGATTAATTTGAAGGTGATAAAAATATGGAAAAATATTCTAAAATTATTAATTAATATATTAATGATTTTGGTAAAATCAGTTTTGGAAAATAAGTTTTGGAAATCAAACATTTTGGACTAGTGACCAAAATGCAACTTTTGAAAACTATTTTTAGTGACTATTTTGTAAAGGGTCAAAACTTTGAATCTTTAAGGAGATAATAATCCCAAAAGTCTAATTTTAGACTTTATCCTTTAATTGGCTATTTTTAAAAGTGTTTTAGATAATAAAATAGGTTGGAGAGAATTAATTGATAATTAATCCTTTTAAAACAAAAGTCACGTAACTAACTTTCTCAAAAACCTTTTCTCTCAAAATCTCTCCAGCCAAACACTAGTTCTTTCTTCTAAATCTTTAGGTAAATCATATTTTTCTTAAATCTTTTGATTTCTAATGGATTCTCTATGATTTCTTAATAAAATCTTATTGTTTTAACTTTGTTTTCACATGAAAAATCAGGCAATTAACGGAGAAAGCATCCATTAGAGGAAAGATTCATTCTTCTCCTCTAAGGAAAGGTTCTTTACTAAAATTCCCAAGTTTTTGATCCTTTATAATGGTTTTCTAATGGGTTTTGATAGTTAAATTAAGGAAAATTGGTTTAACTGTGTTTTAATTGATGAAATGGATAGATTTTCGAATTGGATATGTTTTGTTGTGTTCTTGATCAGTTTAGATCATAATTTTGATGTTTAATAATGTTAATAGCTTATATTTAACATTGTAATCCCGAAATAAGTTGGATCTCTAATATTTATGGTTGATAGTAAAGGATTTTTGTGTTGTTAATGGTGTTTAATCATTGCTGGAAGTAAAAGGAAGTTGTAAAAGGGTTTTTAGATGCTAATTGATGAAGTTTGATGTAGCGAATCGTTGTATTGTGGCTGGGTTAAGCTTGGAAAGTGTTTGAGGATGATTTTGATAAGTTTCAGATGGTTTTTGAGTGGGCAACTTGTGAGTTGCAGGATTTTGCTTTAAGGCAGAGGTTTAGATGCATTTTATTGCATGTTTCCTCTGGTTTTGTGTGGCCAAAATAGGGGATAATCAAGGCGAAGCATCTTGAGGTAGATTGTTGCTTGCTGGGAGCTTGTTTTGCATTAGCAAGCAAGGCGAGGTGTAATCAGTGAGTGGAAACTAGTTTTAATTGTCTATAAAAGGTTTTCAAATGATGTTGGGAGTTTAGAATAAGCTTGAACCGCTTTCCTAAACTCGGAAGTAAGTTTCCTCTATTTTGCTCTCGAATATCGGATTGGATATGAGCATGGTTGATACGTGTTTTGGTTTTAAATATGGTTTGTTTTACTTACTGTAAATGCATGAATTTGAGTACATATGTAAGGGTTTAGAAGTATATGAAATGCTAGTGAGCATTGGTTTTCATTTTGGATTGGGAATGAGGTATTGCTTTGGTAATGTGGTTTGCATATGTGGTTTTCGTTTAATGCATTGTAAAACAGTGAGTAAATGGTTTGTAAATGATATATTGGCTACGTGACATGATGAGAAAATATTCGGATATAGTTAACATGCCATAGGATTAAAGTGCACTATAATATATGTTAAAAATTGATCGTGTCCATGGGTCATTGAGGTATAGCGGATTGGCTACTCGAACACATTAGAGGCTATGCGGATTGGCTAACCTATGTGAGGGTAAATCTTGCATATTGGCAAGGTTTGAGATATCATGCAGATTGGCATGGTATGAGTATGGTGGAGGATTGTCCATCATGAGTTATCTGTGTACCCGATGTATGCATGGTAATATGATCTAATGCTTTGGGATTTAAGCATGTGATTTGTAGATGATTTTGCATATGGTCGATATGCATATTTGGTTTTGGAATAAATGAAAATGCTTCGGTCGTTAAGCATGGGATTTATACATGATGTTGCATAAGGATTGTTATGCATGTTTCGGTTGGAAACAATGAAAATGCTTTGGTTGTTAAGCATGTTTTGAAAACAAATGTTTTGGTTTTCAAATGGTTTTAAATGCATCATTGCTTTTATGAGCATCATCACTAAGCATTTGTGTTTACGCTCTCTTTTCTAAATGATGCAAAGCACTAAAGTTGAGGGCAGCATTGGCAAGGCAAAAGGCGATCCAAGACCTACACTATCTTTGAGTACGAAACTCGGTGTTCTTTAGGTTAATAAGGCAATGTGTTCGCCATATTTTGGGGGATTTGTAATAATGTATTACCATGGTTTTTGTTGTGGTTTACATGTTGTGATTTGATGATCATTTGATGTTTGAAAAGCATTTTGGTTGTGCCATGCCAGTATGTGACATTGTTAGGAGATACCTTGTATTGCATCTAGCTTGTGTTGGATTGTTTTAATGCTTTTACGATGCTAGCATGTTTTGATCAATGCTAGGGAGGCGTTGGTTTGTTGACCATATGGTTATTTGCCTTATGTTTGGATTTTGGTATGTAAGTTGCTTGTGGTTTAGAGAGCATGCTTGTAGGTTTGCCTTTGTGGCCGTAAGCTCTTATATCGTAGTGGTATTTGGTTGATATGATGTTTGTACATTGCTTTATTATAATTATTGAGTGTTAAATGATGTTTGGGGTTAATTTGGATATGTTTTGGAAGGTTATAAGGTGTTTTGAATGTGCAAATTTTGTAAACCTACAGGGAGGTTTCGAAACCATGTAGTAGGTTTCGAAACCATAGGCCATTTTCTCCATGCAGGTATCGAAACAGGCCCTAGGTTTCGAAACCAGCAGTCCTAATTTGGCTACTGGAGTACAGGTTTCGAAACCACTTGTACAGGTTTCGATATTAATCGCGGGGACTCATCTGTTGAGCTGAAAAATAGTTTTTAAAGTTATATTTTGGTCCCTAGTTGATAAGCATGCAATTGGATGAGTTAGGATGGTCATTTTAAGCTGAAATTTGACATGTATGCATGCAACATGACTAATTGAGGATTGGTAAATTTAATTTTAAGTAAGCCTGTGTAGTTTTTCAGATTTACATTTTGGTCCCTAAAATGCATATTTGTGTAATTGGATACCTTTTCAATGTCCGTTTCTTTTGTATCTTCACCCTCTGCAATCATGATCACTTAGGATTAATATTATGCATCTAGACAAGATTAAAGGAAAAAATGGACCGGTTTTCGTAATATTTCTCCGGTTTGTTTCGATAAACCTAATATAGCTCGCTCGGTTCGGTTGGGTGTCTAGGCCGGGTTGAGGGGGTTACAAATCTCATAGATTAATTTGATGTTCCCCTATTCTGATTCCAGTGACCTCTATTCCTCTAGGAGTGAGATTGTGATTGGTTGGAGTTGGTATGATTCCCTCCACTCGAGCCTTTATGCCTACCAATATGGCTATAAGTCATGCCTTGAACTTGCTTGATTGGTGTGGAAACATCACACTTTTTAGTGCAAGATACACTATCAATGCAAGAATAGAATCAAGGAAATCTTGTTTGAATATCGATCCCATGAGGATGGTGTATTATGTTTATACTAATGTCACTATAATACAGTACTGTAGAAGTAGTAGTTGTAGGTGCAATGGTGGATGCAATAACAGAATAAAAATTAGAATAGATAATTGAGTGTGGTAGCAATAGAGAACAATAATAAAAGATAGAGAATAATGAGAATAAAGCCTGGATCTCTTTGGTTCAGCTCAACAGAAAGATCAAGTGCACTTCAAGGTAAGAATTGGTTTAATCAACAATGTAGTGGTCAGCTTGAGTATTAGCTTCCATTTAACCTTCAACTATCGACTCAGGGATAAAGATCAGCCTCAACTCTCGTTGTAAGTCAAGTCTAAAGCCCCTTGAATGAGTTAACCTACTTTTGCTGCATTAGACAACTTTCATTGTAGAAACTCGTTAAATGACTCGTTACTGCATCCGCCGATGTCAGCAATAGGTTTTAACACTCTCATGCAAAACGTTAATCAAATCCAAAAATTAAAGCTAAAGAAAAAGCTAACATTGAATTATATTAAACTAAGAAAATATTTTAAATAAGTTCAACAAGCTCCAGAAAATTAAACCAATGTAAATGAGAACACAAATATCTAAAAATCTCCAAAACAACATCAAAATAAATAGAAGTTTAAGAAGATAACAATATATTTCCTCGATTCAGCACTAGATTCCTTATCTCCTTGGATAAATTTGCATCACTTTGCCTTGGATCTCCGGAAAATAAGCTTAAGCCACAATGGAATGAGGGTAAAAATCTCAGAGGTAGAAGATGATGTCAGAAATAGAATGAGTGTGACTTTCTCTTTCCTCCAAGTAGTCTTTATATAGTCCACCAGAGGTAGGATACCTGCCTTGTAGGGTATTTTGCATGCTCAGTGTCGTAAAAGTTTGTTATAAAAGAAATGACAGTTGGCGTATTTGTTTGCAATGACCCTGATTCTCAGATTAGTGAATCGAGTCTCTAGGCCTGGGTTATAGGGCCTTTATCTTGGAAGAATAAATTAAGGGCTTTAAGGTTTAGCTCATAATTTGGAAGGGAAGGTTTGAATTTTTAAATATGTGGGGGTGGTTGAAAAGTGAAGGAGGATATGATTGAGGAGAGAGAAAAAAAGAGCAAAATGGTGGAGAGTGTTTTAAAGAGAGATGATAAGTTTTGCTTAGATCCAAGGGTACCCGACCATTGTGAAAGCTCACCACCGGCACCATTGGAAAGGCCTCACCGAGATGCATCCATCGGTGATCATCACGACACCGTTATTGTTGCCACTCATCGGGGAGAAGCTTGAGAAGTTTCAAATTTGTCGAAAAGCGACCTTCTAGTGCTCACTGCTGCGAGCCATTGCCAGGGCTGTGACTATCATTGCCTGGAGTTCTGATCTACAAGTCAAACCAAGCCGCAAACTGAGCTGGTCTGCCAAGCTAAGCCGTCGAGCTGAGCTACTAAACTAAGCCAAGCTATCAAGCCGAGCCAAGCTACCGTTGACTGAGCCACGTTGATCGAGCTGCTATTAACCGTTGACCAAGCCATTGATCATTGATTGAGCTATTGACGTTTTTCGAAAAAACCCTAATTGGGGTTTTCTCAATGTTCTAGATCTATTAGCGTAATTTGTTTTGCCAAATTCAAATGCGATAAGCTATTTTTACACGTTTGACCTTGTGGATTAGTTAATAGATGTGGTTAAGTGATAATTGTGGTATTCTTATATTTATGAGGATTGTTCCAGTTAGGATATCAGATCAAGTGGAATTTTAAGGAAGCTCAGATGAGGATTTTAGCGATATCGGCTTAAGGTTAGTACACCTCAAACTCTTATTGCTTTATGAGCACCATAAATATGATTGACTTGCGTGTTAGTATTCGTAATTGAGGTATACAATGAACATGCATGTTGAGGACTATTATTATGAGATTTGGTATTTTTGTGAGGTGCATGATGATGCTGTGAACATGATGTGACTCGTGGAGGCTTTAGAGACAGTGTAAGGTCGTTTGAGATGCTCACGTGATTATTTGATGATTATTTTATTGATTGGAATTATTTTGATGCCTTGTATGATTGATCGAATAGATTGACGTGATTCGATGGAAATTTGGCTTAAGGGGTAAAGACTCGATTAAATGATTATGAAGCCGGTAATTAATAATAATTGATTTAACGCGTTAGTAAACCAACCCTAATGACTCTCATAAGCTTTAGGGATCAAATCAAGCGTTGTAATATCCTAACTCAAAGAAATGGTACAAACCCGTGAATATGGTATCAATGCGAGCTATGGTTGTACTGGTACGCGATTAGGGGCCGTATTGGTACGGATCAACCAGTAACCGTACTTGTTGAAGATTAATAATTTCTAGTAAACAATTTTAGTATCAATATGCGTATTAGTATTGATACCCGTGGGTACCGTATCGATGCTCGTGTTCGAGTACCTGTACCAGCTATGCTAAATAATCAATAAATGTAATTAAGGATGTAAATTGATGTGAATAATAATAATGGAATTATGCCTTGATAAGTGAGATAACATGTATTAATGGAGGCAATAAATGAGATTAATTATACACTTCTCCATAATGTTTTAACAACTCGGTAATGTAAAATAAATGATGTGACGATGATTAACAACAATAGGAGGATCATTGGGATCGCGTTACTTGTATGTCGGGTAGGCATTTGGTTGGTTAAGTCTTCTTGTTTGATGGGATCCAGATACCTAGTAAGAGAAAGAGTGTGTTGAAACGCCATGGTTAAAGATTTTCGAATGGATGATCCCGATTCTTTGTGAACGTAGGCCTCATTCGAAGGCTTAATGAGAGATTCTGAGCATGGGTGTAGGATATCGATACTTTATGGACGCAGACCTCACCCTATAGAGTGGAGGATCCCGATACTTTATGGACGCAAGCCTCACCTCATAGAGTGTAGGATCCCAATAATTTGTGGACGCGGGCCTCACTTAGAGTGTATGATTCCGATACTTTGTGGACACGGGCCTCACCTCATAGAGTGTAGGATCCCTATGCTTTGTGGATGCGGGCCTCACTCAAAGTGTATGATCTCGATACATTGCTGACATGGGCATCACTCCATATTGTGGTATTACTTGTGTGCTTCGCTCAGATGATCTTGTGAGATCTCGAGTATGGTTGGGCCTTATGGGCCATGTTTGATGATTTGTTATGATGAGAGCATGTATTTAGGCGACTAGTGGTAGGTTCGTGTATGTATTTATATCTTCTTATTGCTCGTACTAGCTTGCATGCTTATGTTTATGATTAGCATGAATTATGGTAGAGTATATGTGTATCACTGAGCTTTGTAAGCTCAACGCTCGAAATATATGTTTTTGTGCGTAGGTTGACCATTGGATCATGGGATCGAAGAGCACTATCGGTATGGGATTCTAGCACATGGAGATCTTCAGAGTACAGTACTTATGTTTAGTAGGCTATGTATTCATAGGACCTTACATCTTCGAGTTTGTAATCCTCATTTATGAAATTGTATTAATCAAGTTAAACGTTTAAATGCTTTGATTTAAAGTGGAGCTCATTTGTAAATGAATTAAATTGTTTATCTATGTTTTCAATTTTTGGATATGAATGTTTTGGACTAAACCCAATTTGAGAATTGTATGGTTTTGGTTTAGGCTTGAGGCCCAAATTGTGACATTCGGGTCGGGGGTACTACATTGTTCATATCCTCAAGCAGATTGGACAGCTGGCAGATGCAGTGTTGAGCTAGTTGCAGTGGTGAAAACTTCCTTTGCAGCAAAGTACAAGCCATAGAAACTAAGTTAGAAAATATGCAGAAATAGACATAAAAATGCAGAAATAGATGCAATATATGCTATTGTGGGGAAAATAATAACTATAAATCTAGGGAAAATCATACTCTTTAAAGAGCTATCACACCCTCAAACTTGAGTATTTACTTGTCCTCAAGTAAATTATTAAATCAGCAAGGTCAATCAAAAGAACAAAGGCATTATAGATACTTGAATTATCTTAATCAACTGATAAATCTAATGCATTGACAAAAGCGATACAAGCATTCTGAACTCCACATCAATATATAAGCTAGAAACTCAAGAATGCCTAACATCATTCCTAGCATCTTAGATTTAATCCTCCTATCAGCATTTATTTATCATCGCATAATACCATATATATTTTTCATTTTTTTCTTCTTTTCTTTTTCTTTATAAAAGCGTAGCGAAGGATATCGACTAATGAATGCACTCTAAGCCCTGAGAAGTAAGGTATTGTGCAACAAACCCCAAGAAAGTACTTCATTGTAATGACACACACTCAAGCAGCGACAGCCTTTGGCTAGTTTTCTTTTTCTAACGCGTGCAGATGAGTGCCCCTTAAAGCTACATTATTTATTTCAATGCATTCATATTGAAATGCCTTTATTTATAAAGTATACAATATATATAACATATGCTGCAACATGAGAAGTTCATCCAAAAACACAAGGAATGATACAAGATATTCTTTAATCAAACTAACAAATATATCAATATAAAGCTAAGAGATGCATATATCCATCATGTATATCCAACAAAAATATCAAAGATCATAGTAATTCAAGATTTATACATCGAATGCAAGCATGAAACTTTTCAAAGCACCAGAACCTTGCATTTGTATAGAATTTAAAAAAAATGAAATTAGGCGTATACCCCCAAACTTAAAGGTTGCATTGTCCCCAATGAAAAAGAAAACAAAATGGAATGAGGGAAAGCAATGACAGAATGCCATGACAAAATATAATAACAAAAAGCAATTACAATGATGAATGCAATGCAATTACTATATGTTGTTACAATGAGAAATGTAAATGTAGTGACAGGAAAACATAATGAGAGTACACTATATGAATATGCATGCCTACAAACAACTAAAAATAAACTAACTCAAATTCATGGCTCATGAGAGGATGAGGTGGAGCATCACTTCTTCTTCTTGCTCTTTTTTTCTTTTTTTTCTTTCTTTTTACTCTTCTCTTTAGATTTAGAGCATCTTCTCTTCTTTTCTTTCTTTGCAAGAAGATTCTCTTCTTCATTATGTTATACTTCTTCTTCTCGATCAGGCTCTTGTTCTATTTCGGCATCATCGGTCGCATCTTTAAAGATTATGAACTGTTGTGGTACCTTGTATAGCATCATAGTAAGAGGATTGGCCTCTTATTCATGATCTAAATAGTTTCGTCGGTCTCACTGCAACTCACTCTGTTTTAATTCTTTCAGTGGTTGCATCCACACTCTTGGATACAACCGATTTATTCTCAAGAATCTTCTTAATAGCAGCCATATCAGCATCAAAATTGTCATTTTCTTCTTCATCAATGTTCACAACCAAAATCTCATCATCTTTGACAGCAGAGGGTGTGTCATCAATATTCGTAGGAATGTTTAAATCAATCAAGCAGTCCCTAATGAATCCACTTGATACCTCTTCTCTTCGTTGGTCACCAGCTTTACTCATGTTGTCAGGAGAACTTACTGACTTTTTTGGGACATCCCTGGTCATAGCTTTAGAGGAGATATTATAACTCTGGATAATGAGAAGGAAGACAGGAAATTCTAGCAAGTCAACTAGGGTAAGTCTACTCATTGTATCCAATGTAGATTTATGCCATGCCTTCACATGAGCATAGAACAAGTTCTGTGCCAAATCTATTTTTTGTAGTGTGCCCGCAACAGCACCCAATTTACTTATCACCGTGTCAAATGTGTCCTCAATTTTTAAAATTTTTCTCCAAACATCCTCAATTGTTGGGACATTATCTGACGTAGTGTCCAGGTTAGCCTTGTCCTTATCCTCTCTTGATGTAGTACCCAAATCGTAGTGTAGAAACTTCTGAAACACGAGTTATTCTAATAGTAGCAACCTTGTTGATAGCCCCTTTATTGGCAGTCAACTCTCCATTCTTATTGGGTTTTGACCCTTTCGATTCACACGGCAACATTATTAGAGAAGAAAAGGCTAGTATACCAATATTTCTTTCAGCACAGCTTCTAACCATCTTATGTATGAGTGCCCCCACATCAATTTTTCTTCCCTTAATGATAGAATGTATCAGGCACATTCTATCTAGGGATATTGTAGTGTTGTGGGTACAGGGAAATAGCCTGGAATTGATGAATTGAAACCAAACTTTGGCATGTAAGGTCTAGTACTTCCTAAGCATGGTAAAGTTTCCCGTATTGGTCCCCAACCATACTACACCTTCTATACACAAGTCCTCGACTAATAGAGCTAGTTTCTCATTAGTTAAATCAGCTACAAACAGAGCATGCTCATCCACAGTTACATCAATATTAAACAACTTGTTAATAAAAGAAGCACTCCAAGGAATAGTGTTCTCTAACAAAAAAAGCTTCAAAGAGGGTTTATACAAATTTGCATAAAATCCTCTTACCATGGCAGCACTGTAGCTGCCAGGATGAATGCAAAATTTGCCCCATTTGTGAAGAGAAACCGTGTTGTGTATGGATTTTCCAGGTTCTTCTTCAGAGGAAAGAGTGATTCCTTGTTTTGGATGAATGCTTCTCGTTTTAATGTGATCCGGGAAACCTTCAATAGCTGTCCTTGTCTGGAAAACTTCATACTCAAGAACTTCTTCTAGAGAGATGGGTTCTTCATATTGGGGGTTTGAATCAGAGCTTTGGATGTCCTAAACAGGGTTTGCTTTTGCTATTTTTTGGGCTGCTCTTGTCTTCTCATAGATGTTTACAAGAAAAAAGATAAAAAGGAAATAACTTGCAAAGAGATATGTGAGCTTTAAATCCTTGATGTTGCAAAGAAAAACAAAGAAAAACATGAGAAAGAAGTGAAGCGCAAGATACATATTAAAGAGAGAAAGAAGAGAGAAAATGAAAAGGCATGATGCTTACCGTCTGATGCGATGAGATTCAATGGTTTGATGTTTGGTGCAAAAATCATGCCCATTCATTATTCCTTCCGCTCTTGTGATGAAGGGTTGTGATAATTGGGAATAAATCAGTGCAATAAAATTCTCTGATTTTCCCCCAAAATAAATCTTTCCTATCTTATGAGTCCTTCAATTGTACAAGTGGTTAGAGAAAAGATAAAATAAAGAGATTTTTATTCTGTAAGAAAAAAATAAAGGAAGTTAAACAAAAAATTAAGGAAAATAAAATATAAATCTAATAAAGCAATCAAAAAGAATTTAAAAAAAGAATTTTAAAAGAATTCGATCAATTTAATGGTCTCAATATTTCCAGGGTCAAAGTAACCATAATTGAGCTTTAGTCTCTGGCCATTGACTTTGAATGTAGGTCCCCATTTCATATCTTGAATTGTGATAGCATCGTGTGGAAATGCTTCCACAACTTCAAAAGGTCCTGACCACCATGATCTCAATTACCCTGGTGCAGTTTCAATCTAGAGTTGCATAGCAGAACCAACTGTCCAGCTTTAAATTATCGATGAAAAATAATCTTTTCATACCATATTTTACTCTTGTCCTTGTAAATAGTAGTATTTTCATAGGCATTGCATCGAATTTCCTCTAATTCAGTGATATCTAACAAATGCTTCTTTCTTGCTGCCTCGTAATCAAGGTTGCTTGCTTAAGAGCCCACATGGCCTTGTGCTCAAGCTTTACTGGAAAATGCAAGATTTTCCAAACACCAATTGATATGGTGACATTCTCAGCAGAATCTTGTATGCAGTACGTATGGCCCACAATGCATTATCTAGACGAGAAGACCAATCTTTTCGAGTGGTGTTCACCATTTTTTCTAGAATATTTTTGATTGCACAATTAGATACTTCTATCTGTCCATTAGACTGGGGATGATAATTTGTGTTCAGTCTATGGTTTATTCCATATCGTTTCAATACAGCAGCCACCTGACTATAGTGGAAATGTGTACCCTGATAGCTGATCAATGCTTTTAGTGTTCCAAAGAGAGTGAGAGTATATTTGTGAAAGAACTTCAATACTATCTTTGCATTATCTTTAGGTACAGCAACGGATTCTATCCACTTTGACACATAATCAGCTGCAACCAAAATGTATAGATTCCCAAAAGAATTTAGAAAATGACCCATGAAATCCAATCCCCAAACATCAAATAACTTGATTTCCATTATTGGATGATATGGCATCCCATTTCTTCTAGATATGGATCCAGTGCGTTGACATCTGTCGTAGCATTGAGCAAACTCGTTAGCATCTTTGAACAATTTTGGCCAATAGAATCTTGATTGTAAGACCTTTGCAGCCGTTCTCATTCCACCAAAATGCCCTCCATAAGGAGCATCATAATAATGTTTTAGAATAGATTTCATTTCTTCCTTAGGGATGCGGTGCTGAATTATATTACCATTACAAACCTTAAAAAAGTAAGGTTCATTCCAATGATATTTCATAGCATCTCTAAGAAACCTAGCCTTTTATGCCTAATTTTACCAACATGAGTCTTTCCACAAACCAAATAATTCATCATATCAGCGTACCACTGTGTTGTAATCACAGCAAAAGCTTTTCATCAAGGAATTCATCGACAATTTGCAATTTATTGCCATCTTCGCTACCAACTTCCAACCTTGAAAGGTGATCAACAACTTGATTCTCTGACCCCTTACGGTCTTTAATTTCAATATCAAACTCTTGTAGCAATAAGATCTAGCAAATTAATCTTGGTTTCGCATCCTTATTTGCAAAAAGATATCTCAAAATAGAATGACCAGTAAAAACTGTATTTTTTGCGCCCCAAAAGATAAGATCAAAACTTATCAAAAGCAAAAATTACTGCTAATAACTCTTTCTCAATAGTAGTATAATTGATTTGAGCTTCAGTTATAATCTTACTAGCATAGTAGATTGCATGAAATTCCTTGTCCTTTTGTTGTCCCAATATTGCGCTCACAGCAAAATCACTAGCATAACACATAAGCTCAAACTGTTGCTCCCAGTTGGGTACAACAACTATCGGTGCATTCACAAGTTGTGATTTAATTTTATTGAATGCATCCATACATTCATCGTCAAAAATGAATCTTCTTCCTTGCTCTAAAAGTAGACATAAAGGCTTGGTGATCTTTGAGAAGACTCAAATGAATCTTCTATAGAACCCAACGTGTCCTAAAAAACTGTAGATACCTTTCACTTTTGTTGGTGGTAGTTTTCAATAACATCTACCTTGGCCTTGTTAACCTCAATTCTAGCTTTTGAAATTTTTTGGCCTAGCACAATTCCTTTAGTGACCATAAAATGACACTTTTCTCAATTCAAAACCAAATTGGTGTCTTCACATTGATGCAATACCCACTTTAGATTTTTATGCAGTGGTCAAAATTATTCCCGTATATCGAAAAATAATCCATGAATATCTTGAGGGAATTATGAATCATATCCGAGAATATTTCCATCATGCACCTTTGAAATGTGGCGGGTGTATTAAAAAGACCAAAAGGCATGCGACGAAAAGCAAAAGTTCAAAATGAGCATATGAAAGTAGTATTCTCTTGGTCCTCAAATGCAGTAGCAATATGATTGTAGCCAGAATATCCATCTAAAAAATAGTAATACTCTTTGCCCGCTAGTCGATCTAACATTTGATCGATAAAAGGAAGAGAAAAATGATCATTCTTTGTGATTGCATTGAGACTCGTGTAGTCTATGCAAATACGCCAACCAGTAGGGATACGAGTTGGAACTAACTCATTAGCATCATCATGGACCATAGTAATACCACTTTTCTTAGTAACACAATGGACTAGACTCACCCATGCACTATCAAAAATTACATAGATAATACATACATCCAACCATTTAAGGATTTCCTTCTTTACCACTTCCTTCATTTTCTCATTCAATCATATTTACGGCTCAAAAGAATGTTTATTCTCATTATCCAGCTTAATATTATGCATGCAAAAAGATAGACCCATGCCCTTAATATCAGTAATTTTCCAAGCAATAGCACGCTTGTGTCGCTTCAGGATGTCCATCAACTTAGCCTCTTGTATTGCGTCTAGAGTTGTAGAGACAATGACGGGGAATGTTTCTGCATCTCCAAGGAATACATTCTTAAGATTAGCTGGTAATGGTTTGAGTTTTAGAGTAGAGGCTTCTTCAATAGATTGTTTAAATGTAGGAATTGACCGGTGAGCAAGATCCAAAGATTCAACTTGCCATTTATGATGAACTGCTGTAGTGAGAACCTCAACAATGTTGTCACAATTTGGGAAGTCTTCTTCTACTATTGTCAACACAGTGTCTTCAGCAAGGAGAATACCACAATGATGCAAGTTTTCTTGAATAATATGATCGAGAATGTTAATATGATGACATTCTTCTGACTTTCTTCCCATAACAGTATTGAACATCCCAAATGTTATTTTGTCATCATCAACCCACATTGTAAGCTCTCCTTTAGATGCATCAATTACTTCCTTCCTAGTAGCTAACAATGGATAACCAAGAATTATAGGAACATCTTTGTCAGCCTCGCAATCCAATATAATAAAATCAACTGGGAAAATAAATTTATCCACTCGGACGTGCACATCTTTAATTTGACCATTTGGATGAGTCAAAGATCTATCAGCCAATTATAATGTTACTGCAGTGGGTTTCATATCACCAATGCACAACTTTTGAAAAGTAGATAACAACATCAAATTCATACTACCCCCAAATCACAAAGAGCTTTACTAAAGTAATGATTATCGATTGAGCAAGGTATGATGAAGCTGCCTGGATCCTTTATCTTTCTCGATAGAGGGGTAGATATCAATGCACTACACTCCTTAATGGGAGCAATTGTTTCCAATACGTTGAGTTTCTTCTTCTTTGACAGTATGTCCTTCATGAACTTTACAAAGCTCGAAATCTGTGTAAGAGCATCAATCAAAGGAATTTGAACAGTAAGTTGTTGCAAAGTATCATGAAAGAAATTAAATTGATTATCCAACTCAACATTCTTGAACCATTGAGGAAAAAGTGGAGAAGGGTTATTTGGTTGCTGCACCGACACTGGTGGTTGCAGCGATGACTTCAATTGTACAGTAGGAATAATAATATGAGGGATATTACTCGAATTTTCTTTAGTCTCTCCATTATTTATGGTATGATCAGGTACGGATGACTCTCTTCTTTTATTGGTAGAAATGGGTACTTGTTGCGTAAAGTCAGTAGTTTATTTGCCACTGCATAAAGTAACAGCCTTCCAATGCTCCTTACCCGTATTCATCGGAATCTCAGTGTTGCTAGGTAGTGCGCCCGGCTTTCTAGAGTTCATATCAGTAGCTAACTGTCTCAATTGAGCTTCTAAACTGCAAATTGATGAAGAGTGACCTTGCATTATAGCTATAGTACAAGACAAGTGATTATGCATCATCTCTTCAACAAGAGCAAATGGATAAGAGATACTTGAAGGGGCATATTGACTCATCTGAGATGGTGCACCATATTGTGATTGCTGAGACTGTGAAGCAATATGTTGCGGTTGCATCCTATTATTGTGGCTGTATTATAGTCTGTGGTATGTACTATTGCATCGAGAAATCGAAATTTCCTTCGTGCGTGTTAGAATTGCCTTGAAAAGTTTATTCCCAAACTGAAAAAATCCTTGGTTTTGTGTATGATTAAAGTTAATCCAAGGTTGTCGATTAGTTGCATTATAAGAGGTACCCGTGTTATTGCCTCGCATGCTGCTGACAAAACTAGCATTTTCTACATGTTGTGGGCAATTTTCAAAGATATGGTTTCCTCCACAAATCTCGTAGGAAAATGCAGGGGTATTTGTTTGTTGAGCTAATTGGATAGGAGCAACATCAGTCGCCCCTTCCATATTCTTAAATTTGTTCTCCAAGGTAGAAATGTGAGCCTTTAGAGAAGATAGATCATCGAGCTCAAACACTCCTGGGGCAGCTTTGCATGATGCAGCCCTTGAGATTGGATATTGTGAATCATTCTGAGCAAATTGCTCCAATACACCAATAGCAGCATTGTAGGTGCAATCAAGTAAGGAACCATTAGATGACCTATCGACAAGATGTCTTGTGGTTGCATTCAACCCATTGTAAAAAATTTCAATCTGAGTTTCTTGTTGAATGCCATGGTTGGGACATCGCCGCAACAAAGATTTATATCTCTCCCATGTAGTGTGAAGGGTTTCATCATCTAACTGATAGTAGCTATAATTTCATTCCTCAAATGCGAATTCATTGTCGATAGATTAAAACACAAAACAAATTCCGTTGCAAGATCATTCCATTATGTAATAGAGCCAGCATGTAATCCTCTAAACCAAGTGCGAGCTCTACCCTACAATGAATAGGGAAACAATTGTATACGTAAGGCATTATCAGGAACGTCTTGTTAACTAAATGAAGCACAAATTAAAAGGAAAGATTGAAGATTCTCTTGTGCATCTTCATGTGGTAACCCTGTATACTGCCCATTGGAGTTGAGCATTTGGAACATAACCGACTTCAACTCAAAATTCCTAGCCTGAATAGAAGATCTAACAATTCCCAATTGTAAATCATCCAACTGGGGAACAACAACCTCTCAGATTGTTCTGTTCTAGGTCGGTGGGTGCAGTGGTGGGTTTCCTGAGCACGAGGAACTCCCTCATTGTTGTTTGGTTGTCTGGCCATTCCATTATTTTCATGAATCCTATTTCAAAAAGTTCTTTCAACTTCTAGATCTGGTACGAAGAGTAGTGTAGTGGCACTTCTGGTCATACAATACCTACACAACGTAATAAAAAGAAAATAAAACAAAAATAAAACTATTAGAAACAATAACAAACTTAAATAAAGAAAATAGAATTGCAAGTAGTAACATAATAACACCATCCCCGACAACGGCGCCAAAACTTGATCGGAGTGAAAACATCACACTTTTTAGTACAAGCTACACTATCAATGCAAGAATAGAAACAAGGAAATCTTGTTTGAATATCGATCCCACGAGGATGATGTATTACGTTTATACTAATGTTAGTACAATACAGTACTACAGAAGTAGTAGTTGTAGGTGCAATGGCGGATGCAATAACAGAATAAAAAGTAGAATACATGATTGAGTGTGGTAGTAATAGCGAACAATAATAAAAGATAGAGAATAATGAAAATAAAGCCTGGATCTCCTTGGTTCATCTCAGTAGAAAGATCAAGTGCACTTTGAGATAAGAATTGGTTTAATCAGTGATGTAGCAGTCAACTTGAGTATTAGCTTCCATTTAACCTCCAACTATCAACTTAGGGATGAAGATTAGCCTCAACTCTCGTTGTAAGTCAAGTCTAAAGCTCCTTGAATGGGTGGGCCAACTTTCGCTGTATCCAGACAACTTTCATTGTAGAAACTCGTTAATCTGACTCGTTACTACATTTGTCGATGTCAGCAACAAGTTCTAACACTCTCATGTAAACGTTAATCAAATTCAACAACTAAAGCTTAAAAAAAGCTAACACTGAATTATATTAAATTGAAAAAAGAGTTTAAATAAGTTCAACAAGCTCTGGAAAATTAAACCAATGTAAACGAGAACACAAATATCTATAAATCTCCAAAACAACATCAAAATAAAGAGAAGTTTAAGAAGATAACAAGATATTTCCTCGATTCAGCACTAGATTCGTCATCTCCTCAGATAAATCTGCTTCACTTTGCCTTGGATCTCTAGAAAATAAGCTTAAGCCACCATAGAAGGAGGGTAAAAAGCTCAGAGGTAGAAGATGATGTGAGAAATAGAATGAGCGTGACTTTCTGTTTCCTCTAAATAGTCTTTATATAGTCCATCAGAGGTAAGACACCTATCCTGTAGGGTATTTTGAGTGCTCCGTGTCATACAAGTTTGTAATAACAGAAAGAACAGTTGGCGTATTTTTTCTTATCCTCTAGCAGACTGGAAAGCTGGTAGATGCAGTGTCAAACTAGCTGTAGTGGTGAAAACTTCCTTTGTAGGGACATTAGTATTACAGCGACAATAAGGCAAAAATGGGCAGAAATATATAGAGTACAAGCCATAGAAACTAAGTTAGAAAATATGAAGAAATAGACATGAAAATATATAAATATATGCTATTGTAGGGCTAATAAGACCTATAAATCAGGGGGGAAACCATGATCATTAAAGAGCTATCATTGCTCAAGAGATTTGGCACTAGTGGCCATGTCAGAAAACACTTTCGGTGGATCAGCAGTTAAGTACATCTGAATCTCTTTCCTCAACCATCTTCGAAACTTCTTACACCTTATTTTTTTAGTAGCAACTAATTTTGTAGCGTACTTGCTCAATTGCAGGAACTCCTTCTCATACTCAAAGACAGACTGATTCCCTTGAACCATGTGAGTGAATTGATCCTTCGAACTATCTATGTGGGCTTCATTAACATTTTTTATTTCAAACTCCTCCAATTATCCCATGTGGGTCAGTTATGGTACCAACTTAAATCCACAGTTTCCCACTAATCCCGAGCATTCTTCTTCAAGAAATAAAGGATGCATGACAACTTGTCCTTGGGTTCTAACTGCATTTGCCATAAGATCCAATGGGTATCCCTTAACCACTGCTCTATTTTAACCAGATTTTATTGTTCCATCCTAAGAAATCTATTGTGCCATGATGGCGAAGCTTCTCTATTGGAGTCTCACGAGGAGTGGTCGAAGGCCTAAAAATACCCCTCATAATACGGTGAAAGGCTGATGCAGATGGGTGAAGTAGCGACCCCTCTCGTCCTCCAATATTTCTTTGATGTCGGGAACGTAGTCCTCATCATAAATTTCCTCACGAGAGTCCCAGATCTCATCACGATCATGCACTTCTCTAGGCATGATTAAGTTTTTTAGAGGCAAACAAACAAGGTTACACCATCGAATATTTAGCTTAAATCGAGTACGACTTCAACTTATAGGCATGTATTCACTAGAACCCTTTTATGACTCTCCACTACCTCAAGATTTTCCTAGAACCGGCTAAACCTAGGCTCTAATATAACTAATGTAGCACCCTAAACCCGATTTCACATTTGGGCCTCAAACCAAACCCGCAAGCATAAAATTTTTCACCTGGTTTAGCCCAAACCACATTAAATTTTCATAAATCCATCAAAGTTTCAATTGAAACGATAGGCATAGTTAAATCATTTACATATAGAGCTCCAATTTAAAATAAAATAATTAAATCATTTGACATTATCAAAATAAATCCAAAATAAAAAATACAAACATAAAATCGGGGTCCTATGAATACAATGTCAGAAAAATCTAAGTATTGTAATCTTGAACACGTTGATAAGCTGAAGTCCTACTCCGATAGGGCTCCTTCAATGCAACGCAACAACCTAAAAACCTGCAAACGAAAACAATGATTTTCGAATGCTGAGCTCATAAAGCTCAGTGGGTATACCTCTACTCTACTATGCTTTATGTAGATCATAAACATAAGCATGTAGCTAGAATATATAGCATGACAATATATTAATACATGGCACTACTGCTAGTCACCTAAAAACATACTTGGAAACCAATATACATATAGTATAGCGTCATAAGACACATTATAAAAATCATAACCACAAACTTGGAGTGAGGCCTAAGGCCACACAGCATTTGGAACGTACACTCTATACTCTACATTACTTAAGTGAGACCCGGGGCTACACAACATCGAGAACATACACTCTGAGTGAGACCCAAGGCCATACAATATCGTGAACATACATTCTATACTCAAAATCCCCCTCAAGTATATTCGAAATAAGACCTGGGGCACATATCAGGAACGTACATTCAGCATCTCTTACCGAGGTTTTGCAACACTCTCACTGGGTATCCAGATCCTAACAACCAAAGGTGACTCTACCAAACAAGTGCCCACATGGCACGCAACATCAACATGATTACCATAACCATATGGTTTCTATCATTAACACGTCACCCTTTTTAAGTTGCCAAGTTATTACACATTATGCTCGTATGAAGGGATAAAATCTCGATACTCAGTTTTATAGTCCATATTATCTCATTTCAGACCCATTGGACCATATTCCATAATTTTTCTGCCCCTAAGGCTCAAACTCAACATTTTTGGGCAGAATGCCCTGTGGGTACCTATACGGTACCCCTGGGTATCGATACCTACTAACGTATCAATACCAAATTGTCTTACTAGAATTTTCCAAGATTTTGTGTATTGCTATGGGTCGACCCATATCGGTACAATCTCACATGGCATACCAATTTTCACGACCATTTTTGAAATCGGGATGTGTAAAAATAGCTTGACGATCGATATTTTGGAAAAATTAAGGTTTTCTAGCCATTTCAATTTAATCTTGAAAATTTAGGATTTTTTTGTATTAAATTTGATCTTCCTTTATTTATCCTTAAAAAACATTTTGGAGTCGCCACCGATCACTTCGAGGTAGACCGGACACCGGTAAAACAAACCAAATATTCTTTCTTAAAAATTAGGTTCGGAGTCGGTTACGTGTAGGGAAGGATTAGCACCCCTACGAACGCTCGTTTTCGGTACCTTTAATTTTATGTGGCAGTTTGGCATTTTGAATAATTATTTGAATTTAATTTATCCCATAATTATTAATTAAATTTAAATTCTTAATACAGATATCCTTTTATAAGGAAATTCATTTTGTTCGAATACGATATTAAAAGCACCTCATTAGGTGGCACCCCTATTCATATTTAAAAATGAATTTCCAACATAAAAGGTTTTTAATTAATGTCCTTTTATTGTCTTGTTTATTTTAAGTATTAACCTAAGAAGGCTCTAATTAATTAATTAATTATACTACGAATATTAATTAATTTAATGGCTTTTATGAGAAAATGCCAATTGCTTGAACATCTTCCATATATTTAAAGCCCTTAAATTAATCATATTCCTAATTAATTAATCCTTCTAATAAAATTAAAGTTCTAGTCCTAATTAAAGCTCTAACAATTAATTAAGTCAATATTATAAGTGAAAATGTATATTAAATATACACCTTTAAAACCAATGTTCAGATAACACCTCATTGTAAACAATGGAACACCATCCAAATTTGAGCCCCAAAGATTCTATTTAATATACACTTAATTAACTACAATGTTTCCTAATTAATTGTTTAATTTCAATTAAAGAACTAAATTAATATTCAATTATATGTGTAATGTATATTAAATATAATTTATTAAAAATCCATGTTGAGATAACACCCCATTGTAAACAATGGACATCATCCAAATTGGAATTTTGAAATTATATTTAATATGCACTTAATTGCCACAATTTTCTATTCACTTTAGTTATTGAATCTTAATTAGAGAAACCTAGACTAAAGGCTCTAATTATTAATTAATTTGATGGTTAAATTGTCTAACATGCAAAACTACATGCTCAATTTTAAAATATGCATCCAACATATAAATTAAAGTAATTAATTAAATAAAACAATTAAATTAATGACTAAATTAAAACAAATTGAAATACTAAAACTGATCTTATTAATATGGGACTAAATTGAAATAATTACAACACTTAATGCCCAATTAAAAAACCTAAAATGACCCAATTGAAATGATTACAAGCCGGAGGTTCAATTAAGGGAAATGGGGACTAAATTGAACTGATTACAAAGAACGGGGTCAATTTCAAAACAATTAGGGACCCAATTGAAAGAAATTGCAAAACCGAAGCCAAAATCGTAAAACCCTAAGAGTAGGGCGCGGATCTTCTACCCGACCCAACTCAAAACGCGCGGGTTTCTTCCGCCCAAAATGTAGCGTTTTTGAGTGGGATATATAAGGCCAAAATCAGTTTCCCATATCTCTTTTTTTCCTATTTTTTTTAAAATTTGACTCTCTCTTTCTAGCTCTCAAACTTTCTCCCGTTCTCTATCTTACAAACACTCCATTCCAGAAAAACAAAGCCAAATAGATCAAAACTCAAGGTTTTTGGATGAATGTTCATCCTTGTTCTTCGAGAACAAGATGAACTTCATCTTTTCCGGCTTAACTCCGCCACTGACTCTACCCCTAAATCCCTCTCAACCAGACACCAGCCACACTCCGGTGTTAGTTAGCCACCACTCCGACCACTGCTCGCCTCCGACTGGCCACCGTGCCGGAACCCTAAAACACCAAAAAATTCCATTTTTCACCGCTGATTAACCTAAGCAACTACCCGAATCATCAGAGTCAGTCGTCTTCCCCTTAAAAACTACCTCAATCTCACTTTTCAACTCCGCCGGCACTCACTGCAACTGAGGATAAACTCCTACCACCTCAAACCTTATTTTTTGGATACTATTTTTTTAGATCTTGACCTACATTTAATATTTTTATGTTTTAAATGCAGAAAATATAAAGGATAAGATCGGAATATACCTCCAGTTAACTTTAATGGCGGTGCAACTACTCCGATCGTCTTCTCCGAAGGCCTTTGCACTTCTTGGTGGTGGTTCGACTTTCCCCAAGGTGAATTTCCTCTCTCCTCAATTATTATTATTATTATTATTAATGGTATTATTAATGGCCAATATCTAACCCACTGACATTTCTCTCTCTTCTTTATATAGGGGTCACACTCGCTAACGTCAGCTATGCCAGCTGGATTCAAGGAAAACCACAATCCATGGCTTTTAGTCTCGGGCCAACCAAGGAATGCCATGTGGCACTATTTGGGCGAGAAAAAACTTATTTTGGGCTTTTTGTGTTTGTTTAGTTATATGTTTCCGAAAATGAGCGAGAATACAAATGTAAATTGGGCTTTACGAATTTGTATTTGGGCTTTGGGATTTTAGGAATGTAAATTGGACATTTGATTAACATTTATTTATATTGGGCTAACTTTTATTTATTTATATTTTTATTATTACTATTTATTTATTTGGCCTTATTTATGTATATATTCAAATACCCCAGACAAAATACGGATATTACGGCTGCCCCTCTTTGCTCATTGTTGTGGAACAGGAAGTGGGCAAAGATTGAAAAGACACAAATTTTGTTCGAATCCCATGGCCATCTTCTAAACTACCGAAGCTTGAAGTTGTTCTTCTTATTTCGAAATTCTTCAAACTACTACCAAACTATGGAATATGAAGCAATTCTTCTTATTATGAAATTCTTCATCTTCCAAGGCTCGGAATTTATCTTGTTATTCTTCATCTCTTGAGGTTTGAAGTTGTTCTTCTTATTATGAAATTCTTCATTCCTCTGTCGAACTATCCCCTTCTCTACAAAGGTGTTGAACAAGCGAACTATTCTCATTAGGAACACTGTCTTTGTTGAGAAAACTATTCACATTAATAGTTCTTCATTCTTTGCTATGTGAACTCTTCCCACCAGGAGCTCTTTCTTTGCTGAGTTAACTCCTTCCATTAGGAGCTCTTCGTTCTTTGCTAGGAATGCTAATCCATCTCCTTTTCTGGGAAAAAAACTAGACCTGCACAAGAAAATATCATTAATTAATAAGAATTCAACCTGAAGCAATATGAATTACCCTAATTTCTCGCTTGAAGCACTGAGATCTTTAGTGTCATTGCTTATTCTGCCTAATATATCTCAATCTTTCAGCCTAAAGCGCGCATGAAATCCCTTTTTCTCTTCCTCTATTGATCAACCTCCTTCTATGCCTGCAAAAGTCGAATTTATCATTAATCTTCCAATATTGATTATAAAGATATATAATTTGGGTATATCATTAAGAAACTTCAAGTGCTTCAACAAAAGACGCTGAAACTATGAATCTTCCTCATTTGAGCCTGAAGTTGGTCTATCTTGCTTTCCAATCTAGCAACTTGAACTATTTTTGCTTTTTCTCTTCTTCTTCTTTCTTTTCTTTTTTCCTTTTTCTTTTTTCTCATTCTTTTCTTCGTTTTCTTTTCTTTTTCCTTTTTTCTCTTTTGCTTTTTCTTTTTTCCTTTTTTTGTTGTTGTTTTTTTGGAAACTAAGGACCCAAAGGATTAATATTGCTAACGATATCAAGCCCTACCGTCTTACTACGACGATATTCAAAAAGTTCTTATCATTTTCGAAGGTGTCAGCCTGAAGGACTTAACACCATGCCCGAAGAACTTACTGATGGCCTGAAGGATTATGAATCGTAATGTACTTCCTTTCATGTGCACACAATCACATCACTCCCGAAGGTGATGGCCCGAAGGACTTAACATCATACCTGAAAGACTTACTGATGACCCGAAGGATTTAGAATTGTAATGCACTTCCTTTCCTGTGCAAACAATCACATCACTCCCGAAAGTGATGGCCCGAAGGACTTAACATTATGCCCAAAGGACCTACTGATGACCCGAAGGATTTAGAATTGTAATGCACTTTCTTTCCTGTGCAAACAATCACATCACTCCCGAAGGTGATGGCCCAAATGACTTAACATCATGGACTTACTTATGAGCCGAAGGATTTAACATCATGCCCGAAGGACATACTGATGACCCAAAGGATTTAGAATTATAATGCACTTCCTTTCCTGTGTAAACAATCAGAAAATCTTTACTGAGATCCGCCTCTACAAACGGGTTAAAATCTTTCTGAGATCCGCCTCTTCAAATGGATTGAAATCTTTGCTGAGATCCGCCTCTTCAAACGGATTGAAATCTTTATGAGATCCACCTCTTCAAATGAAATGAAATCTTTGCTGAGATCCGCCTCTTCAAACGGATTGAAATATTTGTTGGGATTCGCCTCTACTAACGGATTGATACCTTTGCTTCAAGAAAATGTGATTGAAATTTTTGCTAGTCTTTGCTGGTTCTAATTCTCCAATCTGAAGCTATAGATTGAATTCTTTGTCTGTTCTTTGCTGATTCTTGTAAATACCTACAAAATGTAAAAAAATGCTTTGAATGCATGAGTTAGTTTGCTTTTATCTTATAGATGCCTAATTATATATGATGTATGAATTGTGACAATTGAGGACCACTCGGATGAGCTCTAATCTTCTTTGCCTCTCCGTTGAGCTTTTTGCTTCAGTTACAACAATAAGATTGTTTTCTTAAATCTTTCTTTGATTGATCTTCTTTCATCACTTGATCTTCTTGAGATTTATCTTAAGTTTTTATCGTCTTCATGCTCCAACAAAATTTGCCCCAGAATCTTTGTTGTTGAGCTCCTTTTCTTCCTAAGCCAATTTTGACCTTTTTAGTGGTCGAAATCTTTCAGGTTCTACACCCTCTCTTGCCTATACTGATTTGAACTCTTATGCACCATGATGCCCCACTAATCTCTTTGTTTCTTGCCTTATTACATAGAATTTTCCCCTCTTTCATCATTTGGGGCGAGCAAATGCCTCAAGTCCCTGAACTTTCCAAGTCTCTAAACTTTCCTCAAGTCCCCAAGCTTTTCATTCTCGCCATTTTCGTCACCATATCCCCTGATGGATGATTCCTCTTTCTGACCAGAAGACTGTCGATCAGATAAGAGTCTCATACTCAGTCATATGTTTATCAAGAAAATCCGTTTGTTTGTAAAAATGTCAGCTTGCTTATCAACATTCCAATGAAGGATACATTGCAAGACCCAAAAAATTAAGATATAAAGAAAAACAGAATAGGATGCCCTGGATATCAAGTGCAAGAGCGTCTTAGATTCAACCTTCCTATGGGTAGAATAATTTTTTATTGTTATGTTGATTTTTGAAGTTATGAAATTTCTTCCAAATCACTCATTTCATACCCTATGATTACCGTGTTGCTAGATCTAGTCAGAAACAACTCTTTTCCATTCTCTTCATTCCTTTCCATTCATAAATATGTTCAAGCTTCTCGAACTTGTTTAACTAGTAGAGTGCAAAAATATCATTCTAAGAATAAAATTCTATAAGTGCATGTGTGATTCTGATTGTTACTAATTATTATTATTATATTATTATAGACATGTCTTCAATGATACATCTCTGAAGCTTGGGTATTGAACAGGTGAAGCACAGCTCCTTATTAGATTTGTCGGCATCCCCCACAGCTCCATCAGAGTATTCCGAAACTTATTTATTCAAATAGTTCATTATTTATATCCCCTTTCTTTCTTTTTTCCTTCTTTTTTCCTTTTTTAACTTTTTCCTTCCTTTTTTTTCCTTCTTTTTTCCCTTTTTAACTTTTTCCTTTCTTTTTCTTTCCTCACTTTTCTTTTTCTTTTTTTTTCAACTTTTTCCTTTCTTCATTTTCCCTCCCTCATTCTTTCTTTCTCTTATTGTATTTTTAAGGTATAGAAGACTACACTTAGAACTTCAATTTCAAGCAACTCTACTTGGTTAAAATCGTCTAGTCCACTTCACTGTTTATGAATTTCAAAGATTTATCATCGAACATCATTAAAGGCGTAGTAATCTGACCTTTTCTTACCTTGCCGACCAGAGTAGACTGGGAAACAAATTTCACTTCATCGTCTTCACAACATCTAAATAATTTTTGCATCGGAATCAGTGTCGCATCTTGCAATTGTCATCTAGGGTCCTACGAGGGTGAGAATAGATATACATATATTTATTTATTTCAAAAACATCCTTCCAATGAAAACCAACAAACATGACATATGACCTTAGAAAAAGACTTCTACTACTTTCGGGCCAGGAGTAGCAGACTTATTTTCAAGTATTATTTTAGAAATGGACCCTGTAAATTGTAACCACATGATACAGCAATATGGGTAACACTTACTTCTTAGAATTCCAAACAATCTTGGAAGCACTCGTCTTGATTCTCTGATTCCTCGATTGGTATAACAGCTTGCCCCACTCTTTGCCATTGTTGAACTAATTCTTGTGTCAAGATTCTATTACTGACTAGCTTTTTAATTTCTTTCATTAAAGGTCTACACTTCTTGGTAGCATGTCCTAGTACTCCCATATGAAAATCACAAACATTGTCTAGATCATAGCTATGGGCAAATGGATTTGGCACTACCTTCATTGGCCTAGGAGTGATATATGGTCCTTCAATAAGGTGAGGTAATAAGTCTGAAATAGACACTCCAAAGATCTCCAGATTTGCACTTGCTTGAGGAATTTTTCGTGGTCGTTCTGATGAATTAGCTGGCCACTTTCTCTTGCGACTCTGAGAACTTTGAATATTACATTCACTCACCTTTTTCCCTTATTCTGCTTCTTGATCAGCACGATCTTTAAATCTTGATCCAATTTTCCCTCGTCAGATCCCTTTTTCTATTGCTTCTCCAATCACCACGAGGTCACTAAAATTGTGCCTTGAATTCACAAGCATTCTCTCAAAGAAAGGAGATGGAAGAGTTTGATGAAACATAAGAGATATTTCTTCCTCTGTCAAGGGAGGTTGTACTTGGGCTGCTAATCCTCGCCACCTCAATGCATAGTCTTTAAAACTTTCGTTGACCTTTATATTCACGTTCTACAGAAAATAGCAATCTAGAGCCAGGTTTATAACATACTTTTATTGCCCCAAAAATGCTTTGGACAAATCGACCCATAACTGAATTTGCTCTCGACTTAATCTGTTGTACCACACTGCAGCAGGTCTGACTAGACTATCATGAAAATAGTGGATCAACAATTTATCATCATCCAACTATCCTTCCATTTTCTACAGATCATTTCCAAGTGGATTTTAAGATAGCTGGAACCGTGATATTTCTCAAAACTTGGGTCTTTAAATTTAGGTGGAATAACTAGATCAGGGACTAGACAAAATTCTTTTGCATCAAATTTAGGATTATCGAAGCCTTTTCCTTTCTTAATCTCTTCCTCAAGTTTTGCACAACTATTTTTCAAATGATCGAGTCTTAATCCTTGGATGATAGGCTTTACAGAACTTGTATCTGTACTTGGGTTAGATGCCCCAGGATAAATTGTCAAACATGGTGTAGCAGTGTAGTTCTTCGCATTTTGCTGATGCTTGGTCATCCATTCTTGTAACCCTTCTTGAGTCTGTTCAATTCCTTCCATGTCTCCATCCATGATAACAGATTCCCAAACTTTCACCAACTCCCAAATTGCTCCTATCGAAACTCTGACCGCTCCAGATCATGAATGCCAATGCCATGTTATTACATGATAATGTTATATTCATAAATATGCAATGCATGAATGTATGAATGCAGGAGGTATTAATTCTAAAAGTGATCATCATAGAACAACTTTCATTGAAGTAAAAGAATTCAATACATCAGATTTTAGATAGTACAGATATTGGTGAGCTCTAACTCCCAACTTTCTCTAAGAGCCAAGTCAGCTTTCCTCCGTGATCTAATGCTATATCAATATTTTGGCTCAGTACCATTGCTACATTAGCTAGATCTGCCACTTATTGAGCAACTTCTTTTGCTTGAATAACAGTATCTTTCATGTAGTTTTCCCTTTCTTGAATCTTTATTCTTGATCTCTAAAACTGGCCATATCGCTTGTAATATCCCAATTTTGGCTAGTGACCAAAATGTAAATTTTGAAAGTTTTGTGCCTAAAGTGTAAACTTTGGAATAGTTTAGGGATCAAAGTGTAATTTTTAAAAGTTGTGTATTTTAACCCCTTAAATGAATATTTTACCCCCAAGAATGACATTTTCGTGTTACCCGGATTTTTCGTACGGAGTTTGTATTAATGGCTATAAAGCGATAAAGTTCGGAAAAATATTATGATAATCGAATCGAGCTAAAATTTCAGATATAGTTCCATGGACCTTAGAAGAGTCATAAAATATCATTTTATGAATATTTGGATGTTAAAAAGGTCGAAAAAATTTAAATCGATTGTAATGACATAGAATGGCAATTTTTTGAATAAGTAAAGGACAATTTGGTCATTTTTCCCAAAGGGGACATGGAAGGAATTTTGAGATTTCTTTTATTGATGAATAGTGGATGGTTTGAATCCAACTAAGTCTAGTTGGAATGTTACAAAATGGAAAATTAGAAATATAGATCTAGTTTGAGGTTATTTTTGGAAAGTGGAATTTATTAAATTAAAATTTTATTTTTTTTATAATACAAGTGTCTTAAATACATGAAATATGAAGGAATTATCAACAAAATACCCTCCAAAACCTTGGTGAAGAGAAAAAGAAGAGAAAAATTTTACAAGCTCGATTTAAGCCTCGAATCTCGGTTTTCAAGTAATCTTACGAACTATAAAGTTGTCCTACTCTTCGAGCTCTATCATTTGATGTAAATAATTCATAGAATACTTGCTTGGTTGATGAGATTTGATATGAGGAGGAAATTAGGGTTTATGAACAAATTGGGGCTTTTATGATTTTATGAATCTATGGTTGATTTTAAGTTAGAATCATGCTTGTATGATGTTAGAATCTTGTTTTTGAGTTGGGATTTAAACCCTACATATTTCGGCTTGTACAGAGAAAATTAGGGTTTATGGATTCAAGTCTAACTTAGGGTTTGTGATGTTGGATGAATGATCTAGTAAGCTTGATTTGTTGTTTGGAAGTAAAACCCTAAGTTAAATACATAGAGACCATTTTGGCAAGCTTTAAAATTAAGGGACCAGATCTGATTTTTATGAATTTGATGTGTATCTATATTATTAATGATGTTAGAGACATGAAAATGAAGTTAGAACCGATGATTAATCGCATTAGTGACCATTTTGACAATTTGTCAAACTTGAATGGTCTATTCGGCAAAAAGGATATGTAGAAGGAGTAAATATTATTTTTAGTTAAAATGATGGAATTAAGGTAGTAATTGTGATTTGAGGACTAATTTGCAAAGTTAAGAAGCTTAAATCCTTATATTGGAAATTTGATGACCACTTTGACAAATTAAGAGAAATTAGAGGAGTAAAGATTTAAGCTTATTTTAATGAAGGATGTAAAGAGAACATATGAAATCAAGCTTTATTCTAGCCATTTGAAGTAAAGTGATGGGACTAAATTGACTAGAGAAATAAGAAGTTGGTGTAAATTAGAAGTTATTCATGGGAAGTTATGTTGGAAATTTGAATTATGGCTGTAAGTTTTAAAATTCGCCATAAATTCTACAAAAATTGTTAGATGATGAATTTTATACCGTTGTAAAGATTTGTTAGTCTAGTTTTGTTTCCAACAAACAGAAACTGATTTCGAGTTCCGAGTTAAAAGATATGAATTTTTAATCGAATGAAGGTCAGAAAAATTATAGAGCAGTTTCTGCCTGAACAGCTCTGTGACGTGAATGTAAGGAATTTTCATAATTTTTGTAGATTTTATTAATTTATGTGGCTTATACCTTTAGAACCGTTATCGAATCTAGTTTCTACGGTAGAAAGGAAATTGAGATCCAGTATGTATTCTGTCTTATACAAGTAAATCTTTGAAGGTAGCGTATGCTGTCAAAAAATGGAATTTGAAACATTTTGTATTTAAATGTTAGTTAGCAAGCTCGGAAGAGTTAATGGAAGTTCAAATTGGTCACTAAAGACCATAATGAGTTTTTGAACAATACAAGGAAGAAAGGAAAATATTTGTAAATTTTATATTCGAATGATTATATTAGACAGGATGTTTAAGGTATTGTTAGATTTGAATCTAACAAATATTTTATTTTATTCATGAGATTAATGAAGTCAAGTCCAAATCAAAGAATGTTCGAGGTACTATGAAAGAAAGGATCGAACTAGGACTTAGTGAGGCAGTGTGTTAAGTGGCCAAGGTGAGTGCCTTAATTATTACTTAATTATGCATGTGATATAGGGAGGCTTGCGATAAGCCAACCTTATTTATGAATGCATGATATGATATATGTTGAAGTTATGTTCTATTGTTTAAATGTGGTAAGTAATATGGCGAGCAATATGGGGACAATGTTCCTAACATATGACTAAAGAATTGTTTATGATATGTTATGTTCATAAAAAATAAGAATAAGTGATGTGTTTGATACATGGTCACTGACTGGAAAAGTATTCTTAATAAATAAGCTAATATGGCTTGAATAACATATTGTCTTAAGTATGAGAACTTATCTGTGAAATGTTATGATAGTCACATAACTGATATGTTAATTGAATATGGTAAGAGCAAGTAATATGTATAATACATTGTTAATGCTTTGATAGATATCTTTGTTATAGTATACCTGATATTATCTGGGTTATGAACTGCCATTGTGATTTATTGATGACATCTGATATGATAACATCTGATCATGATATACATATATTTGTATGCCCAAGTATTACAAAGTGGGAGTCCTTGGTATAGTTGGCATGCCATAGAGTCTTAGCAACTGCATCATTCTGTTATGATATCTATCTGTTTTGTGACTACTACAGTGTCACATCAACCTTGGGGATCTAAGCCCATGGTGCTAAGTGCACTAAAGAGATGCTTAAATGAGGAGCAAAGAGCGTCCTAGATTATATGAGGAGCAAAGAGCATCCTCGAGTACGTACTCATCTGTCTATTCTGTTTGGTACTACAGTGTCATATTTCAGATGACTCGCGTACCTATGGTCTCATAAAGTATACTTTGGGCAAATTTAAAAGATTAATAAAAGTGTAGGTAATCTAGCTAGTGAGCTTGGAAAATTTTGTTATGTACTAAGTTTTTTGCAAAGTTTTGGAACTAAGTACGAGAAATAACAGGTTCTCCGTACTCTCTGTATATCTCAGTATTTTCTCGATTATGTTAAGCTCTGTAATATCTATATTTTTTGTTTGATATGTTAGGCAAAGAATTAGAATGATGATAAAGTTTACCATGAAATGCCATAGAAACTGGTTATATTATGCTATGAGAAGCATGTTGAACTATGTCAAGTAAACATGATGAACTTAATACAAGTAATTTATCAGTTATACATGGATAAGCTAGATATAAAAATAGGCCTTGAATTATGGTCATGTCAGCTATTTGATAACCTTATATGCTTTTCCTCACTAAGTGATTACTTAGCGTGTGTTGTTTCACACGTAGGTTATTGGAAACTTACCAGAAGAGGAGTCAAGCATGTTGATCAAGTTGCAATCTGCCAAAACATTAGTAAGATATTCTAATTTATGATATTCTCTAGTGGGCATGTATCAATTTATTCGTTAGTTGTTTTAAAGGTATAAGTTTGATTAATAGTCAAATAAATATGAATTATTCGCATGGTTAAAGAATTACCGGTGATGATATTTAATCGGGTAAAAATTTTATTTATCGTTTATAGCATAACGATTTTAAATTCAAGAAAGGGCCTAGGCAGTGTACCTAGTTTTCACCCTGAGTTACATAGTTATTTTAATAGCTGACTATAACATGTTTTATTAACCAATTCAGGGTCAAAACTAGCAATCTGCAAATAGGCTATGAATACTTCAAAAGTCGAGAAAGGGTTATTTTATAAACTAGTTTTATGTTAGATGTTTTAAAAAATTTAAAAATTTACAAGTCTAGAACTCTGTTAAATAATATTGTGACATCCTTAATGTGTATTCGTACTACGAGTATACATTAAGGGTGTTACATCGCTTTTCTTAACTTTCTTGACAGTCTTTCTTAACATCATCAACAAGAGTTTTGTACATCAGCGTAAGCTTGAGGCATCCATCTACCTTCCTCTTTAGTGTTTCATTTTCAGCTTGAGTGTCATTCAGCTTGATAGCATTATCCTCACACATCTGCATGTACATTTTTATTATCTCGCATTTAGCTTCACTAACCCTTAGATCGTCCATAAATGTATTGCGTTGTAGCTCCATTACCTGCAGATCACATGAAAGTGTATTGACTTGAGCTTCACTTGCCTCAAAACTCTTTTTCCACTATTCGGCTTCATGTTTCAGCTCTTTAATTATTTCCTTTGACTGTTCCAGACTTACACCCAAACCGACATTCTTGAGCATCGAACAAAGCTCTTGATAATTGGATTGCAAGTTTCTCAGCTCCTCATTCAAATCATCTTTCTCTTGTTTTAATTTGCTTATTTGAGCTTCATATTCGAACTGATGTCATTCTTTCTGAGTATTGTCATCTTGAGCTTCATATCCATCCATTGAATCAAGCTGGTTTTCTATTCCAAATTTCCATTTTCCAAACTCCAAAAGAACTTGAACTCGGCATTTGAAGGCAAGACAATTCCCAATAGAATGTCCTTGAATTCCATCGTGAAATTCACAGTGTGTATTGTGTCATACCATTTTGGATACGGAGGTTGCAAAGGTGCAAGAAAAAGTGGGGACACCAATCGAGCCTTTAACAACTGAGAATACAATTCTTTATATGAAATAGAGATTGGATCAAAATGTTGTTTGTGATCTCCTGTATTCTGATAATCGGCTGAGGGAACGCTAGAATTTGAACTTTTCCTTGGACCTTTACTTGATTCTGACAAGCTTATACTTTCATTAACCTTTGTATCTCTAGGTGTTCTATTAATTGTCAGGCTTTTAGGAAGTTTGGGTCTTCCATCTTCAAAACTCAACATGCCTTCTCTGACAAGATTTTCAATCTTGTTCTTCAAAGCCTCGCAATTCTCAGTAGTATGATCTAAACTTCCTTGATGGTAATAAAATGATGTATTAATACCATAACCCTTGAGTGAAGAAGGCACTGTAGACTTAAATGGGGCTCGGGCCATAAGATTTTTCTCCCTCAGTATTGGAAGCAATTTTGCATATGTCATTAGAATTGAATTAAAAGACCCTTCATCCTTCTTTCTTTCTTGAATTTCTCTTTGGCATGTCATCACTTTCTAGAAATTTGGCTCAATTACACCTCTAATTGGTTTATTGATGCGAGTTGTAACGGTGCACAAACTCGACTATTTATTCATGTATTGTTTCTTGTTTACTTCTCCTTTCAGCTCAGTATGCTCCTTTTCCTTGGTCATAGCCGTCATCATAGTCATCATCTCACCCATTTGTCTTTTCAGCTCTTGCATCGCATTCTTGCCATATTTGTGATACAGTGATACAGTGATGTTGTTAAATTACAACAATGGTATAGTGATACAGTGATACAGTGATTTATTATGGCACAACATATTTGTTGATGCCGCACATGTGTATACTCAACAGTAACTCACATACAATGCATTCTCATTTACATTACATTGGGCTATAGTTTAATTAAGAGTGAAAGTGCAAAGAATGATCCAAGTGAAATAAAATTTCATATAAAGAATTGTTTGGTATAACATGTCTTATATATAAATGAATTTGAGATTTTACAAGTTACCTAACAGTGGAACGACTTTGACAAGTCAGTTTTTACGATTTCATAATCCTATATGATATATATATTTATATATATATATATATTATTTTGTTGGTTTATGTTATTTCTTTATAGTGAAATGTTTGAATTATTTTAAATTGACTCACTAAGTTATACTTAGCGTGTGAATGTTTCACGCGTAGGAAAAGAGAAGCGTTGGGAATAAGGAGCATTAGCGAACATCATCTATCGAAAATAGGTACATCAGTATCAGTAATATAATTTTTATGTTGTTTGATATTTACTAGTCGGCATGTATAGTAAAATGTGAAGCCTGCTCTGATATGAATCGTATTTTATTCAGAATTTGAATGATTTTAAATCAGGCAGTTTCATTATTTATATGCTAATGGATCAAACTGTTAAGTTGATGCCTGAATCTAGGTTCAAAATTGAATGTAAAATTATTAAGTTTAAATTTACGTGATTAACTATTTTTACAGTCAAAAATAAGATTTTCTTAATATTAAAGAATTATTTTACAAGTATCATGTGACATCTCTAACTTTTATTTAGCGATGAATACTGGAAAGAGGTGTTACAACCATACACCGGCCATACTCCGGTGTTAGTCAGCCACCACTCCGACCATTGCCTGCCTTCAGTCGGCCGCCACGCCAGAACCCTAAAACACCAAAAAACTCCATTTTCACCGCTAATTAATCCCCCTAAAAACTACCCCGAATCTCACTTTTCAACTCCGCCGGCACTCACTAACCTCACTGGCAACTGAGGATAAACTCCTACCACCTCAAACCTTATTTTTTGGATACTGTTTTTTTAGATCTTGACCTACATTTAATATTTTTATGTTTTAAATGCAAAAAATAGAAAGGAGAAGATCGGAATAAACCTCTGGCGGACTTTAATGGTAGCGCAACTACTTCGGTCGTCTTCTCTGGCGGCCTTTGCACCTTCTGGTGGCGGTTCAGCTTTCCCCAAGATGAATTTCCTCTCTCCTCAATTATTATTATTATTATTATTATTATTATTATTATTATTATTAATGGTATTATTAATGGCCAATAATTAACCCACTAACATTTCTCTCTCTTCTTTATATAAGGGTTAGACTCGCTGACGTCAGCTATGGCAGCTAGATTCAAGTAAAACCACAATCCGTGGCTTTTAGTCTCGGGCCAACCAAGGAATGCCACGTGGCACTATTTGAGCGGCAAAAAAAACTAATTTTGGGCCATTTGTGTTTGTTTAGTTATATATTTCCAAAAATGGGCAGGAATACAAATGTAAATTGGGCTTTACGAATTTGTATTTGGGCTTTGGGATTTTAGGAATGTAAATTGTACATTTTATGAACATTTATTTATATTAGGCTAACTTTTATTTATTTATTATTTATTACTATTTATTTATTTGGCCTTATTTATGTATATATCCGAATACCCCAGACAAAATATAGGTATTACACCGGTACAAGTTGAACATCGTACCGATACCCCTCTTATAGTTCATCTTGATCAAATAGTTCGCTTCAACCCATAACACTAGGGTACCGATACAGGCTCCCCGAGTATCGATACGGAAGCCTAGAAAAGGCTTCTTAGGCTTGGGAATCATCCTCAAAGCCCCTAGATCATGAACAACAACCCTTTATCTTAATTCTACATCTTATGGGGGTTATTTAGGGTGATTTGCCACCAATTTTGCACATTAAGAACGTGAAATCTCGAATTTACTATTAACAAGTCTTTAAAGCAATTAAAATGCCAAATCATCAAACAAGCATACAAAGCATCATCCTTAGGTTGTGCATGAAGACAAGGAGTTGGAAGTGTGCTAACCTTCTTCTAACAGCTGAAAAATAAGCTTCTTGACTAAGCCCTCGAGCATTCTTCTTGCATTGAGCTTTTGAGTTCTCACCCACTTCTTTCACTACACAAAAAGTTGTAAATTAAATTACAACTTTGCAGAAAGAATTAGGAAAGTTAAAAGGAGGATTTAAAAACTAAACATAGAGAAAACTTCCACTCTCGTTCTCAATCTTCAACCCTTACCAAAAACCTATTTTTCCACTCACCACCATTTCCTTTCATTCTTATCTTGATTGATAGATCATTTGATGAAGATTTCAATACCCTTAACTTGTATTCCGAAAATCCAACTCAAAAAGACAAAGATTGAGTCTTTTTCTTTGAGTCTGTAAGAAAGGATGAAGAATAGAAAGATGGAGAGAGTATGAAGACAATGTGATATCACTCTCTTTGCTTTCTGTAGAGGAAATAAAGAAGCCAACACTTTTCCTATTCAAAATGAGCTAATTTACCCCTCTACCCCTCCATCATCCTCCCAACCTATATACCAACTCAAAATCTTAAGCCCAACATCAAAGGAGACCCACTAAGGTTTTCCAAACACCCTAAAATAGGCCCAACACGTAAGGCCCATAGTTTGGGTGAACCGACCCACGGATTCCAAAATCTGGGTCGTTCAAGCCACTTTGGTGGTTGGGCCACAGTATGCCCGCTACATTAAGAAAAATCCTAAGGATTAGGTACTAGACAATATCTGAAGCCGCAGACTGCCCACTACATCAAGACAAAAGGATTTGTCTAGGCGGGCCACAAGAGAGAGCTAACACTTGTTGTGTTCCTATTTGCATTTCGATTCTCTCCCCTCTGCCTATATAAAGAGGCTCCCAGTTTTCAAATAAAGGAGGTCTGTTTAGAGAGTTTTCCTAGAAATTTTTTTTAAGAAAATGACATTTTCCATGGAAGCTTAAAGGGCTTAGAAATCGTTGTGCAGAATAAAGCAACAGGATGGATGAAAAGCCCCATGGATCAACGAGTTGTTGCATGGGATGCCGTGAGGCTCGCTAGTTCTAGTTCATGTGCCTATAACTAGATATGTTTCTTTTCGTAGATCATGTGTGATCAAAGAACTATTGTGTTTTCTGAACTATTATTTCTTTTATCTTTCTAGATCTTAACTTTGTTCTTAATATAGTTACCCTTGGTTTGATGCGTTTTGCTAGTGGCGTTGTTTTTATACTACTTCATATGTATGTGCATGTATGTGTTGTAGAATGCATTTAACATTCCAACAACTGAGAATATAAAATAATTAAGCACCATGAGTAATGAAAGTTATCGTATGGCTTAAGTCAAGTGACACAATGAAGCTTAACCAAGGATGGGTGTACTAACACCTTAATGGTTGGTGTACCGACAGGCTAGGTCAAGTGACACTTAGGGGTGCTAGCCTAGGTGCATTTTATATGAGGTCTCGAAAGACTATCTACCATTAGCTATGTCGTACCATAGTAAAAAGATAGATAGCTTGACAAATGCTTTGTTAAGTTTAGAAATCAATTTAATCATAACTCGTTGGTTTCAACCGAAAGTACCATGGCCCTTTAGTGTCCTTTAAAAATTATCTCTATATTTCTCACCTACATTCATGACTATAAACAACTATAAATTGCCTCAATCATCTTGGGATTCAACAACTCAAGACACACACCTTGTGTGTGTTCATTTTATTACTTGTGTCGATGGTGTATGCTTACACTATTCTTGTGTTTGAAAATAGACATCATCGTAGACAACCAAGTTTTTGGTGTCGTTGTCGGGGATTTATTTAGTAGTTTTTAGTTGTTTTTTTTTTCATTTTTAGTGTAGGTTATTTTATTTGTTTCTTTTTTCTTGTTTTCTCAGATGTATGACTTAAAGCAACCCAAGAGAAATTTTTCTAGCACTAAAAGAACCGAAAAGATTATTTGGGAGAAGACAACGAGAAATACAACAAAAAGATGGCTAATCGTGGAGATGAAACCAACATTCCAGTTCATGATACCTATATATAAACACCCCTAGTTAATAGTCAATGACTTGATTGAAATTAGTTTAATAGTTTTATGGTCTAATTAACAAAATTCATAATTGAGTGATGGAAATAAAATCATATCAATAATTTAGTAGTGTTGAAGTTAATTTATCCTTATTTAAAATGTTTTTTTGTTGGCTTTAATATAAAATAAGTGTCCAAACTATATCGTTTTTTTTATTTAGGTGCTTAAAGTTTATTTTGGTTAGAATAGGTACCTAAAATATTCTTTTGGTGAAAATAAGTGCCTAAAGTTATTTTTAGGTTAAAATAGGTGTCTAAAATAAGTCACGTGTCAAATAATGATTGGATGCTGGGTTTTTTTTAACTGCATGCATCTAAAACAAACAAAATGAAACTTTAAGCACTTATTCAAACCAAAATAAACTTTAGACACCTAAAATAAAAAAAAAATGTATAATTTAGACAATTATTTTGTAATAAAGCCTGAAGCATTTCAATAAAAACATAAAAGAATAAAAAATATGATAAAGTACTAAATGTTAACTAAAGTTTGTTTAAAAATTTTAAACGGTAACCAAACTTTCAAAAGTTATAAAATGGCAATTAGATTTTATGTTTTGTTACAAAACGATCATTTGACCATTAATAGACAAGAAGTGGATAACGTTGCAATTACAGAAATTTATATAATATCACATTTAATCCTTTGTATTTACACAAACAGTCAATTTAGTCTTAATTAAAAAATTAAGAAGAACCAATAAAATGTTTTCCAATCCAAATCTGAAATTTTATGCATGTGTTGCAAAGGGATCCATAATTTTTGCCGAATTCTCTTTCAATGAAGCTGGAATTGAATCGTTAGCTCAACAATGCATCGAGGGTGAAACAAAGTGAAAAGGCCATTCATGGTAACTGTAGAAATATACATCAACCTGAAAAAGCATTTATGTACATACCAGAATGCCATTGCAGAACCTCAAAAGGATGGTGAAACAAAGTGAAAAGGCAGCAAACTCAATAGGACCAATATGTGACCAACAAAAGCTTGACTAATTATAGTGACACCAAAGGTTAAAAACCTGGTGAAAATTGTAGGGCCGACAACAGCCCACATCTTCTTTGAATCACTCGATAATGATTGAATTCGGAGTTGAAAACATCCAAAAAAAAAAGATCAAGACCCAACTCTTCATTCTAACAAAGGGGAAAAGGCAGTGGTGGCTCCTCCATTAGAGAAGCCAAATAAAAGGTTGAAAAAGTAGAAAAGATCAGAGTCCTTTGGAGGTCCACGATGACGACACCAAAGATGCTAACTCTCAGAATGGGAATAAAATGAAGAAAAATGTGGATATGAGTTATAATTGCAGAGATTTTCCAGTTTTTATGCATAATGTTGGTGGTTTATATGCGGGTGGTTTAGGTGGAGATCAGAGATAGAGCTATGATGGAATGTTGGGAGGGGCCAAATTATTGAACTTAAAAATATAAGGATTTGTGAAGTATTCAAACTCAAAATTGAGTGACAATGTTTAATTTATCTAATATTTAAATTTATAAGGACTTAAATTGTCATTAGACTGAAAATTTGAAGGACCAAATTAAAATTTTTAGAAGATTTAATTAAAAATATTCAAAAATTTAATATTTAATCTACATTTCTAAAAATTTGAGGGGTCAAATTAAAATTTATAAAAAAATTTAAAGGGCTTATTATAAAATTTTTAAATTATTGGAGGGGCCAAGGCCCTATTAGGTCCTCATTGCCCTCCGCCACTAGTGGAAATAGGCAAAAGGCTCGACAAACATGGAGGAAACATGTTTGGGTTGTTTTGATTTGGATTTGCTTGTTCTTGCAACTTTGGGATTTGATGGATTTCCAGACGCTTACAAAGGAAAATCCAGCCGTGCTCGATGGTGGAGGATGATAGTGAGGGGATAATGACGGTGAAGAGAAACTAAATTAAAGTAATTTTAAAATATTAAGGGTAATTTTTTAGAATTATGACTAAATTATAGGAATGTATAAAAATTAAAGGTTAAATGTTTATTATGCCAATTTTATTAATTGTCATGTCATCTCTTGTAATAAAAGCAAATGAACAAACGGCGAAATTATCATTTTGTAAGAAAATAAAAAGTTTAATTGTCATTTGATTACTGTTTTAAATTTCTAAACAAAATTTAATTACCATTTTAATATTTTACCAAAGAAAAATAAAATCATAAACCCATAAGTGTTTTCCTCATTTCTAGTTGCTAGAGTAGAATTGATTTCCCCATCAATAACAGCAACATATTTCCTAAACAACAACCCTAAAACCAAAATATATTACTAAATGAAACAAATCGCTACCGAATCTAATCGATTAATCAAAATTTTAACACACGCGTTTTCCCAATAAAACAACACCATGTGACTCGGGATAAAAATTTCCTGCACCTAACTATGTCTTCTTTAATGTCTGAACTTTAAATAGAAAGATTAGGATTTAAAATTTAGGGTTTAATATTAAAATTTATAATTATGGTTTAAAAAATTAAGATAAAAATATATTTTTAAAGTGTAAGATTTAGAGTTTATGACGTAAAAATTAAGATTAAAATTTTAATTTTAATTTTTAAATACTTAGGGCAAAAAAAAATTTTGTGACTCGGTTTCTGACTGACTCAGTCATCACCCTTTTCCCAATAAAACAACACCATGTGACTCGGGATGAAAATTTCCAGCACTTAACTATGTCTTTTTTAATATCTCAACTTTAAATAGAAAGATTAGAATTTAAAGTTTAAGGTTTAATATTAGAATTTATAATTATGGTTTAAGAAATTAAGATAAATTATATTTTTAGAGCGTAAGATTTAAAGTTTAGGACGTAAAAATTAAAATTAAGATTTAAAATTTAATTTTTAAATGCTTAGGGCAGAGAATTTTTTTTGTGACTCGGTTCCTGACTGACTCAGTCATCACCCTTTTCTCTTTCACTTTCCAAGATGTTTCCTCGTTCTCTTTTCAATTCTCTCCTACTCGAAACAATAAACAATTACACAAATCTGCATGTCTATTTCATTCTTTCCTTCCCCATTTTGACTCCTTCAAATCCCTCTTTTTTGAAACTTGACCAAAATCCCACCTTCCTAAGCACCATCCTTCCGCTTTCAAAAGCCTCTATTTTTCACCATTTCTTCTTGCTTCGATCTTCAGAATCAGTACCCTTTTCTCAGAATCTCATCTGATAGAAAAAATATTCATGTTTATGAATTGATACACCAAACATATTGCACCCATAATCCTGTTTTTTAAGACCCGGAGATGAACGATCTATTCTCAGGCTCTTTCTCTCGCTTTCGAAGCGAAGAAACATCCCCCGATCACCACGTAATCGAGATGATGCGGCCCTCCTCCGCCTCTGGTGGCGGTATTAACCTCGACAAGTTCTTCGAAGACGTGGAGTCCGTCAAAGACGAGCTCAAAGAACTCGAGAGGCTAAACGACAACCTTTCGTCGTCTCACGAGCGAAGCAAGACGTTGCACAATGCGAAAGCGGTGAAAGAGTCAAGAGCAAAGATGGATGCCGATGTAGCCATGGCTTTGAAAAAGGCCAAGCTTATTAAGGTCAGGTTGGAAGCGCTTGACCGCTCCAACACCGCCAACCGGAGCTTGCCTGGGTGTGGACCGGGCTCTTCTTCCGACCGGACGAGGACCTCGGTTGTGAACGGGCTGAGAAAGAAATTGAAGGATTCTATGGAAAGTTTCAGTGGGTTGAGAGAAAAGATCTCGTCAGAGTACAGAGAAACTGTTCAAAGAAGGTATTTCACAGTTACCGGAGAAAACCCAGATGACAAAACTCTTGATCTTTTGATTTCAACAGGTCAGTGTAATTTCTCTCTCTCTCTTTTCCTTTAAAAATTACTATTTAATTTTATGATTCAAACTTGAGATTCTTGGCGAGAGAAATATGAAAACATTTGGGGGACAAAGATGAGTAATATTGTTGGGAACTTGTGTGTTGCATTTTGCAGGAGAGAGTGAGAGTTTTTTGCAAAAGGCCATTCAAGAACAAGGGAGGGGTAGAATTTCGGACACGATCAATGAGATTCAGGAAAGGCATGATGCCGTTAAAGATTTGGAGAAGAATCTCAAGGAATTGCACCAAGTGTTCTTGGACATGGCGGTGCTGGTTCAGGCTCAAGGCGAGCAATTGGATGACATTGAGACCCATGTGAACAGGGCTAATTCATTTGTGAGAGGTGGAACCGAGAGGCTTCAAACAGCTAGGAATTACCAGAAAAACACCCGGAAATGGACTTGTTATGCCATTATGCTTTTGCTGCTCATCATCTTGCTTGTGGTGTTGTTCACTGTTAGACCTTGGGAAAACAATGGCGGCGGAGGCGGCAGCGGTAACAACAGTCCAACACCAACGACACCAGCTCCGCCGCCACCTCCACCCACTGCTTAATCATAGGTTGATAAGCTTTTCTCCGCTGCAATTTTTTTTTTTTTTGTTATTTAGTGGATGGAGCAATCAATTCTTTCAGAATTCAGATTAGAGACTCCCATTGAGAGACTCCGTTTTTTATTATAGATTATTTCCCGTAACTAGTTCTTTTCTTAGGGCATTATTGTTTCAATATTTTTTTTTTTTTGGAAAAAAATTTGATAAGTACCCATTTAAACTACATTTGGAAAAATACCCCTCATTTAGCATATATAACTAGGATTCGTGTTTTGCAAAACGCGGATTCAATATACTCGTTTAACCAAGCACGTATTCAGTCTTATGTGGCATGTCTTATCCGTTAACTTTATTTTAAAATTGTGTAAAATGAATTCGCGTTTTGTAGAACGCGAACTCAACGAGATAAAACATCTGGTATTTATCACAATTAAACGAAACGGTTGAAAATTAATTAACGCTTTGAAATACGCTAAATTCGCGTTGTACGAAACGCGTATTCTTCACTGACACAAAGCAGAATTTGCGTTCTACGAAACGCGTGTTTTTGTATGTTCAGTAAATTCGTGTTTGACACAACGCGAATTCAATTAATCCCGAATTTGAACCGACGCGGGTTCTTGTATAAATACCCCCTACCCCACAAAAAAGCACACGAAAACAAAAGAAAATACTCTCTTCCTTTATGTAATATTTCCGATTCGCGATAATGGAGGGCTCCCTGATAAGGTTGGATCATAAACATGTCTTCGTTTTTAGCAAAAAAATGTAAGCTTTATTTATTTACTTATTTATTTATTTTAAATTTAAATTTAAATTTTCATATTTGGTTTAGTTTAATTTTAAAAAAATACTATAGTTTAAAATTGAAATTAAGGTGTGTATGTTAATTTTTTTTAGGATGGGATGGAACGTCGTCTCGAAGTCTTTATCACTCAGATGACGAATGGACCGGACACGCGTGTAGAAGAATACATTGAGAGGGCTGGATTTTTGCATGTATCCAGGATTATTGGCGGTGCAAAATTGGATGTTGATTTGATCAACGCGCTTGTAGAAAGGTGGAGGCCGGAGACACACACATTCTACCTTCCGTGCGGTGAGGCGACGATAACCTTGGAGGAAATGTCGCATATTCGGGGTCTGCCAGTAGACGGAGGGGCTATTACCGGTCACAGCAGTGGTGACTAGCGTGGGCTGTGTTTTGAATTGCCAGGGGCTGCGCCAGATCGGATAGATGGTGGGGCTGTGTTTCTTCGGTGGCTGCGGGAAAATTATAGCCATTTACCGAAGGGCCCAAAACTCGGATATAAGGATGGTAAAGAATTTTTTTATGCATATTAATGAAAAAAATAATGTTCAAAATTTTTAATATATTTTTTTCTATTGTAGGCATATGCTCGCGCGCATATTTTGCAAATAATTGGCGGGATATTGGTGCCGGACAAATCTCGCAACAAAGTACACATGTTGTGGTTGCGGCATTTGCGGGATTTTGATGAAGCTGGTAAACTGAGTTGGGGATCGACGGAACTGGCATTTCTGTTTAGAGAGTTGTGCAAGACCACAAATCTCGAGAAGCACGACATTGAATGTTGTCTTTTTTGTTGCAGTCTTGGGCGTGGTTCAGAATGCCATTTTTATGCCCTGAATTGAGCATGCCGAGTCCTTACATTTTTCAACTATGCCGAAGGTAAGGAAAAAATAATTTTTGAAAAAAACTAAAAAAAAATGTATCCATTTTTTAATATTAAAGTTATGTTGGTTATTCTGTAGGTGGAGTGGTAATTTAAGTCATGTTGGTTTGGCGAAAGGTCTAAAGGCTATCAGACAGGAAAATGAATCCGGGAATCAGGTAAATATTTGGAGTTTGAATTTAATATTGAATTTGATGTAAATATTTAAAATAAAGTTTTTCAATTTAACTTATAATTATAAATTGTACAGTTTTTGTGGACACCGTACGCGGATCCGAGTATCCACGAATGCCTCCCGGAATTTTCAGAGGGGACGAAGAGTGCTTGGACGGCGACGGTACCACTCATCTTCTACTCAACAGTTGAGTGGCATCCGACCAATCGCGTCTTACGCCAGTTTGGTTGTATCCAAAGAATCACGTCGAACCCTCAAAATTTTAACGAATTACATAGGCTAACTCGACAAGGAAAGCTCGAGGTACAATAAAGTTAATTAGTTGAATGTTTTTATCAATTTGAACGAAGTTTATATTGATTTAAAGAAGAAGAATTTTTTTGTAATATTGCGTGGTAGGTGGATTGGTCCGTGAGGCACGTAGGGTGGATTGCTCAATGGAGGGAAAGAGAACATCCGCAACGGCAGCCTATTCGTGAGTATGTAATGTTCGATACGATGGTCAGCCACGATTACTTTTCGTGGTACTTGGCGAATGGGAAGCCAAATCTTTTGACTCTAGAGGAGCAGGCGGTCGTTATTGAGCGTATACAGCGCAACCGCCCGCGGACTGAACGTACGAGGGGACACGTTCGACTTCTGGTGCTGCTTCGTCGTCGAGGAGAAAAAATGCTTCAGCCTCCTCAGCACCAACACCATTGCAGGTCACCCAACCTATCTGACCACAGCCTTTTACCCACTCCATGCACTCATCGTTTTTTTACACCTGTTGTCGGCAACCCTTACGAACCATTTTCGGCAATGATGAGTGGCACGTCGAGTTTTCCTCCAGGCTACGTACCTTTCTATCCATTTCAACCATGGCAGACCGATTTTGGGCCCGGATTTTTTCAGCAAACACCGCCGTAGTTCATATTCTTCAGAAGTGGGCCAGGTGGAATAAGTGGTACGGTTGGAGATGGAACCAAAAATGAGGGCGGTGATGATGACGATGATGAGGAGGAAGTTTAGCCCATTCGGCGTTGACGCAATCCCGATCGACCTCGGCGTCCACCGGGTTGTGGTACCGGTGGGCATAGGAACCATTAGTTATTTTTTTCTTTTTTAAAGTAGTATATAAAAATTTGAGCTGTAGTATTTATATAAATATAAATGTAACCTATTTGACATTTAATTTATGTGTGCTACCTATTTGACATTTAATTTTTTCAATCGATTTTGTTCAAGTAATTATTTACTTAGTCGATAACAGACATGAGTAAATATAAAAATAAATATATTTCAACTTTTTAAAAGTTCATATACAAAACGCTTTATTGTTTTAATATTCCCTTTTGGGAAAAAAATCTAATAACCACTCCCTTTGAACTACATTTGAAAAAATACCCCTCACTCTACATGTACGGTATATTTTTCCCAAAAGGCTATTTTCTGGATGTAAAAAAGAAATTTGTGTTCTACAAAATGCGAATTTACTGGCATGTTCAGTAACTTGCGTCCTGATGAGCGCGGGTTTTCTGAGAAAGCCTGACACGTCAAGAATCCTTTCAGACCCAAATTCGCGTTCTATTAAACGCGAATTTACTGACATAAACGCAAATTCAGCCATCTTACTATAAATTCCCCGATAAAATGGATAAACATTTCGATGCATCAGTATTCACTCAAAAAATATATAAACGTCTGAATTCTTTAAAAAATGGCAAGAAGAGTTGCTGCAGTAGTATACTACGATGGTGAGATGATTCCTGATACGAAAATCGGTATCGTGTTTTAGTCCAGCAATACTATTTTGCTACAAATTCCGAGGGGAGTAACATTTGAAAGGCTAAAGCGAACGATATCGCTAAAGGTTGCTTCTGGGAGGGAAATTAATTCACTGAAGTATCGACTGCCATCTTCGTTAGATCCGTTGTATTTCGTAATATTCGATGTTCTGGACGATAAAGGTGTTCAACTGATGATCGATACCCATACCCGGTTTTCCATGGGATGGGACCTTGAGTTGTTTGTAACATTTTCTGAACGAAATGTCGGAGGCAACACTGTGGTTCCAAATTGGCTGCGCACAAATCTTGACTTCGACCCAAATGCTCATAGCCCCACATCAAGTTTGCGACAAGGAATCAACTTACTAAATACGAGTGATGACCAGCCAGCATCATCGTCTGCATTGAGGCCACGGCATTCTTGCATCGCCAGGTTTGACTTAGACCTGAACCTGCCACCAACCTAAGAGTCACCGTACAATCCTTACAGTTGTGGTCTGAGGCCATTGTTATCTACGATGTCGTTCTCTCGTGAAAAATTCAATCCGTTCGATGATTTTTCATCTATGAGGCACTCAACTTATATCCCTACTATGGGCCCATCATCATCCACTATGTCGTCGTACCTAGAAGAGTTTAACCCATCGAATATTGGATATAGGCCCCATCAGTGCTCTTGTAATCAGGTTAGCCGTGCAGTACATAGCAGGGTACAACTTGTTGATGAAGCAAAACTATACAGCTTTGACAGGGATAATTCTGATGAAGAACCACTTACGGAGGTTGGGCCAAATGGTGACGAGATGGGTTTATTTCCAAAAGAACCAACAGACCTTGACGAGCCCATCAGTACAGAGGATGATATAGAGGATGAGGCAGAAGAAGATACAGAGGATGATAACGAACCCGAACCTGTGCAAATGGTTGCCCGGCGCAGTTGTAACGATGTCCCCCTCTCGCTAAAAAAATGATTCATTTTTATTTTTGAAAATTAGGTCTTCCGTGTGGAGTTTTAGAAAACCCGTGTTTTATTTAAAAATAGAGTCGCCACCGGCCACTCAAGGTGGACCGAACACGTAAAAACCAGAGATTTCAAAATGTCAGGTTCGGGAGTCGGTTACGGATGGGGAAGGATTAGCACCCCCACACCGCCCAAAATTGGTACTTTAATAATTACCGCTTTATTAATATTAGACTTCCGGATTAAAGTGACGATTAAATTAAAATTTGGTTATAAGTGCGAGTAGATTTTAAAGGCCCCGTTATCCGAGAATAAACGCCCAACCACTATCACTACGCCTGATACTGGCCCCGTTTACACTCGAATAAAAGGGCACCGCATTGACAAAATATATATCCGTTATGCAAACTAAAAAAACATGGCAAATAATTTAAATACAATAAAAATACAAATAAATATTAACATAATAAAATACTAACCTAACATAAATAAAACACTAATCTAAAATATACATACATAAATATTAATCTAACTCAAAATTAAAAATAGATCTAACATAAATAAAATACTAACATTCATAAATATTAATCTAACACATAAATAAAAATAAATTTAACATAAATAAAATATTAATATAAAACATAAATTTAAAATATAATAAATACTAATCCAAAACATAAATAAACATACAAACTAAAAAACACAATTTTAAATTAACTAATACTTCATTAAATTATAAAAATTACAACACAAATAAAAAAGGGAATAAAATATACCTAACTAGGAGCTCGAATGACGAACCCCGACTGAACCCCACCGAGATCTACCACGATCTCTCAAAAAAATAACTAGATCAGATCCAAAATAGGACCCCGATCGAACCGGTTAGGACCGAGGGGATTGCCCCCGTCCTTGGCTAGCCGGGAGCCTAAGCTCCCTTATATGGCTTGCCCACTGATTCATTCATGCTTCTTCCCCCCCTCCATGCCTTATATTTATAGGCAAAGGGGGTAGTTTAAGGGGTGACGTGAACCACCCTCATCCACTACTTTTTTTTACACTTTAATTATTTATTATATTTTTTTAAGATTAATAATATTATTATTACAATAATACTAAAAGTACTAAAAATCCGGACAAAAATGAGTGATTACAGTTGCCCATCTTTGCTCATTGATGTGCAACAGGAATAGAGCAAAGACAAAAGAATAACCATTTTTGTCCGGTCTGGATGAACTTCTCCCCTTTTGACGCGTATCTTCTTTCTTTGGTAGATCTTCTTTCTCTTCGGCGCAAGTCTTCTTTCTTGTCTTGATTGATCCACCTTGTCACTCTTGGGGAAGCAAAACCTTCAAAATTGGGGGTTGTTTGTTGGGGAAGCAAAATGAGTCCCACTTGCTACATTATTGATAATAAGCTAGTACCTAAAGAGAGTTCGACCCAGCTGCAACACCGACGAAGAGGCAGGGTCTACAAAATTCGATCCAACTGCAACACTAACGAGGAGGCAAGACCGATGGATGGAAGTCCTGATGTCTGATCCAGCTACAACTCTGACGAAGAGATAATACCAGAAAACTGGAAACTTCTTCCTTTTCTCTTTTTCTTTTTCTTTATTTTTCCTTCTTTTTTTCTTTTTCTCTTCATTTTCCTCTTTTTTTGATACAGCATTGATAAAACTTGAAAGTTGGTAAATTTTGACCAAGCTACAACACCGACGAAGAGGCATGGTCCAAAGTTAGTAATGTTGATCCAGCTACGACACCGACAAGAGGCAGGATCAAGAGTTAGTGAATTTGGTCTAGCTACAACACCGAGGCAAGATCAAAAGTTAGTGAATTAGGTTCAGCTACAACATCGACGAAGAGGCAGAACCGAAAGTTATTTTTGACCAAGCTACAACACCGACAAAGAGGTAAGGTCTGGAGATTTGATCCAGCTACAACTCTGACGAAGAGACAAGATCGGTGGATGAAAGTTCTGATATCTGATCCAGCTACAACTCTGATGAAGATGCAGGATCGAAGGATTGAAAGCTCATTTTGATTTTTGATTTTTGTTTTTCCTTTTTTTTTTCTTTTTTCTTCTTTTTTTCATTCTTTTTCATTTTTTCTTTCTTATTTTTTTCTTTTTTCTTTCTTTTTTTTGAATTTCATTTTTGCTTTTTTCATTTTTTTTCTCCTTTCTTGCTTTTTTCTTCATTTTTTCAAGAAACAACATTGATAAAATTTGAAAATTAGTAAATTTTGACCAAGCTACAACACCGACGAAGAGGCATGGTCTAAAGTTAGTAATGTTGATCCAGCTACGACACCGACGAAGAGGCAAGATCAAAGGTTAGTGATTTTGGTCTAGCTGCAACACCGACGAGGAGGCAGAACCGGAAGTTAAATTTGACCAAGCTACAACACCGACGAAGAGGCAAGGTCTGAAGATTTGATCCAGCTACAACTCTGACGAAGAGGCAGGATCGGTGGATGAAAGTTCTTATATCTGATCCAGCTACAACTCTGACGAAGAGATAGGATCGAAGGATTAAAAGCTCATTTTGATTTTCTTTTTTCTTTCTTTCATTTCCGTTTTTCTTTTTTCTTTTCTTTTCTTCTTTTTTTCTTTAATTTTTTTTTATTTTTTCAATTTTTTATTTTTCTTTTCTTTTCTTCTTTTTTTCTTCAATTTCTTCATTTTTTTCTTTTTCTTTTTTGATTTTTTTACTACAACTATAATAAAAGAGTAAATTCCGAGTAAAATTTTGGTCTAGCTGCAATACCGTCGAAGAGGCAAGACCTTGAGAGGATTTGATCCGCTACACCACTGATGGAGAGACTAGATCAGCAAAATATGAGATCCACTACACCACCGACGGAGAGATAGGACCCAGATGGAAAATTTGATCTGCAACACCACCGATAGAGGCAAGATCTAGATAGGATTTGATTTGCTACACCATTGCCGGAGAGACTAGATCAGCAAAATGTGAGATCCGCTACACCACTGACGGAGAGACATGATCGAATGGAAAATCTAATCTGCAACACCACCGACTGAGGCAAGATCTGGATAGGATTTGATCTGTCACACCATCGTCGGAGGGACTAGATCAGCAAAATGTGAGACCCGCTACACCACTGACGGAGAGACAGAACCGAATGGAAAATCTGATCTGCAACACCACCGACGGAGGCAAGATCTACATTAAGTTCGCGTACCACCACTGACGGAGGCATGATTTGCAAGATGTGGGATTGTTGTGCTATTGGAAGTGAGAGAATGTCTGAAAAATTTGCTCTGCTTCTTTATCGACAGAGGGTAAGATCTGGAATGAGTTATCTGTTGGCGGGAGTGATAGTCGGGAAATTGTTAGCGTCCGTCACGCCATCGTCAGAGGAATCAAATCCTACAAAAGAGAAAATACATTTATTAGTAAATTGTTCACAAAATTTGTAACTGGTACCTTTTATTTAAGTGTTTCAGTATTTTTCTGTGTCCAAGACTAGGGTTGGTCCTCTTGTCATTGCCCCCATGTTGAGGGTACTCGGTCTTTTTCGTAGACCTATCATGTACAAGCAAGATTGCATGAATGTATCTAATTTTATGTCTAAATGCATGTGTCTACCCTAAATGCATGGTAATTTTGGTGTATGCATTTAATCTAAATGTATGACGTATGCAAAAATGGTTTAATGCAAGATGAATGCAATCTAAATGCATGAATGTGATATGATTTTTTTTGGCCCTCAATGGGATGCCCCTGACTCCTCACTGGTTCTGTCAGGATCTTGGTTTTTTTTTCATGTGGCGGTGCCCCGACTTTGTCCTGGGTTCAATCACTTTTCTTTGAATTAGCTTTCATCTGGGAGCATGCCCTAAAATTTTGTTCGTTCTTATGCTATCGCCTGCAACTGCTCTTGTAGCAAATTTGAAACTCTGGTGCACATTTTGTTTCCCCCTAAGTTGGGTTTATAAATTGTGTTGGTTCATGATAGCTCATTATTTTTTGGATTTGGTGCAGTTTTATAGACTGTGGTCAATATAGACATTTCGGGGGTGCAAGGGTTTGATTCGGCAATGAAGGCTGGACCTTGGCTAAGAATGCCACTAGACTGAGGCCTTGTTAGAGGCATAATGTTTGTAAAAGATGTGGGGGTGCTTTTGCACGTACCCCAAGACCAAACTTTTGTAAGAGGCTCTGTAAGGTGCTAGATCGACCAACTTCGTTGTATTTAATGGGGCAACCCGATGACCGACTTTAAAATTTTTAAAATGTATGCTTGTAAATGTGAGGTGCATGCCTTAGATGCAAAAGTACTGATTCAAAAATGGTTCTCGTGACACAACTTCCGAACTCACGAGATTCATTTGCAACTTTGAATATTGCCTCGATATCTAGAGTACTAGATTTTCTCCCGATGATAATTTTTTAAATTGAGAACCAGTCGTGAATCAACATTTCATGCTGGTAAAATGCAAAAATTAAAATGTTATGATATGCCATGCAGTGAATGCCAAAATGTGCAGATATGATGTGATCACAAAGATGGGTCAATTTGAAATTTGGGTAAAAATGAAAGATTTTTGATCGGGTAAACCACTTGAACTAACACCCCAATGTAATGCAAATGCAATGATGTATGCAAAAAAAGGGTAAAAGAAAAAAGAAAACGAGCCAGTACCGGATAAGATCAATAACACATAAATAGAAGAACAATTTAGATAAGGTAAACAAACAAAACAACCCTATTTACATCCCGTCTAAAACACCTAGGTTATCCGCATGGCTCTAAAAGGGTGGGTTTCTATATGTTCTCTACATGCAGTTTTGGTGCTAAGAGGTACCCGAATTGTCCTTGCTGTCCTCTACTAAGAGTAGCAAGGCCCCCGGTCATCACCCATTATAGGCTCCTTTCAACCGGGTTCAATTTAGGGGGACCCATTCGCTTATGCCTGTACGAAGGAACGATATCCTTACGAAAGCATAAGGTACTCGAGCCCCGAAGGTGCTTGCTAGGCCTATACGGAGGAACAATATTCTCACAAAAGCATTAGCGTTTCCCCCACTTAAAAGGACGAGTTTATATGCCAAATTTTAAATGCGTTAAAATAAACGCGCAATTATAACCGAAGGCTAGTTTAATAGTCACTTTAATCCGGAATTTCTGATATTAATAAAGCGGTAATTATTTGAAAAAAAGCTCGAATCTCTTATTTTTTTTTGAAAAAACAAAAATATCCCCAGCGGAGTCGCCATCTATAGAGATGTCCCCCTCTCGCTAAAAAAATGATTCATTTTTATTTTTGAAAATTAGGTCTTCCGTGTGGAGTTTTAGAAAACCCGTGTTTTATTTAAAAATGGAGTCGCCATCGGCCACTCAAGGTGGACTGGACACCGTAAAAACCAGAGATTTCAAAATGTCAGGTTCGGGAGTCGGTTACGGATGGGGAAGGATTAGCACCCCACACCGCCCAAAATTGGTACTTTAATAACTACCGCTTTATTAATATTAGACTTTTCGGATTAAAGTGACGATTAAAATTTGATAATAAGTGCGAGTAGATTTTAAAGGCCCCGTTATCCGAGAATAAACGCCCAACCACTATCACTACACCTGATACTGGCCCCGTTTACGCTCGAATAAAAGGGCACCGCATTGACAAAATATATATCCGTTAGGCAAACTAAAAAAACATGGCAAATAATTTAAATACAATAAAAATACAAATAAATATTAATATAATAAAATACTAACCTAACATAAATAAAATATTAATCTAAAATATACATACATAAATATTAATCTAACTCAAAATTAAAAATAGGTCTAACATAAATAAAATGCTAACATTCATAAATATTAATCTAACACATAAATAAAAACAAATTTAACATAAATAAAATATTAATATAAAACATAAATTTAAAATATAATAAATACTAATCTAAAACATAAATAAACATACAAACTAAAAAACATAATTTTAAATTAACTAATACTTCATTAAATTATAAAAATTACAACACAAATAAAAAAAGGGAAGAAAATATACCTAACTAGGAGCTCGAATGACGAACCCCGACTGAACCCTACCGAGATCTACCACGACCTCTCCAAAAAAATAACTAGATCAGATCCAAAATAGGACCTCGATCGAACCGGTTAGGACCGAGGGGATTGCCCCGGTCCTTGGCTAGCCGGGAGCCTAAGCTCCCTTATTTGGCTTGCCCACCTATTCATTCCTGCTTCTTCCCCCCCATGCCTCATATTTATAGGCAAAAGGGGTGACGTGGACCACCCTCATCCACTACTTTTTTTACACTTTAATTATTTATTATATATTTTTTTAAGATTAATAATATTATTATTACAATAATACTAAAAGTACTAAAAACCCGGACAAAAATGAGTGATTACAGCAGTTATACTGCTAGTAGCGCATCCTATTACGAACCACCATCCCACTTAACAACAGTGGATATGGAAGGATTTAACCTTACCGAATTTCCAAAATACCCACAGTTGGAGAATTACACTGAACGAAATGATGGGGATTTGCGCCGTGGAATAGTCTTCAAGACAAAAAACTGGCGATAGCTGCTATTAAGCATTACAACATACGCAGATCAGTTACTTCCACAGTGAGGAAAATTGAAGCCGAAAAATATATTACAGCATGCCCCCACAAGTCCGAGGGATGTCAGTGGAGGGTCCGTGTATCGCGATTGAAGAGGCTGAACAACCTATGAAGGATAACCAAATACAACGGGCCTCATACATGCTCCGTCAGAAGCTTGAGTCAAGATCATCCGAGCTTAGATGTACACGTGCTTTGTGATCATCTCCTTCCACTCATGAAAGCTAATCCACGCGTAACTGTGTCTGTATGTATAGCTTCCATCAAATCTCAATTCACATGTACTATTAAATACGATAAGGCATGGTATGCAAGATATCGCGCCATCTAACAACTATATGGCCAGTGGGAGGATTCATACAACGAGTTGTGAACATGGCTGAAGCTGATGCAGAAATACAACCCAAGAACAGTCGTGGAACTTGAGACAGTGCCATCTTACTACAACGATCGAGTTGTTCCTGGGGAGCGCCAATTTTTTCGCCTTTTTGGACATTTTCGCAATGCATTAAAGCTTTCCGCCACTACAAGCCGATGGTACAGATCGATGAAACTTTCTTGTATGGCAGGTACACACATATTTTACTACTGGCAGTTGCACAAGATGGAAATAGAAAGTGTATTCTGGTTGCATTCGCTATTGTTGAAAAGGAAGATATCCCATCGTGGACATTTTTTCTCACCGCGCAGACATGTCCTGCACCGTATTCTACGAAAAAAACCAGACGAGATATGTATTATTTCAGACAAAAGCGCAGGGATTTGGGGATCCATCACACAATTGGGCATGTCTTGGGAACCTCTATTTATTCATCATAGGTTCTGTTTGCGACACATTGCTGCCAACTACTACCAGCGATATAAATGAACACGATCATGCTTTAGTCGACAATGAACCTAAGATACAGCCAGATCCTTCCTTGCGACGCAAGAAAAAAAAGGTTGCCTGTGCTCAACTAGGATTCATTGTGCTGAGGATATGGTTCCAAAAGAACAGACAGAGCAACCTAGGCTGTGTACAAAATGTAGGAACCCCGGACACGACAGGAGAAAATGTCCTCTTAGGACAGGGCCTCGAATCAACTAGTTGTTTTTCTAACTGTACTTTTTAAATTATAATAGGAAATGCTATATAGCGTTTTTAACGCAATTTCTAGCAACGCTCGGGTACCTTATACTAGATTATTTTTACACCGTTTTACGAATATGAACTCATACTTCGACGTCAATGTTCAATAACAAGAAATATTATCCCCCAACACAGTGCAAATTCACCTGAAATATGCCTATTGACACTTGTTTTGATGTTACTCAATGCACAAAAACAAGGCTATATAGCGTTTTTAACGCACTTTTTAGCAACGTTCCAATACCTTATACTGGATTATTTTTCACCGTTTTACAGAGATGAATCCATAGTAAAACGTCGATGTTCAATAACAAGAAAAATTATCACCCAACACAGTGCAAATTCACCTACAACATGCTTATCAATCCATGCATATTCAGCAATTTACACGATGAATTCGCGTTCCATTGAACGCGAGTTCCTTGATTACCTGTCACGATATCTTCATGCCATTTCGTGTGAATTTATCGCTGAACTCACGTTTAGCCAAACGCGAGTTATGTTAACCAATTAAAATAAACGATTATACGAAAGGCAGCGCCACATAAGATAAAATTCGCATTTCGTTGAACGCGAATTCACAATTCGCGTTATGAAAAACGCGAAGCCTGCTTATGAGTTCACAATGAGGGGTATTTTTCTAAATGTAGTTCAAAGAGGGGGCGTTATTAGATTTTTTTCCCAAAAGGGAATATTGAGACAATAACGCATTTTCTTAGTTTAATTCTTTCCTGTTTTTTATGTTGTTACAGATATGCACTGTTTTCTTTTTTGAAAGTACAGATATGCACTGTTTATTTAATGAAATTATGTTCTATTATACTCTTTATGTCCCACTCAATATGTCCCTTTTGTATTTTAAAATTGTCCCACTTAAAATGTTTCATTGAAAAAATCAACAACTTTTATAAGGCACATTTTCCTTTATACATTTTTTTAGTTTCCCAACAAAACAAAATTTAACTTTTTAAGGATAAAATTGCCCTTTTAATTATTTTTCATCATCTTTCTTACACATTCTTAGACAAACTTTTTCTTCCTAAAACAATACATTTTTTGCCTGTATACTACTATCTTATTATTCTATATTTTTCTATAGTTTATGAGTAACTGACCCCTGAATATACATATTTGGCTTTCTCGGATTTGGAATCAAATTCACAATGGTGTGGTTGATCCTTAACCACGGGCAATATTTTATAGGAAAGAAAGTACTATTAAATAAATGCAGATAGGAAAGGACCGGTAGTTTGACATTAATTCATATAGGAAAGGAAAATGTATATATTAAGATATAAATGTGGCAGTGTTACGCATTTTATTAGACTTCTTTTGAATAAAAAATAATAGCCTCCTAACATTTGCACATGATAATTTTGATTAAATAATTGTCTGGATTATTCTATTAGGGGTATTTTTGTTTTACATAAATAACGTGGCAAATATATGGTTCATAATTCAATAGTTTATAATATGTTATCAATACAAACTTGCTTAATAATTATTGTGATTTTTGTTGGTGATTATTGATAAAGTTTTTAATTTGAAATTGATTTCTATCTTCTCGAGAATAGCAAACATGATTTGCTTCTAAGGCAATGATTCATACCACGTGGGTTTCTAACTTAAATTCATGTGCCACTATGACTCTAGTAAGTATTTGATTTAATTTGTGGCTGAAGAAGGGAAATATGTTGTGATGCAATATTAAAAGCCAACCTATCATTCTCAAACTATGCTTTATCATTCTATAAAGCTATATTAAAGGTCAATTTGTGGTGATAATATATGTCACATGTCACTACTCGGTTTAACCCAAAATGAAAACTCTAATTTTAGAATTTTCAATTTCCGAAACTCTAATTTTTCAGGATTTTTAATTAAATTATTAAATAATTGAAAATTGAAATTCATGATTGATTTATAAAAAATAGAAGTTTTAGGGGCCAAGTTGTAAATTTTAGAAATATATGAGCCTTAGTTTTGAAATCAAAACTAAAATGTAAAAAAATGGATTTTGGGGCCCAATGGTGATTTTTAAAAGTTCACTAACCTATGTATAATTTTTTTAAAATTTTAGGGCCAAACTATATTTTTCTAAATATTTTTGGTCTTTTTCAAAACTCTAATTAAACTTGGGGACCTCTCTTGAAAAATTTCCCTTTTGTATTTTATTTAAATATTCCCTTATTTTTCAAAGAATTTTCGTCCCCGTCTCCTAAACCCTACTTTTCCTTTTTATCTAGCGCCGCACACCCTTTCGCCCATGCTTTGTCCGACCTTCCCTTTTTTCTACGACTTCACCAACCATTCCTTTAACTTGTTTGTTCGTGCAACACCCTACGTTCGTGGCCTCTAGCCCCAGCAATCGCATGCTTACAATCCTCTCTTCAATCACAATTTCGTGCCTTGACGCTCATCGTAGGTCACATCCAGTGCACCACTCACACCAGATAAGCCTAACGCCCTCAACCACACTCCAGGGTACCATGGTCTGAGACCTCAACACTTATCGTTCGCCTCAGTAACCCTTAACCTTTTTAAGTACTCCTCGTACGCCACCCAAACATCGGTGCCTTGTCAACATCACTCTCTTTGCTAGTGCACACCCACCAACTGACGAGCCATCAATATTGAGGTATCTTATGTCAACAATCGAGGGCCCCTGTCGATAAATCCTACCACCTGAACCTTATGCCTTTAACCCGATAACAGTAATCCTTAACAAAAACTCAATTAACCCAAACCCAATACCACAAATTTAAGATAATATTAATATTTTAATTCTATTAATGTTATTATTATTTTTTAGGGTAAAGTTCACAAATGGTCAGTAAACTTTGATCAATTATTCAATTTGGTAACCAAATTTTTAATTGCTTCAATGTTATTATTAAACTATTAGTTTTGTTCCAATTTGGCCACTGACAAGTTAATAGAGCTGGAGCATCAGCATACTTGCGACACCTTTTTGAATGAGATCCAGACATTTTTAGGTTGACATGTTTGCTTACAACATAACCGATTGTATCTTAATTTTCCAATGCATCTTGAAACACGTCAGGCCGATGTCGGGAGCTAAAGTTATAACCAGTTTCATGAAGACAATGCATGCAGAAATTCCTACTCAGAAATTATGAAGCCCATTTTTATAATTCTTGTAAAAATTTGACCAAAAAATAAATTCAAATGCTTTGGCCGAATTTATTTAGCCCAATAAGAGATTTTCACCTTTATTTTATTTATCTTATTTAAATTAATTATGAACCAATATAATATTTTGAGCAATCAGAGTCTCCAACATTATCTTTAGAATATAAGGTAATTAGTAGCTGATTCCAAGGAATATATTAGGAAGTCTGGCTCAAATATTTCATGTATTCGACACCAAATTTTTGAATCAATTTTTTTTATAAAATACGCACTGAGTAACTTTTGGCAAGATAGGTCTTCTTCACACTTCAGGTTTTGAGTTTAATACATTAATTTTTTTTAACCCTTTGAATTTTCATTCATCGTTTTAAGTTTAATACATTAATTTTTTTAAGCGAGTTCTGAGTCGGAATTGGGCTCTTGATTTTTTCAAGTTATACAATGTTGACTTTTTTTAGAGGATGCCATGTGTTTGTTGAAATGTCTAATTGAATTATTGATTGACTTAATATATACATCTAAAAACTCTGCTTTTGTAGTTTCAGATTTGTTTTGTCAAGGATTTAGGAAATAAATCAGACTAATTTACATGTAATGTTTTATATTGTAATGAATAAATTGTAACGACCCAGATTTCTTGAGCCAACAATGGACGTTGACCCAGGTCTTGGGCTAACACGTCGGGTAAGATGTTTGGTTATGTTGGGCCTTGTTGTTGGGCTTTGTGGGTTTCCTTGTGTTGTTGGGCTTAAGTATTGAGTTATGGGAAGGATTTTAGTGTGGGGGCATTTGGGTAATTCACGCTTAAATGGGAAAAAAGGATGATGCATCAATTAAAGGGCTACATTTTTAGAAAAGAGTGAAGTCACCCTTATTCTCATCTCTCTATTTTCTTCTTCTTTCAATTTTCTTCCCAAAACCCAAATGTTAAAGATGGAAACTTGTTGTTGAGGAGTGAGAATCCCGAATTGAGTCTCAATAGAAGTTTTATCTGTATCAAAAGATCTCTATTTCAAGATAAATATCACTAGAATCGGTGGAAGTAAAGTTTGGAGGCTTGAGTCAAAAAAAGTGGTGGCAAGAGCTTGATGAGAGCTTCATTATGGGGTTTGCATGTTTAAGGTCAATACATTTTGACTCCTACATTTCATGAACATCATAAAATGAATGCCTTGATTGGTTTTATGATTTATGGGTGTTAAGTTTGGTTTTTAAGAAGCTTGAATCCTTTTAATGGCGAATCTTGAATTTATGGTTAATAAGGTGTAATAAGGGTAGTAAATCACTCTAATCAACTCCCATAAGATGTAGGATTAAGTTAAAGGGTTAAAGGATATGTTTTAGGGACTTGGGAAGTGATTTACTGAGCCTTGATATCGATACCTATGTTCCGAGGATGAACTCGGGTTTTTTCTTGAAGGCAGTATCGGTACGCGTCTTCCAGCATTGGTAAACCATGTCTTCCAGTATCGGTACGTGTCTTCTAGTATCGGTACGCGTCTTTCAGTATCGGTACACATCTTCTAAAATTGGTAAACCATGTCTTCTAGTATTGGTACGTGTCTTCCAGTATTGGTACGCATCTTCCAGCATCGGTAAACCATGTTTCCCAGTATCGGTACACAATGACCAGTATCGGTACCCGTTGGGTAATCTGCCCGTAAATGTTGAAAATGAGTTTAAGGGATTATTAATTTATGGTAAAAGGTCCAATGGGTCCTTAGAGGTATAAAACAAATCCTAAAACTAAGATATCGAGGTTAGTAACCCGTATGTGGATTAATGGATAATGGCTTAGTAATAGTTGGATAAGTTGCTTGGGTTGGTAATCCACAAGGATCCGTGATGGATCAGTTATTGCTACGTTGTAGCTTGGGGTCCTTGCTGTGTGATGAAGGGACACCCATGTAGGCTGGTTGTCGTGAGTAATGAGATAATCTAACGAGAAATGCGTAAATGAATCCTAAAGACATATATTGAATAGTGTAACAAACGAGTCATGCCTTGGGGAATTGGTAATGGTTGGTTGGATGCCTTTATCTCTTGGTGAGATATATTGATGCTCAAGAGAACATGTGTAAACGTACGCATCTTGGTTAGGAATTCGGATGTCCTAGAGTCAGTGCAAGGGAACTTAAATAAGGGGATGGGTACTCCGGGCTATGTGTTCGAGTACATCTGACATATCCATGAGCTATGTGATCTGGATGCGATTCAAAACCAATCCTTGGGCTATATGATCAGGATATGGAAATACAACTCGGGGGCTGTGTGAGCTCGAGTAACTAGATGGTTGTTTGGCTGTGTGATCTCAGAAAAAGACTGCTTGTGGCTTATGTGATTCAAGTATGTCTATGACGTATCTATGGTTATAGTGATTCGGATATGATCCTTACCCGATGGCTATGTGATCACGAGTAACCTGACAGCTGTGTGAGCACGAGAAAATAGTAGGGCTTCGTTGGCCATTAGGGAATGTATGTTATTTAAGTAGCTGTGTGGATGATAGATATTGGTTAATTTACCCTTGGGCTATGTGATTAGGGTAGGTTTGTTACTCGATGGGCTATGTGATTTTGGGTACGGGCTGTAATACCCTTGGGCTTTGTGATCAGGGTATGAGATGTAACTCAATGGGCTTTATGATCTCGGGTATAGGCTAGATAACCCTTGGGCTACGTGATCAGGGTATGGGACGTAATTCGATGGTCGGTGGGACCTTACGTATGGTAAGCTTGGGATGGCTTGGTGGTCTTCTTATATAATAATGGTATCTTGAAACAGTTGTAAGCTCTAGCTAGAATAGGCTAGAAGATGATCCTTAGATGTTGAGAAACCTTTATGTGCACTCTTACTTATATTATCATACATGCTTATTTTATGATATTCATGAATTATGGTAGAGTAGAAATGTACCACTGAGCTTTGTTAGCTCAGCGTACAGAATTATGGTTTCTTCCGTGCGTAGATTGACAGGTTGCGTTTGGAGGCGCACATCGAGGAGGTTTTTTCAGCATCGAGCCAATCTCAGAGTATAATACTTGATGTCTAGTTTAGATTGGTTGTATTCATAGGACCTTACCACAATAGAATCTATATTTTCATTTTGATTTTCCATTATTGGTCAATCGGTGTACTTTATGTAGAACTCGTATTTTGTAAACCCTTTTAATCTCTTTATCTATGTGGATTTTATGGAAATAGACCGTTTCAAGAATTTTCAACTTGTGGTTTTAAATAAAAATTTCGATGGGTCAGTTTTGGGTGGCCCGTACGTGCCATTTCGGATCCGGGACGGGTTTGGGGTTTTACATTTTGGTATCAGAGCCTAGGTTTAATCAGTTCTAGGAAACCTCGGGTGTCGTAGAGGTCGTGGTAAGGTGTCTAGTGAATATAAGTCCCTAAAGTTAAGTGTACTTTATAAAATTGGGGATCCTGATGTGCCACCTTGTTTGTTGTGTTTCAAAAAAAGAATGATCGATGAAAGGTGAAACTGGTAGTGGAGAGGTGGGTCACTTTCGTTACCTTACCTCTGCCCTTTTGCGTGTGGTGCAAGCTATTCCGAGGAAATCTAAGATACCTCGCAAGACCCCTGTAAAGAGGCTTCATCATTTTGGGCCTAAGAGTTTCGAAGGCGCGTGGTGCCACATTGCTTGTTGTGTTTCAAAAAAGAATAATCGATGGAAGGTGGAACCGGTAGTGGAGAGGCGGGTCACTTTCGTTACCTTACCTCTGCCCTTTTATGTGTGGTGCAAGCTATTCCGAGGAAATCTAAGATACCTTGCAAGACCCCTGTAGAGAGGCTTTATCATTTTGGGCCTAAGAGTTTCGAAGGCTTGGGTGAGGATGACCCGATCAAGGCTGACCAGTGGTTGCGCGACACACAGAGAAATTTGAGACATATGAAGAAAAGCCCGAAAGATAATCTCGATTGCATTATTTCCCTTCTTAAGGGTAATGCACACGAGTGGTGGGAGACCGTAGAGTTGGGTCTACAGCCTGCGCTCCTGACATAGGATATCTTTGTGGATGAGTTTCGGAAAAAGTACATCAGTGAGGTACATATGAATGAGATGAGGGACCCGTTTTTGTATCTGATACAAGGAGACCGAACAGTGTTTGGTTATAAGCAAGAGTTTCTGCGTTTGAGCTGTTATGCTCCAGAGTTTGTTGCCATGGAAAAGTTGAGGTGCAAGAGGTTCAAACAAGGCTTGAATGTTGACCTTCAGTTGCATGTGACAACGGGTTTGCTTGGGACATTCTCTGAGTTAGCCAATAGTGCGAAGGTACTTGAGCGGCTTCAGAGTTCAGCATCTAATTAGTTCGCAGATTCTAGAGGTCGTGATACGAAGACCTAAGATATCATGAAATCATCATCCCTATTCACATGAGAGGTTTCATGTTTCTAGGAGTTTGAAGAGAGTTGCTTCATAATAGTCGTCGAAAGTCGACTTAAGATCTAGATCGAGGGTTCATAAAGGCTCTTTGTTTTCTACGCCAAAAGGGAGTATTAATGGTTTTGTTAGAGCACCGCTACCACCGGCATGCGAGTATTGTGGCCGACATCACCTTAGAGTGTACTTCTTGCTTTGGAGGGTTTGCTATAGGTGTCGAGCACCAAGGCATATGGCAAAGGATTGCCCAGTCATGGATGAGGATTCATCAGTTCAGTCTCAGAAGTTGGCTGCTTCTCGTCACGATCATAGTCTTGCTCGAGACAGAGTTAGGGAACCATCAGGTTATCGTGGTAGAGGTTTTGTGAGGTCCACCGCCAGGGCTGTCACGTGAGGCATTGCTAGACAGCCTATTGTTTAGGTTGGGGATAACAATGTTGCAACTGAGGATATGTAAGGTAATTAAGTTTTGTGTTGGTTTCAGCTGTTGCGTTAGCCGTTTAGCTCTTCGGTTGTGTAATAGACTAGTTCTTGTGATGTGCATCTTGGTAAACCTTGGGTTTGTTGTTGCTTTAGATGGCAATTAGAATTGCATCTTTTTCTAGATAAGGTTTTTATCACAGATGGCTGTTGAGAGTGCATGTGTATCGTAAGATGTGAGCGATAAGTTATAAAGTTTTAGATTGCTTGAATTTAGTTGTTAGTGTTGGTTGTGTAGGGTATTAACCTCTCTAAGGTGGACGTTGTGCTCCGTAGTACTAGCTTAAAGAAGGTTCTATAGGTTGCAAGATACTTTTAGCTTGCGTTGAAGACGTGGGGTTACAATTTCTTGGTCTTAGTGTTGTGGGTTTTTTGAGGGTATGGAGGTACCCATGGTAAGTGACCAATCTTATTGGTTGGTTGTGGTTTAGAACCGCGATAAAGGTAAGGTTGAGTTCGTTGTTAGTGTCCATCGCTTTGTGGCATGGTACTTAACAAACTCCTTGTTAGGGCACACTTGTGCAAGCGACCATTTGGGTATCATTGTCAAGTGCTTCGCCGAGATCGTGTTTGCGTGCGAGTAGCTTGTATGATGGTTTTGGATGTGTTGAGCCGTAGTGCAATAGTAGAAGACCGCTATCGGTTTCATGAGATCGACGTACTTGTTTAGCCATAGAATGTGAGAGCTTCGCGTGTTGTGTCAGAGTAAAGGTACCGTTAAAAAAATGGATGAAGGTTGTGATGATTATGGTCGAGGTCTTAAGGGTGAACCGTGAGGGTAGTTGCTTGGCTTGTGCACCTGTTGAGCTAGATTTTGTAGAGTTGGAGGATTGTCCAATCGAGTTCGACCAAAGTTGTTATCGGTTAAGACAAGCAGTGTGGAAGTTATCAGAGTGGCGCAGCGGAAATAGGGATCAATGGTTGTGTTGAGGGTAACCGGATGGTTGCTTTGCAAAGAAATATTTTTAGACGGACCATTTGGCGATCCTTGAGAACAGTCAGATGACTTTCCACGTCTGATGGTTAGGACCGAGGCAAGGGTGAAGAAGAAGGTATTTAGACCTTGCAATTAGAATGGCTAAGTTTTGGGTTGCTTGTGTGAGTTCCTAAGTGACAGTGGTCTTTGCTCGGAACCAAGTGGTTGAAATCGAAAGTGGTTTTCGATCATGTGAAAGCAAGTTTGGATAAAAAGAAGTTTTAGGTTCTGACTTGGTGGGTCATGTCTGGGGAAAAAGCTGTCAGTTCAAGGTAGATTGGTGATAATGATCGGTTGTGAGAGTTTTGTTTGTCCTTTAAGGATTTGACCGGATATGGTTATTGGACATGGTGTGTTCCTGACAATGGTTTGTGGATGTGGTACAGCGTTTTAGACGTAGATGAAGCTCAAGTTTAGTTTGGTTGACAGATGCTAGTAGAAAGGATTGGTAAATCGAGATAGAATTCCTTAGAAGCAAGCCCTCTAAGTTGATGTTTAAGCAGTGCATCTTGAGGTTGGTTATGTTACCATGCTTAGAGGTTCGTCATAAGTGTATTTGGTTGTTGAAAATCCTAAGCGAAGTGTTAAGAGCATGTGGTTTAGTGCTAAGGTTCTGTTTAAGGAGGGTTGAGGGAGAACTCTCGCTAATCAAGGATCCTGCTTGAATGGTGAAGTGGTTAGATCTGTTTTGGCTACATCACCCTTTCAGCCATCTAAATTTCGGAGACAAAATTTCTTAAAGGATGGGAGAATTGTAACGATTCGGATTTCTCGAGCCAACAATGGACGTTGACCCATGTCTTGGACCAACACGTCGGGTAAGATGTTCGAGTTATGTTGGGCCTTGTTGTTGGGCTTTGTGGGTTTCCTTGTGTTGTTGGGTTCAAGTGTTGGGTCTTAAGTTGTGGGAAGGATTTTAGTGTAAGGGCATTTGGGTAATTCACACTTAAATGGGAAAAAGGCTGATGCTTCAATTAAGGGGCTACCTTTTTGGAAGAGAGTGGAGTCACCCTTATTCTCATCTCTCTATCTTATTCTTCTTTCAATTTTCTTCCGAAACCCAAATGTTAAAGATGGAAACTTGTTGAGGAGTGAGAATCCCGAATTGAGTCTCAAGGGAAGTTTTATCTGTATCAAAAGATCTCTATTTCAAGATAAATATCACTAGAATCGGTGGAAGTAAAGTTTGGAGGCTTGAGTCAAGAAAAGCGGTGGCAAAGCTTGAGGAGAGTTTCATTCTGGGGTTTGCATGTTTAAGGTCAATACATTCTGACTCCTACATTTCATGAACATCATAAAATGAATGCCTTGCTTGGTTTTATGATTTATGGGTGTTAAGTTTGGTTTTTGAGCAGCTTGAATCCCTTTAATGGTGAATCTTGAATTTATGGTTACTAAGGTGTAATAAGGGTAGCAAATCACTCTAATCAACTCCCATAAGATGTAGGATTAAGTTAAAGGGTTAAAGGATATGTTTTAGGGGCTTGGAAAGTGATTTCCCAAGCCTTGATATCGATACCCTATGTTCCGAGGATGAACTCATGCTTTTTTTAAGGCAGTATCGATACGCGTCTTCCAGTATCGGTACGCGTATTTCAGCATTGGTAAACCATGTATTCCAGTATCGGTACGAGTATTCTAGTATCAGTTCACGTCTTTCAGTATCGGTACGCGTCTTTTAGCATTGGTAAACCATGTCTTCCAGTATTGGTACGTGTTTTCCAGTATCGGTACATGTCTTTCAGCATCGGTAAACCATGTTTCCCAATATCGGTACGTAATGACCAATATCGGTACCCACTGGGCAATCTGCCCGTAAATGTTGAAAATGAGTTTGAGGGGTTATTAATTCTTGGTAAATGGTCCGGTGGGTCCCTAGAGGTATAAAACAAATCCTAAAACTGAGAAATCGAGGTTAGTAACCCGTATGTGTATTAATGGTTAATGGCTTAGTAATAGTTGGATAAGTTTCTTGGGTTGGTAATCTATAGGGATTCGTGGTGGATCAGTTATTGCTACGTTGTAGCTTAGGGTCCTTGCTATGTGCTGAAGGGACGCACATGTAGGCTGGTTGCTGTGAGTAATGAGATAATCTAACGAAAAATGCGTAAATGAATCCTAAAGACATATATTGAATAGTGTAACAAACGAGTCCTGCCTTGGGGCATTGGTGATGGTTGGCTGGATGTCTTTATCTCTCGGTGAGATATATTGATGCTCGTGGGAGCATGTGTAAACGTACGTGTCTTGGTTAGGAATTCGGATGTCCTAGAGTCAGTACAAGGGCACTTAAATAAAGGAATGGATACTCCGGGCTATGGATCGAGTACATCTGACGTATCCACGGGCTATGTGATCTGGATGCGGTCCGAAACCTATCCTTGGGCTATGTGATCAGGATATGGAAATACAACTCGGGGGCTGTGTGAGCTCGAGGAACTTGATGGCCTATGTGATCTCGAGTATCCTGTTCGGCTGTGTGATCTTAAGAAAAGACTGGTTGTGGCTTATGTGATCCAAGTATGTCTAGGACGTATCTGTGACTATAGTGATCCGGATATGATCCTTACCCGACGGCTATGTGATCACGGGTAACCCGAGGGCTGTGTGAGCATGGGAAAATAGTAGGGCTTCGTTGGCCATTAGGGAATGTATGTTATTTACGTAGCTGTGTGGCTGTACGAGCATGGGAAATTATAATTTTAGGTGCCTAAAGTATTTTTTTTATAAAAATAGGTGCCCAAAGTTTCCGAACGGCATGCCGCATGTCAGGCATTGATTGGTTAAAAAATTTAACACCCATTAACAGCCAGACACCTAAAATTATTACTTTTAAAACTTTGAGCACCTATTTTTACGAAAAAAATACATTAACCACCTAAAATTAAAAAAAAAAACTACTTTGGACACTTATTTTTCATTTAAGCCTTCATGTTATTATACGGAGCAGTGCTCCACCTTCAAAAATACGACGATGGGTCTTTTCATCAAGAGTGAAAAGGTCTCTAGTAGCATTATAGGTACAACTCAAAGCATATTGAAACCTCAAATGAACAAAAATTAATCTTTATTCAGTCACTTAAAATTTCAGCCAAAAAAACAAAAATTAACTCGATTTTTCTAGAGATTTACGACTTTCTAGGTTATAATCATTGAAGTTATCAGCAAAACAACAACAATTTTACTAACCCGAAACTTTGACTCCTGATTCTAAGTGTTTTAACAGTTTCGACCCTTCAAAATTGTCAACAAAATAAGGCTAACTTTATTATTAACCCCCCCCCCCCCCAAATGACAGAAAATGAGCCTGAAGAAAGTCTGGAAAAACATGAATTCTAAACATGTGTAGAGTCTCATTCCTTGTTTCCAGTCCCATCAGATTGTAATTAGTCTGATTTATTTCCTAAATCCTTGACAAACAACTCTGAAACTACAAAAACAGAGTTTTTACATGTATATAAACTCAATTAATAAGCAAACTAATTTAATTAGACATTTCAACAAACAGATGACATTCTCACAAAAAATTCAACACTATATAACTTGAAAAAATCAAGAGCCCAATCCCGACTCAGAACTCGCATAAAAAATCAATGTATTAAACTTAAAACGATGAATGAAAATCCAAAGTGTCAAAAGAATACAATGAGAAATGGAAATTAAAATCAAACCCATCATTTTAACTTGAAAAAAAATCTAGAAATCGACCAAGCGAGAATTGATTCAATTATAGAATTAGAAGTCTGGGAAAGGAAAATCTTAGTATTACCTATTTGGCATCTGGGTAATTGTTCTGATAAAATTGCCCCCAATGATTGTTATTCGTTCTTTTCCCATGGTTGCTTCGTGCTAGACAAGAGAAAATACGAGCATTTGAAAATAATTTCCCCAAATGATCCGAGAAAAGAAGTAAACGGAAATTGGGTAAGTTAAAAATAAACGGAATAAATTCTGTTAATTTATTCAAAAGTCATTGATACAAGTGTCAGAATTTTATTGGAGAGGCACAATAAGAGGCCTATAGAAGGGCAGAGGAATTACACTCTCTCAAAATAGCCTATAAAATGGCTGATCATTTTCAGAAGTGAGTTAACTTCTTTCTTGATTATTTTTTTGAATTCAAGATTCTATCTATATTGCTTAATCTTTTATTTCTCTGGTACTAAATGATAGGAGTGATTGTTGTGATGTGAAATCATCAATCAAATTGTTTAAAAGCAATTATATGCGTTAGACTCAATTAAGAATGGTATGATTAATTTTCTTGATTTCTAAAAACAATTGCTTTCGCGTTTCTTGAAAATTCTAGAATTAAAAATTAAAAAAACAATATGAAGATGATAAATTAGATGAAAAAAAATTAAAATTAAACTAAAAAGATTAAAAAAGACAAGTTAAAGGATAGATAAATCAAAACTAAAATTTCAGCCTTAATTATAGAGAATGAAGTCAATTGAGGTTGGTGAAGAAGATGATTATGGCGTGTGGAATTCATAGATATCTCGCGTCATCACTGTTAACTGCCACGTCAGCACTGTAACGGTCAATGTCGGTCAAAGTGTCAGTTTGATTAATTTCGCGGACGGAAGTACCACATTAGATGCAATTTTCAGCGAGGGGCGAAATTAATTTTTTAGGTCGAACTCAGAGGCAAAAGTACCCTTTTAGTCATAAAAAACAAATAAATTAGCCTTAGTACTGTTAAAGTTGGTGGCAGTAATGGGACCCTTGGATGAGCTTCAATCTGATTGTTGAAATGAATTTGAGGAGTCTTGGAGTGGACTGCAATAGTATGATGTCTAATCTCGTTCATTGATTTATTCTTTGATCCAACGTCTATGATGCTTCAAGATGAAGATGACTGATGGTTACTAACTTATAAAAACCCTAAAAATACCAATTTAAATGATAATAAAATACATTAGACTAAGTTTAATTCGTCTAAAGTCTTATATATTAGATTTTGGGCTGAATTTTACAAAATTTCGTATCTTGTTTTCTACGTGCTCAATGTTCAGTAAAATGGGCATAGCTTAAGTTCCCTGTATTGGATTGATGTGTTTTAAGATGTGATCGAAAGGTAACTGAATGACGATTAATTCATAAGAGATAACTCGGGCCATAAATGTCTGAATCCCATCCGAAAAAATCGACACAAGTTGATTGCTGTTTCAGACTTCAAAAACAACTTTAGCTTTTGTCCAAGATCATTAGTTTCACCCCCTCTACCGTCTAAGTTATGCCCGAGCGTGTCCGGTTCCGACAGAAACTTGGATTAACCATCGATGATATCAGCGACTACCCTTTAATGCTTGGTTGTAGTATAAATACTACATAAATGTGTGGCTTCTCACGCCAATAATCTGTTTTCTCTTGTTAATATAGGATTGGAAGTTGGAGAACAAGTCATCGGACATATTCATCCCGAATATCAGCAATGATACAAATGGAGGAAGCAACTTCAATAACTCTCTTAATTGAAAATTGCATATAATATTTATAATTCAGGTTATAATTGATATTATAAATATATTAATTTAATAATATTTTATGATTAATATATTTTCCAATAAAGTAATTTAGTTTAGTGGTTGGTTATTGGTTTAATTTCAAGAGGTATCAAGTTCAAATCCTATTTTTTGCATTCTATAATTTCAAGCATTTTTCACTTGTTTTATTGTTTTGTTACCAATCAAAAACGTTAGTGACTTTCAATTAACTCGGCAGGAAGCAAATTCAGCTGCGGATTATCTTGTTAAACTTTCAAACAATGTTGATGGTTCACTGCTAATTTTCGAGCGTGAATCACCTTTGCTCACTGTTATTCTCTTTAAAGATAGACACGGCCCTCCTCATTTGAGAATACCTGCACATTGATGTAATGGCCTTTCGGTCACATTTACGATTAAAAAAAATATTAGTGACTGAAATATAACTTTTCAAATTTGGTGAAAAAAGAAAACTCATTCAAATTTTAGTGACTATTAACGTAGTTTGCCCTTAAATTTATAATGTCCTTAATTTTAAAGGAACATCAATGATAAATTTATTATTATTATTTAATTTTAAAGGAAGTAAAAAGGTTCTAGGTAGAGTTTGTGTAGTTCGAAACTTTTTTCAGTGAAACGGACATTAGATTTACATTCAGGGGTTAAAAAACGAGTGAATTGGACAATTTGGGATCCATAGGTCGTTGGTGATAGTAATCAATGGTGGTGACAATTTAAGTATCAATGACCAAATGTTATAAAGCATAACTGAAGTGACCAAGATGTTATTCAATTTTGGTGACCAAAACTGAATATTTATGAAAAAAGAAACCATATCTGAAACTTATCCTACTCTATAAAGGAGAGTAAAGGAGAAAAGAAGAGTGTTCTCAAAGGAGAAATTTTGGGGTGTTTTCTCAAGACTCAATACAGAAGAGGGAAAGTAAGGCAGCAAACGCCGCAGCGTTCCACCTGGGTTATCTCCATTTGTCCCTGCATTTTCGAGGTAAGCCAAAGCCAGCCCCTTCACATCTCCTTTTGGAATGAACTCATCAGCACTTCTCACAAGGCAAAAGCTCTTAAAAATCATCAAAAATCCTTCCATCTTTCATCCATGGCGCCCGAAAGACATAACCCTCCAATACCCGTATGCTCTGATTCAAAACCTTTTCAGTTTTTTAGGGGATTCTCGATATTCATCTCAATCCACCAAGTTCCCCGAGTACCAGATGCCCTCGGTCACTTGGAGTGTTGTTCAGGGCAGGAAAGAAAAGCTAGTTAACCGTGTCAAAATCTGTGATTATCTCAAGACTTTAGGAATAATCCCCGATGAATTAGAGAATCTAGAATTACCCTCTACCGTCGAAGTTATGTCTGTGCGTGTCCAGTTTCTACAGAAACTTGGATTAACCATTGATGATATCAACGAATACCCTTTAATGCTTGGTTGTAGTATGCGTAAAAACATGATACCTGTCTTAGGTTACTTGGAAAAAATCGGTATCCCCACGCCGAAACTAGGGGAGTTTGTTAAGAACTATCCGCAAGTGTTGCACACAAGTGTGGTTGTTGAGCTTGCCCCTGTTATTAAGTTTCTTAGGGGGCTTGATGTCGAGAAGCAGGATATTGGTTACGTTCTACAAAAGTATCCGGAATTGTTGGGGTTTAAGCTTGAAGGGACTATGAGTACTTCGGTTGCTTACTTAGTGAGCATTGGGGTTAGTCCTAGAGATATTGGTCCTATGGTGACACAATATCCGTATTTTCTAGGGATGAGAGTTGGGACTGTGATTAAGCCTCTAGTGGATTACTTGGTCTCGTTGGGATTGCCGAAGAAGATTTTGGCTAGAATGCTGGAGAAACGGGCATACATACTTGGTTATGACCTTGAAGAAACTGTTAAGTCAAATGTTGATTGTTTGATTAGTTTTGGAATACGGAAGGAAGCAATTGCTTTGGTTATTGCACAGTATCCGCAAATCCTTGGGTTACCTCTGAAAGCTAAGTTGTCTTCACAGCAGTATTTCTTCAATCTGAAGCTCAAGATTGACCCAGATGGGTTTGCTCAAATTATCGAGAAGATGCCACAGATTGCAAGCCTAAATCAACATGTTCTTATGAAGCCTATAGAGTTTCTTTCGGGGCGGGGACTTCCATTAGAGGATGTGGCGAAGATGGTTGTGAAATGTCCCCAGTTGGTTGCACTACGAATTGAACTCATGAAGAAAAGCTATTATTACTTCAAAACTGAGATGGGGAGGCCGGTCAAAGAGCTTATGGAGTTTCCAGAGTACTTTACTTACAGCTTGGAATCCAGGATCAAACCGAGGTATACCAAGTTACAAAGCAAGGGAATCAGGTGCTCATTGAATTGCTTTCTGAACTGTAGTGATCAGAGATTTGAAGAGAGATTGCAGGGTGACTATATTGAATCAGAAAGCCTAGGACCAACATTCTGTATGGGTGGGAAACTAGAGCTACCAGGAAATGACGTTGTGTCTGATGAGGAAGATGAGAGTGATGATGAAGTACTATACAAACGCACGGTTTCTCTGTAGTAATTTTTTCATTACATTAATGAATCAACTTCGATATAAACTGCTATATCTCTAGTCCATCTTTATCTTTATGCCTCTATTTTTGTTCTTAGTATCTGTTTCATTTGGATTTTCTCCCTATTCGCTGTTACAATTAGTGTTTGCTCGAGCTCATCCACGCTTTCCTGCAGTTGCATGGATTGACAGTCATATAGTGCGTGTACAAAAGTGTATCATCACATGCAGGCTCGTGCGATAGACTAATACGTTCATGTAGACTTATCTCGATGAAATTGGTTTCTGGGATCTGTTTTCTTTGCTATTAATTTCTTCGTTTGCTTGTATGATTGGGTTTTGTAATTTTCTCCTTCAACAGAATTGATGTTTTGATTGATTAAATCAGCAACGAGTATTTATGGAAAACCCAGGTGAGCTTCCTTGAATGCTCGACTTGAGGACTTCTCTATAGCAAAACTTGGAAAGCATATGAACATTCTAGTGAAATCTTTTTATGGTTCTTTCATTTTACCACATGTTCGGACTTAAGTTGTAGAAACTGGTTTTAAGCCTTTTAGTTGTCGGTGTGAAGAAGGTTTCTTGTAGTGATTGTGGTATCAATTTTCGATTCTTTTGAGTTAAATTTCCTTGCATAGAGCTGCTTGTGAGTGCACGGTACTTGATGTTTGAAGTTGCCTATTCAAATTGAGGACGGCTCGTGTAGGAGGTTTTGCAAATTTGTATGCACATTATTGATGAATGAATTACAGTATCCTTTTTTATATGCATGAAAAAAAAAAAACAAGTAGAATAATACGGTCAACATGTTATAATTTTCCCACAATAGAATTGCCTTTTGACTTATGTCGTATTTCTGAATCCGAATTTTATTATATTTATTATCATTATCATATATATTATTAATATTGTTGTTGTTGTTGAGAGTTGAAACTCTTGTAGTAGGTTTATTTTGAACTTTACTATTTGTTTTATTATGTTGTTGAGACTCTTCTAGTATGTTTATTTGAACCTCTTGAGTGTTACTTTAGAATTATGATGTTTATTGTGTGTGAATATATATACATGTATATGGAATATAGTAGAGGTCTAGAGGATGTTAAATAATGTCATAAAATGTAAAAATTAAATCTGATATTTTTTGTCACATCAAGACATATTTGGATTCTGATATCTGATTTAAAAACTTGGATATCCAACATATTAGATATCTGATTTTTTAGATCGGATATAAATCACTATTTTAGTGATTCAAAATTTTGGATATTTAAAATTTCGGATTAGATTATATCTGATATCTAAAAATGTACACTCGTAGTTAAAATAAAGATTTAGTCCACATGTTATTACAATTGTGATCACCAACACCATTTACAGCCCCAGAGGGGTGAGCCTACCTAGGACATGGCTTGCCTCATGCCCAAAAATATATATTTTTTATCGAATTTCAAAAATAAAATTTTAATTTTTTTTTGGCTTTTTTATCATCTATTTTCAATTTTCATTGTTATTTTATCAAAATTTTCTGGTTCGATTGTCCTCAAAGTCAAATTTGAAAGTTAGGGCATTTTTTATCTTTGTTTTCTGTACTTCCCATAAGGGTATAAATAAACAGAACGTTCAATGAATTATTCGCATAATGTTCATTTATGTTTGTGTGTTAAGTTAAATAAATGAGTATGAACAAATTTATTATGTTTGTTTAATAAACGAATAGACATGAACATATGTGTGCTCGTTTTGTTTATGTTCACGAGTTTAGGGTTTAGTAACACTTGTGAAATAGGAGTGTTGTGTTAAATAACACTTGTGCATTAAAAAGATGGCATAAAGGCAAAAAATGCCCCCCAACGTTTGACAAAATAGTCACTTTGGCCCCTATCCTTTTTTTGAGCAATTTAACCCTCAGCGTTTTATTTTGGGTTAAAATGGCCCATCTGCAGATGGAAACTGTCAGTCAACTGATGGTAAATGACTTGAAATGGCGTGAGAAACCTATATGGAACTGGACTTTGACATGGCAATATCATATAGACAAATGTGTTGACTTGAAAAAACGTTACATCAGTCAAAAACAATTTTATAAAATTATATAAAATATAAAATAAATTTTTTACTGGCTTATCATTCTGTCAAGTCATTTCAAACTGTTTACCGTTAATTTTCTAACAATTTTCATCCGCATAAGGGCCATTTTGACCCAAAATGAAATCTTGAGGGTTGAATTGCTCACAAAAAGAATAAGGGCCAAAGTGACTATTCAGTCAAACGTTGGGGGTATTTTTTTGATTTCATGCCTAAAAAGATAGATAAAATATTTGTTACAACATCAAGATGTTTGGTTGTTGAAAATTGTGATATATATACTACTCTTCTTATCTTGTGTTTGGTAAACATTGAAAGATAAGTGTTATGCATGAATGTGTCATCTTACCATCGAAATCTAAATATAAATTATAATAAATAAAAATGAAAATTATGACAACTTTATTATATTATTGACTCCGATTTCAGTTTTAACTATACTATATTATTTAACAAACAAATAAAATGATGATATGAACCTTTACGCTCTCGTATTATTGAAAAACCCTAGTTGCTCGCTTACTTTCCTTTCTCCTTAGTCGTTTACTTTCTTTTTATTGTTTAAATCGACGGCAGCATCAGCCTGATGTTGATTGTCGACAACCAATAATTCATATTGTAAAATTTATATTTAATTTTGATACAACCAGGAATAACAAAGACTAATTTGTAAAATGGATAAATTTTTAAGTACTAAAAAAGACTCACAAATTGACAAAAATTCGAACCTAAAATAATTTATAAGTCAAAACCTTAAACCCCAAATATTTTTTAAGTGTTTTGGTACTCAAAATAGCCAAATTGGCCTAGGAGTATCGATACACCATAGTCTGTATCGATGCATTTTTTAGCTATTGAAATTTCATTTTATACGCGATGGTTATAGGGTACCGATATGTGTGTAGCCCTTTCGGTACGTCATTCAAACCTAAGACTCTTTGAGTATTGGTATGACCCTTGTGCGTACCGGTACGAGGGTTAAGATTTTCAAATCTTTTGCATTCAATTTTTGATTGTTGCTTGTCAATTTTATTGGAACCTTAACTTTGAAATTTAGTTAACACGTACCGATATCCATATAGGCGCATCGATACGGTTTTTCGTGCAAAACTTTCAAGGATTCTATTAGCAAAATCGATATCGATATTGTACGGACGATACCGATACCCTTTGTAAAAATGAACACTCTGTCTCGATACGGGCTCCCGCGTATCGATACCCCTTTGTACAACGGCTCTTTCTTCTTATGGCAGGTACCGATACAAGTGCTCGAGTACCGATACCCAATGTTAGCAGATAGTATTTATTGCAAGAAAATTGCAAAAAACAACATGAATTAATATCTCAACTACCCAAACGGTTAGAAATCAATGAGAGGGTATAAAATCAAGTATCCAAAGCTGCTTCAACAACTATTGATCAAGTCTAAAGTATTCAAGCAAGTATCCAACAATCTTTGAGCTTTTATAGTCAAATCTTGTAACCCACTTGAGTGAGCATATTTGTAATCCTTTTATTCAAGTATTGGGGTTTGAGTGAACTTAGAATTGTGCAAACATCTAGCCTTTGTGTGGATTTTCAATTTGCTTTATTTGTAATCACTTTTGTGAGGGTTATTAAGACTTTGGGGTATAAGTCTTAAGGGAGTTTGTAAGGTTATCTCCTTGAGCCTCAAAAGGAAAACAAATCTAGTGGATTTGAGAAATCCTTAGTGTGGATAGCTAAGGTAGTGGATGTAAACCTTGATTAGAAGGTTGAACCACTATAAATTCTTGTGTCCCAATCTTTTTACATTTCCATTGCTTCCACCAAATTTTTGTTTGCCAATTCACCATCTCTTGGCCATTTGCCATTGATTGATCATCCCAACAATTGGTATCAAAGCAAGGCTTAATCGAAGGTCTAACCAGCGTTGAGATGATCCTAAAGGTGTTCAATCAATCTACACATCAAGCCATGACCTCAACTTTCGGCAACAATCTCTTTGAGTCACAATCCATCACCAAATCACCCTTCTTCAATAAGGTAAACTACCCCTATTGAAAGAATAAGATGGGCCTCTTTATCAAATCAAATGACTACCTCCTCTGGGATGTAGTGGAAGACGAGCTATCCATTCATATGATGCAAGAAGGAGAAAGGCGTGTCCCTAATACAAGGCAAGAGTATACCGATGAAGATTAAAAAAAAATACAAATAAACGACAACGCTATGCACATACTCTTTTGTTCTCTTGGACCGAACGAGTATGAGGAAATGTCTTCTTGCACTAGTGCAAATAAGATATAAGACAAGCTTGAGACCACCTATGAGGGCACAAATGATGTTAAAGAGACCAAGATTGGACTCCTCAACTTGAGCTATGAGAATTTCAAGATGGAACCAGATGAGTACATTACCAAAATCTTTAATGGATTCTCCTTAATTGTCAATGGGCTTAAGGGCTATGGAGAAGTCATTTTAGAAGATAAGCTTGTTCGAAAGCTTATATACTATTTTCCCAAGTCATGGGATGGAAAGAGGACCGCCATCATCGACGCCAAGGATCTCAAGGCCTTGAAGCTTGATGCTCTTTTGGGGTTTCTTCTTACTCATGAGATCATGAAGAAAGAAAGAGAAGAAGGAAAAAGAGAAAAAGATAGAGAAGAAGGAAGTAGAGAAGAAGAAGATGGGAATTGCTCTCAAAGCTTCACAATATAAGAGTGATTCTAGTGAGGAAGAAGATGACGAAATGGCTATGCTATCCAAGAGATTTACAAGGTTCATAAAATCCAACCGGGGAAGAAAGTTCCATCAGAGAGAGGGTTTCAAGAACAAGAAAAAAAAGAAGAGAATGACCAAATTGTATGCTATGAGTGCAAGAAGTCGCGTCACATCAAGGTCAATTATCCTCAACTAAAGAAGAAGAGCTTTAGAAAGAAGAATAAGCTCAAGGCTCATGTTGCTACTTGGAGAGATGAGGACTCATCCGATGAGGAGGAGCAAGAAGTATCCAACCTTTGTCTCATGGTATTAGAGGAGGATCCTAAGGTAACCTCAAACTTATCTAACTTTAATTTTACATTTGATGAGCTTTAAGAAGCTTATGATAAGTTGCAAGAGGTTTGTGACGAGTTGATGGAGAAGTATAAGGAATCTCTTTTGAAAAATAAGAAAAAAATTTCAAATTTGAAAAACCAAAATGATTCCTTATCTAAAGCCAACTTGGAACTTGAAAACAAGGTTTTATATTTGCAAGAAAATCAAAAGGATTTTGAAAAGAAAAACAAAAGCTGGCAAAACCTTCTTTCTAAAGTTTATGATGATCACCAAAAAGAAATGAGTGATCTCAAAGCTTCTTTGAACAAAGTTGGGAATTCTCGTTTTGAAAAAGGAACATCTTCAAAACCCAACTATTTGAAAAGAAACTTTGGTAGCTACAAACAAAGAGGCTTCCAAAAGTGCTCAAATGGTAAGAAGATTAGGAGTGTTTGGATTCCTAAGGAACTTGTCACTTCTAATGACATTAGTGCTATTGCTTCTTGGATTCCCAAGGGAACCAAGATTTTGGGAGCTAATAGTCGTGGACCCAAAAGAATTTTGGTACCAAAAATCAAGACTTAATTCTTTGTTTGTAGGGGAGTATTGCTACAAGGCCAAATTTTCAAGTGCAAATTCATGGTACATTGATAGTGAATGCTCGAGACACATAATCAGTGACAAAAGTCGATTCTTGGAGCTAAAACCAAATGGTGAAGGAGTAATAACTTTCGATGACAACTCCAAAGGCCATATTGAAGAAATTGGTTCCATTGCTAATCATTATGCTATACTTATTGATAATGTTTTGTATGTCAACGATCTTAAGCATAATCTTTGGAGCATAAGCCAATTATGTAATAAATGTTTCAATGTCCTTTTTGATTTAAATGGTTGCAAAATTCTTGACATTGAATCCAACAAAATTGTGCTTATTGATCATTCTATAGGAAACATTTACATGGTGCATTTAGATGACATTCATATTTCTAATCATGTTTTGTTGCAAAAGATGAGCATGATTCTTGGTTGTGGCATAGAAAACTGGGGCATGCAAGCATAAGTGTTTTGGAAAAATTGATTTCAAATGATCTAGTAAGAGGTTTGCCAAAAATAAAGTTTTCACTTGATAAATTTTGTGATGCATGTGCAAAAGGAAAACACAAAAGAGTTTCTTTTAAGCCTATTAATGATGTTTCTACTAGTAGAGTTTTACAATTGATCCACATGGATCCTTTTGGCCCTATTAGAACAATGAGTTTGGGTAGAAAATCATATGCATTTGTTTTAGTTGATGATTACTCTAGATTTACTTAGGTTCTATTTTTAAGTACCAAAGATGAAGCTTTAGAAAAATTAATCACATTTTTAAAAGCAAATCAAAACCTTGTTGGTTACTCGATTTCTCATATTAGGAGTGACCATAGAATCGACTTTCAAAATCCAGGTTTTGAAGAGTTTTGTAACTCAAATGAGATTAGCCACAATTTTTTGGCTCCTCGCACACCTCAACAAAATGGGGTTGTTGAGAGAAAAAATAGAACTTTAGAAGAAATGGCTAGAACCATGTTTTGTGCAAATAATTTACCTATGTATTTTTGGGCGAAAGTCACTATTACGACTTGCTATATTGTTAATATAATAATGATTAGGCCTATTCTAAAGAAAACACCTTATGGGCTTTTCAAAAATAAAAGCCTAACATTATCTATTTTATCCTTTTGGATGCAAATGTTTTGTTTTAAACAATAGAAAAGACAATTTAGGCAAGTTTGATGCAAAAAGTGATGAAGCTATTTTTAGGTTACTCTTTAAACTCTAAAGCCTATCATGTATTTAACAAAATAACTTTAGTAGTTGAAGAGTCAATACATGTGGTTTTCGATGATAACCTCCTTCTAAGGAAGGATACTTGTGATGATGATGATGTATGAATTTTTTATGCCAATGATGGTGGAGGACAATCATCAAAGGTAGATGAAGTTCCATCAAAAGAAGAATCACAAGATCCACCTTTAGAAGGCTTGAAGGACATGTCTCTAGAGGAAAGGGTGGTCACCTACCTAAGGGAGTTCAACTATGTCAAAGGTGGTGAGATTTTGGGTGATCCGTCCAAAGGGGTAACCACTAGATCCTCTCTTAGAAATTCCTGTAACTTTGTTGCATTTATCTCATGAATAGAGCCTAAAAATATCAAAATAATATTAAATGATGATTATTAGATATCGGCTATAAAAGAAGAGCTTAATCAATTTGAGAGGATTAAAGTTTGGACATTAGTTGACAGGCCTTGTAATAAATATACTATAGGTACTAAATGAGTTTTTAGAAACAAAATAGATGAGAGTGGTAACATAGTGAGAAACAAGGCTAGACTTGTTGCTCAAGGTTACACTCAAGAAGAAGGAATTGATTTTGATGAAACCTATGCACTCGTAGCTAGAATGAAAGCTATTAGGATGTTGCGTGCATTTGCATGTTATCATGAATTCAAGTTTTTTCAAATGGATGTTAAAAGTGCTTTTCTAAATGGTTTTATAAATGAAGAAGTGTATGTAGAATAACCATTCGGTTTTGAAGATCTAAAATATCCAAACCACGTTTTTTAAACTTTCAAAAGCTTTATATAGTTTGAAACAAGCTCCAAGAGCTTGGTATGAAAGATTGTCAAATTTTATAATTGGAAAAGGTTTTAATGTCACACCCCAGTTTTGGGTCTAGCGGTTGAGGTTTATCAGACGGTCTGATGGACCGGGTTAGAGATTCGAGTCGGATTCAGGACCGTATATTTTTTGGTAAGATAAAAAAATGGAAAAATAGTTAAAAAATCATCTTTTAATATATATTTATTTTTGGTGGAATCAATTTTAGAAAAAGGAATTTGGAAATATGTCATTTTGGGTTAGTGACCAAAATGTGATTTTTGAAAACTGTTTTAAAGTGATTAAAATCAAAAGTGCCAAATCCTTAGAATCCTTAAGGAGATAATCTACCAAGTGTTTACTGGTGGTTTCTACCTTCAATTAAATCATTTTAAACATGTGTTTTAAAAGGGTGTTAAGGAAGATTAAATATCTAAAGTTAGTTATTAGCTTTTAAAAGAAATTTACGTAACTTTTTTCTAAACCTTTTCTCTCAACTTCTTTCCATCCATACACTCAGAATTTCATCAAAATCCAGAGGTGAGGGACTCTTTTCACTCAGATTATTGATTTTAATTTGATTCTTTAACTTTGTTTTGAAAAATCTCATTGAAATCTTATGTTTTTTTAGCTTTAAACAAGCCAATTAAGGGAGAAATCACATAACAGGGGTAAGGTCCATGATATCCTCTATTAAATGGTTCTTTATTGATATTCCCAAGTATTTGATCATTGATTTATAAGTTGCAATGTGATTTTAATGTTTTATCAATGTTTAATTGAGTTATTTTGGAAATATTGATGAAACATTGTAATTTCTGAAGTGGGTCTGATTTCCAGTGTTTGAGATTGATTTAATATATGTTTTGGATGTGTTTTGATGTTGATAAGTTGTTTTTATCAATAGAATCCTAAAACTCTTGAATCTCTAATTATTTAGGTTGCTAGATTTGAGTTATTATGGAGTTAATCGAGTTTAATCTTTGCTGGAGGTAAAAGGATGTTAGGAAAGGGTTTTTGGAGATGTTGGTTGATGGGTTGAGTTGTTGTTTTATGGCTGGGTTAAGTTTCAAAAATGTTTGATGATGATTTCGGTATGTTTCGGATGGTTTTCGAGTGGGCAACTTGGGAGTTGCGGGAGATAGCTGTTAGGCAATGGCTTGAGTGCATTTTAATGCATTTATCCTTTGGTTTTATGTGTTTTAAATATGGGACAATCAAGGGGACGATGCTTGACGTTGTTTTGGTGCTTGTCGGGAGCTTGTATCGCGTTGGCAAGAATGGCAAAGCGTATCAGTGAGTGGAAACTAGTTTTTAATGCTTTACAAAGGTTTGTAAAGGTTGTTGGGAGTTTAGAGTAAGTGTGAGACACTTACCTAAGCTCGGAAGTAAGTTTTCCTTATTTTGCTCTTGAATATCGGCTTGGATATGAGCATGTTGTTTGCATGTTTTGGTAATAAACATGGTATGAGTTACTTACTGGAAATGCATGATTTTGAGTACATATATATGGGATTGGAAGTACATTGAATGCTATTGAGCATTGGTTTTCATTCTGGTAGGGAATAGTGTTATTGCATTGACAATGAGATTTGCATATGTGGGGTTTATAAAATGCATTGTAAAACAGTAAGCAAATGGTTGTAAATGGTTTGTAAATGATATATTGGCTATGTGACAAGGTGAGAAAACAATCAGATATAGTTGGCATGCCATAGGATTAAAAATGCACTATAAAATATGAACAAAATTGATCGTGGCCATGAGTCCTTGAGGTATGGCGGTTTATCAAGGCCACTCGAACTGTTGGGGCCTCATTTGGGGCATGCGGTTTAACTAGGCAACCCAAATTGATGGTGATCTTGCGGTTTAACTAGGCAAGGGTGAAATCTCGCGATTTAACTAGGCGAGGGTGTCAAATCTTACAGTTTAACTAGGCAAGTTTTGGAGTATCATGCGGTTTAACTAGGCATGGTATGAGAGCTCTGTGTATCGGATATGTGTATATGATAGAGGTAGTCTATCCGGGTCACTATAAATGCCAATATATGTGAAAGTTCATGGGTTGAACCTTTTTTATAATGCTTTGGGATTTAAGCATGGTTTATGATATAATGTTTTGGAGATTTAAGCATGGTTTGTGATTTAATGTTTGGAGATTTAAGCATGGAATGTCCATGACGTTGCATAAAGGTTATTATATTTTGATTAGGTTGGAATCATGGAAAAATGCTTAAGTTGTAATCATGTTTTGGGAAAACAAGCATATGGTTTTCAAATGGTTTTAATGCATCATTGTTTTACGAGCATCCTCACTAAGCATGTGTGCTTACGCTATCTTTTTCCTAATGATGCACAGAGCATTAAAGTTCAGAGCAACAAAGGCAAGGTTTTCAAGGATCCAAGAGACACACTACTTTTGAGTATGAACTCAGTTTATGTTTCCGGTTAATAAGGCAATGTGTTCGCCATGGTTTTTGAGAGTTGTAAACCTGTTGCATTGTGGTTTTTTTAGAATGATTCTATGCTAGTTTATGACGATGGTTGGATGTTGTTCAGCTTGATGTTGTTACTTGCCTATAGTTGAGGTTGAATGAGTGTTTAGGTATGCATCTAGAGTTTCCTTGTGGATTGCTATGTTGTGCTGGGTTGACCAGGTTTAATATGCTATGTTGAGTGTGTTGGCATGATGCTTATGCTGAGAATGGCCTAATTGTGCATTTTGGTATGATTGGCAAAGTGGTCTAGGGAGTATGCCTCTAGAGTGGTCCCTTGGAGGCATGAGGTTGTTTTGCTTGTTTAAACTTGGTATAAATGATAGGTTATGTATATTCAAGTGTTGATATGCATGTTTGCAAGTTGCTAGGGGCCAATTGCATCTATAATTGTGGGAAAAACCAGCTAATTTTGACATTACAGGCCCAGGCGTACCGATACGCGGGGAATCGTATCGGTACAGCTAGACAAATAAGGCCAGGGTGTTTCAGTATAGGTAGGGGCATTTCGATATGCCTAATGGTTACTAGAATTTCACTTTTTGGGAATGAGACCGCGTACTGAAACTCCAGGTGACCGTATCAGGTGTGTAAGGTTTTAAAAATGTATTTTATACTCGAAGTGGCACACCGATACGAGTCCTACCGTATCAAAATGATGAGTTCTCAACTATATCGACACGAGACTCAGCATATCGATACAGATACTGTTGTTTTTGTTAATGTCTTGGAAAGGCAGTTCTGGTTTCTTTTGTTTTAGTCCCTAAATCTTGTTTTGCCAATTATTTGAGCATGGATGATCGTTTGAAGCTGATTTTTGACATATAAGCATGAAATGTACTTAATTAAAGGTTGGCAACTTAAAAATTAGAAAAGTACTTCTATATTGCAGAAATTGCATTTTGGTCCTTATTATGTGTTTGTGGCCAATTGGATGTTGTTACAATGCCCGATTGAGATGAGTGCTCACTTGTGGACAGTATGAACATGTATGAAAGAATTAATGCATCTAGACAAGATAAAAGAAAAAAATTGACGTGTTTTAGGTTTAATCTTCCCGGTTTACTTCAGTAAACCTAATGTAGCTTGTTTGGTTCGATCTTGCAACTAGACCGGTCGAGGGGGTTACATTTGTTGGTATCAGAGGTAGGTTTGCAAAAAAGTTGGGATGTTGTTGTTTGGCTAGCTGATGTTGTTTGAGCTACACGGTGATTGTGTATATGTTTGGTGATAGTTTAATGTTCTGTTGGGGTATGCTTTGGGAACACATTGCCTATTACCGAGGATTTTAAATGCGTTTTAAAGTTGACTTGGATACTTTGCCTGACGCTAGCCTAACTCTAATGTGTTTTGATGCTTTTATTAGCATGGCTCGACGTGAGGCGCAATCAATGGCTAATACTTCCGGGGTTGGGCAAAATAATGAGACAGAATAGAATCTCCCTTATTTTTACCTCCTCCTCCTCCAGTGGTTCCTCCAGTTGATGTTGAGGTGGGTGAAGCACCCTAGGTTCACCAAGTGCTTGTGTATGGTGATTTGACTCCGTTAGTTCAGGCAATAACGGGAGCTTTTTAGGCAGCGATGGCTAGAGTACAGGCACAAGCGCCGACACCTGCTGTGGTGGCAAATCAAGGTTTACCCTTGGAGCGGTTGAGGAGTTTAGGAGGTGAGGAGTTTTAGGGTTTGAGCCCTGAGGCAGCCGAGGGTTGGCTGGAAAAAACGGTTTGCATCTAGAATTAGATGGGATGTAATGAGGAGCGCAAGTTGGGTTGCACTGTATCTCTACTGCAGGGGGATGCATACCATTGGTGGGTGACCACAATTGCTGGCGTTCCTAAGTCAGACGTTACTTGGGAGTTCTTTCGGAGATCTTTTAAGAGAAAGTATCTTGGTACCCAGTATTTGTATATGAAGAAGCACGAGTTTATGTCGCTATCTCAGGGAGGCATGTCTGTTGCTGAATACAAGGTGAAGTTTGTCTGACTGAGTTAGTATACTCCAGAGTGGTTCCTGATGACCAGCAGAGATGTGACAGATTCTGTTACGGTCTTCTTAAGGACATTAAGATGTATCTCCTGGCTGTAGATTACACAGATTTCAATGTATTAGTCAATCAGGCCAAGGATATCGAGCAGTCCTTCGGTGCACCAGTTCAGGTTGCAGGTGTGAACTTAGGTAAAAAATGGCTGACTCTAGCTATTATGGGAGGAAGAATAGGAAGTTCAAGGACAAGATACATAAGCCAAATCATAGACGTGATGGTAGAGTTGGTCAGGGTACTTAGAGTGCTCGTGTTACACGAGAGTGTGAGCGATGCAGTAGGTACCACATGGGTATGTGCTGGGGTAATGCTGGAGCTTGTTAGATTTGTGGTTTATCTGATCACTTGAAGCATGATTGCCCTCAGGCTGTGAGAGATACACTAGCACAGGTTGTTGCACCTACTAGGGGACGAGGTTTTTGAGTGGGAAACTTGGGAGATGCGGGAGATTGTTGTTAGGTAATGGTTTGAATGCATTTTAATGCATTTATCTTCTGGTTTTATGTGTTTAAAACAAGGGACAATCAAGGCGATGAAGCTTGGCGTTGTTTTGGTGGCTTGTCGGGAGCTTGTATCGAATTGGCAAGAAAGGCAAAGCATATCGGTGAGTGGAAACTGGTTTTTAATGCTTTACAAAGGTTTGTAGAGGTTGTTAGGAGTTTAGGGTAAGCGTGAGACGCTTACCTAAGCTCAGAAGTAAGTTTCCCTTATTTTGCTCTTGAATATCGGCTTGGATATGAGCATGTTGTTTGCATGTTTTGGTGATAAACATGGTATGAATTAATTATTGTAAATTCATGATTTTGAGTACATATACAGGGCATTAAAAGTACATTAAATGCTATTGAGCATTGGCTTTCATTCCGATTGGGAATGGTGTTATTGCATTTGTAATGAGATTTGCATATGTGATGTGTTGTTAAATGCATTGTAAACAGTAAGTAAATGGTTGTAAGTGGTTTGTAGATGATATATTGGCTATGTGACAAGGTGAGAAAACAATCAGATATAGTTGGCATGCCATAGGATTAAAAGTACACTATAAAACATGAACAAAATCGACCGTGGCCATGTATCCTTTGCCTGGCGCTAGCCTAACTCTAATGTGTTTTGGTGATTTTGTTAGCATGGCTCGACGTGAGACACGATCTATGGCTAATACTACCAGGGTTGGGCAGAATAATGAGACAGAAGATAACCTCCCTCATGTTTTACCTCCTCCTCTAGTGGTTCCTCTGATTGGCGTTGGGGCGGGTGAAGCACCAGCTTCACCAAGTGCCAGTATATGGTGATTTGACTCTGTTAGTTCAGGCGATAACGAGAGCTTTTCAAGCAGCGATGGCTGGAGTGTAGGCACATGCACCAGCACCTGCTGTGGTGGCAAATCAAGGTTCACCCTTGGAGTGTCTGAGGAGTTTTAAGGTTTGAGCCCTGAGGTAGCTGAAGGTTGGCTGGAAAAGAGGGTTCGCATCATGAATCAGATGAGATGTAAAGAGGAGCGCAAGTTAGGTTGCACAATATCTCTGCTACAGGGGATGCATAGCATTGGTGGGCGACCACAATTGCTGGTGTCCCTGAAGCGGATGGTTCTTGGGAGTTCTTTTGGAGAGTTTTCAAGAGGAAGTATCTTGGTACCCAGTATTTGGATATGGAGAAGCGCGAATTTATGTCGTTATCTCAGAGAGGCATGTCTGTTACTGAATACGAGGTGAAATTTGTCCGGTTGAGTCAGTATACTCCGGAGTTGGCTCTAGATGACCAGTAGAGATGTGATAGATTTCGTTGTGGTCTTGTTAACGACATTAAGACGTACCTCCTGGCGGCAGATTACATAGATTTCGATGTGTTAGTCAATCGGGCTAAGGATATCAAGCAGTCCTTGGGTGCACCAGTTCAGGTTGCGGGTGTGAACTTGGGTAAAAGAGTCGTGGACTCTAACTATTTTGGGAGGCAGAATAGGAGGTTCAAGGACAAGAGGCATAAGCCAGATCACATGCGTGGTGGTAGAGTTGGCCAGGGTGCTCAGGGAGCTCGTGTTACACCGGAGTGTAAGCGATACGGTAGGTACCACACGGGTATGTGCTAGGGTAATGCTGGAGCATGTTGGATTTGTGGATCATCTTATCACTTGAAGCGTGATTTTTCTCGGGCGGCGAGAGATGTACCTGCACAGGTTGCTGCACCTGCTAGGGTCGAGGTTGTGGCAGGGGTAATTTTCAGAGGTGCGAGGATGGTCAGAGGGGTATGGCTCATGTTGTAGCAGTGAGACCTGAAGTTGGTGGACCGACCCGGGTCTTTGCTCACTGTGAGGGTAGTAATAACACATATGTGATCGCAGATACTTTTACTTTGCAATCCTTGCCATTGTTATCTTTGATTGATTCGGGGTCTACGCATTCATATATCTTGAGTGAACATGCATCTTTACTGAATGTTCCTATTGAGATCTTAGATGTTGGTATGTTAATCACAAGTACTTTTGGGGAGACGATTACAACAAGAAGGTTGTATCGGCGTTATCCTTTTGTGGTGCAAGGTAATGAGTTTGCCTCAGATCGGATGGAATTGCCATTCCATGGTTTTGACATCATTTTGGGTATGGATTGGTTGAGTGAGCACAGAGCATTTGTGGATTGTGAATCTAAGAGGATTTTCTTGAGTTTGGCCGACGACTATGAAGTTGTGGTGGTTGGCGAGAATGTTAAGTTCCTGTCCAATGTGGTTTCGGCTGTTAGAGCAGAGAAAATGATGTTTGATGGCTGCCAAACTTATTTGGCTATTGTTATGAATCTGGAAGCCAAGGGTTTTCGAGTGTGGACATTCGAACTGTTTGAGACTTTTTTGAGGTTTTTCCTGAGGAGTTATCAGGTTTACCTCCGGATAGAGAGGTGGAGTTTCGTATTGAGACATACGGGGGTACAAAATCGGTGTCTATTGCTCCTTATAGAATGGCGCCGAAAGAATTGAAGGAGTTGAAGTCACAGCTTCTGGAGTTGTTGGACCATGGGTTCATTCGACCAAGTGTTTCTCCATGAGGTGCTCCTATTCTCTTCGTGAAAAAGAAAGATGGTATGATGCGTATATACATTGATTATTGTCAATTGAACAAGTTGACGATAAATAATAGGTTCCAGTTGCCGCAGATTGATGACTTGTTCGATCAGTTTCGTTGAGCAGCGGTGTTTTCCAAGATAGATTTAAGATCGGGGTATTATCAGTTGAAGGTTAAGGATGTGGATGTGCATAAGACCGCTTTCCGTACGAGGTATGAGCATTATGAGTTTCTAGTCATGCCTTTCGGTTTGATAAATTCCCCGGCTGCGTTTATGGACATGATGAATAGAGTGTTCCATGAGTATCTCGATCAGTTTGTGGTGGTGTTCATAGATGATATTCTCGTGTACTCCTATACCGAGGAAGAGCATGTTCGGTATTTGAGGATAGTGTTGCAAGTGTTGAAGGATAATTAGTTGTACTCTAAGTTGAGCAAGTGCGAGTTTTGGCTAAAGGAAGTAACATCCTTGGTCATGTGGTTTTCGCGGAGGATATTCACATTGATCCACAGAAGATTGAGGCTATTCTCAATTGGAAGCCACCTAATTCAGTATCGGAGGTGTGTAGTTTTCTTGGGTTGGCTGGTTATTATCGCTGTTTTGTTGAGGGGTTCTCGAGTATTGCAACACTGTTGGCCAAGTTGTTATAGAAGAATGTTTCTTATGTGTGGACGGGGAAGCAGCAACACAGTTTTGAGAAGTTGAAGGAAGTTCTGACACATGCTCCTTTGTTGATTCAACCTCAATCAGGGAAGGAGTTTGTGGTTGCGGTTGAGCTTTGAGCTATGTTTGCAAGGTTGAGTGTGACTCGGGAGGGCAGATTGCTGGCTGAATTGCAAGTTAAGTCTACGTTATCATATTTGATTAAAGCTAAGCAACCGTATGATGATTCGTTGGTTGAGCATGTTAAGGATATAGCAGAGGGTAATCCGACGAAATTTCATTTTGATGATGATAGAGTTTTGTGTTCCAAAGGTCGAATAGTGGTGCCGGATGATCCGGAATTGAGGCACACTATATTGACGGAAGCACACTCTAGTCCTTTTGCTATGCATCCTGGTAGTGTTAAAATGTATCGTGATTTGAAGGAGGCATACTACTGGGTTGGGTTGAAAAAGGATGTGGCTGAGTTTGTTTCCAAGTGAATGGTATGTCAACGGGTTAAGGCTGAACATCAATTTCCATCCGGGTTGTTGCAACCGCTGAAAATTTTGGAGTGGAAATGGGAGAGAATCACCATGGATTTTGTAACAGGTTTGTCGTTGACACTGACTAGGAAGGATTCCATTTGGGTGATTTTTGACAGGTTCACCAAGTGTGTACATTTCTTGCCAGTGCATACGACGTACACCTTGGACAAGTTGGCAGATTTGTATATAGCTGAGATTGTGCGCTTGCATGGTGTACCTAAATCCATCGTTTTAGATAGGGATCTGAGGTTTACAACAAGGTTTTGGAGGAGTTTGCACCAGGCCTTGGGTTCGAGGTTGAGTTTTAGCACTGCATATCATCCATAGTCGGATGGGCAGTCTGAACGGGTTATCCAGGTTTTGGAGGATATGTTGATATGCTGTATTATCGATTTAGAAGCACTTGCCTTTAGTTGAGTTTGCTTACAACAACAATTATTAGGCGAGTATACATATGGCACCTTATGAGGCGTTATATGGCCGGAGATGTCGTACACCCTTATGTTGGGCTGAGGTGGGGGAAAAGCATGTTACCCTATCGGATGTGTTGAAAGACACAAATGAGAAGGTTAAGCTTGTATGCGACCGGTTGAAAGTGGCGCAGATCGGCAAAAATCTTACGCGGATTTGAAGCGTAAGGAGGTTGAATATGCGGTGGGCGACCGCGTATTCTTAAAGTGTCACCATGGAAAAAGGTGATGAGATTCGGACGTAAAGGTAAGCTTAGTCCGAGGTTCATTGGACCATACGAGATTATTGAGCGTGTGGATCCTGTGGCATATCTGCTGAGGTTGCCTTCCAAGTTGGAGAAAATTCATAATGTGTTCCATGTTTCGATGTTGAGGAGATATCGATCAGATCCATCGCATGTTATGCCGGTAGAGGATGTGGAGTTAAGGCCAGATCTAACCTTTGATGAGGAACCCGTAGAGATCCTCGATACCAACAAGAAAGTTCCACGTGGTAAGATGATAGAGCTTGTGAAGGTCTTGTGGCGTCACCGAGGTGTTGAGGAAGCTATATAGAAAAACAAGGCGGATATGAGGGAGCAATTTCTGCATCTGTTTCCTCCAGGTAATTTCGGGGATGAAATTTCTTAAGTGGGGGAGAGTTGTAACACCCCGGTTTTGGGCTTAGCGGTTTTGAGGTTTATTAGACGGTCCGGTGAACCGGGTTAGATATTCGAGGCGAATTCAAGACTGTATATTATTCGGTAAGATAAAAATATGGAAAAATAGTTAAAAATCATCTTTTATTATATATTGATTTTTGGTGGAATCAATTTTAGAAAAAAAGAATTTGGAAATATGACATTTTGGGTTAGTGACCAAAATGCGATTTTTGAAAACTGTTTTAAAGTGACTATAATCAAAATGGTCAAATCCTTAGAATCTGTAACACCACTTTCCCGTATTTGTTGCCAAACATGAGTCGGTGATGTTACTTAATTAAATTAAAATCCATTTTCCCAATTTTAGCAGAATCGACAGCCTGCACTGTCTTTTCTTAAAATTTTTATAAATTTTTGTAAGCTTCAAAACTTCATTTGGAAAAATTCCTAGTAAACTAGATTTATCAGGCTATCAATCCATAAAAATTAGAGAGCTTACTTCATAGCACACAAGTGCAGAAAATTCGATAAATATGCACTACGGTGCAAATCTGCTGTCTGGAAATTCTGACCTTGCATCGAATAAAAATTCATAACTTTTTACACCGAACTCGAAATCAGTCACCGTTTGTTTTAAAAGAAACTAGACTCAATTTTTAGTTCATACATATAAATCTGATTTTCTAATTCAATCTATGAAATTTATAGCAAATTTTCAAACTTACTGCCCAAAACAGAGACAACTTCAACTTGTTTCCAATATAATTTTACTAACTAGTCAATAATCGTTCAAATCCACATACTAATAATACTAAACCATATTTTAGTTAAAAATATAACCAAATAATGAGTAGTTTAGTGTCTCTTTTACACAAAATATATAAAATCATTATTATACATGCCACTACTCAAAATATGATTTCGGATGTCAAAGCATTACTAAGATAACCTGTGATTTCCCTTCAACCTCGGGATGATGCCAAAACGTTCCTGCTTATGAACCACGTGATCAACCTACGTGTGCACCGACATAATACACACGCTAAGTATAACTTAGGGAGGCATTATAAGTAATTATAAAATCAAGAAATAAAATAAATGAAAACATGGTTGAGCATGATCATAATAATAGATCTTCTTTTAGTTCAAAACCATCATATATAAGAAAATGATGATTTTCATATACTTTATCTTTGTAATTGGCCCAAGAATTGTATAAAGAGAAACTAAAGTATGCAAGGTCTGTACTCCTTGAGTACTGGTCACTAAAGTGACGATAAACGTATAGACACATAAGTGTCGGCATTATATAGGCACATAAGTGTGGAAAAACATATAGGAACCGAAGATCGGTGTGTAGCTACATGTAGTCCTTGACTACTGGACCTCTAATGGCATGCCACTATACTGTAACTCTCTATGATTACTTGGGCAATAAAACCATATCATATACTTGTAAATCATCATGTATAAACAATTCATATATCACCATTATTCAATAACAAATTGTCATAACAAAACAAAATAGAGCAGTTCATACCCTATTATGTACTAACCTTTTTCTTTGCCTGTAAAATATCATATAACTTATACAAAAACAATGTTACCATTTCAATAAAATCATGTAAATAGAATTCTTGAAATTAAACAAAACATATTTTGAAACATATTAATGCACTCACCTTATATGCCTCACTAGCTACTTATACCAAAGCGTATCTATTCAGAAACTCCTTCTTTGTCCTTCAACTTGTTTCGATCACGAGCTTGCTTGTTATCTGTATGTATATTAAATACATAACACAAGCAATTTTTGAGTACATACTCATACTATACAAATATTGGAAAGTAACTAAAATAACTATCCATTATACACAAAATTACTCCGATAGAATTCTCTATATTCGAATCACATTTCTTTACATTTTTCCATAACTCTTCAACTTTTTCCAAAATACCCAATTTAGTCACTAAGGACTCTTTTGAGCTTCTAACCATCATTTTCAAATTTAATCCTTTCATTTCTCATTCTTTATGCTTTAGGACCCAAACTTTAAAAGTTTACATATTGGTCCTCAAGATTGCCAAAAATTCTAAAATGGTCCCAAAGACAATATAAACTTCAAAATCAACATTCCAATCACTTAACTTAATTTTCCAACAAAGTATACTTCAAAAACAAGCTTGACTATCAAGTCCCTAAACTTTCCAAAGTTTACATTTTGGTCCATAATCCAAAAATAATTAGGGATTTTCATTCCAATCAACTTATATCATCATAATAAACCATTCTTCCATAAATCATGTCCCTAAATTCCAAACTTGACATAAACCCTAAACTTCCATCTTTCAAGAACATGAGTATTTCTTCATTCTAACAACAAAATCAAGCTTGTATAACATCATTCTCCTCATTTATATCGTCAAAATAAATTTTGCAAGAATTTCCCTTTATTTTTCAATTTTCCCACAGTCAACCTATAACACAATTCATGGAATTTTCATTAATTGTACCATGAAAACAACATCACAAGCATGTCTCCAACAAGAAAAACCATTAAAACTCAAGATTCCATCATGCTCTTCATCAACCCTAAACCCCAAACTTAACTTAGAGACATGAAAACTATACAAAACTTATACCAAAAGAGAGAGAATTTAATGGAGAACAATTTCTTATCTCATGTCTCAAGCTCAAATCTAACCATGGAAGCTTAAAAGTTGAATAAAAATTCTCACCTATACTCTTGGGAGAATTCGGCAGCTAGGGGGAGAAATTGAGATGATTTTTTTCCAAGTTTTTGTTTAATTATGCCAAATGGCATAATTTGCACCAAATTAAATAATAAAATTCTTTAATAGTCAAAAGACCATTATACCCTTGAGTTATAACCAATCACAAGCCAACACTTGTTTATTCTTATCCATAATAATCATAAATAATCAAAAAGTAAGGGTGAAATGACCATTTTGCCCTTAATGAACCAACTTATCTTCAAAAATGCCATTTTCACCTATTTCACCCAATACTGAATAGAATCGAATTTAAATTGAATAAAAACATTCAAAAACCATAATATCATGTTCTTCTAGTCTTTCTAAGACTTCCATAAAATTTTCATAATTTTTTGAATTTGAATATTCATTCGAATTAATTTCTGAAACTTATCCTTTTTATAGCTTTTCACACAAATCCCGTACCACAAATCTGATTCCCACCAAGATTCTTATACCGAGATAAACTATTCATTTTTGCCATAAAAATAATTATTTGGAAAATTACCATTTTGTTCCTTAAACCTTTCCCAACTTTTCACTTTGGCCACCAAACTTTGAAATTTTACGTTTTAGTCACTAAACTAAAACCACCAAACTTTAATTCTTTGCAATTTAGTCACTATGCAAATATTGGTGGATTATAGAATCCTTAAGGAGCTAATCTACCAAGTGTTTGCTGGTGGTTTCTCATTTCAATTAAATCATTTTAAACATGTGTTTTAAAAGGGTGATAATAAGGATTAAATATCTAAAGTTAGTTTTTAGTTTTTAAAAGAAATTCACATAACTTTTTTCTAAACCTTTTCTCTCAAATTCTTTCTTCCAAACACTCAGAATTTCATCAAAATCCAGAGGTGAGGGACTCTTTTCACTCAGATTATTGATTTTAATTTGTTTCTTTAACTTCGTTTTGCAAAATCTCATTGAAATCTTGCATTTTCTTATCTTTAAACAAGCCAATTGAGGGAGAAATCACATAACAGGGGTAAAGTCCATGATCTCCTCTGTAAAATGGTTCTTTATTGATATTCCCAAGTATTTGGTCCTTGATTTATAAGTTGTAATGTGGTTTTAATGTTTTATCCATGTTTAATTGAGTTATTTTGGAAATATTGATGAAACATGGTAATTTTCGAAGTGGATCTGATTTCCAGTATTTGAGATTGAATTAATATATGTTTTGGATGTGTTTTGATGTTGATAAGTTGTTTTTATCAATAGAATCCCAAAACTCTTGAATCTCTAATTAATTAGGTTGTTAGTTTTGAGTTATTGTGGAGATAATCGAGTTTGATCTTTGCTGGAGGTAAAAAGATGTTAGGAAAGGGTTTTTGGATGTTATTAGATGTTGGTTGATGGCTTGAATTGTTGTCTTATGGCTGGGTTAAGTTTCAGAAACGTTTGATGATGATTTCAATATGTTTCGGATGGTTGTTGAGTGGGATAATCAAGGCGACGAAGCTTGGCATTTTTTGGTTGCTTGTCGGGAGCTTGTTTCACGTTGGCAAGGAAAGCGAGGTGTATCAGTGAGTGGAAACTGGTTTTAAATGCTTTACAAAGGGTTGTAAAGGTTATTGGGAGTTTAGGGTAAGTATGAGACACTTACCTAAGCTCGAAAGTAAGTTTCCCTTATTTTGCTCTTAAATATTGGCTTAGATATGAACATATAGTTTGCATGTTTTTGGTGATAAACATGGTATGATTTACTTACTGGTAATGCATGATTTTGAGTACACATGCAGGGGTTTGAAAGTATATTAAATGATATTGTGCATTGGTTTTCATTCCGGTTGAGAATGGTGTTATTGCATTGACAATGAGATTGCATATGTGGGGTTTATAAATGCATTGTAAAACAATAAGTAAATGGTTTTGTAAATGATATATTGGCTATGTGACAAGGTGAGAAAACATCCGGAGATAGTTTTCACGCCATAGGATTAAAAGTGCACTATAAAATATAAACAAAATCAATCGTGGCCATGAGTCTTTGAGGTATGGTGGTGTAACAAGGCCACAAAAATTGTTGGGGACCTCATTTAGGGACTTGCGGTTTAACTAGGCAATCCAAATTGATGGTGTTCTTGCGGATTAACTAGGCAAGGTCGGTATACTTGTATTTTAACTAGGCAAGGGTAAGATCTCGCGGTTTAACTAGGCAAGGGTGTCAAATCTTGCGGTTTAACTAGGTAAGGTTTGGGATATCCTGTGGTTTAACTAGGCATGATATGAGAGATCTGTGTATCCGATAAGTGTATAGGAAAGAGGTAGTCTATTCGGGTCACTATAAATGCCAATATATGAGAAAGTTCTTGTGTTGAAGCTTGTTTGCAATGCTTTGGATTTAAGCATGGGTTGTTTAAAATGCTTTGGGATTTAAGCATGGATTGTATATGATGTTAAATGATGATTATTATGTTTTGATTCGGTTGGAATCGTGGAAAAATGCTTATGTTGTAAGCATGTTTTGGAAAAAGCAAGCATGTCGTTTTTAAATGGTTTTAGTGCATCATTGCCTATAAGCACCCTCACTAAGCATGTGTGCTTACGTTCTCTTTTTCCTAATGATGCAGAGCTTTAAAGTTCGGGGTAGCAAAGGCAAGGTTTGCAAGGATCCAAGAGATAAACTACTTTTGAGTATGAACTCGATTTACGTTTCCGGTTAATAAGACAATGTGTTCGCCATGGTTTTTGGGAATTGTAAATCCATTGCATTGAGATTCTCTAGAATGATTCTATGCTGGTTTTTGATGGAGATTATATGTTGATTAGCTTGATGTTGTTATTTGCCTATAGTTGAGGTTGATTGGATAGTTAGGTATGCATCTAGAGTTTCCTTGTGGATTGCTAAGTTGTGTTGGTTTGTCCAAGTTTAGTATGCTATATTGATTGTGATGGCATGTTGCTTATGCTGAGAATGGTTTAAATGTGCATTTTGGTATGTTTGGCAAAGTGGTGCAAGAAGCATGCCTCTAGAGTGGTCCTTTGGAAGCATGATGTTGTTTTGTTGCCTAATCATGGCATAAATGTTAGATTATGTATACTGAAGTGTTGATATGCATGTTGGAAAGCTGATAGGGGCCAATTGCATCTAGAATTGGGTGAAAAACCAACTAATTTTGACATTATAGGCCCAGACGTACTGATACACGAGGGACCGTATCGGTACGGCTAGGCATATAAGACCAGGGTGTTTCGGTATAGGCAGGGGAGTTTCAATACGCCTCAAGGCTACTGGAATTACACTTTTTGGAGAGAAGGTCGCGTACCGAAACACCAAGAAATCGTATTAGTACGATGTGAAATGATTTTAAACCGTAGTTTATATTCGAAGGAGCATACCGATACGAGTCTCACCATATCGAAACGATGTGTTCACAACCGTATTGATACGGGACTCAGCGTATCGATACAGATACTGTTATTTCTGTTAATGTCTTGGAATGGCGAATCTATTTTCTTTCAATTTAGTCCCTGAATCTTGTCTTGCCAATTAATTAAGCATGGATGATCGTCTGAAGCTGATTTTTGATATATAAGCATGAAATGAACTTAATTAAAGGTTGGTAACTTAAAAATTGGAAAAGCCCTTTTATTTTGCTGAAATTACATTTTGGTCCCTAATTTGTGTTGTGGCCAAATGAATGTCGTTACGATGCCCGATTGAGATGAGTGCTCACCAATGAACAATATGATCATGTAGGAAAGCATTAATGCATCTAGACAAGATAAAAAATGGACGTGTTTAGGTTTAATTTTCCCGGTTTACTTTGGTAAACCTAATGTAGCTTGCTCAATTCGGTCTTGCGATTAGGTTGGGTCAAGGGGGTTACACGTTTTAAAGTTGACTTGGATCCTTTGTTTGACGCTAGCCTAACTCTAATGTGTTTTGATGCTTTTGTTAGCATGGCTCGACATGAGACTCGATCAATGGCTAATACTGTCGGGGTTGGGAAAATAATGAGATAGAAGAGAATCTCCCTCATGTTTTACCTCCTCCTTTAGTGGTCCTCCAGATAACGTTGGAGCGGGTGAAGTACCCCAGGTTCACCAAGTGCCTGTGTATGGTGATTGGACTCTGTTAGTTCAGGCAATAACAGGAGCTTTTCAGGCAACGATGGCTGAAGTGCAGGCACAAGCATTGGCACCTGCTCTGGTGGCAAATCAAGGTTTACCCTTAGAGTGGTTAAGGAGTTTGGGAGGTGAGGAGCCTTGAGACAACAGAGGGTTGGCTGGAAAAGACGGTTCGCATCTTGAATCATATGGGATTGAATGAGGAGCACAATTTGGGTTGCACTGTATCTCTGCTGCAGGGGGATGCATTCCATTGGTGGGTGACCACAATTGTTGGCGTTCCTGAGGTGCACGTTACTTGGGAGTTCTTTCGGAGAGCTTTCAAGAGGAAGTATCTTGGTACCAATATTTGGATATGAAGAAGCGCGAGTTTATGTCGCTATCTCAAGGAGGCATGTCTGTTGCTGAATAGGAGGTGAAGTTTGTCCGGCTGAGTTAGTATGCTCCGAAGTTGGTTGTTGATGACCAACAGAGATGTGACATGTTCTATCATGGTCTTGTTAAGGACATTAAGACGTATCTTCTGGCTGCAGATTACACGAATTTTGATATGTTGGTTACTCAGGCCGAGGATATCGAGCAGTCTTTGGGTGCACCGGTTCAGGTAGAAGGTGTGAATTTGGGTAAAAGAGTGGCTGACTCTAGCTATTCTGGGAGGCAGAATAGGAAGTTTAGGGACAAGAGACATAATCTAGATCACTGGCGTGGTGGTGGAGTTGGCTAGGGTGCTTAGGGAGCTCGAGTTACACCAGAGTGTGAGCGATGCGGTAGGTGCCATGCGGGTATGTGCTGGGGTAATGCTGGAGCTTGTTGGATTTGTGGTTCATCTGATCACTTGAAGCGTTATTGTCCTCGAGCTGCGAGAGATGCACTATGCTGCACCTGCGAGGGGCCGAGGCCGTGGCAGGTGTAATTTTCAGAGGTGCAAGGATGGTCAGAGAGGTATGGCTTATGCCACAGTAGTGAGACCTGAAGGTGGTGGACCGGCTCGGGTCTATGCTCAACGTGAGGGTCGTAATGACATGGATGTGATTGCAAGTACTTTTATTGTAACACCCCTAACCCGACTTAGGAGTAAACTGAGCTAGGAAGTGTTACAGAACAAACATTCAAACAACCATACAACTTTGAAACAAACATGTGGCAATTTAGCACATCACAAATAAGTATGCGAACAGAATTCAGGGCAATTTAAATCTTTTTATAATTTGGATAGATCTTCAACTTTAAATTACATGCAAACTAAAAATAACTTTAATCACCATACCATAGTTTTTTCTTATAAATTAGGTGCTTTAGACCATGACATTTATTACTACGAAACATACAATCATGGTGAGTATTTAAACCTCATATGTTTAACATAGATTAATCAAAGAGTAGTTAATTGAGACATTATAGACTAATTACAAAGCGTGATAGCCTCTTTTATTTACAACCTTAAGATATATCAACACTTAAATCAATCCTAGACAGATGCATATAACCTTTGCATAGCACAATCCAAAAACATAATTCATTAACATACAACAATTACTTATTATAATTGTTAATCTAGTCCTTTTTAACTGTACTACTTTTTCTTAAGGTTTAACTCATTAATTTTACATACTAGAATTGGATACATACTTATCATCAAGAGGATTAGTCAACTTAAGAGTCTTATAGGCAAATAATCAACATATCATACTCCATAAACCAGAATCACTAGTTTAGTACAATAGTTATTTGTTATAACTCTTAGTCTTATTCAAGTTATAAGGTGTCCTATCAAATTATTCATGATCCCAATTTATTTAAGCATCATAATTCAAGTGACTTCTAAGATGAGTAAATATTCAAATATAATACTAGAATAACTCAGCTATCAAACAACTACTAAATCTTGCTAACTATTAAAGCATATGCAACAAGCAACCACCCAGAAATAATAAAGGCCCATTACAAACTTGAATACTTATTAGTCTTATATACATGTTAAGCCACAAAAGAAATCTAAATACTCAATGCATGCTTAACTACTATGTGCCACCAACTAGGATTACACTAAGGGATTACAAACATACATCCTGACCCTTGTGATCTCGTCCAAGCTCCTAAAAATCAAAGGCAAAATTACCCTGAAATATTAGAAGGAGAAAGGATAAGCAAGTGCTTATTAAGGTAGCTAAAAGCTAATAAAATCAAGGAATCATTAATTATCTCATTCACTGGAATCTAATTATCAAACGATAGTTGCTGCTTAAACAAAAAATTTGCCGTTTTTAAATCACCTTAGTCAATCCAGTAAAACTTATATACTAAGGCCTTCTCACAGAGTTTTCTCATTTAATCATGATATTCAAATCAATCCTATACACCTTAACACATAAAATTTGAACGTACTAGGCATATATCCATATGAAGATTCGAACAAAATCTAAATATTTTACACATATAGAAATTCGATCCATACATATACATATAATACTATGAGTATTCGATCAAAGTATGGGCTTCTTAACATGATATCTCATATTGATCTTATTCACATATACAAACTATAATTAAACAGTTTAACATTTATATATATATATAGAAATTCGAATCAAACGTAGATATGAATACATGTGATTATTCGAACAAAACATATATATACCTTTACAAAGATATTCGACAAACCAGACATCATTACTCATATGTGGTTTGAACAAAACAAAATCATATATCCATTCCAAGAAAGTATTAATAAGTAAACATCCTAACATGATTATCTATTCATATAAAAGTATTTATTTATCGATGGATTCATATTACTTGATATACAAGTCATTATTATTTTTGTTGAGTTTATCTTATAAACTTTCTTGAATTCTTTTAACATAGTCTATTCATACTTAAATTACTTATTTCAAACCATCAAACAAGACCCAAGTGAAAATCTCTTATCAGGTAAATTATCAGACTTAAGATCCCATTACGCAAGTTACTTAGCATACAAAGTATTAAACAACTCAACTCTATTCATGAGTTACTCAGCATACAAAGTATTAAACAACCCAACTCTATTCATGAGTTACTTAGCATACAAAGTATCAAATATATTATTCATAATTATGTAATATTCGACATGTAAGGTATTAAGCATATCCAGTTATAAACATTGAGTACTTGGTATGTAAGATTTCAACATGTTATATCCAAACATAAATTACTTATAGATTTAAGTAAGAATTAACCAATATATATATATATATATATTAAAGCATTTGGACTAATCGTATACACATATACATGATATTCATTAAGTCATAGATATACATTAAAACAATTAAGCAATGTACATATATGTATGTATAGTTGATCCTAGTCTATATCTTCCTTAAAGGAATGATACAAGAAATCGTGTAGACGTATAATAATTGCCTCATAATTTATTACTATCATGATTTAATAGTTTAACTTGTGTGTTTCCCTTATTTACTTTTAACAGAGTATATCATATTCATAGATTTCTTACAAGAATTTTCTTAACATCACCTATCATGAGTCATGAATTTATACCAAAATATAAGATATCAAACCCTCATAATCATATATATATATATAAACATGTAATTAAAATAGTCCAGCTATTCATGGATGTAAACCTTTTATCTAGCATATATAATCACACAAAAGAACTCCAAAATTCCAAAGATACAATTTCTTTACATGCTATACCAATTATCACGATTCATCATTTAATTGATAACTTTCTTGATTTCTTTTAACATAATTTATCATTACATAAGTGACTTGTATATTACCTAACAAACACTTCGTCAAACATAGTATAACAAGATCAATTGTCACTTGTCATAAAATAGTAAACATATCATATTATAGACATAGATAATTGTCGTAAAAGGTATTAGTATTATTCATTAACTTAATTGCAAATTCCATTATAAATCTTTAACATAGCCTTGGGAATCAAGCAATAGCCTAGGTACACAAATTCCTCACAAACTGTCGACCATATAAACTAACAGAAATGGTACTCATAGTATCGGTCAATCCCTTCTACTGTCGCCAAATGATCAACATATATCCCTCCTATTGTCGCCTCATAAGGACCGTAGTCCACCCCAAACATGAGCTCTATGAACTCTATGGCATGCCAACTATACCTATGACTGACTCGAAACCAAGGCTTTTTAGATAAACTTATCTTATCATAATCAAAGTTGAGCTTAGCTCCTTACTTATATAGCCATAAACTTGTCACATCTTTATTAAAAATGAGCATTGCTCGAAATCATTACTATCATGCCACCAAGACTTGTTTCAAAGCATATCTCAAATTTGACCAATATCAATGTATCAAATGAACATAACTTATTATTATTAGTTTCATAAATGGGGATGGCTTCAAATTCAAGCATCTATAACAGGCTTAAACTTATATCTTATCATAACAAATTGAATAAGAACTTAACTCTTTATTGAGGTATTCAAAATAGCATGGTTAATCGTTTAAAAGAGGAACATAGTATCAAGTTCATATTTTAACAAACTTTGATTATATTATATTTATATCAAAAATATACTTCATGGATAGATCTTCCAACATAATCAATTTAATAACCAACAATCTTATGACCTATTTTTCCTTTTAAACAAGTATTTACCTCGTATTCTAGCTTATGTTTGCAATCAATACTTAAATTTTAGCCAAAATGATGAATTTAAACAACACATAACACTCGAGAAGATTTCAGGCCTATCCCGAGACTTTAAATTACACTAACTGATCATTCTGAGCTAATTTGTTCCCTCTTAACAACTTCCTTTTTGCTTATCTCCTATGTGATCTACATTTGCCTTTCCACCTTCAACCTTGTGTGACTAAAAAGAACAAAATGTGCATTCATGAATTAGAGCTTGATTTAACCTTCTTTTAGCTTGATTACTCAATCACAAATACATACATATTCATTCGACCAAACTGTCCAATTTGATCATATATACAAATATACACCTCAAAGTTAATGTCTAAATGTATTTATATACTTTTAAATTGCTTAAACATGTACTTACACTATGAATACAACAAATCAGTCCACTACACACTTAAACATACAAAATGGACCCCCTTTTTATATGTTTTCACATTCATGCCTGATCAATTATTAAAGTTCATTTGATCACTTATACATTCACATAATAGCCTTTCTATGTACATATGTACATACAAATGTTTACTAAACAATTTTCCATTCATTATTTCATGTTTAAGACAATTCAATCACATGTTCATGTATGCAAAACAGAGCAATCTTTATACATACATATTATTGATTCAAACCAGTCCTATTATTTTACTATATGCATTAAAACAATCCCTACTTTTATAAGTTTATTTATGTAGTCACATAACAGTCCCAATTACTTCCTATTTTTCTTACACAGTCTAAAATTCTTGTATATGCATATATGTATATGTGTCTTAACAATACAACACGAATTAACTCATTATTCGAAACAAATCAAAGCAACATGTATTCTTATATAATCGAAACAGTTCTATAATGTTTCCAAATTTGCAAAACAGGGCAATTTACTTAATCCCCATGATCGAACAACCCTTATGATCATGCATTGACCTATGAACAACTCTTAACATCACATAATTCATACAATTTCTCAATCAATTCATAAGAAGATATAGCGACATAAGACATACAATTCGAATGATTTAAATTCATATTCCAAGATCATTCTCAAACAACTTCAACAACGACAAGTTCATGAAATAAAAATAGTTAATCCTCAAGCTATCATACCACTTATAAAATGAGTAGTGAATTTCTTACCCCCTCTCTAAACCTTTCGGAAGATTCTTTAAGATAAATCCAATTTTGAAGCTTGACCGAAATTTTGAACTATTAACTCTCAATTTGTTTAACAAATTCTCTCTCTCTCTCTCTCTCCTTTCTTCCATGGATTCAGTGATCAATAGGAGGAAGATAATGGAGTCTTCCTTTACTCCCCCCAAAATCGAGTCTCCCTTACACATGTTCTAAATGGTTTATTATTATGAGACATGTGTACACGCTCTCAATTTGAATTGTTTTAGCATGCAATCCTCAAGTTTCACAAAGTTTTCGGTATAGCCCTTTGAAATTAATCATTCACTTTCCTATTTCTTTAAACCGGGTCTTAAGATCACTTAATTACACTTCCAAATTTATCCTGAACAACCAAAGCCCTTCTACTAACATTTGGTATACATCTAGACCGGTATTTGGGGTATTACAATTATCCTCCCCTTAAAAGAAATTTGTCCCCAAATTTCCACAGAATTTGATTCGGAAGGTTTCTTGTCTAATGAAATATAATACTTACTTAATCAGCAACATTTGGAAAAATTTTATCATCCCCAAATCATCCTTACACCGTCTTCCTTAATGAAGAAATCAACCGGGATCTCATTATCCCATTCTAATGTGCTTCTGACATTTCTACTAATTATTAGTACATAAGAACTTTCATCAGACGTAGATCACAAGTACTTGTTAAATTTAACTCCTAGGTGGCACAATAACTTATAATGATGCAACAAATTCCAGTTTAGTCTGAGAATCGGCTAAACCTAAGCTCTGATACCAAAAAGTAACACCCCTAACCCGGCTTAGGAGTAAATCGAACTAGGAAGTGTTACGAAATAAACATTCAAACAAACATACAACTTTGAAACAAACATGTGACAATTTAGTACATCACAAATAAGCATGTGAACAAAATTTAGGGCAATTTAAATTTTTTTATAATCTGGATAGATCTTCAACTTTAAATTACATGCAAACTAAACATAACTTCAATCACCATACCATAGCTTTTTCTTATAAATTAGGTGCTTCAGACCATGATATTTATTACTACCTAACATACAATAATGGCGAGTATTTAAACCTCATATGTTTAACATAGATTAATCACCGAGTAGTTAATTGAGACATTATAGACTAATTACAAAATGTGATAGCCTCTTTTATTTACAACCTTAAGATAAATCAACACTTAAATCAATCCTAGACAGATGCATATAACCTTTGCATAGCACAATCCAAAAACATAATTCATTGACATACAATAATTACTTATTCTAACTGTTAATCTAGTCCTTTTTAACTATACTACTTTTTATTAAGGTTTAACTCATTAATTTTACATACTAGAATTGGATACATATTTATCATCAAGAGGATTAGTCAACTTAAGTCTTATAGGCAAATAATCAACATATCATACTCCATACACCAAAATCACTAGTTTAGTACAATAGTTATTTGTTATAACTCTTAGTCTTATTCAAGTTATAAGGTATCCTATCAAATTATTCATGATCCTAATTTATTTAAGCATCATAATTCAAGTGACTTCTAAGATGAGTAAATATTCAAATATAATAATAGAATAACTCAGCTATCAAACAACTACAAAATCTTGCTAACTATAAAATCATATGCAGCAAGCAACCACCCAGAAACAATAAATGCCCATTACAAACTTGAATACTTATTAGGCTTATATACATGTTAAGCCACAAAAGAAATCTAAATACTCAATGCATGCTTAACCACTATGTGCCACCAACTATGATTACACTAAGGGATTACAAACATACATCTCGGCCCTTGTGATCTCGTCCAAGCTCTCAAAAATCAAAGGCAAAATTACCCTAAAATATTAGAAGAAAAAAAGATAAGCAAGTGCTTATTAAGGTAGCTAAAAGCTACTAAAATCAAGGAATCATTAATTATCTCATTCACGGGAATCTAATTATCAAACGATAGTTGATGCTTAAACAAGGAATTTGCCGTTTTTAAATCACCTTAGTCAATCCAGTAAAACTTATATATTAAGGCCTTCTCATAGAGTTTTCTCATTTAATCATGATATTCAAATCAATCCTATACACCTTAACACATAAAATTTGAACGTACTAGGCATATTTCCATATGAAGATTCGAACTAAATCTAAATATTTTACACATATAGAAATTCGATCCATGCATAGACATATAATCCTATGAGTATTCGATCAAAGTATGGGCATCTTAACATGATATTTCATATTGATCTTATTCACATATACAAACTATAATTAAACAGTATAAACATTTATATATATAGAAATTTGAATCAAACGTAGATATGTATATATATGATTATTCGAACAAAACATATATATACCTTTACAAAGATATTCGACAAACCATACATCATTACTCATATGTGGTTTGAACAAAACAAAATCATATGTCCATTCCAAGAAAGTATTAATAAGTAAACATCCTAACATGATTATCTATTCATATAAAAGTATTTATTTATTAATGGATTCAGATTACTTGATATAAGAGTCATTATTATTTTCGTTGAGTTTATCTTATAAACTTTCTTGAATTCTTTTAGCATAGTCTATTCATACTTAAATTAGTTATTTCAATCAATCAAAGAAGACCCAAGTGAAATTCTCTTATCAGGTAAATTATCAGACTTAAGATCCCATTACGTAAGTTACTTAGCATACAAAGTATTTAACAACTGAACTCTATTCATGAGTTACTTAGCATACAAAGTATTAAACAACTCAACTCTATTCATGAGTTACTTAGCATACAAAGTATCAAATATATTATCCATAATTATGTATTATTCAACATGTAAGGTATTAAGCATATCCAACTATAAACATTGATTACTTGGTATGTAAGATTTCAACATGTTATATCCTAACATAAATTACTTATAGATTTAAGTAAGAATTAACCAATATATATATATACATATATTAAAGCATTTGGACTAATCGTATACACATATACGTGATATTCATTAAGTCATAGATATTCATTAAAACGATCAAGCAATGTACATATATGTATGTATATTCAATCCTAGTCTATATCTTCCTTTTTGCTTATCTCCTATGTGACCTACATTTACCTTTCCACCTTCAACCTTGTGTGACTAAAAATAACAAAATGTGCATTCATGAATTAGAGCTTGATTTAACCTTCTTTTAGCTTGATTACTCAATCACAAATACATACATATTCATTCGACCAAACTGTCCAATTTGATCATATATACAAATCAAAGTTAATGTCTAAATGTATTTATATACTTTTAAATTGCTTAAACATGTACTTACACTATGAATACAGCAAATCAGTCCACTAAACACTTCAACATACAAAATGGACCCCATTTTTATATGTTTTCACATTCATGCCTAATCAATTATTAAAGTTCATACGATCACATATACATTCACATAATAACCTTTTTATGTATACATGTACATACAAATGTTTACTAAACAATTTTCCATTCATTCTTTCATGTTTAAGACAATTCAATCACATGTTCATGTATGCAAAACAGAGCAATCTTTATACATACATATTATTGAGTCAAATCAATCCTATAATTTTACTATATGCATTAAAACAATCCCTACTTTTATAAGTTTATTTATGTAGTCACATAACAGTCCCAATTACTTCCTATTTTTCTTACACAGTCTAAAATTCTTGTATATGCATATATGTATACGTGTCTTAACAATACAACACAAATTCACTCATTATTCGAAACAAATCAAAGCAACATGTATTCTTATATAATCGAAACAATCCTCTAATGTTTCAAAATTTGAAAAACAGGGCAATTTACTTAATCCCCATGATCGAACAACCCTTATGATCATGCATTGACCTATGAACAACTCTTAACATCACATAATTCATACAATTTCTCAATCAATTCATAAGAAGGTATAGCAACTTAAGACATACAATTCGAATGATTCAAATTCATATTCCAAGATCATTCTCAAACAAGTTAAACAACGACAAAATTCATGAAATAAAAATAGTTAATCCTCAAGCTATCATACCACTTATAAAATGAGTAGTGAATTTCTTAACCCCTCCCTAAACCTTTCGGAAGATTCTTTAAGATAAATCCAATTTTGAAGCTTGACCAAAATTTTGAACTATTAACTCTCAATTTGTTTAACAAATTCTCTCTCTCTCTCTTTTTCTCTCCTTTCTTCCATGGATTCGGTGATCAATAGGAGGAATATAATGGTGTCTTCCTTTACTCCCCCCAAAATCGAGTCTCCCTTACACATGTTCTAAATGGTTTATTATTATGAGACATGTGTACAAGTTCTCAATTTGAATTGTTTTATCATGCAATCCTCAAGTTTCACAAAGTTTTCGGTATAGCCCTTTGAAATTAATTTCTTTAAATCGGGTCTTAAGATCACTTAATTACACTTCTAAATTTATCCTGAACAACCAAAGCCCTTCTACTAACATTTGGTATACATATAGACTGGTATTTGGGTTATTACAATTATCCTCCCCTTAAAAGAAATTTGTCCCCAAATTTCCATAGAATTTGATTCGAAAGGTTTCTTGTCTAATTAAATATAATACTTATTTAATCAGCAACATTTGGAAAAAATTTATCATCCCCAAATCATCCTTACACTGTCTCCCTTAATGAAGAAATCAACCGGGATCTCATTATCCCAGTCTAATGTGTGTATGACGCTTCTACTAATTATTAGTACATAAGAACTTTCATCAGAAGTAGACCAAAAGTACTTATTAAATTTAACTCCTAGGTGGCACAATAACTCATAATGATGCAACAAATTCCGGTTTAGTCCGAGAATCGGCTAAACCTAAGCTCTGATACCAAAACATAACACCCCTAACCTGGCTTAGGAGTAAACCAAACTAGGAAGTGTTACGGAACAAACATACAACTTTGAAACAAAAATGTGAAAATTTAGCACATCACAAATAAGCATGCGAACAAAATTGAGAGAAATTTAAAACTTTTTATAATTTGGATAGATCTTCAACTTTAAATTACATGCAGACTAAACATAACTTCAATCACCATACCATAGCTTTTTCTTATAAATTAGGTGTTTCAGACCATGACATTTATTACTACAAAACATACAATCATGGTGAGTATTTAAACCTCATATGTTTAACATAGATTAATCACCGAGTAGTTAATTGAGACATTATAGACTAATTACAAAGTGTGATAGCCTCTTTTATTTACAACATTAAGATAAATCAACACTTAAATCAATCCTAGATAGATGCATATAACCTTTGCATAGCACAATCCAAAAACATAATTCATTGACATACAACAATTACTTATTCTAACTGTTAATATAGTCCTTTTTAACTATACTACTTTTTCTTAAGGTTTAACTCATTAATTTTACATACTAGAATTGGATACATATTTATCATCAAGAGGATTAGTCAACTTAAGTCTTATAGGCAAATAATCAACATATCATACTCCATACACCAAAATCACTAGTTTAGTACAATAGTTATTTGTTATAACTCTTAGTCTTATTCAAGTTATAAGGTATCCTATCAAATTATTCATGATCCTAATTTATTTAAGCATCATAATTCAAGTGACTTCTAAGATGAGTAAATATTCAAATATAATAATAGAATAACTCAGCTATCAAACAACTACAAAATCTTGCTAACTATAAAATCATATGCAGCAAGCAACCACCCAGAAACAATAAATGCCCATTACAAACTTGAATACTTATTAGGCTTATATACATGTTAAGCCACAAAAGAAATCTAAATACTCAATGCATGCTTAACCACTATGTGCCACCAACTATGATTACACTAAGGGATTACAAACATACATCTCGGCCCTTGTGATCTCGGCCCAAGCTCTCAAAAATCAAAGGCAAAATTACCCTAAAATATTAGAAGAAAAAAAAGATAAGCAAGTGCTTATTAAGGTAGCTAAAAGCTACTAAAATCAAGGAATCATTAATTATCTCATTCACGGGAATCTAATTATCAAACGATAGTTGATGCTTAAACAAGGAATTTGCCGTTTTTAAATCACCTTAGTCAATCCAGTAAAACTTATATATTAAGGCCTTCTCATAGAGTTTTCTCATTTAATCATGATATTCAAATCAATCCTATACACCTTAACACATAAAATTTGAACGTACTAGGCATATTTCCATATGAAGATTCGAACTAAATCTAAATATTTTACACATATAGAAATTCGATCCATGCATAGACATATAATCCTATGAGTATTCGATCAAAGTATGGGCATCTTAACATGATATTTCATATTGATCTTATTCACATATACAAACTATAATTAAACAATATAAACATTTATATATATAGAAATTTGAATCAAACGTAGGTATGTATATATATGATTATTCGAACAAAACATATATATACCTTTACAAAGATATTCGACAAACCATACATCATTACTCATATGTGGTTTAAACAAAACAAAATCATATATCCATTCCAAGAAAGTATTAATAAGTAAACATCCTAACATGATTATCTATTCATATAAAAGTATTTATTTATTAATGGATTCAGATTACTTGATATAAGAGTCATTATTATTTTCGTTGAGTTTATCTTATAAACTTTCTTGAATTCTTTTAGCATAGTCTATTCATACTTAAATTAGTTATTTCAATCAATCAAAGAAGACCCAAGTGAAATTCCCTTATCAGGTAAATTATCAGACTTAAGATCCCATTACGTAAGTTACTTAGCATACAAAGTATTTAACAACTGAACTCTATTCATGAGTTACTTAGCATACAAAGTATTAAACAACTCAACTCTATTCATGAGTTACTTAGCATACAAAGTATCGAATATATTATCCATAATTATGTATTATTCAACATGTAAGGTATTAAGCATATCCAACTATAAACATTGATTACTTGGTATGTAAGATTTCAACATGTTATATCCTAACATAAATTACTTATAGATTTAAGTAAGAATTATCCAATATATATATACATATATTAAAGCATTTGGACTAATCGTATACACATATACGTGATATTCATTAAGTCATAGATATTCATTAAAACGATCAAGCAATGTACATATATGTATGTATATTCAATCCTAGTCTATATCTTCCTTAAAGGATTGATACAAGAAATCGTCTAGACGTATAATACTTGCCTCATAATTTATTTCTATCATGATTTAATAATTTAACTTGTGAGTTTCCATTATTTACTTTTAACAGAGTATATCATATTCATAGATTTCTTACAAGAAATTTCTTAACATCACCTATCATGAGTCATGAATTTATACCAAAACATAAGATATCAAACCCCTTAGTTGTTATACTCACAACTTTATATTTGTCTTTTATCATAACCTTGAATAACAAACAATCTAGTATATAAACAATATGCTCGAAACAGCCTCATAATCATATTTATATATATATATATATATATATATATATATATATATATATATATATATATAAACATGTAATTAAAACAGTCCAGCTATTCAAGGATGTAAACCTTTTATCTAGCATGTATAATCACACAAAAGAACTCCAAAATCCCAAAGATACAATTTCTTTACATGCTATACCTATTGTCACGATTCATTATTTAATTGATAACTTTCTTCATTTCTGTTAACATAATTTATCGTTACATAAGTCACTTGTCTATTACTTAACAAACACTTTGTCAAACATAGCATAACAAGATCAATTGTCACTTGTCATAAAATAGTAAACATATCATATCATAGACATAGATAATTGTCGTAAAAGGTATTAGTAATATTTTTAAACTTAATTGCAAATTCCATTATAAATCTTTAACATAGCCTTGAGAATCAAGCAACAACCTAGGTACACGAATCCCCAACCAACTGTCACCCATATAAACTGACAGAAATGGTACTCATAGTACCGGTCAATCCCTCCTATTGTCGCCAAATGACCAGCATACATCCCTCATACTGTCGTCTTATAAGGACCGTAGTCCACCCCAAACATGAGCTCTATAGACTCTATGACATGCCAACTATACCTATGACTGACTCGAAACCAAGGCTTTTTAGATAAACTTATCTTATCAGAATCAAAGTTGAGCTTAGCTCCTTAATTATATAGCCATGAACTTGTCACGTTTTTATTAAAAATGAGCATTGCTCCAAATCATTTCTATCATGCCACCAAGGCTTGTTTCAAAGCATATCTCAAATTTGACCAATATCAATGTATCAAATAAACATAACTTATTATTATTAGTTTCAGAAATAGGCATGGCTTCAAATTCAAGCATCTATAACAAGCTTAAACTTTTATCTTATCATAACAAATTGAATAAGAACTTAACTCCTTATTGAGGTATTCGAAATAGCATGGTTAATCGTTTCAAAGAGGAACATAATATCAAGTTCATATTTTAACAAACTTTGATTATATTATATATATATCAAACATATACATGATCACGGATAGAGCTTGCAACATAATAAATTTAATAACCAACAATATTATGACCTATTTTTCCTTTTAAACAAGTACTTACCTCATATTACAGCTTATGTTTGCAATCAATACTTAAATTTTAGCCAAAATGATGAATTTAAACAACACGTAACACTCGGGAAGGTTTCGGGCTATCCCGAGACTTTAAACTACACTTACTGATCATTCTAAGCTAATTTGTTCCCTCTTTACAACTCCCCATTTGCTTATCTCCTATGCGATCTACATTTGCCTTTCCACCTTCAACCTTGTGTGACTAAAAATAACAAAATGTGCATTCATGAATTAGAGCTTGATTTAACCTTCATTTAGCTTGAATACTCAATCACAAATACATACATATTCATTCGACCAAACTGTCTGATTTGATCATATATACAAATATTCACCTCAAAGTTAATGTCTAAATGTGTTTATATACTTTTAAATTGCTTAAACATGTACTTACACTATGAATGCAACAAATCAGTCCACTACACACTTCAACATACAAAATGGACCCCATTTTTATATGTTTTCACATTCATGCCTGATCAATTATTAAAGTTCATACGATCACTTATACATTCACATAATAACCTTTTTATGTATACATGTACATACAAATGTTTACTAAACAATTTTCTATACATTCTTTCATGTTTAAGACAATTCAATCACATGTTCATGTATGCAAAACAGAGCAGTCTTTATACATACATATTATTGAGTCAAATAAGTCCAATTTTTTTTACTATATGCATCAAAACAATCCCCACTTCTATAAGTTTATTTATGTAGTCACAAAACAGTCCCAATTACTTCCTATTTTTCTTGCACAATCTAAAATTCTTGAATATGCATTTATGTATATGTGTCTTAACAACACAAAACGAATTCACTCATTTTTCGAAACAAATCAAAGCAACATGTATTCTTATATAATCGAAACAGCCCTCTAATATTTCCAAATTTGCAAAACAGGGCAATTTGCTTAATCCCCATGATCGAACAACCCTTATGATCATGCATTGACCTATGAACAACTCTTAACATCACATAATTCATACAATTTCTCAATCAATTCATAAGAAGATATAGCAACTTAAGACATACAATTTGAATGATTTAAATTCATATTCCAAGATCATTCTCAAACAAGTTCAACAACGATAAAGTTCATGAAATAAACATAGTTAATCCTCAAGCTATCATACCTCTTATAAAATGAGTAGTGAATTTCTTACCCCCTCTCTAAACCTTTCAGAAGATTCTTTAAGATAAATCCAATTTTGAAGCTTGACTTAAATTTTGAACTATTAACCTCAATTTGTTTAACAATTTCTCTCTTTCTCTCCTTTCTTCTATGGATTCGGTGATCTAGAGGAGGAAGATAATGGTATCCTCCTTTAATCCCCCCAAAATCGTATCTCTCTTACACATGTTCTAAGTGGTTTATTATCATGAGACATGTATACAAGCTCTCAATTTGAATTGTTTTAGCATGCAATCCTCAAGTTTCACAAAGTTTTCGGTATAGCCCTTTGAAATTAATCACTCACTTTCCTATTTCTTTAAATCGGGTCCTAAGATCACTTAATTACACTTCTAAATTTTTCCTAAACAACCAAAGCCCTTCTACTAACATTTGTATACATCTAGACCGGTATTTGGGGTATTACATTTACTTTGCAATTCTTGTCATTGTTATCTTTGAATGTTCGGGGTCTACGCATTCATATATCTTGAGTGAACATGCATCTATGCTGAATGCTCCTGTTGAGATCTTAGATGATGTCATGTTAGTCACAAGTTCCTTTGGGGAGACGGTTACAATAAGAAGGTTGTACCAGAGTTGTCCTTTGGTGGTGCAAGGTCATGAGTTTGCCGCGGATCTGATGGAATTTCCATTCTATGGTTTTGATATCATTTTGGGTATGGATTGGTTGAGTGAGTACAAATCAGTTATGGATTGTGAATCCAAGAGGATTTTCTTGAGGTTGGCCGATGACTATGAAGTTGTGGTGGTTGGCGAGAATGTTAAGTTTCTGTCCAATGTGGTTTCAGTTGTTAGAGCGGAAAGATGATGTTTGATGGCTGACAAGCTTATTTGGCTATTGTTATGAATCCGGAAGCCAAGGGTGTTCGAGTGCATGATATTCAGACTGTATGCGACTTTCCTGAGGTTTTTCCTAAGGATTTGTCGGGTTTACCTATGGATATAGAGGTGAAGTTTCGTATTGAAACATATGAGGGTATATCAACAGTGTCCATTGCTCCTTGTAGGATGGTACCAAAAGAATTGAAGGAGTTGAAGTCTCAACTTCAGGAGTTGTTGGATCATGGGTTCATTTGACCAAGTGTTTCTCCGTGGGGGTGCTCATATTCTCTTCGTAAAAAAGAAAGATGGTATGATGCGTATGTGCATTGATTATCGTTAGTTGAACAAGTTGATGACAAAGAACAGGTACCAGTTACCACAAATTGATGACTTGTTCGATTAGTTTTGTGAAGCAACGATTTTTCAAGATAGATTTAAGATTGGTGTATTACCAATTGAAGGTTAAGGATGTGGATGTGCATAAAATTGCATTTCGTACGAGGTATGGGTATTATGAGTTTCTGGTTATGCCTTTCGGTTTGACAAATGCCCCAGCTGCATTTATGGCCATGATGAATAGAGTGTTCTATGAGTATCTTAATCAGTTCGTGGTGGTGTTCATAGATGATATTCTCGTGTACTCTCGTACCGAGGAAGAACTTGTTCGGTATTTACGGATAGTGTTACAAGTATTGAATGATAATCAGTTATATGCTAAGTTGAGTAAATGCGAGTTTTGGCTTAAGGAAGTGACATTCCTTAGTCATGTGGTTTCTATGGAGGGTATTCACATTGATCCACAGAAGATTGAGGCTATTCTCAATTGGAAGCCACCTAAGTCTGTTTGGAGGTGCGTGGTTTTCTTGGGTTGACTAGTTATTATCACTGTTTTGTTGAGGGGATTTCGAGTATTGCAGCACTATTGACTAAGTTGTTACAGAAGAATGTTCCTTATGTGTGCGTGGAGAAGCAGTAGCACAATTTTGAGAAGCTAAAGGAAGTTCTGACACATGCTTCTGTGTTGATTCAGCCTGAATCTGGGAAGGAGTTTGTGGTTTATAGTGATGCGTCGTATGTTGGCTTGGGTTGTGTGCTGATGCACGACTTGACAATTGAATATCATCCTGGTAAGGCCAATATAATGGCAGATGCATTAAGTCTTAAGGTTGCGGTTGAGCTTCGAGCTATGTTTACAAGATTGAGTGTGACACGGGAGGGCGGTTTGCTGGTTGAATTGCAATTTAAGCAAGGTGAATTTAAAATGAACATGACGGGGGAGCTCTAATTCTTTTTGGGACTCTAAATCAAACAAACAAAGGATGACATCATCAATCAAGCGAAGTACATCAAGGATATTCTCAAGATGTTTGGCTTGGAGAATGTGAGACCTCAAGCCACACCAATGAGCTCTTCTACAAAGTTTGAAAAGGATGAAGGAGGTAAGTGTGTTGATCTTAAGCTTTATAGATCTATGATAGGATCTTTCCATTATTTTACCACAAGTAGACCTGATATTATGTTTTGTATTTTCTTATGAGTTAGATTTCAAGCTAGTCCTAGAGAATCACATCTAAAAGCCGTTAACAGAATCTTTAGATACTTTAAAGACACACATTGTTTAGGTCTTTGGTATCCTAGAGACTTATCCTTTAGTTTACATGCTTATTGGGATGCGGATCATGGAGGTTGTAAGATAGATAGAAAGAGTACCTCCGGTACTTATCAACTCCTAGGTAGTATGCTCATCTCATGGTTGTCTAAGAAGAAACATAGTGTAGCACTCTCTACCACCAAGGAGGAATATATTTCGGCCGGTAGTTGTTGTGCTTAAGTTCTTTGTATGAAGCAACAACTCTTAGATTATGGAATTGATGTAGGTACCATCCTCTTAAAGTGTGACAATACTAGTGCTATTTGTCTCACTAATAATCCTATCCAACATTCCAGAACCAAACACATAGAGATAAGACATCATTTCATTAGAAATTATATCTTGAAAAATGATGTAGTTCTAGAGTATGTAGACACCTTAAACCAATTAGAAGATATATTTACCAAACCTTTAGAAAAAAAGCATTTTTGGACTCTTAGGAGAGAGTTAGAGCTTACTAGACTTTATTGAACCTTAGAACCTTGTTTTGAGTTAAAATTTGATTGAATTTGATTGATTTACATTTTTGTGTGATTTTGCTCCTATATGCATCTATTCATGTTGCTAGATGGAGTATGTATCTGTTTCTTTCCCTTTGATGATGATCTCATATCATTTTCATGCATATCAACTAGATTAAAATTGAATTTTTAGGTCCCTTGCAGCCAAATCAGTTGTTTTTGGTCAGAGGGTATCGATACGAGGTATAGTGTATCGATATGGGTATCGGGGGCAACATTTTGATACAGGTCAGCATGTATCGATACGGGTCAGGGATCGGTATGGGTAAAAACCATACCGATACATAGTTTCGATATACGCGTTTGTATATCGGTACGCATAGCCGTTGGAGTCTTTAAATGTCCATTAAAAGGGGTTTTTCCTAATTTAACTCAAAGTCTAACTTTTCCTCAAAACCCTAGCCATTTTTACTCTGTAAAAACCTTATCAGTCTCTACTTTTTTCACCAAAATTCTTCAAATCCTTTGGGGCTTTTGTTTTTAATATCAAACCCAAGCTATTATCATCAAAGTTTTGTGCACAACATCCTCTCATTCATCCATACTCAAAGTATAAACTCTATTTTCTTTTAAATTTCATTTCCTTTTATATTTGTATATTGTTTATGTTTCAAATTTATATTTTTAGAATGTATATAACACTGTTTTCAAAGATTTTACAAAAAAATTAGTTTTGAAAATTTTTGGTTCAAATATAAAATTATACTCGTATATTTTTTTCTAGTTTTAAATTTTAACAATCCTAAAATTTTTCTTTATAGTTGTATATGATTTTAAACTATATGATAGAGTAAATCAAGATTAAAAGGGGTTTAAAGTGGGTTTTAATAAGGAATTAATGGATCTTTGTTATGGATTTGATTTATGGTGGTCTTGATTGATTTAGATCACATCTAAAGTATATTTTAATGTTATGAGAATAGGTTTACGAAAGAAATCCCAAAAGTAATTGAATTGCTAATTTTCTAGGTTGTGAATAGTTAGATTTTGTGGTGTTTATGGTGTTAAAAGGTTGCTGGAAGTATAAGGTGGTTATGTAAGTGTTTTTAGATGTTAATTGATGTTGTTAAGGTGTTCAAATCGATAGGTTGTGGCTGGGTGTAGACTCTCTAAGTGAATGCTGGCAAAAGGGGCAGAAGATATGTATTGGAAAAGTATAAAATAGTGCCAAGATGAGTCTTTTGCGTGCAAGTATACACGATCTGCAAGTAATATAGCAGTTAAGCCGAGTATCGATCCCACAAAGATTAACTTGGAATTCAATTGATTTGATTGTTACTTGCCTTGAGGAAAAGTTGTTTGTTTGAAGTGGTTTTGGAAATAATTGAAATAAAATAAAATAAAATAAATGAAAATAAAGTAAGACGTTGGCAAAAAATGTGCTTTAATGAATGATGAGCGTTGGCAGGGAATGCCTGGTTTTCATGCTATTCATGTCGTGCTAGCCTTTAATTACAACTTGTCTTTGCATTATTTGCCGAGTAGATTCAAAATTACCAAAGCCTCTCTCGATGGTCATTACCCTAAATTGATCATGTAAAACGCCTTATATCTCTATAGTGCATGCTTTTAAATAAACCAATTTGATTAAGATCCAATCTATACTCCTAAGGGGTAGATTTCACTCCCGAAGTAAGTTCATCTACTTGAATGACTTCTCTCGAAGCTTCTCTCCTCAGTATTCAACAACTTAATCGTTGCCACCCTAAGTCTGTTAAGATATTGAGGAGCAATAGGCCAACAGTGCCAGCTCTCGCTTGGCATAGTATTTAGAAAACATTAAAGTATGTCAAATAGATGAAACATTGCCAAGGCATATTTATTATTAAAAACTAATCATGAAAACAATATTTCAACGCAAACATCCCCCACCAACTCTTGAATTAGTTCATGGTAAGGGATTTAACTGAAAAACCATAAACGTTTTCAAAATACATCATTATTAAAAAATAAAACTAACTAAACAAAGAGAATGGGAAAGAAGGGGGTCTCTCGATGCAGCCCTTCAATGGCTTCAAGCCCTCGGTCTAGCTGGTCGAACCACACAACCTTTCTCTCCTGATCGTCAATGAAATCCTCTCCAAGTTCATCCTTGGTTGGTGTTTAAATAGGCGTACAAGGAAGGGATAGGATAAGATCCTCATTTGAATTTCAAATGCTGAAGGGGTAAGAGATAATAATCTTATCCCAATTTGAATAAGAGCTGATCAGGCTAGGGCTGGCGTCATTCTGCCGACACTGCCTTGGCGTCCAAGCTTGTCATGAATCTGCCAACCAGTCTTTGCACCATCTTATCCACTATTTTTTCAGAGATTGATCCAATTGCTATCTTTTCGGAGCCTGATCATGTCCTATTTTTTTGGGGTCCAACAGCTTCTTGGCATGGCATCAAGTTCACTTCTCTACCAACCGGTGCTTGGTATTGTCTGGTCTATCTATACCAATAGCACCCGACATTCTCTCTAGCATTCCTTCATGTGTTGCTTTTCTAGGCCAAATCCTATATAATGCTCCGGTTTTAGGGCTTAGCAGTTTAGTGGGTTATTAGACGGTCTAGTAGACCAGAGTAGATATTCGAGTCAGTTTTGGGATCGTATATCTTGGTTGTGGGAAAAATATGGAAAAATGCTTAAAAATCATTATTAATTATGTATTTAATAATGGTGGAATCAATTTTGAAAAATGAGTTTTGGAAGACGGACATTTTGGTTAGTGACCAAAATGAAATTTTGAAAACTGTGATTTTCTAGTGACTAAAATGAAAAGGGTCAAATACTTAGAATCGTAAGGAGCTATTTTTCCAATTAGTTTCTGATGATTTCTCCCTTGATTTAACTGATTTTAGTATATGTTTTAATTATTAATTAAAGAGAATTTTGTTAAAAAGTTAGTTATCTTTTCTAAAACAAAAATCACGTCATTTTCTCTCAACTTTTTCCTCTCCATTCTCTCCTCAGCCAAACACTCAGATTTCATCAAATTTCTAGAGGTGAGGTGTTTTTAACTTGATTTTATTATTTCAAATTGTTTTATAAAGATTGATTACACAAAATCTTACAATAATCTTGTGTTTTCTTAGCTTTTCACAAATCAATTGAGGGAGAAACTTCACAATAGGGGTAAGGTCCGAGATCTCATCTATTGTATGGTTCTTTATTGAAATTCCCAATCATTTGATCCTTGTTTTTGTGTTTCTAATATGATTTTAATGATTTTCTAATGATTTAATGAGTTCTTTGGGGAAATTGAGTTGATTCGCGAATTGAATATGATTTCCAGTAAGTAATGGTGATTTGATTTATATTTTGGATGTTTAATAATGTTGATAAGTGATTTTTATCAATGGAATTCCGAAACTTTAGAATCTCTATTTGTTTAGGTTGTTAGTTTTGTGGCTTTGTGGTGTTTTGTGGTTGTAAGGTTGCTTGAGGTAGTAGCTTGTTTTGGATCAGTTTTTAGATGTGTTTTGAAGTGGAAAATGATGCTAGGTTGATAGATATTGGTTGGGTTGTGAATCGAAGTGTTTTCATTATGTTTTCAGTTGTTGTGAGGGTTTTGTGGAAATTCGAGAAGGATTGTGTTTGTTGTGTTTAGAATGCATTATGATGCATTAATCCTCTATTTTGTGTGGTAAAACAGGAGAGGTTGATCTGGAAGTGATTGGAGAAGCGTAAGAGGCTTCAGATGCTTGTTTTCGTGTTGGCGAATCAAAGTTTTGCATATCGGTGAGTGAAAACGTAGTTTAAAGCGTTTTGCTATTTTGAGAATAGAGTTTGGGAGTTAAGGTAGAGCTTGAAATGCTTACCTAGACTCAGAAGTAAGTATAAAGTATTTTTCTCTCACGGTCGTGCTAGTTTGAGATGGTTTTATGAACTTGTTTTAATTACATGTTACCTATTGTTTAAGCATGTTTTAAAGTATTTGATATACTATCATTAAGCATGAAATGATGAAGGATGCACATGGTAAGTGATCCTTGTAAGTATGGTTTATACTTGTATTTTAAAGCATGGTTGTTGCTTTGGAAATGGCATGGTTTAATGCTTGTTAAAAATAGTGAGGTAAATGTTAAAATGGTTAATTATATTGGTAAGTGATGTGGTTTTAAAAATTGTTATCGGATATAGTTGGCCGGCCATAGGATTGAGTGCACAGTAAATAAGTCTCCTTGGATGTTGAGGGGTTTATATTGTGTACCGAATACTAGATCCAAGAACCTTAACGATAGAGGGGTTTAACGATACCGAATACTCCCGTTAGTGGGTTAAGCATCTAACCGATGAGAGGGATTGGTATCCTTGTGGGTTGAGATTGTACCTAGTTGTTATTGTACCCAGTTGTTATTGTACCGCGATTGTGATTGTATCGTTATTCCGGTTGAGATAGCTTGAAGTGTTGGGTTAACACTTGTTGAATTTGTGAACCTGATGAACTCTTTTGATATTGGACTTGTTAAATAATCACTTGAAAGACAATATAATTGTTACTGTATCATTGAAATGCTTTATGTTGTATAATGTGATTTATACATGTTTCTCCTTAAGCTTTGCATTTGGTAGTAATGCATGAGAAGGCTTAAGTAGAGGGTTAGCAATGTGACTTGTTGTTGGTTAATGATACATGTAGCATATGGTTTAGTATGCTGGTTTTTAATGATGTAAAATGCATGTTTTTAAAAAGGCGTGATGATGTTTTAAAAGATGGTTTTAAGTGAATGGTTTTAAATGCATTGATGGTGTTTGTTTTTGAGCATTCCTCACTAAGCCTAGTGTGCTTACGCTCTCTTTGACCATCAATGCAGATAATTGAAGTTTCGGAAGGCAGCAAGAAGCAAGGGGATCTTGGCAAGACTTGTTTCTAACGTATGTTGAAGACTAGACTATAATGGATAAGGGCAATGGGGTACTTGTTTTGGTTTTGGGAGATGTTATGTTGAACTCCCTATTTGGGCATGTTTCTTGGGTTGTTTTTGGGTTGTAATTGGCCTCTAAGGATTGATTTTAGTGCTGGTTTATCGTTTGGTATGTGTCTTGGATGCAAAGTTAGGAAGCATGCCTATAGATTTCCTTTTGAAGCGTGAAGCCTTGTTGTGTTGCTAAAATTGTGATGCTGGTTGGCTCGAGTTATGTTTTGCATGTTGGTATTGTGTCTAAAGCATGTTGGAGTGGTTTGAGTATGCTTTTGGGTTGAAAAATCAGCTAAATGTTACATTACAGACCCAGGCGTACTGATACGCGAGGGACCGTATCGGTACGGCTAGGCAATTTCAGGCTTGTAGGATCGGTACAGGGCTTGTGCGTTTTGATAGGCCTAGGCAAATTTGGCCTGGAGTACCAGTACGAGGATGGCATTTCGATACGAGTTTTAGCCTCTGGAATTTACTTTTACAACTTGAACCCGCGAATTGAAACACCTAAGAAATCGTATCGGTACGGTTTAAAATATTTCAAAAGTTCAGTATTTCAGTTAGGCGTATCGATATAGTTGGGAGGTGTATCGAAATAGGGTGTTTCAAACTGTATCAGTACGGGCTTACCCGTTTCGATACGATGACCGTTTCTCATGTGAATGTCACTTTTGGGCAGTTTTGCTTTCTTTGCATTTTAGTCCCTAATTCTTGCCAATACACTTATATATGGTAGAATGATCGTTTTGAGCTGAATTTTGAAATGGAAGATTGGAACCTGACTATTGAAGGTTGGTAACCTAAAAGTGAGCTTTAATCCTGGAAATATATGTATTTGCAATTTGGTCCCTAAGTTGTAATTTGGACAATTGGATGTCAAACTGATGCCCGATTGATTTAGGGGTACACTTGTAATCTGCATGAACATATAGGAGTAAAAAGTTGGCATCTAGATAAGATAAAAGGAAAAAATGGACCGGGTTTTATGTATCTCTCAAATTTGCTTCGGCAAACCTAATATAGCTTCCTCGACTCAGACTGGCGGCTAGACCGGGTCAAGGGGGTTACATCCTATGCCAAACCTGTAAAATTGCCGACAAAACAACCATTCACACTGGCATAGATAATATTCTAAACTCCTTATGCAAATCCATGGTTTTAATATCCTAATGCAACTAAATGTACCTAAAAACAAGCAAAATCATTGTAAGATTGGCATTAAAAACAGTACTTTTAGAGAGGTAACACCCCCCCAAACCTAACTCATTGCTTGTCCTCAAGTAATGCAATCAAATGAAAAAGAAAAACTGTGAAAATGTTACCTCAACAAAATTTTGGTTGAAGGCCAACACATACTGGCAAGCAGAATTTGGCTCTATTTCTATCCTCGGTATCTCAGTGCAATAATGCCAAACATGTAGTAATTCAAGTGCAGCAATATAACTCTAGTCTACGTTCATGATGTGTAGGAAATATGCATCAAGTATCCTTTCACTCCCTTAGCCAATTTTACTACCTAAACTCATATTCTTATTTTTATCATTTTTTCTTGCCAATGGTTTCTGTTGCCCTTAATTTAAGCTTGCTTTCGTGACACAATTTAGTGTGAGAGATAAGAGGGAGCATACCATGAATCCCCACCTTAATCTAGACATCACTAGGCTTTCCCTTCAACTTATTCTCTAAGGTTTTGGACTTGAGAACTAAGAGGGAGCAAACCACGAAGCCCCAAGTAACTTATTATCCTTAGGTAGAGGAGAGTTCATTTTTTTCATTTCCCTTGCAGAACATTGATGCCTTATTAGTTTCTTTTACCCTGGCATCCTTTAATCTTTTTTTTTAAATCTGAGCATAGTTTCAAAAAGTCTAAGTTTGCTAAGGAACTAGATACATACTACGTGTAAAGTGAAGTTTTAGTTCACTAAACTAGAGATTAATTGACAAGCTAACCTGGCATACTACTCTGCTGGCATGGCATGACAACTAAAGATTAAAATTTCCTCATTGGACAGAAACCTAGATCAAATTAAACTTGCCTAACAAATATTAACATTTTTCAAGATTAAACCGAGGCAAAATTTTCTTTTTCTTTTTTAGTGGTTCGGTATGCATCTATCTAACAGACCTAAATGGCATGGGAACAGAATTTAAACATGAAATGTATGGCATGGCATAAATGTGATAAAATGCACACCCCCAAACCCAAGATGTGCATTACCCTCAATGCATGAAACAACACATATATACAAGAAAAACAAAAAAAAATAAAAATGCATGATCATGTAAATGCAATGAAATGAAATGTAAAGGAGTTTAGATAGAAGAGGACTCCCCTTCAGAGACTATTTCTTGTGTGGCATGGGTCTTTCTTCTCACAAATAGCCCACGATCAAGGGCCATGTGCTTCTTTCTTTTCAGGCTTGGTTTTGAAGCGGCAGTGGAGGCTCTAACTTTTTCCGTTATCTTGGTAGGCTCTGACGCGACAGGTGCATCGATGGTCTCAGATGGCGCATGTATAGCATGTGACACTGGCAACTTGTCTTTGGTTTCCTTTGATTCAGATGAAGAATCAGAACTGGCAGACTCGATTTGAATTGAAGACACTGGGACTGTGGCATCGAATGGGGTATGAACTGGACTAGCTAGCATGGCATTGTCGCTGGTAGAGGGCTCGGTAGGGAAGTCTAGATATTCTGGCACAAAATCAATTGATAATTTTGTAAGAGCCTCCCTGATTACAATATCCCTAGCCTGGATGTAATGTCTCATCTTGACATTGAGCTCTTTAGCTTTTTCTAGCTTTTGGAGAATAATCTCCTGGCGATGGTGAATTTGGGACAGCATTGCCAATGAACTGTCTGGCATGGTTTCTAGCATGGTTGTTGGCTCGGCCTTTGACATTTTCGGCCTTAGTGTGGGCACTTTTGCCTTCCCCTTACCCTTATCTTTTGGCTCGACAGTAACGAGTTCATATAGCAGCTGTAATTGTTGTTCCCTTGATTGTTTGTCCCTTATCGGTATGAAGCTTGGGGACATCATGGAGCATGCAAATATTAGAAATCAACAAGGGAAAGAACAAACTGCCATTACCTTTCGTTGCGCACTTGTAAGTTTCCTCAATAATAAACTTGCCAACATTGATTTTGCGCCCCATAACAATGGAGTGCAATAAGATTAGCCTTTCTTTTGACACAGTCTCGTTATGGGATGTAGGCATCAAATTTTCCCTGAGGAAGTGATTCCATCCTCTCTATTGGGGTTTCAATGCCAACCTCTTCATCGTACAGTGCCCCTTGGATGACACTATCCATGCCATGCCAGGCTCACACAGATCTGCCAGTAGCCTCTTTCTCTTGGCAGCATTCATCGAATCAGCGTACTCAAAATATCCATCCCCTGTGCCATCCAATTCAAATATAATATTAATATACCCTTTATCGAAACGTACACACTTACCTCTAATCATCAAGAATGGTGAATCCTTGGTCATAAGATGCGCATAAAATTCTTGGACGATGGTGGCATAGATCTCCCCTTGTTGTTGGCAAAACATACTCCATTTATGCAAGCTAATCTTTGACATGACTTCTGGAGGGAAGCTATTGTTCGCTTCTGTTTTGAGGTCGAAGTGCTTCTCATAGCAAAAACTTCTCTAGGCAAAATTAGTTTCAAACTTTTTCTGAATCTCCTTGTTGAAGAATCACTTAAAAGGGGTGGAGGAAGAAGCCATTGAAAATCGTTGAAGGAATTTAAGACTGTGTTGAACAAGATGAAGGAAAAGACGATTGGGAATTTTTGGTACTTGCTTGAAAAGAAAAGTAAAAAGTGAGATAGATGTTTTGGTTATTTAACCGATTAAGGTGAGAAAGTGAAAAGTTTGAATCGGTTGGGTTTTTTAATGGGAGTACTAATTAGGGATAATGATGAAAAAAAGAATTAATTTAAAATGGGTGAAGTGATAAGGTGATAAGTGATAGGATAGGGTAAGGATTGGAGTGATAAGGTTAAAAGAAAATTTTGGGCGGTTGGGGTTTAAGGTTAAAAGAAAATTACTCTCTCTTATTGAATGGGCCGGTTAAGCTAGGGTTTCTCTCATCCTTCCATATTCAACATTGTCTCATGCCATACTGTTCTAGCATTATGCCTGGCATATTTCTCTATTGGGACATCCGCTCCTGCCAATAATCCTGGCATCTTTCATGGCATACTGACTCTGTGTAACTCAAAGGAAACTTTTCAACACAGTAAAGGAATAAAAACTTGAAATTTAAAAGAAAGAAAAACTACTAAAAACCTTGAAACCTAAAAATAAAGAAAAACTCTAACCTAATATTTAGAAAGGTTCAAACCTGATGGTGTTTTCATGCTACCTCTGCCAAGAGGATCACCTCTTTGGCATTGTTCTGATCAACTTCCATGTAATGCTTTAAACGTTGGCCATTCACCTTAAAGATTTTGCATGTCTTCATATTCTTAATGTCCATAATATAGGGCTTCACAACTTTAAAAGGGCTCGTCCATCTTGATCTTAGTTTTCCTGGAAACAACTTAAGTCGTGAGTTAAATAACAAAACACGTTGGCCTACCTCAAACTGTCTTGGCATTATCCTACTGTCGTGCCAACGTTTTGCCTTTTTCTTATAGATCCTGGCATTCTCATAGGCTTGTGTTTTGAATTCTTCCAACTCATTTAGGTCTAGCAACCTCTTTTCTCCAGTAGCTCTCCATGCCATGCCGAGTGTTCTGATGGCCCAGTAGGCTTTATGTTCAAGCTCCACTGGCAGATAGTATGGTTTCCCGAAAACAAGTCTAAATGGTGAAGTACCCAAAGGAGTTTTAAATGTCATTCTATAAGCCAACAATGACTCATCTAGTCTCAAGGACCAGTCTTTCCTTGATGGATTCACAGTTTTCTCTAGAATATTCTTAATCTCCTTGTTTGAAATCTCGGCTTGCCCATTCGTTTGTGGGTGATATACCATGGCAATTATCTATTGTATACCATACCTGCACAAAGCTTTAGAGATTAGATTACATTTAAAATGGGTTCCCTCATCATGAATAATCACTCTAGGGGCGCCAGATCTAGTAAAGATGTGCTTATGTAAGAACTTGACAACGGCCTTGGCATCGTTTGTTGGCAGAGAAACAACTTCTACCCACTTAGATACGTAGTCAACAGCCACAAGAATGTATATATTACCAAATGAGGGTGGAAAATGACCCATAAAGTCTATCCCTCATACATCAAATAAGTCCACTGGCATAGTTTTGAAGCGGTAGTTGGTGTCTGCCAGAGATATTTCCTTTCCGTTGGCATTGGTCGCATGCCTTGGCATACTCGTGGGCATCCTTATATAGTGTGGGCCAGAAGAATCCTGACTACAACACTTTGGCGATAGTCTTCATCCCAGCAAAGTAACCTCCATATGGTGCGGCATGGCACAAGTGCAATATGTTATGCTGCTCATCCTCGGGCACACACCGACAGATCACTTGGTCGTCACACTATTTGAACAATATTGACTCGTCCCAATAGTAATGCCTAACTTCTCGCAAGAACCTCTTCTTGACATTGTAAGCCAAGTTTGGTAGTAAAATGTTGCTAACCATGTAGTTGACGATGTCAGCGTACCATGGCACAGCATTAACTGCAAGCAAATGCTCGTCAGGAAATTCATCTCTTATAAAATTGGTCTTACCATCTTCAAGATGATGCTCTAAACGTGAGAGATGGTCAGCTACTAAGTTTTCACTGCCCTTTTTGTCTCAAATCTCAAGATCGAATTCTTGAAGTAGGAGCGTCCATCGGATTAGTCTAGGCTTGGCATCCTTCTTTTCCAAGAGATAATCAATACCGAATGATTTGTATACACCACAACTTTGTTACCAATTAAATAAGATCAAAATTTATCAGAGGAAAATACAACCAGAAATTCTTTCTCAATTGTAGAGTAATTCAGTTGTGCTTCACTCAAGGTTCGGTTGGCATAATAGATGGCATGAAAAACCTTGACATTACTTTGTCCCAAGACTGCTCCAACGACATAGTTGCTGGCATCGTACATGAGCTCAAATGGCTCATTCCAGTCCGGTGCCACGACTAGGGGCATTGATCAACTTCTCTTTAAGCTCCTAAAATGCTCTCAAACAATAATCGTCAAATGCAAAAGTGGCATTATGTTATAATAACAAGCATAAAGGTTTAGCAATTTTTGAAAAATCTTTAATAAAACACCGGTAAAAACTGGCATGTCCTAAAAAACTCCTTATACCTTTGACACTTGTTGGAGGCAGCAATTGCTTAATTACCTCAACTTTTTCTTGATCCACTTCTAACCCTCTCTCAGTTACCTTGTGTCCGAGAACAATGCCCTCATTTACCATGAAGTGGCATTTTTTCCAGTTCAACACTAGGTTTGTCTCTATGTATCTCTTCAAGACTTGCTCCAAACTCCGAAGACATTCCTCAAATGTTTTACCAAACACTGAGAAATCATCCATGAATACCTCCATGTTGTGCTCGATCATATAAAAAAAATGGACATCAAGCAACGTTGAAACATTTTCGGTGCATTACATAGGCCGAATGGCATCCTTCTAAACGTAAACGTCCCATACGGGCACGTGAACATGGTCTTCTCTTGACCATCAGGGGCAATGGCAATCTGATTATAAACTAAATAACCATTCAAAAAATAATAGAAAGCTTTACCTGCCAACCTGTCTAACATCTGATCAATGAATGGCAATGGGAAGTGGTCCTTCCTTGTGGCATTGTTCATCCTCATATAGTCCATGCACACTCTCCATCATGTGATAGTTCTAGATGGAATCAATTCAGCTTCACTGTTTTGTACCACAGTCATGCCACCCTTCTTTGGCACACATTGCACCGGGCTAACCCAAGAGCTATTGGAGATGGGATAAATAATCTAGGCATCAAGCCATTTTATGATCTCTTTTTTCACTACCTCTTTCATGCTTGGGTTTAGCCTTCTCTGGCCTTCAATGATCTTGCCATGGTACTCCTCCAATATAATCTTGTGCATGCAAATGGTCGGGCTAATCCCTCGGATGTCTTCCAAGGTCCATCCTAATGCTTGCTTATAATTGCGTAATATTGCCAGCAATCTTTCCTCCTGATCATTAGTGAGATCAGTGGCAATGATCACTGGCAGAGTTGAGTGTTCACCTAAATAAGCATACTTCAAGTGATCTGGCAGTGGTTTTAGTTCCATTGTTGGTGGCTCCTCAATTGATGGTCTGGGTGCCTTGATCTCTCTACCGGCCAACTGTAGTGGCTCAAAATAACTCACCTCCTTAGCCTCTAAGATTGATTCTTCTGGTTCCTCGAACAATTCAGCAATGTCGTCTAAGTCACTGCATTAAATTACGTATTATGGTATAAATGTGTCATGTCCAAAGTGTAGATGGATTCCATCATCTCCTCTGCTTGGAATTCATCAGGTTCATCTCCACATTTCAAAGCTTGAAACACATTAAATGTAACTTGTTGGTCATTCATGTGCATTGTTAGTTCCCCTTTATGAACATCAATCAAAGCCCTACCCATAGCAAGAAAAGGTCTACCCAAAATAATTGGGACATTAATATTAGCCTCATAATCCAAGATGATAAAAATCAGCTGGAAAAATAAATTTGTCTACCTTTACCAACACATCCTCAATCTTACCCTTGGGATGTGCATAGGATCGGTCTGCCAGCTGAAGTGTCACCGTGGTAGGTCTGGCTTCTATGCCAAGCTTCTTGAAAACTGACATTGGCATCAAGTTGATGCTGGATCCTAAGTCACATAGTGCCTTGCCCATGAATTTGTTGCTAATAGTGCAGGGAATAGTAAAACTTCCCAAATCTTTCAGCTTTGGCGGTAATCGGTTTAGGATCATGGCACTGCATCCTTCTGTCAGAGCTACAGTTTCAAAGTCTCCCAACTTTCTCTTCTTGGACAGGATGTCCTTAATGAATTTGACATAGTTGGGCATTTGCTCAATAGATTCTACCAATGGAATGTTGATTTGCAACTGCTTAAGAACCTCCAAGAAACGCTTGAATTGCTAGTCTTGCTTATGCTTTTGAAGTCTAGATGGAAATGGTGGTGGTGGATAAACACGTGCCGGCTGTAATGGCTTTGTCAATGCAGTGCTGACATCAGTGTTGGCACCGGTATGCTATCTGGCTTTAGTGCTGGCATCGGTATGCTGTCTAGCTTCAGTTCTGGCATCATCTACTTTTGTTTCCTCTTTCTCTGCTTCCCTAGGATTATTTGCTGGCACAGGCTTCTCAACTTGGCAACTAATTGGCTGCTTAGCGACCTTCTCCATCTTGCACTGGTTGTCGCTCCGAAGAGTTATAGCTTTGCATTGCTCATTGTCTTTGTGCCGAGCATCCTCTGTGTCACTTGGCAATGTTCCTTGGGGTCGATTGATGAGCGCATTAGCAATCTGCCCAATTTGTACTTCTAAGTTCCTCATTGACGCTGCCAAACTCTGGACTGTGGCATCATTCCTCTCCATGTACTCTGTGAGAGTGCCTCCTTGGTTAAATCTCTTCCCTTGCTGGAAATTGTTTTGAACTATCTTTAGCGTGACATTTTGATAGAATGCTGGCATGCCATTGTTGTTGAAAGCTGGCGTGGCATTGTTATTCTGCCTCTGGGTATTCTGGCGTTGGGCATTGTACTGGTTACCTCCTTAATTTTCCCATACTAAGTTAGGGTGTTGTCTCCAACCTGCATTATAAGTATTGGAGTTAGGATTATAGTAACGATTAATATTGCCAACAAAGTTTACCGATTCAGGTTTGGCAAGGTATTCATCCACATGATGATTCTCTCCGTAAATTGTACAAAATAGGTCTAATGCTTTGACTTCTTGGGCCTTATTGTTCTTTTGCAACGTTCTTACCATGCTAATAAGGTTGGAAATCTCGGCATGGATGGATGTTAGTTTATCAACCTAAAATTTCCCATTAGTTTTAGTTCTGGTCCCAAGTCTAGCAACAGGATATTCAAAATCGTTGATTGCAATCCTCTCTAAAATGTCAACAGCCTCTGTATACGTCTTGTCAAGCAATGTCCAACTACTGAAGCATCATCAACAATCATTGTTAGTGTATTTAATCCATTATAGAAGGTCTTTATTTGAGTCCAATTCAGGAATCTATGCATAGGACACCTCCTCAACAGATCTTTAAATCTTTCCCAGGTATCATATAAGGTTTCATCCTCAGCCTGCCTGAATGTAATGATCTCACCTCGTAGCTTGGCAGTGAGTGCTGGCGGCTGGAATCTTATCAAGAACTTTTGGCATATGTCTAGCCATGAAGTGACTGAGCCAGGTGGCAAGGAATTGAGCCAAGCCTTAGCTCTATCTCTCAAGGAAAAGGTGAATAACTTCAATTTCACGGTATCTTTAGGTACTCTATTTTGTTTAAATAACTGGAAAATCTCCATGAACTGCTTCAGATGTTGCCTCAGATCTCCAGTAAGTGCTCCATCAAACTGACCTACATTCAAAAGAGTTTGAATCATTACCGGCTTAAGTTTAAAATTAACAGCATTTACCTTTGTGCCAACAAGTCATTAAATTGTCAAGGGTTGGTGTCGAATGTTCTCTAATAGGTCTGTCATTAACAACTAGGACATCAGGTGGTGGTGGTATCTCATTTTTCAGTGGATTTCCTCCAATGTTCACCACACCATTCCCTCCATTACCTTGGTTTTGCATCTCTCGAAATCTTCTTTTTAACCTCCGCAAGGTTTTCTCAATTTTCGAATTGTATGGCTACTCATCCACCACATGATGGATTCTGGTCATACACTGACAAAAATAAAAGGTGAAAACAAAAAACAAAAATAAAAATAAAAGAAAGACAAGTAAAAATTTAAAAACAACCAATTTCGTTGCAATCCCCGGCAACGGTGCCAAAAACTTGTAGACTCTCTAAGTGAATGCTGGCAAAAGGGGCAAAAGATATGTATTGGAAAAGTATAAAATAGTTCCAATATGAGTCTTTTGCGTGCAAGTATACACGGTCTGCAAGTAATACAGCAATTAAGCTGAGTATCTATCCCACAGAGATTGACTTGGAATTCAATTGCTTTGATTGTTACTTTCCTTAAGGAAAAGTTGTTTGTTTGAAGTGGTTTTGGAAATAATTAAACTAAAATAAAATAAATGAAAATAAAGTAAGACGTTGGCAAGGAAGGTGCTTTAATGAATGATGAGCGTTGGTAGGGAATGCCTGGTTTTCACGCTATTCATGTCGTGCCAGCCTTTAATAACAACTTGTCTTGGCATTGTTTGCCGAGCAGATTCAAAATTAGAAAAGCCTCTCTTGGTGGCCATTGCCCTAAATTGATCATGTAAAAACCCCTATATCTCTATAGTGCATGTTTTTAAATAAACCAATTTGATTAAGATCCAATATATACTCCTAAGGGGTAGATTTCACTCCCGAAGTAAGTTCATCTGCTTGAACGACTTCTCTCGAAGCTTCTCTCCTCAGTATTCAACAACTTAATCATTGCCACCCCAAGTCTGTTAAGATATTGAGGAGCAATAGGCCAACAGTGCCAGCTCTCAATTGGCATAATATTTAGAAAACATTAAAGTATGCCGAATAGATAAAACATTGCCAAGGCAGATTTATTATTAAAAACTAAACATAAAAACAGCGTTTCAACGCAAACATCCCCACCAACTATTGAATTAGTTCATGGTGAGGGATTTAACCGAAAAACCATAAACATTTTCAAAATACATCATTATTAAAAAATAAAACTAACTAAACAAAGAGAATGGGAAAGAAGGGGTCTCTCGATGCAACTCTTCAATGGCTCTAAGCCCTCGGTCTAGCTGGTCGAACCACACAACCTTCCTCTTCCAATCTTCAATGAAATATTCTCCAAGTTCGTCCTTTTTTGGTGTTTAAACAGGCATACAAGGAAGGGATAGGATAAGCTCCTCATTTGAATTTCAAATGCTGAAGGGATAAGATATAATCATCTTATCCCAATTTGAATAAAAACTGATCAGGCTAGGGCTAACGTCATACTCCCGACGCTGCCTTGGTGTCCATGCTTGGCATGAATCTGCCAACCAGTCTTGGTACCATCTTATCCGCTATTTTTTTAAAGATTGATCCAATTGCTATCTTTTCAGAGCCTGATCATGTCCTATTTTTTTGGGTCCAACAGCTTCTTGGCATGGCATCAAGTTCACTTCTCTGCCAACCGGTGTTTGGCATTGTCTGGTCTATCTGTGCCAACAGCACTCAGCATTCTTCCTGACATTCCTTCTTGTGTTTCTTTTCTGGGCCAAATCATATGCCAAACCTGCAAAATTGTCGACAAAACAACCCTTCACATTGGCATAGACAAAATTCTACACTCTTTATGCAAATGCATGGTTTTAATATCCTAATGCAACTAAATGTACCTAAAAACAAGCAAAAGCATTGTAAGATTGGCATTAAAAATAGTACTTTTGGAGAGGTAACACTGGGCTTTGCTTAGGTAGCGTTTGGTGATGTTTTCAGTTGTTTTGGAAGACGTTTTGATGGTTTTTAGTGAGGCAAAGTTGAGGATTGTTGTTTCTGGGATTATGGATGCATAATGATGCACTAATCCTCTATTTTTATGTGGATAAAATAGGGGAGATTGATCCTATAGAATTTGGAGGAGTTTCGGAAGCTTCAGACGCTTGATTTCACATTGGCAAGTGGAGGTTTGTGTTGTCGGTGAGTGGAACGAGATTTAAAGCTTTATAAAGGTTTAAAAGTGATTTTGGGAGTTTAGATTAAGCTTGAAATGCTTGTCTAAGATAAGAAGTAAGTATTGGACAATCTCGCTCTCGTTTTTGGTTTTGTAAAATACATTCTCATGCTCTTGTTTATAGTTTCGATTATCTATTGTTATATGCATGTTTTAGAAATGAAAAGTGTTGCAAATGATCATATATTTATGATTCATGAGTATGAAAAATGGTTTGCGAAAGGTTTTAGAGGATTCTAAAGTACTTGGTTTAATGTATTGGAAATTGGTTTGATTGATGCATATGTAAAATAGTAAGGTAACATGCTTTAATTGAGTGTATTGGCAAGTGACAATGGTTAAAAGTTATCGGATATAGTTGGCTAGCTATAGGGTTTAAAGTGAACTACAATAAGTCACCTCATGTGTTTCGAGGGTGGCACTCCACCATGGAACCGCGGCGGTCGAGGGATAATTGTTTAGAATTCTCCCGCCGATGGATTTATACATCATAACCGTTGAGGGGTAGTAGTACCATGCTCCAGTTCGAGGATGTATATGAAGTGGTCGTAGCAACTACTTGGAAATCTGTGTATTCGATGTGTTTTTAAAAATGGAAAGGTTTGGTTTTTGGGTCACTTTAATGCCAATATATGAATTAATTTATCATGATAAATGGATAATGTTTGTATAATGTGATTTATACATGTGGTGCTCTTTAAGCTTTGTTGTTGGAAGAATAAGCATGTGAAGGCTTAATTTGAGGTTTGCATAATGGTTATGCTAGAGATCCTGTAACGCCCCGGTTTTAGGGCTTAGTAGTTTGGTGGTTTATTAGACAGTTTAGTGGAACGGAGTAGGGATTTGAGTCGATTTCGGGATCATATATTTTTCAGTAAGATAAAAATATGGAAAAATAGTTAAAAATCATCTTTTAACATATATTGATTTTTGGTGGAATAAATTTTGGAAAATGGAATTTAGAAATGTGACATTTTGGTTAGTGACCAAAATGCGATTTTTGAAAACTATTTTAAAGTGACTAAAATGAAAAGGGTCAAATTCTTAGAATCCTTAAGGAGCTAAATTACCAAGTTTTTTCTGGTGGTTTCTCCCTTCAATTAAATCGTTTTAAACATGTGTTTTAAAGGTGGTTTAAGAGGGATTAAAATACCTAAGTTAGTTATTATTTTTTAACGAAAATTTACGTAACTTTTTCCTAAACCTTTTCTCTCAACTTCTTTTCTACCAAACAATTAGAATTTCATCAAAATCCAGAGGTGAAAGATTCTTTTCACTCAGATTATTGATTTTAACTTGATTCTTTAACTTTGTTTTGCAAAATCTCATTGAAATCTTATGTTTTCTTAGCTTTTCACAAATCAATTGAGGGAGAAACTTCACAATAGGGGTAAGGTTCGAGATCTCCTCTATTGTATGGTTCTTTACTAAAATTCCCAAGCATTTGATCCTTGCTTTTGTGTTTCTAATCTGATTTTGATGATTTTCTAATGTTTAATTTAGTTATTTGGGGAAAATAAGTTAATTCACGGATTGGATCTAAATTTCAGTAATTAAGGATGCTATGATATATATTTTGGATGTTTAATAATGTTGATAAGTGATTTTTATCAATGGAATCCCGAAACTTAAGAATCTCTACTTGTTTAGGTTGTTAGTTTTGAGGTTTTGTGGTGTTTCTATGGTTGTGAGGTTGCTGGAGGTGGTAGGTTGATTTGGATCTGTTTTTAGATGTGTTTTGATGTTGAAAGTGATGTTAGATTGGTAGATGTTGGCTGGGTTGTGAATCGAAATGTTTTGGTTATGTTTTCGGTTGTTGTAGAGGGTTAATTGTGAAGGTTTTATGGAAATTCGAGAAGGACTGTAGTTGTTGTGTTTAGAATGCATTATGATGCATTAATCCTCTATTGTTTTGTTGTAAAAATAGGTGAGGTTGATTCGGAACTTATTGGCGAAGCGTTGGAGGTTTTGGATACTTAATTTCGTATCGGTGAATCAAGTTTTCGCATATCGGTGAGTGAAAATATGGTTTAAAGTGTTTTGATGTAATGGGAACAGAGTTTTGGGAGTTAAGGTAGAGCTTGAAACGCTTACCTAGACTCGAAAGTAAGTATAAAGTGGTTTTACTCTCTCGGTCGTGCTTGTTCAAATGATTTTATGCACTTGGTTTAATGTTCATGTACCTACTGTTTAAGCATGTTTTAAAGTATTCGATATTCTATTTTTAAGCATGTTTTGCTGAAGGATGCACATGGTAAGTGATCCTTGTAAAGTATGGTTTATACTTATGTTTTAAAGCATGGTTGTTGCTTTGGAAATGGTATGGTTTAATGCTTGTTAAAAATAGTGATGTAAATGTTATTTGGTTAATTTTATTGGCAAGTGATGTGGTTTTGAAATTGTTATCGGATATAGTTGGTCGGCCATAGGATTGAGTGCTTTGTAAATAAGTCGCCTTAGATGTTGAGGGGTTTATACGGCGTACCTAATACTCCATCCAAGTAGCCTAATAGTTGAGGGGTTATACCGTACTGAAAACTCTCGTTAGGGGTTATATTGTTCCGCAATTGTGATTGTATCTCTATTCTGATTGAGATGCTTGAAGTGTTGGGTTAACACTTGTTGAATCCGTGTATCCGATGAACTCTTTTGTTATTGGACTTGTTTAATGATCACTTGTAAGCCAATATAATTGTTAATGTATCATTGAAATGTTTTATGTTGTATAATGTGATTTATACAGGTTTCTCCTTAAGCTTTGCATTTGGTGGTAATGTCTGTGAAGGCTTAAGTAGAGGGTTAGCAATGTGACTTGCTATAGATGAATGATACATGTAGCATATGGTTTAATATGCTGGGTTTAATGATGTAAAGTGCATTTTTTAAAAGGGCATGATGTTTTAAAGGATGATGTAACGTAAATGGTTTTAAATGCATTGATGGTGTTTTGTTCTGAGCATTCTTCACTAAGCCTTGTGTGCTTACGCTCTCTTTGTCCATCAATGCAGAGAATTAAAGTCCCGAAAGGTAGCAAGAAGCAAGGGGATCTTGGCAAGACTTGTTTCCAAAGTATGTTAGGGACTAGACTATAATGAATAAGGGCAATGGGGTACTAGTTGTGTTTTGGGAGATGTTTTATGGAACTCCCTATTTGAGCATGTTTCTTTAGTTTCTCTTGGGTTGTATATGGCTTTTAAGGATTGTTTTTGGTGTTGGTTTATCTTTTGATATGTTGGTTGGATGCATATTAGGAAGCATGCCTTTTTGATGCATGAAGCCTTGTTGTGTTGTTATAATTGTGATGCTAGTTGGCTTGTGATATGTTTGGCATGTTGGTGTTGTGTTTTTAGCATGTTGGAGTGGTTAGAGTATGCTTTTAGGATGAAAAACCAGTAAAATGTGATATTACAGGTCCAGGCATACCGATACGCGGGGACCGTATCGGTACGACTAGGCATTTTTAGGCTTGGGGGATTGGTATGCGGGTTTGCGTTTCGATATGCCTAGGCCATTTTGGTCTAGCCTGCCGGTACAGCAAGGGGTGTTTCGATACGGGTCTCAGCTACTGGAAATCAACTTTTCCATCCCAATTTCGTATATCAAAATGCTCGGAGAGCTGTATCAGTACGATCATCAATGTTTTCAAAAGTTTAGTATTTTAGCTAGTCGTATCAATACGGTATGGAGGTGTACCGAATAGGGTGTTTTAATCTGTATCGATACGGGTTTAACTGTATCGGTCCGGATGACCATTAATTCTATTATTGTCACTTTGGGCAGTTTTGTCATCTTTACAATTTAGTCCCTGAATCTTGCCAGTGCAATTGTATATGATAGAATGATCAGATTGAGTTGATATTTGAAATGAAAGATTGGAACCTGACTAATTAAAGGTTGGTAACTTAAAAGTGAGCTTTAATCTTGAAATTTTCTATAGTTGCAATTTGGTCCCTAAATTATAAATGGGATCAATTGGGTGTCAAATTGATGCCCGATTGAGTTGGGGTTACACTTGATGTCTGAATGAACATGTGGGGTTAATAATTGGCATCTAGATAAGATAAAAAGGAAAAAAAGGACCGAGTTTTGTTGTATCTCTCTGATTTGCTACGACAAACCTAATGTAACCTTCTTGGTACGGTTAGGCGTCTAGGTTGGGTCAAGGGGGTTACATTTGGTGGTATCAGAGCCAAGCTAGGTTTGTTTGAGAGGTTGTGTCGTTTCCATGTTTGATTTGCCTAATGATTGTTGTATGTACAGTGGTTGTCATGCACGGTGATTGATATATGAATGTTGGTTGTTGTATGCTATGTTGGGGAACTTTTGGGGGTACCCATTGCCTTATTATTATAGTCTGAAAAGTTTTGATTTTTGAAATGGAAGTCTTGGATCCTTGCTTGAGGCTGGCCTAACTATTTTTTTTAAATGATTATCATGCCTTAGATATATTTTAGCACAATAAGACCGAGGAGAGAGTTGCGATCGGGTACGATTGTTGCTGCCACTGGGCAAGATGCTGAAGGATAAGTTGTACCTCCTGGAGGTTGTCACCACCCTCACCTAATCCACTAGAGGGAGTGGAACAAGTACCACCTGCGCCGGCTGGGCCAGGGATGGGTGATATGGCACCGTTGATACAGGCCATGACCGGTGCTTTTACGGTAGTAGTTGCGGGTGTTCGTGTGCCAGCACCACCGGTTGAGGGGTAAGGTTTTCCACTTGAGTGTCTTTGTATTTTAGGTGGAGTTGAGTTTCGAGGTTTGTTACTTGAGGCCTCCGAGGGTTGGTTGGCGAGTACTAAGAGGATACTGGGCCAGATGGGGTGCACCGATGCTCGTAAGTTGGGCTATATTATTTTCCTGCTGTAGGATGATGCTTATGTGTGGTGGACTACCACGATATTCGGTATGGTGATCGAGGATGTGACCTGGGAGTTATTTTGCGAGGTATTTCAAAAGAAGGTTTTGAGAGTCTGATATTAGGACGAGAAGAAAGACTAGTTTATGGCTCTGGTGCTAGGTAGTATGTCTGTTGCAGAGTACAAGGTGTAGTTCATGAGATTGAGTCAGTATGCAACTGAGTTGGTTCCTGACGAGCGTACTCGATGTGATCGTTTTTGTTATGGGCTTGTGTAGGATGTTAAGACATACATGCTTGCTGCTGATTACACAGACTTTGATGTGTTGGTTTCGTGAGCCAATGATGTGGTGCAGAATTTGGGTTTGGCATCTGGATCGCAAGGTTCTAGCTCGGGTAAGAGAGCTATTGATTCGGGTTATAGCGGTGGTCAGGCCAAGAGACACTGTGACAGGAGGTTTCGCCTAGAGCTGAGGCATGGCAGAGATGTTGTGGGACGTGGAGTCCAAGGAAAGGGTGCCCAGGTTAGAGCCCTGTTTAGCACTTGTTGGGTTTGTGGATCCCGAGATCATTTGAGGCGAGATTGCCCGCGTTTGGCCAAGGAGGGTCAGGAACATGCACCTGTGGTGGCTAATGCTTGCTGGAGTTGTGGGTCAGGCAACCATCAGAGGAGTGATTTTCCGTTGTTGGCTTGAAGTAAGCAGGGTGCTGCACTTGTTGTTGCTCCGCAGCGGGGTCATGGTCGTGGCCGCGGACCATTTCAGCGTTGAGATGGTGGGCAGAGGATTGTGGCTCATACTATTGCTATCCAACCTGAGGGAGGTGGACCGATTAGGGCGTATGCGCACCGCGAGGTTTACAATGACACCGATGTGATTGCAGGTACTTTTACCCTACAGTCTTTGTCGTTGTATTCGTTGGTTTATTCTGGTTCTACTCATTCATACATTTTGAGTGAGCATGTTGAACTGGTTGATATATCTGTTGAAATTCTTAATGTGGGTGTTAGAATGACTAGTACTCTTGGGGATATAGTCGTGGTTAGGAGGTTGTATCGTAGGTGTCCGCTGATGGTTCAGGGATATGTGTTTGATATGGACTTGATGGAGTTACCATTCCATGGTTTTGATGTGATTTTGGGTATGGATTGGTTAACCGAACATCAGGCTGTGGTGGATTTTGTGACCAAACGAATATCCTTGAGGTTGTCGGATGATTATGAGGTAATGGTTGTTGGTGAGAATGCCAAGTTTTTATCTAATTTTGTTTCAGCTTTGGAAGCAAGTCGAATGTTGGATTCGGGATGTCAAGCTTATTTGGCCTTTGTTATGAATTCTGGATCAAAGAAGTTGAAGGTGTAGGATGTTCGCATCGTATGTGAGTTTTCAGGTGTTTTTCTGAAGGAATTACCATGGTTGCCACCTGACTGTGAGGTAGAGTTTGGCATCTAGGTCATTGCAGGTTTCGGTACCGATATCCATTTCTTTGTACCGTATGGCTCCAGAAGAATTGAAGGAGTTGAAAACGCAGTTGCAAGAGTTGCTTTACCGTGGGTTCATTAGACCCAGTATCTCACCATGAGGAACGCCAGTACTATTTGTTAAGAAGAAAGATGGTACATTATAGATGTGTATAAATTACCGACAACTGAATAAGTTGACAATAATGAACAAGTATCCCTTACCACGGATAGATGACCTGTTTGATCAGTTCAGGGGAGCCTCAGTGTTTTCCAAGATAGATTTGAGGTCTGGGTACTACCAGTTAAAGGTGAAAGAGGTGGATGTGCCAAAAACAGCCTTCCGTACGAGGTACGGGCATTATGAGTTTCTTGTGATACCGTTTGGTTTGACCAATGCACCAGCTACTTTTATAGACATGATGAATCGAGTGTTTCATGAGTTTTTGGACTAGCTTGTGGTTGTGTTTATCGATGATATCCTTGTGTACTCCAGTACCGAGGAGGATCATGATAGACATTTGAGAATTGTGCTTCAAACGCTGTTGGCTAATCAGCTTTATGCTAAGTTAAGCAAATGTGAGTTCTGGCTTAAGGAAGTTGTGTTCCTCGGGCACGTTGTGTCGGTCGAAGAAATACATGTCGATCCACTTAAGGTTGAGGCTGTAATGAGTTGGAAGGAGCCCAAGTCTGTGACCAAGGTTAGGAGTTTCCTTGGTTTGGCGGGTTACTACCGAAGGTTTGTGGAAGGGTTCTCTAGTTTGACGGCTCCGTTAATAAAGTTGCTATAGAAGAATATTCGGTTTGAGTGGACAGGAGATAGGCAGCAAGCTTTTGAAAGGTTGAAGAAAGCCTTGACGCGATCTCCAGTCTTGGTTCAACCAAAATCGGGGAAGAAGTTCATTGTTTATAGTGATGCATCGTATGTTGGGCTTGGTTGTGTGTTGATGCAGGAGGGTGAGGTAGTGGCGTATGCATCTAGGAAGTTGAAGGTGCATGAACGTAACTACCCTACTCACGATCTTGACCTTGCCACGGTGGTGTTTGCCTTTAAGATCTGGAGGCATTATCTTTATGGTCAGAAATGTGTGGTTTTTATGGATCATAAGAATTTGAAATATCTGATGTCTCAGAAGGAGCTGAATCTTAGGCAACGTAGATGGTTGGAGTTGCTTATGGATTATGATCTGACCATTGAGTATCATCCGGGGAAAACCAATGTTGTGGCGGATGCCTTGAGCAGAAAAGCGGCTGTGGAGTTGAGAGCCATGTTTGCTCAGTTGAGTGTGACGAATGACGGGGGTTTGTTGGCCGAGTTGTAGGTGAAGCCGTCCTTGTCGCAGATGATTAAGGAGAAGCAACCGTATGATGGGAGTTTGGTACCTCATGTGGAAGATATCAAGGATGGAAATCCTACGGATTTTCATTTCAATGATGATGGGGTGTTGTGTTTCAAAGGTCGAATAGTGGTGTCTTAGGACGAAGAGTTGAGGTATACTATTTTGACTGAGGTACATGCTAGTCCTTTCGCTATGCATCTCGGTAGTACTAAAATGTATCGAGGGTTGAAAGGGGAGTACTATTGGGTTGGACTAAAAAGGGATGTGGCTGATTTTGTTGCTCGGTGTATGGTTTGTCAGCAGGTAAAGGCTGAGCATCAGTTTCCTTTTGGGTTGTTGCAACCGTTGAGGATACTAGAATAGAAGTGGGAAAGAATCACCATGGATTTCGTGTTTGGGCTGCCTTTGACGCCGACCAAAAAGGATTCCATTTGGTTGATTGTGGATCGATTTACGAAGTGTGCGCTTTTTGTGCAAGTGCATACTACGTATACTTTGGACAAGTTGGCTGAACTGTACATCTCTGAGATTGTGCGTCTGCATGGGGTGCCCAAATCTATAGTTTTGGATAGGGATCCATAGTTCACTGCAAGGTTTTGGGTGAGTTTGCATCGTGCTTTGGGAACTCGGTTGAGTTTCAGTACCTCGTATCATCCTCAAACGGATGGCCAGTCGGAGCGCGTGATTCAGGTTCTCGAGGATATGCTGAGGTGTTGTGTTGTTGAGTACCAGGGAATGCGGGAGAAGCAGTTTCCGTTGGTGGAGTTTGCTTACAATAACAGTTATCATGCTAGCATACAGATGGCACCTTATGAGGCGTTATATGGCAGGAAATGTTATATGCCCGTGTGTTGGGCAGAAGTGGGGGAAAAGTTTGTGCCGATGCCCAATGTTTTGAAAGACACAACCGAGAAGGTAAAGTTGATATGTGAGCGCTTAAAAGTAGCTGCAGATCGCCAGAAATCCTATGCGGATTTGAAGCGTAGGGATATAGAGTACGATATGGGTGATAAAGTGTTTTTGAAAGTGTCGCCCTGGAAAAAGGTGTTTCAGTTTGGGCGGAAATGGAAGCTTAGCCCGAGGTTCATTGGACCATATGAGGTTATTAAATGTGTGAGTCATGTTGTGTATCGGTTGGGGCTACCTCCGAAGTTGGGGAAGATTCATGATGTGTTCTATATTTCGGTGTTGCGGAGGTATAGGTCGGATTCATCGCATGTCATGCCAGTGGAGGAGATTGAGTTGAGACTTGACCTATCTTACGATGAGGAACCGGTAGAGGTTCTTGATACCAGGAGTAAGGTGCTACGTGGCAAGACAGTAGAACTTGTTAAGGTGTTGTGGAAGCATCGCGGTGTTGAGGAGGCCACGTGGGAACGCAAGTCGGATATGGTGAAACAGTTCTCGCACCTGTTTCCTCCAGGTAAATTTTGGGGAAGAAATTTCTTAAATGGGGGAGAGTTGTAATGCCCTGGTTTTAGGGCTTAGCAGTTTGGTGGTTTATTAGACGATCCGGTAGATCAGAGTAGGGATTCGAGTTGGTTTTAGGACCGTATATTTTTCGGTAAGCTAAAAATGTAGAAAATAGTTAAAAATCATCTTTTAATATATATTGATTTTTGGTGGAATAAATTTTGGAAAATGGAATCTGGAAATGTGACATTTTGGTTAATGAGCAAAATGCAATTTTTTAAAACTGTTTTAAAGTGACTAAAATGAAAATGGTCAAATTCTTAGAATCGTTAAGGAGCTAAATTACCAAGTTTTTGCTGGTGGTTTCTCTCTTCAATTAAATCATTTTAAACATGTGTTTTAAAGGTGGTTTAAGAGGGATTAAAATATCTAAGTTAGTTATTAGCTTTTAAAGAAAATTTACGTAACTTTTCCCTAAACCTTTTTCTCTCAACTTCTTTTCTGCCAAACAATCAGAATTTCATCAAAATCCAGAGGTGAGAGACTCTTTTCACTCAGATTATGGATTTTAACTTGATTCTTTAACTTTGTTTTGCAAAATCTCATTGAAATCTTATGTTTTCTTAGCTTTTCACAAATCAATTGAGGGAGAAACTTCACAATAGGGGTAAGGTTCGAGATCTCCTCTATTGTATGGTTCTTTATTGAAATTCTCAAGCATTTGATCCGTGCTTTTGTGTTTCTAATCTGGTTTTGATGATTTTCTAATGTTTAATTTAGTTATTTGGGGAAAATGAGTTAATTCACGGATTGGATCTAATTTCCAATAATTAAGGATTCTTTGATTTATATTTTGGAAGTTTAATAATGTTGATAAGTGATTTTTATCAATGGAATCCCAAAACTTAAGAATCTCTATTTGTTTAGGTTGTTAGTTTTGAGGTTTTGTTGTGTTTCTATGGTTGTAAGGTTGTTGGAGGTGGTAGGTTGATTTGGATATGTTTTTAGATGTGTTTTGATGTTGAAAGTGATGTTAGATTGATAGATGTTGGCTGGGTTGTGAATTGAAGTGTTTTGGTTATATTTTCAATTGTTGTGGAGGGTTAATTGTGAAGGTTTTGTGGAAATCCGAGAAGGATTGTAGTTGTTGTGTTTAGAATGCATTATGATGCATTAATCCTCTGTTGTTTTGTGTTAAAAAAGGGGAGGTTGATCTGGAAGTAATTGGAGAAGCATTGGAGGTTTTGAATACTTGATTTCGCATCGGCGAATCGAGGTTTTGCTTATCGGTGAGTGAAAAACGTGGTTTAAAGCGTTTTGATGTTATGGGAATAGAGTTTTGGGAGTTAAGGTAGAGCTTGAAATGCTTACCTAGGCTCAAAAGTAAGTATAAAGTGGTTTTACTCTCTCGGACATGCTTGTTCAAATGATTTTATGCACTTGGTTTAATGTTCATGTACTGATTGTTTAAGCGTGTTTAAAGTATTCGAAATACTATTTTTAAGCATGTTTTGCTGAAGGATGCACATGGTAAGTGATACTTGTAAAGTATCGTTTATACTTATGTCTTAAAGCATGGTTGTTGCTTTGGAAATGGCATGGCTTAATGCTTGTTAAAAACAGTGAGGTAAATGTTATTTGGTTAATTATATTGGCAAGTGATGTGGTTTTGAAATTGTTATCGGATATAGTTGGCCGGCCATAGGATTGAGTGCACTGTAAATAAGTCGGCTTTGATGTTGGGGGGTTTATACGGCGTATCGAATACTCCATCCAAGTACCCTAACAGTTAAGGAGTTATACAGTACCGAAAACTCCCGTTAGTGGGTTAAGCATCTAACTGATGAAGGGGTTGGTGTCCACGTGGGTTGAAAGTGTACCCGGTTGTTATTGTACCGCGATTGTGATTGTATCGCTATTTCGGTTGAGATGGCTTGAAGTGTTGGGTTAACACTTGATGAATACGTGTATCCGATGAAGTATTTTTTTATTGGACTTGTTTAATGATCACTTGTAAGACAATATAATTGTTAATATATCATTGAAATGTTTTATGTTGTATAATGTGATTTAAACATGTTTCTCCTTGAGCTTTGCATTTGGTAGTAATTCATGGGAAGGCTTAAGTAGAGGGTTAGCAATGTGACTTGCTATTGATTAATGATACATTTAGCATATGGTTTAATATGTTGGTTTAATGATGTAAAGTGCATGTTTTAAAAGGGCATGATGTTTTAAAAGATGATGTAACGTAAATGGTTTTAAATGCATTGATGGTGTTTTGTTCTGAGCATTCTTCACTAAGCCTTGTGTGCTTACACTCTTTTTGTCCATCAATGCAGAGAATTAAAATCCCGGAAGGAGGCAAGAAGTAAGGGGATCTTGGCAAGACTTGTTTCCAAAGTATGTTAGGGACTAGACTATAATGAATAAGGGCAATGGGGTACTAGTTGTGCTTTAGGAGATGTTTTGTGGATCTCCCTGTTTGAGCATGTTTCTTTAGTTGCTCTTGGGTTGTATATGGCCTTTCAGGATTGATTTTGGTGCTGGTTTATCTTTTGATATGTTGGTTGGATGCATATTAGGAAGCATGCCTATAGATTTCCTTTTTGATGTATGAAGCCTTGTTGTGTTGTTAGAATTGTGATGCTAGTTGGCTTGTGATATGTTTGGCATATTGGTGTTGTGTTATAAGCATGTTGGAGTAATTAGAGTATGCTTTTGGGATGAAAAACCAGCAAAATGTGACATTACAGGTCCAGGCGTACCAACACGTGGGGGACTGTATCGGTACGGCTAGGCATTTTTAGGATTGGGGGATCGGTACGCGGGTTGGTGTTTTGATACGCCTAGGCCATTTTGGTCTTAACGTACCGGTACAACAAGGGGTGTTTCGATATGGGTCTTAGCTACTGGAAATCAACTTTTTTGTCCCAATCCCATGTATCGAAACGCCCGGAGAGCCGTATCGGTACGATCATCAAGGTTTTCAAAAGTTCGGTATTTCAGTTAAGCATATCGATACGGCATAGAGGTGTACCGAAACGGGGTGTTTCAATCCGTATCGATATGGGTTTACCTGTATCGGTATGGATGACCGTTAATTCTGTTATTGTCACTTTGGGCAATTTTGACATCTTTACAATTTAGTCCTTGAATCTTGTCAATGCAATTGTATGTGATAGAATGATGGGATTGAGTTGATATTTGAAATGAAAGACTAGAACCTGACTAATTAAAGGTTGGTAACTTAAAAGTGAGCTTTAATCCTGAAATTTTCTGTAGTTGGAACTTGGTCCCTAAATTATAAATGTGATCAATTGGATGTCAAATTGATGCCCGATTGAGTTGGGGTTACACTTGATGTCTGCATGAACATGTAGGGTTAATAATTGGCATCTAGATAAGATAAAAAGGAAAAAAATGGATCAGGTTTTGTTGCATCTCTTCGGTTTGCTATGGCAAACCTAATGTAGCCTTCTTGGTATGGTTGGGCATCTAGGCCGGGTCAAAGCGGTTACAGATCCAAGATACATGTTTAGCATATGGTTTAAAATCCATGTTTTTGAAAGATAAAAAAAGCATGAGATGTTTTGGCATGATGTTCATTACATGTTTTAAAGCAAATGATTTAAATGCATTGATGAGTGTTTTTGGGTAATTCCCTAACTAGGCATTTCATGCTTACACTCTTTTTTCTCATCAATGCAGATAACTAAGTTTTTGGGGCAGCGAACAAGCAAGAAGGAATCCAAGAGTTGAGCTAATTCAAGTATGGTTTTATAAATACTTAGTAGTAATAAATGGCAATGTGACCAAGTTGTAATTGGGAGGCCAATTTTGGCTATTGGAGTGATGGTTTCACAACCTCTTGAAGGGGGTTTTGATATTTTTCGTGGGGACCATTCTGCTAAGTTGAAAAGTAGTTTCTAAAATTACATTTTGATCATATAGTATGGATTTATCAATTTAATGAGTTCTAAGCATCCTTTTGAGCTGAAAATTTACATGTAGGTCTAAATATTGTTTTATTTCAGAATGGTGCTTTCAGTTTCATATGGGTCCTTATAGTGTTGTGATTCTTTCAGTTTGGTCCTTATTTTGTATGATTGTTAATTAAGCAAGATTGGATGATTGATTTAAGCTGAAATTTTACCAGCAAGCGTGTAATACAATTAATTAAGGTTTGGTAACTTTGGATTTAAGTAAGTCCTCTCAAGTTTTTAGATTTGCAATTTGGTCCCTAAATTGCATTTACGCTCAATTGGATGTCAATTCGACGCCTGATTCAATCGAGAACTTAACCCCTGCCAGCATGTACACTTAGGTATTAAATAAGCATATAGACAAGATAAAAAGAAAAAAATAGACCTAAGTTTGAGTAAAACATTTTGGGTTTGTTTTGACAAACCCAATGTAGCTTGCTCGGCTCGGTCTGGCATCTAAACAGGGTCAATAGGGTTACAACGGTGGTCAACGGTGACTGGCGGCACGGTCAACAACAGCTGGCAGCATGGTGGCTGGCTCGGCTTCCAGCTAGCAGGCCAGCTCAAGCTCGACTCAGCAATCTTGTTTGGCGGCTTGGCCCAATCGGCTACATATCTTCCTTAAATGTTGGAGCACAACAAAATCCTTCCACAACTCCGTATGATCTAAAAGAACAAGAGGTCAAACAACTGTTGCAACCTAAACAAAATGATTCCTCTCGTTACGACTCCTTGAAGGAGACTCTAACTCTGATGGCATCCTTTATCAATATCATTTCTTGTCTGGTGCAAGACTTCTAAAAATGAACGGCATCTCAACTCACCTCAAGCACTTACCTTAAACTCGGCATGATAACTCATATCGGCAACTAAAATAGCTCCCAATAACTTGGTTTATGAAAAATTCTTACACTCCAAACTATAGCATGTCCAAAAACACGTCATCTATACTCTCACTTGGATCTTTCATCGTATGAAATCCCACCAAAGGATAAGTTTCCATCACAAACCTCGAATCTTGCATCAAAAATAGCAACTCTTGCAACTGCGTCTTAAACACCTTCAACTCTTTCGGGGCCATGCGATATGGTGTAATTGATACTGGTACCATACCTGCAAAGATCTCGATGCCAAACTCAACCTCACAGTCTGGTGGTAACCCCGACAACTCTTCCAAAAAAATAGCCAGAAACTCATATACGGTGCGAACATCTTGCACCCTCAGCTCCTTTGATCCAGGATTCATAACGTAGGCCAAGAAAGCCTGACATCCCAAATCTAATATTCGGCTTGCTTCCAAAGCTAAAACAACATTAGACAAAAACTTGTTATTCTCGCCAACAACCACCACCTCATAATTATCCGAAAACCTCAAGGTTACCATTTGGTCTCAAAATCCACCACAGCCCGATGTTCGGTTAACCAATCTATACCCAAAATCACGTCAAAACCATGAAATGGCAACTCTATCAAATCTATGGCAAACTCATGTCCCTGAACCATCAGTGGACACCTACAATACAACCTCTTAACCACGACTGTCTCCCCAAGAGAACTAGTCACTTTAACACCCACATTGATAATTTCAACAGATATATCAAGCAACTTAGCATGCTCACTTAAGATGTATGAATGAGTAGAACCGGAATCAACCAACGAATACAACAATAAAGAGTGTAGGGTAAAAGTACCTATGATCACATCGGTGTCATTGCGACCCTCACGGTGTGCATACACCCTAGCCGGTCCACCTCCCTCAGGCCAGATAGCAACAGTATGAGCCACAGTCATTTGTCCACCATCTTGATGCTGAAAGGGTCCACGGCCATGACTACGACCTCTTTGCGGAGCAACAACAGGTGCGACACCCTGCCCACCTTGAGCCAACAACGGACAATCACACCTCTGATGGTTACCCAACCCATAACTCCAGCAAGCATTAGCCACAACAGGCGCATGTGCCTGACCCTCCCTGGCCAGACGCGGGCACTCTCACCTCAAATGATCTCGGGATCCACAAACCCAACAGGTGTTAAACGAAGCTCTAGCCTGGACATTCTTCCCTTGGACACCACGTCCAACAACACCTCTGCTATGCCTCGATTTCGGACGAAACCTCCTATCACGATGTCTCTTAGCTTGACCGCTATAACCCGAATCAGCAGCTCTCTTACCCGAGCTAGAACCTCGCGATCTAAAAGCCAAACCCAAATTTTGCTCCATATCCTTGGCTCGCAAAACCAACACATCAAAATCGGTATAACCATTAGCAAGCATGTATGTCTTAACATCCTGCACAAGCCTATAGTAGAATCGATCACATCGCGTACGCTCGTCAGGAACCAACTCATGTGCATACTGACTCAACCTTACAAACTACACTTCATGCTCCGCAACAGACATACTGTCCTGCACAAGAGCCATGAACTAGTGCTTTCTATCATTCGAATATCGAACTCCCAAAAACTTCTTCCAAAAAGCATCACAGAAGAACTCACAAGTTACATCATCTGTCGCCATACCAGATATCGTAGTAGTCCACCATGTATAGGCATCACCCTACAGCAGGAAAATAGCACAGCCCAGCTTACGGACATCGGTACACCCCATCTGGCCTAGTATTCTCTCAGTACTGGCCAACCAGCCCTCCGAAGCCTCATGTGATAACCCTCGAAACTCAACTCCGCCCAAATTGCGAAGATGCTCAAGCGGTAACCCTTGCCCAACCACCAGTGATACTGGCACATGAACACTCGCAACTACTGTCTGAAAAACACCGGTCATGGCCTATATCAACGGTGCCATATCACCTATCCCTGGCCTAGCCGGTGCAGGTGGTACTTGTTCCACTCCCTCAGGTGGAATATGTGGTGGCGGTGGTAACCCTCTAGGAGACACAACATCTTCCTCAACACCCCGCCCAGTGGCAACAGCAATCACACTAGATCTCAACTCTCTCCTCGGTCCCATCGTGCTAAAATATATCTAAGGCATGATAATTATTTCAAAACTAAAACAGCCATGTCAGCTTCAAGCAAGGATCCAAGACTTTCATTTCCAAAAATCAAAATTTTTAGACTATAATAATAAGGCAATGGGTCTCTAAAATTTTCCTAATATAATATAAACAATCAGCGTGCATATCTCAATCACCTTGCATATCAACATCACAATGATCATGCCTATTTCCCAATTGTCACCAAACATAACAAACAAACACCCTGCATAATAAACAACAACAACGATCTAATACAACATCTCAACCTTTAGCAAACCTGGCTCTGATACCACCAAATATAACCCCCTCGACCCGACCTAGCTGCCAGACCGACCCGAGTGAATCATATTAGGTTTATCGAGGTAAACCGTGAGAAGAAACCCCAAAATAAGACCATTGTTTTATTCTATCTTGTCTAGATGCTTAGTTAATATCCTACATGTTCATGCTGACAGCAGATGAAACCCAACTCAATCGGGCGTCGATTTGACATCCAATTGATCTCTAATGCAAATTAGGAACCAAATTGTAATTCTAGAAAATTACAGGATTAAAGCTCACTTTTAATGTTACCCAGCCTTCATTAATCAGGATTCAATCATACATGTCAAGTTTCAGCTCAATTCGTTCATTCAAGTGCATTTAATTGCATAAAAAAACTCAGGGACTAAAATGCAATGGCCAAAACTATGCTACAGTGACATTAAAAGCTTTGGCTGCTGTCTGTACCGATAATATTGCAACCGAACCGATACGATATGAAACGCCCCATTTCTATACACCTCCATACCGTACCGATATGCCCAACTAACTTACCAAACTTTTGAAATCCTTAATGACCATACCGATACAGGTTCATGTATTTCGGTACACAGGTTTGGGTTGAAAAACAATTTTTATATGATAAAGCCCGTACCGAAACACGCTCCTCCGTACCAGTATGCTAAGCCAAAATTGCCTTGGCGTATCGGAACACCCATGGCTCATACTGATCCTTCAAGCCTGGAAATACCCAGCTGTACCGATATGGTCCCACGCATATCGATATGCCTGGACCTGTAATGTCATTTTTTGTTGATTTTTCATCCAAATAACACACTCAAATCACTCCAACAATTTTAATACATAACACCAGCATACTAGGCATACCACAAGCATCCAAGCTTCATAAACTTAGCATCCTAGCATGGCATCTTTGCATCAAATGAAAAGATAGAGGCATGCATCCTATTTTTCATCCAAGCAACATTTCAAAAATGTAAACCAACACTAAAATACCAACTTTAGAGGCCTTTTACAACTCAAGAGCAAACAAGCAACATGCTCAAATAGGGAGTTCAACAAACATCTCCCAAAACCAAAACAAATACCCCATTGCCTTTATTTTTATAGTCTAATCCAAACATACTTTGTTAACCAAGTCTTGCTAGGATCCCCTTGCTTCTTGCTGTCTTTCGAGACCTTAATTCTCTGCATTGATGGACATAGAGAGCGTAAGCACACTAGGCTTAGTGAGGAGTGCTCAAATACAATTCACCATCAATGCATTTAAAACCATTGTTCAATAGCACATTAGAAATCCTTTTTTAAATCATACTTTTCATCATATAAAACATCATGCCTTAAAAACCGTGCACTTAACACTTTCAAAACCAGCATATTAAACCATATGCTACATGTATCATTAACCAATAGCAAATCCCATTGCTAACCTTAATTTAAGCCTTTCCATGAATAACAACCATATGCAAAGCTTAAAGAGTAAACATGTATAAATCACATTATACCACATAAACCTTTCAATGATATATTAACAATTATATTGGCTTACAAGTGATCATTAAACAAGTCTAATACCGAAAAAGTTCATCAGATACAAGGATTCAACAAGTGTTCAACCAACACTTCAAGCCATCTCAACTGGAATAGAGATACAACAACAATCGCGGTACATTACCAACCGGGTACTTACACAACTCTTGGGGACACCAACCCCTTTCATCGGTTAGACGTTTAACACACTAACGGAGTTTTTGGTACTGTTTAACCCTTATACTGTTAGGATACTAGGGTGATGTTTTCGGTGCACGGATCTAAACCCTTCAACATCCAAGGCGACTTATTATAGTGCACTCAATCCTATGGCCGACCAACTATATCCGATAACAATTTTAAAACCACATCACTTGCCAATATAGTTAACCATTTTAACATTTACCTCTCTGTTTTTAACAAGCATTAACCAATCCTTTTTCCAAAGCAACAACCATGCTTTAAACCACAAGTATAGACCACTTACTTACAGGGATCACTTACCATGTGCATCCTTCAGCATTTAATGCTCAAATACAGTATTTCAAATACTTTAAAACATGCTTAAATAGCAGGTAACATGTAAATTAAAACAAGTGCATGAAACCATTACAACATAGCACGACCGAGAGAGAAAATCCATTTTACTTACTTCTGAGTTTAAACCAGCGTATTAAGCTAAGTTTAAACTCCCATAAACCACCTTTAAAACATTCCAAAGCTGGAATCCACGTTCTCACTTACCAATACGCAAAACCTCGATTTGCCGACACAAAATTAAGTGTCTGAAGCCTCCAACGCTTCACCAATCACTTCCGAATCAACTTCCCCTACTTTGACCACAACACAACAGAGGATTAATGCATCCTAATGCATTGAAGACACTGCACTAACAAATCCTTTCGGATTTCCACAATCCTCGCAAGATTACCTATCCACAACAACCGAAATCATCATCAAAACCTTCTCAAACACAACACAGCCACAACCTAACAATCTAACACCACTTTTTATCAATAATCAACACCTAAAAAAAGAATCAAAACAACCTAACACCCCATGCATTCACGCAGTCACCAAAACACCCCAAGAACACAAATCTAGCAACCTAAACAATTAGAGATTCAAGAGTTTCGAGATTCCATTGACATCAACAACTTATCAACATTATAAAACATCCACAATATGAATTAAATTATCCTTAATTACTATAAAATAGATTCAGTCCGTGAATCAACTTATTTCCCCCAATTAACTCAATTAATCGTTGAAAAATCATTAAAATCAGATTAGAAACACAAAATCAAGGATCAAATGCTTGGGAATTTCCATAAAAAACCATACAATAGAGGAGATCTCATACCTTACCCTTATTGTGAAGTTTCTCCCTCAATTGATTTGATAAAAGCTAAGAAACACAAGATTAATGTAAGATTTTGTATAAACAATCTTAGTTAAACCATTTGAAACCATAAAATCAAGTTAGAAACCATCTCACCTCTGGAATTTGATGAAAACTTGAGTGTTTGGCTGAGGAGAGAATGAGGAGAAAAGTGGAGAGAAAAATAACGTGATTTATTTTGCAAAACCAATAACCACCTTTTCACCAAAAATCTCTTTTAATTGAATAATAAAACACCTGTTAAAATAAGTCTAATTAAGGGAGAAACCATCAGAAACAAATTGGTAAAATAGCTCCTTAAAGATTCTAAGAATTTGACCCTTTTCATTTTAGTCACTAGAAAATCGCAGTTTTTAAAACTTGTATTTTGGTCACTAGCCAAAATGCCTGACTTCTAAAACTCATTTTCCAAAATTGATTCCACCAAAAATCATAATATAATAAAAGATGATTTTTAACTATTTTTTATATTTTTATCTCACCGAAAAATATATTGTCCCAAATTTGACTCGAATCTCTAACCCAATTCATCAGATTGTCTAATAATCCCCAAAACTACTAGGCCCGAAAACCTGGGCGTTACAGAAGTTGTCATCTCATGCGCAACTCGATTGCCACTGGCCAATGAAAACAAAATGGCACTCTCGAAAGTACCAAGCAAGCCGCTTCGTATCCCCGATGAGAGGTCAGACTGAGGAGAAGTCATCAGAGGGCGTATTCAACTTTTAAATTATAGTCCGAGAATCGCCCTTAACCATATGTCCTAAAACCCTAGCTTGCTTGCAAATTGAAGACCCTGGACCACCGAGAGAGCTTCGGCTTCAAAGACATATTTGATCTCGGTGTTTATACGGTAAGTCGACCTTAACACCCAACCTAATTCATCATGAATCACATGACTTAAAATTGATTTATGCTCACATGGCAAGTAGCTGGCATCGAAATTTAACTTTATCATAGGAGCACATGGAGGAGACCAACGGAGATTAGACCTAGTAAGAGGATAGGCCAACTGAGAATGCAGAGTTTGAAGCTCGAGATTGTAACTCTTCACAAAGGTAACAATAGTTGCAGCTTCCTGTTGAACTCCCTCGTGCAATAACTTATTTCTAGAAAACCATATGGACCATATTACAATAATTATCTCTACATGATAATCCTTACTGTATTGTTGAAACATCCATTCAAGCCAGCTGCAAAAATCCAATTGGTCTATATGATTTGGCCATTGATAGTTTAGGATACGCCATACCTCTAAAGCAAGCCTGCATCTTCTGCACACATGGTTTGCATCCTTAATAATACATAGAAATCTCGGGCATAGGCTAGATTGTGTATGTGCTTGTTAAAGAGATTATGCATTGTAGGGAGAAGGTTGGACCAGGAGCCAAAAATCATTCCATATTGAGATTGACCTACCAGAGTCAATCTTCCAGTGTAGTCTCATTTCTAAAGTCTTTTTTGCAACCTAGATGCTTTTCCAAACATAGGAGGGATTCAAACCAATAGTTGAATTTAAAAAAAATCCTTTCTCGAAAAATATTTGGCCTTTAGAAGACGAGCCACAAGAGAATCCAGATTCATTAAGAGTCTCCACCCTTGCTTTGCTAATAGAGCAATGTTGAAACTACCCATGTCTCGAAAACCCATGCCTCTATTTTCTTTTGGCATACAAAGGGCCTACCATGAACACCAATGAATCCCTTTTTTATTCGAAGTTTTCTGTCACCAGTACCGAGCAAATTTTGCCTCTAACTTCTTGCAAAGAACTCAAGGAAAGAGGAACACAGACATAGCATATAAAGGCAATGCTTGGAGTACTGATTTTATATAAACCTCCTTACCTCCTAGAGATAGCAAGCAGGGACCCATGTAGCAAGACTCTTAGTGCATTTTTCAGCTAAAAAAGTGAGAGAATGCTTTTTATTTCTCTCCACCATAGAGGGCAACCCAAGATAGTCATCAAGGCAGATATTACTAGGCACATCGAAGATACAACAAATGTCGTTCTTGTTGTCCTCAATCATATTAGAGCTAAAGAAAAGACTGGACTTGGCAAAGTTAATGGTTTGACCCGAGCATTGGGGGTATTGAGCTAGGAGACACTTAAGATTCATAGCACCTTGGGCTGTAGCATCCCCAAAAATAATGCTATCATCAGCAAAGAGAAAATGAGATACTAGTGAAGCTCCTCTAGCAATTTGAGCCCCTTGTAACAGCCTTGTTGTCATTGATGTTCGCAATAAGGATGATAGACCTTCGCTGCAGATTAAGAAAAAGTACGGACTAAGTGGATCTCCTTGTCTAAGACCACTAGTTGGGGGTAAAACTATCACTAATAAACTCCCAATGCTCGGGTCAAACCATTTCTAAAGTTGCAGCTTCCTGTTGAACTCCCTCGTGTAATAACTTATTTCTAGAAAACCATATGGACCATATTACAATAATTATCTCTACATGATAATCCTTACTGTATTGTTGAAACATCCATTTGTAATCACTCATTTTTGACAGGGTTTTAGTGTTATTAGTATTATTTTAACAATAATATTATTAATATAAAATTAAAAAAAGGAAAGAAAATGCGTGGAGCATGTTGCTCCACGTCACCCCAAATATCCCCACCCCTTTTGATTTTGCCTATAAATAGGTAGGGGCAATTAGAAGAATGGATGAATAGGCTGGTTGCCAAAAGAGAGCTGTGCTCTCGGTAGCCAAAGACGGGGAGCAGTGCTCACGGTCCTAACCGGTTCGATCGAGGTCCTATTTTGGATCCGATCTAGTTAATATTTTTGGAGGGGTCGCGGTAGATCTCGGTGGGGTTCAGTTGGGGTTCGTCATTCGAGCTCCTAGTTAGGTATATTTTCTTCCCTTTTAATTAGTGTTGTAATTTTTATAATTTAATAAAGTATTAGTTATTTAAAAATTGTAGTATTATTTTTTAGTTTGTATGTTTATGTTTTAGATTAGTATTTAATATGTTTTAAATTTGTGTTTTATATTAATATTTTATTTATGTTAGATTCGTTTTTATTTATGTGTTAGAATAATATTTATTTGTGTTTTAAATTAGTATTTATGAATGTTAGTATTTTATTTGTTAGATATGTTTTTATGTATGAGTTAGATTAATATTTATGTATGTATGTTTTAGAATAGTATTTTATTTATGTTGAATTTGTTTTTTATTTGTTAGGTTAATATTTATGAATGTTAGTATTTTATTTATGCTAGATATGTTTTTATTTATGAGTTAGATTAATATTTATGTATGTATGTTTTAGATCAGTATTTTATTTATGTTAGATTAGTATTTGATTATGTTAGTATTTATTTATATTTTATCGCATTGTATTTATATTCGCCATGTTTTAGGTTGCATAACAGATATATAAATTGTCAATGCGGTGCCCTTTTATCCGAGCGTAAACGGGGCCAGTATCAGGCGTAGTGATAGTGGTTGGGCGTTTACTCTCGGATAACGGGGCCTTTAAAATTTATTCGCAATTATAACCAAATTTTAAACTAATCGTCACTTTAATCCGGAAAGTCTAATATTAATGAAGCGGTAATTATTAAAGTACCAATTTTGGGCGGTGTGGGGGTGCTAATCCTTCCCCATCCATAACCGACTCTCGAACCCAACAGTTTTTAAATCTCTGGTTTTATGGTGTCCGGCCTACCTAAGTGGCCCGTGGCGACTCCAATTTCTAATAAAATGCATTTTTTTTAAACCCCACGGAATAAACGTTTTATATCCAAAAAATCACAAACACTTCGAAACACCTCGATACTTTTTTAGCGGAAAAGGACATCGCTACAGATGGTGACTCCGCTGGGGAATGTTTTTGTTTTTCGAAAACAAAAAGAGAGTCGAGCTTTTTAAGATAATTATCGCTTTATTAATATTAAAAATTACGGGTTAAAGTAACTATTAAATTAACATTCGGTTATAATTGAGTGTTTATTTTAATGCATTTAAAATATGACATATAAACCCGTTTTTGTAAGTGGGGGGGAAAACGCTAATGCTTTCGTGGAGATATCGTTCTCCCGTATGGGCCTAGCAAGTACCTTCGGGGCTCGAGTACCTTATGCTTTCGTAAGGATATCGTTCCTTCGTACGGGCATAAGCGAATGGGTCCCCCTGAATTGAACTCGGTTGAAAGGAGCCTATAATGGGTGATGATCGGGGGCCTTGCTACCCTTAGTAGGGGACAGCAAGGACAATTCGGGTACCTCCTAGCACCAACACTGCATGTAGAGAACATAGAAACCCACCCTTTAGAGCCATGCGGATAACCTTAGGTGTTTTAGACGGGATAAATAGGGGTTTTTTGTTTACCTTATTTTATTTGTCCTTTTATTTATGTATTTATTATTTTTAGCCGGTACTAACTCATTTTTTTGTGTTTTATTTTTATTTTACACATACTTTTGTTGCATTATCATTGCATCCACATTATATAGAGGCGTTGATTCAAGTGGTTTGCCCGATTAGAAAATCTTTCATCATGGAAAAAATGTGTCTTAGGAAGGATGGCATCGATCCAGTTGTATGACATTGGTCAGAGATTAATCAACAGATCCGAGTTAACGATTTGCTGAACAAGCGTGTAGTGCCAAAGTATACACACGAGACCCTGATGGTGGACATACAACGAGCTACAAGGCGTGTGAATGACTTGGCTACCGAAGCCGCGACTCTCCGACCTTTTGTAACCCCGGACATGGAAGAAGCACCAAGGTTTATCAAGTTGCTCAGAGCTGTCGAGGAGCTAGGAGGTAGAGCTAGGGCTTATGTGTAGAACTTTATTTTGTAATTAAGACTTTTTGTAATAGACTTTTTTTGTAATAGGGACTCCTTTTGTAATATAGATCTTTTTTGTAATCTGGACCCTTTAATTCCCATGAAAGTTGTTCGAAAGGGTGATTACCAGCGGAATTAACGCCTTTATTTGCATTCATGTTGCATATCATGACATGGTGTTGATTCAAGAACAGTTCATTAAAAGGCGTTCAAAATAGAAAAAGTATGCTTTGCCGGGAACGATAATATTACAGTATCAAGTTAGGCCGAGCAAAGACAAATCGAGAAAGAAATGGTACGATAGTAAGGCACGTACGACGCAAAAGATTCAGTCAGGGCCGCAGAACCCCAATTTTAAATCTTCACATTTAACCATTTTGTAAAAATCTCAGATTTTAATTTAACTCATTTAAAAAAATTTGAAAATATTATTATTTTGCTTTGAATCTTTTTCCCTCATAAAACTTTCAGAATAATAATAGTAAAAGAAAGAAACCTAAAAGTTTCATTTTTTAAGTAAGTTGAAACTTTTTAAAGGGGGAAATTTTTTAAACCAAATGATCCTTGAAAATTTTAATTTAAACCCCCAAAAGTTTTAAAGTACTCCCCTAGGATCGATAGAATCCATCCCTGTTTAGACGTACCCAGATCTACAGAAAAAAATATATTGTCTGATGTCCTTTTTCAGAAGCCACAAAAATAAAGATCATGACGTCACGAGTCCATAGAATAGAATAAGAGGAGAAGACGGAGTCATCCATCATCCTGAAGACGACGTCGAGACGTGGAGCACAGGTTTTGCTTCCTAAAGTCAAGGTCTCCAGAATAAATTCAACTGTTGCCTGTAATTCATTATTAATTTCTTGCAAACATACATTTTCTCTATTGAAAGTTTTTCAAAGACTATTCGAGAATCAACATCGCATTTGCATGCATTCTCGCATTTATAGGGTATTGATTCCCGAAGTGGTTCCTCAAATCTCAGAAATCATTCATAATTGGCAAAGGGTCGTCTGGTCAGATATTAGAGGGCACGGATCCAGGGTTTTGTCCAGAACAAGATCGGAGACAATAGAAGAGGAACCATCTGAAGACTTCAGGTCAGACACGGTAAGGAGACACGGTACTGGTAATGAGCAAAGTAAAGTGCAAGAGTTGAAAGAAGTAGAGGGAAGACGTGATGAATCAGATGAATACTTTGACGAAAGGTAAGTGATCCATCAAACCGAAAGAAAAGACGATTAAGGATTAGAATAGAGAGATATAGTCAGAATTCTACCTCCAAGTTAGCCAAATACGACAAATTGAACCCTTTTTGAGATCTGCATCAATAAACAGGCGGAAGGTATGCTTGAGTCGGGCTTTCAAAAAATAGAGCTCGGTCCAGAAGAAACTTGAGAAGCAAGTAATGAAAAGAAGTATATCTCGATTCCTGTGAGGTACACCGAACTACTCCTAATGTTCATCGACAAGAGCCTTATTACCTCGGTGAAGTCTCTAGCGAAGAGATCGTCTTATCCGAGAGATTACGACACACGTGTTAGAGGCAGTTACCGGTTACGAAGTTTGAGTCACGGTATTGAGGATTGCGAGGCCCTGAGGAATGAGTTCAAGATCTTATCGCGATGAGGATTTTAGGTTTCGAAGACGGAGTTCCTCAATTCTATAGTGAGCTAACAATCACCCGAGGGGCAAAGTTGAGGAGGAATCGATATCCAGGACAAAGTTCGAGTAATACCGAAGTGGGTCACTCAAGCGAGTTAAATTTGAAGATCGGAGATAGGGGCATCCCATGAGAGGGATATTCTTTCGAGTCCATCCAGCTCAGATAAGAGAGAGATAACTTGGATAAAACTAAATTTGCAGAATGATCATCAGAAGCTTTCCTGAGTGTTTAAGAATATCAGATTGGGTCACCTTTAAAGAATAGATGAACGATGTTGTCCAGTTGAAAGACAACTCGGAATATTGAAAGAAGAGAAACTAGTCAAGCAAGAATCAAGTCAGGATGTTATCAGGTACATTTGAGGAAATTGGGAATAGGTACGATAGTCTCCAGAGATGAGCTACAGAATAACTTAGTCATTAACAAGAGTTTTAGAAACAAGTTTACGACAGAGCAATGACAATTCAACACTCTTCAGTTGGAAAGGGCAACTTCCAAGCTACGAAAGACTAAGCAGGGGCTAGATGAAGACCCAAAGATCGATATTACTCGAGCAGGTAAGGCGGCTCAACAAGGTGGCAGGCTTTGTCAGAACATGGACCAAATGTTGGACTACAGAGGCAAGATGACCGGACTACTGGATGAAGTTAAGAAAGTAGGCACTGAAGCTTATCAGTAACTGTAAATATCTAATATCTGATATAATGAAACCTTTTGCCCTCAATGAACATCGTTCTATGGGGATCACTTCTGGAATCAATACCTTACTGCATTCATGTTTATATTTTAGGATTGCATTGCATTGCATTACAATGTACAGTCATGGCATATTTTACATATCATTATCATTACCTTGCATAAATTTTTTTGGGGTAATCCAAAGAACAATTAGAATTTTATCGTGAATAAAAGAATTGAACATACTCAAAAATCAAGATTCGAGCAGTTAGAAGATGGACTCGAGAGAAAAAGAGAGAAAAAAAGAAGTTTGATGCCTTTAATGAAAGAAAGCTCTGTTTGAACCCTGGTTTGGTCGTTCTTCCAGATTCCAAAGATTCCCAGATTTGCACATGATGACGGAATAAGATACCCCAAGATTCACGTGACCATATTCTGCAAAAAATGGAGGGCTGCATTGAAAAATTACCGATCCACTACTTCCCCGACAGTCTAGCAGGACCTACCGTGATACGATATGCTTTAGACCTATCACCAAGTCATCAGTATCTCTAGGGTACGAAGATGAAACCTGATGAAGGCTTCAAGAAACGTGCTTTGAGGTGGCTGTGTTTAGCGACCCAGGTACAGCCTCCCGTAGATGAAGAGGAAAATGACTTACATGCCACTTTTAATAAGATGCTCGAGAAAATAAAGGCCAGCTTTGAGGACTTAATGACAGTCGGAGAGAGAAACGAACATGCACTCTGAGACCTAAGTTTAAAGACCAGACCTGTCTAGGAGCAGAAGGAAAGAAAGAGATAAATGGGTACCACTTTCAAGGTTCTCGTGATCGTAAGAGAAGAAGACAAGTGATTCCTCCGAATCACCGAGAAAAATTCCTCGAACAAGTACATATTTAGAGATATTCAGAGTATTCCATATGGCCTCATCTGGTCAAGGGTTAGTACCTTACCTCCGGGCCGATAAAGATTACACCCAGCTCATCTGCCCACACTTTTAATCCATACAGTGCATGTGAGTTCTACATTAAGGCACCGGGGCATGGCACCAAGAAATTTGAGGTTGTTAATAGAAGAAATCAAGAAGTTGGTTGACGAGGGAGTCATGACAAGAATTGACCAAGCAAGGAAAAACAATAGAAGTGGCACAAGCCTACAATACAAAGGACCGAAATGAGTTAGAACTCGGGAGGTAGTCCGGAGATCCCTATGGTTTTCCCATCAGTTCACAAAGAAATGCTCAATGCTTTGAAAAAAGAAAAAAGAAGAAAAAAACTCTCAAACATATATTTTTAGAATTAAAAATCACATTTCCATTTAGAAAAGCATTTTTACATTCTTGATTCTTTAAACATTTTATTTTTATAGGGTAGTTTTGTTCTCCCATATGCATATACACGCATTTTTTAATGGACACATATATATATCATTTCTATACCAGGTCCTCGAATTTTGAATGCAACAGTACATTTGCTTCAAACCCAAAGATCAACTTTAAGTTGCATATATTTAGAAGAGATTGAATGTTGGGGGGATGCTGTAAATGTGAGTATCTGCTAGTTTACTTAGGCCAACAGAGGAACAAAGCAAGTGTTTAGACAATGGGCAGTTCCCATTTTAAGAATTTATCTTCTCAGGCACTTGTCGTTTAAGATCCTTGAAATGAAAGTTGACCCTAAACCTCTACCCCCTGAAGGCATTCTCAGGACATTTGTGAATGTAATGACGAATGGTATTCTTTTACTTTACCCGAAGACAGAGATGAGACCATACAGATTGGATACGAAGATCAGAAAATCATCAGAAGAAAGTGGTTGAAAACATGGATATGTCCAAATGAAACAACCAAAAAAAAGAGAAATGGTAATCAGAAGGCCGAAGCAATCCAGATCGAGTAAATATTAGAAGAGCTGCAGAGAGGCAAATAACTTCGAGTAGAAGATATCATCAATACTAGTATAGATACGTGTTGATTCGAGAATACATTTATAGACTCGAATAAGAAGAAAGAGATTCAAGGCTAAAAACCCAAAATGGGCAGTCTAAAACAAAAAGAAAACAAAACAAAAAAGAAAAGAAACGAAAAGAAAAAAATAAAAAAGAAGAAAGAGAGAAAAAAAGAAAGAAAAAAAAAAGAAAAGAAAAAGAAAGAAAGAATATTGTATATGCTTCACACACAGATCAAACAATACAAGAACGAGACTTCAACTATGAGCAAGAGACAGAAGGAATCCACATTTCAAGTAAACATCAGTTTTGAAAATTAGTATAGAAGCTCGAATTGAAGCCAAGTCAAGACAAGTCGGCCCGAAGATTGCCAATTTCGAAAAAGGAAATGACCTCTAGGGTGAAAACCCAAAAATGGGCAGTCTAGAGTGATCCTAAAAATGAAGAAAAAGAGTAGTCTGCCTGAGCCTGCTGGCATCAATACCCAACCAAGATACACTGAAGGAAGTGACCTCTAGGGTGAAAACCTAAAAATGGGCAGTCTAGAGCGACCCAAGAGAAAAATGAAAAAGAAGAAAAAAAAGAAAAAAGAGAAAAAGAAAGAAAGAATAACATTTCATCTGGGCGTGCCAATCACAAGAATTCCCAGAAATGTATTCATAGTCCTTCATTCAAGAAATCTCAGTTTCGAGGAGTTTTGGAGGATCAAACATTATTGAACAGAAACGAACATCAGTATATAGCCAGAATGCAAGGCAGCCTACAGTAAAAAGAAAGGAAATGAACTCTAGGGTGAAAACCCGAAAACGGGCAGTCTAGAGTGATCTAAAAAAGGGAAGGAATAATGGGCATATCCAAGTTACACAAGTACAGAAATACTGTTTCACTTAACCATAAACCAAATGCCTACATTACAGGCCCCCAAAGACCATTCTGGTCATCCATAGATATCCAAGTTGAATGAGAATGTCTTCAAATTTCATTCCGCCTATAAGGGCTAACTTTTCTTCAAGGAACGTCAAACTTCGAAGTGCTTGATCGACACCCAAATGAGGGAAGGATAGGGCATGGTGAGATAGTGAGATTAAGAGAGCCACCTTAAACGGGGTAGAAACTAGGTAGGGTTGTTCCTCTCAAAAGCCTATTAGACCAGAAGAAACTATACATTGGCATATATCTCCACAATGGTCAAGATCTTCTAAATATGCGTTTCATTAGAGTTGATCTCTGGCAACATGAAGCAGATGCGCCATGGTGTTTGATATTTCGGGGGCAAAAATGTTTTAAAATGTTTGACATTTTCTCCCAAAGTTTTGATGTTTACCATTTCCCTCAAACATTAGTTTTTAAAATGTTTGGCAATATACTTCGAATTTTGTTTACCGTTCTCCAAACATTATTTTAAAAAAATGTTTGGTCCTTAAAAAAGAAAAAGAAAAGAAAAAGATGTTTACCATTTGTTCCAAACAATGTTTTCAAAAATGTTTGGTATCCCCTCCAAGTTGTGATTTTCGAAATGACTGTTATCTTTTCAAACAATCATTATTTTTTGAAATATACACAAGTAAATTGCCTTTTGCATTACTTTAAAAATGAATGATGATAGGGACCGAGAGTTAGTTCCCGTCGAAGTGCTACGAGAAGATCAAGGATGAGCTCAGGGGATGGAAGCATTTTGGCTCACCCTGGTAACTAGAAATAGATCAAAGCTCTGTATGATGGGTCAGAAAATTCAAAGCAGTGGAGCCCGTGGTTGAATGGGGCAACGCCAAGCGAAGAAGATGACAATGGTTCTTATAAGAATAATATAAGAACCAGAAGATCATTTATGAAGACGGGTGATAACCCTGAAGATAAGAAAGTCTTTCGCACAAAAGGTTTAAAAGCATGTTCAAATGAGGATTTAAGAGCATACAGTGAAGAAATAAAGAGATGAAGAAATCTGAGGAGCGACCTTTCAGGTGGAAGACTTTAGAACAAAAAAGGGGCTGAAAGAAAAAGGAAAAACGAGAAAGAAAGAGAGGGATAAGAAAAAAAGAAAAGAAAAAGAAAAAGAAAAAGAAAAAATAAGAAGAAATTGAAGGAAAAAGAAGAAAAGAAAAAGAAAATGAGAAGAGAGAAAAAAAAAGAAAAAGAAGAGAAAGAAAGCATTGCATGCATCATATAGATAGGGGCACGCCAAATTTTGCTTGTTTTGGACAGGTACTTGAAGAATTATCAAAGAGTATTAAGAAGTGGATTTCATTAAATGAAGAAAGTTTGGCAGCCACCTTCGGCGTGAGTCCCCAAAATTTGAAAAAAAGTTTTGGCAGCCACTTTCGGCGTGAGTCCCCAAATTTAAAGAAAGTTTTGGCAGCCATTTTCGGCGTGAGTCCCCAAAATTTGAAAAAAGATTTTGGCAGCCACCTTCGGCGTGAGTCCCCAAAATTTGAAGAAAGTTTGGCAGCCACCTTCGGTGTAAGTCCCCAAAATTTGAAAAAAGATTTTGGCAGCCACCTTCGGCGTGAGTCCCCAAATTTAAAGAAAGTTTTGGCAGCCATTTTCGGCGTGAGTCCCCAAAATTTGAAAAAAGATTTTGGCAGCCACCTTTGGCGTGAGTCCCCAAAATTTGAAGAAAGATTTCGGCAGCTATAGCAGCGTGAGTCCTAGAAGATTGGCAGCCATTTTCGGCGTGAGCCCCAAATTAAAGAAAGATTGGCAGCCATTTTCGGCGTGAGCCCCAAATTAAAGAAAGATTGGTAGCCATTTTCGGTGTAAGTCCCCAAATTGAAGAAGCTTGGCAGCCATTTTCGGCGTGAGTCCCTAAATTTGAAGAAGTTTTGGCGGCCATTTTCGGTGTGAGTCCCTAAATTTGAAGAAGTTTGGCAGCCACCTTCGGCGTGAGTCCCCAAAATTTGAAAAAAGATTTTGGCAGCCACCTTCGGCGTGAGTCCACAAAATTTGAGGAAAGATTTCGGCAGCTATAACAGCGTGAGTCCTAGAAGATCGACAGCCATTTTCGGTGAGCCCCCGAATTTGAAGAAAGTTTTGGCATCCACTTTCAGCGTGATTCCCCAAAATTTGAAGAAAGAGTTTGGCAGCTATAGCAGGGTGAGTCCTAGAAGATCGGTAGCCATTTTCGGCGTGAATCCCCAAATCTGAAGAAAGATCGGTAGCCATTTTTGGCATGAATCCCAAAATTTGAAGAAAGATTTCGGCGACCATAGCAGCGTGAGTCCAGAAAATCGGTAGCCATTTTTGGCGTGAATCCCAAAATTTGAAGAAAAATTTCAGCGACCTTAGCAGCGTGAGTCTAGAAAAATCGGTAGCCATAGCAGCGTGAGGCCCAGATGTTAAATCCTTTGGATCATCAGTAAGTCATTCGGGCCATTAGTAAGTCCTTTGGGCATGATGCGGCAGCCTTAGTAGCGTAAGTCCAAAATATCAACAGCTTGTTAAAAAAAACGAGATAGAAAAAGAAGAGAAGAGAAAAGGAAGAAAAAGAAAAAAAAAGAGCAGAAAAAGGGGGAAAAGGAAAAAGAGAAAACAAAAATTTGAAGATAAAGGTTCTATATAGGAAGGGCCTATATTTTCAAGCTCCCGTAGCAAGAGGTTCTATGTAGGAAGAATCCGCCGCTCCGAGGCTTCAGGAGCTGAAAGTTTTATATAGGAAGGGCTTGCAGCTCCAGGGTGAAGACTAGCAATTCTATATAGGAAGAACTCCCAGCCGAAGGAATTCACCCATGACACACAAGGTTTTATATAGGGAAAACCTGTTGTGTAAAAGCGAAGAGTCTTATATAGGAAAGACTCCGAGCTTTACTGTCTTAGAGTGAAAGATTCTATATAGGAAGAACCCGTAACTCTGAGATTTCAGAAGCTGAAAGTTTTATATAGGAAGGACTTGCAGCTTCAGGGTGAAGACTAGCAGTTCTATATAGGAAGAACTCCCAGCCGAAGGAATTCACCCATGATACAAAAGGTTTTATATAGGGAAAACCTATTGTGTTGGAAGCGAAGAGTCCCATATAGGAAGGGCTCTGAGCTTTATTGTCTTAGAGTGAGAGGTTCTATATAGGAAGAACCCGTAGCTCTGAGATTTCAGAAGCTAAAAGTTCTATATAGGAAGGACTGACGGCTCCAGGGTGAAGACTAGCAGTTCTATATAGGAAGAACTCCCAATCGAAGGAATTCACCCATGATACACAAGGTTTTATATAGGGAAGACCTGTTGTGTTGAAAGCGAAGAGTCCTATATAGGAAGGGCTCTGAGCTTTACTGTCTTAGAATGAGAGGATCTATATAGGAAGAACCCGTAGCTCTGAGATTTCAGAAGCTAAAAGTTCTACATAGGAAGGACTGACGGCTCTAGGGTTTGAAGACTAGCAGTTCTATGCAGGAGGAACTCCCAGTCGGAAGAATCCATCAGCGGCGCAAAAGGTTTTATATAGGAGAAACCAGCATTGAAGGTGAAGAGTTCTATATAGGAAGGACTCCAAGCTTTACCGTCTCAGAGTGAAAAGTTCTATATAGGAGGGACTCGTAACTCAAGACTTTAGAATGAAAGGTTCTATATAGGGATGACCTATAGTTCTAAGATCAGAAGGTGAAGAAGTTCTATATAGGAAGAACTTACAAGCTTGAAGATTCAGCTAAGGAAGAGCGGAGGGTTCCAGAAGAACACGTGATTCCGAAGTCAAAGATAAGAAAGTAGGTAAAAAATGAGTGCTTTTGATCTTTGCTTTGTCCTCGTTTCACAAGAACAAGCAAAGAGGGGCAACTGTAATCACTCATTTTTGACCGAGTTTTAGTGTTATTAGTATTATTTTAATAATAATATTATTAATATAAAATTAAAAAAAAGAAAGAAATGCGTGGAGCATGTTGCTTTACGTCACCCCAAATATCCCCACCCCTTTTGATTTTGCCTATAAATAGGCAGGGGGCAATTAGAAGAATGGATGAATCGGCTGGTTGCCAAAAGAGAGCTATGCTCTCGGTAGCCAGGAGGGGGAGCAAGTGCTCCGGCCCTAACTGGTTCGATCGGGTCCTATTTTGGATCCGATCTAGTTAATATTTTTGGAGGGTCGCGGTAGATCTCGGTGGGGTCAATCGGGGTTCGTCATTCGAGCTCCTAGTTAGGTATATTTTCTTCCCTTTTTATTAGTGTTGTAATTTTTATAATTTAATAAAGTATTAGTTATTTTAAAATTGTAGTCTTATTTTTTAGTTTGTATGTTTATGTTTTAGATTAATATTTAATATGTTTTAAATTTGTGTTTTATATTAATATTTTATTTATGTTAGTTTCATTTTTATTTATGTGTTAGGATAATATTTATTTGTGTTTTAAATTAATATTTATGAATGTTAGTATTTTATTTATGTTAGATATGTTTTTATGTATGAGTTAGATTAATATTTATGTATGTATGTTTTAGAATAGTATTTTATTTATGTTGAATTTGTTTTTTATTTGTTAGGTTAATATTTATGAATGTTAGTATTTTATTTATGCTAGATATGTTTTTATTTATGAGTTAGATTAATATTTATGTATGTATGTTTTAGATTAGTATTTTATTTATGTTAGATTAGTATTTGATTATGTTAGTATTTATTTATATTTTATCGCATTGTATTTATATTCGCCATGTTTTAGGTTGCATAACAGATATATAAATTGTCAATGCGGTGCCCTTTTATCCGAGCGTAAACGGGGCGATGAAGACGCGTAGTGATAGTGGTTGGGCGTTTACTCTCGGATAACGGGGCCTTTAAAATTTATTCACAATTATAACCGAATTTTAAACTAATCGTCACTTTAATCCGGAAAGTCTAATATTAATGAAGCGGTAATTATTAAAGTACCAATTTTGGGCGGTGTGGGGGTGCTAATCCTTCCCCATCCGTAACCGACTCCCGAACCCAACAATTTTTAAATCTCTGGTTTTATGGTGTCCGGCCTACCTAAGTGGCCGGTGGCGACTCTAATTTCTAATAAAATGCGGTTTTTTAAACCCCACGGAATAAACGTTTTATATCCAAAAAATCACAAACACTTCGAAACACCTCGGTACTTTTTTAGCGAAAAAGGACATCGCTACACCGTTCAAGCCAGCTGCAAAAATCCAATTGGTCTATATGATTTGGCCATTGATAGTTTAGGATACGCCATACCTCTAAAGCAAGCCTGCATCTTCTGCACACATGGTTTGCATCCTTAATAATACATAGAAATCTCGGGCATAGGCTAGATTGTGTTATGTGCTTGTTAAAGAGATTATGCATTGTAGGGAGATAGTTCATAACAAATTTCCTTAATAAAACTATCACTGATATACTCATTAATTGCCACTGAGAACTGCACCAAGCTAATACAACTCAAAATTCAAGAAATCCAACCATCCACAAAACCCAGTTTCTGCATCATAGCTTCAATAAAGGGTCATTCAACCCTATCATAAGCTTTGCTCATATCGAGTTTCAGAGCAAAAGATCCCTTCTTACCCGTTCGCCTAGTTTTAAACGAGCGTAAAACCTCATATGTCGCAACAATGTTATCAAAAATGAGTCGTCCAGGTAGAAACGCTCTCTGAGCTTCATCAATACAATAAGGAAGAATCAACTAAAAATGATTAGCAAGCATCTTTGCAATAACCTTGTAAAGTACATTAAAGAGGCTAATGGGACGATAATGAGACGCACAACGGATCATTTACTTTGAGGATGAAGATAATATTAGTATTTATTTTCGAGATATAATGATTACCCGTTAGAACTTTTATACAGTATGCAGAAACATCTGGGCCTACAATATGCCAAAACTACTGATAGAAAATAGCACCCAGCCCATCTTCTCCCGATGCCTTCAGAGGGCTCATTGATCAAAGGGCCACAAGAACATCTTCACATATAAAATCTGACATTAAAATCCCGTTCATTTCTGCCAAAACACAATTCTCAATCCCATCTAAAATATGTGAATGATCTACCGTTCCTTGGGATGTATAGATATCTCTAAAATAATCCATTGCTATGTTAAGGATATCATCATCAGAGTCCATCAAAATCTCATTTTTATCTTTTAACTTTCGGATACGATTGCACTGTTTCTAATTTGATGCAAAATTGTAGAAATAACCAGTATTTTGGTTACCATTTTTAAGCCAATTTGCTCTGGCTCTTTGCTCCCAATATAATTCCTCACGATCTGCCTCAAAATTCAAGGCAATTTTTGCATCCAAAATCTCACTAATAGTATCATCAGTCGGCTGCAAATCATTCAATTCTTTCAACTATTGTTTCAGCCTATTTTTAGTTATCTTCGTATTTTTTTTTCAATGTTTAGAACTACTTGTTTAACCCTTCACCAACAGCTTTCAGCCGAGACGAGACTGGCCTAGCAGAATTATTCTAGAGGTGACCAACTTCTATCTCACATGAATCCTTAAGTAACCAAGCAGCTTCGAAACAAAAGTGAAAAACACGCTGCAACGATTGGAAGGAGCTATGAGTGTTGAGCATTAACGGGCAGCGATTAGAAAAAGAATACGAGAAATGTTCAAGATCGTAGTGAGGAAAGAGTTTCAGCCATGGTGGATTGTCAACCCCCCATCTAATCTTTCTTTAATGTTGTTTGACTGTAACTGTCCCCACTTCCAAGTGAACCAAGAACTTCTATAACCCATATCTTCTAACAAACAATCATCAAGTGCACAACGAAAACTCTCTATTTGCTGTGTACTGCGCAAATGCCCTCTATTTTTTTCAGAGGCATAAAGCAACTCGTTAAAGTCACTTATCACCAGCCAAAGAGTGTCCGGCATATTGTTTAGATGATATAGCAAATTCTAAGACGCAACCATGTTCTCAACCGCAGGAGTACCGTAAAAACCTGTTAGACGCCATGATAGACCCTCAGCATCTTTACCAAAAAGAACATCAATATATCGATCAGAGAAAGACCAAAGTGTAACCTTGCATGAATTTTTTCAGGCCAAGGATAATCCTCCACTGCGACCATTCAAACTATCATTAATACCTTGTGAAAACCCGCAACTCTTTCGAACCTTTTCCTTTTCTATTCGTGAACACTGTAATTTTGTCTTGATAAGAAAAATTACCTTTGGGTTGACGTCTCGTAACATATTTCGGAGATGCCCAGTCGTCTGAGACTGGCCCAAGCCCCGGACGTTCAAACTTAGGATTTTTATGAGGCCCGGCTGGTCCGTTAACCAGGGCTTGCTGATATAACAGTAGAAGTACCACTCGAATCAACCATAGAAACACTTGATACATGTTGTTCAACACGAGAATGTTTTGACCCTTCCACTAATGAGTCAACCCTATCTTCCTCAGTATATGCCATCTATACATCCTTATAATTCACTATACCTTCAGTAATGGGAGCAATAAAATCAACATTTGCCACAGTCAATCGCTGATTTTAGGAGCCTGAGAATAATTGCCATCAGGGGCAGATTTTAGTTTATCCCCAACCGTTAAGGGGGAGACTTGCGTGATTGGTGTTTTAGAAACAAGATCTAAAAATTGCGCCATCAAATTTATTGAATCATGGCAAAAAAACTTTCCCTCTTCACGAAGCCACCGGCTGGAAAAGTTCACCGCCAAACATCTTGTTGCTGCCCGGAGACTCAAATCCCAACCAAAAACAATACTTTCCTTAGCCACCGTCAATCGAACAGGACACAAACCCTCACCATGCCCTATTTTGCCACAAATGAAATAGAAAATTGGGAGTTTCTCGTATTCAAATCGAATACAGTGCGAGCCATCATCCTTTGATGCAAATTTCTTACACCATTTCAAAGGTTTCCTTGTATCCATGCGTACACGGATTCTCATTATGCCCTTATATCCCAAGCCAACGCCTTCGAATCATATTCAAGGAAATCACCAATGAAATTTCCTAACTGCCGTGCCACTTTCTCGGAAACATAACCATGGGGAACCTCATATACCAAAACCCAAAATCGCACAAAGTGTAATGAAACCTTTTGGGGGTCTTCCCCTTCTTGAAGTCGATGAAAAATTAACAGATGTGAATTAAAATACCACAACCCTCCTGCCTCAATACGCTCGACATCAACAATGTAATAGAACCGGAAAAGAAACCTATCACTACCCAGATCAGTCACAGAAATTCCTTTCAGTGGGCGTCACAGATTCGCTAAAGTCATCTTTATGGACGGAAAATGAATAACGCTGGATGTCAAAAATCGTCCGACCAAGCAGAGCTCATAAGAGATAACCGGAGATTGTTCATCTTACTCCAAAGGAAGCTCCAAATCCTCATCATCCTCAATGGTTAATTCGGCAAGATTATCCTCAACAAGGGAATCCATATAATTCCTAGAGAACAAACTAGAACAGAAAATCTGAAGAAGACGTGCTAAGAAGCAGAGCAGTTGATCTTATATTAATTCAATGATTAATTAATGTATCCTTTACTTTGAAAAAAATAATAAGAGTAATTTATTTTGTGTAGCTTGTTTGTTTGGATATAGATATTCGACGACTTTAAACAAACTTGTGGTTGTACAGAAAAGTCAGCATCTCCAACCTTGTTTATTTTTCTCACATCATTTCACTAAAATGGTGTATTTTTATCACTATTTATTTTTTAACTCAATACCATATTTCAAATTCTCATGCCACCATTTTGGTATTGTCTACAGTGTCACATCATATATGGTGTTGAACTGTAGCAACACCAAATCATTTTTAATTGAAAGAAAAAACTAAAATGGTGCAAATGTTGGAATTAGTCTTTTTATAATAAAATAATATTAAATATCTTAGTTTGTATCATTTTAGTACAAAAGTTAGTATTGATCTCTTTATACTTTTTCACTTTTTATAATTTTTATATTAGTTTTTATATTATGTAACAGATTCGTGAAAATATTTTACATTTCATCAAACTAAAGTAAAGATTCAATGAAGTGAACAATAAAAGCTTTAACACATCTCACTCTAATGAAGTGTATTTTTTTTAATAAGGCAAACATATTTTACAAATAAAATTATTTGAATTCAGATCCTTTAGGTTGAACATCATATTCTTTTTTACTAGGACCATTCATTGTATTCGACTAAGAAATCTTTTGGAGTTAAAAGGTAAAACAATTAAACAACTTTTAGAATTTGGGCACACATTATGTTTCCTCAACAAAAATCGATAAACCAAAAATCGACCTGAATCGTAGTGCTTGGACGATTTATGGTTTACAAGTTTATAAATTGTAGTTACCTGAATTGAACCAAATTTAATTTTTTATTTAATTTATAATTAATTATAATTTAAAAATTATATAAAAATAAGTATTTTATACTTAAAATATTATAGATGAATGATTAATTATTTTTTATTTACTTGAAAAAATATTTTTAAAAGAATATTAAAAAAAACATTAAAACTCTATCAACTAAGTTTTAAGAGTTATAAAATGAAGCTATTTTAAAAAATAAAATATAAAATTCTAAAACCCAAAGTTAATGTGAAAAAAGCGAAAATCGGGGTTAATTGAACCGAAAGTTAATAGACTATTAAAAAAGTTGACCGAATTAAGCCGAACCGAACCATATTCACCCTATTAGATTCATCTGTCAAGACATTTTGGTCCAATCACGGTAAAAAGTTCTTGTTATACAAGTTTGTAGGACATCTTACAAAAAAATAGGATGAAATTTCAATTGTTTGCACTGAGAATTCCATAACAAATGTAGGGAAGAAGAAAATCTTACTCGATAGAGTAGCTCTTAACGTTTAAAATTATGAGAGAGAATTATTTTGCATATATGTAATCCTTTTTATGATTTTTGCCACTATTATGTCTATGTTGCAAAAATGAGTATTGTAGGGGCGTTGGAAGAATGTTTTGGATACATCAAATTTGGGATCCACTTACATTGTGTAAAACTCAATTACTTTTACACTTTTTTGGACCGTTGGATGATGATAATAAATGGTTAAGATTATTTCCTTATCTTTTTTCCAAGTGATAATCTTCACATTTTCTACTGTTAATCTCATCCATCCATTTCACTCATCTAATGGCCATGGATTAGTGTAAAACTAAATGAGTTTTACACCATGTAACTGGATCCCATCTCTCTCTCTCTCTCTCTCTCTCTCTCTCTCTCTCTCTCTCACACACACACACACACACACACACATATATATATATATATATATATGAGATGTGATCCTCTTATACTATGTAAAACTTGGAAGTTTTACACCTTTTGGGGACCATTGGATAAAGGTATATGGATAGTTGAAATTAACAATAAAAATTGTGAAGATTATCACAGGAAAAAAATAAATATGGAAATAATCTTATCATTTATTACTCTCATCTGACGATGCAAAAAAGTGAAATAGTACTTGAGTTTTAATAGTGTAAGTGGATGCTAACCCTATATATATCGGGTTATGTGATACATGTGATATCATGTATTTCTACCCTTCATGGTCCTTATATTTAGAGTCACCTCATACATTTTCAGGGTCCTACACGAAAACTCAAAATGGGTGTAACGACCCAAATTTTAGGATAGCAAATCGGGTCTTGGACTCGAGTATTGAGCCTCTATGTTGGGAGTCTAATTAAGAATGTTTAATTTGGGCTTTGTGGCAAAAAAGAAAGAAGAAAGATGGAAGAAAGGATTTTTATGGGTGGTGTTTGAAATTTAAAATGGGTTGGTGGCTGGCTGGAAAAAGGGAAAACATTATGAAAAGAGAGAAAAAGAAAAGTGGGAGAAGTGGGTAGAGAGAGTTTTAGAGAGACAAAGTTTCCAAGCCTTGTTTTGCCACCGTTCAGGCATCCGTGGCTCTCAATGTAGACGTCATCGAGTTGAGTTTGCCGAGAAGAGTCATCCGTGGTTACTGTGTCACCGCCGATATCACTGTCCACTGGGGTGAGGCAAGAAAAGTTCAGCCTAGCTCAAAATGCCAAGATTTGTCACCTTTCATCGAAATTTGTCGCCACCATTAGACTCACCGGTTGAAGATAATCCGGTCTGGAACTCACTGTTCGCGTTCGCCGTCGCATACGTCACCGCTTGCGCGTAGGCGTGCTCTAACAAATGAGGAAGATATGTATCCAGTTGGGCCAAGCTGGCCTACTGAGCCGAGCCTGAGCTAGCCTGCCGGCTGCAAGCCGAGCCAGCCGCTACGCTGCCACCGTCTTTGACCGTGTCGCCACCGCCTTTGACCAGCATTGACTTTTTTTAGAGACCCTAACAGAGTATTTCTCGATGTTTTGATTTTGTTGAAGCAGTTCGTTTTGCCAGATTCAAACTCGATAAATTGTTTTTATGCATTTTATCCCCTAAAGTAGTCTGATAGTGCGAATATGTATGTATGTAGACCGATATTTTGGGAATCGATATTGTTGAGATGTATGATGATGTTACGTATATGATGAGGCACATGGAGGATTTAGAGACCATGTAGGGTCATTTGAGATGCTTGTATAATTGCTTGATGATTGGTTGAGTAAATGGTGATGCCTTGTATGTTAGTTTGAATGAATTGATGTGATTTGATTAAAATCATATTTAAAGAATAATACATATAAATACTCGAGTAAATAATTATAAAGCCGGTAAATAATATTAATAGATTGAATGCATTAGTGAACAAACCCTATTGACTTCCATAAGCTTTAGGGATCGAATATTCATTGTAATATAGTAATTCGAGAAAATGGTACAGATCCGTGAATAAGGTATCAGTATGAGCTTTGGCCATATCGGTGCGTGAGTGGGGGCTGTATCAATATGGGTTGACCCGTATCGGTACTAGTGGAAATCTAGGATTTCTAATAAGCAATATTTGTATCAGTACGCGTATGAGTATCGGTACCCGGATATATATCGATACTCATGTTTGAGTACCGGTACCCACTAAATGGAATAATTTGTAATGTTAATAAAAAGATTGACATGAGATGAAAATGAGATAATATGGGTAATCAAGATAATTAAAGGGGATGATTAATGTACACTTTCATAATATATTAACAAGTTGGTAAACCAAAACGAGTGGCTTGATAAGTGATGGAAACCATAGAGTTTGGTAATTATGTAAATGATGTGTACTGTGTGGTAATCGTGTCCATGTTGTGTGTTGTTTGGATACTTGATTGGTTGTATTACCTTTAATTGGTGAGATCTAGATACCCAATGAGAAAGTGTTGCAATACCATGGTTAGAGATGCTGAATATACGTTTCTGAAGTTATGTAATACCCCAATTTTTGGTTAGTGACTAAATTGCAAAGATTTAAAACTTGGTGGTTTAGTTTAGTGATAAAACGTAAAAATTCAAAGTTTGGTGACAAAAGTGAAAAGTTGGGAAAAGTTTAAGGACCAACATGGTAATTTTCCCAATAATTAATTTTATGGCAAAAATGAATAGTTTATCCCGGTATAAGAATTTTGGTGGGAATCAGATTTTTGGTACGAGATTTTTGTAAAAAGCTATAAAGGGAATAAGTTTCGGGAATTAATTCGGATGATTACTCGAACTCGAAAAATTATGAAAATTTTATGGGAGTCTTAGATAAACTAAAAGAAGATGGTGTTAAGTTTTGGGATCGTTTTGATTCGATCTAGATTCGATTGAAGGCAATATTTTGAAATAGTGTACAAATGGCATTTTTGTGAATACATGGATTCATTAATGGCATTTTAGTCAATTTGCCCTTACTTTTTGATTAAAGATGATTATGGAAAAGTGAATTTAATAGGTGTCAACACCTAACTGGTTATAATTAAAGGGCAAAATGGTAATTTTACTATTAAAGAAGATTTTTATATTAGGATTAAAGATTTAATATGCCATTTGTCTTATTAATTGAATGAAGAAAAAGCTAGAATTTCTCCATCTTCTTCCTCCATTTTGGAACACCATAGCAAGGTAAGAAAATTTTTTTTGATTCAATTTTAAGCATGATTCGATTGGTTTTTGGGTTAAGACATGAAATAGAAAATTGATCTCCATCAAATTCTCTTTCAGTTGGTATAATTTTTGAGTAGTTTTTATATCTATATGTTGAGTTTGGGGATTAGGGTTTATGTAGAACAAGTTGGATTTTCATGTTTTATGAATTCTTTTGATCAAATATGATGTTGTGATGTTGTTTCAAGCTTGCAAATGGTGAAAATTCCATGAATTATGTTGTAGGTTGAATTTGGGAAAATGGAAAAATTAGGGGAAACTCTTGTAAATTTTTTATTTAAAGTGAGAATGATGTTAGAAGCTTGAATATGTTGTTTTGAGGTTGAATTCATGCTTGAATCAAAATGTAAAGTTTGGTCAAAGTGACCTTTGGTATTCGGTTATGGTAGAAAATATTGGGAAAATTATGGAAAATTTTCCCAAGATTATAAATGGTGTAAGGATGATTTTGTAAGCTTTAGAAAGTTATTTGGACTAATGTGGAAGTTTATAAAGTGTTGAGGATTAGGTTGTAAATATGGAAAGTTTAGGGGTTTGGTTGTTAAGCTTGTTTTTGAAGTGTATTGTGTTGGAAAATTAAGTTAAAGTAATTAGAAGGCTGATTTTGAAGTTGTGTTAACTTTGAGGACCAATTTGAAAATTTGGCAAATTCAAGGACTAGTGTGTAATTTTTTAAAGTTTGGGTCCTCAAGTGTAAAGAATGAGAAATATAAGGTTTGGACTTGAAAATGTTGGTTGGAAGTTTAAAAAGAGTCCTTAGGACTAAAATGAATATTTTTGAAAGTTAAAGAATTATTAGGAAATATTATTCCTAATATGTATCAATGTTAGTCTGATACTAACATGTTCTTTGAATGGTATGTGTTGTTGAAATGCTGTGTAGATCGTAATCAGGATACAAGCAAGGCTGCTGATAAAGATAAAATTCAAGAGTAAGGTTGGAAGTAATATTACAGCTTTTAGTGAGGCAAAGGTGAGTGCAATCTTATTTATTTTAATTATGATATGAGGAAGACTTGTGATAAGTCAACCTCAAATGTTGAAAGAAAAGGCTTTGATTTATATTAAATGGTTTTGAATGGTTTTGTGAATGATTTTGGGTATGAACTGTCCTATGCATATTTTTATATGTTAAAATTATTGATTTTGATCCATTTGATATTATCGAAATGAATGAAAGGTTCATAATAGTGATTTGTTCAAAAAGCCCATTGTATGATTATTGAGAGTCTTGGTATATTGGCATGCTAAAGAGGTGGAGTATATCGATATAATATTACTGTCAAATTATAGTAATGATACAGTGAGCTGTGTTTTACACCTAAGACCTATCGGTTAATACTGCAGTTAAGTTACGACGGTGATACAGTGAGTTGTGTTCTACAACTATGACCTATCGTTATTATTGATGCCGTTAAGTTACGGTAGTGTTTACATTGATACATTGATATTGATACATGGATATATTGTTCTATTATGGCACAACAAATTGGTTGATGTCAGCACATGTGCATACTCATCATTGACTCGCATACCATGTATTCTCATCCATAGTACATTGGGCAATATTGAAATTTAAAGTACAATGGGTCGTATTGATATAACCTGTATTGTATATATATGAATATTGAGATTTTTATAGGTTACGAAAAGGAGAATGGTTGTGACAGGCCAGTCTTTATAATTTTCAAATCCTTTTTGATAGTTATATTGTACTCTATTTATTTCCATTATTACTTTGCAAAGAAATGTTTTAATTATTTTACATTGCCTCACTAAGTATATACTTAGCGTGTAATTGTTTCACGCGTAGATATTAAGGAGCATAAGGAGCAAGAAGCTGCAGACGATATCATCATATTTTGGAAAGTCAAAAATCAGTATCAGTATGACATCTTTGATGTTATCTTTTGATATTACTAGTTGGCATGTATATTTATAAATGTTTTGGCTGCTCTGATATGTATAAGTTTAGAAAAGAGTTAGTTTAATCGTATTTTATTTACTATCTAAATGATTGGTAAATTAGGCAGTTTTTAAGTAGTTTTATTAGTCATATGATTTAGAAGTAAACTGCCTAGTTGCTACTTGAAACTAGGTTCAAATTTAACTTAAAAATATTAGTTTTAAATTTTTACGCGATTTGCTAGATAACTAATTTTGAAGATTATATTTTATGTGGTAAATGAAACAACGTTTTATTGAATTTATATCTGTGATAGATTGTAAATGCTAAATGACATCTCTGACCTGTATTCAGCAATGGATACGGGAAGTGGTATTACATTTATTGGTATCGGAGCTATAGGTTTAGTCGGTTCTCAGCCGGAATAAAAGTTATTTTTGCTGAAAAGGTTTATATAATTGATGAATGTCGCTCCTTACTAACGTAGTGATTATGTGAATATAGTTGGCTGAATCAGGAGGTTCTGGACAGGCTACGGAACATGAGGTTCCAGAGGAAGCTGGAAGTGAGAATAATATGGTTAATAATAACCCTTCAGCTCAACCAGAACAGGAAAGAGCACCAGCATAGCAGGGAATGCATGTGCAGGACCAAGGGACATTTCTTCAGGCATTGGAAACGCTTCTAACGCATTTTCAGCCATTAGCTCCCCCTGCTCCCCATATGACAATTGCTAAGGAATAAAAAAGTTTGGGAGCACCCGAATTTAAGGGAGATTCAAATGAAGGTCCCGTGGGTGCAGATATATGGTTAAATGATTTGAAGATTATGTTAGAAGGTTTCCATTGCTCGGAAACTGTTAAGCTGGATAGAGTTGTTTCTTTGCTTCGAGGACAAGCTAGATTCTGGTGGACCAATGCTACGATGCATGTTCCTCAGTAGCGAGTTACCTGGCAATTCTTTTTGGATGAATTCAAGAACAAATACATTGGAGATCAATTCTTCCAGGAGATGAAGCAACAATTTCTCAGCTTGAATCAAGGAAACCGAACCATCTATGAGTATGAATGTGAGTTTAAGAAGTTGAGCTAGTTTGCAACAGAGCTGATCCCTACTGAAAAGGACCGATGTGATTATTTTATTGAAGGCCTGAATAGGAGACCAAAGGAAATGTTGGTGGCATTGAACCTGCCTACCTTTCAAGAGGTGGTGAATCGAGCTAAAGCAATGGAACGTGTCTATTCAGAGGACACAACAAAGCAGACTTCGCAATCTAATAAAAGACTAGGAACATCTTCAGCTCTTTTCTCATCGAAGAGGAATAATGGTGGTTCTTGGTATAAGAATAAATCTGGATCTGCTCGTAAAGGAGGCAATGCTGGAGGAAATAAGCAGGCCCAGATAGTTAATTCCGGTGTTGGTTCATCATCCTAGTTTAGAACTCAGTCTTGTGATGTTTGTGGTAAACGTCATTCAGGTACTTGTTGGTTGGTGACCGGAGCATGTTTTAACTGTGGAAAGGTGGGTCATTTTATGAGAGATTGCCCTCAAAAGTCTGGAGAGAAACTTGTACAGACAGAAAGGTCTGCTGTGATGCCACCGAGAGGCAGAGGAAGGGGCAGACCGAGAAGAGCATCTGAGTCAGCTTTGCAAACGAAAAGACGCGCACCAGCTCGAGTTTATAATATACGAACTAACAAGGACCGGGATGACTCATAAATTATTGCAGGTACATTCTATCTTTTTGATAAGCCTGTATTAGTTTTGATTGATTCTGGTTCTACGCATTCGTATATTAGCACTAAGTTGATTGAAGAGAGAGATATTCCATTAGAGTCTATCTCTAGTGATATAGTGGCAATGAACCCTTTGGGTCGGAGTGCGGGAGTAAGTAGAATATGTAGAAATTGTTCGATAAAGGTACAAGGAACAAAGTTTTCTGGAGTTACCTTTCGAAGAATTTGAAGTGATTTTAGGCATGAATTGGTTATCTTTCTATCATGCCATTGTGAATTTTCGCTTAAAGCGATTAATCTTAGAAAATTTGAAAGGTGATGAGATAATAGTAGTGGGAGAAATGATGAATCCTTTATCTAATGTGATATCAACAGTTTCTGCGAAGAAGCTACTATTAGAAGGTTGTCAAGCTTTTCTAGCTAATGTGGTAGGTACTCGAACTTCTGGAATTAAGTTGGAAGATATTCCTACTATTCAAGATACCCAGATGTATTTCCTAATGAGTTACCAGGATTACCCCCTGATTGGGAAGTATAATTTAAAATAGAGGTGTTACCTAGTACTGCACCCATATCGAAGGCCCCGTATAGAATGACGCCAACTGAGCTTCGAGAGTTAAAGGCACATTTGCAAGAATTATTGGATCAAGGTTTTATAAGGCCAAGTGTGTCACCCTGGGGTGCACTAGTGTTATTTGCGAAAAAGAAAGACGGGTCTATGCGACTATGCATAGATTATCATCAACTAAATAAGGTGACCGTGAAGAATAAGTATCCTTTTCCAAGGATCGATGATCTTTTTGATCAATTAAAGGGTGCAGCCGTGTTTTCCAAAATTGATCTTCGATCAGGATATCATCAGTTGAAGATTAAGGCAGAGGATATTTCAAAGACGGCTTTTCGAACTCGGTATGGACACTATGAGTTTGTAGTGATGCCGTTCGGATTAACTAATGTCCCTGCAGCGTTCATGGATATGATGAATTGAATATTTCAGCCATATTTGGATCAATTTGTGGTGGTATTTATTGATGATATTTTAGTCTATTCAAAGACAAAAGGAGAACATGATGCTCATCTTCGAGTTGTTTTTCAGACTCTCCGAGAGAAGAAGCTTTATGCTAAGTTGTCTAAATGTGAATTTTGGTTATCATAAGTTACTTTTCTTTGTCATGTTGTTTCAGCAGAGGGGATAATAGTAGATCCCAAGGAAGTACAAGCTATAGTTGAATGGAAAGCTCCGATGAATGTTTTTGAAGTACGGAGTTTCTTGGGATTGGCTAGTTATTATCGAAGATTTGTAAAGAATTTCTCAATGATTGCCTCCCCGTTAACCAAGTTATTGAGGAAGGATATGCCATTTATTTGGACATATAAGTGTCAAGAAAGTTTTGAAGCATTGAAGAGAATTTTATCTGAAGCTCCAGTATTAGTACAACCAGAATCAAGTAAAGATTTTGTGGTGTATAGTGATGCATCTCATAATGGATTGGGATGTGTACTCATGCAAGAAGGAAAAGTGGTGGCTTATGCTTCCAGAGAGCTGAAGATGCATGAGAGGAATTATCCTACCCATGATTTAGAGTTGGCAGCAGTTGTTTTTGAGTTAAAGATATGGCGTCACTATTTATATGGAGAACGATGTTATATCTATACATATCATAAAAGTTTAAAGTATATGCTAACTCAAAAGTAGTTGAATTTAAGACATAGGAGATGGATTGAGCTTCTAAAGGATTATGATGTGATTTTTGACTACCATCCCAGGAAAGTAAATGTGGTTGCTGACGCCCTTAGCAGAAAAACCTTTGCTGCCCTGCGAGCTATAAATGCGAGGCTAGCTTTGAAAGATAATGGTGTTTTGATTGCTGAATTAAGTTTAAGGCCTGCTTTAGTAGATAGGATAAATGAGCTTCAGAAGAGAGATAAGAAATGTTTTTCAAGATTCAAACAAGTCGAAGATGATGAGAATAAAGATTTTGAAGTTAAACCTGATGGATGCTTGTATTACCGGGGAAGAATTGTTATTCCCGAGGATGAAGAACTAAAGAAAGAACTTCTATTTGAAGCACATTATAGTCCTTTGACTATGCATCCAGGTGGAAACAAGATGTATGAAGATTTAAAGAGTCGATATTGGTGGCCGGGAGTGAAAAGAGTTATAACTAAATTTGTTTCCAAATGTCTGACATGTCAGCAAGTAAAAGCAGAGCATCAGGTGCCTTTTGGGTTACTGCAACCAATTTCCATTCCTCAGTGGAAATGGGAACGAGTAACCATGGATTTTGTAACAGGGCTACCTTTGAATCCAAGCAAAAAGGATTCCATTTGGGTGATTGTTGATAGATTGACTAAATCGGTACATTTCATTCCTGTCCGAACTGATTTCTCTATGGATAAGTATTCTAAATTATATATTAAAGAAATAGTTTGACTTCATGGAGTACCAGACTCGATTGTCTCTGATAGAGATCCAAGGTTTACTTCCAGATTTTGGAAGTCTTTGCATAAAGCTCTGGGTACTCGACTTAATTTTAGTACAACCTTTCATCCTCAAACAGATGGACAATCTAAACGGACTATCCAAGTTTTGGAGGATATGTTAACAGCTTGTGTAATTGAATTCAAAGGATTTGGGAGAAATATTTGCCATTAGCCGAATTTGCTTATAATAATAGCTACCAAGCAAGTATCAGAATGACGCCTTATGAAGCTTTATATGGAAGAAAATGTAGGACTTCTTTGAATTGATTTGAGTTAAAAGATCGAGACATCGTTGGTCCTGATTTAATTAGAGAAGCGGAAGACAAAGTGAAGATTATACAAGATAATCTGAAGATAGCTGCTAATCCACAAAATTCGTATGCAGATTCAAAGAGAAAAGAAATTGAATTCCAAGTTGGTGATAAAGTGTTTCTCAAAGTATCACCTTGGAAAAAGATATTGCCATTTGGACGAAAAGGAAAGCTGAGTCTGAGATTTATTGGACCGTATGAGATTGTAAAAGGAGTTGGTCCAGTGGCTTACCAACTTGCTCTACCCCCGGAAATGGATAAGATTCATAATGTATTTCATGTATCGATGCTCCGAAAGTATCGATCAGATTCTTCCCACATCATTACTCCAGAAGAAGTAGAGATTCAACCAGATTTGACATATGAAGAGGAACTGATCAGAATCTTAGCACGTGAAGTCAAGGAACTGAGGAACAAGTCGTTTCCACTTGTTAAAGTTCTTTGGCGAAATCACAAAGTAGAAGAAGCAACATGGGAAAGAGAGAAAGATATGGAAAAACGGTTTCCTCATCTTTTCAAACCAGGTATGTTCTGAAAATTTGAGGACGAATTTTCTTAAGGGGAAGAATTGTAATACCGTAATTTTTGGTTAGTGACTGAATTGCAAAGTTTTAAAAGTTGGTGGTTTTAGTTCAGTGACTAAAACGTAAAAATTCAAAGTTTGGTGACAAAAGTGAAAAGTTGGGAAAAGTTTAGGGACCAACATGGTAATTTTCCCAATAATTATTTTTATGGAAAAAATGAATAGTTTATCCTGGTATAAGAATTTTGGTGGGAATCGGATTTTTGGTATGAGATTTGTGTAAAAAGCTATAAAGGGAATAAGTTTCAGGAATTAATTCAGATGACTATTCGAACTCGAAAAATTATGAAAATTTTATGGGAGTCTTAGATAGACTAAAAGAAGATGGTGTTAAGTTTTGGGATCATTTTGATTCGATCTAGATTCGTTTGAAGATAGTATTTTGAAATAGTGTACAAATGACATTTGTGTGAATACATGGACTCATTAATGGCATTTTAGTCATTTTGCCCTTACTTTTTGATTAAAGATGATTATGGAAAAGTGAATTTAATAGGTGTCAACACCTAATTGGATATAATTAAAGGGTAAAATGGTAATTTTACTAATATTAGGATTAAAGATTTAATATGGCATTTGTCTTATTAATTTAATGAAGAAAAAGCTAGAATTTGAGATCCTTGTATAATTGCTTGATGATTGGTTGAGGAAATGGTGATGCCTTGTATGTTAGTTTGAATGAATTGATGTGATTTGATTAAAATCATATTTAAAGAATAATACTGATAAATACTCGAGTAAATAATTATAAAGCCTGTTGTTTGGATACTTGATTGGTTGTTTTACCTTTAATTGATGAGATCTGGATACCCAATGAGAAAGTGTTGCAATAACATGTTAGAGATGCTGAATGTACGTTTCTAAAGTTATGTAATACCCCAATTTTTGGTTAGTGACTAAATTGCAAAGATTTAAAAGTTAGTGGTTTAGTTTAGTGATAAAACGTAAAAATTCAAAGTTTGGTGACAAAAGTGAAAAGTTGGGAAAAGTTTAGGGACCAACATGGTAATTTTCCCAATAATTATTTTTATGGAAAAAATGAATAGTTTATCCCAGTATAAGAATTTTGGTGGGAATCAGATTTTTGGTACGGGATTTGTGTAAAAAGCTATAAAAGAAATAAGTTTCGGGAATTAATTCGGATGATTACTCGAACTCGGAAAATTATGAAAATTTTATGGGAGTCTTAGATACACTAAAAGAAGATGGTGTTAAGTTTTGGGATCGTTTTGATTCGATCTAGATTTGATTGAAGGCAGTATTTTGAAATAGTGTACAAATGGCATTTTTGTGAATACATGGATTCATTAATGGCATTTTAGTCAATTTGCCCTTACTTTTTGATTAAAGATGATTATAGAAAAGTGAATTTAATAGGTGTCAACACCTAATTGGTTATAATTAAAGGGCAAAATGGTAATTTTACTATTAAAGAAGATTTTTATATTAGGATTAAAGATTTAATATGCCATTTGTCTTATTAATTTAATGAAGAAAAAGCTAGAATTTCTCCATCTTATTAATTTAATATGCCATTTTGGAACACCATAGCAAGGTAAGAAAAAAAAATTTTGATTCAATTTTAAGCATGATTCGATTGGTTTTTGGGTTAAGACATGAAATAGAAAATTGATCTCCATCAAATTCTCTTTCATTTGGTATAATTTTTGAGTAGTTTTCATGTCTATATGTTGAGTTTGGGGATTAGGGTTTATGAAGAACAAGTTGGATTTTCATGTTTTATGGATTCTTTTGATCAAATATGATGTTGTGATGTTGTTTCAAGCTTGCAAATGGTGAAATTGATTTCCATTTTATGATTATTGAGAGTCTTGGTATATTGTCATGCTAAAGAGGTGAAGTATATTGATATAATATTACTGTCAAATTACAGTAATGATACAGTGAGCTGTGTTTTACACCTAAGACTTATCAGTTAATACCGCTGTTAAGTTACGGCGGTGATACAGTGAGTTGTGTTCTACAACTATGACCTATCGTTATTATTGATGCCGTTAAGTTACGATAATGTTTACATTGATACATTGACATTGATACATTGATATTGATACATGAATATATTGTTCTATTATGGCACAACAAATTGGTTGATGTCAGCACATGTGCATACTCATCATTGACTCACATACCATGTATTCTCATCCATAGTACATTGGGCTATATTGAAATTTAAAGTATAATGGATCGTATTGACATAACCTGTATTGTATATATATGAAAATTGAGATTTTTACAGGTTACAAAAAGGAGAATGGTTGTGACAAGTCAGTCTTTATAATTTTCAAATCCTTTTTGATAGTTATATTGCACTCTATTTATTTCCATTATTACTTTGCAAAGAAATGTTTTAATTATTTTACATTGCCTCACTAAGTGTATACTTAGCGTGTGATTGTTTCAAGCGTAGATATTAAGGAGCATAAGGAGCAAGAAGCTGTAGAGGACATCATCATATTTTGGAGTGTCGAAAATCAATATCAGTATGACATCTTTGGTGTTATCTTTTGATATTACTAGTTGGCATGCATGTTTATAAATGTTTTGGCTGCTCTGATATGTATAAGTTTAGAACAGAGTTAGTTTAATCGTATTTTATTTACTATCTAAATGATTGGTAAATTAGGCAGTTTTTAAGTAGTTTTATTAGTCATATGATTTAGCAGTAAACTGCCTAGTTGCTGCTTGAAACTAGGTTCAAATTTAACTTAAAAATATTAGTTTTAAATTTTTACGTTATTTGCTAGATAACTAATTTTGAATTTTATATTTTATGTGGTAAATGAAACAAGCTTTTATTGAATTTATATATGTGATAGATTGTAAATGCTAAATGACATCTCTGACTTGTATTCAGCAATGGATACGGGAAGTGGGTGTTACAAGTTATGTCATGTAAATGATGGGTGATGTGTGGTAATCGTGTCCATGTTGTGTGTTGTTTACACACTTGATTGCTTGTGTTACCTTTGATTGATGGAATCTGGATACCCAATGAGAAAATGTTGCAACAATATGGTTAGAGATGTTGAATGTACGTTCCTGAAGTTGTGTGGCACCAGGTTTTATTCGAAGATGCTCAACGAGAGATTCTAAGCATGGATGTACATTCCCAAAGTTGTGTGGCACCGACACTGATTTAGTTGTAACGCCTCAGTTTTTAGGCCTAGGAGTTTGCTAAGTGGTTTAGACGGACCGTTAGATTGAATTAGGGAATTCGAATCAGTTTTAGGATTTAATTTGGATTAAATATTTTTAGAAAGGATAAAATATGAAAAAAATGTTGGAAAAATATTTAATTAATATTTTAAGTGGTTTGGTAAATTCAATTTGAACAAATAAAATCTGATTTTGGTGACTAAATCGTTAAAGGGTCAAAACTTAGAATCTTTAAGGAGCTATTTGACCAATATTTTTCATAAAAAATTTTCCTTAATTTAGGCCATTTTTAAAAGTGTCTTAATCAGTTTTAATATTAAAAGAGAATGGATTTACTTAAAAATATCATTTTCTCAAATCACTTTTCTTACGTAACTAACTTTGCAAATCTTTTTCTCTCAACTATCTCAGCAGCCAAACTAAGATTTTCATCCCAAAATTCTTAGGGATCAAATCCTATTGATTTCTTTCTTGTTTTCTAATTGATTTCTTCAATTCCTATTAGAAAATCTTCTTGGATTTCTACCAAACTTTGCCAATTAAGGGAGAAATTAGCTATTAGAGGTAAGGTTCATTCTTTTCCTGTTCTTTATTGAAATTCCCAAGTTCTTGATCCTTTACTTATGATTTCTAACTTGTTTTGATGATTTAATTAAAAGAAATTGGTGAAATTGATTTAATCCCATAATGATTATATTTTCTCATGATTTGGATGGATATAGATCATGGTTTTGATGTTGAATGATGTTAATAAGATGGCTTAATCATAGGAATCCCGAAACTAATTGAATTCCTAATTTTCTAGGTTGGTAGTTATGTGTTTTTGAGAAGTTGTGAAGGTTTTATAAATGCTGGTGGTATAAGGATGGCTGTGATGTGTTTTTAGATGTTGATTGATGTTAATTGATGAGTTGAAACGTTAGGTTATGGCTGGGTTAAGTTTGGAAGGTGTTGTTAGTTTCGGTTGTTGTGGAGTGGATTTTGAGGAAGAATGTTGTGAATTTGAGTTGCTGTGTTCTTGATTGCATTATGATGCAATGAACTTTCTGTTTCTGTATGGATAAAATAGGGGAAATTGGTTCTCAAGCTTGAGCCTTAGTTTCGGAAGCTTTGGAGGCGAAGTTACCATATCGACAAGTGAGGTTTTGCGTGTCGGTGAGTGAGAATGAGTTTAACAGCTTTTCAAAGGTTTGAAAGTTGTGTTTGGGAGTTTAGATCGAGCTTGAAACACTGGTCTAAGCTTGAAAGTAAGTAAAGGATGAAATCTCTATCTCGAACTCGGTTGGGCAATTGATTTTATGTACTTGTTTAAGAAGTTTAATTACTCACTGTATATGAATGTTTAGAGCATGGTGTAATGTTCGAAAATGATTGCAAAATGATGAGGATGTATTTGGAAGCAATGCACATTACGTTAATGTTTAGAACACTGTTTAATGCAAGGTTATGTTGCATTGGTTTAATGGTTTGATGGTGCATATGAAAACAATGAGTTGTTGTTAATAAAATGAATTATATTGGCAAGTGATGGATAAAAAAGGTTTGTAAATATTACCAGATATAGTTGGCTGGCCATAGAATTGATAATGCACTATAAAAAGTAGCCTTGAATGTTGAGGGGTTAATGTGTGCTGAATACTCCATCCAAGTACCCTAATAGTTGAGGGGTTTAATTGTACTAAAGAATCCCGTTAGTGGATTATACATCTGATCGATGAGTGGTGTTGAGGGGTTTATGAGTACCGAATACTCCACCACGGGTGTCACAACAGTAGAGGGGTTTATGAGTACCGAAAACTCCCGTGTGTGAACCTTGAGATGCCTATAGAATGTATGTTAAGTGTTGAGGGAACACTTATTGAATCTGTGTATCCGATGTTATGTCTTGTAAAGTAGAACTTGGTTAATGATCACTTGTAAGCCAATATATTTAATGATGTAACATGAGATAGATTATGTCGTTAATGTGGTTTAAGCCTTGTATAGGTAGTATGCATGGAAAAGCTTAAATTGAGGGTAGAAAATGAGACTTTGCTGTCGAATCCATGATACATGTTGCATATGGCTTAATATGTTGTTTTGGAAATGTTAAGTGCATGGTTTTGTTAAGGCATGATGTTTCAAAAGTATTTTGGAAAGTGTTTATCAAATGATGGGAAAATGGTTTTAAATGCATTGATGGTTGTTGGTTTTGAGCAATCTTCACTAAGCCTAGTTTGCTTACGCTCTCATTTCCACCAATATAGTAATTAGAGATTTTGGGCAACAAAGAAGCAAGCAAGGATTTTCGAAGACTCATATTCATAGTATGGTTTAAACGTACATAGTAGTAATAAAGGCTATGTGTCGAATGAGGCTTTGGTAGGGTTTTGATGAACTTCCTGTTGATGCAAGTTTTAATTGTTGTTTTGGACTTGTAATAAGTTTTAAGTAGTTGTGAAGTGAATGGTTTTGTGATTTGGTCATGGACTAGGAAGCATGCCTATAGACTTAGTGATTGACTTATTAGTTTTACTATGTTGGTCCAAATTGCTGCTATGACGATGTTTAAGCATGTCAATGATGTTATATAAAGTTTAGATATGAGTTAATGTTGTTGAGAGTAAGCCAAAGTGTCATATGTTGGACCTAGAGGTCATTATAGGACTTTGCGTACCGATACGGGTACCTCAAGGTTTGGCATTTGAGGTCTTGTAGAGGCTCAAATCGTTAAAATTAAGCCTAGCGTACCGGTACGCTTAGCCACCGTAACGGTACGCCTCGAAGGAAAATAGGCATAGGTATCGGTACATAGGCTAGCGTATCAAAATGACCCCTTCAATTTTAGCAAGACGTACCGATACTCAGGGTACAATATTAGTACGGGCTCTAGCTACTAGAATTTTGAGTTTTTGAAATAAATAAGGGGGATCAATACAAGGTCAAGGCTGTATCGGTACAGTTTGGTCAACATACCGTATCGATACAAGCATACGTGTATAGGTACAGAGAGCCATTTTTTAGTTAATCTGTACCAGTACGGGCTTGCTCGTATTAGTACGCCAAGACTATTTTGCATAATGAATTTTCTGAAGTTTAGAATCTTGCAGTTTGGTCCTGATTGTTATGTATGCAATTGAATGTGTTTTGTTGATTGTTTTGAGTTGGGATTAAACCTGAGGGCATGAAATTGACTTAATTAAGGTTGGGTAATTTTAATTGTACCAAAGACACTATAGTTTACAAAAATTACATTTTGGTCCCTAACGTGATTTGTTGAGTAACAAAGTCCCGTTATGCAATCTGATTTCAATGTGACGTTCCGCAGAGGCATGGTCATTTAGGACTATAATATAACGCATATAGACAAGATAAAAAGGAAAAAATGGGCTCAATTTGAGGATATTAGTTCGAGTTGCTTCGATAAACCTAGTGTGACTTTTTTAGTTCGGTTTCGGCTAGGCCGGGATAAGGGCTTACATCTCACCCGAAAAGTGTAAGTTCCCGAAGCTGTGTGGCACTAGGCCTCATTCAGAGTGTATGTTTCTGAAGTTGTGTGACATCGAGTCCTACTCTAAGTTTATGTTTATGACTTTGTGTGTTTTAGCTCGGATGATCTGGTGAGATCCTGAGTATGATTGAGCCTTGTGTGCCATGTATGATGTTTTGCATGATGTGAGCATGTGTTTTGGCAACTAGTGGTAGGGCCACGTCTAGCTTGCATGCTTATGTTTATGATTAGCATGAAGTATAGTAGAGCAAATTTGTACCACTAAGCTTTGTAAGCTTAGTGCTTTGAATCATCGTTTCCGTGTATAGGTTGATCGAGAAGCACTATCAGAATGAGACTCTAACATGTGGAGGTTTTCAGAATATAGTACTTGTGTTTAGTGGTCTACATATTCATAAGACTTTACGTGGTTGAGTCTGTAATTCTTACTCTTTAATTTGTATTAATCAAGTCAAATGTTTAATTGTTTTAAATTAAAGTGGAGATCCTTTGTAACGATTTAAATTATTTATCTATGTTTTCAACTTTTGGATCTAAATATTTTGGTAATACCGTGTTTGGGCTAAATCTAGTTGAAATTTTACGGTTTTAGGTTGGGCTTGAGGCCCAAATGTGACATATGGGTTGAGGGTGTTACAACAGTGATATCAGAGCTTAGGTTTAGCCAGTTCTAGGAAACCCCGAGGTGGTATATGTGTTTTAGTAAGTTGTCTAGTGAACACAAGCCCTTAAATTAAGTTCATACTCTTTAAGATTAGAATCCTGATGGTGCGTCCAATTTTGCAATGCTAAGATGGTTACGATCGTGGCCGAAAGAGCCGAGTTAAGGGTTGAGTCACTCACGGGAACAATTCTGGGGGCGAGGTCACCCGAGATTATTGAGATATGAGATAGTTGAATGATGCTGGAGTCAAGGATGTCCTCCTCCTACCACCTGAATAGTGTCTTCATTGAGTGTTGTAGATGCTCCGAAGCCTTCGAATACGTCATGAGAGTTTGTGGCAAAGAATCTTCACCGTCATGCATGGATAACATTTGTGTTCTGGCTATCGATAACCCGTATCTAAAATTGATTAGTGGATGAATGTTGGATGGAGGACCCTTCGTTTGTTCAAAAAAGAGTCTCATTAATACTTGGGAAGTATCATCACCCTTTTCAAAGGTATTTTTCGGAGATAGTGGATTCAGGATTCACTTGTTCATTAAAGTATGACCGAAGTTGATGTTCTACAGGTTTGATAGAGCTACCTTCTTGAGAGTTATTGGACCATGGAAAATGTTTTGGTTAATCAAGCGCGATGCTAGCCAGTAATGTCGAGAGTGGGCTCGAGGCTACGAGACCTTGAGGGAACCCAACCTTTGGTAATAAGAATCTTGAATCATTGCCCTTCTTTCGGGTTTTTCATTTTGGTTGTTTAGAGAATTGCACAATAGGTTGTGGGATATGTTTGACTATTTGGTAGATGCCAATGTATGTAGTTCAACACTCAAGAGCTTTCAGAATGTCAGAGTGTTTGGTTATACTTCTTGGAGGAGTCGTAAGGACTTTCCTTTGTCAAGAACATGAGTGGATGTTGAGGTGAGACTGAGTTGGATATCGGTGCCTATCGCCGTTGTTAGAAAACATCGACCTAGTTAAGAAAGTCAGAGATTTAGTTGCGAAGGTACAACTTGGACGAGGTTTCTTTTGTCTAAGTGTTTCACCCAAGGGAAAATCGAGTTTGTTCATTAGTAAGGAATTGATTCGTTAAGGTGATGCTTAAACCATTGATAGCTTGTTAAGCGACAGTGAAAGATCGTTATTTGTCTTATAGGGAGGATGACTCGAACCGATTGTGAAGTACCCCTGTGTTTTCCAGATTGGTTCGAGAATGAGTTGTCTACTGCTAAAGTTTTGGAGGCTAATAGTTTTGAAATGAATTTTAGAGTGAGGATTTCTCTCTTTAGAGCGTGTCGTGGTAACGTTTGTTGTCTGCAGTGATGTTTGATGTGTTTAAATAATGATAGAGTGGGGGCTACCATATTGTCTCTCAAATACAAGTTTAATGCTTTACGTGACACGTGTGAATGTATAAGGAATACAAAAAGATGAGAGTTGGCAAGATAATTACCTTAATAACCTTGTGTGTGGGAAATGTTAGTTACCATGTAATCAGTTAAGGAAGCAACGGTTTTAGACTTCGTAAATGTTTTTGTTTGAATCATAGTTTTATTGATGCAAGCCAAGAAACATTGGTAGAGATGGAGCTAGGTGACACTGTTTTATTATGATAGTGGTGCTGACTCGATTAAAGTAGAGTAAGATTTCGAGATCTTTGAGGATGTTTTATTGTTTTGTTAGGGTTATATTTTTGTGCAAGAAGAGGGAAGGGTGTGGCTACCCAACAAAGTGAATTTTGAGTACTCGATCTTTAAGGAATTTGAGATTTGGACAACGACGTGAGTCGAAGCAATTAAGAAATGTTGATCGTGTGACCGATCACCACCTAAGTAAAGTGAACTTGATCAATGATGGTTTGTGCAGAGTTAGTTTGGTTTAGAGTATCACGATGCCCATGTGGGACAATCAAGGATCGCAAGTGATGGTCGTGTAAGAGAATACCGATGCTAGTGATTAGTGTGCAAAAGTGCTATTTTCTTGCCCTTTTTACTTATATTATTGTTAGACTTATGCTTATTTTAGTTGCATTGATAGGCATTCATGCTTAGTTTTCTAGTTTCCTTAATTAACGAGCTTGGTATTACATTAGGTTGGTTTTTGTGGAAAAATCGCTGCTGGTGTGTTTTATTTTGTGTAGGAGTAGATTGCTATGGCAGGTGGAGATTGCCGTGGCAAGTAGGGGTCATTGCTGAAGGAGTTGTCGTGGCAATAAGAGGTCATTTTTGAAGGCGTTGCCGAAGCTGATTGCTGTGGCATAACTTGATAATCCTGGATAAATACAACATTATCCGCAACATTATCCAGATCACATGAGATAAATGCCATATTCAAATTTCAAACGCCTGATCAAATAAGGACCATATCTCTAGGGAATTCAAACGCATTCAAATCCTCTTCATCAACAAAAAAGCTGAATGCATCAACCCCTTTAAATAGAAGATCAAATTGCAGCTTTGAGGAGTTGACTTTCGGAGAGTTAGATTCTAGAGAGAAGGCCGACCGCACACTTCATCTTCTTCATTTTGTTTTTATGCGATCCATGTCTGGGATTATTTTTATTGATTTTTCTTTTTCCCCAGCCATGAACTAATTTAAATTGGCTAGGGTTATTTGGGGTTTGTGGTTGTGATAAACTTTTGGATGGTTTAGGTTCAATGATTGCAATTTAAATTCAAAGTTTGTTCATTCTTGGTTCTTATTTTTAATTTCGAGTGAATTGGGAGAGGATCTCGAGAGTTACTTATTTATCTATACTTGGGAGAGTTAGATTCAAGAAACGAATGACATGGTCTTCACTCAACAATTCGTCGATGAAGATTAATCCACTTTAAGAATAAGGATTGGATTTCAACAGCAAAGAGGAGTGTAGATCGGTTGTTTTTCACCCAGGGTCAATGTAGGGATGTATCACCAAATGCGTGCACAATTAACTAGTTCTTTGGTTAGGGATAACAAGAAGACATTGAAGAATGCTTCACCGAGATTTGAAGGAAGGAACCCAGTTGCCGTGACATTAAAGCCACTCCTAGTTGCCACGACATAATTTATGACCTAGTTGCCACGGTAATTTAGCCGGTCTTAGTTGCCTTCGCAATTGAGTTGCCTCAGTAATCAATTGCCATGAAAATCCAAACAGCCATTGCACCACTACCCACGATAACCCGACCTACTCTCTTATTCGATTACTTTCTTCATTTATTTTACTTGTTTAATTATTTCACTTGTTACTTCCAACACCTATCATCACCATTTATTTCTATTTTAGTGCGAGTTAAAAATCAGAGTTTCACCAGTCCCTATGGAGATGATATCTTTATTATACTATAACCTGCGACATGTATACTTGCACCAATTGCAAAGCACTCAAAACACGCAACAAGTTTTTGGCGCCATTGCCGGAGACTGGCAATAGCGACTTTGTTTTTATTTTCTTGCACCTTTGTTCATTTTATTTATATTTATGTTTGGTTTCAAAAGGCTAATAATTCTGGTTTTTGCATTGGTGTTTGACCAGGGCAATACCGACAACATCAGATTATCCATTTGAATCAGAAATCAAACGTGTTCTTCGTAGACGTAGAAAAGAGTTAAGAGTAGAAATGATAGATCCACCTAATGCTCCAGTTGGCAATCTGAATGCCAATGGCAATCAGGATGCTGTAGCAGGAGATGTAGCAAATCTACGAGATCAACTTGATATAGTATAGAACATACTCATCCGAGACTACTTAGAGCAAAATCTTGACGGTCTCACTCTAGGAGTTGTCACACCTGAGATCCAAGCCACTTACTTCGAATTGAAGCTTGTAATGTTTAACACAGTTGGACAGTTTGGCGGATCAGCGAGTGAGGATGCCAGACAACATCTCAAATCGTGCCTAGAAATTTGTGATTCATTCAAGCAACAAAGAGTCCCTGAGGATGTCCTAAGCTGAAATTATTTCCCTATTCACTGAGGGATAGGGCAAAATCATGGTTAAATAGTATCCTATCCGAATCTTTAGACTCTTGGATAGACCTATGTCGGAGTTTCCTTTCTAGATTTAGTTTTACAAATATGACTAATAAACTGTGTAATGACATTACTTCTTTCTGTCAAGCAAATGATGAGTCTATGTACGAGGCGTGAGAACGTTACAAAGAGCTTTTTCATGACAATGTTTTACAATTCAGTCAATGCACCGACGAGGATGATGCTAGATGCCTCGGCAAATGGTACGCTTCTAGACAAATCAACAAAGGAAGCTTGGGAGATTTTGGATAGACTTGCCAAAAATGATTACCAGTTCCCAACCACTAGAAGGGGAATTTTCAAGAGAAATGCCTCGGCAATTGAGTTAGAGTTGTCGGATACTGTTTTAGCATAGTTATCTACATTAACCAATTTGGTTAAGAATATGCAGAGACCTAGCAGCACACAAGAAGTCAAAATAATATGTCTACTTTGTGATTTATGTAATGCTGACCACGAATCTTCTGAGTGTATGCAGAACCCAGGATCCAGTTTCTATGTTGGTAATTATAACTACAGCAACAATGTGTATTCCAACACATATAATCCAGCCTAGAAAAAGCACTCAAATTTTTTATGGAGTAACCAGAATAACTCCAATGGTCAGCAACGCCAGAATATGAAAGCATCAGGATTCCAGTAGAACATGCCACGGCAACAAATGTCGTGCAACAGTCAACATCAACTAATTCTTTGGAAAACTCTTTAAATGATTTCATGTTTAAAACGTAATCTTATATGGCCGAAACTAGTAATTTCATGAAAAAGACTGACACTTTTATTAACAGGACCGAAGTGCAAATACAGAGTCAAGGGGCAGCTTTGAAAACATTGGAGATGCAAGTTGGGCAATTTTCTCAGATTCTGAATACAAGGCCACAAGGAGGTTTGCCAAGCGACATTGATGTTGTACGAGGAACATGCCATAAACAATGTAAGGTGATAACTACTCGAAGTGGATCAAAAGCAAATGAGGGATCCACCCAATCTGAGGATAGTAATCCGGTCCAGAATGTTGTATCCAGCAACAATACCATGGCAATCATTGATGACGAGCCTTCGGCAGTTGCCACGGCAAGCCCATCTAAGAGTTCCAAATTGGATGGGAAAGGAAAAGACGAGGAGATCAAAATTCCACCACCATTCCCATAGAGGCTAAAGAGGCAGAAACACAAATACTAGTTCAAGAAATTTCTTGATATCTTTAAGCAGGTCCATATCAACTTGCCACTGGTTGAAGCAATAGAACAAATGCCAAACTACGCTAAGTTCCTTAAAGACACTGTCTCTAAGCGAACTAGACTCGGAGAGTTTGAGACAGTTGCTGTGACAGAGGGGTGTATAGCAATGTTACACAACTGTCTACCATCCAACTTAGAAGATCCACAGTTTTACAGTACTTGTGCAATTGGAAATCACTATGTTGTAAAGGTATTATGCGATCTTAGAGCCAGCGTCAACCTTATGCCAAAATCTATTTTTCAAAGATTGGGCATAGGAAAGGCGAGACCCACTACAGTCATGCTTCAGCTTGCGGATAGAACTTATGTGCACCCAGAGGGAAAAATCGAAGACATCTTGGTAAGAGTGGATAAGTTTATTTTTCCGCTGACTTTATTGTTTTGGATTGTGAAGCAGATGAGTCTGCACCTATTATTCTTAGGAGGCCATTCTTAGCAACAGAAGGACTTCGATTGATGCCGAGAAGGGAGAGCTTACAATGAGAGTGAATGATCAGCAAGTCACGCTCAATGTTTTCAAAACCTTGAAGCATGCTGATGATCCAGAAGAGTGCCAAGTCATTCAGGCCACCGCAAAATTTAATTTTGACATAGAAGAGTATTGCCAGGGCAATTTACACTAAGGCACATCAAGAAGTGAAATGGATGGTAAGCCGAGTAGGTAAAAGTTTTGAATCACTTGATTATTCAAATAAGGAATGTAAACCTAAAAAACCTTCCATTGAACAGCCCCTATCTCAGAGTTAAAACCATTTCCAGGTTAATTAAAATATGTTTATTTGGAAACCAATACAACTTTGCCCATAATCATTTCTTCTAAGTTGCAGCTTGAACAAGAAGAGAGGTTTATCTCCATGTTGGCACTGCACAAAAAGGCAATAGGTTTGTCAATTGCAGACCTGAAGGGAATCAGTCTAGCAGTGTGTATGCACAAGATTTTGTTAGAGGACGACCACAAAAACTCTATCGAGGCACAAATGAGGCTTAACCCTACCATGAAGGAAGTTGTGATGAAAAAGATCATCAAGTGGCTTGATGCTGGTATCATATATCCTATTTTTAATAGTGCATGGGTAAGTCTGGTACAATGTGTACCGAAGAAGGGAGGTATAACAGTGGTAAGTAATGAAAACAACGAACTCATTCCAACTAGAACTATCACTGGTTGGAGGTTTGTATGGATTACCGCAAGTTAAATAAAGCTACTAGGAAAGATCATTTTCCTTTACCATTTATGGACCAAATGCTTGACCGTCTTGCGGGTAAATCATTTTATTATTTTCTTGATGGATACTCAGGGTATAACCAAATCCCATAGCACCGAAAGATCATGAGAAGACAATTTTCATGTGCCCATATGGTACATATGCCTTTCGACGAATGTTATTCAGGCTATGTAATGCCCCAACGACATTCCAGCGATGTATGATGGCAATCTTCTCTGACATGGTGGAAGATTTCCTTGAAATCTTCATGGACGAATTTTCAATATTTGGAGATAGCTTTGGCAATTACCTTGGCAATTTGGAGAAGGTGTCGGCACGTTGTGAAGAAATTGACCTAGTTTTAAACAGAGAAGTGCCATTTTATGGTGGATGAAGATATAGTGCTCGGGCACAAGATCTCTTCGAAGGGAATCAAGGTAGACAAATCCAAGGTGGACGCGGTTGAGAGATTATCGCCACTAAATTCAGTCAAAGGGATCTGAAGTTTTCTCGGACATGCAGGTTTTTACAGAAGGTTTATTCATAATTTTTCTTTGATCTCTAAACATTTGTGTAATTTGCTTGAACAGGACAAGGCTTTTAATTTTGATGAATCCTGCGCTAAGGCACTCGAAACCTTTAAGAAGCAACTTGCCACACTACCCATTGTCATTCCCCATGAGTGGACCTCACCTTTCGAGCTCATGTGTAATGCGAGCGATTACACTATATGAGCTATTTTAGGACAACAGAGAGGCAAGGTCTTTCATGTGGTATATTATGCTAGTAAAACCCTTAGTTGTGCTTAATTGAATTACACCATGAAGGAAAATGAACCACTAGCTGTGGTTTTTGCATCTGAAAAATTTCGTTCTTACTTGATTGGTACAAAGGTAATTGTCCACACTGACCATTCGGCAATTAAGTATTTGATTGCTAAAAGATGTCAAACCTCGTTTAATTCGTTGGATATTGCTTTTACAAGAGTTTGACATTAAAATTAAAGACAGAAAAGGAATGGAGAACTATGTTGCTGATCATTTATCAAGGCTAGATGAGGGCGAAACCGGCAATGACTCTTTGGAGATCCATGATGCATTCCCGGATGAGCATTTGTTAATTGCCTCGGCAACACCGTGGTATGCAGATCTAGTAAATTTTCTGGTTAGTGGTATTTTACCTTATGACCTTACTCACCAAGGAAAGAAGCGGTTTCAACATGATGCTAACCATTATTATTGGGACGAGCCTCTGTTGTTTAAACAATGTGCAGATCAGGTTATACGACGATGTGTCCCTGAGGAGGAACAACAAAATGTGCTCCGATAATGCCATTCTTCACCCTATAGAGGCAATTTTGGTGGAACTCGCACTGTAACCAAAGCTCTACAGTCCGGTTTTTACTGGCCCACTCTTTACAAAGACGCCCATGATTTTTACAAGGGGTGTGACTGTTGTCAACGAACGAGAAACATATCAAGGAGACATGAGATGCCATTGCAGAATATACTTGAGGCCAAATTGTTTGATGTATGGGGCATCAATTTTATGGGGTCTTTCCCGTCATCGTTCGATAACCTCTATATTTTACACGCTGTGGACTATGTGTCCATTTGGGTGGAGGCAAGTGTAGTTCCCAAGAATGATACAAAAACTGTGCAACGGTTTTTGTAAAAGAATATATTTACACGGTTTGGGACACCAAGGGCAATTATCAGCGACGAGGGCACACATTTTGACAATAAACTGATTGCCAAGACATTGGAGCGCCTTGGAGTGACACATAAAATTGCCACGGCATACCACCCACAGACTAACGGGCAAGCAGAAATTTCCAACCGGGAATTGAAGGGGATCCTTGAGAAAGTTGTTAATCCTTCTCGAAAGGATTGGTCTTTGAGAATTGATGAAGCACTCTGGGCTTACTGAATAGTATACAAGACACCCTTAGGCATGTCTCCATACAGACTTGTCTATGGCAAGACTTGCCATTTGCCGGTGGAAATCTAGCATAAGGCCTACTGGGCTATCAAAACCATGAATATGGATTGGGAAAGTGCAGGGCAGAAGTGTCTACTGGACCTAAACAAAATAGAAGAGTTATGTGCCTTAGCATATGACAACACCAAGATCTATATAGAAAAAACCAAGCGTTGTCATGACAAGAAGCTATTGCCGCGGCAATTCTTGCCAGGGCAATTAGTTATTGTCTTCAATTCTCGCCTTAAGCTTTTCCTTGGGAAACTGAAGTCAAGATGGTCTGGGTCATTTGAGGTTGTAAAACCTTATTCTCATGGGGTTGTAATGGTTAAATTGACAGTGGATGGACATGAGTTCAAGGTTAACGAACAACGGTTGAAGCACTACGTTGGTGCACATGTGACTCGCGATAAGGAGACTGTAACCTTAGGAGATGTATGAAAATGCACTTTCTAAAAGTTTATTTATTTATTTATTTTGTTTATTTTATTTTAATTTTTGAACTTTTTATTTTAGTTTATTATTTTCATTTTATTTATTTTTGTTATTTTTATATTTAAGGTCTTTATCCTATCTTTTCATTTGATTTAGTTGTTATTTTAATTTTATTTTGATATTTATCTCTAGCCTTTATCTTGTTATCTCTTATTTCTATTTAATAATTATCTTTGTGTTTTGTTTGAATTTTAGGATAAGAGTTTCAAAGAAGGAGTTGGGCTTAGGATAAAATTTCATGAGAATGAAATTTATCCCTTGAAGTAGATAATGGGCTATTTTTTGGCTAGTTCAAAGGGATTTAATCACCCTTTGAAATTTTTCACGCCAACATTTTTTTCCTAAACCCTAGTCGCACTACACTCCATCATTGTCTTCTTTTCCCCCATTGATGGCATATCCATCCATCACTTCAACCAAATATTCACTCAACAATTAAATTCCCATCTACTCCAATTTCTCCACTTTACTCTTTCATCTTCTGTAAGTCTTCAAGTTTTTCTCTTGTTTCCTTTGTCTTTCTTTTCCAAACAAGAACCGAAAAACTATGGCCAAGGATCTCAATACTTTGCCCAAGGCGAGTTCTTCAAGAACACTAGAGCCATCTTTACGTTGATTTGCATCTCCGATCATTGAGAAGAGGTATCTTGCCAAGTTTGCAAATCAAAAGGTATGAGAAGAGCAAGGGTTCAAATATGATGTTTCTCTCAAAAACTATGGGCTTGAGGCTTCTATCTTCAAGATAATCAAGCACCATCAATGGCAAATCTTCTATGAACAACCAAAACCGGGCAACATCTCGTGGGTAAGGGAATTCTATTCCCATGTTTCAAATTCGGATAACCCGTGTGTTTTTGTGCGAGGTAGAGTAATTATTGTTGATACCGCAGCCATCAACGCATACTATGGGCTCTATATGGAGAAAGATGAATATACCGAGTTTGTCGAGAACATAACAACCGAAGAAGTGGAGAGGGTTTTTTTATGATCTTACTATAGAGGGAGCCAAATGGAATAACAGATCCTTGAAGGGCACGGTAAATCGTATCTTGTTAAAACCCGATGCCAAACTATGGAATAACTTCATAAAAATTAGTTTGATGCCTACTACCCATGGTACCACTATTTCTTATTCTCGTTTATTATTGCTTCATTATATTTTACACAAGCGTACTATTGATATTAGGAAGATAATTATTGATGAAATCTATGCTTGTAGTAAGAAGGATGTAGGAGCACTATTTTCCCCAAATTTGATATCTCGATTGTGTGAAAAAGAACATGTACTGAATGATGTTATGGATGAGAAACTAACCGAGAAAAATAGGTGGTCCCAGAGTCAATGTCTGCGTTTGCTGCGTGAGGAACTGATTAAAGAATCAGCCACTGCAAAACAGTCCTCTGTTCCAGCAATTGCCAAGGTAACCCAACATGACGCGACAAGTGCACAATTTGTCACAGCGGTTAGACAAGATGGAAGAACGCCAATTGATTTTTATGCGTTACATGAAGGATCGTGATGCAGCCCTGACGAGAGTGATCTTGAAGAATTATCCCGATATCAATATTCTTTTTCCCGTATTCCCCACTACACTACTTGCCCCGACATTTGAATCTGTGCCTATGCCAAGTAACATTGCCGAGGTAACTGAAGTTCCACAAAAAGGTAAGGAGCCTATTGTTGAACCTTCTCATACTGAATCTCTTCATGGTTTTTCAGATTCAGCCGACTCTATGACCAAATTGATGAAGTCTTCTCCAGCCCCACCATCAGAATTTCTAGCAAATCGTAAAGCTTCTGATCTAGAAAAGGCCGTCAAGGAGGACGCAAAAACCACGATTCAGAAAGCACCACCAGCCTCACGTCAACAAGCACCACGAGCCGAAAAAAGGACCAAGCAAATGGCTCGAAGGAAACTAGTCATTCGAGGTGATGACCTCTCCGACTAACTCATTTGCATTCCATTTTTCTTTTCATTTGTTTACATTTTACATGCATTGGGGACAATGCTTCTCTCGAGTTTGGGGGGTTTGTTTCATAGTTAGTTGCATTCATTTTTGTTGTCTCATGTTAAGTTGCATATATTACTTGCCATATCTCTTACTTGATAAAATTGCCTAAACCTGCTGTGATATCCTATGATGAATTTTGGCCAATGCACTTACATGATAAAATCTTAGATTTTAGGACTAGCATGAAGAGTACTTGGAATTTTGCTATGATGCTGAATATTTTGACACTATTGTGACTTGTTGATTAAGGGAGACCTAATAAATTTTAGGTTATCTAAAAATGGGCAAATTGCGCTAGAGGTGCCCGAAACTGGATCTAGCTATAAAAAATGATAAAAAATGAACCTTAGCTAGAGGTGCCCATCTAGCTCTAGTCTTAGGGATCTTGTAAATGTTAGAGGTGCCTGAAACTGGCTCTAGTATAAAAATAAAAAGAAGAAGAGATATGCTAGAGGTGCCTAAAACTAGCTCTAGTAAACTTAATTGCCCCGACAAATAATTTGATTAAACCTATTGTTCGCATGGAATCCTATTAGTTGACTTGTACATAACTCTACACACACATTTTCACTAGCATTGTAGTTCTATTCTGAGTAATTCTTTGTGCTGTCTAAAGATTGAAAGGTAATCAACTTTTTGTGCCATGGTTATGAGGATTGAAGTCAGGAAAGAAGCATGTTTTTGGTGGTAAGGGCTTTGGCAGGTAATTGTTAGTGTTTGTATTGCTTGAGGACAAGCAATAGTTCGAGTTTGGAGGTGTGATGAGTGTGCAAAAGTACTAATTTTCTTGCCCTTTTTACTCATATTATTGTTAGACTTAGGCTCATTTTAGTTGCATTGATAGGCATTCTTGCATAGTTTTCTAGTTTCCATAATTAATGAGCTCGGTATTACATTTGGTTGGTTTTTGTGGAAAAATCACTTCTGGTGTGTTTTATTTTGTGCAGGACTGGATTGTTGTGGCAAGTGGAGATTGTCGTGGCAAGTAGGGGTCATTGCTGAAGGAGTTGTCGTGGCAATAAGAGATCATTTCTGAAGGTGTTGCTGAAGGAGTTGTCGTGGCAATAAGAGATCATTTCTGAAGGTGTTGCCGAAGATGATTGCCGTGGCATAATTGGAAAATCCTGGATAAATACAACATTATTCGCAACATTATCCAGATCATAGGAGATAAAGACAATATTCAAATTTCAAATGCTTGATCAGATAATGACCATATCTCCAGGGAATTCAAACACACTCAAATCCTCTTCATCAACAACAAAGCTGATCGCATCAACCCCTTTAAATAGAAGATCAAATCGCAACTTTGAGGATTCGAATTTTGGGGAGTCAGATTCTAGAGAGAAGGCCGATCACACACTTTATCTTTTTCATTTTGTTTTTATGCGATCCATGTCTGGGATTATTTTTATTGAATTTTCTTTTTCCCCGGCCATGAACTAATTTAAATTGGCTGGGGTTATTTGGGGTTTATGGTTGTGATAAACGTTTGGATGGTTTAGGTTCAATAATTGCAATTTAAATTCAAAGTTTGTTCATTCTTGGTTCTTATTTTTAATTTCAAGTGAATTAGGAGGGGATCTCGAGAGTTACTTATTTATCTATACTTGGGAGAGTTAGATTCAAGTGAATTCGTCGATGAAGATTAATCCACCTTAGGAATGAGGATTAGATTTCAACGGCTAAGAGGAGCGTAGATCAGTTGTTATTCTCCCAGGGTTAATGTAGAGATGCATCACCAAGGCGTGCATAATTAACTAGTTCTTCGGTTAGGGATAACAAGAAGACATTGAAGAATGCTTCGCTGAGGTTTGAAGGAAGGAACCCATTTGCCACGGCATTAAAACCATTCCTAGTTGCCACGGTAAAATTTTTGACCTAGTCGCTACGACAATTCAGCCGGTCTTAGTTGCCTTCGAAATTGAGTTGCCTCAGCAATCAATTGCCACGACAATCCAATCCAAACAGCCATTGCACCACTAACCATGATAACCCGACCTACTCTCTTATTCGATTACTTTCTTCATTTATTTTACTTGTTTAATTATTTCACTTGTTACTTCTAACACCTATCATCACCATTTATTTCTCTTTTCATTGCGAGGAGTTAAAAATCAAAGTTTAACCAGTCCCGGTGGAGACGATATCTTTACTATACTATAGCTTGCAACGTGTATGCTTGCACCAATTGTGAAGCACTCAAAACACGCAACAACTAGCTCCATGCAGTACCATTACCCTATGTTTTATTAGTTAAGCTCTGAGTTAAGGATTGATTTGCTTTGGAAGCCACAGAAGGTAGTATCTGATTGTAATTAAGAGGATACAGTGTTATAATTTTATTTAGGTCCAATAGTTTCTGATGGACTTTAAGATCTTGTTGTGAGTGTTTTAGGGAAAGATGTATCAAGGCAAAAGATTCTTCCTATATAGTACAATGGTCAGTATATGGTGAATTTTGAGAGCGACAGCTTGTACCAAACTTTTGCCGCATGTTTTGGGAGGCAATGTGGAGTTGTGTGCTTGGGATAGTGATAAGTGTTTGACTTGCCATTAATTTGGAGTCAAACATTGAGTTCTTCAGAGTTGTTGTGATACTTTGATGTTCTTTAGTGGAAATTAAACAAATGACCGTAGATCTTGTAAATGATCAATGAGTGCACAATTTTGTAGGGATTTCGTTGAGTAAAGATATATCCTTGGTAAGTATTGTTTGATGTTTTCAGCATAGGTGGGATCCATACAGAAAGTCTACTTGGATTGTTTGTGGGTTAGGTTGTATGACACTATGGTGTGTATATGCTGGATTAGGGTTTCATTAGACCTAGTATTTTCATCGTGGGGTGCACCAGTGTTGTTTGTAAAGAAGAATGATGGTACGTTGCGGATGTGCATAGACTATCGGCAATTGAATAAGTTGACGATAAAGAACAAGTATCCCTTACCGCGGATAGATGATTTGTTTGATCAGTTCAGGGGTGCCTTAGTGTTTTCTAAGATATATTTGAGGTCAGGGTATTACTAGTTGAAGGTGAAGGAGGTGGATGTGCCCAAAACAGCTTTTCGTACGAGGTACGGGCATTATGAGTTTTTGGTGATGCCTTTTGGTTTGACCAATGCACCAACTACTTTTATGGACATGATGAACCATGTGTTTTATGAGTTTTTGGACCAGTTTGTGGTTGTGTTTATCGATGATATCCTTGTGTACTCTCGTATCGAGGAGGATCATGATAGCCATTTACGGATTGTGCTTCAGAAGTTGATGGAGAATTAGTTGTATGCCAAGTTAAGCAAATGTGAGTTCTAGCTTAGGGAAGTTGTATTTCTCGGGCATGTTGTGTCGTCAAAAGAATTCGTGTCGATTCGCATAAGGTTGAGGCTGTAACGAGTTAGAAGATGCCGAAGTCTGTGACGGAGGCTAGGAGTTTCCTTGGTTTGGCGGGTTACTACCGAAGGTTTATGGAATGGTTCTCTAGTTTGGCGACTCCATTAACTAAGTTATTACCGAAGGTTTGTGGAATGGGTCATTGTTAACCGGTTTACGAAGTGTGCATATTTTTTGCCAGTGTATACTACGTATACCTTGGACAAGTTAGTTGAATTGTATATCTCAGAGATTGTGCGGTTACATGGGGTCCCTAAATCCATAGTATCGAATAGGGATCCTCAGTTCACCACAAGGTTTTGGGTGAGGTTGCATCGTGCTTTGGGAACCTGGTTGAGTTTCAGTACCTCGTATTATCCTCAGTCAGATGGTCAGTCAGAGCGCGTAATTCAGGTTCTCGAAGATATACTGAGGTGTTGTGTTATTGAGTACCAAGGAACGTGGGAGAAGCAGTTGCCATTGGTGGAGTTTTCTTACAATAACAGCCATCATGCTAGCATACAGATGGCACCTTATGAGGCGTTGTATGGCAGGAAATGTTGTACGCCCGTGTGTTGGGCAGAAGCGAGGGAAAAGTTTGTGTCGATGCCCAATGTTTTGAAAGGCACAACCGAAAAGGTAAAGTAGATATGTAAGAGCTTAAAAGCATCTGCAGATCGTCAGAAGTCCTATACGAATTTGAAGCGTAGAGTTATAGAGTACGATGTAAGTGATAAAATATTTTTGAAGGTGTCGCCTTGGAAAAAAGTGATGCGGTTTGGGCGGAAATGGAAGCTCAGCCCGAGATTTATTGGACCATACGAGGTTGTTGAGCGTATGGGTCCTGTTGTGTATCGCTTAAGGTTACCTCAAGAGTTGGGAAATATTCATAATGTGTTCCACGTTTCGGTGTTGCGGAGGTATAGGTCAGAAACATCGCATATTATGTCGGTGGAGGAGATTGAGTTGAGACCGGATCTATCTTATAATGAAGAACCAGTAGAAATTCTAGATAACAGCAGTGAGGTGCTATGTGGCAAGACAGTAGAGCTTGTTAAGGTGTTGTGGAGGCACCACGGTGTTGAGGAGGCCATGTGAGAGCGCAAGTCGGATATGTTGAAACAATTTCCGCACCTGTTTCCTCTAGGTAAATTTTGGGGATGAAATTTCTTAAGTGGGGAGAGTTGTAATGCCCTAATTTTTGGGCCTAGCAGTTTTGGGCGTTATTTGACGGTCCGGTGGATCGGGTTAGAGATTCGAGTCGAATTCGGGACAATATAATTTTTAGTGAGATAAAAATATGAAAAAATATTTAAAAATCATCTTTTATTATATAATGATTTTTGGTGGAATCAATTTTGGAAAATGAGTTTTGGAAGTCAGACATTTTGGCTAGTGACCAAGATGCAAGTTTTGAAAACTGTGATTTTCTAGTGACTAAAATAAAAAGGGTCAAATTCTTAGAATCATTAAGGAGCTATTTTACCAATTTGTTTCTGATGGTTTCTCCCTTAATTAGACTTATTTTAACATGTGTTTTATTATTCAATTAAAAGAGATTTTTGGTGAAAAGGTGGTTATTGGTTTTGGAAAATAAATCACGTTATTTTTCTCTCCACTTTTCTCTCCATTCTCTCCTTATAAATACACTCAAGTTTTCATCAAATTCCAGAGGTGAGATGTTTTTCTAACTTGATTTTATGGTTTCAAATTGTTTAACTAAGATTGTTTATACAAAATCTTACATTAATCTTGTGTTTCTTAGCTTTTATCAAATCAATTGAGGGAGAAACTTCACAATAGGGGTAAGGTCCGAGATATCCTCTATTGTATGGTTCTTTACTGAAATTCCCAAGCATTTGATCCTTGATTTTGTGTTTCTAATCTGATTTTAATGATTTTTCAACGATTAATTGAGTTAATTAGGGGAAATGAGTTGATTCACGGATTGAATCTATTTTCTGGTATGTTGATAAGTTGTTGTCAATAGAATCTCGAAACTCTTGAATTTCTAATTGTTTATGTTTCTAGATTTGTGTTCTTGGGGTGATTTGGTGACTGCGTGAATGCACGGGGTGTTAGGTTGTTTTGATTCTTTTTTTAGGCGTTGATTGTTGATAAAAGTGGTGTTAGATTGTTAGGTCGTGGCTGTGTTGTGTTTGAGAAGGTTTTGATGATGATTTCGATTGTTGTGGATGGGTAATCTTGTGAGGATTTTGGAAATCCAAAAGGATTTGTTAGTGCAGTGTCTTGAATGCATTGAGATGCATTAATCCTCTGTTGTGTTGTGGTCAAAGTAGGGGAAGTTGATCCGGAAGTGATTGGTGAAGCGCTGGAGGCTTCAGACACTTAAATTCTCGTCGGTGAATCGAGGTTTTGCGTATTGGTGAGTGAGAACGTGGATTCCAGCTTTGGAATGTTTTAAAGGTGGTTTATGAGAGTTTGAACTTAGCTTGATATGCTGGTTTAAACTCGGAAGTAAGTAAAATGGATTTTCTCTCTCGGCCGTGCTATGTAGTATTGGTTTCTTGCACTTGTTTTAATTCACATGTTACCTACTGTTTAATCATATTTTAAAGTATTTGAAATACCGTATTTGAGCATTAAATGCTGAAGGATGCACATGGTAAGTGATCCTTGTAAGTAAGTGGTCTATACTTGTGGTTTAAAGCATGATTGTTGCTTTGGAAAAATGATTGGTTAATGCTTGTTAAAAACAGTGAGGTAAATGTTAAAATGGTTAATTATATTGGCAAGTGATATGGTTTTAAAATTGTTATCGGATATAGTTGGCAGGCCATAGGATTGAGTGCACTATAATAAGTCGTCTTGGATGTTGAGGGGTTTAGATCTGTGCACCGAAAACTCCACCCTAGTATCCTAACAGTATAAGGGTTAAACAGTACCAAAAACTCCGTTAGTGTGTTAAACGTCTAACTGATGAAAGGGGTTGGTGTCCCCAAGAGTTGTGTAAGTACCCGGTTGGTAATGTACCGCGATTGTTGTTGTATCTCTATTCTAGTTGAGATGGCTTGAAGTGTTGGTTGAACACTTGTTGAATCCGTGTATCCGATGAATTCTTTTGGTATTAGACTTGTTTAATGATCACTTACAAGCCAATATAATTGTTAATGTATCATTGAAAGGTTTATATAGTATAATGTGATTTATACATGTTTACTCTTTAAGCTTTGCATATGGTTGTTATGCATGGGAAGGCTTAAATTGAGGTTAGCAATAGGATTTACTGTTGGTTAATGATACATGTAGCATATGGTTTAATATGCTGGTTTTGAAAGTGTTAAGTGCATGGTTTTTAAGGCATGATGTTTTATATGATGAAAAGTATGATTTAAAAAAAAGATTTCTAATGTACTATTGAACATGGTTTTAAATGCATTGATGATGAATTGTATTTGAGCATTCCTCACTAAGCCTAGTGTGCTTACGCTCTCTATGTCCATCAATGCAGAGAATTAAGGTCTCGGAAGGCAGCAAGAAGCAAGGGGATCCTAACAAGACTTGGCTAACAAGGTATGTTTGGATTAGTCTATAAGAATAAAGGCAATGGGGTACTTGTTTTGGTTTTGGGAGATGTTTGTTGAACTCCATGTTTGAGCATGTTGCTTGTTTGCTCTTGAGTTGTAAAAGGCCTCTAAAGTTGGCATTTTAGTGTTGGTTTACATTTTTGAAATGTTGCTTGGATGAAAACTAGGATGCATGCCTCTAGCTTTTCATTTGATGCAAAGATGCCATGCTAAGATGCTAAGTTTATGAAGCTTGAATGCTTGTGGTATGCCTAGTATGCTGGTGTTATGTATTAAACTTGTTGGAGTGATTTGAGTGTGTTATTTGGATGAAAAATCAACAAAAAGTGACATTACAGGTCCAGGCGTACTGATACGCGTGGGATCATATCGGTACGACTGGGTATTTCCAGGCTTAGGGGATTGGTACGAGCCATGGGTGTTCCGATACGCCAAGGCAATTTTGGCTTAGCGTACCGGTACAGAGGATGGTGTTTCGGTACGGGCTTTAGCCTCTAAAAAATTGCCTTTTCAACCCAAACCCGTGTACCGAAACACGTGAACCTGTATCGGTATGGTCATTAAAGATTTCAAAAGTTCGATAAGTTAGTTGGGCGTATCGGTATGACACAGAGGTGTATCGAAACGAGGCATTTCATATTGTATCGGTACGGTTGCAACCATATCAGTACGAATAGCAACCTAAGCTGTTAATGTCACTGTAGCACGATTTTGGCCTTTGCATTTTAGTCCCTAAGTTTTGTTTATGCAATTAAATGCGCTTGAATGAACGAATTGAGCTGAAACTTGACATATATGATTGAATCCTGATTAATGAAGGCTGGGTAACATTAAAAGTGAGCTTTAATCCTGTAATTTTCTAGAATTGTAATTTGGTCCCTAATTTGCATTAGAGATCAATTGGATGTCAAATTGACGCCTGATTGAGTTGGGTTTCATCTGCTGTCATCATGAGCATGTAGGATATTAACTAAGCATCTAGACAAGATAAAAGAAAAAAATGGTCTCAGTTTGGGGTTTTTTCTCACGGTTTACCTCGGTAAACCTAATGTGGACTCGCTCGGGTCGGTCTGGCGGCTAGGCCGGGTCGAGGGGTTAAAGCTTCTGGGAGAGGTGGGATTGAAGACAGATTTTGGGTGGAAGATGCACCGTCGCAAGCACTCTCTGCCGATGATTCTGATTGCCGCTGGTTGGACCCGCCATAGAAATTTTTGGTTTATCTCATGGGTCTTATATCTTAGACCCTTTTCAGATTTGAGGTTTCTTTACATTCATTTTAAGGAAAACAAAAAGAAAGTTTGCTGAAAATTTTACAATTTTTTACATATATTCTATTTTGGTTTGAACTTAGAAGAAGCCTTCGAATATTGTGGTTTTGGACGTGTGGCTGGTTAGATTAGATATAATACCAATCATTATAATCAAACAATCAGCTTAAACCCTAAAAGTTTAGTGACTGTAATATAAATTTTAAGAATTTGATGACTAAATTGAAAAAGTCTTAAAAGTTCAGTGATAGTTTACCCTGAAATTTATTTCTTTTTGAAAAAAATAGATATATTTCGATGCTTGAAATTGATACCACCAAAAACCATTTCATACTTGTTCATCTCTTACTTCAAAACCCTACCGCAAGATCCAAATCTTTTGTTTTAAATATTTTTGATCAGCCAAAACCCTAAAAGTTTACCAAAACTAACATTTGATCTCGCTTTTAAATGTCTCCGGCCTCCTTTGAAATCCGATCACCGGATATATACTCTTCCAACGCTAAACTCTCCACCGACCCTCAAAGCGCTCACGCAATACCCGATAACTTCACTGCATTTCCTCGAACCAACCATTCCCAAATGAATTCATCAATTCCCTCAAGCTTTGATAGTGCTGGAGAGTTCGATTGCGGGTTCGCTTCCAGGAACGGCTTCAATCACAAGTCAGCCGCACCGGTTCGGCGGCGGGAAAGGCTGCCCAAGGTGAGGAAACCGTTGAATGGGAAGGTGAAAGGCGGACAGGGGGAGGTCGGGTCAGATTTCAATCCTTTTAAGCAATCCGTTCATGGTTCGGGTCGGTCAAGCGCAACTGGTAACCTATCATCATCAAGCTTTTCAGATAGTTTGAATATACTTAACAATGATAATAACAATAATACTTTAAGGTTTGTATTTGGTATTAATAATGCAAGTAATAGAGGATTCAGTGGAAATGTTGAGGTTGAGAATGGAAATACGGAGTCTTTTAGAGAGAGAGAGGATGATGGTTTTGTATTTGAAGCCAAATTGCGTGGCGGCATGAAGAAATTGGGGTCTGAAAATTTTAGTAATTTTGGTTTTGTTTTTGGTACTAATGAGAGTGATGGAGGGGTAAAATCAAATCCGGGAAAGGGAAAATCCAGTGATTGTGCAGGGAGTTTGGATGGTTGTATGGGTAAAGTGAAAGTAGAGACTGGTTCCCAGGGTGGTAAAGATAGTAATTTAGATTTTTCTTTTGGTGTGGCCAAGGGTGATTTAGAATCTAATTGGGGTTCTGGGAAGGGAGAGTTTGGTAAGACTCTCAATGAGCCAGATTTTAGTGATGTTGGCTTTGTGTTCGGTTCAAGTCAAAGTGATTTGAATTTATCTTCCAATTCTGATAGGATTGAGCCCCCCGTTTTTACCGGGGAATCAACATTTGGGCCTAGTCTCCGTGATACATCCTCATTTAATCCAGAAAGGGGAGAAAGTGGCAATAACTTTGGACAGCCAGTTTCTGGTGATCTAAATAAGATGAATATGGAGGGTGAAACAGAGTCCAAGAAAATGGAACCTGCTGCAGTTAATTTCAATATTAATGGAAGTGAGAGCTGGGTTGGGGATTGTGCAAATGATTTCTTTGTTTTTGGTGCCACTAGCAGTAAAGGTTCCTTTTCTAAAGAATGCAAAGATGGAATCAAATCATGCAGTGGAAATTTTGGAGTTTCTGTTGACAATGGTCGGTCTAAGGATGCTTCTTTAAATAGCGATAATGTTGGTAGTTCTTCTGGTGCAAACTCAATATTTATACTGCAACATGATTTACAGAAACTAAATATCAGTTGCTATAAAAATGTTGATGTTGGTGACACAACTGAGGTTTCAGACACGAAAGTGGATTCTGAGACCATATTTGTTTTTGGCAGCTGTGAGAAGGTATCTAGCCCTTTGAAAAAGGCTCCAGAGGGTGGTCCTTCTGCAGATAGGTCCAATAATGGTAATGTGAATGGCGCTATATCTTATGATACCTTTAATGAAGATAATGCTGGAATTTCTGATGCTAAACCATTTACATTTAGGGCAGGTATCCGTGAGGCTTTTGATATTGAAAAGTCTTTCCAAGGTCATGTTAAAGATGATGTAGATCTAAATGAGACCGATTCATGCACATCTCTCAATCTCAACTCACAAGGAAATACTGCAATTGACTCAGTGACGGTTGGAATAGAAAAAAACATTGAAAGTTGTTCATCTGGAAATCTAGATCAATCGGGGACATCATTCAGTGATTTTAAAACACCTGAGTGGGATCCTTCTTCTTTCAAAGTAAATTTATTTGCTGAAGTGGATGGGAAATTGGGAATTGGTGTAAAAAGTGGCTTAGCCAAGGAGAAAAGAATGAAGAAAACGAGAGGCACGTCAAAGAAATCTTATCTGCATAAGCTTTGGTCCAAGCAACAGCATGTGCTAAATGAAAGCAGTTCTCAAGTAATTCAAGACTCCTCTGCATGTTGTTCACCCATGGATGTTTCTCCTTACCAAGAAACTACTGAAGCTGATCTATCATCAAAGGGAACTTTTCAGGCATCGGAAGGGCCCGAAACTGAATGCCCAGATACTGCACAAGAACGATCGGATTCTAATGAATTTGAACAGAAATACAGTGAGCCAAATGAAGAGAATTTTGGGTATGATCATGAAAGAATTATTGTTGGTGATGGTCCTTCAAGAGAGTATGTTTTTGAAGCAGAGACTGTATCCACTACTTCCAAATCTGGCTGGTTCTGTAATGGCAGTTGCACTAGTGTTGATGGGACAAGAGACCTTAATGGTACCCAGGAAAGCTATCACACAGCAAATTCTTGTTGTAGTTCAGGTGTGGAAGATGAGAGAAGTTTTACCTTTTCCGCGACATCAACTTCTGGGCAAGGTAGCTTGTCATTCAGAAAGCATCAAATTCGAAAGAATAATAAGGAGAAAATTGGGAATGCTTCGTTTATTATAACTCCAAGCTCAAATGTTAAAGAAGGGTATTCCTCTGTCCACTTTTCACCTTGTGGTCCAGTACAGTCAGAAGAAAAAGATAAACCTACATACCATAGCAAAGAGGAGAATAAAAATTTCAATCAAGGGTCTAACTCCAATACAATTTCTGTTGTTGAAGCCTGCGAGATGTGGCGACTGAGGTACCTTTAAGATTGATTGGCGTATAATATTTTCTATGATGTGTTCTCTGGATTACTTTTTGCTGATGTGATTCAATGTTCATTAATATTGCTCTGAGAAATCAGATTATATTTTTATGCGGAAGATTTGAATTTGTATCAGGGGAAATCAGGCTTATAGAAATGATAATCTGTCCAAAGCTGAGGAATTCTACACACAGGGGATCAACTCTGTACCCTCAAATGAAACTTTGCAGCGCTCCATCAAACCTCTCGTGCTTTGCTATAGCAACCGTGCAGCCACTCGGATATCTCTTGGAAGGATTCGGGAAGCTTTGGCAGACTGTCTGACGGCTGCTGTTCTTGATCCCAATTTTCTCAAAGTTTATGTCAGAGCTGCCAAGTAAGGCTCTCAAGTTTGTGTTTGCTCTGTGATTTATTTAGTTGGGATATGGATATTATTATTATATACAGTTGTGCTATATTGAAGTTTGGAAGCACTTTGGTTGGACTTGGAAATCATACAGTTCTTTGTGGGAGCTATAGAATAAAATGAAATTAAAGAATATGGTTTTGGTAAAGTAACTGTTCTGTATATTAATGAACTTGGTATGTCAACCAAGATGAGTTAATTAGGGAATTTTTCTTGGAGCTTATGACCAAGATTTTAGCTGCATCATGCTCTAACCTAACTGTTTGTTAACTAGAAGATTAGCTTTTTCTTTAAAACTGTGTTGTGTTGGTTAAATATTCCGTGAAATTGACCAATTATTTTGTCATTCTCTATGTGATATTTATATGGTTTTGTATAAAAAGGCTATTTATACAAGGGTTTATAGGGTGGTCGACTTCCCTTCTCATGTAAGAATTCCTCGTCTGTCCATAAAATTGTTATATCTGGTGTAAATTGTTTCACTAATTCCTTATGAGGAATGCTGCTATTCTAAAAACAAATTGTGCGCAATTTGCAGTTGTCACCTTTTGCTGGGAGAAATTGAAAATGCTGTTCGGTGTTTTAGTAAGTGCTTAGGTTCAGGAGCTGATGTGTGTTTGGATCGCCGAATTACAATAGATGCTGCAGATGGCCTTCAAAATGCTAAGGTATGCTACATTTTGAGTCTTTACGTCATTATCATCGAGCAAGTGTCAACCTTGTATAGGTTGGCCTATGAAACCTACCTTATTAAAATAAAGAAGGGGCTTTTTCCACGTGCTTACTAGGTTGGAAGCAGTATTAAGCTTAGAGATCCCATAAGTAACGGAGTGCATAAGTTACTATAATGCTTATTGATGAATATATTTGCTAAGATTGCATATGATGACTGTACAGTAGAGACCTCTCCGCCTATTGTAGTTCGGCTTCTTGTTGGACAACCCTAAGATCAACAGTTGTCTTCCTAAGTTAGATAAGATGTCAGGAAGTGAACTGAGTAATAAGAACATTGAAGGTTTCTCAAATGAAATATCAATTTTTTTATCAATAATCTTTACTGCGGTGTTGTCAATATCATGTCTAGTACATGGTAAGTGTCAGGTTAATGAAATTGTGGTAGTGAGTAGATTGTGGCCAATAAATTATAGCCATATTGGAGAAACCTTTTAGACTGGTAAGGTTCCAGAAATCAAGTATTTGAGACCCCATAAGTCTTGGACTTCTCAAGTTATTATAATGCTTCTTTACAAATATATTTGATCAAGTTGCGTACAATGACTGTATAATAGAGACACCTCTACCTGCCGTGCTTTGGTTTCATGTTGGACACCCCCGCGATTAGCAGTTATCTTGATAAGTTGTAGGAGATAAGATGGCAGGAAGTGAACTGAGAAATAGAAAGTGGATGGTTTCATTTATCAGTAAGCTTTACAGTGGTGCTTTCTTTTCTTGATTTTAAACATTCTCATGTGATCATGTCTAGTGCTTGGTAAAAGTGTTAGTTGAATGAAATTATGGTACTTAGTGGATTGTGTCCCGTAAGCTATAACCATCTTGCCAGAAACCCTTTAGTAAGATTCCTGTTTGTTACAAATGAATGGAAATGTCCAATATTGTCTGGCTATTTTGTGCCTAATTTTGCTGTTATGATGTCATTGGTTTTTTTCCTTGCCCATACAGGATTGAAAACTCTATTCAGAGCAAATAATTCTGCATTTGTTTGGAGGTGAAATAGGACTTGAATTAGGGGCTAATGACTGGGTTAGCGGAGCAAATCGAAACCTCTAAGTAGAAATCAAAGTCTGTCTAACCTTCCTTTTCTTTGTTTGCTAAATTTATCGAAGCCTCTGCTTGATTTAAAATGGAAATCAACTCCTGAAATGCTAAATGCTACAAATACACATGTATACGACTATACGCACTCTCACGGACAAATCAAAACCTCTAAGTAGAGAACAAATAGTCTGTCTAAGCTTCCTTTTCTTTGCTTGCTAAATTTATTGAAGCCTCTGCTTGATTTAAAATGTAAATCAACTCCTGAAATGCAAAATGCTACAAATACACATATATACACTCTCTCACAAACAATCTGGCCTTGCCGTTTTCCTAAATCAGACTCATTTTGCACTTGAATGTAGGAATGGATAAGGGGTATGACCCAACCAAATATATATATATAATTCAGAAAACTGTTGAAGACACTTATATTGGACATATACTAATTTCTAATATTCATGGTCAAATCTGATCAAAATAGGTTGCATAAGTAAACATAAGTTTCCTTGGTCTCATTTGAGAGGACAGAAAATGTTATGGTAGATAAGTCTCAACTTAGTTCGTTTCTTAAGTAATAAATTATCAAATTTCGCTTGATTCTTCAATATACTGCTTTACATAAACTGCATTTGAAATCCAATAACTATTTTCAAACTTCCTTGCGAGAACTTTTCAATAATTAAATAGAACTGATTGAAGTTTAGGAATTTGAGCACCTCAGGCTTCGAGTTCAGTGCTTAAGCTCTAGAAGGCTGATGTTACTAGACTACTCTTGGTATGTTTTGCTGCCTGATTTTTGAAGTGATATTTGTAGAAGTAAGAAATGTGAGTGTTATGGGGGGGCAGTAATTCTCAGTGGCTTGATAATATGGTGACAGTTGACTGATTCTCTCTCTCACTTTATTTTGCCTGCAGAAAGTGGATGACCTTGTAATTAGTTCCACAGCACTTCTGGAACAAAAGTCATCGAGTGCAGCATCTAGTGCACTAGATATGATTGCCGAGGCCTTGTCTATTAGTCCATATTCTGAAAAAATGCTTGAAATGAAGGCAGAGGCTCTTTATATGGTCTGTTCTCTTTCAACTTGTAATTTCATTTAGAGGGCATTTGGCATGATTACGTTCCAATGAATTTAATTAGTGGGAGAGTGATCTCCATGTTTGGTATGCTAAAACACCAAATTTCATGGGAATGCAACTTTATTTGGAATCATTCTCCCTCAAACATGGGAATTTGATTTCGGTGTGGAAGTAATTTTTCAATGTAGTTGGGCAGTTAAAAAATACATTTGAGACAAAAATACCCTTTTTCATTTTTCTTCGTTACTGTTATACTTTTTTCTAATTGCAAAATCATAAAAATTATTTAATTTAAAATTCATTTTAATTACTATCAAATTAAAATTTGATTTATATTGTAATTTAAATATATATTAAATATTTAAAATTATTCGTATATTAATTTTGAAATAAATGTATTAACTTGTATTTATTTAAAACAAACAAATTAATATTATTAAAAAATGAATTATATATCGTGTTAATAATAAACTATCTTTTATTAATAATAAATATCATTTAAAAAGCTAAAATTAATAAAATACGTATTTTATTTGATGAGGGTAATTTCAGGAGTTACCATCACATTCCTTGTAAAGTGTTTGGTGAGCCAAACATATCAATGTAACTTCCTCAGGATTTTAATCAATAGTTCCCTTGTATACCAAACATTATAATGTTATTTTTCTAGCAATTACTTTCTTAGCAATCATTATCACTTTCCCGAGAACCTGTTCATTGTATTCTTAATATGGGAAAGTACCAAACACCACTTAAGTTTCTCCATTTCTCTTCCCCCTTTATGTTTTTTATTTTGTTGTTCTTTTCATTTAAGCATTCTATTTATATGCCATAAGCAACAATCTAAGTTTGGATTGCATTTTTTCTTTTGGCTTCCTGCAGCTGAGGAAATATGAAGAGGCAATTCAGTTTTGTGAACAATCTCTTTTTATTGCTGAGAAGAATTTTTCTAAACCAGAGACTGATAACCAGTTAGCAAGCACTGATGGTTCTGTATCTTATTCTTTTGCAATGTTGTGGAGGTGGCACTTGATGTCCAAATCGTACTTCTGTATGGGAAAGCTTGAGAAGGCACTTGATTTACTTCAGAAGCTTGAGCAAGTGGGATCTATGGAGGATAGGTATACAATTTTTTTTTCATTTTTTAAACATATTTTACGCCTCTGTTCTATCATGTCCTTCCATATCATGCAATGATTCTGAATTCTGGTTGTAATTTTGTAGGCAGGGCAGCAAAATTTTGGAAATGTCTGTTTTGTTGGCTGTTACAATTCGAGAACTTTTGCGCCTCAAGGTATATGATATAGCCCTTCATCAGGATATCGCTTATTGCATTAATTCTCTCTTGAATACTGGAATGGTTCAAGTTCATAGGTGGTCCTTTGACATGAAGATAATGCTAATCCCCTTAGGCTTGATCTCAATGGTATAGTACACCATCATGCCCAAGCCTGCAGGAATTAGTATCATGTTCTGCCTCCCAGGATAAGTCCCCTGACAAAAAATAGAAAGTCTATATGATGTTTTCTGTGCTGATATTCTTTGTTCGCATAAGTTTTTTGATAACTGATATAACTAGGGAGATAGAGGGGAAGAACTGTTATGCCTGTGAGTATGAAAGACAAGATTATGGGGCGCCTTCATCTGTCAAAATCACCGTGGCCTTTTAGTACTATCCTTTGAATGTTGAAGGTTTGTTATGAGAAGTTTTAGGAGAATCTGATCTTGGTGGAAAGATGGCATCAAAGCCTTCATTTTGTTATTCATGGAGGGAATGATAAAAACAACTCTTGAATTGTATTTCATGGTTTATGAGATGGTGAGAAGGAGAAAATGACATTGAGCTAGGACCAATAGGAATAAATCTAGTGCTCGTCATACACCTACATTTTGTTGTAATCTTTTCCCTAGTTGGCTGATCCATCTATAGTGTGTAATTTCAGGTGTTGGCTTCTGAAGTACTCATATTCTTTTGTTTGTTTTGTCTCTTTTTCCATCTTTGTAATTTCAGAATGCAGGGAATGAAGCAGTTCGTTCTGGTAGGTATACAGAAGCAATAGAGTATTACACGAGTGCTCTGTCGAGCAATGTTGAATCACGGCCTTTTGCAGCAATTTGCTTCTGCAATCGTGCTGCTGCACACCAAGCTTTGGGCCAAATTGCCGATGCAATTGCAGATTGCAGTCTAGCAATGGCCCTTGATGAAAATTATTCGAAGGTTTGTATTTCTCCTGTCTTCCTATCCGCTATATGTAACCAAAGAATGCTGTAGCTGCAATAGCTATTTTTGGATCTTTTTGGGGAGATTTCTTTAATGGTTTTGCTATGCTTTATGATTGCGGTCTTCTTTCTATTTGATAAGATTATTTTTGGAACACAGATTAACTGATTAGAGGTAGGGGTGTGCAATCAGTTGGGTTTGGCAAAAATCAACTTGAAACTGACCTTCAAAAACTAAAAACCGATAACCAAACCTATTTTAAAGAAAAACTGCAATAATGGAATCGATTTAAGTTGGTCAGTTCGTTCGGTCAACCAACTTAACCGGAAAAAAATAAAGAATATTAATGGGTTTCATTATTTTTGTTGGATTTGGGAATATTATATTTTGTATTTGAGAATATTATAATTTGGGTTCGAAATTCTGGTTTTGTTTGAGTTTTGAATAATGGGTTTATTTATTTTGGTTTGGTCCTTGGGGAATGTATGTAAAGTATATAAAATTTAATATATTTATTTAAAGTCGAACCCAGCTGGTGGCTCTAGTGGGAAAAGAGGAGGGTGATCATCCTAGGAGACTTGGGTTCAAGCACCTGTGTGTGCAAGGTGTTGTCAAAGGGTTAAGAAAATGTGTATATTTATATATTATACTGGTGTGATATGAACCCTACTGACTTAATCTGTTTTAACCAACTCACCCAACTGTATCCAAATTGCATCAGTTTCGTCAATTAACTTGGTTTGCAACTGAGTTTTGCTCACTCCTAATTTGGGGTGATGTTACAGGAAATTAATTACAAATGAATCTTCTTATCTAGATTTACAGTTTGCTGTTGATATTTAAATCTTAAATTGATTGGGTTTGATGGGATACAAGCTGGTATTCTTGTGAGGAGCAATCCATTTCATTGCTTGTCAGGCTTGGATTTTAAGTTTCTAACTCCTGTTGCACTTGTGGGATTAGTACAGTTGCTTTCCCTTAATTCAGGAAAGGATTTATATTTATTGCTCGGTCTGATCATTCAATATTAAATTCAAGCATTTGCCGACTTTAATTGCAGAGATGTGATTACTGGTTAATGCCCCATCCCTGATAATGGAGATGGATACAAATTAGACACACAGAAATAGGTCATTTTGGTACATCTGTAATGACTGTGGTCGACATTCATTTGCAAGAAATGCATGTGGTCATCGATCTTCATGTTCTAGCTTTGATTTTCTTGTATCAGTAAACAGTGAAACCAAAATTCTGCTAAACTTTTGGGATTTGATTCCTAATTACTTCTGAAAAAATTGCCTAGCACATGGACAGCAAATAAAATGCTACAAAACCAAAACAACTTGGGCTCTAATATCACGTTAAACATCCGTCTAGCCTATTGCAAACTGTAAACAACTGTTGTGTAACTTGCATTGATTTTAGTATAAAAAATAATTTCTTGAATGCTTCTTTGAGATATTCTGAAAGAGTAGATTAAAATGTCAACTGAACACAGGAAAAAGCTTGAGGTATGATGTTGTGCTCATTAACTAGTGTAACACCTATACTCTAGGTCCCTTGTGGACATTCCAATTTTTACATCATCTCAATTTAAAGCTTGAATGGTGAGAGAAGGTATGTGATAGCCCTGAAAAAGTTTTTTTCGTTTGCTCATTTGAGTCTTTATAGATTTTGTGTTTGATTTTCTTGTCAGTTATTTTAACTATTATTGCTTCACTATTTTGTACTCGCTGGCTGTTCTGCCCTGTTAAACAGGCGGTTTCCAGGAGAGCAACATTACATGGGATGATCAGAGACTACGGTCAAGCATCTAATGATTTTCAAAGACTTATCTCCATTCTTGAAAAGCAGTATGATAAAAAGACTCACCAGTCTGGCAGTAAGGATAGATCTACTGGCAACTCAAAAGAGTTAAGGCAAGCACATCGTCAGTTGTCATCCATGCAAGAAGAAGCTAAAAACGGAATCCCATTAGATTTGTACCTCATTTTGTAAGTACTTTTTGAAAGCTTGGGAACCAAGTATTCTCTATATAATTCGTTATATGTTCAGCGTAAAGATAGAGGATTAACTGCTCCTGGTCTTGATTTTTTTCCCCTTCATAGCATGCCTAAATGCAAAGCTTTTGTTAAGTTGTCATGTTCATTGGATAATCTATTTTGTAGCATAATTAGTGCCCTAATACTGAAAGACATTTCGATTTGGTTAAGTTATTGTGAATCAAGAATACGTTAGTTGACAGACTAATAATAATAGTTATAAATAATAAAGGAAAAAAGCCAATTTATACTTTTGAAACATGTAGTGGAAATCTTTGCTTAAGTTATATCAGTAGTAAAGCTTAAAAAAGTTTTTTCTCTGGCCTCATTTAATTCATCGGATCCAGAAGAAACCATTGTCTTGATAATATTTGTTCAATCATTCAGCTTGTTGATGCTACACTTCTATTAATTTGTAGTAAAATAGGAACAATTACTTTTTCTGACCTACCCAGAAGGAATCATTATTTTGATATTACTTATTCATATATTTGGCTTGTTGATGCACACTTAAATTTTTGATCTTCTAAAACCATCCTTAATTGCAATGGCAGGGGAGTTAAACCATCGAACTCTGCATCTGATGTTAAAAAGGCATATCGCAAAGCAGCGCTCAGGCATCACCCAGACAAGGTTTGACAGTGCTATATTTTTTAATTGAATTCTATTGTATGACTAGTGCTTATATATCGTATTGGTCTATTTCCTTGTGTTGAATTAGGCTGGTCAATTCTTGGTAAGGAGTGAGAATGGAGACGAGGGGCGACTCTGGAAGGAAATTGCTGAGGTGATTCACAATGACGCTGACAGGCTATTTAAAATGATTGGAGAGGCATATGCTGTGCTATCAGATTCTGCTAAGGTTTGCTATCCGTCTGATTGAAACTTGAGATATGTTTATGCTTTGCACCTAATTTTATCATTCCATCTTGGCTCTGCAGTTGTATACTGACACCTTTGTCATTTCTGCTTTGCTATTTGTTTATCGCCCGTGCTACCAACTAATAATAATCAATTACCCTAATCTCGGACTACAAGTGGGTATTTGATCCAAGCTTTACCAGTTGTATTTAAATTTATTCCTGTAGGATTTTTTGCTATTATGATGGTTTCATTTGAAGAATTTGTTGAAACTCACATGTAAACTGGACCATAATTGCAGCTGTAAATATTAAAAAAAGAACATTTTTGATCAAAGGTTCTTGTTCAATGTTACTGCAGTGACATTTATTTGGACTCCTGCTGAATTACTTCATATTGCTGAAGGGCTAGATTTTTTCTTTGAAGAATTTCCATTTTGGATGGTTTCTCCTATTGTATACCTTGTAATTTTTACTATTGTTCTTGTTTTGATGTGCACTTGGCCATGTTACAGCGGTCGGAATATGATCTTGAAGAGGAGATCCGAAAAGCTCCTAAGCAAAACAGAAGCAGGTCTTATGAAAGACAAGCACAAGATGAGTGGCACTATCCTTACGAGAGGAGTTCAAATAGACGATATTGGCAGGGGAGTTGGAAGGAGCATAAACATTTTCATTCTCGGTGGTAAGAGGCCTTGGAGGAAGCGGTTCAGCTATAAAGTTTTATGCCCAAATAACCCCAATTTTGGTTAAGAAATTGGGAGCAAGCTTCTAGCTAGCACAAGGTCCTCCATGATCAATAAGTGATTACTACCATCTTGAAATGCTGTAGTTGGTCCAAGTCTGTTAATGCTTGATGCCACTCGGAATGAGTATTTCAGGCTATGAAAGCTCTGTTGGGCAAATAGGAATACAGTTTTGAATCCTGTGAATTTGGACGTTTGAAACTCAGAAATGAGCCTACAAAATGTATCCATCATTTTATTTTTAATGTAATGAAGAGAAGATAGAAGATACACATTCCATTTATGGTGATATGAATCTGGGGTGATTTGTCTTTAAATATTACTCCATTTTTATTTCCTTGGACAGCATAAACAGATAAAGCAGAAATGTGAATGTCACTAGTAAAATCATGTCCAAATATTGGTAGTTTTCAAGCCAATAAATGATAGTAGGAAAATGACAGATAATTGAAGAAATTGGCATCAGCGTTCTTCCATTGTGATAATTGAAAAAGATGAAGAGGCTCCAAAGCATCAGCCATATTCATTCAACTTTGTACTTGGTTCAAGGGTGATGAGAGCAACACAGAAAGTAGCAATTAGAAATAAAGGAGAAGCAAATAGTCGAGGAAAACCATACAATTATTTCTTTCACACGATTAACTTCTTCAAGGGCAGTATCCCAGTTTTGCATCAGTATTTCAGCCGCCAGCTTCCCCCACACTGTTTAGTCGGCAACACCTGAGTAATTGGAATTTCGCATATTGATATCATATTAAAACAAAATTCTCTCCTGTTAATTACAAAAAAGCTTTCATGAATCTAAAGCCACAAACAAAAATGCTATAAAGTCCATATAATCCAAGTATATAAGCGTGCCAAACCAGTCCTACGATGGTGCAATTTTAGAGTTCCAGTAAATTTTGAAGCGTCGGAGTTAAGAATTTAGACCAGATTCATAACATGATATCATATTATAAGGACATGCATACAACGCTGATGACTAACAGATAACATGAGATCATGACATTATCAGACAGAATATATCAAATTGCACTCACACTCAAGTGATCCAGTCAAAAAACAATTCAGACATATTAATCAAGTCAAACACCATGATTTCATAGAATTCAACCAAATACTCACATTTAACATAGACAAAGAACACACCTATCATCCAACTAACTACCGGGCAATGCATGCTTCCCACGATAAACAGTGTTAGGTCCCACAGTACTAGAATCTATAAACGAATATGACACTAAATGAATAACGATACTATTTAACTCATAAACCTAGAATTAAAAGTCTAAGACCCTAATCTACTTACACGTTACTCTCTTGAACCTTGTAGTATTTACTTATGTTGAACGAATGAGTTAGGCCTAATCGGAAAGCGCGCAAGAAAGACTCAATCACCTTCAACATAACTGATCGGTGAATAACCGTCACACGAACTGTGCAAATGTACACTACCGATTCAAGTATAGTTAACATGTAAATCCTGTTAAATATCGATCCCACGAGGATAGGTATTTAGTTGTATTCTTATGTCGCTGCAAGCAATTATGAAAATAAAGAGATTGTGAGTGTAATTGTAGCTGCAATGATAGAATAAAAGATTGAATATAAGATCGATTTTGAGAGCAAAAGAAACAATTTAATGAAGGTAAAAGAAATATTGAGTAAAGATCTGGATCCCCTCGGCTCAACTTGGCAGATTATCATGTGCAACAAGGAAACAATATACGATGGTTCATTTGGAAAATAAAATAATAAGCTCGCTTATTGGCTTCCATTCAACTCTCAACTGATGACTCAAATATGTAGATTAAGCACAACTCTCGTTGTTCATCAAAACTACAAATCCTTGAACAAGTGGATCAACTCTCGTTGTAATGGCTTGTTAATCTGAACCGCCACTGCATCTCTCAATGTCAGCGATGATGTTAAACACTCTCATGCAAACAAAGCTCAGATCCAATAATTGAAATAAGAAGAAAGCAAATAAGATTATATTGAACTTAAAAACAAAGTTTAAACAAGTTCATAAAACAACTAAAAAGATAAATCATCGTCAATTAACACAAGAATATAATAAAGCTTCAATAAATGTCCATCTTTAGAAAGATTAAAGAAGATAAACATATTCCTCCTTGTTCCAGCACATGAATCCTCGTTTCCTCAGATATTTCTGCGTTGCTTTGCCTTGGTTCTCCAGAAATAGAGCTTAAGCCGTCATGGGAGGAGAGCTTCGAAAGGTTGAAGATGATAGGAAAAATGATAAACGCGTGAGTGATGTTCTCTCTCCTCCAAATGTATCATTTTATAGGCTGCTGAGGTAAGGACACTTGTCCTTAAGGTGATTTGCTTGACAATCTACCCTACACAATTTGTTGTAACAGAAAATTCATCTGGTAGATTCGTCCTTATCCTTAGCAGTCTAGACAGTTGGACGCTGTAGTGTCGAATTGGCTGCAGTGATAAAACTTCCTCTGTAGGGACATTAGTAAAGCAACGACAAAACAGTAAAAAGGCAGAAAATTGTATAACAAGAGCAACTATGATTTGAGTTAGACAAAATACAAATAATAAACAAAAAATACAGAAATGGATGCATGAAACACTATTGTGGGGACAAATGATCCATAAATCGAGCAAAAATACGTGCCCTTTAGAGAGCTATCATACCCCAAACTTGAGTTTTTACTTGTCCTCAATTAGAATTGAAAACAACAATGTATAGCAAAAGTTTAAGGACATTCTAGCTACTTGAATCATTGCAACCAATCAATGAATCAAGTGCATCGACATGATAGAAACCACATCAATAACTCAAACATAAATACATGAACTAGCATTTCAGCAATACATAGCATCATGCCTATCAAATTAGAATTCTTCTGCTTAACAACATGTATTTAACATATAACACACATTTAAAATATATTTATATATATTCTCTCTTTTTTTTATAAGTAGCAAAGGATATCAAACAATGAATGTGTAACGCCCTAGTTTTGGGGCTAGCGGTTTTGAGGTTTATTAGACGGTTCGGTGGACCGGGTTAGAGATTCGAGGTGGATTCGGGACCTATTTTTTTCGGTAAGATAAAAATGTGGAAAATAGTTAAAAACCATCTTTTAATATATATTGATTTTTGGTGGAATCAATTTTGGAAAATGGAATTTGGAAATGTGACATTTTGGTTAGTGACCAAAATGCGATTTTTGAAAACTATTTTTAAAGTGACTAAAATGAAAAAGGGTCAAATTCTTAGAATTTTAAGGAGCTAAATTACCAAGTTTTTTCTTGTGGTTTCTCCCGTCAATTAAATCATTTTAAACATGTGTTTTAAAGGTGGTTTAAGAGGGATTAAAATATCTAAGTTAGTTATTTGCTTTTAAAGAAAACTTACGTAACTTTTTCCTAAACCTTTTCTCTCAACTTCTTTTCTGCCAAAAAATCAGAATTTCATCAAAACCAAAGATGTGAGATTCTTTTCACTCAGATTATTGATTCTAACTTGATTCTTTAACTTGGTTTTACAAAATCCCATTGAAATCTTATGTTTTCTTAGCTTTAAACAAGCAAATTGAAGGAGAAATCACACAATAGGGGTAAGGTCAGTGATCTCCTATATTGCAAGGTTCTTTATTGATATTCCCAAGTATTTGATCCTCAATTTATGGTTTATGATATGATTTTATGTTTTTATATTGATTTAATTGGGTAAATTTGATGAAATGATGAAAGATTCGAATTGAATCTGATTTCCAGTGTTATGAATTGTTTTTAAACATATTTTGGATGTTTAATGATGTTGATATGTCAATTTAATCAATGGAAACCTGAAACTCTTGAATCTCTAATTGTTTAGGTTGCTAGATTTGCGTTTTTGAGGTGTTATGGTGGTTGTGTGGTTGCTGAAGGTGTTAGGTTGATTTGATTCTGTTTCTAGATGTTAATTGATGATAAAAGTGGTGTTAGATTGTTAGGTTGTGTCTGGGTTGTGTTTGGAAAGGATTAGTTGAAGTTTTCGGTTATTGTGGTTGGGTAATTGTGAGGTGAATGTAAGAATCCGTGAGGATCTATTGTAGCAGTGTTGTAAATGCATGGAGATGCATTAATCCTCTTTTGTTAAGTGGTTTAAATAGGGGAGGTTGTTTTGGAAGCGAACGATGTAGCATTGGAGGCTTCGGACGCTTGATTTCGCGTCGGTAAATCAAGGTTTCGCATATTGGTGAGTGAGAACATGGATTCCAGCATTGGAATATTTTAAAGAAGGTTTATGGGAGTTTAAACTTAGCTTGATGGGTTTATACTCGGAAGTAAGTAAAAATGGATATTCTCTCTCGGTCGTGCTAGTATTAAGTGGTTTTATGCACTTGTTTTGATTCAATTATTATCTACTATTTAAGCATATTTTAAAGTACTTGATATTCTGTAATTGAGCATGAAATGCTGAAGGATGCACATGGTAAGTGATCCTTGTAAGTATATGAATTATACTTGTGGTTTAGAGCACGATTGTTGCTTTGGAAAAATGGTTTGGTTAATGCTTGTTAAAAACAGTGAGGTAAATGCTAAATGGTTAATTATATTGGCAAGTGATGTGGTTTTAAAATTGTTATAGGATATAGTTGGCCGGCCATAGGATTGAGTGCACTATAATAAGTCGCATTGGATGTTGAGGGGTTTAGATCCGTGTACTGAAGACTCCATCCGAGTAACCTAATGGTAGAGGGGTTAAATAGTACCGTAGACTCCTATTAGTGGATTAAGCGTCTAACTGATGATTGGGGTTGGTGTCCCTGAGGGTTGAAAGGTGTACCCGGTTGGTAATGTACCGCGCTTGTTATTGTATCGCTATTCCGGTTGAGATGGCTTGAAGTGTTGGGTAAACACTTGTTGAATCCGTGTATCCGATGAACTCTTTTGTTAATGGACTTGTTTAATGATCACTTGTAAGTCAATATAATTGTTAATGTATCATTGAAAGGTTTATTTCGTGTGATGTGATTTATACATGTTTACTCTTTAAGCTTTGCATATGGTAGTTGTGCATGGGAAGGCTTAAATTGAGATTGAGTAATGGGACTTAATGTGGTTAATGATACATGTTGCATAGGGTCAATATGTTGGTTTTAAAGCCGTTAAGTGCATGGATTTAAAGGCATGAAATGTTTTAAAGGTTGTTTGATTTAAGTTTCAATGTAATGTTAAGAAATGGTTTAAATGCATTGGTGGTGTTTTGTTTGTGAGCGATCCTCACTAAGCCTGTGTGCTTACGCTCTTATTGTCCATCAATGCAGAGAATTGAGAGCTCCGGAGGCAGCAAGGAGCAAGGGATCCTAGTAAGACTCGTTTACCAAAGTATGTTTGGATTAGACTACAAGTAATAAAGGCAATGAGGAACTAGTTTTGGTTTTGGGAGATGTTTTGAAATACTCCATGTTTGAGAAAGTTTGTTTAGTTGTTCCAAAGTTGTATATGGCCTTTATGGTTTGGTTTTCGTGATGGTTTGGAGTTTCATTTTTTTCTTGAATGGTTTTTAGGTTGCATGCCTATAGATTTCTCCTTTGTTGCAATTACCATGATGAGATGCTGGTATGGTGATGTTTGGATGTGGTTTGATACTTAGAGTTGTTGTGTGCTTGTTACGGGCATGTTAGTGTGGTTTGGAGACCCTGAAAGCAAGAAAAATCAGCTAAAAATAATAATACAAGCCTAGGCATATCGAAACGCAGAGGACCGTATCGGTACAACTGAGCATAAATAGTCTTGGCGTTTTGGTACATGTAAGGGTGTACCGGTACGACTTACCAACACTAGAATTTGCTTTTTGGGTATTAAACCCGCATACCGAAATACCTCTAAACCCGTATCGGTACGGTTGTAAATGGATCCTTAACTTGGTCGTTATTTTCAGTTAAGCGTACCGAAACGAGAGGCAATGATTTTGAGCACCGTATCGATACGGTTGGTAGTGTACCGATACGGGTGTCCATTAAATTCAGTTATTGTCATGGAAATGGAACTTTGTTTTCTTGCGTTTTGGTCCCTGAATGTTGTGAAGGCAATTGAATGAGTTTGGATGATCAAATCGAGCTGATTTTTGTCATGTGAGCATGAAACCTGCTTAATTAAAGGTTGGTAACTTAAAAATGTGTTAAGTCCCTATAGTTTGTTTAAATTGCAATTTGGTCCCTTTTGTATAATTGAGCTAATTGGATGTCAAATCGATGTCTGATTGAGTTGAGTTTTCACCTGATGACAATATGAACATATAGGATAATCTCTTTGCATTTAGACAACATAAAAGAAAAAAATGGTCGCGGTTCGGGTTCTTTCTTTATGGTTTACTTTGGTAAACCTAATGTAGCTCGTTCGGTTCGGTCTTGTGACTAGGCCGAGTCGAGAGGGTTACATAGTGTACCCTAGACCCTGAGAAGTAAGATGTTGTGTAACGAAACCCCAAGAAGTACTTCATTGCATCGACACACACTCATGCAGTGACAACCTTTGGCCAGATTCCTTTTTCTAATGCATGCATTGGAGTGTTCCCCCTTAAGCTACTATCTTATTGCACTCACATTGGAATTCCATTTATTTACACACAATAAATACTATTAGCATATATAACACAAGCTGAACAAGGAAGAATTCATCCAAAATCAAAGAGATTATGCTAAATATCCTTTACTCAAACAAGTAAATGCATTTAAGCAAAGTTATAATGCAATCATCCAACATATATATCCAATTAACTCATCAATAATTAGAATGATTCAAGATTTACACATTGAATGTAAGAAAAATATTTTTAACTCAAAAAACCTTGCTTTTGCTTATTTTTTTGAAATGGGGGGTGCATTTCAAATCCCAGGTGTATACCCACAAATTTAAATATTCATTGTCCCCAATGCAAAACAGAATGCAAAAATAGAATGTAGGTACAATGATGAATGCAATGATAATAAAACTGAATGCAATTACAGTGACAATGCAGATGTGACGACAATACAATTAACAAAATAAAATTACACTCATGGTATGCGTGCCTACAAAATCGAAAAACTAACCTAGTTTTACATGGCTCTTGAGAGGAGGAGGCAGAGCGACGTTTTTTCTTCTTGCCCCTCTTTTCTTCCTTGCGCTTCTTCTTATACTTGTCCTTGGATTTAGAGCGTTTTTGCCTTTTCTCTTTCTTTCACAGAGTGGCATCCTCTTCAGTTTTAGGTCCTTTTCTTTCTCAGCATCATCGACCATCACTATAGTAGGATGAACAGGGATGGTGTTTTGTAGACCACCATTGAAAGAAGATTTCCCTCTTGTTCTTCTGTTGCAATGGTAGCTTCTGTTGGTCTCGTTGTATCTCGCTCAAACTCTAGTCCTTCACGTGTTGCATCTATAAACTTGGATGCAACGGACTTTTCTTTAGCAACAACTACTTCAGCATCAATATTCTCCACTATGTTACTCTCTTATTTATCTTCATCAACATCCTCCACTAAAACTTCTTCTTTTTCTAGAAAGGTAGGGCCATCATCAGCTTCCGTTGTGACATTCAAATCAAAAAGGCAGTCTTTGATGATCTTGCTCGTGGCTTCCTCTTTTGGTGTATCCTCAACCTCGCTAACATTCTCGAGAGAATTTACAGACTTAGGGACTTCTTTTGTGGGTGCATCAGAGGAAAAGTAATAGCCACGGATGATTGATGGAAATTCTGGGAATTTTGGCAAAGTGGCTGAGATTGCTCTGCTCATTGCAGCGATGGAAGATTTATGCCATGTCTTGACGTATTCATAGAACAAGTTATGTACAAGGTCAAGCGTTTGGACTGTGGCTGCAAGTTTCCCCTACGTGCTTGTGACAACATCGATTTTATCCTCAATTGCTAAAACTTTCATCTATACTTCATTGCTCATAGTGATGTCTTCAACAGTAGATTCCACCTTGGCTTTCCATTTCTCTTGCCTCGTTGTAGTGCCCAGCTTGGGTGTAGGATCCTCAGGGTTTTGCACTATTCTTCCGATGAAGACCTCATTAAGTGGACATTTGTTGGTTGTCATCTCTTTATTTTTCAAAGGCTTGACCCCCTTCAAATTGCACAATTGCATGATCAATTCTAGAAATGCCAAAATCCCTTCATCTTCTCAGCAAAATCCGTTATCTCCTTGTGGATAATTGCACCTATATCTATCTTCCTTCCCTTTACAATTGAATGTATCAGACACATTCTATCCAAGGAGACCATGGAGCTATGAGTTGATGGCAAGAACTTAGAATTGAAAAACTAGAACCAAATCTTTGTAGGCAGGGTTAAAAACTTCCTAAACATTGTAAAATTTTCCATATTGGTCCCCGACCAAAATGCATCAGCAACATACAAATCCCTAAAAATCAAATCCAGTTTCTCATCATCAATTTTTTTCACAAACAGAGAATGTTCATCAATATTCACAGTAGTCTTCAACACATTATTAATCGAGGTAACACTCCATGGTATAGAACTCTCCCTCACAAAAACCAACTTCGGTGATGGCTCGTAAAGGTTAGAGTAGAATTCCCTTACTAAAGCAAAACTATAATTGCATGGATGAGTGAAAAAGGTGCCCTATTTGTGAAGCTCGATGGTTTGGTGAATCAACTTTCCATATTTCTTCTTTTGGGATAGCACTATCCCTTGTTTTGGAAGTATATTTCGCTTAAAGATGTGCTCTTTGTAACGAACTTCTGCCATTATTTTCTAAAACACCTCGTAATCGATTTTCTCTACTGATGTGCCTGGTTTCTCATCTTGAGGGTTGGAAGCAGAGCCTTGAGCCTCTTTTGCAGATGTTTCTATAGAGATTTTTTGGGCAACTCTTGTCTTTTCCTTAGGAGAAAAAATATGATGAAATGAAGAACTTTGTAGAAAAATTTGAACTTTGTAGAAACAAAGAAGAAAATATAAAAATCTAGGTGAAGAATGTCAGTGAATACATGGTTATTAAATAAAAAGGTAAAAAAAGAAGGAAGTGAAAAGGCGTGATCTTTATCGTCTGATGTGATGAGTTTCGACGATTCTGATTGTGGAACAAAAATGACGCATGTCCAATGCATCTCCTACTCCCACAAATCAAAGGTTGTGATTTGGTGAATAATCGGTGTAATTAAATTACCCAAACTACCCACAAAGTCATGCATGACATGTGTTGCCTTTGCCGTACACTCCTTTGGAAGAAGATTCCATACCAAAACATGTGGAGATTATTCTGCAAAAAAGAAAAGAAAAAATTAAAAAATAAACAAATAAATAAAAAGAAACTACGTATACATATACCAAAGAAATTAAAGGAAACCATCAAAAAATTTGACCAATTTAATGGTCTCAACACTTTTAGAATCAAAGTAACCAAAATAAAGCTGGATTCTTTTTCCATTGACTTTAAATGGGATCACCTCTTTACTATCCTTGATTATGACTGCACCATGTGGAAAGACTTCCACAACTTCAAAAGGTCCCGATCAACGTGATCGCAACTTGTCTGGGTGCAACTTCAGTTGTGAATTGAATAGCAAAACAAATTGTCCAACTTCAAATTGTCGCTGCAATATGATTTTGTCGTGCCAACGTTTACTATTGTCTTTGTAAATAAAGGGATTTTCATAAGTGTTGCGGCGAGTTTCTTCCAATTTAGTGATATCCAACAAACATTTCTTCCCCGCGGCCTTATAATCCATATTCACTTGTTTCAAAGCCCACATAGCCTTGTGTTCTAGATTAACATGCAAGTGACATGATTTCCCAAAGACAAGTTGATACAGTGACATCCCAAGTGGAGTTTTGTACTCAGTACGAATAGCCCACAAAGCATCATCCAAGCGTGAGGACCAATCCTTTCTAGTGGAATTCACCACTTTTCTAAGATATTTTTAATAGCACTATTAGAGATCTCGGCTTGTCCATTGGACTGAGGATGATAAGTTGTAGCTAGACTATGATTCACTCTATATCTTTTTAGCGCAACAACAACTTGACTATAATGAAAATGCTTTCCTGATCACTGATTAATGCCCTTGGTGTCCCAAAAATGAGCGAGTATATGTTTGTGGAAAACTTTAAGACCATCTTGGCATCATCCTTCGGTATAGCCAAAACTTCTATCCACTTAGAAATGTAGTCCACAACAACTAAAATATATAGCTTTCCAAAAGAATTCAGAAATGTGTTGTCACTGATTTTTCGAAGCAAAAAAATAATAAAAGGGAAGGAATCAGATTTGAATATGGAAAAAACAAGGGAAAATCAGCCCTTAAATCAGAGCCAAATCAAACAAAAAATAAAGCGAGAAAGTTAAATTTGAATCCAAACAAATATGGAGGGAATCATCAAATATGGGAAGATTACAAGAGATCATGCTCGACAAGTATGGAAAGTCAAGTTATGGGCAAATAATTCCTTACTACGGACTTATGGAAAAATTCCGATAGGATCCAAGAATTTTTGGGCCAGGGTGTCTTCTTAAGTATTGACCGTCTTTCAGTTACCTTTCCAACGCATCTTAAAAGGCCTCAATCGGACGTCGAGAGCTCATGATATGCTCATTTTACTGAAGACAATGCGTGCAGAAAAAACCGTATACGAGATTCTGATACTAATACGAATTTTCAATTGATTTATTGATTATTTGTAATTAAAATCAGGCTTATATATTTCCCTATTTTTTAGGATTATATTGAATATGGTTTGATTCTTTTCCATGTATACCAAGCGTAAAAAGGGAATATGCTTTAGGATATTTAGGTTTTTAGGGTTTTTGAAGCCTATAAATAGGCTTCATTCTATTGTAATCTCACTCACTCACTCACTCACTCACTCACTCACTCATTCACTCACCACCACCACTCACAACTCACAACACAACATTTTCATTCACCACATTCCTTTGTAATCACCACTACACCACTCTTGATCCGAGAGTTATAAGAGAATTAAGAAGTTTGTACCAACATTTTCAAGGAATACAAGAGCAAGCTTTTTTAGGTACTTTGTTCTTTTTTTTATCTTGTGTTATTTTTGTTATTTTGAATTAAGTATAAAAAGGGAGAACTTTTTACCCATATTTTGAGTTTTTGAAGACACCTATTTCAGCATTTTAATTGAATATAAAAGGAAGATTTTTTTTCAGTGTATCATCGCTGGAGATGGCAACCGGCGCCGGTGGAAGGCGGCCGGTACGGTGGTGCACCACCTTGTTCTTCATTCTTTATTTTTCACATGAACACTTAATGAACTTTTAAAGTGGGGTATTTTGATCTTTGTTTTAAAATCAAAATTAAATAATGGTGTTTTTGGGCCATTTGCCTATTTCAAATAAAAGTGGGTTATTTAATTTTATAAGATTCATGTACCATTTTTTTAAATCACATAAAGTTTCTTTAAATATTTTTCAAATCGGGCGTCTAATTTCATTTTTTTAAACTTGGATATTAATTTCTTTTCCTTTTTAATTCTATTTAAACTTATCAAACTTATTTTTGTCACATTTTTCTAAAAAAAATTAATAAAGTGTAAATTAATAACCTGAATATTGTGTTGACTCATTTTAGGGAAGGATACACATTCCTTAAATAAAAAATTCTTTATTTCATCATTTTTTACTAATTTGTTTAAGATTTTTTATTTTTTTGATTTTTGTAAATATAACTTATTAACTCTAATTTCTATGTATTTTATTAATTCGATTCTTTCCTAAAATACCAAGGTATTAATGTTTTAATTATTAGGTTGAATAAAGTCCCTAGGGTTAGGTACAAAATTACCTTAGTTAGAGCCTTGTAAAAAACATAAAAAAATCATTCTTCACTTGAATTAATAAAACACACTTAATCTCACTTTAACCCTAATAGGTAAAATTCTTAGGATTAACAACCACTTTAGAATAATAAAAGTTTCAACGCACTAATTGTCTTTGATTGTTTTATTAAAAAGTGAAATATAATTAATGCGGTGTCTTACCAAAAGGAGGTAACGGGTTAGCGCCAGAAGTGTTAGCGGTGATTAAAGTTTACTCTCCGAATGGTAGGGCCATTAAAATGGAATAATATTTATAAATGAACAATAATTTAAATTTTACACGAACTTGAAAATTTCGATATTAAAACTTTTTTGTAATCGGCTAGGTACCAATTTTTGGGCGCTGTGGGGGTGCTAACCCTTCCCCACGCGCAACCGACTCCCGAACCCATTTTTGAGTTTTTGCAGACCAAAATCGTTGTTTTAATAAATAAAAATAAATTTATTAAAATGACCCATTTTAGGTGATCCAATCACACCTTTAAAAGAGATTGGTGGCGACTCTGTTGTTTTTTGCTTTTAAAAAAACGCCGAGACCCTTAAAAAAGAGGTTGCGACAAAATGGACCCATAGAATCTAAGCCCTAAACATCAAATATCTCAATTTCCATAATTGGTTATTATGGCATTTCATTTCTTCTAGATATTGACCCTGTGCGCTGACAATGATCACAACGTTGGGCAAACTCATGGGCATCCTTAAATAATGAAAGCCAATAAAATCTTGACTGAATGAGTTTTGCGGCAGTTCTCATGCTACCGAAATGCCCTCCATATAGAGCATCGTGAAAATGTTGTATGATTAACACCATTTCTTCCCTAGGGACACAATGTCGAATGATATTATCATTGAAAACCTTGAACAAATAAGGTTCATTCCAATTGGGTGCAACAACAATAGGTGCGTTCTCAAGCTACTTTTTAATTTTATTGAATACATCTAGACATGCATCATCAAAGACAAATTTCATATTCTGCTCCAACAATAAACACAACAGTTTTGTGATTTTCAAAAAAAATTAAAATCCAACATGGCCCAAAAAACTTCGAATACCCTTCAAATTAGTTGATGGAGGAAATCTTTCAATAACATCCACTTTAGTTTTATCAACCTCAATCCCGCTTTAGATATTCGATGGCCTAAAACAGTTCCCTATGTGACAATAAAATGACATTTCTCCTAATTCAGAATGAGACTAGTGTCTTCACATCGCTGCAATACTCTTTCAAGATTGTCGACGCAATGGTTGAAGTCATTCCCATACACTGAAAAATCATTCATAAAGATCTCTAGGGAATTGTCAATCATATCTGAGAATATTGCCACCATGCACCTTTGAAATGTGGTTGGTGCATTTCAAAGACCAAAAGGTATGCGACCAAAGGCAAATGTACTGAAAGGACGTGTAAACGCAGTCTTTTCTTGGTCCTTAGGTGCAATAACAATCTGATTGTAGCCAGAATACCCATCTAGAAAACAATAATACTCTTTGCTCGCAAGATAATCGCGCATTTGATAAATAAAAGGAAGATAAAAGTGATCTTTTCTTTTGACTACATTGAGTCTCCTATAATCCTTGCAAATCCATCAACCCATAGGAATGCGAGTCAGAATCAATTCATCAGCATCATTATAGACGACAATGATGCCACTATTCTTGGGAACATGGTAGACTGGACTAATCCATACACTATCAAAAATTGCATAGATGGGCTGATGCCTTTAATGTCAGCAATGGTTCAGGAAATAGCACGTTTGTGTCGTTTCAGGATATTTATCAACTTAGCTTCTTGAATTGCATCTAGAGTTACGAAGACAATAATTGGGAGTGTATCCGCATCTACAAGGAATACACATCTAAGATTAGCCGGTAATGGCTTCAGTTCAAGAGCAAGAGCTTCTTCAATAGATGGCTTAAAAGTAGAAATTGTACAGTGTGCAAAATCTAAAGATTATATATGTTATTTATGTTGAACAACAACAGTGAGCACTTCAACAATACTGTCACAATTTGGGAGATCATCTTCTACAGTTGTTAGCGAAGCGTCCTCGACAATGAGTATACTACGATGATTCAAGTCTTCTTAGATGATATTGTCTATAATATCGATATGATGACATTCCTTTATATTTTTCCCAAGATCTGCATTAAATATCCCCAAAGTAACTTGATCATTATTGACTCGTATTGTGAGTTCTACTTTTGAGACATCAATTATAGCATTCTCGATACTAAGATTGGCCGGCCAAGAATAATAGGGACATCCTTGTCTGCCTCACAGTTAAGAATAATAAAGTCAGCTAGAAATATAAACTCATCCACACGAACGAGCACATCTTCAATTTGTCCATTCGAATGAGTCAAAGATCTGCTGCTAGTTGTAATATGACCGCAGTCGATTTCATTTGTCCAATTCCTAACTTTTGAAAAGTTGATAGTGGCATCAGATTAATACTAGCCCCAAGATCACAAAGATCCTTGCTAAAGAAGTGATTTACAATAGAACATGGAATGATGAAGCTTCCATGGTCTTTCATTTTTCTTGGTAAAGGGGTTGATATAAGAGCGATGCACTCCTCTGTAAGTGTAATGGTCTCTATGGAACTGAGCTTTTTCTTCTCAGATGGAATTTCCTTCATGAACTTTACATAATTTGGATTATACGTAAGAGCATCCATCAAGGGGATTTGCACCGTAAGCTGCTACAAAGTATCTTGAAAGAATTGGAATTAGTTGTCAAACTCATTATTCTTGAATCTCTGAGGATAAAGTAAAGATGGAGTATCTGCTGATTGCGTCGACAATTGAAATTGCGCTGACAACTTAGATTGTAGGACTATTGGTAGCAGAGTAATAACTCAAGGAGTCTCATCTGCCTTGGCATCCTCTATCCCATCTTTCAACATTGGGTCAGTTTTTAAGGATTCCCCACGCTCATAAGTAGATATGGGTGATTGTTGCATTGAATCAGTAGTTTGCTTAACACTATGGTGAGTAATAACCTTGCAATGTTCTTTACCCTTAATTACTTGGCTCTCAGTGTTGCTAGGAAGTGTGCCCAGTTTGCGAGAATTTATGTCAGTAGCTAACAGCCCCAGTTGAACTTCCAGAGTATGGATCGATGAAAAAGTGACCTTGTACTATAGCTTCAATCCGAGTGAAGTATTTGCACATCAATTCCTAAAAAAGAGTAAATGGATTAGATATAGATGATGGAGCATAGTGACTAGTCTCTGGTTGTATCTGAGATGGTGCTCTATATTGTAATTGCGCGCCAAACTACGATTGTGCTCCATACTGTGGCTGTTGATTCTGTAAAGAAGAATATTGTGGGTACACCTTGTGGATGCAATGAATCTTGTGGTGTATACTGTTGTTGTGGACAACTAAAATTACCTTGGCACACACTAGAGTTTCCTTGAAAAAGAATTATTCCAGAGCAGAATACTCATAAATTTTGTGCAGAATTAGAGTTGCCCTAAGATTGCCTATTGGTTGTGTTGTAAGAAGTACCCATGATATTACCCCTCATGTTGCTTACATAGCTCTCCTTTTCTACATGCTATGGGTTTCATAGCTATGATTCTCACCACAAATCTCATAAGAGAATACATGAGTAGTATCTTGTTGAGCTAACTGAATAGGAGCAACTTCACTTGTGCCTTCCATATTCTTGATTTTGTTCTCTAAGGAAGAAATTTAAGCCTTGAGAGAAGAAATATCATCCAGATCAAAACTCCTATTGTAGCCTTGCAAGAAACAACTCTCAAAATAGGATATTGAGAATCATTTTGTGTGAATTTCTCCAACACTTCAACAACAACAATGTAAGTGCAATCGAGTAAAGCCCTATTAGATGATCCATCGACAAGATATCTTGTAGACGCATTCAACCCATTGTAAAAGATCTCAATTTGAGTTTCTTGTTGAATACCATGGTTGGGATATCACCGCAACAACGACTTGTATCTCTCCCATGTAGAATGGATAGTTTCATCATCCAACTGATAGTAAGCAGTGATATCATTCCTCAGGCGCGAGTTCATTGTCGGTGGATTAAAGCGTAGTACAAACTACGCTGCGAGGTCATTTCATGACGTGATAAATTCGATAAAGAGTCCACGAAACCATGTGCAAGCTCTTCTCTGCAAAGAATATGGAAATAATTGTATATGTAAGGTATCATCGGGAACACCTTGTTCACTAAAAGAAGCACAAATTAATAAAAATGATTGAAGATGCTCTACAACGTCTTTTGTGGCAACCCTGCATACTGCCATTGAAATTGAGCATTTGGAAACATAACCGACTTCAACTCAAAATTTCCAGCTTAAATAGGTGGTCGAACCAATCATAGTTGCAAATTATCCAGCTAAGGGACTAAAACCTCTCTAATTGTCTTGTTCTAGGTTGGTGAATGCAACAGTGGGTTTTCAAGATCTTGAGGAACATCCTCATTGTTGAACTATCTTGCCATCTCACTTTGTTCTCTAAGTCTTCGTCGAAGAGTCAATTCAACTTTTGGATCAGACACAAAAAGTGGTATTGTAGAACTTCTGGTCATACAACACCAACAAAGCAATAAAAAATAAAAGTAAATAACAAAATAGATTAGAAATGGCTACAAACTAAAAAAATAAAATGAAATTGCAAGTAAAAAATAAAAAACCAAATAAAGCTATCGTCGGCAATGGTGCCAAAACATGATCGGTGAATAATTGTCACACGAACTGTGCAAGCGTACACTACTGATGCAAATATAATTAACATGTAAATCTTGTTAAATATCGATCCCACGGGGATATGTATTTAGTTGTTTTCTTATATCGCTACAAGCAAATTTGAAAATAAAGAGATTGTGAGTGTAATTATGGATGGAATGAAAGAATATAAGAATGAATGTAAAAGAAACAATTTAATGAAGGTAAAAGAAATATTAAGAAAAGATCTGGATTCCCTTGGCTTAACTTGGCCGATTATCATGTGCAACAAGGAAACAATATACGACGGTTCATTTGGCCAATAAACTAATAAGCTCGTTTACTGGCTTCCATTCAACTCTCAATTGATAACTCAAATATGTATATTAACCACAACTCTTATTGATCGTAAAAAGTACAAATCCTCGAACAAGTGGATCAACTCTGTTGTGTCCTCATTTAACTCTCGTTGTAATGGCTTGTTAATCTGAATTGTCACTGCATCTCTCAATGTCAGTGATGATTTTAAACACTCTCATGCAAACAAAGCTTAGATCCAACAATTGAAATAAGAAGAAAGTAAATAAGATTATATTGAACTTAAAAACATAGTTTAAACAAGTTCATAAAACATCTAAAAAGATAAACCATCGTCAATTAACACAAGAATATAATAAAGCTTCAATAAACGTCTATCTCTAGAAAGATTAAAGAAGATAAACATATTCCTCCTTGTTCTAGCACATGAATCCTCATTTTCTCATATATTTCTACCTTGATTCACCTTGGTTCTCCCAAAATAGAGCTTAAGTCCTCATTGGGGGAGAGCTTCGAAATGTTTAAGAAGATAGGAAAAGTGATAATCGCATGAGTGATGTTCTCTCTCCTCAAAATGTACCATTTTATAGGTTGTTGAGGTAAGAAAACCTATCCTTCAAGTGAATTGCGTGACAATTTATCATACACAATTTTTTGTAATATAAAATCCAACTGGTAGATTCGTCCTTATCCTTAGCAGTCTAGACAGCTAGCCGCTGCAATGTCGAATTAGCTGCAGTGATGAAACTTCCTCTATAAGGACATTAGTAATGCAGGAAAAAAACAATAAAAGACAGAATATTCTATAACAAGAGCAACTATGACTTGAGTTAGGCAAAATGGGATTGATAAATAGAAAATTGTAACCTCCTTGACCCGACCTAGTCGCAAGACCCGAACCAAGAAGATTACATTAGGTTTGCCGAAGAAAAATTGAACTAACTTATCTAAAATATGGTCCATTTTTTACTTGTCTAGATTCTTTGTTAATATCTATGGTGTTCATACAAGCAACAGTTCAATTTTCATTCGATACGAACATCGACAAGGCACTCAATTGCATATACAAGCATTCTAGGGACTAAACTGAAAAACTAAATAATTATAAGGACTTATAATAGTTTCAAGTTATGAATACTTAATTAATCATATTTCATGCAAGCGTGTCAAATTTCAGCTCAAACGGATAACAAATAAGCATCCAATTTAGCAACATACAAAATTAAGGACTAAATTGTAAAATAGCCAAAAGCCAATGACTAACATGTTCATAACAACACCTTACAACAAATAGACACATTAAAACATACTTACAAAATCTCAGGTCAAATAAACAACATCTACCCATTCAATCGATGCATGAACATATGGGGACCATAATGTAAAGAATCTAAACATGATAAGACCCATTAAATGAAACAACAACCAGCCGTACTGGTACACGAGATATCGTACCGGCACAAGAAAACATCAAAGCTAATATTGGGATCAGTACGCAACAAGACTTACCGATAATCGGCTACACATATCGAAACTCGGGCATGCATACCGGTACCTGTATGCAATACTAAACACTAAAATGACCCCGCGTATCAGTACTAGACAATGGGCATACCGATACGGGCTGCCTCAAATTCATTTTAGGGATTCAAATCCCAAAATTAAACATATCCAAAAACATTTAATCAACCTTGGCATGCTTCTAATATTAAACTAGCATTAAATAAGTAGGCTCAAGTAATTACATGCCAAATATTCAACACCATTCATAATTATACAAGAAATCTAGAGGCATGCTTCCTAACAATTTAAAGCATTCTCCAACAAGCACCCAATGGTCAAGACTTCAAACATAGGATATTGATCAACTAAGGAATAGATTCACATGACCACATGTACGCTTAGCATACAAACAAACAATTCCATCATTGTTGAAACCATCTTAATTTATTAGATCATAACCTTTATATGAACATGGCATTAAACAAAACCAACCTCATACAAATCAAATAATGTCATCATCCAACATAATATAAATCTCAACAAATAATCAAGCCTTATACAAAAAATAATATCCCAATGGTTAACCCATATTGCCTTTTAAAAATAATGGCTACACCAAAAACATACTCTTTTAATACGTTTGTCTTGGGATCCATCCTTGCCTCGAACCACAACCCCGCCCTCGCTCAACTCACTGCATTGATAGAAGAAAAGAGAGCGTAAGCATATAATGCCTAGTGAGTGTTCTTAGAGGGATAAAATGCCAATACATTTTCAAAACCAAACCGGTATTAGAAAGCCCAAATCAAATCAAGTAAAACCCGTCGTTTCCAAAGCACTTAAATAAAACATGCTTATTCAAAACATACCTTCGTCATTTCCAAAGCACTTAAATAAAACATGCTTATTCAAAACATACCTTCATGCTTTCATAACAACCTATTCATTCTCATAACATTTAAATAAAACATGCTTAAACAAGCCATAAGCATCATCTCCCCCGACATAAACCATGCATTCATTATAAAGTAGGATACAAGCATAAAGCCAACGCAATTTGTTTTCTTCTTTTGAAATCCAAGTAACATTTGAAGTGAAAAACATGCTTAGTCAAACTGAATCATTTTTTCCTGTTTGTTTCCCAAAACGTATCATGCATAACATCCATATGCATCAAATATTTTTCATATGTTCCACCAAAACATATCATGCATAATAATCATATGTCATAAAATCTTTCAATGTGTTTCATATATCTCATGTATCACATCAATCTCTTATACCATATAAATCTCATATATCATATAAATCTCATATATTGGCATTTACAGTGACCCCGGATGGACTTACTTCCATCTACGGATAGATTCACCTCTACCCACACATTCAAAATAGAATGTTATTTAACACATCGAATACATGAATTTTTTGGTGTTCTCGTCACCACCTAATCTCATACCTTGCCTAGTTAAACCACAAGATACCATTAACTTGGGCTGCCTAGTTAAACCGCATACCCCAAGTGATAACCCAACAGTCGGAGTAGCCTAGTTAAACTATTTTTCCTCAAGGACCGTGGTGTGATCGAATTTATATTATAGTGCACTTTAGACCTCATGGCATACCAACTATATCCGATAGTTTCCCATTATGTCACATAGTTAATATATCATTTTCAAATACATCTACTTATTGTTTTCAATGCATTTCTCAAATCTCAATGCTCATAGGCATCCATATACTTTGATAAACATTGCATATTAATCCAAACGATGCATTTACAACAAGTAAATCAAACCATGCTTTTAAACCAAAACATATAAATCGAGTCTCATAACAAACAATATTTAAAAGATGAAAATATGGAAAACTTACTTCCGAGCTTAGTTAATCTTGCTAGGCTATAACCAAACTCTCAAACCTTAGTTCAAACTTTATTTGAAAAACCAACTTATAATTGAACTCACCAACTTGTTATCGCCTTGGTGCCAAAGCCTCGATGCCTAACCGAAACTCGTCCGAACACTCGCCATCTTCCATACGAAAATACAAGGGTCAAAACCAATAGGACCACTCTAAAGTAACCACTTTATTAAAATACCCCATGACACAAATTCACCTCGAACTAGACCTGGCAAACTTGACCCGAGACCCGAAAACTGAACCGATTTACCCGAACTGAGACCCAAAATTGACCCAAACATGATGACCCAAAATTTGATCCGAAACCAAAACAAACCGAATCGAACCGAACCGAAACCGATCCGAATTTTAGTTGAACCGAAATGGACCCGAACTGATTTTCAACCAAACTAAATGGAACCAAACCGAATGGCCTGAACTGAATAGACCCGAACCAAAGGCAACCCGAAATACAAAAAAGATATTAATAGAAATAAATAAAGATAGGTTATGAACAACCGCACAACTCACCAAAAAGTTAAATATATTGACTTTATAAATCTGTATATAGGCTGTAAAAAACTATCGGCCTAAAAACTTGATTAAAACCTACCGATCTCTCATTGACCCAAAATTGACTCGAACTGAAATCAACCGAACCTAAAATAACCAAACCAAAAATAACTGAACCGAAAATCAACCGACCCAAAATGACCCGAATCACAATAGACCCGAACTAAAACCGAACTGAACTGAACCGAACTGAAACCGAATTTGAACTGAATAATATCAGACCTAAAATGACCCAAACCAAAGCGACTCGAACTGAAACAGAATGACTCGTTTGCAACCTCTACCTCGAGCAATCATTTCCCCATTTAATTATTACATTTTGTTTCCCCAATTTATTCGAAAACTGGGCAGTGCTGCACCGTACATCGCCAAATAAATCCTCACCCAACACATCACTGCCCAGAACTTAATCTCCTTAAATTCCCCTTTTAGATTTCTTTTTCACGCAATGCGTGTTGGCAGGGAACAAGGGCAGCCCGCCCATGTCCTTAGTGTCACGGACAAGCCCCCTTTGCTCGGTTGGCAAGCTGCGCGGCACTTGAAATGGGTGTTACCCAGACAAGTCAGCTTTTCTCATGCCTCATTGCCCAAGGAGTTATCTCGGTCTAGCCTTCTCAGGGTCACAATGTGCTAAGGCTTTAGAGTTTCGAATCCCGCAGGGCCTAGCGATAGCTGCACTCCAACCTCGTACTTCAGCTACGAGCGCGATATGGGGCCCTATGGCCCTAAACCGTCCCTAGGTATTTCTCCCGGGGAGACAGTGCGCCAACCACTAGGCCCTACTGCCCGCACACCTAGGCCCCACATGGGCCTAGGAGTAGGTCACTTACACCAAGGAAGCTCGGTCGCTAGCCCAGGTGAGGGGGATGGTGGAGACCCGACACCAGACCACTTCCCCCTAAAGAGCTAAATAAACTTACCAGGAATGCCGTGAGTAGACGTTGCTTCGTCCCAAATGAGGACACTTTCTGGATAAGGCCTTCATCGTCTTCCTAAAGCTTCTCAACTTGCATCCTTGACTTGGTAGCTCCTTAAGGACTGCTCATATCATCACTCGGTCCACCATTGCTCGGTCATGAACGGGCTTGTCAAGGAAGGGTCGCAATATAATAAGGGATGGCCTTGACATTTCTCCCCCAGTTACTCTATCGATGGCCTCATCGATGTAGCCCCAGAAGGGATGGTCCTGACATTCTCCCCTATTTCCTCTATCGATGGCCTCATCAATGTAGTCCAAGAAGGGATGGTTCTGACATTCTCCCCCACTTCCTCTACCGATGCCCTCATCGATGTAGTCTAGAAGGGATGGTTCTCATTGATATTGACACTAGTTCTTCATCACCTGTTGAGCCGATACGGACCTCTGTGGTAGCACATTTCGATTCATGCTCGATTTGGTATGTTTTTCTTGTCCCGCCATTTGATTATTCAAGCAACTAATTCAAGCCTCGATCATGGGTTCTTTCTATCTCCTTTTTGACTATGTTGCACATCCGTAACCATCTAGACTGACCACAGACTCATTATGACCCAGTTCCACTTCTATCATGTTGAGTTTTAGATTCATGCTCCCCTACTTTTACTCCGATTGTGGCTCAGGCAAAAGCAAGTAACAAACCATCGATCCACTCGAACAAGTGCCTTGTAGTTTCTCTGTGCTCCACGATCTACCCATTAACCTACACAAATACAAAAGTAACATACCTGGCCATGAGCAGACGTGTTATGACTCGTCACTCAATGGCTTGCTCCTCAACGTTAAGCATCTTCGCCAACTTGCCTCATCTCGTACCGAGACCTCCAAAGTATTGAATGCGTCGCCATACATATATCATCAACATTAACCCAAGTTTGCCAACACATGTTCGCGTTGCACCTGGTTGCTCAATAATGCAAAGATGATCTCTAGTTGCCAACGCCGTATCGCATTGTACTTGCCTTTTGTTCTCCTCAATACATCATGTATTATAAGATATACAAGCAATTTTATCAATGAAAACATATCCACACAAGTCTCGTATGATTACCTGGTTGGCACACATTGCCTTATGCTACCACCAATCATGGTATGCCTTTGTATGTATACCTCAGGTGTTTTGACTATTTGAGAACGCAGTCTCTACGACAAGCTAATATCATCCGCTCGTGAGGTTTTCTTCTTACTCAATTATACCTGCACCATTTGCCAAGTGAATGCACACTAATATTCTCTCGAACAATCTTCCCTTTGTTCCAGTAGCAAAATAGATTGTCATATGTCCTTGCTAGAACTTCTTAATGGTCTTCTATGGCCCTTGTAATAGCCAATCAAGTTACCCTCTTATTTCGTTTCTCCTTCACTCCCTTTGTAACAGACAGAACTGTTGATAAACACAAAAGTACACATTTGATCTCTTGACACACATGGCCTATACTCCATGGGTAAGTTAGTTCCCCACATGTACTGATGTCTTCCCCATTATCCACTTACTAGAAAAGTTCATCTTGTTATCACGCCAACAAAAGAACCTATATTAGCACCCCACAAACATCATATCAACATTAGTCTCGTGTCGTGGACTTCAAAATGATGTCTCACTTGTGCCCTCTACGTGTGACTTAGGTTTTCGCGGGAACCAAAATCTTACCCATATGCCCACGACATCTAGTCAGTAGAGTATTCTCATGTAGGATCAAGACCTATTTATTCTCTTACATAATCACGAATAGAACCTGTATTCGCTAAATCCCTTAGCTTCTTTTTTAGCATTATATTCTACATTTTCGGGAAAGAAATGAGCCCATTAACTCTTTCTTTAGCTCATCATATATCTTGATAGGACAAACACCATTAATAAACTTGGACCGCCACCACCACTTGGCGTCCCCTATTAGATACACCAAGGCCACCACGACCTTGTCTTTATCTATTTTAGTATGCGTATACCGAAAATAATGCTTGACGTCGAACAAAAAATTTTTAAGCTTCTTAGCATCTTTGTTCCCTTCATACCGCTAAGGTTCTGAAACCCTAGTCATCGGACTCTATCTACTGTCATCGAATTGCTCATAGCTATTTGTATCAGGTTAACCTGAGCCTTGATCTCATCTAGTCCGAACTTCATATGACTTAATGCTTCTTTTGCCTCCATTACCAAAATCTTTGATAGTCTGGGTCAACTCTTGTTGTGTTTCCTTTATTGCTCAAAGCCGATCATTTGATGCCATAGCTCTCATGGCAGCCACTACGGCCTCAAGTTCCTTAAACCGACTAGGGTCTACCGACCCACCACCCTGTGTTGACGTCCTAGCACCTGGGTGTGTTCTCTCTCTGGGCAATACTCGTTCCACGTTTTTGCGTTTGTCACCATTCTTGTCGACACACACAGAATCATTGTGCCTGCACAGACTTTGACTTTTACAAACAGGTGTGATATTTGTACCGTATCCTTCTTTGTTACATGAAGCTGACATTTATCGTTGTTGCATACGACCAGGGCTTTTGACACCTGCCAAACCTTCAAACCATCTTGGTTCTCTAATCGATTGCCCCCACATCCCTCAAGGAATTGATAGGAATACTTTCCTTACAAGTTCAATGGAACTTTCCAGTACGTCTCCCACTGCAATTCACGCTCCGTATTGGCAAACTCTGGGAAGTGCGTTATAAATTCCTTGACCACCACATTTCTATTTTTGGGTAAGACTGACATATCCGTGGTAACCAGGTTTTGCTTTTGGTCTCTCGGTCCATACATCAACTTTGACCTAAGACTTGGCTTTACTAGCTCACCCCACCAACTAGCTTGTCGGTAGTAGCCCATATCACCACTGCCCAAATTGGGGATTTTGTAACACTTGGGTGAGATCTAAATTGTACTTGAATCATCACCACATACCCATCGAGCTTGTCTGTCCTACGCTTACTCTTTGGCTCTACTTGTGAAGGAACTCCTAAGGAAAGCGTTTCTCAGATGCACCCACATTACCAAGTTGTACCACCCTTGTGTTTCTCACCCAAACGGGTAGCTTTACAAATAGCACTTTGCCTTACCCTAGCCAGCATCCCTATCAAAGAAAGATTTTTGTGTCAAAATGAGTTTGTTTTCATCCAAGATAAAACGGTATTGACTCGCACAACCTTTCTCATCCCATATTTGTAATTTATTGCCGAAGAATCTGGTCCAAACTACCATATCGCAACACATTCCTTTTTACCTTAAGACCCAATGTGTCTTGAGAAAATTGCCATTTACGGACAAATTATTAGCTATGGGAAGCATTCCCCTTAGGCTCCTTGATTTTATCTGACAATGTAACCTTTTCCCTGAGAACCCATGATGTGTCCACCGCTACAAGAGTCCACAACAACAGGAGGGAGCATACCAATAACTCTGCACTCCATTTTACTCTATTTTGTTTCGAGAGGGGCCACTCCATCCGGCGTACAGCGATCGTCGCGATCTTTTGACCACTTCATTAAATAGTTCGAGGTCCTAAGAGTCTTGTCCTTTACCTTTAGACGATCACACTGTACCAAAGTACTTCCACAACAAACGAGTTTTATCATACCCCTTTGATTTTATCAATGGGCAAATCTACCACCTTGAAGCACACGACTCTACCGCATTGACTCCACAAACACAAAGCAATTATGGAACGGTTTCAAGTTTTCTCCAACTATTTCCTTTAGGGTTAGTCTACGAACCCATGACTATCCGTTGTATCACTCTACATCCATCTATACACACTCCTCTTTTCACCTGGAAAAAGATAGTTAAGCAACAATCAAGCACCACAATGCCAAGATAAACAATATTGCCATTAACTTCCATCAATCAAGAATTTATCCCATTACCCTGGAAACGACAAGCACCAATATGTTAGATTAACAAAAAATAAGCACATTTTATGCTTCGGGCTGCACACGCCCTTGTGCTAACAAGGCAAAACAAACATCAATAAGCAAGGGTTACCAGCACAAGGCAATGTATCAAAATAAGTAACACTATTACCGATAGCCACCATAGGGAATGACTCTCCTCTCGAGTGATGCGTAAGCATCCCCATATCGCTAGAATTCATGCCCCCATGCTATGAGGAATACACACTTCATCATGTTCCATAGACAACCATCATCGAGTCTTTAAAGCAACCAAAAAAAATATTCCTGGTGTCCCAAATCATGGACAGGCACTATTGTGCAAAGATCAATCTCGTCCACCAAAATTTTTTGCGCTTCTTGGGCCTCAACTCGATCGTCGTTTCGATAAGCCAACAACAATTCTACACCTATAACGAACAAATGAGTACCACTGTTCTCTAATTCACACGCGCCACTGCGCTAATGTAACACATCGGCACTACCTTGCCAAACCCACCATTAGACACCTTTGCGCCTTGACTAGGTCTTGATCAATCAGCATAAGGAGTCACCCTGCCTACCCCACTCGCGGAAGCGCTTGGCGTAGGTTCTAGCCACCCTGCCTACCCTCACAGGGCGCTCGGCGTAAAACTAGACCACCATGCCTACTCCACTAATGGATGCGCTTGGCGTGACATTACACCATCCTGCCTACTCCTTGAAGAGAAGCGCTTGGCGTAGGATTAGACCACCCTGCCTACTCCCCACATGGGAACGCTTGGCGTAGTCCCTCACCCTGCCTACTCCAGTCCAAAGAGCGCATGGTTTACTATCATTCGACCTTGCCTACTCCATTTATTGGAGCGTTTGGTGTAGAATCCATAATCCAGCACCTCTGTGCACAGAAAAAATAAAGTCTCTTTTTTTTCCTGTCATGATGATCTACCCTGCCTACTCCACCTGTGAGAGCGCTTGGCGTGAGACCAACTGATCCACAGATAGTCCAACTCTCATTTTTGCCACACATCCGTCTGGCGTCACCACGCACCACAGCCACTGAAGAAAGCATCACAATGTTCAAGTTGGTACATGAGCACTATGACGTTTGGTTAACAAATACGCACCATTGTATTAAAAGTCATAGCCACGCGCCACCATCGCATGACTACATTGTCCATCGTATTCTCGCTCTGATACCACGTGTCACAGACAGGCCCCCTTTGCTCGGTTGGCAAGCCGTGCGGCACTTGAAATGGGTGTTACCCAGATAAGTCAGCCTTTCTCATGCCTCATTGTCCAAGGAGTTATCTCGGTCTAGCCTTCTCAGGGTCACAATGCGCTAAGGCTTTAGAGTTTCGAATTTTGCAGGGCCTAGCGATAGCTGCACTCCAACCTCGTACTTCAGCCACGAGCGCGATATGGGGCCCTATGGCCCCAAACCGTCCCTAGGTATTTCTCTCGAGGAGATAGTGCGCCAACTACTAGGCCCCACTGCCCGCACACCTAGGCCCCACATGGACCTAGGAGTAGGTCGCTTACACCAAGGAAGCTCGGTCGCTAGCCCAGGCGAGGGGGATGGTGGAGACCCGACACCAGACCACTTCCCCCTAAAGAGCTAAATAAACTTACCAGGAATGTCGTGAGTAGACGTTGCTTCATCCCAAATGATGACACTTTCTGGATAGGGCCTTCATCGTCTTCCTAAAGCTTATCAACTTGCATCCTTGACTTGGTAGCTCCTTAGGGACTGCTCATATCATCACTCGGTCCACCAGTGCTCGGTCATGAACGGGCTTGTCAAGGCAGGGTTGCAATATAATAAGGGATGGCCTTGACACTTAGCACACCCAGGGGTAGCTGCCGCACTGCGCGCATCACCAGTCCTTCGAAGGCAGTGCATCGACTGTTTTGATTCAAATAGCCCCTGTTCGAACACTACACAATTCCTTTTTTTATTCCTTACAAAAAATTAAACAAACACCTATGGTGTATTCCAATAGGTGATTTAATAACTCTAACAAACATTCTACCAGTCACCCCTTTCATAAAATTGAATCTAATTGCAACCAATTAGATTAATTTTGAGAATTAAATTACAAAATCAACTTTAAATTATTATTACCCATGCACACAACATTAGAACTTCATAAAAATATTTAGATTACTACAACCAAATCAAGATTTATGAGAAAATCTATTAAAATACAATAATTTCATTAGAAATTCGTTTTAATTATCCCAAAGCATGAGAAATCATAGATCAAGAATCAAAACCATGTAGAAAATCATTGAAGAATATTTTCTCACCTTGCTTGATGAAAAGCCAATTTGAAGATGAACTCCCTTATTGATTTCCAACAAGGAAAATAGTGGAGATGATATAAAAATCAAGATCTTTAATCCATAATTGTTTACAAGTAAATGGAGAAGAAATTGAAGTAGAAATAATTAAGGAATCAAGAAATCTCTCAGTTTTATTGGAAGAAAATGAGAGAAAGTTGAGAGAAAACTTAAGAATACCTTTCTAATCTTTTTAAAAAATATAACCGTCAACTTTCTTTTGCTAAAAATAAGAGGAAAATTATATTTGTTTTATTTGATTTAATAATTCTCTTTAAATATTATTTTAATCCCATTTTATAAAATTGACATTAATAAAATTTTGCAATCCTTGTAATTTAATCACTATTTAAATTAACATCAAATCAACCCATTTAAAATTGTCCAAGTTCAATTTCATCCTTTGACAAATTTATTAAAATATTTTAAAAGATATTCGTCACCATAATTTATCGAAAATCAATTTAATCGACCCAATTTATTTTTCTAGAATTAATTAATTAGCTCCTAACCCGACCGGTTCACTAATCCACCTGAGCCAAAACACTAAAACTCCTAACCCGTTTTCCGAGGTGTTATAGCATGTTGTCACTAAATTTCACCCGACTTTTTATTTTTTTTAATTTTATTTTACTATTATTATTAGGGTATTATTATTATGTTAATTGTGTATATATAATAACTAGTCTTTTATTAGATATAAAACTCAAAGAAAAAAAGGTTCATTTATTCAAATAAAGGGTCCAATTTAAATAAGGGTCCAATTTAATTAAAACCTAAAACAATAAAACCCATTTGGTCCAAATAAAAAACATAATTAATTTTTTATTTTCCCATGTGCAGTCAATTATTAACCGTTGGATTCAAATAAGATTTAACGGTCCAGATTCGATCAACAAAAAGAGAAAGCTGGTTTACCTTCTTGTGTACGTGGCCCCCACGCATCCTACCCCTGCAGATGCCAAGCCTCATGCGCCAGTGGCCCTTCATCCCTGCAAAATGGAAACATGTGCATGAAATGGGGGTTGATTCAAATCTGCCAAATGGAAAAAGGAGAAAGAAATGAATGTTGATTCGAATATAAAAATTAAAGGAAAGTCAGACCCAAAATCAGAGCATGAATCAAATCATAGAATTTTAGGGTAATATTTTACCCGAAAATTAGGGATTTTAGGATTGAATTTCCATGTATATTTTGATCAAAAATCCTATATAAACCCCGATAAATCCTTTGTAACAGACACCGAAAATTGGAGAGAAAAATAAGAGATTTGAGTTATTTTCCGGAAATCCAAGTGTCCAAGTAAATCTAGGTATTTTTTATTTTGTTTTAATTCGAATATATGTTATTTTATCTTTGTTTTTTTGAGTCTTAAAACCGAGATTCGAATCTCACTAGAAAATTGGGTTTTTCCATCGTCAGTGAGGCGGCCGATGGCGGCGGATGGTGGCCGGCGCGGTAGTTTTTCTTTGTGTTCTTCATCAATGAAGAACATGGATGAACATTTGAGAGAAAATTAGGAAGAGGTTTTTGATCCAAAATTTTTAAAGAGAAAAAGTGAAAGGTGTTTGTAAAAAGTGGGTCTTATACCCACATGTTTTAAAACAAAATGGGTAAATTACGCTCATTAAATCCCTCCGCCCTATTTTTCTTTGTTCCGCAAACTATTAAATTTTCAATCATTTCAATTTAGTCACTGTTTTCTTTAAATTTAACCTTTATCTTTATTTCGTTTTTAATTTGAACATTTCTTTTTTTTTCTTTTCAATTCCTTTATTATTATTAAATTTTCCCTTTTTTTGTAAAGTTTATTAAAATTAACTCGTGTACCAAGTGTTGATTCGATCCGGGAAATATACATTTTTTAGATGATTGTGTTTTGCCTTTTTTTATTTGTTGTTCGCCTAATTACTTTCATGTATCAATTCAATTTCATTTAACCTTTTTATGTTTGTTAATTATTTTTCTTAATGCTTTAAAATGTTAGTCTCTTTAATTAAAGCTTTAGTTTAGGCAGCAAACCCCTAGGTTTAGGTTCTTAAAACCCTAGTTAGAGCCTTAAAGTTTAATCAAAATTCTTTTCACATTAAATTAATAAAAACGCACTTAATTACATTTGAACCCCAATAGATAAAATTTACTTAGACATTCTTTAGGTTAATAATCACTAACTTAGAATAAATAAAAATTTTAACACACCAATTATTTCTTTGTTTGATTGTAAAAAAGTGAAACATAATTAATGCGGTGTTCTACCAAAAGAAGGTAACGGGTTAGCGTCAGAAGTATTGGAGGTGATTAAAGTTTACTCTCCAGATGGTCAGGCCGTTAAAATAGAATCATATTCACAAATGGACAATAAATTGAATTCCATATGAACTTGCAAATTTCGACATTAAAACATTTTGTAATCGGCTAGGTACTAATTTTTGGGTGATGTGGGGGTGCTAACCCTTCTCCACGCGTAACCGACTTCCGAACCCATTTTTTTGTTTTTCGCAAACCAAAAATGTTGCTTTAATAAAATAAAATGATTTTATTAAAATGACCCATTTTTAGGTGATCCAATCACACATTTTTAAAAAGATTGGCGGCGACTCCTTTGTTTTGACTTTATTTAAAAAACCGTCAATACCCCTTAAAAAGAGCTTGTGACAGCTTGGCGACTTTGCTGGGGACATTTTTGTTTTTTACAAAAAGAGAGTCAGGCCACAAGCCGATTACACTTTGTTTTAATATCAAAATTTGCTAAGTTCGTATAAAATTTAATTTAATTGTCCATTTATGAATATGATCTCATTTTCCACATTTAAAAGCTGGTTATAAGCTCTACACATGAGCTTTGTCCCGTTTGTTTAAGTGAGGGGAAAACGCTATTGCTCTCGTGGGAATACTGATTCTCCCTATGGACCTAGCAAGTACCTTAGAGGCTCATATGGCCTACATCTTCGCGAGGATACTGATCCTTCGTATGGGCATAGGAAAATGGCCCCCTGAGTTAAACTTGATTCGTTCAAAGCCTATAATGGGTGAGAATTAGGGGCCTTGCTACCCTTAGTAGGGGACAGCGAGGACAATTCGGGAACCTTTTAGAACCCAACCTGTGTGAGAGTCTAGAAGCCTACCCAATTAGAGCAATGTGGAAAACCCTAGGCTTTGAATTTGGTCAAAATTATTTCATAGGAATAGTCCGTGGAGACATGTCTATAAGTGTTGGAATGCGCTGCCCAGTTACTTTTTGTACAGCGAAATTATTTTGGACCTTTTGTGTTTTTTTGAAGAATTAATTATTTCTTTTTCTTGTCTTGTTTTTGTTTTGTATGTTTGTATCCTCATTCCATATTTAGAAGGGGTTGATTCTCAAGACATTTGCTCGATTAGAAAACAACTCTTGTCATGGATGGGAGTTACCTAAAAAAGGAAGAAGATAATACGGATGTACGCCATTGGTCTGAGGTCAACTAGCCAGCACACGGGGATAGTCTAACAGTTAATCACGAGACAGAAACATCAGAGTATGCCCATATAAGTGTCAAACAGAACGGTATACACGAGTTGCGAGAGATATAAGGCCGTTTTGACCATGCAACAAAGCAGTTGTTCCTTGATACCTATGGTGACATAGCATATCTGCTACATGTGGAGGTGGATGAACCATTCCTCAAAGCATTGATTCAGTTCTGGAATCCTGGTATTGTTGTTTTACTTTTATGGTGAAGATATGATGCCTACATTCGAAGAGCATTTTGCAATTTTCAACTTACGCAAGGTGAAGAAGGATCGAGTCTATGCTAAACCTCATAAAAACAAGAATGTCACTTGAGGCTCAAATCTTTTGCTGGCATGGGAGATAGATGGGTAAAAGGACTGATACAGAAAAGAGGAGGCAGCTTTTCTTGGTGAAGCATCTGAAACATAATTCCCACTCATCCAAATAGGGAAAAGAGGGTGGATCTCTTGGCTATAGCAATCTACGGCTTGGTTATCTTTCCAAGAGTATTGGGCAATATCGATGTGGCTATGCTAGATTTCTTTGAGCAGTTGAAAAGGGAAACCAACCCAGTGCCAGTTGTTCTAGCAAAAACATTCATCTCTTTGAATACGTGCCGAAAGCTGGAAGGTGTGCATTTCAGAGGGTGTGCACCTTTGCTCCAGGTTTGGGCCCTCAAACATTTCTAGAAGTGTCTGACCCTAGCCTTGCCTAACATACACTCCCCAAACTATTCTCCACTCTGAGAATTTCTGGCAAAGAAGTGGCCAGTAGTTAAGAGGAATAAGTGGGTTGATATCTTCCGGGATCGCCCTGATTAGGACATTGTTTAGAGAGTGCCATGGTTGGGCCACACTAAGGTCTTGTATAAGTATAGGGATTTTAATCACTTGATGCTGCTAGTTTTATGAGGTGGAATTGTTTGTGCTCCCTTGCTAGTGTCGCGAAAATATGGCTCTCGACAGTTTGTCCCTTTTACTGCGGATCTTGACTTATCAGAATTCGAGTTCTAGGGGGAGTTCAGAGAGAAGATCCAAACTATTAACGATTCATGGAGGCATTGCTACCTCATGGAAGTAGAGCACGACAGTAAGTGCATGTTCACCCTAGCTATGATGTATGGAGGCATGTGAGGGTGAATGATAAAATTTTACCACCTACCGGACAAGCTAAGACTATAAAAGAGCATCTGAAGGTGGTCCCATCTGAAGCTGATATTCTGAGAGCCGATTTGAAGAGGGTCAAGGCTGAGATTAAAAACCTACAAAGCCAGCGTACGAAGGACTTATTTGAGCCTAACCTAGATGTGGACAAGTATAAAGGAGAGGCAGATCAGGTAGTGAAGTTGTACAAGGACCTAGAAGCAAAATTTGAGATTCATATGGTGGATTTTCTCAAATTTCAGGCCACAGCTCGAAATACTAATTTGAGAAAGACTCTAGAGCAGTGGAGGCAAGAAATTGAGCAGCCCGAGAGAAAAGAAAGAGAGCGTGGCAAGAGAGAAGTTAAAAAATACAAACGATTGCTGATAGATGAGAAGAAGAGAGGGAAGTAAGTAGTTGAGAATGAAAATAACAAGCGGGTCCATGAAAAAGAAAAATAAAATATGACTGTATAAAAAAGGAAGGCCCATGACAACAAGATCCGTTCGTTTAAGTTACAGATGAGACCAGTAAGAAGCTAAAATAGAGCCAGGCTGAGTTACAAGCCAAGATAACATACTTGAATCATTCGTTGCACAGGTTCCAGAATCATCATACTTATATTGAACTCCAGGCTAGCCTGAGCGAGAATAATACATTAAAAAAGCAAGTGGAAGCTATGGAAAGCATCATTCAAGAGTACATAACGAAGATTTTGGTTCTAGAAGATATCAATGAAGGGGGCAATGACTATTGGTTTACTCGGCTTAGGGACAATGCCAGAAGGTTCCAAGAACGAGATAAATTTGATAAGAGCGTCATGACCCTGATACAAGATGTAGCTAAGCATGTAATGATGTTAGCTACGGAAGCTACGACTCTTCGCCAGTACATCAGGCCAGTGGGAGAAGTGGGACCAATACTCTTATGGCTAGTTGAAGAAATAAAGGAGCTGGGCACTCGAGCTAAGATGTACTCGTAGAAAAAGTCAAAATCTTTTGTAATAAGGACTTTTGGCATCCAATAAGAACTATTTCTAGAGCAATTATCTTAATGGAATCGATGGCCCTTCGTCTACATTCATGCATTTGCATTTTGTTTGTTTATTGTTTATTTGCATTAGTTTATGTTTTTTACATTATTACATACATTCATACATAATAAAAGAATTAATTATGGTAAAATTTGAAAAAACTAAAAAAAAGAAAAAGTTTCGCATAAACACGATACCCAAGCAATGGTCATTGAAGACATGTCATCAGCTTTGGAAATGAACACAAGAATACGCAAGCTTGTTGTTACCCAGATAGCATTCATGTTAGGGTTTTGGGGACCTATATAAAGAGAAAGCAACTGATGGCATCGAAGCCCTACTAGGAATTGCCTACGCTCACTATGGGAATCGAGGAAAGAAATATGACGAGTATCATGTAGCCTGAACAACTTCAGCAGTAAAATCTATTCATGAAGTATACTGGTCGAGCTTTTCTAGAATTCACCTATACTTTTCTGGAATAATGATCAATGATTTTCCTGAAAATGGTGGAGTCATACCTAGAACCAACCCTTTTGCTTTTGCCCGCAAGCATTAGGGATCTTTTGTGAGGGCCTCTATGTTATTCTACTTTTGTAAAAGATGCATTCCCTTTAATTTTCTCAAGTGGCAAACATTTCATTTTTTTTCTCTTTTCAATTTTTCATCAACTTCTCTTTTAAAATACATATTCTTTGCAGAATTCTCATTATTGATTATATGAATGATTCTTAGATCTAATCCCGAGATGCAAGGGCAATAAAGTGTGTTCAGGATTAATGGGAAAATCCCATTTTGAGTGAATTTTCCTCTCAGACATTGTTGTTAAGGTCTTTGAATAAAGTGATAACTCTAAAACATCTACCAACTAAAGACTGCTTCTTTTCGATGATAATTGTGTGTGAAATGACATTTGGCATTCCTTCATTTCCCTTCACGAATAAGAAAAATCCTTTGTGGTTCCCTTTTGAGCTGAATATTTTTTTGTGATTGAACTCCAACCAAGGATCACCCCCACACCGGGGGCAAAGAGGATGAAAGGTTGTTCGTAAGCAAGAAAGAAAACATGTCAGATCAAGTTGAATGTCCTAAATTCAAAATAGAAGGACAAAAAAGTAAAAGGAAAACAAAAAGTAAAAAAGAAAAAGAAGAAATGAAAGCTGGAATATGAAGGAAAATTTGAAACATGAGAAAAACATGTGGGGAATCCTTAAGATGAGACATGTGCCAAAAAATGAAATGAACTCTAGGGTGAAAACCCAAAATGGACAGTCTAGAGTGATCCAAAGAATAAAAGAATAGAGAATTCATCAAGAAAGATTGATCCTTGGTTTAACCACCCTTAAGCATGTATTTGAGCCTATATATCTTTTTTGTAACCCGAGCCTAGCCTACATTACAAGCCTTAAAAGACCATTTGGATCACACATGAATATCTGAGGAAAGAAGTTTGTTTTCAGAATACATTCTGCCCAATTGAGTTAACCTTTCTTCATGGACCCCAAACTTCTAATGTCTGATTGAGATTAGAAAAGTGGGAAAATTGAAATTTAGGGAGTGGGTGAGTTAAAGAGAGCCACCTAAAAATGGGACTCTATCCGGTTGATAGATTCATGAATCATTCATACTATGAATTTTGGGGCATCTGACTTTGCACTTTTCCATGTTTGCCATGAATTTTTCCTTTGAACCTTCATTTCTAGCCTTTCTTTTTCTTTGAATCCTCATTTCTATTCTTTTATTTTCTGTAACACCCTCACCCGGTTTAGTAGTAAATTAGTTGAGGAGCGTTACGGGGAACACTAGAAACACGAATAATTTAAAACTTTTCAAGAACTCATCCCTAATAGGTGAGATGAGTGATTAGCAAGCAAGCAACTTAGACAATTACGTTTGATCATACAAGCAAGATATGTTTATCATTCTTGTTCATTATATGCCAACTCTTGATTAGTCATTTTTAAGTTACATTCAAAGATTAATAACTACTTAGTCATGTAGGCATATGTAGCATTCAAATGGCATTCTTAACTAGCAAGGCATTCACAATCAAGTATACAAGCATGGCCATCTTATTATTCATTTAGGGTTACCACTTTGATTATTCATTTTCAAATCTATATTCATGCGATCATATAAAGCTTTCAATTAGTATACCTAGACTAGCATGTTTTATTTTAACTCGATCTCATTACATTCAAGACATGTAAATATTTCATGTAAGTTTAACTAAACACAATCATATGTACATGAAATCGAACATATCTCACACAAGCATATCATGTTTCATAGACATTATAGGTCATTCATGTGATTGGTTACCTTCAATTGTTCATTCAAGGTTAACTATTATTTAGGCATGTGAACAAGCAAAGCATGTACATTTGATCCTTTCCTATTCGGCAATAGCAAGTTCTAGCATATCATAAAATAGTTTCCTCATTCATTGAATCTTAATGTCATGTATAACATTAGGCAAAAATGTGTTCATTTCATTTCAATTTCCATATACTCGCAGCAAATCAAGTTCATGTGAGCATTTATTCGAATCATACTTCAAGTAGCATACATGGTTTCATTCTTTACCCATTCAGCAATTCAAGTTCATGTATACATGAATTATTTATAATATTTATTCAAGCATTTATATGTTCAAACAAGGCATTCGACTAGCATACTTGACTAGGACATACTCAATTCAAACTCATAACATATGCGCAGCTTAATCCATCTAATCCACATGATAATTATGTCATTACGTACTCCAAGTTTAGAATTTAAGCCTTCGTGACATTACAGGCCAACTCAAGTTCATATATACACTTTCGAGTAACATAATGCATGTCCTAGCTTCTATATACAAGACTAGGTGCCACCAACCACTAGGAGCATTACAAACAAGTATGTATTCATACTTATTCTTTTGCTTGTGTCTTACTTCAAGCTCAAGAAATCTGACTTTAGGACCAAGTAATTCACCTTGAAACACCTAACCTATGGTTTAGGAAGAGAGGAAACGAGAGTGATAAGTATGATATGTACTTAGTGATGTAGTACTAGTTCTAACCAATTATTATGTCATGTCTCCATTAATCAAGTAGCCCTATTAAGGTTTATAAAATTCCAAGTCAAGCAAAAATCATGAACTCATGTATCATCATACTTATGGCAATCAAATATCAAGACAAGCAAATGTTAAGTAACCAATTTGTCAAGCAAATCAAGCAGCATGATAAGCTTATCGAGTAATTATCAAGTAAACATTTTCTAGTATCATTCGAATAGCAAGATAGCATGACAAGAAAAATCATAGATCACAATTCAATCTTCAATCATCCAAGTCATTCGATAGCATGTTTAAGCAAAATCACAACATTTCCAAGTCAAGTAACATAATCACAATTTATTTCAAGCTTATCACTCAAGATATGTTCACAAGTTAAACACATTGATTCAAGTAAGAGTATAAGTCCATTTCGAGTAGCTTTTCATGTGACAAGTTTATCAAGTGTACAAGTATACATTTTAAGTAGCATGTATGCCTTAAGCCTTAATTATTGCTTGTTTACTTTCTTTAATTTAAGCTTATTACATAGCTGTCCATTATACATGTTTATACATTCTTGCAATGCAAAACAGTCCATATTTTCATTTAGTCTAGCCAATTTAATCATATAACAAGTACACATAATTCATAATGCCAAAACAGTCCATATTTTCATTTAATCTAGCCAAATTCAATCATATAACACATACACATATTTCACAACGCCAAAACAGTCCATATTTTCATTTAGTCTAGCCAATTCAGTCATATAACATGTACACATAATTCACAATGCCAAAACAGTCCATATTTTCATTTAATCTAGCCAATTCAGTCATATAACACGTACACATAATTCACAATGCCAAAACAGTCCATATTTTCATTTAATCTAGCCAAATTCATTCATATAACACGCACACATATTTCACAATGCCAAAACAGTCCATATTTCCATTTAGTCTAGCCAATTCAGTCATATAACATGTACACATAATTCACAATGCCAAAACAGTCCATATTTTCATTTAATCTAGCCAAATTCATTCATATAACACGTACAGATATTTCACAACGCCAAAATAGTCCATATTTTTATTTAGTCTAACCAATTCAGTCATATGACATGTACACATAATTCACAATGCCAAAACAGTCCATACTTTCATATACAAGATGTACATGGCAGCAACTCTCATTAATTCAAGTAAGATCGAGATCTTGTTCAAGTAACAATCATGTAACAAGGAGTTCGAGTATACAAGTCAAGTAATATGTTCAAGTAATCAAGTTTGCATGTCAAGCAATTCAAGCAAACCAATCAAGTAATATATTTTTAACATGTTTGCCTTGGATCACAATTGGTCATGATTAATATATGTCTGTGTTTGACCATAAAGGTCCAAGAGATACTTAGCTCAAAGCACATAGCAATGGCTAATATCGGAAACATGTCAATCCTATACTTCTCACTATCTAACCAAACTGTCACCACTCTGTACAACTCCTGCGTTACCTCCAACCGTCGCCAATAACATATTACATGTAATGGGGCGTCCCCCTAAGCCGTGGCTCATGGACCGTAGCCCCAGGTATACCATGCATCATACCATTGTATCCAATGACTTCCATTGTAAGCAATTTAAGTCTCTTTAAACTTTTATTAGAGAGGTATTCTTATACTTTAAAGCTTGTTGTTGTTTCCTATGTTTTATGCTTTCATTTTCAAGTCGAGACAATTCATATTCAATAATTATATCCAAGCAAGTTATAGCAATATCATGCTTAGCCCTTAGGCTAATGCGCCTTAGCTCTACAATCACCAATTACATATCTTTCAAGCAAGTATTTACATTACCATCTTAGGTATCAAGTAAGCATTCGAGTGAATTGCATTCATGATACAAGGATCTAGCATTATATATCAAAATAATATATACATGCCACTACTCGAATAGGCACAATCAAGAACAAGAAATCAAGCATTTACATCCATAGTGTAACTCAAGCAAGCAATTCGAATGGAATCATTCAAGGCAAGGAATCACACAATGTTTACACATTTCTTTCTAAATAATTTAACTTATCCATTTCCATGCTATTACTTTATCGCAAATTTCAGCTTAGTCTAATCTTCCCTTTTAACTCATATTCAAGTTTAATTAAGCTCATTATCATGTCATATCAATAGCAAAAAGATAGACATGTAAATTTTGGTTAGGACCTAAGTTCTAACCCTATCAAAACTACACTCACAATACTCCAAGCTTAGCTAGTCTTGGATCCAAACTCCTTTGTGTTTGCCACTAGCTTGGACACTCCTTTCTTCCTCCACAAGATTTTCTCATTGTTCTAACATTGCACACAAGACCATAGATTCAAAGTCAGTAACCAATTTATTAAACAATGCATGATTTCATACATACTCTAGCATACATTTGACATCATTTAGATAGCCTACTTTATAACTGTTTCCATACATTGAAACTGTCCCAATACACATGTTCAATAATCAAACAGCATGCTTACCTATGTACATTCCAATTTGGGCAGAAGCAAGGCAGTAACCAAACTGTCCAAATTGTTTACTGGACAGTTTACAAAACTGTCCAAAATACCTAGACTGCTGCTGCCAGGCAGCTTTGCACTGTTTACTTAAACATGCATAACCTTCATTCTGTACGTCGGAATTTCGATTTGTTTACACCGTTAGAAAGATAATTTAACTATATTTCTAACCATATAGGCCTTACATTTTTATTTTTTACCAATTAATATAGTTTTTAACTTAAAGACATGGCAATTTACAACACTAGACAGCTTGCATTGTCCCTAGTGTTTCATCTCTAAAATCTGTTTTATAGTTTAGAATTCAATTCTTTTTGTTGCATGTGAAACTAGACATATTAAGGTTTTTAACCAAATAAATTATAGCTTTTAATTCAATCATTATGAATTGTAGTGAATTTTCTAAGTTACTGCCCAGAACAGAGTTTTCTGGGCAGATTTCACTAAACTAGATTTTAGCTTCACTAATCACTTAGATGGTAGTTCTAACATGTTAATTTAACTTATATTCATTCTCATACATGTCTAAGATAGATCCCAAGTTCATGTATTTACATTTCATGCCCTGTTTTTACACATATGGTCACCATATTACCATTTCATATATTCACATGTTTAAACATTAAAATCTGGGTAGTTTTGACTCTAATTCCAATTGGACAACAAGTTATGGATTCATTCAAATAAAAAATCTAGCTTACTATCTTTAGAAACATGTTCACTCACTTAACAACTCAACTCAAGATACCAAATTCATAAATTCATCAATTTCACACAAACACTTGTACAATAATCGAATTTTCCATAGTCATACCATGAGTACTCAAAATAGTTTCTAAATCTTTACATGACCTTCAACATATGTTCGAATTGATTCATTTAGGCAACATCCTATACATGAATTGTAAGTATCACTACAAATCCGAGTAACTATACTCAACATTTCACAAGTAATTCAAGTTGCTAAAATCACAAATTCAAGAAGGAAACTTATGAGTGTTAGGTATTACCTTGTTTCTCAAGAATTTCATGCAAAAATTCAAGCTCTAATAAGCTTCCAAGGTGCCCGGTTCTCTCCTTCTCTCCTACAAATTTGATGGTTCGTTTATTTTTGGAGGAAAGAAGAATAAGATCAAAGTTGATCCCCATCCATGTGGCTAATTCTAACATAATTCCCCTCACACTTGTCTCAACAAAACTTGACAAGTGTGCAAGCCTCCCCTAAATTAACTTTGTTAGCATGCAAACACCATATTTTGTATTCCAATCGGTTTAGTCACTCTCCCAAAAAGTCATATTTCTTTAATTAATTCCAAATTAGGTCATAATAGCTTCACTAGATTTATTTATATAATATTTATAACAATATAACATAAGGTTCAAATGTCATAATCTCCTAGGCTAAGATTTGGGGTATTACAATTCCTCCCCCTTAAAAGAAATTCACCCTCGAATTTCTTCAATGATGAAGATCTTTCGTTATCAAGTTTAGAATATTTGTACATACTCTGAATTTTTTTAAACAACAACTTGTATTGGTTACAAGCTACCGATACGAACAAGAACTCGAACTCCTAGGTGGCACACTAGACTTATGACAATGCAATGAGTCTATGTTTATTCCGAGAATCGACTAAACCATGCTCTGGTACCAATAAATGTAACACCCCTACCCGGTTTAGTAGTAAATCGGTTGAGGAGCGTTACGGGGAACACTAGAAACACGAATAATTTAAAACTTTGCAAGAACTCATCCCTAATGGGCGAGATAAGTGATTAGCAAGCAAGCAACTTAGACATTACATTTGATCATACAAGCAAGATATGTTTATCATTCTTGTTCATTATTTGCAAACCCTTGATTAGTCATTTTTAAGTTACATTCAAAGATAAATAACTACTTAGTCATGTAGGCATATGTAGCATTCAAATGGCATTCTTAACTAGCAAGGCATTCACAATCAATTATACACGCATGGCCATCTTATTATTCTTTTAGGGTTACCACTTAGATTATTTATTTTCAAATCTACATTCATGCGATCATATAAAGCTTTCAATTAGCATACCTAGACTAGCATGTTTCCTTTTAACTCAATCTCATTACATTCAAGAAATGTAAATATTTCATGTAAGTTTAACTAAACACGATCATATGTATATGAAATCGAACATATCTCAAGCATGTTCATAGACAATATAGGTCATTCATGTGATTGGTTACCTTCAATTGTTCATTCAAGGTTAACTATTATTTAGGCATGTGAACAAGCAAAGCATGTACATTTGATCCCTTCCTATTCGGCAATAGCAAGTTCTAGTATATCATAAAACAATTTCCTCATTCATCGAGTCTTAATGTCATGTATAGCATTAGGCAAAAATGTGTTCATTTCATTTCAATTTCCATATACTCGCAGCAAATCAAGTTCACATAAGCATTTATTCGAATCCTACTTGAAGTAGCATGCATTGTTTTAATCTTTACCCATTCGACAATTCAAGTTCATGTATACATGAATTATTTATAATATTTATTCAAGCATTTATATGTTCATACAAGGCATTCGACTAGCATACTTGACTAGGACATACTCAATTCAAACTCATAACATATGTGCAGCTTAATCCATCTAATCCACATGAGAATTATGTCATTACATACTCCAAGTTTACCATTTAAGCCTTCGTGACATTACAGGCCAACTCAAGTTCATATATACAACTTTCGAGTAACATAATGAATGTCCTAGCTTACTATATACAAGACTAGGTGCCACCAACCACTAGGAGCATTACAAACAAGTATGGATTCATACTTATGCTTTTGCTTGTGTCTTACTTCAAGCTCAAGAAATCTGACTTCGGGATCAAGTAATTCACCTTGAAGCACCTAACCTATGGTTTAGGAAGAGAGGAAACAAGAGTGATAAGTACGTTATGTACTTGGTCAAGTAGTACTAGTTCTAACCAATTATTATGTCATGTCTCCGTTAATCAAGTAGCCCTATTAAGGTTTATAGCATTCCAAGTCAAGCAAAAATTATAAACTCGTGTATCATCATACTTATGGCAATCAAATATCAAGACAAGCAAAAGTTAAGTAGCCAATTTGTCAAGCAAATCAAGCAGCATGATAAGATTATCGAGTAATTATCAAGTAAACATTTTCAAGTATCATTTGAATAGCAAGATAGCATGACAAGCAAAATCATAGATCACAATTCAATCTTCAATCATTCCAAGTCAATCGATAGCATGTTTAAGCAAATCACAACATTTCCAAGTCAAGTAACATAATCAAAATTTATTTCAAGCTTATCACTCAAGATATGTTCACAAGTTATACACATTGATTCAAGTGAGAGTATAAGTCCATTTCGAGTAGCATTTCATGTGACAAGTTTATCAAGTGTACAAGTATACATTTTAAGTAGCATGTAAGCCTTAGGCCTTAATTATTGCTTGTTTACTTTCTTTAATTTAAGCTTATTACTTAGATGTCCATTATACATGTTTATACATTCTTGCAATGCAAAACAGTCCATATTTTCATTTAGTCTAGCCAATTCAGTCATATAACACGTACACATATTTCACAACGCCAAAACAACCCATATTTTCATTTAGTCTAGCTAATTCAGTCATATAACATGTACACATAATTCACAATGCCAAAACATTCCATATTTTCATTTAATCTAGCCAATTCAGTCATATTTTCATTTAATCTAGCCAAATTCAGTCATATAACACGTATACATATTTCACAATGCCAAAACAATCCATATTTTCATTTGGTCTAGCCAATTCAGTCATATAACATGTACACATAATTCACAATGCCAAAACAATCCATACTTTCATTTAATCTAGCCAATTCAGTCATATAACACGTACACATAATTCACAATGCCAAAACAGTCCATATTTTCATTTAATCTAGCCAAATTCATTCATATAACACGTACACATATTTCATAACGCCAAAACAGTCCATATTTTTATTTAGTCTATTCAATTCAGTCATATATCATGTACACATAATTCACAATGCCAAAATAGTCCATACTTTTATGTACAAGATATACATGGCAACAACACTCATTAATTCAAGTAAGATCGAGATCTTTTTCAAGTAACAATCATGTAACAAGGAGTTTGAGTGTACAAGTCAAGTAATATGTTCAAGTAATCAAGTTTGCAATTCAAGCAAACCAACCAAGTAAACATTAGCTCAAGTGAGACCATAAGCTATTCCAAGTAGCAAATCATACAATACAAGGTCCAAGCATTGGCAATTATCATTTCAAGAGTTTCATGTCAAGAATCAAGCATTACATGTCAAGCAATTCGAGTATTTCAAGGATTCATGTCAAGTGATTCAAGTGTTCAAGATTTCTTGTCAAGTCATTTAATTATTTCAAGATATAATTCAAGTATTCAAGATTTTCTTTTGAATTTCTTATTCAATTTATCAATAAGGTTCATATCTTTTTAACATGTTTTCCTTGGATCACAATTGGTCATGAATAACATTGGTCCGTGTTTGACCATAAAGGTCCAAGAGATACTTAGCTCAAAGCACATAGCAATGGCTAATATCGTAAACATGTCAATCCTATACTTCTCACTATCCAACCAAACTGTTGCCACTCCGTACAACTCCGCCATTACCTCTAACTATCGCCAATAACATATTGCTTGTAATGGGGCATCCCCCCGAGCAGTGGCTCATGGACCGTAGCCCCAAGTATACCATGCATCATACCATTGTATCCAAGGACTTCCATTGTAGGCAATTTAAGTTTTTTATTCTTTAAACTTTTATTAGAGGGGTATTCTTATACTTTAAAGCTTGTTGTTGTTTCTTATGTTTTATTCTTTCATGTTCAAGTTGAGACAATTCATATTCGAGAATTACATTCAAGCAATTTATAGTAATATCATGCTTAGCCCTTAGGCTGGTTGAGCCTTAGCTCTACAATCACCAATTACTTATCTTTCGAGCAAGTATTTACATTACCATCTTAGGTATCAAGTAAGCATTCGAGTGAATTGCATTCATGATACAAGGATCTAACATCGTATATCATTATAATACATACATGCCACTACTCGAATAGGCACAATCAAAAACAAGAATTCAAGCATTTACATCCATAGTGTATCTCAAGCAAGCAATTCCAATGGAATCATTCAAGGCATGGAATCACACAATGTTTACACATTTCTTTGTAAATAATTTAACTTATCCATTTCCATGCTATTACTTAATCACATATTTCAGCTTAATCCAATCTTCCCTTTTAATTCATATTCAAGTTTAATTAAGCTCATTATCATGGCATATCAACGGAAAAAAGATAGACATGTAAATTTTGGTTAGGACCTAAGTCCTAACCCTACCAAAACTACATTCACAATACTCCAAGCTTAGCTAGTCTTTGATCCAAACTCCTTTGTGTTTGCCACTAGCTTGGCCACTCATTTATTTATCCATAAGGTTTTCTCCTTGCTCTAACATTGCACAGAAGACCGTAGATTCAAAGTCAGTAACCAATTTAAACAATGCATGATTTCATACACACTCTAGCATACATTTGACATCATTTAGACAGCCTACTTTATAATTGTTTCCAGACATTGAAACTGTCCCAATACACATGTTCAATAGTCAAACAGCATTCTTACCTATGTACATTCCAATTTGGACAGAAGTAGGGCAGTAACAAAACTGTCCAAATTGTTTACAAAACTGTCCAAAATACCTAGGCTATTGCTGCCAGGCAACTTTGTACTGTTTACTTAAAATGCATAACTTTCATTTCGTACGTCAGAATTTCAATTCGTTTACATTGTTAGAAAGCTAATTTAACAATATTTCTAACCATATAGGCCTTACATTTTTATTTTTTTTATCAATTAATACAGTTTTTAACTTAAAGACAGGGCAATTTATAACACTGGACAATTTGCATTGTCCCTAGTGTTTCATCTCTAAAATCTGTTTTATAGTTCGAAATTCAGCTCCATTTGTTGCATGTGAAACTAGACATATTAAGGTTTCTAACCATATCAATTACAGCTTTTAATTCAACCATTACCAATTGTAGTGAATTTTCAAAGTTACTGCCCAGAACAGAGTTTTCTGGGCAGATTTCACTAAACTAGATTTTAGCTTCACTAATCACTTAGATGGTAGTTCTAACATGTTAATTTAACTTATATTCACTCTCATACATGTCTAAGATAGCTCCCAAGTTCATGTATTTACATTTCATGCCCTGTTTTTACACATATGGTCACCATATGTACCATTTCGCATATTCACATGTTTAAACATTAAAATCTGGGTAGTTTTGACTCTAATTCCAATTGGACAACAAGGTATGGATTCATTCAAATCAACAATCTAGCTTACTATCTTTACGAACATGTTCACTCACTTAACAACTCAACTCAAGATACCAAATTCATCAATTTCACACAAACACTTGTATAATAATCGAATTTTCCATAGCCATACCATGTGTACTCAAAATAGTTTCTAAATGTTTACATGACCTTCAACATATGTTCGAATTGATTCATTTAGGCAACATCCTATACATGAATTCTAAGTATCACTACAAGTTTGAACAACTATACTCAACATTTTACAAGTAATTCAAGTTGCTAAAATCACAAATTCAAGAAGGAAACTCATGAGTGTTAGGTATTACCTTGTTTCTCAAGAATTTCATGCAAAAATTCAAGCTCTAATAAGCTTCCAAGGTGCCCGGTTCTCTCCCTCTCTCCCACAAATTTGATGGTTCGTTTATTTTGAAGGAAATAAGAAGAAGATCAAAGTTGATCCCCATCCATGTGGCTGATTCTAACATAATTCCCCCCACACTTGTCTCAACAAAACTTGACAAGTGTGCAAGCCTCCCCTAAATTAACTTTGTTAGCATGCAAACACCATATTTTATTCCAATCGGTTAAGTCACTCTCCCAAAGAGTCAACTTTCTTTATAGTTCCTAATAGCTTCATTAGATTTATTTATATAATATTTATAAAAATCTAACATAAGGTTCGAATGTCATAGTCTCCTAGGCTAAGATTTAGGGTATTACATTTCCGCTACTCTTTTTCTTGCATCTTACAAGTGACATAGATTCATGAAAAAAAAACAAAGGTTTCTTGGTATTGATTCCAAATCCAGGGGCAATTGTTTACCATCATATCAAGAAATAATAGGGGCAACACGTCATCATTAGTCCATGAGATAAAAGGTTGAGTTGCCAATCAAGGTTGAAATTCCATTTCCCCATCTCTTGATGGAAGAAAAACTAGAAGAAGCAGAGTGAGTCCAAGCAAGATATGGCTAGTTTAGTTATCCAATGAAAAAGGTGTTGAAAGTCATCTGACATGGTCAGGTGAATCAGAAAAGAATGACATGAGCTCACGAAAAAAGTTCATCCAAGAAAAAAAATTTGTATTAGGAAAAATTTTGCCAATTCAAAGAGATTCTCGGGGAAAATGAACGACTAACTGGAAGAAGGCTTTGTCAAAAAGAATATTGATCTTGGTCGAGATGGATAGAAATGAGCTTCATAATCCGATGAATTCAAAAGTTTTATGCCTAAAAAAGAAGATGAAAAAAAGAAAAATAAAAAAAAAATGAAAAAGAGAAAAAATAAAAGCATCAAAAGGTGAAAAACCGCAAAGGGTGCCTTAGATACAAAAAAGAAAATGGGGTTCAAGATGAAAACCTGCAAAGGGCGTCTTGAAACCAAATGAGGATTCGAGTTGAAAACCCGCAAAGGGCGGCTCAGATAGTTTATGGATTAGGCAAGAAGTAAATGAATCTCTTGGAAACTTGGCATCTTGGAAGGAATTTCGTGTCCTCATACCTCGTCGACTAGGAAAAGGCAGCACAGGGTAATTTTCGATGTTCTTACTTGGGAAGTTTTGGCCAGTGACATCTAAATTTTAAGTGGGGCACACCCAGAGTGGGGAAATTTGCATTGGCCAAGGATTTAAGGTCATCAACGTTAATAGGTGTAAGAGGAAGATAAGAAAATGCCAGTATCATTCGAAGACATTCAAGGTAGAAATAAACTTTGCTGCAAGGATTTACATGCAAGCGCTTCAAAGAACCTTGCAGGGGCAAGCATCTGAGAACTCACAAGAAACTTTGAGAATGCTTGATATTTTTTAAGGCAGCATGACTGCTAAACCTTCTTCCATAATGAGAACAATTTTACAGACATTGGAGGAGATGTCCAGCAATGTTAAAGCTTTCATTCAAGCTTCTGGGAGGATGCGAGAGATTCTGTTCTCTCAACCAGGAAAAGGCTAAAAGAGTGTTGAAGAATATGAGGATAAAAAGTCAATCCTCCCAACCAAGAATACAAGATTGAGGGAGCAAATGTGTAAAGCTCAGATGTTTTCTCTGAAGCAAAAAGATACAAATAATAAATAGCTAGCATGGTTGTCTATCTGGGTTGACCAAGCAAATGCACATGGAAGAGAAAAAGAAAAAACCCTGAAAGAAAGAGAGAAAATTTAAAAAGAAAAAAGAAAAAAAAAGAACATGCATCCATTAGGCATCCCTAGGAGCATACATCAAAATCATAGCATTTGTTAAAGTTTGACATATATGGAATTGCTTATCTATTCGAGCATGAGGAGAATAGAACCTGCATATCCATTCGTGCATGATGAGAATAGAACCCTTTTTTGAACCTGCTTATCTATTCGAGCATGAGGAAAATGGAACCTTTTTTGAACCTGCATATCCATTCGTGCATGAGGAGAATGAAACATTTTTTTAACTTGCATATCCATTCATGCATAAGGAGAATAGAACCTTTTTTTTTAACCTGCTTATCTATTCGATCATGAGGAGAATAGAACCCGTCTATCCATTCGGGCATGAGAAGAGTGGAACCTGCTTATCTATTCAACCATGAGGAGAATAGAACCGCCTATCCATTCAGGCATAAGGAGTGTGGAACATGCTTATCTATTTGAGAATTAGGAGAATAGAATCCGCCTATCCATTCGGGCATGAGGAGAGTGGAACCTGCTTATCTATTCGAGCATGAGGATAATAGAACCCGCCTATACATTCAGGCATGAGGAGAGTGGAACCTGCTTATCTATTCGAGCATGAGGAGAATAGAACCCGCCTATCCATTCGGGCATGAGAAGAGTGGAACCTACTTATTTATTCGAGCATGAGGAGAATAGAACCCGCCTATCCATTCGGGCATGAGGAGAATGGAACCCTTTTTTAACCTGCTTATCTATTCGAGCATGAGGAGAATGGAACCTGCATATCCATTCGTACATGAGGAGAATGGAATCTTTTTTGAACCTGGTTATCTATTAGAGCATGAGGAGAATAAAACCTGCAGATCCATTCGTGCATGAGGAGAATGGAACCCTTTTTTGAACCTGCTTATCTATTTGAGCGTGAGGAGAATAGAACCCGTCTATCCATTCGGGCATGAGGAGAGTGGAACATGCTTATCTATTCGAGCATGAGGATAATAGAACTTGCCTATCCTTTCGAGCTCAAGGAGAACGGAACCTTGTTTGCAATCGGTGAAAATTAGTGCATTTTGTTCTTTGCTCTATCCCTGTTTTACTGGAATGAGCAAAGAGGGGCAGCTGTGGTCACTAAATTTTCACCCGACTTTTATTTTTTTAATTTTATTTTACTATTATTATTAGGGTATTATTATATTATTAATTGTGTATATATAATAACTAGTCTTTTTATTAGATATAAAACTCAAAGAAAAAAAAGTTCATTTATTTAAATAAAGGGTCCAATTTAAATAAGGATCCAATTTAATTAAAACCTAAAACAATGCCCAAATAAAAAAACCCTAATTAATTTTTTATTTTTCTATGTGCAATCAATTATTAACCGTTGAATCCTATTTGGATCCAACGGTCCAGATTCGATCAACAAAAAGAGAAAGCTGGTTGACCATCTTGTGTACGTGGCCCCCACGCATCCTACCCCTGCAGATGCCAAGCCTTACGCGCCAGTGGCCCTTCATCCCTGCAAAATGGAAACATGAGCAAGAAATGGGGGGTTGATTCAAATATGCCAAATGGAAAAAGGAGAAAGAAATGAATGTTGATTTGAATATAAAAAATAAAGGAAAGTCAGACCCAAAATCAGAGCATGAGTCAAATTATAGAATTTTAGGGTAATATTTTACCCGAAAATTAGGGATTTTAGGATTGAATTTTCATGTATATTTTGATCAAAAATCTTATATAAACCCTTGTAAATCATTTGTAACAGACATCGAAAATTGGAGAGAAAAAAAGAAGAGATTTGAGTTCTTTTCCCGGAATCCAAGTGTTCAAGCAAATTTAGGTATTTTTATTTTGTTTTTTTTTTTGTTTAATTCGAATATATGTTATCTTACCTTTGTTTTTTTAGTCTTAAAATCGAGATTCGAATCTCACTAGAAAAATTGGGTTTTTCAGTCGTCGGTGAGGCGGATGGTAGCCGGCACGGTGGTTGTTTTGGATGAAGAACATGGATGAACATTTGAGAGAAAATTAGGAAGGGGCTTTTGATCCAAAATTTTTAAAAGGAAAAAGTGAAAGATGTTTGTAAAAAGTGGGTTTTATACCCCACATGTTCTAAAACAAAATGGGTAAATTCCGCGCATTAAATCCCTCCGCCCTATTTTTCTTTATTCCGCAAAATATTAAATTTTCAATCATTTCAATTTAGTCACTGTTTTCTTTAAATTTAACCTTTATCTTTATTTCGTTTTAAATGTGATCATTTCTTTTTATTTCTTTTCAATTCCTTTATTATTATTATTAACTTTTTTCCTTTTTTTGTAAAGTTTATTAAAATTGGCTCGTGTACCAAGTGTTGATTCGATCCGGGAAATATACATTTTTTTAGATGATTGTGTTTTGCCGTTTTTTATTTGTTGTTCACCTAATTACTTTCATGTATCAATTCAATTTCATTTAACCTTTTTATGTTTGTTAATTATTTTTCTTAATGTTTTAAAATGTTAGACTCTTTAATTAAAGCTTTAGTTTAGGCAACAAACCCCTAGGTTTAGGTTCTTAAAACCCTAGTTAGAGCCTTAAAGTTTAATCAAAATTCTTTTCACATTAAATTAATAACACACAGTTAATTACATTTGAACCCCAATAGATAAAATTTACTTAGACATTCTTTAGGTTAATAATCACTAACTTAGAATAAATAAAAACTTTAACACACCAATTATTTCTTTGTTTGCTTGTAAAAAAGTGAAACATAATTAATGCGGTGTTTTACCAAAATGAGGTAACGAGTTAGCGCCAGAAGTGTTGGCGGTGATTAAAGTTTACTCTCCAGATGGTTGGGCCATTAAAATAGAATCGTATTCATAAATGGACAATAAATTGATTTTCATATGAACTTGCAAATTCCGACATTTAAAAAATTTGTAATCGGATAGGTACCAATTTTTGGGCGATGTGGAGGTGTTAACCCTTCTCCACGCGTAACCGACTCCCGAACCCGTTTTTGTGTTTTTCGCAAACCAAAAATGTTGTTTTAATAAAATAAAACGATTTTATTAAAATGACTCGTTTTTAGGTGATCCAATCACACATTTTTAAAAAGATTGGTGGTGACTTCGTTGTTTTGACTTTATTTAAAAAAACTGTCAAGACCCCTTAAAAAAGGGTTGCGACATAACAGAAATGGATGCATGAAACACTATTGTAGGAAAAAAAGAATTCATAAATCGAGAGGAAATATGTGCTCTTTAGAGAGCTATCAATAACAAATATACAATTTTAAAACATGTAATTCAAATAATAAACCAATAAATCCAAATAAATTATACAAATCATAAATGTAGGATTTTAGATCGAAATCGGACGGTTTAGATCAACAAATCAAAGTTAATAGGCTAAGTCAACGCGGGTCAACAATCGACAGGCTGTGTATTAGATTTATGTTAGACATGGGTTAGAGGATATAGACAAGTACAGTACATGGACTCAAGTTTGGTTCAGACCATGATGGCTTAGGTTGAGTCCATCAACGGCCCATTGTTTGGGTTGGTTTAGGCAGTACTCGTTTGGGCAAATACCCAACCGAAACGGATCATGATTGAGAATGCCTAAAAAGGCATGGCTAAGCTTAGAGACATGGGCTCAAACTTACCTAAATGCACTAAATGGTAAAAAAAAAAGAACAAAATGGTAATTCCAAGAATGCTCAAACACACAAATCATAGAATTAGCACATAAATCATCATATGGCTTGAAATCATGCATTATTGAGCATAATACTAACTAATACTATTCAAGAATCAGCACCATGCATTCAAATATCTTACATTCATTCACCAAACATCCAACATAGTTGAATTATTACAAAACCATCAATAGTTACATTTCATTACAACTATCCCAATTATATGTCCACATTATCTCTAAAGTTTTAAACAAGATACCCATCCAACGGTTCTAAGAACCCATCGTTTATTAACTGCATCTTAACACACTTTTCTTTGGACTTGCCCTTATTTTCATAAATTATTAATTTTTAAAATTTTTCAAGATACTCAATTCAACGGATTGAATTTAAAAATTAACAGTCATGCATGCCATGCGCTACTTCTTGCCCTCAGCTGGAGACGCTGCAGACATGGTACTAATAATAAATATTTTGTAATTAAAGTTTCCGTGTGCTGATAAGAAGATATAAATGAGAAGCACCTAACCATTGAGGACGAGCGGAGACCCAATACTTTTTTTTTGGGTTGCAATATTTATCCAAAAAATATATATAAATAAATGAAAGCAGCCATGAGGTTGCATTATTTTTGGGTAAAGTATTCAAATTACTAAACTATCCCTAAAAATATAAAATAATTACCAAACTTTTAAAAATGATATAACACTCATTAAATTTTAGTTTTTATTACAAAATGATCATTGGGCCGTTAACTGTCGTTAAGTATGAGGCCAACAATTAAGAAAATTTGTATAATAACATATTTAATTATCAATATTTACTCAATCAATTTAGAAATCAATAATAAAGATTAAATTAAAAACAAATTGATTAAATGTGTCACTATAGAAGATTAAATGTTATATTATTTAAATTTCTATGACTGTCACATCACTCAATTAATGACAGTTAACGACTCAGTGACCATTTTATAACAAAACTAAAATTTAATGCCCATTATATAACCTTTAAAATTTTAATGACCATTTTATATTTTTAGAGATAGTTTAGTGGTCATTTATGTGTGCTTTACCCTATTTTTTTTCCAATTGTTTGCATTTAATTAATTCCGTACACCACGAAACTTTATAGTGTGGAAAAAATCAAAGTCAATAGTTGGTAGATAGTATAAAGAATAGAAAATTGGTTAGGCTAATTAAATGTGCACAAATCTCAAAACACATCACATGAAGTCATGAACAACAACAAAAGCATGAAAAACGCATAAACATGGGCGATTGCAATTAACTTCAAAATAGTGCTAATACATATTAAACCCATTAACAAAATAACTTATATGATAACATACAGCAACAAAAACCCGATTTCAACAAGATTCAAAAAGAAAAACTTATTTCAACACATAAATTCAAAGCACTCAAGGAAATCAACAAACACCACTGTTTTGCTTTCATAAGCTACTGATTTATGCAATCAGGAATGGCAGAACGGTGAGCATAAAGGCTTCGTAAGTAAACGTCGCATTACCGCTGTACGTCGTGTCCTTCTCCTTGAATTTCTCAGTTAATCCCTACACAATCAAACCAATAACCAAACATAGATTAAAAACTGAACATCCCATCAAGTTAAATGAAGAGATGAAGTAGAATAAGAGAGCTTACTTTAACCGTAAGGCAGCACCTGCATCAAAAAAGAAAGAAGATTAGTTGATGTTATACACATACACTGAAGGGAGTAATTCGATTCAATGCGATAAGTAGTGATCATACTCGATGAAGTTGTCATATTCAATGGCCCTGGATTTGCCTCCGGTTTTATCAAACTTTGAGACGAGCAAATCCAGCACAACAGGAGAAACTGCAAATCCAAGACTCAAAAGTGCTTCTCTGAGTTCATTGGCATCAATTTTGCCACTCCTGTCCCTATCAAATCTCTCAAAGATGGCCTGCACCAAACCCATTTTGTTAGCTGAATAAATGCAATCAAGATAAACCATCCTTTTATTAAAAAATGGAAGGGATGGAAATTACCCTCCAATTCTGAAGACTATAGAACACGGAACTGAACTCCTTCGGACCTGCATTCAGAAATTTTCATGGGAGACTAGTTAAAATGCCTATGATGCGATTCAATAATTTCAATATTCAAATCTGATGCCCGCAATAAAAAAAACACACTAATGAACCAACTGAGATCGGGATGGCCAAGAATGTTTATAAGCTTCTCAGTTTGTGTGGGTTCGAAACCATACTTACATTAGGAATATAAAATATGGCTCTATTGTACACAAAAATGAACCAACTAAATTAATTAATTAATAAAACCCAACAACGAGCCACAGTATGCGAAAATATCTTCCTAACTCGCTTCAAATGGACCAAAATACCCATGCACTATTGGTCAAGTCTTAATAACAAGTGGTATAATCTATGATGTAATACGAAAGGGTTGTTTAAGTGATTTTGTTTGTATGAATAGAACTACGCTATTATATTCCAATGTTCCTTTTTCTCAGAATCCTAATTTTTTTAGTAAAATTAACCTAATAATTGAATTGCACTTGGGGTGAAAGAACTAAAATGAATGAAGAGGAAACTGACCAATCTTCCTGGTGTTAGTATTAGTGAAGAGATACATAAGCAAATGAACAGTTCTCAGACTGAAGCTTTGATTATACGAAGAAAGTGCTCTCTGCAACTCCTTATCATCGATGAACCCACTTCCATCTTGATCCGCCATTTGAAAGCATGCCACGATGTTAGGATCTGTCCCCGGTGGAAACGCCGACGGCATCAGAGCTGCGAACGGGCTCGCAGAACCTCCCATGGGAGGATAGCTCCCGCCTTGCACTGGAGGAGCACCACCGACGCCATGAGCCTGGAGCTTGTCCTTTTTTGGCTTCTCGCCTGGAGAGGCAGAGTAGGGAGCAGAAGGAGCCCCGTATGGTGCAGCGCCGTATGGAGCACCGTACGGTTGAGGCTGAGGCGGAGCGCCGGCCGTGTATGGAGCAGCTGTGTAGGGCTGAGATGGCGGGGCGCCGTAGCCGTAGCCGTAGCCGGGAGGGTGTTGTGGGTATCCGCCGGACATGTTTCGAAAATCTTTCTGCGCAAAAGAGAGTTTTTTATTGGCTTTTGTGTACTTTTTGAGTTGGTCTATCGGTAATTGAAATTTATAGAGCTATAGTTTGTTAAAGTAGGCTTAGTTTTGTGCATTATTGCAGGATTGCCATTCATTCAATGAATTGTTAAGTTGACTTTTTTTATCTTATTGAAGAAGAAAAAATAAACTATTGGGCAAAGTATGCAAATAGTCATTAAATTATTCCCAAAATTATAAAATGGTCACTAAACTTTTAAAATTATATAATGACCATTAAATTTTAGTTTTTGTTACAAAATGGTCACTGAGTCATTAACTGTCGTTAACCAGATGATGTGGCAATTACAAAAATTTTGAATTGTATCACATTTAATCCTCCATATTTACGCATTCGATCGAGTTAGTCCTAATTTAACTCCCATTGTTTATATATAAATTGATTGAATGTGTAAATATGGAAGTCTAAATGTGTTATTATATAAATTTTTGTATATGTCACACCACCCACTTAACTGCAGGGAATGACTCTGTGATCATTTTATAACAAAAACTAAAATTTAATGACCATTATGTAACTTTTTGAAAATTTGATAACCATTTTATATTTTTAAAAATAATTTAATTATCATTTTTGTAATTTACCCTAAACTATTACCAGTTGCGCCGCATCTGTATGTATTGACCGCAACTAGTGGATTTAATTTTTTTCTATAAGAAATTGGGGAAATTATTAGAGAGTTTGGATCTCAATATTCCTATCTTTTAATATTTTTTTTATAAACTTGTATATTACAAGTTGTCTATGCAATGTTTAAATATATCATAATTCCTTAAATTCTCAAGAGGAGGAAATTACGTGTTTAAATAAATTTAAATTCACGTTTTTACAAATTATTGCAACAATGATACTCAGTCGATAAATGTTATAAGGTACACTATCCAATTATAATAATCATTCTTAGTGGCATTGTCCGACTATGAAAAGTAAAAAAATGATCATTTGAGTTATTAAAAGTTTAGAATATAATCCTTTTTCGTTAAATAATTAACGGGAGATGACAAGAAAGTTCATAACATTGTCATAATAATGTATTTAGTTCTTAATATTTACAAAGTGTTATAATTTAGTCATAATTTTTAAAACTTAGCTCACAAAATTTCAATATTACACCAATTTAGTCATTGTTATAGCTTATTTCCTATTTCATCCACCAAACAAGAGGTGTTCAAAGTACCTTACCCGGATGACCCGACTCGTTGACCCACCGACTCAATAAAAAAAATGGGTATTTTTTAAAAAAAATTCATGTCCCGGGTATTTTGAATTATTTTTTATATTTAATTATTTATATATTAAAGTAAAGTAAAATATTAAAAATTCTTTAAAAAAAACTTCCCCTAAACTGCTATTGATAAACTTTCATTTACAAGTTATAGTTTGATCTAAAACTGTTTGGTTAATCTTATTTTGTTATGAATATCTTTATTTATGGTGGATATCCACATATTAAATGAGACTTTAATGTACTTGTTATTATGGTTTAATACCCATTGAAATTAGGGTTTCCATCTTATGCCTATAAATATAGAGTTTGGAGAAAGCATTGTACACAACACTATATTGAAATAATACAAGTCTCTCTTTCTCTCTTTGTCTCTCATCTTGTTCTTGTTCATCTCTTTGTTCTTGCTCTTCTTTATTTTATTCACAACACGTTATCAGCACGATCTCGCTCAATTATCGTGATTCTTGAAAAAAATATTAATTTGATACAATGATATAACTTGTGACCCACAACGGAAAGAAGGCGGTGAGGAAGATATGAGATGTTTATACACATAACACCAATGTTCGACTGCCACGGTTTTGGCTTGAAGCTTTCAGGAGATGTGACATAAAGAGATTATGAGGAGTTGTCTTGGTCATTTATATCTTCATTGTCCTCGAGAGGAAAATCAATATCGGTAAACTCTATTTTTATTCTTTAAATTACGATTTTAAAGTGCAATAAATTATGGTGATTTATGATCTACAAGAATACTTATAAATTATGGTGATTTATGTACTATGTTCTATTGGTTTAATCCAAGTATATTGGCCGGACATCCCGTTCTGCGAGGCTATTGGTCTCAAAGGAGGTTTCTAAAGGACCTTGTGAATTGGTTTAACAATGCCGCGTACGATGATTAAATCTTATTTGCTCAAAAGCAATAATTTTTATGCGTCAAAAAACTCGACAATAGACTTATCCCAAGTTCAAGTTATGAAAATTCATCTTGATCAAAAAATTTTATGGGAAGAATTCCCTGAAGTGAATGCAAGCATGATGTTTATTCCATGCGATTATTGGATAAGTTTTCATTCCCTGAAGTGAATGCAAACATGATAATTCACTATATGGTTAGTGGATAAAACTCGGTTATGTGGATGTTTCAAATTAAATTAAAATTTTATGGTCGGAGAATCACTTATGGGGATATGCTTAACCTTTCAGGCAAACAATATCGTCCTGCAGACACAATATCATGAAAAAAAAGGTTTTTGGAAAGCCCACTGGCTCCACTCTATTCCCTGAAGTGAATGTGATATTATATAACAGAGGAATAAAGGTCACATTAATAATTATGAGTACGGTCGATGCCATTGGCATATACATGATAATCATTTTAAGAATGCTTATAACCACTAGAAGTGGGTTTATAAAGATGACAAGAATATATTAAGAAAATAATTTTTTATGCAATGGTACAAACCATTAATCTTGTAATTGTCATACGCCGAAGAATTATGGATCTTTATCCACAATCATGAATGATAAAGAAAAGAAAATATAAACAAATTTTCTTTACGAAAATGGCGAAAATATTTATGGCGTTATTGGTCCAACTCAATTGGATATTGTTGATTTACTCATAACACTTGAAGGGAATAATTCACAATTTATTTTATTTCCTTATAATCCCTAAAGGGAATAATTAATCTTTTATTTATTTTGCTTTGTGTTAATTTGTTTTATTTATTATTTATTTATGTTAATTTGCTTTATGTTAATTTATTTTACATATCATTTATTTACGCTTTATGTTAATTTATTATCCTTTGAAGAATATGATTACTTCTGAAATAAAATATGCAATAAATTGTGACAATTTATGCTTAGCAAATAGTACAAGCACTCATACTATACAAAACCATAAGAATTATTTTTACATTTAAATTGCAAGGGAAAAATATGAGTACTATATCTCAAAGTACTAAAATATCAATGCTCCAGAAGAGCAATAAGTTCTTGAGAGATTACCTTTGATAGATAACCGATTTGATATGATGTGCTATGTTTAATATTTTTTATTCCTCGAAGTGAATGGAAAAAAGCACATATTGAAAGGTGCATAATTATGCATATTTTTCCCATTTAAAATGCAAAGGAATAATGCGAGTACTATATCCGGGAGTACTAATATCATAGAAGGCTCCGAAAGAGCAAATATGTTATTGCCAAATGGAACTCAATTCCATATTCACAATGCAATATACTCGTCAAAGTCGCAAAGAGGCTTATTGAATTTTAAAGAAATATATATCATATTGAGACTATTAGTCAAGAGGATGCTGACTATCTCCATATTACGAGTATAACTCAAGGCAATAAGAAAATCTTGAAAAAATTACATGCACTGTCATCCAAATTGTACTACACAATAATTAGTACAAAATTGAAGCTCATGCTATTGTAAACCAGAAGTTTATCGATAACTTTATTATTTGGAATGACCGGTTAGGCCATCCCGGTTTAATTTTGATGCGAAAAGTTATTGAATCTTCATGTGGTTATTCATTGAAGAACTAAGAAATTCTTCAAAGTAATGTTTTCATGTGATGCTTGCTCTCAAAGCAAATTGATTATTCAACCATCGCCAGCTAAGATAGATTGTGAATCTATTAATTTCCTAGAACGAATATAGGATGATATATGTGGGCCCATACACCCTTCTTACAGATCATCTAGATATTTTTACAGTTTTAATTACTGTATCAACTAGATGGTCACATGTATCATTATTATCAACTCGTAACCTGGCGTTTGTTAGGTTACTTGCTCAGTTAATTAAACTACGAGCACATTTTTTAGATTCTCCTATAAAGACAATTCATCTTGATAATGCTGGTGAATTTACTTCCCAAGCTTTTGATGATTTTTGTACGTCAATTGGAATAAGTGTTGAACATTCTGTAGCTCATGTTCATACACAAAATGGTTTTGCAGAGTCATTTATTAAACGTCTTCAATTAATTGCAAGACCGTTATTGATGAAGTCAAAACTTCCAATTTCTGCTTGGGGACATGCCATATTACATGCAGCATCACTAATTTGCATCAGACCAACACGTTATCATAAGTTCTCTCCATTACAAATGGTTTTTGGTCAGGAACCAAATATTTCCCATCTTAGAATTTTTGGGTGTGCGATATATGTTCCGATTGCTCCACCACAATGCACAAAGATGGGTCCTTAAAGGAGCTTGGGAATATATATTGGATTTGAATCTCTTTCAATAATTAAATATCTCGAGCCTTTAACGGGAAATTTATTTATAGCTCGATTTGCTGACTGTCATTTTAATGAGTCAGTTTTCCCAACATTAGGGGGAGAGAATAAATAGCTGGGTAAAGAAATAAGTTGGAATGAATTATCATTTTGATCCACGTACCCAACAATGTGAACTAGAAGATCAAATGATAATTTATTTACAAAACTTAGCAAATAAATTGCCAAATGCTTTTACTGACCCTAAAAGAGTGACTAAGTCGCATATACCAGCTATGAATGCTCCAATTGAAAATTGATGTCCCATAATGACAAACTCTAGTTGCTAATGAGTCTAATTCACGCCTAAAGCGTGGTAGACAAGTAGGTTCCAAACATAAAAATCCTCGAAAAAGAAAATGAGCTATATCTTATGATGGTCCGATCGAAGAATCAACGAATTATGAAAATCTCTAGAAGAGATTAAAAGGTCTCCAAAAAAACATTATACATGACTCAAGTACCTGATAATAAAGAGATCTCAATAAATTAAGTCATGTCTGGAAATAATTGGAACCGAAATCAAATCAACGTCGATGATCATTTGCATGCAATATAGCACTAGAAATTTTGGATTTTTATGTGGATCATGAACCATTGCCAATTGGACAATGTAAATAAAGAAATGTTTGACCAAAAATGGAAAGAGGCAATTGAGGCAAAACTAAAATCTCTTTCAAGAAGAGAAGTATTTTTGATATATAAATGAGCTTTTGTGAGAAATAAAAATGAAAAAGGGGAAATAGCGAGATATAAGCTCGTTTGGTTGCACAAGGATTCTCACAAAGACCTTAGAATCGATTATGAGGAAACATGCCCCTTGATGGTGGATGCAATTACTTTTAGATTTTTGATTAAACTGGCAAATAAAAGAAACTCTTAGTTTCTGCCTAATGGATGTTGTTACATCCTATTTGTATAAGCCTCTTGATAATAACATTTACATGAAACTTCCGGAAGGATTTAGACTATAGAAGCAGTTAATTCAAGTTCTCGAGAATATTATTCAATCTAATTGAACGTATCTATTTATGGATTAAAACAATTTGGGAGCATGTTATATAACCGCCTCAATGAATACTTATTAGCAGAAGGCTATAAGAATGATTCAATTTTCCCGAGCATTTTTATTAAGAGGTTTAGCTCTGGATTTGTCGTTGTTGTTGTGTATATTGATGATTTGAATATCATTGAGACTCATGAAGAGATCTCCTTAACAATGAAATCCTTGTGCATCAATTTACATACACATAAAAATGTTTAAAGAGACTTTACATGCATAACGCACATCCTATGGTTGCTAGGTCGCTTAATGTAAACAAAGATTCATTCCTCTCTCGTGAAAAGGGTGATGATATTCTTGTCCCAAAAGCACTATATATATATTGATCTAGAAGCATCGGATCTTAGTTGGTCTAAAAATGCTATCTAGGTGCTATGAGACCATTACCTTTAGATCTTTCAAAACTTGATGCCTTTTCAAATCATGTAAATAATTGCTATGCACGAGGCAAAACTGAATTTTTTTTTGCTAAACAAATCTAGAAGATATGTGAATTGCTTTCACAAGATAAGATGCAAGTTATTTTGTGCGAAGATAATATACAATTTATATCTCAGTCGAAAGGTGAATACATCAAAAGTGACAAAAACGAAACATATTTCTTCAAAGTTTCGCCCCTCGTGATCTTTAGAAGAATAGTATTCAATGAATCCTTTCAAGCAGTAATTTGAAAGATCTATTCACTAGTGCATAATCTACTTCAATATTTGAAGATTATATTGAAGATTGAATTATGAAGATTCTAAGATCTTATGTGATGTTTTCATGAGGGGGAGTAAATATGCGTTGCACTCTTTTTCCCTTAACCTAGGTTTTTTTCCCAATGGGTTTTCCTAGTAAGGTTTTTAATAAGGCAACATGTTATGCGTATAAAAGATTTGTGTACTCTTTTTCCTTCACTAAGAATTTTTTTTCCCACAGGGTTTTTATCTTAGTAAGGTTTTAACGAGGCACGTTATCTTCATGGATATCCAATGGGGAGTGTTATGAATATCTTTATTTATGGTGGATATCCATATATTAAATGAGACTTTAATGTACTTTATTATTATGGTTTAATACCTATTGAAATTAGGGTTTCCATCTTATGCCTATAAATATAGAGTTTGGAGAAAGCATTGTACACAACACTATTTTGAAATAATACAAGTCTCACTTTCTCTCTTTGTCTCTCATCTTGTTCTTGTTCATCTCTTTATTCTTGCTCTTCTTTATTTTATTCACAACAGATTTATATTATTTTAATCTGATTTGCAAGATATATTTTTAATGCAACTGATTGAATGATTATTAATCTGATTTATATTTTTTTATTTTATCAAATTTTCTGCTTCTTGTCTTTTGTTAATTTTATTTAATGAATTTTTTTACTTCATAATTATTTGTTTGAACATTGGATTATGTAATTTGAACTTTAAAATTTGAGTATATATATATATTTAAAATTTAATGATTTGAAAATGACAAAATTTTGGGTATCTAATTACCCAATTTTTGGGTACCAGCAACACTCGAGTACCCGACTAAAGGGTACCCACAATACACAAGCCGGCTAAAGAACTACCCAAGATTCGGGTACCCGGTACTTCGGGTACCTGAATATCTGAGCCGGTACTTCAAATACTCAAATATCCGAGTACCCAAATTTGAACACCCCTACACCAAACCATCTTTTTCCCCCTCCAACCACTCATTGTTGTCGGCATTAGGGAAGCCACTGCCTCATATTGAAAAAGGGAATTAAAATGATCCCTAATTCATCCTCTTTCTTGATCTGTAAATGAAATTCCTCAATGCCACCCCCAAATTATGCCCTAAAGTTTTCTAATGCTAAGAAAGTATTGTTGATTGATGTGAGATTTATGATAAAAAAAAACACTAGTATTAGGTTATGAATCATGAATTTAGGGTAGGTACTGAGATTTTATGAAGATAATTGATATTTGGGACTAGTTGTGTTAAGATTGAAGAAGGAATTACTAGACGGGTAATTATTTGATGCACCGCCAGTGGAAAGTTTTTTTCATAAGAGGGCTTCTAAAACTGCCACATGTCCCTTTTAGGGGACCTAAACCCTAACCCTAAACTCTAAAATTTAAACATAAAATCTAGGCATAATGCCAATAAATGCCTCTAATGTTTGACTGAATAATCCTTTTGGCCCCTATTTTTTGGAGCAATTTAACCCCCAGCGTTTCATTGTGAGTCAAAATGGCCCCTCCGTGAATGAAAACTGCTAGTCAACTGATGTTAAACAACTTGAAATGACTTGACAGAATGAAGTGTCAGAAGAAAAAAATATTTTATATTTTATACAATTTTATAAAATTATTTTTTGACTGATGTGTCATTTTGTAAAGTCGGCATATTTTCTTATTTGACACCTTAGAACCTAACTACAAACACTAAAACCATAACCATAAACCTTAAAACCTAACCTTTAAACCCTAAAAACTAGGCGCTTGTAGAAAACAAGTTTTCCACGGTCAATGCATAGAATATTTTTCATTACTAGATTGCATTAAGATTTGGGACTCAAATATTTCGATATTGTGTTCCTATAGATCCAAAGTTAAGGCATATTATTCTCTGAGAGGCTGATACTAGTCATTATGTTATGCATCCCAATGGGGGTATATCGAAATCTTAGAAAATATTGGTAGAATGGTCCTAAGATAGATGTAGCTAACTTTGTGGAAGAATGTTTAACTTGTCAGCAAGTGAAGCCTGAACATCAATTTACATCTGATTACTTCAACCCATTAAGATTCCACAATAGAAATGGAAAAGAGTAGGTATGGATTTTGTTTTTGGACTTTCGTTGACCCTTTCTACGAAATACTCGGTATAGGTAATTGTTGATCGTTTCATAAAATCTACGCATTTTATCCATTCGAGTTGACTATCCTCTACAGAAGTTGGCTCAACTCTACATTTCATAGATCGTCCGACTTCATGAAGTCCTTTTATCTATTATTTCTAACAAAGACTTAAGGTTTACACCGAGGTTCTAAAAAGCTCTATATAATGCTCTTGGTACTCGATTGAACTTTAATACAACCTACCATATCTAGTCTTACGGTCAGTCTGAACGTGTGATCTAGGTTTTGGAAGATATGTTGAGAGGATGTGTCACTTATTTATGAGGCAGTTGGGAGGACTTCTTGCCATTGGTGGAGTTTAAATATAATAACAATTATCATAATAGCATACATATGGCAATGGAATATGATCTTTTATAGGCATAAATGTCGTACTCATATATGTTGAACTAAGTTGACTAAGAAGAGAGTTTTGGGACTCAATCATATTTAGGAGACGGATGAGACTGCTAGACTGATTCTAAGACAAACTTAAGGTTGCCTTTGATAGAAAAAAAATCTTATGTTGATTTGAGGAGGTGTTCTATCGAGTTTCATGTCGGTGATCAAGTTTTCCTGATCAACTGAGTTACCTTCTCGAGTTTGAGTGTATCCATGTCGTCTTTTATGTGTCTACGCAAGTGTGTTATCGACTTGATCCAAGTCACATTGTTTCTGTTGAGGAGGTGAATATTAAACCTAATTTGACTTTTTGAGAGGAATTTATACATATTCTAGCTTGAAACGTAAAAAAAATAGAATAAGACACAAACGACACAACTAAGCTTGAACCTACGTCCATTTGCCAATCAACGTGTGTCTTTACCATTTTAGCTAATTACGTTTGGCGTTACGAAATAGAATCAAAAATTCTTTTCGAGCCTAACTAAATTAGATCATTAACCATGACTATATAAGTTATCTTTCAAGCCTTTGTGACCCTTAGTATACCATTTATTTTAGCCGCCCAAAACCTTCCAAATATTTTCTCCTATTTTTATTCTTTGTCGAATCCCCAACCATCAGACCCGGTTCTACTACTACTAGTGGAAAGCGCATCATCCAATAGATTCGATATTGGTTGGCTAGAGTTGTGTCCCTCAACTAGTACTAAACTTTGTGACTTATGTTGTTTTCTATGTAACATGTAATGCATGAATCTTTTTGAACTCGTATGTTTGTAATTGATTTATTTTTATCTTGGATCGTGCAAGTGTGTGAATGCTTTGGGTATGCTTGAATGTTAATCATGATCTCTGGCTATTTTTAATATGCATGTCTTATGCAATTATGTCAAACATGTCATGTGATTTATGAAAAAAATTAATATTGAACGCTTTTCGTATCTAGAAAAACTCTGAATTTGGTAAATACCTGCTCTATTTTCACATGCATGCATTTGTTTTCCTATTTTTACATAGGATTGGGCTGGCCACCTATTAACTCCTCAAAAGTACTGAGTTTTATGCATATGTTGAGATGCTTTTGCTTGCATTTGAGTGTATATTTATGCATTTTGTAACACTCTTAACGTATACTCGTAGACCGAATATACATTAAAGATGTTACAGATTCGTTTAAAGAAATCTTGACTTCTAATAATTTTTTTATACATATAAATATTGTTTTTATTAATCTAACCCTTTTCTCGATTTTCTTGAAATCATAACTTATGTGCAGTTGGCTAATTTCAACCCTGAATTAGTTTGTTAAACATATTAGTCAGTTATTAAAACGATAATGCAATTCGGGGTGAAAAATAGGTTCACGGCCTAGGCCCTTTCTTGATTTTAAAATCCTTATGCGATTACCGATAAATAAAAGTTTAAACTGATTAAACATGATTTACTATCTTTTTAAGCTTACCGATTATTCATATTAACAAAGTAAGCTTCCTTTCTAGTTTAGTCTATTCTTTCATATTACTAATACCTTATCGCGCTTTATCCATATATGATTCATCATTAAAACTGATCAATTATCTATTGTTTAATTTAATTTAATGCATCATATACTACCAGCGGATAAATAATTACTTGCCCACTAGAGATTATCATAAGCTAGAATATCTTGCAGATGTTTTGCAGATTGAAGCTTGATCAGTATGCTCAACTCCTCTTCAAGTACTCCATCTTAACCTACGTATGAATCAAACACACGTTAAGTTTTCACTTAGTGAGGCAATAAACAAAATTTATAATTTAAACTTATTAAACTTTATGGCTACATTTATATAACATGATATATGCCAATGCATTAACTTTTATGTTGCATTAGTGATAACTTACTATATGTTAATATCATAATATTTTCTTGTTTGTTCATTTATCATAATATGTCATTTCTACCTCAATGCATGAACATATATACCATGATACAAACTAATGAATATGCTTGTTCTATTCCTTTACCATCATATCACTGCTTACCATTAATGTTAAACTTTTAAGTTTAACTTACTTACCATTTTCATGCCTATTAACATATGTTACCTCACATGTACTAACATATATCAAAATTTTTCCTTTGTCATGTAACCTGTAAAAATCAACATCTCATATACATATGTTAGGCATGGTAAGTCAATTAAATATTCTCAAAAAATCTCTTGTTTCCCTTTTGAATCATATTAAGATTACTTATACCAATTCTTTATACCTTTAGCCCAAGAATTTTATATAGAGAGAAACTTAAGTATGCGAGATCGGTACTCCAGAGTACTAGTCACCGAAGTGAAGATAAACATATAGACATATAAAGTGCCGGTAACATATAGACACAAGTGTCGATATCATATAAACATATAAATGTCGACATCATATAGACATATGAGTGTCGATATCATATAGACACAAAAGTTTCGGCATCATATAGACACATAAGTGCCGATAAACACATAGATCCGAAGATCGGTGTGTAGCTATACGTAGTCCCAGACTGCTAGACCTCTAATGGTATGCCACTATACTGTAACTCTCTATCATAAACTTGGGCAATAATTCCATATCAATAACTTGTAAATTATCATTTTGTAAATGATTCATATATACCATTATTCAATAATAACTTGCCATAATAGAACATAATAGGGCAGTTCATACTCTATCATATACTAACCTTTTTCATTTTCTTGTAAAACATCATATAACTTATACAAAAACCATGTTATCATTTCAATAAAATCAAGTAAATAAAATTCTCAAATGTCTACTAAAAATACATTTCAAAACATATAAATGCACTCACCTGGGCCATTTATTAGCTTGCCTCACCAAGCTCTATTCGATCCTTTCTTTCATAGTACCTTTTGATTCGGATCAAACTTCATTAATCACATGAATGTAAACAACAAATTGTTAGATTCAAATCTAACAATTTCTCAAACATGCTATCAAATTTAATCATTCGAATATACAAAATTTCCAAAATTTCCTTCCTTCCTTGAATTGTTCGAAAACTCATTATGGTCCTTAGTGACCAATTTGAACTTCCATTAGCCCCTTTCAAGCTTACTAATTAACCTTAGATACAAAATATATCAATTCTCATTTTCTGGCATATTGCACTACCTTCAAAGAAATATTTCTATAAAATAATTTACAACTTGGAATTCGACTCCGTTTGTTCTGAAAGAAACTAGATTCAATAAGCTTTTCACCCATATAAATTAATAGTCCGAATTCAACTTGTACGATTTATGGCGAATTTTCAAAGTCAATTACAGAGCTGGAATTCGGAACAGACTGGTGCTCTATTTTCTAACCTTTCGTCACTTAAAAATTCATATCTTTTGACTCGGAACTCGAAATCAATTTCCGTTTGTTGGAAATGAAACTAGACGAACAAATATTTACACCGGTATAAAATCCACCATCTAGCCATTTTTTAGAATTTATGGTGAATTTTCAAACCTACAGCCATAATTCAATTTTCTACCTAGCTTCCATAAATAAACTTCAAATTTTTATACTATCTTCTCCTTACTTCTCTACTTTTCAATTTAGTCCAATTGCTTTCTTTAAACCACCAACTCACCACCTTCTTCACCAAATAATTATTCAAAATAATTCTCCTTTATTTTTCATTCTTTGATAAAATAGCCACTAAAATGCAAAGATAAGGATCAAGCTTCTTAACTTTGCATATTAGTCCTCAATTCAACATTACTACCTTAACTCCATCATTACAACTGAAAATCAGATTTAGCCCCCATACAAAACTTCATTTTTGATTTGGTCACTTAACTTTGATAATTTGTCAAAATGGTCACTAATTCGATTCAACATCAATTTAACATTCTAACTTCAATTTCATGTCTCTAACATCATTAATAACATAAATACACACCAGAATCATAAAAATCAGATTTGGTCCTCTAACTTTTAAACTTGCAAAAATGGTCCATATACCTTTAACTTAGGATTTTGCTTCCAAATAACAATTCAAGCTTACTAGATCATTAATTCAACATTACAAACCCTAAATTAAACTTGAATCCATAAACCATAATCATCTTCATAAAAATCAAAACATGTAGAACTTAAATCCCAACTCAATATCATGATTTTAACATCATATTAACTTGATTTCAACTTGAATTCAATCATGGAATCATAAAATCTCAAAAGCCCCAATTGATCCATAAACCCTAATTTCTTTCTCATGTAAATTCTCATCAATCAAGCATGAATTCCATGAATTATTGATATCAAAAGATAGAGCTTGAAGAGTAGATCAATTTTGCAGTTGAAGAGATTACTTGAAAACCAAGTTTCGGGGCTTGAATCGAGCTTGGAAAAATTTTCTCTTTCTTTCCCTAGCTCTCATGTTTTTGGCTGGAAAAGATTTTCATCTTTTCACCGTTATTTTACAAATATAACTATTAAATGAATATTAAATTCATTTAATAGTGAAATTAGAATTTTACCCTTTATATCCAATGGTTGAGATTAATTTTATCATCAATCAAGGGCTAAGATTTAATCTTCCATTTCCTCTTTCCAAAATTGTCCTTATAACTTTTTAAATATTTCAAATTTGCCATTGGGTCCAAATGACCAATTTGCCCTCCAACTAGTTTTTATTTACTAGTTTGTCATTCTTGTAAAAATTCAACTAAGTCTAGTTGGAATCCAACCAACGGTAATAAAATATTCATAAAATAGTATTTTATGGCTTTTCCATGGCTTTTGGATCAGCCTCTGAAATTTTAGTTCGATCCGATTTTTTGATATTCATAAAATACTTATACTGCGATTTTACCTTTATCGAGCTGTCGGATTTATTCCAATAATTCTATATTTCCATATTTGGGAAATCCACAATATCATCTCATAAAATTTTCCTTTCCTAAGATCTTAGACTGAATTTTTTTAACTCATTCTATTTTCCCGATACTTATCAAAAATCTTCATAGAATAAAATTTCTCTTAGAATTCCTTTATCGATAATCCATACAAATATTCTCTACTATTACTGAGTCCAAAATGTCGATCAGAAACACTTTTATGGGACCTTCCCAGAGGTCACCCATCCTAATATTTTCCTGGCCTAAGCACGCATAACAATTTTATTCGATCCAAATTCGATACATTTTACTACATCTTAATTCTTAAAACCAATATCAAGGTACTTATTTCGATCTGATTCATTCTTATACTGAATAAAATTACTTATTGAGGAAATTTATACTTTAGTCCCTAAACTTTTCCAAAGTTTATACTTTAACCCCAAAACTTTCAAAATTTACATTTTAGTCACTAGCCAAAAATTTGGGATATTACACATTTAGTTAGTAAAATCATGCATTTGCATTAAGGAGTTAGGAGTTGTTTCTTTTGCCAGGGTGAAGGGTTATTTTGCTGGTTTTGATGTAGGTTAAGAGTGGGACAAGCTTGGAAGAGTAGAGCAGGAGCAAGAAGCTAGAAGAGCAGAAGAGAAATGTCGAGTTGCAATTGGCAAAGTTGGGCCAGAAGTTGCCAAGCTCGATTAGAAAAAGAAGGGTGTCCTATGTCCGATCAAAGTAGTCGTTGAACAGAGTACACATCAGCCCTAAAATTCAAAAGAGGATAAGAATATAACACGCCTATCCTGTTGTGTAACCAACTTTCAAATTTCAAATCTAATCTAGGGTTTTCACGCGTGCCTATTTAAAGGAAGCCTATATATGAGCCAATGAGGTTGCATCGTAATAAAAGAGGAAGCTAGAGGGCAAATGTGGTTCAACCAAGCTTAGACTGAGAGCTCTAGAGCCATTAAAGGGCTGCATCGACAGATCTCCTTCTTTGTCCATTTCTCTTAGTTTAATTTTCTCTTAAATGGTGATGTTAAGAAACAATTATTTGTGGATGGACCCCCAACCATGAATTAATCTTTTAAAGTTGGTTGGGGATGTTTTTACGATGAACGCTCAGTTAGTTTTTAGTTTTAAATAATTGAATGACTTGACAATTTTGTCTATCCTACTAGTACTTCATTTCCTTAAATTCTTTGCCATACGATAGTTGGCATTGCATGCTTATTATTCCTTAATATCTTAACAGACTTAAGAGGTAATGATCAATTGTAGGCACTAAGGAGAGAACCTTCAATAAAAGATGTTCAAGTAGATAAGCTTACTTTGGAAGTTAATCTACCTCTTAGGAGTATAGATTAAAACTTCATCAAGTTAATTATGAAAAACTTCACTATAGACATATAAGGGTTAATCGTGGTTAACTTAAGGTATTGCCATCGACGGAGGCAATACTACTCTTAAAATCTGCTTGGCAATAAAACCAAGACTAGAAATTATTAACGACTATCTTTACTAGCATGAAATCCAGGCATCCCTTGCCAACACCCATCATCCATTTGAATACTCTTGTTTGCCAACGTGTTTACACTTTTACTACATTTTTTAGTTATTTTCTAAATCAAAACTACAAATCAAATTCAACATTTTATTCCCTTTAACAAGTAAAACATCGTGGCATTTAATTCCTAGACAATACCTATAGATACGATACTCAACTTATTGTTGTATTACTTGCTGACTGTGCATACTTGCACGCAATAGACTTCCACTTGGTATTATTTCTTTGCATATTTCTTTCATTTCATCTATTATTTGCCAAGTGTTAGCAAAGTCAACAAGTTTTTGGCACCATTTCCAGGGATTGCAACAGAATTTATAGTTTTGATTTTTACTTGTTTTTATTTTATTTTATTTTATTTATTTGTTTTGTTTGGTGTATGATCAAGAGTTGCACTGTGAAGGATGAATTGTTATACGACCCAAAGATCGAGAGAACCCTACGTAGACTAAGGAAAAAGCTTTGAGAAATGGAACGAAATGGAAATGGAGGAGCATATGGTTCCCTAAACAATCAAGAGAATCCAACAATACATAATGACAATCCACCTGCCCCTATTGCTGATGTGGTGGAAGAACAACCTATCAGAGAACACTTGGCACCAAATATGGACAATTTGATGCCAAGACTGATTAATCCAAAGGTAAACACAACTAATTTTTAACTTAATCTGGAAATGATACAGACGTTGTTGAATGTAGGTCAATTTGATTGATCACCTACTAGAGACCCAAGGCAACACCTAAAGCAAATCATGGAAGTTTTCGAATTATTTTAGCAACCTGGTGTAGCTGAAGATATAGTGAAATTGAAATTGTTAACATTTTCCCTGAGAGATAGAGCAAAATTATGGCTAAGTTCTTTGCCACCTGGTTCTGTTGCTTCATGGGCAGAACTATGCCAGAAATTTCTTTTGCGATTCCAGCCACCTAAACTTAATGTCAAGCTGAGGAGTGAAATCATTACTTTTAGGCAGGCTGATGATGAAACCTTAAATGATGCTTGAGAGCGATTCAAGGACCTATTGAGGAGGTGCCCTATGCATGGATTTCCTAATTAGACTCAGATGGAGACCTTTTACAATGTACTCAATGCTTATGCTAGGATTATTGTTGATGCTTCGACAAATGGTTCGCTACTAGACAAGAATTACACAGAGGCATTTGACATCTTTGAAAGGATTGCCACCAATGACTACCAGTATCCTACTGCTAGATTGGAACCAGGACAAAAACAACGAGGAAATTGGAACTTAATGCATTATCATCTATCAACGTTCAAATTTCCAATCTTACTAGCATTGCGAAAACACTGCAAAAGAGTACTGAAGTTCAAGAAGTCAAGGCACTAGACCCATTTTGCACGATATGTAGAGAGGATCATCATGTGGAAGATTGCCCAATAAACCCTAAATCAGTAAATTTTATTGGCAATTTCAATCGTAATTATAACCCATATTCTAATACTTATAATGCAGGTTAGAAGCAGCAACCAAACTTATCTCGAGCAAACCAATGAGGTAATCAATTTAATACCCAGTTTCAGAATAACAACGCACATCAAGTTTTTAACCAGAATGCAAGGTCGCAGAAAGCACAAAATAATTTTCATGTAGGATAAAAAACCACCTAGGGGAATACTTTGATAGAGTACATGGAGCAAAATGACGCAACTATCCAGAGTTTAGCAGCATCTATGTGAAACTTGGAGGTTCAGATCGAACAGGTTGCCAATGCACTCAGCAATAGACCCTAGGAAACTTTGCCAACGATACGGAAGATGCTCAGCATAAGGGTAATGAACAATGCAAAGCAGTTACTCTTCGGAGTGGCAAGCAATGCGAGACCGAGACATCTGTTAAGCAGTCAATTAATTGTCAGGATGAAGAGAATGTGCCAATAGATGAGACAATGGGAGCAGAGAAGAAAGAAGTGAGTACGAGCAATACCAAACCTCAGTCGAATGCCACCAAAACATTGGCAAAATCGGCAAAGCCAGCATTCGCCTATCCACCACCATCTTTTCCACAAAGGCTCCAGAAGCACAAGCAAGACCAGCAGTTTAAGCGCTTATTGCAAGTTCTTAAACAATTACAAATAAATATACCATTAGTGGTGTCAAAAATCTCTGATTACGCCTCAAACACAAGTCGGGTGAAGCTCCGATGATAAACGAAAGAAAGAAATAAAAGAAAAAGCCAATTAGAAAGATATTGAAGGAAAAAAAGAGAAATGAAAAGATAATAAAGCCAAACATATTCCATTAACTTGAAAAAGAGTTATCCAATACAATCAGCCCAAAACTAATTATAGACTCTATTTATAGCCCACAATACCAGGCTTGTAAAACTGTTAAGCCCATAACTGTCAGTCTAGGTGGAATAGCAAAATCAAAATAGACTTTAACAAACTAACTAACACTCTAATATTCCCTCGATTTCCTTCTCTTAACCACCCTTCACAGCTTCTTCAAAAGAAATAACCCCAAGTCGACAGCACATGGAATCAAACACAGCATGTGGAAGAGGCTTGGTAAGAATATCTGCTGACTATTCTGAATTAGGAATATAATTGACAACAAGTTGCCCAACTAGAACCCTCTCACGAAAGAAATGCAAATCTATCTCTACATGCTTTTATTTTTACATGATGTGTAGGATTGACAGCTACATAAATAGCAGAGGTGTTATCACACCATACAATAGGTTTATTATCAACTTAAATACCAAATTTTCTTAGAAGTTGTTGAATCCAAATAAGTTTTGAAATAGAGTTTGCCAAGCTCCTATATTCAGCTTCACAAGTGGAACGAGAAACCACACTTTGCTTCTTGGAGCACCATGCAATGGGATTACCTCCAAGGTAAATACAATAACTTGTTGTAGATCGTTTATCTTTAATAGAAGGTGCCCAATCTGCATCACTATAACATACAAGGGAAAAAGTGTTTCTTGATGTGAAAAATAGTCCATATGTCAGTGTACCCTTAAGATACCTTGAGATCCTTTTTACAACTTTCTAATGGATCTCACTAGGATTATTCATGAACCGGCTCATTTTGTTAATTGCATATGCTATGTCTAGATGAGTGACACACACATATTATATCCCTCTACTAAACTCCTATAAAGATGAATATTAGGAAAAGAAGGTCCCACACCTGCAACAAGTATGTGAGAGACTACTATGGGAGTGCTAAGAGCAAAAGAATAAAGCATATCAGGCTTTTGCAACAAATCATGAATATACTTGTGTTGATTGAGAAACAACCCAGTATTGCAATGCTGAATCTCTATTCCTAAGAAAAAAATTCAAATCTCCAAGATCCTTGAGAGAAAACTCAGAGTGAATTTACTAAATAGTCTGATCAACCTCAATGGGATCACTTCCATTGATCACAATATCATCGACATACACCATAAGGATAATAGATGAGTGATCTGTTTTTTTAGAAACAAAGAGGAATCTACCTTTGACTCTACAAACTTTAACTTTGACACAAGATAAGCCTTTAATGTGTCAAACCAGGCTCTTGGGGCTTGTCGAAGGCCATACAAGGATTTATTTAAATGACAAACAAGCTCTTGGCCACCAGGTCATCTTTTCTCAAAACCAGGAGGTTGCCTCATATAAATATCTTCTGTCAACTCCCATTCAAGAAAGTATTATTGATGTCAGCTTGACAAATTTTCCAATGCTTCATAACAGCAGCAGCCAAAACTGTTCTGATGGTAGTGCCCTTATAACTAGACTAAATGTCTCCTTAGAATCACAACCAACTAACTGAGAGTAACCATTTGCTACTAACCGAGCTTTAAACCTTTCAACAGACTCATCAAATTTCCTTTTGGCTTTAAACAACCATTTACACCCAATTGGTTCCCTAGTATGAGGTAAGGGTGTCAACTCTTAAGTTTGATTCTTGACAATAGCATCAAACTCATGTTGAACTGCTATTGTCCAGTCAGAATATTGTAAGGCCACATGAATAGAGTTGGTCTTCTGAATTTCTGACTCCACAAGAAATGTCTTAGGCTTGAAAATGCATTCCTTTCCTCTTGTGGTCATAGGATAAGCATTCTGAATTGTATGAATTGTTGAAAAATGTTGTGTTTGGGATAATAGAGGTGGAAGGGAATGATATAAGGATGAAGGATGTGGACTCACAGTAGGTGAAAAAGAAGATAGAGATGGATGTAATGGAGATGGATGTGGTAACATTTGTGAAGTCACAGTAGGTGACAAAAAAGAAAGAGATGGAGGTAATACAGATGGATGTGGTGAAATTTGTGGAGTTATAGTAGGTGACAAAAAGATAGAGATGGATTGAATGGAGATGAATGTGGTGAAATTTGTGAAGTCACAGTAGGTGACAAAGGATAAGTAAATAGAGGTAATGAAGATGGATATGGTGAAATTTGTAGAGTCACAATAGGTGACAAAGAAGATGAAGATGGATTTAATAAAGATGGATGTGGTGAAATTTGTGGAGTCACAGTAGGTGATAAAGAAGATGGAGATGGATGTGGTGAAATTTGTGGAGTCACAGTAGGAGACAAAGAAGGTTGAGATGTAGGTAAAGGATGAGAACCACAATGTGATTGAAACCCCAACTATAAACTTGGAACAGTAAGATCGTTAATGCAGGCATATGTTTGTTTTGCACACATGGAACATCTAAAACAGCAGAACCAACAACAGAAATGTTTAAGGCATAAGAAAAAATAGTCTTATCAAACCTCATATGCCAATATATATATCCTACCATTTAAATCCATGCATTTATATCCCTTATGATATGGTGAGTATCCTAAAAAGACACATTTAGATAACTTATACTGAAATTTATATTTATTATAAGGACTCATAAAAGGATAACATAAGCATCAAAAAGTTCTCATAAAGTTATAATCGGGAACTTGTTGAAACAACTTTTGATAGGTGAGACACCAAACAAAGCCTTAGTAGGTAGTCTATTAATGATAAAAACAACACCACTAAAGGCATCATTCCACAAAGACAAGGTCATAACAGCCTGAGCAAGTATGCATAAACCTACTTCAATTATTTGCCTATGTTTTCTTTCTACAGTATCATTTTGCTCAGATGTATGAGGGCAAGAAAGTCTATGAACAATAACTTGTCTATTCAAGAAAGCATCCAAAGCAATAAACTCATCTCCCCCATCTGTCCACAAAGCTTTAAGCTTACATCCAAATTGCCTTTCTGCAAGAGTAAGAAACTGAACAAAAACAGTATAAACCTCATATTTTAATTTTAAAAAATAAAGCCAAGTATATCAAGAATAAGCATCAATAAATGCCACAAATATCTAAAACCATTAGAGAACACTAAGGCCAATCCCCAAACATCAGCAAAAACTAAGTCTAAAGGAGCAAAATAAGTAGTAAAAGAATCAACAAAAGGCAGTTTATGCGCTTTTCCAAATTGACAGACAGTACATAAAGACAACTGAGTATTCTTAACAAAAGAAATATTACATTTTTGCATAGCAGAAACTAAAGTAGCAGAGGCAAGATGCCCTAACCTATTATGCTATATATCAAGAGGCACTTTAGTAGCAGAAGCAAAATTACAAGTACTAGAGAAATGACCATCACAAGAAGAATTAGAACTAATATTAGCTTTATCACTAGGCAATCTTTCATCAACAAAACCTTCAGCATGTATATCTAACTTGCATAGAGCACCGTGTTCAGTTCCAGTGAGCAAGACTTCCTTGGTGTTTAAGTCTCTTACTTGACAGAATGTAGGATAGAACTCAAGCAGAAATCTGTTGTCCTGTGCAAACTTAGAGACAAAGAGAAGATTTTTAGTTATATTATGAGCAAATAATAAATTTTTTAAGTGTAAACATCTATTTGTACCAAGAAGAGCAGATTGTCCAACAAATTTAATAGGTAAACATTGGCCATTACCAACTCTAATGTTACCTGTACTAGGACATGTATCGCCAATGTTCAGATTAGTAAGATCACTTATAAGATTATTTGTGACACCAGAGTCTAGATACCAAGCATTGTCTCCTATAGTTTCTGGTGTGGCAATCATGGCTTGTGGCTGAATAGAAGGAGATAAGGCCTGCTGAACAAAGGGGGAAAAGGCATGTCTGGGAGAGAAAACAAGATTAGTGGAATGATACACAATCTTATACATTGGATAAAGGGACTGAGATCATGCATGATGCATATACACAAGAGCCTGAGGGATATGAGAGTAGATAAAGTGTGGAAGATGAGGAAGAGTAATAATAGAAGAGTGGCTAATCACTTGATGCCTGACTTGAGAAACAAACTAATGAAGAATGGCCCAAAGCATGAGAAGAATAATAAACTGTAACACCCTTACTAGTATTTAATATCCAACACTAGTATAGAGTGTCACATGATTTCTTAACCATTATTCATAATAGTTATATGCTATAGAAATGACGATTTATCATTTATCCCTTTTACGCGTAACAACAGTTACTAATTTTTTTCACCAATCAATTTAACTTTGATTCTAGGCAGCAACTTAGTAGTTTATTACTACAATCAATAAATAACATAACTGCCTAAAAACCGCCCTGAAATAGAATTTTTTTTCGACTATTCTAAAAATTCATTTTCTAATATTTACCCGATTTTCATTATTAGAAAATCTATTAAACCATCACCAAGATTAATAAAACTATCCATCAACCATTAACCACATATCTAGGTATAATTTATTACAAACATATCTAAATTAGTTCAAAACGAGCTACTAATAACCTATACATGCCAACTAGCAACATCAAAACGCATTCAAGGAAGTCATGACCAATACTGTTTATTTTCTTCCTGATAATGATGCCTGTTACTCCTTACTCCGATCTTTGTTCTTACCTACGCATGAAAATCATCATACGCTAAGTATATACTTAGTGAAGCAATTATAACAATTAATGCAATACAACCTGATTTAATCTCATGTCAAGATAATAATAACCGTGTGTTGTGATCATTATATACATATATTCTTATTTCCTTATGTTAATCATGTATTAACATAATATAACCGGATATAAAATCCTACCAACATGCTTGCCATTTCCTCTGAGAGTTCATATACTCTCTAAATTATTTACCATTTATTCTATAAATTATTATCCAAAGTAGTCTTGAGGACTTTGAGCACACGAGATAAAACTGCATCAAAGTGCTAATAAATATAAGGTTGTCCTCCTCTACACATCACATTAGGATGTGCTAACCATTCTGCACATTAGGTTGTGCTAACCATACTGCACATAAGATTGTGCTGACCATACTGCACTTTAGGTTGTGCTAACCATTCTGCACATTAGGTTGTGTTGACTATACTGCACATTAGGTTGTGCTGACCACACTGCACATTAGGCTGTGCTGACCACACTGCACATTAGGTTGTGCTGACCATTCTGCACATTAGGTTGTGCTGACCATTCTCTAAGTGTTAAGTACTAACACTATAGGGCTATCCCGGATAATTATGCAACGAAGTGCTTCCCGCACATTTATAAGGTTGTGCTTACCGTAATGCCTGCACATTTATAAGGTTGTGCTTACCATACACTAAATGTACTTTTAACACTGTAATACCCGCACAAAATGCTAAACTAATATATTCTATAGCATTCTAACTGTATCCTGCCCGTCAATAACTTATTTGGGCATAGATTTTATATCCATATCTTTTAACTTGGAACTTCTGAAATTAACTTTAGTTTGTTGGAAGCAAAACTAGACAACCATATCTTTACATTGGTATACGATTCATCATCTACCATTTTTAATAAAATTTATGGCAGTTTATTAAACTTACTGCCACAATTCGAATCCAACACAACTTCCATAATTAACTTTTTAAATATTCTAACATCCCCTTATTACTCTTCTTCTAGACATTTACCAATTGTTCATTATGGTTCTTAGTGACCATTTTGAACATTAAATAATTGTTCAAGCTCAATTTAGAGCAATTTCCATTACTATTAACCTATTTTAGACTAATATCTATTTAATTCTTAAACTTTATAAAAGTAACATTTTGGTCACTACCCCACATTTGTACATTAAATTCATGTACCAACTAACTATTTATTTAGTTCTAACCTTTTTAGAAATTTTCCTTTGACTTTCCAACTTTGACTAATTTAGTCCTTCACTAAAATTTTTATTTCAAAATATTTCAAAATGGTCCATCACATTTCTTTTCTTTTTACTTTAATTCTTTTAACTTCCTATCATGCTTGAAACATCATTTCTATCAAATAATCATCAATTCAAATTCAATCATTTATTTTTCTCAAATTGCCGAATTGATCTCTCTACTTCCAAAATTTTCCATTTTGGTCCCTAATCATCAATTCATGCTATTTTGATAATAATTCATCAATTCAAATCCTACAATAAATATTCAATAATTTCCTCTATTTTCTCCAACAATTCGAATTAGTCACTAAAATTTCAACTTTGGGAAATTATTTAATCTAACATCATAATCAAGCTTACAACATCATATTTTATTCAATTCCATCCTCAATTTAATTCCCTAACCAAAATTCCCAAATTCATAGGGTTAGGGTTTATAACTTCAAACAAGAAATTAATATAAATTCAAGCTTGATTTCATGTCTATATCGTCAATTCTACACAATACTACTCCAATTCCACCATATTCTATCAAAATCATAATCATCCTCATCCATGTACATGAACCAACTTGACCTTTATCATGCAAAAGTACTATCAAAATGAAGAGAATCAAGCATAGATCACTTTACCTTAATTAATTTTGCTTGAAATTTGCCTTGATTCTTCAATTTTTGGCTTGAAAGTTTTCTTTCCCCCTTTCTTCTCTAGTTTCGAACAGCCATAGGATGAGAAAAGATGATATTTTTTCATCTCTCCTTTAATTAATCCACATGTCATAATTAAATGAATATTAAATTCATTTAATTAGTGAATTTACTAATTTACCCTTTTTATCTAAAGGCCAAGATTTAATCTTATCAAAAATCAATGGCCAAGATCAAATCCATGTTTTTTTCACCTTTTAAAATTGCCCTCAAAGTTTCAAAATATTTCAAAAATGTCATTCATGACAAATGTCCAATTTGCCCTCCAACTATACTTTATTTACTAACAAGACTTGAAATTTACCATTCCTTAAAAATCTAACTAAATCTAGTTAGAATCCAACCAAATGTAATAAAATATTCATAAAATAATATTTTATGAATTTTCCATAATTTCTTAGAATTGTCTTTAAAATTTCAGTTCGATACGATATACCGATAATTACCGGGAAATTTTATCGAATACATTTCCTCTTAGAAATCTTATCTCCACAATCCATATCGAATATTATTGAATTAAAATAAATCATTTTTATCAGTCAAAATATTGAATATGAGACCTTTCCATTAGGTCACCCATCCTTGAACTGCTCTGGTTTGAGCACACTTAACAATTTCTTTCGATCTAAAAATTCTAATAATATAAGCCTCGTAACAAAAATTCGGGTAATATGGAAATTCCACTCTCGGGGGTGAACTATTCATTTATGGGGTTTACTTACATAACTTTTGGAAATTACACTTTAATCTCTAAACTTTTCCAAAGTTCACACTTTAACCCCTAAACTTTCAAAAATTACATTTTGGTCACTAGTCCAAAATTTGAGATATTACATAAACAGTGTTGTAAGAGGGCTAAACACTACTCCCAAGACTAGAATAAGAACATGTGTTAGCTTGAGAGGTGTTAGACTTCTACTGAAAGCACCCTGTCCTGAGCGAGATGCGTCATTCTTGAAGTAGGTATCAAAACGAGAGTAGCATCTCTCAGCAATATGACCTAACTGATTGCATAATTGGCACTGTGGCCTAGGAGAAGAGTATTTACCTCCTCTATTCCTATCTATGTTGTTATAACCACCATTGTTATAATCATTCTGATTACTCATACTGATTACTCATACCAGACTCAAAATCAACAGTATTAACCTCACCAGATCTAAAATTATCAGACTGTTGGTGAATAGCAACATGTGCTGAAGCACTAATCTGGCCTAAAAAAGCATGCTGTCTAGCTTCAGCATCAAGTAAAATAGTCTTAATTTATTGAACATCAAATTGAGTAGGACTGGCAGTAATAACAGTAATAACATATTCAAATTCTGGTGGTAAGTCATTAAGGATAGCAGTGACATGTTTATGAGGAGAGATAACTTCTCCGCAACTAGCCAGACTATCACAGTTATTTTTAACCTTCAGCAAAAAATCCTTCATAGCTAACTCTCCTTTCTTTTGAGAGTGAAGTAACCTCCTAAAGGACATCAACCTAGAGGTAGTCTTCTCACTGTACAACCTATGTAGAGTGGTCCCAATAGCTACAGAGGTATTATATTATGTCCAATCAGATGTGGCAACACATCCTCACTGACAAAACACCATCCTGCTCTTCATAGACTTCATATTCAGGATTAAGAGTAACATTTCCTTCTTTTCAAATATATTGAGGAGGCCAAGTCACATTATTATCTATATATTTTTGCAATCGGTGAGTTTTAATGGTCGAAAGAACATGTTGTTGCCATAGGAGAAAGTTACTGTCATCTAAGGTGACATTAATCTTCTTTATGGAAAATAGCCTACTATTATTATTAGACACACTCTGAGTTCTGACCAGCTGCAGGTTGTAAGGTTTCAGTAGACTGCATCTCAACCTCATGACTTTCTTCAGGGTTAACCATAATGAAAACACTAAAAGGACAAGAACCACAAGAAGAATCGACAAAGTAGAAACACCGCATAAAAATGCCTCAAGAAAAATTGACAAAGCAGAAACACCGTAGTGAAACAATCAATAGGAGTATGCACCAAAATGAAGCAGATTAAAGCTAACGCCCAAATTACAAACTCGATTCATCATAAAGCAGACTTTAACAGACTAAGAAACCACAAATCTCAGTTGAGTAAGCAAAACGATCACGAGAACAACAGAAACTCAAGGCGGACAACAGAGAATCAAACCGAAAAACAAAGACAGATGTAGACGCAAGCAGATCCGATTGATAAACCAGAAACATCAGAAAACCAGAAATAAATTAGAAAACTTATAGAAACCAGCAAAGAAGTCGACGGAATCAGGAACCTAACTCTGATACCATGTCAAGAATCTTCGATTACGCCTTAAACACAACTCAGATGAAGTTCCGATGATAAACGAAAAAAAGAAATAAAAGAAAAACTAAACAGAGATTTTAAAAGAAAAAGGAGAAATGAAAAGAGAATAGAGCCAAACAGATTTTATTAACTTGAAAAAGAGTTATCTAATACAATCAGCCCAAAACTGATTACAGACTCTATTTATAGCCCATAGTACCAGACTTGTAAAACTGTTAAGCCCACATCTGTCAGTCCAGCTGGAATAACAGAATTAAAATAGACTTTAACTGACTAATTAATACTCTAATAAGTGGAAGCTCTCGAGCAAATGTCTAACTACGTCAAATTTATGAACAAAATTATGTCTAAAAAGAAGAAATTGGGTGACTTCAAGACCGTCGCTCTTATTGAGGGATGTAGTGCAATGATACTCAATGATTGCCATCAAAACTGAAAGATCCGGGAAGTTTCACTATTCCCTACACAATTGGCAATAGATTCATGCGTAAGGCACCGTGTGACCTGGGAGTCAGCATCAATATGATGCCAATGTCAGTTTTTAGAAAGCTTGGAATTGAAGCAAGGCCTACACGGTAACATTTTAGCTGGTAGATCAATCTTTTGTACATCCCAAGAGTAAGATTGATGATGTGTTGGTGAAGATAAACAAATTTATATTTTTCACCGATCAAATTCTGAAACTACAATTTGGATCTTCTATTACCGGCACTTGAGATGGAACCTTTACTAATGACCTTCATGCTCCTAAAACCTAAAGGAAAGACAACTAAAACTAAAACTAAAACCACCACTAATTTTCAATGAAAATAAACACTTGCATTTGTTTGGCGTCCAAGAAATCTTTATCCTCGCATGAACTTCCATGAAGATAGTCGAACACACTATTAAAATGTGAAACTATAAATTCCATGCCCCAAAAGTAAAAAATAACCGTCACCGAAAGAGAAATGGTAACAGAAATGGTAACGAAACACCTTTTTAGCATTTTAATTCAACTACAAGATATTATTTTAGTTCAATTTTAAATTTAAATAAATTTACGCACAACTACAAACTAAACTACTCGTAACCTAGAAAGAACAACACTATTTTTTGCCATATAATTTAAATGATTGTTGTTTTTTAATCCACATATTAATGAATGCAGCAAATTGCGATTAATTATATTATCTGAATTAAAATATATTTTTTAGATTTATATAAGATCTAGTCCTCACGCTTATACTAGCTCTTGTCAAACAATCTGCAATTTGATAGTACTTTAAAATTTGACCTTGGGAGGTGGGAGTCGATGAGCGAATAACTTGACCATTGGTAAAGTCAACTGGCAACGTGGAACAGCTTATCCTTTCCCACCATTAGCTGTTGCTGCCCATCTGGCTAATTCCACCGATACATGTTCTTTGGTAAAAAAAAAAGTAAAACTCAACTTGAAAAATAATATTTTGATTTGTCTCGACGTAAAAAAATTCGAAACAGTTTAACTTGAATTATAATTTTATAAACTCGAATCAAAAAAATATACATAAAATTTGAATTATAAAATAGAATTTCGAATAACTCAAAATATTTTAGTAATTAGTGCATATATTTTCAAGTTCGAGTCGAGTTCTTTAACTCTGCCTAACATATGTATATCACATATGAAAAAAATAAAAAATATATTTATATTCTATATGATTATAGAAAGTCGTTTAAAGTAAAATTAATTAGTACACTAACATTATAATTGTTTACAATTAAATTTGAACAGAAACTCTAACAAACTGACTCGAATTCATAAACTTAAATTATAAAATAAGACTCATCATAAATTAAAAAAAATTATTTAACCCGACTCACGTCTATTCTTTCGCTCTACGTCTTCCCTGCCCACGGTAGTATTCGAAAATTTGACGCCGGGAGGTAGAGTCAATGAGCGAATTACTTGACCAGAGGCAAAGTCAACAGGCAACATTGAACACCAAACCTCTCTCATCACATAGCCGTTCTTTGGCTCTACCTACTCGCATGTCTTTTGCGCACACCGGATTGTACCCATGTTATTCCAGTTTTGTTTTTTAAAATAATATTTTCTTCCAAAATTTGTTAATTTATACGTTTAAAAAGTTCGAGTTCAATGTCACGAGTAGGGTTGAGCATTCGAACAAGCCGAGTTAAAATTTTTTTCCAGTTAGCCGAATTGACGAGTCCTATTTTATAGCTCAAATTTTATTTGATTTTTTATTCGATTTGAGTTAGAGATGTCAGTGGGTTGGGTTTCATGGGAATCCGCTCCATTTCGCACCCAATTGGACAAGAATGGTTACAAATTTTACGGGTGATGGAGATAGGGATAAAAATTAGACTCACCGTCGGTGGTCGGGCAGGCGTGGTTAAGACCTTGAACTCGCATCATTCTCATCCGCCTCGTCCCATCATTGCCCGCCTATTATACATAATAAACATATTTTAAAAAATAATTTTGATAGCATTCAACTCACAATCACTGTTACTTTTTTAAAAAGATAAATAACTCACGGAGTCACATTTTCTAGATTCTTACTCAATTTTGACACACTTTCAGTCCCTTCCCCTTTAATTTTCTCATTTTGACCCATGTTAAAACTATATTTTAATTTACCAATTAAAGGGACGCGACAAAAATACATATGTGACAGTTAAACAATTTTATATAATTACATATTTAGTCCTCATTACTTACACATTTTATCACTAGTCATATATTTAATTAAATTCAATAAATTCAATCATCTAATCAGATGATAACATGTGCCATGATTGAACCCAAACAAACTAGGTGGGGAGTTTTGGCCCGAGTCACATGCACACATAGTTTCCTAAGAGATTCTTAAGGAGATTTTGGACTTGAAGAGACCACCACACTTAGCTTGATCCATGGAGGATTCTAGAAGACCCACATTTAGACCTGTATGAACACATCGTGTAAACAAATGATATTTTTTCTTAAATAGAAGTTTGTATCCCAATGAATATTCTAATTTTGTACCATTATGGTAGGTGAGCTTCGATCTTAGTCGTCGATGTAAATCATTAGGGGTTGCCGAATGAAAGGGTATTCAACTATAAATAGAGGCCTTCTACACCTCGTTTGTATCATACATCATTTGAGTAATTAAGACATTTACTCTAAATCTTCTCTCTTGTTCGCAACCTTCTTATTTCTTTGCTTCCTCTTAGAAAGCCTTTAGCTTTTCAATGTTTAAGAAGAGTTTGATCTTTCTAAGATAGATTTTAAGCTAACTTATGTGTATGTCTTGTGCTACTTCTCCTAAGGCCGTGCAATTCGCTAGGTCAAATTTCTAGCTTTGTGACAATATGTTAACTTAAATTAATAGAAGGAAAAATAAAGAAAATAAAAAAGACTCAAAACCTGAACAAACAATAGAAGTAGGCTTAAACCATTTTGCTAAAGTAACTAATTTAACTAAAATTTTCAATATATTTTATATATTTTAAACAATAATTAATGACATGTTTTTAAAAAAATAAGTTTAACATTTTTATAATCTTAAAATAAATTCAATAATTTTTTTCCATTTTTTATTTTTCTAATTACATATATTTTTATTTAACTATTTTTTTTTAAAAAAAATTGCCAACTCTTCCCAAACAACGCTACTCCATCAATCGTCTCTATTACATGCTATTAAATAATCTTCTTTTTGAAAAACGTAAAACATCACCTTGAGATTATGCAATGAGAAGATATATAAAAAATCATCAATCCCATATACCCTTATAGACGACACTTAATATTGGATATGCTCTGTCATTCCTGCTGAAACCCCATTGACGCACCCATCAGAGCTACCCTTGGTGTCCTGTTAGAGCCACACTTAACTTAATTAGTTGCCAAGACCTTAAAAATGGGATAGAAGTTAAAAGAACGAATTAATAAAGTTTTATTTCGTAACTAAGAATTTCTCAGCACAATTCTCAATGAATTTCTCTACAAATTTCTCTTCAAATTTTGTTCGAAATTTTTTTCGTGAACTTGTAAAGAAAGTTCTCTAACTTATCTTGCTGCATGAAGAGTTTCTTATGCATAAAATTCTGCTACTCGATTATCAAATTTACTTGGTGGGTGATAAGATGATTGGACTACTTTATCTTTTTTCAGTTCTATTGAAATCATCTCCATTTATGAAATTAGCTTTAATTTCATATAATTGTATAAAAATTCCGATTTGATTTAATTTTCAAAAACTAATAGAATCATTATCGACGCAACATTATTTTACGTATACACAAATAATTATATTTATTCAAATATGAAATTAAATAGTTGTATTTATTTTTTAAAATGAGTACACTTGAATAAAATCAAAGTTTATGTGTATTGTAACACCCTTAACCCGACTATAATACCCGCATTTTGTTCGGGTCTATACTATATAAGTAATTCGATATAAATAAGGCCAAATATAAATAAATATAATAAACCCAATAATAATAGTCCATAAATAAAAACTAGTCCAAAAATCCATTTTAATGTCCATGTTGTATAATCAAAAGCCCAACTCATATAAAAAGTCTGAATTCCGTTTTATACAACTATTTCCAGTTTATTTCTCACCTAAATTCAATAAAGCCAGCCCAAGAAACACAAATGCATTTGAAAATCTCATTTTCCCGCCTAAATAGTGCCACATGGCAGTCGAGGATTGGTCTAAAAGCTCTCACATGAATTATTGTTTTCTCCCTATTAGCTGGATCCAGTTTGCATGACATCAACATCATGATGACAGCCATGATGTCAGAGAGTCTGACTCCCTATAAATACATGAGAGAGAAAGTCAGATAATTAATGACGACAATCATTAGCTACCATTAATAATAATAATAAATAATAAGAGAGAGAAAGAGTATTTTGGGAATCTCATCTGCTTCGGGAGTTGAACTGCCGTGAAGTCGAACCGCCATAAAAAATCTAATCGGCCATTGGTGGTAGAGAAATAGCCAGAGATTTAGACCAATGCTGGAAGCTTAAGCATCGTCGGAGAGGATGGTTGAAACTGCAACTCCGTTGTCATAGAAGTATACTTCCTCTATTTCTATTTCCTACAATGAAACAAAAAAAAACATCAGTTATAAGTATGAATAAAATAAATAAATCGAAAAAGAGGCAAAGCTTATCTCGTTGTTTGGCCGAAACCTCAACGGTGAAGTTGAAGATGAGAAGGTTAGGGTTTTGGGTAGATAGGTTTTAAGTGGGGAAGAAGGGTTGTTCAATCAAACCGATTTAGATCTAATATTATAGATTTGAAAAAAAAGAATTTTTGGTAGATTTAGGGTTTTTGTAAGGCGACAGATGACGGCCAAAAATTGCATCACAACTGCTAGAGCAAGGTAGAGGGTGATCGAGATTTTAAGGCAGTGGTCGTCGAACGGCTGGTGGTCGCTGGAGTTTAGCGGCGAAAGATTGAACGGTGGTTAAGACGATGGTTGGGATGGTGGTTTGTGGCCGGAGATATGTGTTCATCCAAAATAGGATGAACACAATGAATATTCAACCAAAAACCAATGGTTTTGATATGTTTGGGTTCATTTTTCTGAGAAATTGTTGTTTGTGGTCAGAGGATTAGAGAGAGAGAGAGTTGGAGAGAGATAAGGGAAATGTGAGAAATGGTCGTTTCAACTCAGTTTAGGGCCATTTATATCCGAGTTGAAACGACACCGTTTTGGGCATCGAGTTGGGTAGATCCGCGAAGCTGAGTCGGGTTAGGATTCAGGATCCGCACATTTTCCTTTAAAATGGGTTAATTCTTCTTTTAGTCCATGAAATTTCAAGATGTAATTCAATTCAGTCCCTTATTTCAATATAAATCAAAAATCCAAGTTTATTTTTCTTTTAATTTAGCCATGTTTTTAGTTATTAATTTAATTGTTTAATCTATATGGGTGATGCATGCTTTAAATTGAGCATATAGTTTTAATTGCTAATTAAATCATTTTGACTTTAATATTAATTGTTTAGAGCCTTTAGTATTTAGGTTCTTTGATAGATAATTGTATAAAATTAATAAGTATTATTTGGAAAACTTAGAAGTTTAAATTTGAATGGTGCCCTAAAGGAATTGGGTGTTATTCAACATAAATTTTTAAGATAGAACAAATAGTATTTGTTAAACCTTAGAATATGATAATTAATCTAGTAATTAATTAGAGCCTTATTTAGGACTAGATCTTTAAATAATTAGTTTTATTAAATGATTTAGGAATATTATCTAAAATTTAGGGGTTCTAATATGGATGGTGTTCAAGCAATTGGTACTATCTCATAGAAACCTTTAAATTTAATAATATTCATAGTAAACAATTTAATTAACTAGAGTCTTTTTATGTTAGAACTTAAAATGAACAAGACAATTATCGATCATGCATTTAAAGCTTTTTATGTTGGAAATACATTTTTGAATATGAATAGGGGTTTCCAAATGCAACTGGATGCTTTTAATCTCATATTCAGGTAAAAATGTATTTCCTTATAAAAGGAATATCTCCATTTGGAATTCAAATTCAATTAATAATTATTGGTTAAATTAAATTCAAAATGTTATTCGAGATGCCAAAATGCCACGTAAAATTAAAAGGTACCGATAACGAGAGTTTGTGGGGGTGCTAATCCTTCCCCACACGTAATCAACTCCCGAACCCAAATTTTAAATAAATGAATCTCTGGTTGTTTTATGGTGTCCGATCTACCTCAAAGTGACCAGTGGCAACTCTAGTCTTTTCAAAATTGAATAAAATGAAAAACCCTAATTTTAAAAGATTAATCGTCAGGCTATTTTACCCCGGTTCAAAAATGTTCATGATAGCTTGGCAACTCTAATGTGGAAAAAACTCGAGAGTTAGGCCTAATTAATTTTACATGGCATTTTGACATTATAGAATGGTAATTTGAATTTAATTTTTACAATAATTATTAGATGGATTTTTAGAAAGAATGGAGGTAGCTTTTTTGTGTGTGATATAAACTATCATTCATGCATAAGCCTTCTACCGACTTTTCTCCTTTAAGTGAGAGCGAGACATGATCCGACGTGAGGTTCTTCATTCTCCGAGATTGAAATTTTGTCTTTCTTCCTATATACCAACCTTATACAACGTGAGGTACACACCTCTGATATAAGGGGCCGCATACTCCTAAATCGATATCTTGCCGTCGCAGTAGACAGTAACGACAATTTAGGTGCCCGGAGTCTAGATCAAAACCCATATGATGTAAAATAGAAGCCCACCCCACTAGAGCCAGACATGGACCGTAGGATCAGGTGATGTGCTGTCAGAGTGCTACCGTTTAAATACATTTTTTGGTTATTTTCTGCACAATATAAATTATTCTCTCGTTATTTTACGCAATATAAATTGTTTTCTTCTATAACAATTATTTTTGCTTACGTTATTAGTTCACCATACTGACACAATTTTTGTTTTGTTTTTTTTGTGTGGGTGTGTTTTGTTTTTGATAAATGTTACATCACAATGCATTCACGAGAGGTATCGGTTCAAGGATTAGTCTAGTATGCGGTGGTGATAAGCTGAAGGGTTTGATAAACAAGTGGAAAATAATATGTCGGTGTGGACCTGATTCGAGAAGACTTAGTACAAGAACGAAAACAATATCCATGGAGGCCAAGTGTCATTAATGCAAGGTTGTATCAGAAAATCCTAAGCATAATGAATGTTTGCCAAAACTAAGGATAATTTGGGAATCATAGGATAGTGACATGAAGAGTCATTTCGAACAAGATTTCTGGGTTATAGCGTTGTTGTTAGACATTCAAATGGATCAAGAGTTGTTTAGATCCATGACCCATTTATGAATCTGGGTATAATTGTTTGCTTCCAGGAGGATGGATGTGACACCAACAATAGAGAAATACGAGGCTTTGTTACACTGCTCTAGGGGTCAAAAAGGACAAGGTTTATACAAAGCTCAACAATAGTTTAAGTTTTAAGATAGAGTCAGCGACAGTTACAAAGATAAACGAGACGTAGTAGCTGAAAATGGATGATAACCAGAAAGAGGACAGATAACAGAGAAATTGAAGGGGCATATAAGGGTTGTTTCTAACAAGTGAGAACTCGAGGAGGAATAGAAAACTTTGAACTTAGAGTTGAAATCCAAGTTTCACATATAATGAGATTTACCGAAGAATATTATAATTAAGGAAAATGATCGATCTCTAGCATAAAAATAAAGAGTTGAGAAAGAAAATGGTAGAATTTGAAAACACAATACAATATTTGAAAGACCAGCTCGTAAGTTTCGAAGAGGCACCACCAATGAGGGACAAAACACTGAAAGCCAAGATGAGACATCCACCTAGATTATTCAAAGACAGAATCAGGAAATGATCAAATCTAGGAGCCGAGTTCAAGGAGTCACCTGGTATTTGCATATTTTGTTCGACGAAGTCGTGAACATGCAACAATATTCTGATATTGACACTGCAATAGGAAAGATGTTGATTTAGATGCTGAATGAAGTGATCAACCAAGGAGCTAAGGCTAGCTGATTCCTGTCAACAAATTGTCTTCTCCTTGTATTTGACCTTGACTAGTCCTTAAAATCGATACTTCATGCATGAGCATTATATCATTTAAACATTGCATTTTAAAAAAAAATTGCTTTTTTGTTTAAAATATTGTATTTTTTGTAACACCCCGATTTTGGGCTTGGATGTTTTGAGGGTTGGTTTGAAGGTCCGGTGGACCGATATTGGAGGTTCGAGTTAGTTTTGAGATTTAAACGGATTGAATATTTTTAAAGGGGATAAAAATATGGAAAATGTGGTAAAATCATTATTTAATATAATGAAGATTGTGGTAGAATCAATTTTGGAAAATGATACTTGGAAATTGGACATTTTGAACTAGTGACCAAAATGCAAACTTTGAAAACTATTTTTAGTGACTGTTTTGAAAATGATCAAAACTTTGAATCTTTAAGGAGATAAATATCCTAGATTTTTTAACAGATTTCTCCCTTTAATTAATTAATTTTAAATGGGTTTTAAAAGGCTTTAAAGGCGGAGAGAATTAATAAATCATATTTTAGACTTTTAACAAAAATCCACATAACAAACTTCGCAACTTCTTTCTCTCAATTTCTCTCCAGCCAAACATCTTTCCAATCTCAATTTCTTCAGGTAAAAATCAAAGGTTTTGATTTCTATTTGATTTATTAATGTTTCTTCATCAAATACTTATTGTTATTCTCTTGATTTTGATATTTTACTAAGCAATTAAGGGGGAAATCAACATTTGAGGTAAGGATTCGTTCTTCTCCTCTAATGAAAGGTTCTTTACTGAAATTCCCAAATTCTTGATCCTTTGCAATTTTTTTCTAACGTGTTTTGATAGTTTAATTTAGGAAAATTGGTTTAATTATGTTTTGATTGATGAAATTGGTATATTTTCGAAGTGGATCTGTTTTGCTAGGTTTTAGATCAGAATAGATCATGATTTTGATGTTATTGGATGTTAAAAGTTTGGATTTAACATTGTAATCCCGGAACTAGTAGAATCTCCAAAATTTAAGGTTGTTAGTTAAGGGTTTTTGTGATGATTTTGGTGTTTAATCATTGCTGGAAGTAAAAGGATGTTGGGAAAAGGTTTTTAGATGTTAATTGATGAAGTTTGATGGTTTGAATCGTTACATTATGGCTGGGTTAAGTTTTGGAAGGATTTGATGATGTTTTCGATATGTTTAGGAGGGTTGTTGAGTGGACAACTTGAGAGTTACGGGAGATTGCTGTTAGGCAATGGTTTGAATGCATATTAATGCATTTGCCCTCTGGTTTTATGTTGTTAAAACAGGGGATAATCAAGGCGACGAAGTTTGACATTGATTGTTGCTTGCCAGGAGCTCAATTTTGCGTTGGCGAGCAAGGCAAAGTGTATCGGTGAGTGGGAACTGGTTTTAACACCCTTAAAAGGTTTGATAAAGGTTGTTGGGAGATTAGGGTAAGCATGAAACACTTACCTAAGCTTGGAAGTAAGTTTCCCTTATTTCGCTCTTGAATATCGGTTTAGATATGAGCACGTTGAGTTCATGTTTTGGTGTTAAACATGGTTTAATTTACTACTGTAAATGCATGGTTATGAACACATATGCAATGGATTTTATGTATATAAATGCTAGTGAGCATTGGTTTTCATTCCGGTTGGGAATAGGGTATTGCCTTGGGCAATATGGATTTGCATATATGGTGGTTTGGTTTAATGCATTGAAAAACAGTAGGTAAATGGTTTTGTAAATGTTATATTGGCTATGTGACAAGGTATGAAATAATCAAATATAGTTGACATGCCATAGGGTTAAAGTGCACTATAAAATATGATCAAAATTGATCGTGGCCAGGGGTCCTTAAGGTATGGCAGTTTAACAAGGCCACTCGGATTGTTGGGAACCTCATTGGGCATGCGGTTTAACTAGGCAACCCATTTTGATGGTGATCTTGCAGTTTAACTAGGCAAGGTCGGTATACTTGCGGATTAACTAGGCAAACTGGTAAATCTTGCGGTTTAACTAGGCGATGGGGTCAAATCTTGCGGTTTAACTAGGCAAGGTTTGGGAATATCATGCGATTTAAATAGGCATGGTATGAGATCCGTGTATCCGATATGTTGGATAGAGGGCAGTCTATCCGGGTCACTATTAATGCCAATATATGTGAAAGTTCATGTGTTGAACCTATTATGTAATGCTTTGGGATTTAAGCATGGTTTATAATTTAATGCTTTGGGATCTAAGCATGGAATAAATATATGATGTTGCATAAGGGTGTTTATGCATGTCTCGGTTGGAGACAAGGAAAGTGCTTTGGATATAAGCATGTTTTGGAAACAAGTGTTTGGTTTCAAATGTTTTTAAATGCATCATTGTTATATGAGCATCCTCACTAAACATGTGTACTTATGCTCTCTTTTTCTTAATGATGCAGAGCATTAAGGTTTGGGGGCTGCAAGGGCAAGGCTAAAGTGATCCTAAGAAAAAACCACTTTGAGTATGAACTCAGTTTATGATTTCGGTTAATAAGGCAATGTGTTCGCCATATTTTGGGGATTTGTAATTCTATTTTTCCATGGTTTTTAAGCACGTGAAGTGCTGGATTTCATGTTGGTTTGTTGTTGCTAGACTTGTGTGAATCATTGCTTATTTTGATGTTAGATGTGTGCTTAGGAATGCATCTAGTATTTTGGTGTGGTTGCCATGTTTTGATGATTCAAGCAAGTTTGGTATGATGCTATAATTGTGCAAATATGTTGTGTATGCCTTAAAGGTACCAAATGTGAGTTTTGGTTGCTTGGTGAAATGATATTAGGATGCATGCCTATAGAATGTCTTGAGTAGTATATTTGCCATGAATGGTTGTGGATTTTGAGTTGCTTTGGTGGGAAATGTATTTTGGTAATGTTGTATAAGGGTTGGAAGCATGTTTAAGTGGTTTGGCTTTCATTAAAGTGTGTTTAGATAGCAATTTGGGACATTACAGGTCCAGGCGTATCGAAATAGGTGACCCCGTACCGGTACGGCTAGGCCATTTCAGGCATAGCATTTTGATACATAGGTAGGCGTTTTGATATGGATAAGCCTTTCCAGGCATAGCGTTTCGGTACTCGAGTAAGTGTTCCGATATGTCTTAAGCATTTTGGCCATGCATTTCGATACGCGAGCAAGCATTTCGGTATGAACTTTTGCTACTGGATTCCGAGTTTTTGAAATTATAAGGGCATACCGAAACACCTATACGCGTACTAGTACGGCTACCGTTAAATTGGTTATTTTAGAATCTTGAAGGTTTCTGTTTCCTTTCATTTTGGTCCTTGAGTTATGTGAATGCAATTGTAAGAGCTTGAATGATCGTAATGACCTAGAATTTGTCACATGAGCATGTAAATGGACTAATTGAAGATTGGTAACCTTAATTACAGTATTGGTCCCTAAAATTATCAGTTTTGCAATTTATTCCTTGAAATATATGTTTTGCAATTGGAGTCCTTTTCGTAATTTGTTTACTCTGAAAATTCAACTGCTACAAGTATGCACATATAGGATTAATAATATGCATCTAGTTAAGATAAAAAGGAAAAAATGGACTGGTTTTTTGTAATTGTTCTCTAGTTTGCTTTGGCAAACCTAATGTAGTTTTCTCGGTTGGTATCATAGCCAGGTTTCGAAAAGTTAGGATGTTGTTTTTTGATTAATGGATGTTTTTTGAATTGCACGATGACTGTGTATATGTTTGGTGATTGTTTAATATCATGTTGAGGTATGAATTGGGAACACATTGCCTATTACTAAGGTTTAAAAATGTTTTATAAGGTTGTCTTGGATCCTTTGCCTTATGCTAGCCTAAATTTAATATGTTTTGATGCTTTTGTTAGCATGGCTCAACGTGAGACATGTTCGATGGCTATTAATGCCGGAGTTGGGCAGAATAATGTTGAGGAAGGGAATCCCCATAATGTTTTACCTCCTTCTCCTCCGCTGGTTCCTTCTATTGATGTTGGGCCTGGTGATGTACCCCAGGTTCATCAAGTGCTAGTATTTGGTGATTTGACTCTGATTATCCAAGCAATGACGAGAACGTTTCAGGCAGTGATGGCTAGAGTGCAAACGCAAGCACCGACACTTGCTGTAGTGGCTAATCAAGGTTTACCCTTGGAGCGTCTTAGGAGTTTGTGAGGTGAGGAATTTCAGGGTTTGAGTCTTGAGGAAGCCGAGGGTTGGCTAGAGAAAACAATCTGCATTCTGAACCAGATGGGTTGTATTGAGGAGCGCAAGTTGGGTTGTACTGTGTCACTATTGCAGGGTGATGCATAACATTAGTGGGTGACCACAATTACTGGCGTTTACGAGGCAGATGTAACCTGGGAGTTCTTTTGGAAAGCTTTGAAGAGAAAGTATCTTGGTACCCAGTATTTGGATATGAAAAAGCAAGAGTTTATGTCGCTATCTTAGGGAGGCATGTCTATTGCCAAATATAAGGTAAAGTTCGTTCGCCTGAGTTAGTATGTCCTGAAGTTAGTTCCAGATGATCAGTAGAGATATGATAAATTTCGATATGTTCTTGTGAAGGACATTAAGACATATCTATTGGCCGCAGATTACACAGATTTTGATGTGTTGGTTAATCGAGCCAAAGATATTGAGCAATCTTTGGGTACACTGGTTCAGGCTATGAGTGCCAGTTTGGGTAAGAGAATGACTGACTCTAGCTATTCTAGAAAGCAAAATAAGAGGTTTCAAGACAAGAGACACTGGTCAGATTGCATGTGTGGTGGCGGTGCTGGTCAAGACAATCAGGTAGCTCGTGTTGCACCGAAGTGTGAGCATTGTGGAAGGTGCCACACAGGTATGTGTTGGGGTACCATTGGAGTTTGCTGGATATGTGGATCTTCTGAGCATATGAAGCATGATTGTCCTTGTGCTACAGGGATGCACGGTACATGTTGCTGCACCTGCTAGGGGCCGAGACTGTGGCAGGGGTAATTTTCAGAGGCGTGAGGATGGTCAGAGAGTTGTAGCTCATGCTGCTGCAGTGCGACAAAAGAATGGTGGGCCAGCTCGGATCTATGCTCATCGCGAGGGTTGCAATGACACGGATGTGATCGCAAGCACCTTCACTTTGCAATCCTTGTCATTGTTATCTTTGATTGATTCAGGGTCTACTCATTCATAGATTTTTAGTGAACTTGCATCTTTGTCAGATGTTCCTGTTGAGATCCTTGATGTTGGCATGTTGGTAACTAGTTCTTTTGGTGAGACGGTTACTACTAGGAAGTTGTATAGGCGATGCCCTTTGGTTGTGCAAGGTCATGAGTTTACCGCAGATCTAATGGAGTTACTATTCTATGGTTTTGATGTCATTTTGGGTATGGATTGGTTGAGTGAGCACAAGGCGGTTGTGGATTGTGAATCCAAAAGGATTTCTTTGAGGTTAGCTGATGATTATGAAGTTGTGGTAGTTGGTGAGAATGTGAAGTTCTTGTCTAATGTTGTTTTGGCTACTTGGACAGAAATGATGATGCAAGGAGGTTGCCAAGCTTATTTGGCCATCGTGATGAATCTTGAGGTTAAAGGTGTTCGGGTGCAGGACATTCGGGCTGTTTTTGATTTTCCAGAGGTTTTTCCTAAAGAGCTACCGAGTTTACCACCGGATAGGGAGGTAGAATTCAGTATTGAGACGTATGAGGGTACATCACCGGTGTCCATTGCTCCTTATAGAATGGTACCGAAGAAATTAAAGGAGTTAAAGTCACAGCATCAGGAGTTGTTAGATCATGGGTTCATTCAACCGAATGTTTCGCCTTGGGGTGCTCCAGTTCTTTTTGTGAAAAAAAAGGATGGTACGATGTATATGTGCATTGATTACCGATAGTTGAATAAGCTAACGGTAAAGAACAAGTACCCTTTACTGAGGATTGATGATTTGTTTGACCAGTTTTACGGGACAACTATGTTCTCTACGATAGATTTGAGATCGAGGTATTATCAATTGAAGGTTAAGGATGAGGATGTGCATAAGACCACGTTTTGTACGAGGTACAAGCATTATGATTTCTTAGTCATGCCTTTTGGTTTGACAAATGCCCTGGTTGCGTTCATGGATATGATGAATAAGGTGTTCCATAAATATCTTGATCAGTTCGTGGTGGTGTTTATAGATGATATTCTCATGTACTCTCGTACCGAGGAAGAACATGATTGACATTTACGAATTGTGTTGCAATCATTGAAAGATAATCAGTTGTATGCCAAGTTGAGCAAGTGCAAGTTTTGGCTCAAGGAGGTGATGTTTTTAGGTCATGTAGTTTTCGCGAAGGGTATTTGCATTGATCCATAGAAAATTGAGGCTATTTTCATTTGGAAGCAACCTAAATCTATCTCGGAGGTTCATAGTTTTCTTGGGCTGGCTGGTTATCACCGCCGCTTTATAGATGGATTTTTGAGTATTGCAGCACCATTGACGAAATTGTTGCAAAAGAATGTTTCTTATGTGTGGATGGAGAAGCGACTGCAGTGTTTTGAGAAGTTAAAGGAGGTTTTGACACATGCTCATGTGTTGATTCAACCTTAATCTGGGAAGGAGTTTGTGGTTTATAGTGATGCATCCTATATGGGGTTGGGATGTGTGTTGATGCAAGATGGTAAGGTTGTGGCCTATGCATCGAGGCAACTGAAGGTTCATGAGCGCAACTATCCAAATCATGATTTAGAGCTTGCGGATGTGGTTTTTGCCTTGAAAATTTGGAGACACTACCTTTATGGTGAAAAATGTATGGTTTCTACGGACTATAAGAGTTTGAAATATTTGATGGCTCAAAAGGATTTGAACCTTAGACAACAAAGATGGTTGGAGTTACTTAAAGATTACGACTTAACAATCGAATATCATCATGGAAAAGTCAATATGGTGGCAGATGCGCTGAGTTGTAAGATTGCTGTTGAGCTTAGGGCGTTGTTTGCGAGGTTGAGCGTGACACGGGAAGGTAGTTTGTTGGCCGAGTTGCAGGTTAAGCCTACATTGTCATAGATGATTAAAGCTAAGCAATCGTTTGATGATTCTTTGGTTCCTCATATTAAGGACAAAACGGATGGTGATCCGATGGATTTTTATTTTGATGATGATGGTGTTTTGTGTTTTAATGTCCGAATAATGGTGTCGGAGGATTTGGAGCTTAGGCACACTATTTTGGTAGAGGCGCATTCTAGTCTATTGCTATGCATCTCGGTAGTACCAAGATGTATAGCGATTTAAAGGAAGTGTACTATTAGGTTGGTTTGAAAAAGGATGTGGCATAGTTTGTTTCTAAGTGTATGGCATGTTAACAAGTCAAGGCTAAACATCAATTTTCATCCAGGTTGTTGCAACCGTTGAGAATTTCGGAATGGAAATATGAGAGAATCACTATGGATTTCATGTCAGGATTACCTTTGACACCGACTAAAAAGGATTCTATTTGGGTGATTGTAGATTGGCTTACGAAATGTGCATATTTTCTACCACTTCATACGACGTACACGTTGGACAAGTTGGCAGATTTGTACATTTCTGAGATTATGCGTCTGTATGGGGTACCAAAGTCCATTGTTTTGGATAGGGATCAGAGGTTCACAGCAAGGTTTTGGGTGAGTCTGCACCGGGCTTTAGGTACGAGATTGAATTTTAGCACCGCGTATCATCCTTGATCAGATGGACAGTCTGAGCGGGTTATCCAGATTTTAGAGGATATGTTGAGGTGTTGTATTATTGAGTTTCAAGGAACCTGGGAGAAACATCAACCATTGGTTGAATTCGTGTACAAAAATAGTTATCAACCAAGTATACAGATGGCACCGTATGAGGCATTATATGGCCGAAGGTGTCATATGCCCTTGTGTTGGGTTGAGGTAGGCGAAAAACATGTTTTCTTGCCGCGTGTTTAAAAGACACGGATGAAAAGGTGAAGCTTGTGTGTGATTGCTTAAAAGTGGATGCAAATCAACATAAATCTTAGGCGGATTTGAAGCGTAAGGAAATTGAATATACGGTGGGCGATCGTGTATTCTTAAAGTGTCACCATGGAAGAAGGTGATGCGGTTCGGACATAAGGGGAAGCTTAGTCTGAGGTTTATTGGACCATATGAGATTGTGGAGCGAGTAGGTCCTGTGGCTTATCGGTTAGAGGTTACCTCCCGAGCTTGAGAAAATACATGATGTATTCCATGTATCTATGTTGTGGAGGTATCGGTCGGATCCCTCGTATGTTATGCCGATGGGGCATATTGAGTTGAGACCTGATTTATCCTATGATGAGGAACCGGTGAAAATCCTTGATTCTAGCAGTAAAGTTCTTTGTGGTAAGACAATCGAGCTTGTTAAGTTCTTGTGGTGACATCGTGGAGTCGAGGAAGCCACTTGGGAAAGCAAGACGGAACATGTTGGAGCAATTTCGCATTTGTTTCCTCCAGGTAAATTTCGAGGACAAAATTTATTAAGAGGGGGAGAGTTGTAACACCCGATTTTGGGCTTGGATGTTTTGAGGGTTGGTTCAAAGGTCTGATGAACCAATATTGGAGGTTCGAGTTAGTTTTGGGATTTAAATAGATTGAATATTTTTAAAGGTGATAAAAATATGGAAAAATATGGTAAAATCATTATTTAATATAATGAAGATTTTGGTAGAATCAATTTTGGAAAATGAGATTTGGAAATTGGACATTTTGGACTAGTGACCAAAATGCAAACTTTGAAAACTATTTTTAGTGACTATTTTGAAAAGGATAAAAAATTTGAATCTTTAAGGAGCTAAATATCCTAGATACTTTAATTAATTGATTTTAAATGGGTTTTAAAAGCCTTTAAAGGTGGAGAGAATTAATAAATCATATTTTAGACTTTTAACAAAAATCCACGTAACAAACTTTGCAACTTCTTTCTCTCAATTTCTCTTCAGCCAAACATCTTTCCAATCTCAATTTGTTCAGGTAAAAATCAATGTTTTTATTTCTATTTGATTTCCCAATGCTTCTTCATCAAATACTTATTGTTATTCTCTTGATTTTTCATGTTTTACTAAGCAATTAAGGGGGAAATCAACATTGGAGGTAAGGATTCATTTTTCTCCTCTAATGAAAGGTTTTTTTATTGAAATTCCTAAGTTCTTGATCCTTTGCAATTGTTTTCTAATGTGTTTTGATAGTTTAATTTAGGAAAATTGGTTTAATTGTGTTTTGATTGATGAAATTGGTATATTTTCGAAGTGGATCTATTTTGCTGGGTTTTAGATCAGAATATATCATGATTTTGATGTTATTGGAAGTTAAAAGTTTAGATTTAACATTATAATCCTAGAACTAGTTGAATCTCCAATATTTAAGGTTGTTAGTTGAGGGTTTTTGTGATGATTTTGGTGTTTAATCATTGTTGGGAAAAGGTTTTTAGATATTAATTGATGAAGTTTGATGGTTTGAATTGTTACATTTTGGCTGGGTTAAGTTTTGGAAGGGTTTGATGATGTTTTCGATATGTTTATGAGGGTTGTTGAGTGGGCAAATTGAGAGTTGCGGGAGATTGCTGTTAGGCAATGGTTTGAAAGCATATTAATGCATTTGCCCTCTGGTTTATTGACACTGATTGTTGCTTGCCGGGAGCTCGATTTTCCGTTGGTGATCAAGGCGAAGTATATCGGTGAGTGGGAACTGGTTTTATCACCCTTAAAAGGTTTGATAAAGGTTGTTGAGATTTTAGGGTAAGCATGAAACACTAACCTAAGCTCGGAAGTAAGTTTCCCTTATTTCGCTCTTGAATATCGATTTAGATATGAGCATGTTAAGTTCATGTTTTGGTGTTAAACATGGTTTAATTTACTATTGTAAATGCATGGTTATGAACACATATGTAATGGATTTTATGTATATAAATTCTAGTGATCATTGGTTTTCATTCCGGTTGGGAATGGGGTATTGCCTTGGGCAATGTGGATTTGCATATGCGGTGGTTTGGTTTAAGGCTTTGAAAAACAGTAGGTAAATGATTTTGTAAATGTTATATTGTCTATGTGATAAGGTAAGAAACAATCTGATATAATTCCCATGCCGTAGGATTAAAGTGCACTATAAAATATGAACAAAATTAATCGTGGCCATGGGTCCTTGAGGTATGGCGGTTTAATAAGGCCACTCGGACTGTTGGGAACCTCATTGGGCATGCGGTTTAACTAGGCAACCTATTTTGATGGTGATCATGTGGTTTAACTAGGCAAGGTCGGTATACTTGCATATTAACTAGGCAAGGGTGGTAAATCTCACGGTTTAACTAGGCGATGGTATCACATCTTGCGGTTTAACTAGGCAAGGTTTGTGAATATCATGCAGTTTAACTAGGCATGGTTAGAAAGATCTGTGTATCCGATATGTTGGATAAATGGTAGTCTATCCGGGTCACTATTAATGCCAATATATGTGAAAGTTCATGTGTTGAACCTATTACGTAATGCTTTGGGATTTAAGCATGGTTTATAATTTAATGCTTTGAGATCTAAGCATGGAATAAATATACGATGTTGCATAAGGGTGTTTATGCATGTCTCGGTTGGAGACAAGGAAAGTGCTTTGGATATAATCATGTTTTGGAAACAAGTGTTTGGTTTCAAATGTTTTTAAATGCATCATTGTTTTATAAACATCCTCATTAAGCATGTGTGCTTACGCTATCTTTTTCTTAATAATGCAGAGCATTAAGGTTTGGGGGCTGCAAGGGCAATGCTAAAGTGATCCTAAGACAAAGACCACTTTGAGTATGAACTCGATTTATGATTCCAGTTAATAAGGTAATGTGTTCGCCATATTTTGGGGATTTGCAATTCTATTTTTCCATGGTTTTTAAGCACCTGAAGTGCTAGATTTCATGTTGATTTGTTGTTGTTAGACTTGTGTGAATCATTGCCTATTTTGATGCTAGATGTGTGCTTAGGAATGCATCTAGTATTTTGGTGTGGTGCCATGTTTTGATGATTCAAGCAAGTTTGGTATGATGCTATAATTGTGCAAATATGTTGTGTATGCCTTAAAGGTACCAAATGTGAGTTTTGGTTGCTTGGTGAAATGATATTAGGATGCATGCCTATAGAATGTCTTGAGTAGTATATTTGCCATGAATGGTTGTGGATTCTGAGTTGCTTTGGTGGGAAATGTATTTTGGTAATGTTGTATAAGGGTTGGAAGCATGTTTAAGTGGTTTGGCTTTCATTAAAGTGTGTTTAGATAGCAATTTGGGACATTACAGGTCCAGGCGTATCAAAACAGGTGACCCCGTACCGGTACGACTAGGCCATTTCAAGCATAGCGTTTCGATATGCGGGTAGGTGTTTCGATACAGATAAGCCTTTCCAGGCATAGCATTTTGGTACTCGAGAAAGTGTTCCGATACGGTCTTAAGCATTTTCGCCATGCATTTCGATACGCGAGAAAGCATTTCGATACAAACTTTAGCTACTAGAATCTGAGTTTTTGAAATCATAAGGGTGTACCCAAAAACCTGTAAGAATACCGGTACGGCTACCGTTAAATCGGTTATTTTAGAATCTTGAAGGTTTCTGTTTCTTTCATTTTGGTCCTTGAGTTATGTGTTGCAATTGTAAGAGCTTGAATGATCGTAATGACCTGGAATTTTTCACATGAGCATATAAATGGACTAATTGAAGATTGGTAACCTTAATTATAGTTTTGGTCCCTAAAATTATCAATTTTGCAATTTAGTCATTGAAACGTGTGTTATGCAATTGGAGGCCTTTCCGTGATCCATTTACTCTGAAAATTCAACTGCTACAAGTATGCACATATAGGATTAATAATATGCATCTAGTTAAGATAAAAATGGAAAAAAATGGACCAGTTTTTCGTAATCGTTCTCCGATTTGCTTCGGCGAACCTAATGTAGTTCTCTCGGTTTGGTCGGGCGTCTGGGCTGGGTCGAGGGGGTTACATTTTTAAAGTAACATTGCATTAGTTAAAATTCATGTTCTAGAAATCATGGGTAACTGAATTATTAAGGATGAGTAGTTTCAGAGGTTGTTGAGGGCCACTTGGGTCGCATGGAGCAAAAAATTGATCATTCCGAGAATGAGATGGAAGCACAAGCTACCACTTTGCATGGAATCAGAAAGGTCACGAAAGGAAAGGTTTCAAATGAAATACCAGCATGGGTGATCAAGATAGAAACTCATCTCACATAAGGGTTCAGTCTGGAAGGACTCTTTATGCAAAAAAGAACAAAAAAGTCAAAGAGGAAAAAACCAAAAAAGTCTAAAAGAAAGCAAAAAAGAAAAAGAGGAACAAGTTCAGGTCAATAAAGTTGGGGCATCTACAAGAAATCCAGTAAACCTGAAAGAAATAATGAGGTGTTTGACCTTGGTGCACTGGTGGATTTTGAAAATGCTGAGATGAAGGTAGCCAAGTAGATAGGCATAAAAGGATGGAATAAAGCCAAATTCTGGTATTTTTGCAAAAAATCTTACTGGTCAATAGTTCATTGGCAATTAGAGGACATGATGATATTAGCAGCGTCAAGGGATGATAGAATTTTTCTCTGAAGTGATGAAAGTTGGGGATTCAGTTGAGGATTGATATTTTTCTCACACAAGAATTAATAACAAGAGGAGTAGAGTATAGAGACTCGAGACAGAGAGACTCAAGAGTTAGTCAGAAAAGGGGGAGACAATTATTCCTATCCAATGCCATGCTACGTTTAGATTTATGGCCCTATCTTATACAAAACCATCTTATGATGACGGGCCCACTGAAGTTTTGGATCTCAACAGGAATGGGTATTTATGTTCCAAAAGTAAAGAGGCAGGTTTAATCAAAGACTATCATTTGCTAGAGCAGTTGAGATAAAAGAAAAAGGACAGAAGCTATGACAAACTTTTGTGGATAACTCGTTGTAGTTCGGGGTTTACTAGAGTCAGAGTAATATTTTGGCATTTCTTCTGCAATATTTTCTTTAACAAAGAATGCTCCAAGATCAGATGCTCAAGATGCTCATGTTAGTGGAAAATCAAAGAATAAATTGGATCTCGTTCATGTTTCCTATCGTGAGATGTATCTCAAATTGCTCGAAGCCTTGGCACACCATGTGAAATTCTTAGAGCCACATTATTTAATATGTTACAATATCAAAATTATTGTGAGTTACGATTGAAACATTGAGGACTGTTATATTTTCAAGCTGCAAATATTGAAAAACAAATGCAAAAAGGTTTCAAGACAAGAAAAAGAAGGAAAAACATAGTGAAATTAATTGAAAACCAATAATTGTCAAGGAAGAAACCTCGAGTGGACATGCCAATTAAAGTTTCCAACATATCCAGCCAACATCTGAGCACATCAAAGTTTATCGATATATCATTCAGAAGATGTTATTAATTTCCACATGCAAATGATTGAATATTTTTGCGGGATAGAGCAAGCAATTGATTGAAGAAACAAGGAAACTCGTACACAAGATAGTCTCGATTCAAGATTCGATGAAAGCGTCAGCACATGAGCAAGAAGAAGCATGTACTTATGCTGGTGAAGGAAAAATGAAAATTGCTAGTAGAGTTAGAATGACTAAAATTCAATCAAGTTTTCCTTGATTAACGGCTGACAATTAAACCACATGAGATTTGTCTGCATTTTAGGACTGTTGTAGAGTAATACCCTGAATCATCCCAATTGCTTTTTTTCCCGCGAGCATTGGGGGATTATTGTAAGGGAGGCTATTTCAATTTATTTGTTAATGATGTTTGTTTCCTATATATTTTTATCAAATGGCAAACATTTTTCATTCTTTGATTCTTTTAATATTTTATTCACTATTTGTTATGGGTTAATTTTTTGGCTCTCCCACACTATATTCACTAGCATTTTTCTCCCAAGTCCCTATATATTAATTGTAAGAGTGACCTTGAATCAAATTCAGAGATCCACTTTAGAAATGTGACTCTTTTCTACTTTATTTAAGCCAATGGAAAGACATTAATGAGTATTCAGGAATCACGGGAAAATCTCAAATATAAATTTTGAGTGAATTTCCTCTCAAGCATTATCGGCTAATATCTTTGAATGAAGTGATAACCCAAAACATCTTTCACCTGAAGATGGCTTTTCTTCAAAGATATCCAAGTATGGGAGGACATTTGCCATTCCTTCATCTCCCTTCACAAAGAAAGAAAATAAGGAAAATATCATTTGTTGTCCCTTTTGAGCTTGATGATTTTCTTTGGATTCAACCCAAACCAAGGATCATCCCTACACTGGGGGTAAAGAGGATGAAGGTTTTTTACAGGTGAAAGATGTCCAGTTTTGATCATTCCATGATAGTGATGGCTTGTGAATCAGTGGTAGAAAACAAAAGTGAATGTATCAAGTACAAGAGCAAAAGAGGCAAGATGGATGGAAGAAAATATTCTGAATCAAGTGAAAAAGAAAGAAGAGAAAAAGGAAAAAAAATGTGGAAAGTTTGTGTTTAAAAAGTTAGTTGAATCAAGTTGAAAACTATTGACATAAAAGCCGAAGGAACTGAAGAAAGAACTAAAGTTGAAAAGTGCAAAAAAAGCAATACATATATGTGAGATCTTCCATTCAAATAGGTCTTTATCTAAAGGAGCAGTGGAAGATTGATTTTAAGGAAGGGAAATGAACTCTAGGGTGAAAACTCAAAAATTGGCAGTCTAGAGCGATCCACAAAAAAGAAAAAAAATGAAAAGAAAAAAGTATTTCATCCGATCATATTCAGATCAATGCAAAAATGATATTTCACTTGGAAGATATGATCCTTGGTTTTATTACCCTTAAATATTTATTTGAGCCTATATATCCTTTCTTTGGTAGCCGTGAGCCATAGCCTACATTAGAAGCCTTAAAAGACCATTTTGACCATATATGGGTATTGGAGCAAGGTGAGTTTGTCTTCAGAATACATCCCACTTATTAGGGTGAACCTTTCTTCAAAGACTTCCAGACTTCTAATACTTGATCGAGATCAGAAAAGAGGGAAGGATTGAGCATGGTGAGTTAGTGAGGTAAAGAGTGCCACCTTAAATGGGATAGAATTAGGTATATGGGAAATGTTTCTCTTGAAAGTTTAATAATTTGGAAGGTCACATTGGAGTTGATCTTTGCAGTTTGGTTCAAAGGTTCTATTGCACTTGGTACTTGGGGGCCTAATTTTATTTTTATTTTCTCATGTTTGCCATGACTTATCAAATTATTCCATTTACTCAAATCTAGTAAAGTAATATTTTGAGACTTTCACTTATCTTTTCAACATGCATCTTGCAGATAAATTGATTTGATACAAGAAAAACAAAGGATTTTGTGGGTATTACTATGATATATTAATCCTTTAAGTGCAAGCATAATAGGGGTAGCCTCGGTACTTGTTTAATAATGGAAATTATGACGAGAAAAAGACACAATTTTGAGCACTAGAAATATCCAAACAAAAGTTGCAAGAAAGTGACACAATTAATTCTAGGGCAAAGAGAGAGAGCATGAGCTATATTTTGGGGGCAAAGATACAACCAGATCAATCTGTTGAAGGTTTTTACTATTCAAAAGTAAGAAAGCGAGGTGAATGTGACTAAAGATAATAGTCGAACTCAAGCTTGAGTGGGGCAATGCTATAAAAAGAACCTTATAGAACATCACATGTCGGTAAAAAAAAATCTGCAAGCTAGGATAACAGTGAATCATGATCTCTTTTGGAGCTGTGAGAAAGAATTTTGTCAAAGAAGCTGAATGAAGATATAGCAAGAGCGGCTTTCTAAGAAATGAGTGATCCCCAGTATTCAAATTTTGAGAAATGCATGCTGAGATGTGGAAAAAAGGGTTCATGTGCTTAATCCATGAAAGGCAAGGAAAGTTCGATTAGAACGAACAAAAGAAAACATTTTTGCAAAAAAGAGAAAAAAGAAAGAAAAAAAAGAAAAAAAAAACCAAAGTGAAAACCCGAAAGGATGCTTTGAGAAAAGAAATCTAAAGTAAAAACCTAAAAGAGCACCTTAGTGCAAAAAATGCAGAGATCCTAAATATTGAACCTGAGTGTGAGATGAGTTACTCTGTCAACAAAAATGAGTTTAAATGAAAGATGTAGCAAAGAAATTTTGAGCTTTTCTGAAGATAAAAGTTCACCCAAGTGGTTCACAATTAACAACATTTATGCATCATGCATAGTTAGGCATCTATAAGATAAGAGCATGTTAACTCATAATATCCAAAGCATCTTTGCATATTTTGACATAAATTTGCAAAATCAACTAAGGGGAAGCAAAGATTAATTTTGAGTTTTGGAACGGAAGATCCAGTAAAAAATGAGCAGAAATCTTAGAGAAGTAGATCCGGAAGACGTATAAAGATCTCAGAGAAGTAGATCTAACAAGAACGAGCAGAGATCTTGGAGAAGAAGATCTGCTGACAAAGACTAGCAAAGAGGTTTCGTTTATAGAAGAGGATTTTAATTCAAAATATTCTATTTATAGAGGTGGATCTCAAGATATTATGTTTGCAGAGGCAGATTCTAGAAAGATATTCTGTTTATAGAGGTGAATTTCAATAAAGATACTCCGTTTGAAGAGGTGGATTTTTAGAAAAAGCTCTGTTTACAGAGGCAGACTTCAGCAAAAATATTTGATTGTTTGCACAGGAAAGGAAGTGCATAGCAATCTTAAATCCTTTGGGGCATCAGTAAGTCTTTCGGGCATGATGTTAAATCCTTTGGGTCATTAGTAAGTCATGTTAAGTCCTTCGAGCTAACACCTTCAAAAATGATGAGAACTTTTCGAGGGTTGTCAAAATAAGATGGTAGGGCATGTTATTGGAAGGCATCAAGCTTTTGGGTCGACCATAAAAAACAAAAAAGAAAAAGAGACAAAAGACAAAAGAAGAAAAGAAAAAGAAAAAATAAGGACAAAAAAGAAAAGAAAATGCAAGAAAAAAAGAAAAAGAAGAAGGAGAAGGATAAAAGAAAAACGAAATTCCATGTTACCTGATTGAACATATAGATCAACTGTGGGTTTAATTGAGCAGGATCAAGCAAGATCGATCAACAACGGGCATATGAGAAAGGTGCTCGGTTTAATTAGTCACATACATTCTAAGCACAAAAGGAAATTGATCAACAGAAAAAGAAACAAAAGATCATGTGTGAGTTTCAGACTAAAAGATTAAGACATCTTGGGTAGAAAGTAGTGATACTAAAGATCACATTAATTGATGTTCCTTTTGCAGGTTTAGCTATTCCCTAGAAGAGAAGGAATCAACATGCCAGCAAGAATCCAAAGTTCCTAATAAGAAGAACTCGCCTAGCAAAGAACCTATAGTTCCTAATAAGAAGAACTCGCTTAGGAAAGAATGCAAAACTCCTAATAAGAAGAGTTTGTCTGCTGAGGAATGAGGAGTTGAAGAGCTCACTTGTTCATGCCTTTACAGAGAGGTGGACCAACAAAATTGAAAGACTCCTAATGAGAAGAGTTTGCTTGCTGAGTAAAAGGGAGCTCCTAATAAGAAGAGCTCACTTGTTCATACCTTTACATAGAGGTGGACTGCAAAAGAATGAAGAACTCATAATAAGAAGAATCTGTCTATCAACGCCTTTGTAAAGAGGAAGAATGACATTTCTAGAAGAATAAGGAGTTCATAATAAGAAGAGCTCGCTTGTCAGATGCCTTTGCAGAGAGGTGAATTATTTGACAGAGGGATAAAGAATTTCATAATAAGAAGAACAACTTCAAACCTCAGAAGATGAAGAATTTCACAGTAGATTGAAGATTATCAAAATGAGAAGAACAATTTCAAGCTTCAATAGTTAAAAGATGGCCAGTTGTTTCAGACAAAATCTGTGTCTTTTCAGTCTTTGCCCAATTCCTGTTCCACAACAATGAGCAAAGAGGGGCAACTGTAATACTCGTATTTTGTCCGAGGTCTATACTATATAAGTAATTCGATATAAATAAGGCCAAAATATAAATAAATAAAAAATATAATAAACCTAATAATAATATTCCATAAATAAAAAAGTCCAAAAATCCATTTTAATTTGCATGTTGTACAATCAAAAGACCAAATCATATAAAAAGCCCGAATTTCGTTTTATACAACTATTTCCAGTTCATATCCGCCTAAATTCAATAAAGCCAGCCCAAGAAACACAAATGCATTTGAAACTCTCATTTTCCCGCCTTAATAATGCTACACGGAAGTCGAGGATTGGTCTAAAAGCTCTCACATGGATTGTTGTTTTCTCCCCATTAGCTAGATCCAACTGGCATGACATTAGCATCATGACACCAGTCATGATGTCAGCGAGTCCGACTCCCTATAAATATAAGAAAGAGAAAGACAGAAAATGAATTACGATAATCATTAGCTACCATTAATAATAATAATAAATAATAAGAGAGAGAAAGAGTGTTTTGGGAATCTCACCCTGCCTCGAGAGTTGAACTACCGTGAAGCTAGACTGCCATAGAGAATCTGATCGGCCACTAGAGGTGGAGAAATAGCCAGAAATTTAGACCGACATCGGAAAGCTTAAGCGTCACAGGAAAGGATGGCTGAAACTGCAACTCTGTTGCCATAAAGGTATATTTCCTCTATTTCAATGTCCTGCAATGAAACAAAGAAAAACATTAGTTACAAGTATGAACAAAAACAAAAACAAATCAGAAAAAAAGGCAGAGCTTATCTCAATGTTTGGCCAGAACCTCAATGGTGGAGTTGAAAATTAGAGGGCTAGGGTTTCGGGTAGATAGGTTTTAAGTGGGGAAGAAGGGTGGTTCAATCAAACCGGCTTAGATCTAAGATTATAGGTTTGAAAAGAGGAATTTTTGGTAGATTTAGGACTTTTATACGGCGGCAGACGATGGACGAAAATCGCCTCATGGCCACCGGAGCAAGGTAGTGGTGATCGGGGTTTTAAGGCGGTGGTCGTCGAACGGATGATGGTCGCTGGAGTTTGGCGAAAAAAGATTGAACGATGGTTAGGACGGTGGTTTGTGGCCGGAGATATGTGTGTTCATCCAAAATAGGATGAACACAATGGATATTCAACCAAAAACTAAAGGTTTTAATCTATTTGGGTTCATTTTTCTAGGATATTATTGTTTGTGGTTAGAGGATTAGAGAGAAAGTTGGGGAGAGATAGGGGAAATGTGGGAAATGACCGTTTCAACTCGGTTTAGGGCCATTTATATCTTAGTTGAAACAACACCATTTTGGGCATCAGGTTGGGTAGATCCGCAAAGCTAAGTCAGGTTAGAATTCAAGATCTGCTTGTTTTCCTTTAAAATGGATTAATTCTTCTTTTAGTCCATGAAATTTCAAGATGTAATTCAATTGAGTCCCTTATTTCAGTGTAAATCAAAATCCTAGTTTGTTTTCCTTTCAATTTAGTCTTATTTTTAGTTGTTTTTAATTTAATTATTTAATCTATGTGGGTGATGATTGCTTTAAGTTGAGAATATAGTTTTAATTGCTAGATAATTAAATCATTTAGTCTTTACTATTAATTGTTCAGAGACTTTAGTATTTAGGTTCTTTAATTAGGAATTCATAATTTAACTAGTATAGATAATTGTAGAAAATAAACAAGTATTATTTGGAAAATTTAGAAGTTTAAATTTGAATGGTGCCCTAAAGCAATTGAGTGTTATTCAAAATAAAATTTTAAGATAGAACAAATAGTATTTGTTAAACCTTAGAATATAATAATTAATCTAGTAATTAATTAGAGCCTTATTTAGGACTAGATCCTTAAATAATTAGTTTGATTAAATGATTTAGGAATATTATCTAAAATTTAGGGGTTCTAATATGGATAGTATTCAAGAAATTGGTACTATCTCATGGAAACCTTTAAATTTAATAATATTCATAGTAAACAATTTAATTAACTAGACGAGATATGGTACTATCCCATATAGGAGTATCGGTGGAGTCTCTAGTCTTTTCAAAATTGAATAAAACAAAAAACCCTAATTTTAAAAGATTAATCGTCAGGCTATTTTACCCCGGTTCAAAAATGGCCACGACACTAACTTAGACGAAATATGGGTTAGAGATGTCACACTGACTGAACAAAATCCAAATCTAATCAAAATTCAAGCCTTCATAAAATTTTTAGACCACATAATAACATCATTCCGTTAATCAAATAATACTATTCAAGCACCATAATCATTATTTTATGAAATATGGACCAATTTTAAAAGAAAAATTAAAGTACATGTGTACCACCCTAAACCCAGTGTCTCATTGGGCTTTAAGCCCAAACCCATTTTCAACATTTTGCGAGCAAGGTTAGCCCAAATCAATAAATTTCATGAACTATATTACCATTAAAAATAGTTATACAAAATGTTCAAGCGTTACTTTGGAGCTCCAATTTAAAACATTCGATACGAAAAATAATTCAAAAGGAGTTACAGATACAAAACATAAGGGTCCTATGAATACATTGCCCCTACAAATCTAAGTACCATACTATTCACATATCGACCCACTGAATTCCTACTCCGATGGCTCCTTGTAAAGCACGCAGCAACCTAAAGACTTGCGTAAGGAAATAACAATTTCAAACACCGAGCTCAAAAGCTTAGTGGATACACCTCTATTCTACTATGCTTTATGCAGATCATAAACATAAACATGTATTCAAATAATGATTAAACAGGCAAGAATATCATGTGGCGCTACACTGAAAGCCTAAACACATGAAATCAAAACAATCAATCACCCAAACAATTAAAGGCTCACATGGCCCATCATATCATACCCTACCATGCCATGTAGGAGTGAGGCCAGGTCACCTAGCATCGATATATACACTCCGGGTGAGACCGTGTCACATAGCATCAGATCATACACCTTGGGTGAGACTGGGACACATAGCATCGGTACATACACCCCGCTCGAAATCATCCCTCGAGCACATACGATGGGGCCTGAGTTACATAGCATCGTAACCTTCATCCCCTCATCTTACCATGGTGTTGCAACACATTCACGGGCATCCAGATCCCATCAACCAAGATCTCACACGACACGAATTAACATTACGATACCATTACATCAATATATTTTATCATTACATGGATTACACAAGTATAAAACCCATTTTGTTCTTATTTTTTTCATATACGAGATTAGAAACCTGATTTCTTAGTTTTACAATTTATTTCATACCTCTAGGGACCTATTGGGCCCTTTACTTCGAATCATAGAATCCTAAACCCAAACTCAATTTTCCTGAGCAGATTGCTCTGCGCGTATCGGTACTCCTATATGGGTATCGGTACTTTCCTCGAGTACCGGTACTCATTTTACATTTGAAATAATTTAGTGTTAAGCCTGTACTGATATGCCTCCTTTGTGTACCGGTACTTAGTACCGGTACACTTAGCCCCCGTACCGATTCTCGAACTCAATGGAATAGTGGTATCGATATGCTCCCTTGCATACAGGTACGCTAACACGCTACTAGAATTTTATTCATAATAGGGGTATCGATACTTGGGAAGCTATACCGGTACGCCCTTCATGTTTTGCCTCCTTTCATTGAGATGGGTACGGGTACCGAACCTCCCGTATCAGTATGCAAACCCAGATTTCTAGGTTTGGGGTTTGAATTCCTCATTTTAACCCCCAAACCAACATAGTAACCCCCAAAACTCAACCTACAACTTATAGAAGGTGTTTAGGGTCGGTTTCTACCAATTTTAAGCCTTATTAACAAAAATTACAACATTTTCCATTAACACCCAACAAGATCATTCAAGCATGCTCAAAACACCAAAATTACATACAAAGCAATTACCCTTATGATATGCAGGAAACAAGGAATTGGAAATGTATTAACCTCCCTTGAATCACCAGAAAACCTTGATTCCACAAGCTTCAAGCCCTTCATTTTCCTTGAGCCTTAGAGTGATCTCCTATTCTTTTGAATACAAAGATGTATTATAATCGTGTTACAACACTAGTGGGGAGATTAGGAAACCAAAACATAAACTATACCAGGAATGGAGCCTCCAACACCTAATTCCCGTTCTTTCCAAGACCCCCACCAAAAACCCCTTCTTCCCTAAAAACCAGTTTTACCTTGATTTAGAGATCTCTAGATGCCGAATAAAGTTCCCTTCTTAAACCCAATGTGATTCAAACTCAAAACCTTAAATATTCTACCTTGAACATTCAAACTTTGGGTGAGAAAAGGGAATAGGTGAAAGAGGGGAAAATGATGATAATGGTGACTTCACCATTTCTTTATTTCTGCAGAGAAATAAGCAACCACCATCCCCTATTTTCTCCCAATTACGATTTTACCAAATTGACCCTCCCAACATCATCCTAACTCAAGCCCAACAACACACGACAGGCCCAAAAGACACTAAGGCCTTATTTTTGGCCCAAATTGGTGGCCCAACTCTTGGGTTAACCCGACTCTCAGATTCTAAAATTCAGGTCATTATAGCTCTCTCATCTTTTAAGAAAATTTTGTCCTTAAAATTTACCTTTGGGAAATAAATACGAGAAAAGTAGCTTTATGTCCTTGTCATCTTCCCACGTGGCTTCCTCGGTTCCTCCATAACATTTTCACTAACGGTATACATTTGTTGCGCAGCTCCTTAACTCCTCTATTATGCACTATTATCGGTTCTTCTTCATAAGTCAGATCAGGAATACTTTCAATTTGTTAGAGCAAAATCACATGAGAAGGATTCAAATAATAACATCTCAACAATGATATATGGAACATATTGTGGATATGCGTCATTTCTGGTGGTAAGGCTAACCGGTAAGCTACTAGTCTGAATCTCTCAATGATCTCGTACGGTCTAATAAATCTCGGGCTCAACTTGCCCTTTTGCCCAAAGCGGATGATTCTCTTCCACGGTGACACCTTGAGGAAAACCTTATCACCGACTTCATATTCAATATGCTTGCGTTTCCAATCCGCGTAAGCCCTTTGATGATCAAAAGTTACTTGCAACCTCTCTTTAATAATCTGAACCTTTTCCATGGTTTGCTTAATCAATTTTGACCCCACAATCATTCTTTTGTTAAGCTCAGTCCAACAAAGAGGAGTTCTACATTTACGCCCATACAAGGCCTCGAAAGGAGCCATTTTGATACTTGACTAGAAGCTGTTGTTGTAGGCAAACTCAACCAGCGGTAACTGCTCCTCCCAACTCTTTCCGAAATCTATAAAACAACACCAGAGCATATCCTCCAAGATCTGGATGACTCAGTCAGACTGACCATCAGTCTGAGGATGAAAAGTTGTACTAAAGTACAACTTGGTGTCCAAAGCCTCATGAATATTCTTCCAAAGCCTAACGGTGAAACGAGGGTCTCTATCGGATATGATTGATGATGGCAACCTATGCAATCTCACGATCTCTTTAATGTACAATCTAGCCAACCGCTCAAGTGTAAAATCCATGCACATAGGTAGAAAGCGTACAGACTTAGTCAACCGATCCACAATCACCCAAACAGTGTCATACTTTTTCTGGGTCAACATTAATCCCGTAAAAAATCCATGGTCACTCTATCCCACTTCCACTGGGGAATCTGAATGGGCTTAAGCAAACCCGAAGGAACCTGGTGTTTTGCCTTTACTTGCTAACAAGCAAGACACTTGGTCACAAATTCTGACACATCTCTTTTCATACTAGGCCACCAATAGCAGGGACAAAGATCTTGATACATCTTGTTACTCCCCGAATGCAAGGTATACAGGCTACGATGTGCCTCTCTAAGAATGGAATACCAAAGATCCTCTAAAGCTAGAATGCACAATCGACCCTTGAAATACAAAAACTCACCATCTTGTACCTCAAAGTCGGATACTTCACCTCTCTGAATTGATTCAATCTTGGCCACAAGGTCCTCATCCAACGCTTGCATTCTCTTGATCTCTTAGATCAAGGTGGGTTCCACGCGAAGTTTAGCTAGCAACCCTCCATCCCCAGTCATCCTTAACCGAGCAAACATCACTCTTAAATTCAACATAGACTTCAATCTTAAAGCATCTTCTACCACGTTAGCTTTATCAGGATAATACTCTATGATGCAGTCATAGTCTTTCAACAACTCAATCCATCTCCTTTGCCTCAGATTTAACTCTTTTTGAGTGATAAGGTACTTCAAACTTTTATGGTATGTGTAGACATAACACCTCTCCCCGTAGAGAGTGCCTCCTAATCTTCAAGGCGAAAGTAACTGCGGCTAACTCCAAATCATGTATGGGGTAATTCTTTTTATGGGGCTTAAGCTGCCTTGAGGCGTAAGCTACCAACTTACCTTCTTGCATGAGAAAACAACCAAGCCCAGACAATGAGGCATCACTGAAAACTACATAATCCTTTCCTGACTCGGGTTGCGTCAATACTAGGGCCTTTGTAAAATATGCCTTCAACTACTCGAAACTTCTATGTCTCTCCCAATTCCACTCAAAAGGGACTCCCTCTTGTAAGAGCTTGGTCATAGGCACCGCTACGATCGAGAAGCCCTTGACAATCTGCCTATAATATCCAACAAGTCCAAGGAAACTACAGACTCCGAGATGTTCTTAGATGGTTTCCAATCCACCACAGCTTGAGTTTTTTTAGGGTCAACACGAATACCATCCGCAGAGACAATGTGGCCCAAAAACGTTACCTCAGAAAGCCAAAACTTGCACTTATTGAACTTGGTGTAGAGATTCGTCTCTCTCAAGGTCTGAAGGACAACTCGCAGGTGGTAGTCGTGCTCCTCCTCTGAGCGTGAGTACACCAAGATGTCATCTATGAAAACCACCATAAACTGGTCTAGATAGGGCTAGAAGATTCGGTTCATCATGTCCATAAAAGATGCGGGCACGTTGGTAAGCCCAAATGGCATTACCAAGAACTTATACTGTCCATACTGTGTCCTAAAAGCGATCGTTTAGACATCCCCTTATACCACATTCAACTGGTAGTAGCCCGATCTCAAATCAATCTTTGAGAACACACAAGCGCTTCTTAACTAGTCAAACAGATCATCAATCCTCGGGAGGGGATAACAGTTCTTCACTATGACCTTATTAAGCTGTAGATAGTCAATGCACATCCTCATCGACCTATCCTTTTTCTTAACAAACAAGAACGATGCACCCCAAAGTGAGATGCTCGATTGGATAAAACCTCTCTAGTAATTCTTGGATTTGGTTTTTTAGCTCTCCCAACTCGGTGGGTTCCATACGATATAGTGTTATTGACATTGGTGTCGTCCCAAGCATCACCTTAATTCTAAACTTTAACTCTCTATCAGGTAGTAATCTAAGTAGCGCTTCCAAAAACATATCAACAAACTCCCTAACCGTCCAAAGATTCTCTAACATTATGCTCTCAACTTTGGTATCCACTACATGGGCTAGGAAGACTTCACAACCCTATTGAATCAACTTCTAAGCCGTCAGGCTAACACTACATTTGAAAGATAATGATTTCCTTCACTTCTAACAACAATTCGGGACCCATCTGAAAGACGAAATTTCAAACTCTTAGTTCAACAACCCAAGCTTGCATCATGCTCAAAAAGCCAATCTATCCTCAAGATGGCATCAAACTCCTGAAATAGTAGCACCATCAAATCTTTTGGGAACATTGTACCTTAAACTTCTATAGAACACCTTCTATAAACTTTATGAACCAACATATCATACCCCAACAGGCTAGATACTTGGACCCTTACCTCAAGATTCTCGACGGGTACACCCCACTACTTCAATATCCCACTACGGATGTATGAATGGGTGGAACCCAAATCTATAAGAGCAATAATAGGAAAACACAAAGTAAACATACCTAAAATAACATCAGTAGCCTCACAGTCCTCTTGTGCCTTGATCGCATACTATCTCGCGAGAGCTATTGCTGTCGACTAGAAGGTGCCACCACTATGATGTCCTATTACATGACTCGACCCTCATCTAGGAAAACTATGAACCCTCTGTGCTGTGAAAAAGTTCCTCTGATTTTGAACTAGAGTGGCATCCAAGGCCTCAAGACAGTCTCTCAAGAAGTGGTATGGTGATCCACACCCATAGCATACCTTGGCATTGCTGTAACACTTCCCATGGTGCTTACGCCCACACTAAACACATATTGGCACATAAGATCCTCTAGAAGAGCCTCTTGAGCTCATAGCCGAAGAGGAGTTGGGCCTCCTACGCCCCACAGAGGTAGACCTGTAATTGGACCTTCCTGACTGATTTGATGCTCTCCTTCGCTGGTTTTAATTTCCTCAATTCCTTCTTGAAGAGTTCTTAGACTGATTAGGGTGTGAATAACTCTCTTTATCTGCATTGACATGGCATTCAGCCTGACCATACCTCAAAGCTTACACTTTATCAAGAGACTTGGCACTAACAGCCAAATCGGAGAACACCTTTGGTGGATCCGCTATCAAGAACGTCTATATTTCTTTCCGTAAACCTTTTCTGAACCACTTACATTTCATCTTCTCAGTGGCAACAAGTTCTGGAGCATACCTACTCAATTGTAGAAACTCTTGTTCATACTAAAAAACTGGTCGATTTCCTTGCACTAGATGAGTAAACTGGTCTCGTAAACTATCCATGTGAGCTTCTCTAACATACTTTTTCTCAAACTCATCAAGGAAATCATCCCAAGTGGGCCAGTTAGGATACCAACCTAACTCCACCGTCTCCTACCATTCGTGAGCATTCTTCTTTAGGAGAGAAATGACACACTTCAACTTGTCTTTTGGCTCCAATCCCATTTAACGCAGAATCCAACACATATCTCTCAACCATTGATCCACTTTGATTGGGTTATCTTTTCCCAACCCTAAGAAGTCAGTTGTACCATATCTACAAAGCCTCTCGATCGAGGCTTCTCGAGAGGTAGCAGAAGTTCTTGGGATAGCTCTCACTATCTGATCAACCGCCCTATGCAGATGGGAGAAGCAGTTGGCTCATTGATGTCTCTCATCCTCTGACCTTTCATCGGTCTTCGGGATAAAGTCCTCATTAAAACTCTCTTTTCGAGAGCCTCAACTCTCCTTTGGGTCATGCGTTTCTCTAGGCATATTCAAACTGCATAGATAAACAAACAAGGTTACTCCATTGGATATTCAGCCTTGATATGAGTACAACTTTGATTTTTGGGCATGTATTCACTAGGCACCTTATTTACGACTCTTTATCACCCCCGGGGATTCCTAGAACTGGCTAAACCTAAGCTCTGATACTATTAATTGTAACACCCTAAACCCGATATCTCATTGGGCTTTAAGCCCAAACCTATATTCAATATTTTGAGAGCAAGGTTAGCCCAAATCCATAAATTTAACGAACCATACTACCATTAAAAAGAGTTATACAAAATGTTCAAGCGTTACTTTGGAGCTTCAATTTAAAACATATTAATTTAAAACATTCGATATGGAAAATAATTCAAAAGGAGTTACAGATACAAAACAAAAGGGTCCTATGAATACATTGCCCCTACAAATCTAAGTACTGTACTCTTTACATATCGATGCATTGAAGTCCTACTCCAATGGCTCATTGTAAAGCACACAGTAACCTAAATACATGCATAAGGAAATAATAATTCCAAACGCTGAGCTCAAAAGCTCAGTGGGTACACCTCTATTCTTCATGCAGATCATAAACATAAGCATGTAGTCAAATAATGATTAAGCAAGCAAGAATATCTTGTGCTGCTACATCGATTGCCTAAACACATGAAATCAAAATAATCAATCATCCAAACAATTAAGGTCTCATAAGGCACATCAAATCATACCCTACCATACCATGTAGGAGTGAGGCTGGGTCACCTAGCATCGGTACATACACTCCGGGTGAGACTGGGTCACATAGCATTAGATCATACACCCTGGGTGAGATCAGGTCATATAGCATCGATATATACACCCCGCTTAGAATCATCCCCCGAGCACATACAGACGAGGACCGAGTCACATAGCATCGATAACCACCATCCCTTATCTTACCATGTTGTTGCAACATATTCTCGAGCATCCACATCCATCAACCAAGTGCTCACACGACATGAATTAACATTACGATACCATTACACCAATAGCTTTTATCATAACATGGATTACACAAGTCTAAAACCTATTTTATTCTTATTTTATTCATATACGAGATTAGAAACCCGGTTTCTCAGTTTTACAATTCATTTCATACCTCTAGGGATCCATTGGGTCCTTTACTTCGAATCATGGAACCCCCGAACGCAAACTCAATTTTCCAATACAGATTCTCTGCGTATACCGATACTCTTATATGGGTATCGGTACTCTCCTCGAGTATTGGTACTCATTTTATATTCGAAAAAATTTATTGTTAAACTCATACCTATATGCCCCTTCGCGTATCGGTACCTAGTATCGGTACGCTTAGCCCTTGTATCGATCCTCGAACTCAATAGAACAATGGTACCGATACGCTCTCTTGCGTACCGGTACGCTAACACGCTATTGGAATTTTATTCATAACATGGGTATCGATACTCGAGAAGCCATATCGATATGCCCTTCATGTTTTGCCTCCTTTTATAGAGAGGGGTACCAGCACCGAACCTCCTGTACTGGTATGTGAACCCAGATTTCTAGGTCTGGGGTTCAAATTCCTCATCTTTAACCCCCAAACCAACATGGTAACCCCCAAAACTCGACCTACAACTTATAGAAGGTGTTTAGGGTCGATTTCTACCAATTTTAAGCCTTATTAACAATAATTACAACTTTTGCCATTAACACCCATCAAGATCATTCAAGTATGCTCAAAACACCAAAATGACATACAAAGCAATTACCCTTATGATATGCAAGAAACAAGGAAACACCCCTTGAATCACTAGAAAACCTTGATTTCACAAGCTTCAAGCCCTTCATTTTCCTTGAGCCTTACAGTGCTCTCCTACTCCTTTGACTACAAAAGATGGATGATAATTGTGTTACAACACTAGTGGGGAGATTAAGAAACCAAAACACAAACTATACCAAAAATGGAGCCTCTAACACCCCATTCCCGTTCTTCCCAAAGACCCCAACCAAAAACCCTTCTTCCACAAAAACAACCATTTTTACCTTGATTCGGAGATCTCTAAATGCTGAATAAACTTCCCTTCTTGAACCCAACGTGATTCAAACTTAAAACCTTAAAGATTTTACCTTGAACATTCAAACTTTGGGGGTGAGAAAAGGGAATAGGTGAGAGAGGGGACAAGGAGGATAACGGTGACTTCACCATTTCTTTATTTCTGTAGAGAAATAAGCAACCACCAGTCCCCTTTTTTCCCAATTATGATTTTACCAAAATAACCCTCCCAACATCATCCTAATTCAAGCCCAACAACACAAGGTAGGCCCAAAAGACACTAGGGCCTTATTTTTCGGCCCAAACTCATGCCCCAACTCTCTGGTTAACCCGACCTTCAGATTCTAAAATTTGGGTCGTTACTACAGGGGATAACTTGTTATTATAGAAAAAAATCAAGAACTACATTAAATTTTACATTCTCAAATCAATTATAGATTCACGGTCAATGTAAGATACATATCACACTTCTAATTGTACTAGAGTAAAATGGTGACTATAATGCAAAAATATCAAAGTTTAGCCCAAGATTTTAAAAGTTTCAAAATGAAACTAATATGGACTAAAGGTTTTGATACTAACACCTATGGTTTCGAGACATTTGACTAGGTAGGTACAATTTAGACTTTCTTAAGGCACAAGTTACCACTAAATGCAAGCTTCCTAGTCAAGTATTCTAATAATGCATCAAAATTGTTGCAAAAGCCATAACAACTTATCTAAACATCAAATTCCTAGCTTATCTATCCCTACACTAATCCGTATAAATCTTAGGAAACAAATACTACTTAGTACATAACCTAATTAGCTTAATATCATTTTAACTAGGAAAGTTAACCATTCATAACAAACATTTCAATCATCCTAAATACATAAAGTCTAAAGCAACCATCACACATGTTTCTCCAATCAAGCAGAGTACAAACAAGCCCCCAAGTCATGTAAAAGTATCGTGTGTTGTAAAAATATAAGTTTACTTAGCATATTTCAAAGAATCTCACGTCTTTCTTTTATATTATTTGTTTTGATAATAAATAGAAAAACATGACATTAGGCTTGTAAAAGAAAAATATGATGGTGGTTGCGCGCACACAAGGTTTGGCCAAGAAGTCTAGTATAGTTGAAATCGTCTGATTTCCTCATGTGCATGAACCAGTGGCCTGATCCATTTTTATTATTTTTAAAACTAATTTTAACCATTCATTTTAAAATAAAATTATATTCATTTTTAACCATTCATTTGTAATTAATTTTAACCATTCATTTTAAATGTAAGTATCTTTATTCTTAACCATTTATTTTATTTTGACTGATTTGCCATTGACTAATGGCTATTTTTAGATACCCTTTTAGGCATGTATGGTACCGTAAATACCATGCACATATGCCTTCAAAAATCATCCTAAAATAGAATATACTTACTTTGTTTTCCTCCCTCTCATTTTAAACATGTTTTGAAGCTGACTATTTATTGGTTCTTTGCTCTGTCTATTACCTGCTTCGACAGAAGTGCTTGTTTAATCCTCGAGGGTACGCTTCATTGTGAAATATCCTTAAGGATAGTGTCTAGTGCACATCTCAAGCAAGTCCTTTTTTCAATATTTTTTTGGTTTAACCAGATATTTTTCCTACAATCTTAAGGATATTACTCGATGCCTCTTAAACCGAAAAAACCTATGACCTCTTAACAAAGATTTTCATTGGTGTTGTTGTTGTTACGCTGTCCGTTCAATACTCTAGTGCGTCTCCTTATTTTCGTGTTGTTGTCTGTACATTCATAGTTCAAACTCAATGTTGCTAAAATAGGTATATATTAACTATGAATTTTTGTGGATGCATTTAAATACTACTTTTAATTTATCTATGCTTTGGTGTTGGATTATTAAAAAAATCTTATGCATAATATTTAGGCTTGCAACATCTTGTGAGTTGAGCTTTAAGTATGATTGAAATTGGTTACAAACTACATAACTGATTGTTGGGATAATGTTAAAGTGCATGTCTAGGATTGATCCTATCAAAGACTTGGTATTTAAGAGTGTCTTATGCACCACCTCTCTTTTTAAGAAACATACCCGATGCACTATTCATTGACTATACCCATGATTTTTATCTCTAATTATGATGACACATTGGGACATTGTATAACTTAGTGCATAAATTTCAACGAGAAATGAATATCATGTTAAACCAAATATTTTTTGGGATGAATATCTTGTTAAGACAAATATTTATTTGGGTGAAACATATGTCGTTAATCCTTTTATGTCAGATATTAATTTGGTTGAAACATATGTTAATTCTTTTAAGTCAAATATTAATTTGATTGAAATAGATGACATAATGCAATACACAAGATAATCCTGTTAAGCCAAATTTTAATTTGGTCAAAGCAGATGATATAATTTTTGTGGTCATTTCTCAAAGTTGATACTAATAAAAAAGAGTGTATGATAGACAATGGTGCTACTAGGCACATTTTTGGACATTTAAATGTGTCATACTCCATTGCGGAGGAAGAAGATGAAACTATCTATCTTAGTGTCCGTTTGAAATTGCACAAGTATTTAAAAATGCATGGTATTATTTAAATTTAAATAAAAAAATCTTAGCCTAAGTTTCATTCAAATGTGATGAATCGAGAATATATTTTTGTGAAAAAGGGTTTTGTAACATGTTTATTCAAAGTTGTTATGCATGTTAATTATATTTCTTGTCTGATTAAAATGTCATGATGATCTATGTAACATGCTAATGTGAGAATTTGTGTTTTTATGATTTGATTTGGCACGCTAATATTAATATAACTTGTAAAATGTCTATGTTGGATTTCTATGTGAAAATGATTAGAGACACCTTATGTTTATAAAAATTGTATGCTCTTAAAAAATTTTAAAGTGTAGGGGTGTCTTGTCAAATTTATGCTTCTAGTTTGTAAGGATAGATATTTGACTCTAAAATATTTGATTTTATCGTGTTCATAGTGTTTCATATATGCTTTATGCTTTGGATAATAACATATTTGATTAAAATAAAATTGTTGAACAAACAATGACTATAATGTCACTTTTAGTGATATGTATTTTTGAGATATACCATGTTTTATTTTATGAATAAAAGATTAAAAGAGATGACTAAGATAAAGGAGATATTTATTTTGTTTAATGACTATATACTACAATAAATTTATCAATTTGTGACGAATTTTCAAAATGACATTGTGTATAACATCACCGAATATGCTATAAACGTGACGATATTCTTTTCGTCACAATTAGTAATTTATGGTATATCTTTTATGATAGTTTTAAAAATGGTCATTGATTTTCGTCATTATATATTTGGAGCCAAAATTTGCCTCCAAAAAATTTGGTAAGAAATCTTTCAATGACGTTTAGATAAAATGGTGATGTTGTAAAGGTGTCTCCAATAAAATGAAAGTATTAGTGACAGTTTATTATTATGACGATTTAATTTGAGTTAACAACGTTGTAAATTTGTCACTAATAAGTTTTATCTGTGACAATTTTATTCGACATATTTTATAGTAAGATATAAAATGACATTTTATTCATGTCACAAAAAACAGGATTAACGTGACGAAATAGATTATTTTTAGATTTTTTATAATTTGTAATAATTTATATTTTCTTAAAAATATTTTTACAATTTTATAATAATATTTAATATTTATTTATAGTTTTCTAAAGTTTTATAATTTTAAATCTTTAATATTTAATATTTTTATAATTTTAATTATTTTTATTATCATTAATTAATTTCAAATTAAAAAAGTAAATAATTTAATTTAAAATATATTTTAAGATTTTTTAAGTTTATTCTAGAAATTTTAAATTTTTTTAATTTTTTTACAATTTTAATAATATTTAATATTTTTAAAATTAATTTTGAAATTTTGAACAATAAACTTATTCTTTTAAGGAATTAAAAATAATTTTAATGAGTTTAGTTTTTTCTTACATTTTTAAATATTTTTAAAATTAAAAATCGTAAAATGTCATGTTACATCACCATGACGTGACTCATGGTAATTTAAAAATAACGTTAAAACTAATAATCAACATTGTTCTGGGTTTGATGGCTTAATTGTGTGAAAAATATTTATTTCTTGAATTTATTATTTTCAAAAATTTAGAGGCTTTTTGAATTGTTAAGTCAATATGTTTATATGTGTGTATATATAATACGCATGCATATATATATATATATATATATATATATATATATATATATATATATTTAAGGCTTTTATTTTATTCGTATAATGATGTTTGTAAAAAAATTACTCACATATATAAATATAAATCATAAATGATCATTTATTTTTCTTTTTACTTATACTTTCTAAACTATCTATGATAAATAAATAAAATCTAGATTCATATTCCAATAAAATAAATAAAATCAAAAAACCAAATAATTTAGTTTTTCAATTAATCATTCTTAATTATTGTGGCAAGAATCCTCAAATCATATTTTTATAAATGATAGGATCATGTTAGAACCAAACCATAACATAATATGAAATTTAAACCCATGATCTATCATGTCAAATCATCAAGAACAATAAACTGAATGCGGAAGCGTACCTGAATTAATTGATAGATGAAAACCTTGAATCTTTTGATAAAGATTGTCTAAAAGGTGGTTGTGATCTTCTAAGAAGATAAGTTAGCCATTGTCGTAAAAACTCTTTGACGGGGACAAGAGTAATACAAGTTAACATATTTTTTGGGGACCACTATTTCTTTATATAGTTGATTATTAAATCAACTATTAAATATTTATAATTTTGCCCCTCATTGAATTATAAATATATCTTACGATATCTATACTTTAATACCTATGTGCCAACAATTGCGGATTTTAATCCAACAGATCAATCTTTTTACTCAAAAACATTTTTAAATGGTGCTCATGATGAACGACGATGGTTTCACCAACACAAAAGAATCATAATGCAAGCTAAATAGTGATCCCTTGGAAATTTAAAAACTATTCATTTCAATCGTGAAAAGGATGTTCCTACAAATAATTATTATTGAAGATCTGAGCAGAATTCGACAGTAAATATCATAATCATTATCTTAATACAACACACCATTATCCCATTTTAAAGACCAATAAAATTGTAAAAAAAATAGAACCATGGGATAAAAAATAATAAATTTGGGCCTCAAATTTGAGTAATTTTAAAATGGTGAGAAAAGGATCAAATTGTGAAAATTAGAATAATGGGTAAAAAAATATGGTTTTCATAAGTTTAGAACCCTTTTTAAAATCTTTGAACTGTTGGGAGGGTTAAACACTCAATTTACCCTATTTTTTGCTAATATACATATAAGATTAAATCATCTGTTGCTTATTCTTTCTTTCTGAATGACCTAAACCTAGCCACCTCTTAACTGCAACGACATATAGTCATATAGGTGGAATCCATTATAAGATCGCATACAGCGTGGTATGGCCAATGGAAGATAACGCCAGATCTGATTGGTATGTAAATTGGAGCCCAAGGCTTTACAGTTACATGGGTCCTTTATTGTAGTTTATAAGAACTTTTGTTCTTTATTGTAATTTATGAGAACTTTTACCTTTTATCATAATTTATGAGAACTTTTGACCTTTATTATAATTTGTAAAAGTTTTAAACTTTATTATAATTTGTAAAAGTTTTAAACTTTATTATAATTTAAAAAATCTGACCTTTAATGTAATTAATAGAAATTACATATTTTTATTGTAATTTTTATAAAGTTTAGACCTTAATTTTAATTAAAAAATTGTGACGGCAATTTTTATGTTATTAGTGACCGCTTTATTGATACTAAAATAATTTATATTATAGTGACAATTTGATTGATTAATGACAATATTTTATGTTATTTGGTGACAGAATTTGTTGTCACTGAATACAAATTATAAGGTAACATAAATGTAGAACGTCATTAGATGTTTAACAATAAGTGACAAAAATAGATACATCTCACATTTGACCTTTAGTGACACACCTAGCGTGATGTTCATCGTGACGTCAAATTTTATATCACAATATATATATATAGTGACATAAATGTAAGTTTTAGTGACAATAATATTTTCAATGTCGCTATACGGATAAGTAACATAATTTGTGACCTATCTCCTAACGATTGGTGTATCATAAAATTACACCTTATTTCTTCTAATTCATCAACGAGTCAAACTAATTTTAAAATTTGATTGTGAACACAATGATTTGAGAAGATTTAAACGACTTAGAATTGTAACACTCTTTGGAAGTATTATTTTTATGTGTATTTGGCTGAAAACGATTCAAATTTCTAGAACAATTTCTTCTTACGTTTCTTTTCTTTTGAGGAAAAGTGGTTATTGTTGAACGTAACTCATTTTTATAATGATTGTAAATTAATTATTTACTTCATACAACAAAATTTATTGGTGACAAACAAATTCTTTTTACAAGGAAGTTTTAAGACTTGTGATTTTTAAATATAAGTTGCAAAAGGTTTTACTTAAAACAATGTAGATTGTTTTGATATTTTTTTGCTCCGTTTACAAGAATTTTTTTCATTGGAATCTTTTGCTCTAGTTTCAACACACATTTTTTTATCATCCAAATGGATGTTAAAGTCATATTTTTTGTTACTCAAAAGTATATAGTGAACAACCCAAAGAATGCATCGAATCAGGTCGTAAAATTAAAGTCTGTAAATTTCTCAAATCATTATATGCCTTGAAACAAACTTCTAAAATAATGGAATGAGAAATTCAATCAAGTGTTAACGAATAATCTCTTTCAAATTAATAAGTGAAACATGAGTGATTATTTATTTGTGTTGATAGCATGTTTTTTGTTTATACCAAGCTGATTGATGATGTTTGTGTAATTATTTATATATGTATTGATTGCATGCTTATCTTAGTAATCATTATGTGAGACTAAGAGGTATCTCGCTTCAAAAGTCGATATGAAAGACATGGATGAAGCAAATGTCAAATTGAGTATTTAAATGATAAGAAAATGTGGTAGCAATATGTTAGCACAAGAACATGACGTTGAATTTTTTTTAAGAAGTTTGGATATATTGATACCAAACATGTGAGTACTTATTATGATGCTAATATTCAAATGAGAAAAATATACATGTGATCATGTTGCTCAATCCAAGTATGCACAAAATTATTAATATTTTGATGCACTTCATGAATTTTACTAGAGCTAAGATGACACATGTTATTTTTAAGTTGAGCTAATATACACACAACTCAAATCATTATTGTTGAGTTGACGTAGCAAAGTTAATGAGATGTAAAAAATGATATTATGAGTTATCATATTCTACTTAGTGGAGTACTCACTTTATTAAAAGGATGCAATATATTATTCATGTGAGATTAGATCTACTAGTGGTTATGTATTCACCCTTGGAGGTAGAACAATATCTTGAAAATTAGCCAAAAATATTTATATAAAATTTTCTATGAAGTCTGAATTTATTGAATTAGAGTTGGATAATAATGAAGCTAAGTGGTAAAAAAATTCTTAGCCTGTAGAATTAAGCTAAGTGGTAGGAAAACTTCAGCCTGTGTCATGAAGTTGAGTGGTAGAAAAATTTCTTAGCCTGAATAATAAAGCTAAGTGATATAAAAAACTCTTAGTATCTATAATGAAGTTGAGTGGTTGAAAAAAATCCCCTAGCCTATATTTCATTAGGCACAAAACTAATAGGTTCAGTGTCCATGTATTGTGATTGTCAAGTAGCAATAGATATTGCAAAGAATAAAAACTTTCAATGGTTAAACTAGTCATATTTGTTTAAGGACATGAGGTAATAAAGCAATTGCAAAAAAATGAAGTGATATCAATTGATTATGTGAAGTTGGAAATGATTTTGGACAAATCATTCAATTAAACCCTTGGAGAGAAAATTAGTATGTGAAACATCGAGGGAAAAGGGACTTATGCCAATATAAGACATCAACAATGATGGTAACCAACCTTTGTGATTGGAGATCCCATGAAGAAGGTTCATATAGGTAATAACAAGTCATTGATTGATCTTGTGGAGAAAGCACTACATTTTTTGTCACTTCCTATGGTGTAAATATTGCTAAAAAACTGCAAGGATGGTGAGGGTGAGTAAAACTCTTAATCAAGTCCATATCATTTATAGGTGGTGTATTGACATGCAGAATACAATTGATGGCTTGACCTATATAAGTGCGAAGTGGGGCCGCTTCTATGAGACTTATGACAAAGTCTCTAGAGCACTTATGAAAATCCAGGCACGCGCATGGCCTATTAGTGCACAACCACGATAAAGAGAAAAAATAGATATAATGTGATTAATGAGAATGTTAGCTTACAATAATGAGTTATTGGTTCATAGAAATATGTTTCACTAATTACTAAACCTACATATCGTTTTTCTAAATTCTGGTTCATAGTCCAAAAAGACACCAGAATGAATACGTTATGTTAGAATACTCAGCTAAACCTTTTTTTATCATTCTTTAAAATATGTGGGGGATTGTTGTAAAAATATATGCTTACTTAGTATATTTCAAAGAATCCCACATCTTTTTTTATATTATTTGTTTTGAGTTTAAATAGAAAGACTTGGTATTGAGCATGTAAGAGAAAAATATGATGGTGCTTGCCCGCACATGAGGTTTGGCCAAGAAGTCCAATTCTATTGAAATCGACCGATTTCCTCATGTGCATGCACTAGAGGCCCGATCCGTCATTATTATTGTTGTTGTTGTTTTTGTTGTTATTATTATTATTATTGAAATTGATTTTTAATCATTCATTTTAAAATGAAAGTATATTCATTTTTAACCATTCATTTTTTTGATTAATTTTAACCATTCATTTTAAATAAAAACTAATGGCTATTTTTAGATACCCTTTTGGGCATGCATGATACTATAAATACCATGCACATATGCCTTCAAAAATCATCCCAAAGTAGAATCTACTTACTTTCTTTTTCGCTCTCTCATTTTAAACACGTTTTGAAGCCGAGTATTCATTGGTTCTTTGCTCTTTCTGTTACCTGCTGCGGCAGAAGTGCTTGTTGAATCCTGGAGGGTACGCTTTACCGCGAAATATCCTTAAGGATAGTGTCTAGTGCAATCCTCAAGCAAGTCCCCTTTTCAACATTTTTTCGGTTTAAGTAGATATTTTTCCTACACCATAAACTAGCAATTAAACATGCTAATCAAGCATTTAATCATTGAACTTACCTTAAACATGTATGGTATTAATTAACAACTAAACATTAGCTAAGACTTATGAACAAACCAATACATTTATTATATATAGATATCATAAAACAAAAAGAACATGACATTCCACCCATTTTCCTAGGAGTTTATGAACATAAAGTCATTACACAAAATAGATTCCGAGCTCTAACTTCTGACCTTTAGAAAATACAATCCGACAATATCAAACTATCGATCACCTGCACAAGGCAGTAAAACCTTAACTAAATGTACACAACTAAACACATAATACTTAGTGAGATAGTCATTTATATAAATTTTACTAATTGTATATCGAGTCATATCAAAGCATATTAATTCCACACAAGGCGTAGTCTCAATTCATATTATACTTCCATATCACTTTGTTATATCTAGTTTATGTGTGAATACATAACAAATCTCACAAATAACTTTAAGGGTAAACTACACTAGTTACCTCCCAATTATAGAAAGTGGCCTGTTTTTGCCACTAACCTTTGAATTGCTCTAATTTTACCATTAAACTTTAGTTCTCGACTCGTTTATGCCACTCCATCGTTAACTCCTTATCGAGAAAATGACATGACAGACGGTTGATGATGTGGAGGCCAAACCAAAACGATGCTGATTTGATTTGGTTGTTTTGGGCATCAAAGCAGCCTAAACCGACGCCGTTTTGACAATGGGTGAAAATATAAAAGAATTGCTCTTATAATTGGGACCTTTAGAATCAAATATTTGGATTAATCCACCAAAACAACTTATGTTTTTGTTAAATTACTAACACGAATAATATATATATTACATTTTCTTTGGGATTAATTTAATTCATTTTTGTTAAGGCTTCTTAATTCAAATAATACCAAAACTAGTCCTCAATGTTTTATTGGTTTTTAATTTCGCCCTTAATTTTTTAAATTTCAACCTCATTGTTTCAAAATTTTACAAACATACCCTTTTTATTCTTTATATTCTCCTAATATAATAACAAAATTAGTCCTGAACATTTCATTTTTTTCAATTTCATCATTATTTTTTTTACAATATGAATCTCATTATTTCAAAATTTTCAAACTTAATGTAATATTTCTTTACATTTCGAGACATGTTATCACAGTTATCTTCCGAAATATTGCATATGCTTTGTTACAGAATATTTCGAGACATCTATATTTTATAATAAGTAGTTTATTTCTTTAAAGAATATTTACATAAATTATTTTATTAGGTTAAAATATTTTTATATTTAAATTTGATTTTATAGTTCAGATTAGTACTTATATTCTTTTTTTCAAATTATTATCTAAATTTTGCTTTTGTTGCATGTTTTGATCATTAACTTTTTTATAATACAATCAATACACATTGAGGACTAATTTTTGAAAGAATGAGTTTGACATTGTAAAAAATGATGAAATTGAAAAACAATGAAATGTTGAGGACTAATTTTGTTATTATAAGTTTGAAAATTTTTTAAACATAGAAAATTTAAAAATTAAGGGTGAAATTAAAAACCAATAAAACATTGATGACTAATTTTGCTATTATTTGAATTAAGAAACCTTAACAAAATTAAATTAATCCCAATTGTAGTTTAATATATATATTATTTGTGTTACTAATTTAAGTAAACATAAGTTGCATTGGTGATTTCACCCAAATATTTCGTTTTAAATTACCTAAGTTCAAACCCCACAAGTGCAATCTTTTTAAAATTCCATCCATCGTAAAAAAAGTAGTTTTAGGTTGTTTGGGCATCAAAACAACCAAACCAAAACAACGTCAATTTTGATTTGGTCTCCACATCATCAACCATCTATCATGTCATCACCTCGTTAAGGAGTTAACGACAGAGTGGCATAAACGAGTCAAAAATTAAATTGTAGTGATAAAATTAAACCAATTCAAAGGTTGGTGGCAAAAATGGATCACCTCCTATAGTTGAGTAGTACATGGTCTAGTTTACCCTAAGTTTAAATCTAATTTTAATATCGTATAGCCCAATAGTTTATTAGCAACCTACGAATACCAAATCCCACATCTTTTTGTCAAGTATCGATACGATACGTCTATAACAATCCCTAATCCGCGTCAGGACAGTAGTTTGATAAATGTACACATCATATCTCATTCTTACTGAGACTAGGGATAAAGGTAAATGGTAAGTGGGAAGGGCTCATGTCCCCAAGAAAGATATTTTTTTTATCTTTTTCTTTTATATATATTCCTAAAAAGAGGATTAATTATGACCCACATTTCAGAATTTATGTTTTGTCCCCTTATGTGTGTGAAAAGAAAAAAAGAGAGAGAAGGGTTGATAATGCCAAGGGGTTTCAAACCCGTGCCCCTTGGTTATGTGGTCAAGTAATGTAGCCATTTGGGTTAAGACCAATTTTGGTATTCTGTACCGATTTAATTTTAATTAGCGTATGATTGATCAGAATTTAAAACAATATTAGAGGTGAAAAAATGAAAATGATAGGAGAATATGTTGCCTGAGAATGTCGAACCCACACTCTAAGGCATTGTGAACTTGAGTGTTAACCATCTAGGCCAAGACCATTCTTGGTTTGATCCTGTCCTGGCTTAATTTACTTAATTTTAAATTAAGCCTATTGGATATATTTGATAAAAAGAATAAGACAATCAATCAATCCAGCTACCCCTTTATTTTGAGTGTCTGTTAGAATTTGTGAGAACCTAGAAGGTTCTGAAATTTGTCTCTCAACTACCATAGCTCTACCACCTTAGATATCGGCCACCACTATATGGCAGCGTGCACTGCCACTATCGTCAGAAGCTCGATCGCACCTCAACCTTGTCCATGGCAGCCACTCGTGCAACGGTGCAACCGTTCGCCGTAGGTAACAGTTTAAAGATAACCAAGTACCCTTTCTATTCTCTGGCCACCACCGCCCTCTATTCATGTTGCTATCACCGTCACCGTCTTCCTCGTACTGAGACAAATAAAGCCTTGCTAGCCGATCATTCGTCTGATGCCGGTAAGGGCCTCATCGGAGTTATGATATACTCAGCCGTTCTTTTTGCATTTTCAGTAGATCTGAATAATTTATGATCTGATTACGGTTAGGGGAAATATTGGTTGATGTATTGAAATAATTTTTCTTCACTTTCAGGATAAATTGTGTTATTTGGGGTCACCGGCGGCATTTCGGCGACCAAAAATGGTGAACGGCTGACGAGTGTTTTTATGGTAAGTGAGGCAGTTTAGACCCACTGAGCTGAGTTAGCCAGCCTGAACCAGATCAGTGGTTCAAGCGAATCGAATCGACTAAACCAGTCCTAATAGGCCGGGCTTGGTTAATTAACCTAGACCTGGGTCGGCCTGTTATGGCCCCAAATAACTGAGCTCGATTCGTAACTCGATCCGTGACCCAATTTGACCAGTTGACCCAACCCTTTCGACTCGTCCACCCCGTCTGACCTGATCTATTGACCAAGTTAACCCGACTGAGTCGACTTAGTGAGTCAACCTGACCCAGTCGGTTTAGTGAGTCAACTCGCCCGAGTTAACCCGGTTAACTGTTGATCATTAACCGCTAACATTAGTGCTGACTGTTGACATTAGCATTGATCATTGACCGCTAATGTCAGCATTGACTGCTAATGTCAGCATTGATCGTTGATGTTAGCGTTGACTACTAACATCAGCATTGACTGACAAAAAGTCAAATTTTTTGAAGACCATTATTTTATGTTTTTTGACGACCTAAGTCTATTTTTGAAGTCTGTTTTGTAAAATTCTAACCCAAAAACCTCTGAATTTGACCTTGAACCCCGAGCATGCATGAGTTTAAGTATTTAGTTTAAGATCATTGTGAATAAGGACTAATTATGGATTATGTTCAATTGAAGGTATTTGCGATTCCTAGTATCTAAGGTATCGAGGAATGTCAAATTCGGGCCTAGGAGTGATTGAATGGAGTATCATGGATCAACCGATATAGCTCAGAGCTGAGGTAATACATTACTGCCTCTTGCATGCTTTAGGAAACATGTGAGTAATTGGTTAATGTATGCATGAATATGATTAAGAGTATCGTTAAGTCCGCTTAAGTCAAATCGATTAAGAAAAATAAGAATGGTAATCTGAATAATATCATAATGTTCGAAGGATAAGTTAACAAATCGAAAAGGTTTTGAGTGCAATAAATTGTGAATAAGGCTGCAAATTCCTAAAATTGACGAATAGTGTTGAAGGATTCAGTTCCAGAAAAAGTCGGCTATATAATTGTGAAATACTCTTGAGGCCCTGATTCCCAAAATTCACTACTGATTACTATAATTAATGCCTAGACTATTTTACTTGGTACTTGGGTTAGAATATGAAGTCACTACAGGTTCAGCCCTGATTCGGCTAGTAATTCCTACTGTAATAGGTTCTTATGCTTTTGGCTAGGGTGATTCCTACTGTTTCAGGTTCCTATGCTTCAGCTAGGGTGATTCCTAATGGACCTAAGGTGTCCCCTTAGGATGGCACCTACACCCAATGGGCCTAGGTTAATTCCCCTTATTGATGCCGTTCTAGGGAACTGCATAGTTGAGTTCGCTTAGAGGGTAGTTAGGTTAAATAAAATCTTCTTTCCTCTTTTAACTCTACCCCACTGAATTAAATTACCACCATTTGAAACTCTCTGTATGGATCCTATCTACACTCGATGAAACACAAAACTCCCGAGATCAACATTCATAAACTACATGTCTTCTAATTATGTGGACTATAGGCTTTTCATTTGAAACTCGAGTGGTCGAAGAAAGAACAACTCTGTTACCTTCTGATAAACTACTTTATTGGAATAGCGAATAAAAAATTAGGCCCTATTATTTCCTGGATCACCATGAAATCTTTATGCTTTGCCGTATACCTACATGTGCTTACATCATTATTTGGTAGTTAAGTATTACTGAGCTTTTCCAAGCTCACACTATTTTTCTATCGCAGGTTAATAGATTGATCATGGTGCGGTTTTTGACTTTAGCATAGGAGTTCCTTCGGTACTGCTTGTGGAGTACGATACTTGTGTAATTAGGGGTATGCATGTCACGTATTGATTTATATATTGAGTCTATAATTCATTTTATAACGTGTATATATGAACATTGTTCTATTAAATGAGTAATTTCTAAACTTGTATTTTAAATTTTAGAATTTGTTTTAATGTTTTAATTTGGTTTAAAATTTGTTTATCTGATTTTTTTTATCATGGGTCGCTTCGGTGACCCTAATGTGACCTCTTAGATTTAAGTGTAACGCATAGACGAGTCTAGGAGATTATATTTAGTGGTATTAGAGCTTAGAGTTGTGTCTTTATGGGTAGATCAGTCGATCGTTTTTCATAGGGTGTCTAGTCTGTGCATGCCCCTAGATCGTAACTGTACCTCTCTGAGCCAGAACACCAATGTTGAATCTTTTACATGAAATATATGAATTTAAGTATTTTGTCCGCTATAGCTCGATATGTAATAACAGTGAATGCCTATAACATTCGTCTGTGATTTGGATTAACTTGATGGATTTGAATATGTATAAAGAACCTAAGATGGTTTATGCCTGTGAAATTGAAGATATGGTTCAGATTAAGAATAAATGTTTGACTATATGAAATAATTGATATAAGATTACATGTTAGGCTATTCAGTGAACTTAAAGGAAATTTGATAAAAGTATTATGTTTGTGAATACTCTGATGGAAATTTGATAAAAGTATTATGAACTTAAAGGAAATGTTTCCCTGTGTGTGATGAAAGTGCAGATTCTGTTTTGGTTCTGTTGTACACGAAGGAAGCAATTGCATAAATATTACGCGGAAGATAAGTGATACATGTAAAACCTATTTATGTTTGATCTGTGTCATAGTGTACTGCTCAAAATCATTTTTGACTGAAATCTGGTGGTTACATTCTGATTCTAGAAGGTCCTAATGGAGGCCTAGAGTGCTCGGCTGAGCTGTAAACAATTTTCCATCCTAAAACTGATGGTTAACCTTAAAAGGTAATTTTGATTCTAAAAGATATACTTTTAGGTCTATAATTGACTTGTGTGATAAGTGGGAATGATTACCATCCCCGATTGAGTCTGAGATGTATGATGAGATGACTTGGGGTCTAAAGTTAGTCTGAGTGACAGGGACACCACTAGATTGATCCGTGATCGTCTGTGAGTTGTGAGGAACAAGCATATTCTGATGGATAAGTTTTAGTATATGAATAGAAATAATAGCAGTTTTAGCATTTCTCCAACTCATAAATTTCGAGGATGAATTTTTTTAAGAGGGGAGAGTTGTAACATCCTGCATGTAATATCCCAAATTTTGGCTAGTGACCAAAATGTAAATTTTGAAAGTTTTGGGTTAAAGTATAAACTTTGGAAAAGTTTGGGGACTAAAGTGTAAATTTCCCTAACAAGTAATTTTATTCAAAATAAGAGTAAATCGGATCGAAATAGGTACCTTGATATCGGTTTTAAGAATTAAGATGCAGTAAAAGGTATTGAATTTGGATCGAATAAAATTGTTAAGCGTGCTCAGGCCAGAGAAATACAAGGATGGGTGACCTTCAGAAAGGTCCCATAAAAGTGTTTCTAATCGATATTTTGGACTCAGTAAGAGTAGAGAAAATTCATATAGATTATCGATAAAGGAATTCTAAGCGAAATTTTATTTTATGAAGATTTTCGATAAGTATCGGGAACATAGACTAAGTTAAGAAAATTCAGTCTAAGTCCTTGGAAAACGAAGTTTTTATAGGATAATAGAGTTTATTTCCCGAATATGGAAATATAGATTTTTCAGAATAAATCCAATAGCTCGGAAAAAGTAAAATCGCAGTAGAATTATTTTATGAATATCGGGAAATCGAATCGAACTGGAATTTCAGAGGCTGATCCAAAAGCCATGGAAAAGTCATAAATACTATTTTATGAATATTTTATTATATTTGGTTGGATTCCAACTAGACTTAGTTGAATTTTTACAAGAATGGCAAACTAGTAAATAAAAACTAGTTGGAGGGCAAATTGGTCATTTGGCCCCAACGACAATTTTGAAATATTTAAAAAGTTATAAGGGCAATTTTGGAAAGAGGAAATAGAAGATTAAATCTTGGCCCTTGATTGATGATAAAATCAATCTCAACCATTGGATAAAAAAGGCAAAATTGTAATTTTACTATTAAATGAATTTAATATTCATTTAATAGATATATGTGTAAAATAATGGTGAAAAGATGAACAAAATCCAGCCAAAAAAAGGTGAGAGCTAGGGAAAGAAAGAGAAAATTTTTCCAAGCTCGATTCAAGCCCCGAAACTCAGTTTTTCAGGTAATCACTTCAACTACAAAGTTTTCTACTTTTCAAGCTCTATCTTTTGTTATCAATAATTCATGGAATTCATGCTTAATTTATGAGAATTTACATGAGAAAGAAATTAGAGTTTATGGATCAATTGGGGTTTTTGAGATTTTATGATTCCATGATTGAATTCAAGTTGAAATCAAGTTAGTATGAAGTTAAAATCATGATATCGAGTTGGGATTTAAGTTCTCCATGTTTAGATCATTATGAAGATGATTAGGGTTTTATGGATTCAAGTTTAATTTAGGGTTTGTGATGTTGAATTAATAATTTAGTAAGCTTGATTTGTTGTTCGGAAGCAAGACCCTAAGTTAATTTGATAGGGACCAATTCGGCAATCTTAAAATTTAGAGGACCAAATCTGAAATTGTATGGATTTGGTGTGTATTTATGTTATTAAGGATGTTGGAGATGTGAAATTGATGTTAGAATGCTAAACCGATGTTAAATTGAATTAGTGACCATTTTGACAATTTGTCAAAGTTAAGTGACCAATTTGGAAATGAGGTTTTGGATAAGGACTAAATCTGAATTTTAGTTGTGATGATGGAATTAAGGTTGTAATGTTGAATTGAGGACTAATTTGCAAAGTTAAGAAAATTGGATCCTTACCTTTGCATTATTAGTGACCATTCGATAAAGAAGGAAAATTAAAGGGAATTATTTTTGAATATTTATTTGATGAAGAAAGTGATACATTAGTGGTTTGAAGCAAGTGATGGGACTAAATTGACAAGAAGAAAAATAAGAAGAAGTTAGTATAAATTAGAAGTTTATTATGGAAGGCTATGTAGAAGACTGGTTTTGCAGTATGTTTTAAAATTCACCATAAATTCTACAAAAATGGTTAGAAGGTGAATTTTATACCGATGTAAATATTTGTTCATCTAGTTTCGCCTCTAACAAACGGAAACTGATTTCGAGTTCCGAGTCAAAAGATATGATTTTTTAAGTGACGAAAGGTCAGAAAATAGAGCACTAGTCTGTTCCGAATTCCAGCACTGTATTTGGATTTGAAAATTCGCCATAAATCGTACAAGTTGAATTTGGGCTATTAATTTATATGGTCGAAAAGCTTACTGAATCTAGTTTCTTTCAGAACAAATGGAATCGAATTCAGAGTTTTATAATATTTTATAAAAATATTTCTTTGAAGGTAGTGCAATCTGTCAGAAAATGATAATTGATGCATTTTGTATCTAAGGTTAATTAGTATGCTTGAAAGGGTTTAATGGAAGTTCTAAATGGTCGTTAAAGACCAAAAATGGGTTTTGGACAGTATAAGGAAGGAAGGAAAAACTTTTGGAAATTTTTTATATTCGAATGACTAGATTCGATAGCATATTTAAAGTATTGTTAGATTTGAATCTAACGAATGTTATTCGTATTTATATATGATTAATTAAGTTTGATTTGGATCAGAAGAAGGGTCAAGGTATTATGAAGAAAAGAGTCGAGTAGAGCTTAGTGATGCAAGCTAATAAATGGCCCAGGTGAGTGCATTCCTATTTATTTTATTTTATTTTATTATGATATGAGGAAGACTTGCGATAAGTCAACCTCGAGTGTTGAAAAGAAAAAGGATTTGAATCGTAAATTTTATACATATCAAATGGCTTTGAAATGAATTATTAATAATTTTGGGTATGAACTGCCCAGTGCAATTTTTTTATATATGTTATAGCGATAAGTCTTTATCTATTGATATTATGGAATAAGTGAAGAGATCATAATAATGAATTGGTTAAAATCCCATTGTATGATTATTGAGATTCTTGGTATAATTGGCATGCCAATGAGGTGGAGTATAGTGATATAGTGATACAGTGATGCTGTGTTCTACAACTATGACCTAGTGATACAATGATGTTGTATAAGTGTACAACAGTTATAAAGTGAAACAGTGATGTTGTGTTTCTACAACTATGACCTAGTGATACAGTGATGTTGTATAAGTTTACAGCAGTTATAAAGTGATACAGTGATTTATTATGGCACAACACATTAGTTGATGCCTCACATGTGCATACTCGATAGTGACTCGCATACCATGCATTCTCAATTACATTACATTGGGCTATGAATTGAATAAAATGTAACAAGTACAAGTGATTTAAAGGAAAGTGAAAGTGATATGATTCAAATGAAAACAAGTGATTTACTGGATATTTGATTTGACATGACATTGCCTTATATATGTATATGAGATGTTGATTTTTTACAGGTTACATGATAGAGGAACGACTTCGATAAGTCATTCTATACGATTATAAATTCTTATATGTTATATTTAGTATTTTATTTATTATGCAATTTTTATTAAGATTAAAGTGCTTTACTTTGATTTATATGTTTTGCCTCACTAAGTTCATACTTAGCGTGTGTTTGTTTCACACGTAGTTTAAGATGGAGTATTTGAAGAGGAGTCGAGCATGCTGATCAAGCTTCAATCTGCAAAACATCAATAAGATATTCTAGCTTATGATAATCTCTAGTGGGAATATAATTATTTAATTGCTAGTAGAGTATGATGCATTAAATTAGACTAAATAATAGATAAGTAATCAGTTTTGATGATGAATCGTATATGGATAAAGAAAAATAAGGCATTAGCATTGTAACAGAATAAAGCTAATGTAGAAAGGATAATTACTTTGCTAATAAGAATAATCGATAATCGTGTAAAGATTTTAAAGTCAAGAAAGGGCTTGGATAGCGAACCTAGTTTTCACCCTGAATTGAACTATTGTTTTTAATAATTGCCAAATATGTTTTAAAATAATTAATTCTGGGTTGAAGCTAGCTAAATGCACATAGGTTGTGTTCTCAAGAAAACCAAGAAAGGGTTAGATTTACAAACTAAAATTTGTAAATACTTGTAAAAAATAAACTTATAAGTTGAGATTTCTTTGAACGACTCCGTAACATCTTTAATGTATATTCGATTTACGAGTATACGTTAAAGGTGTTAAATTTAATGGTATCAGAGTACAGGTTTAGCCGGTTCTGGACGCTAAACCAAGTTTGTATATGATTTTTATCAGTAAATACATGCCCCTAGGATATCATATTACTGATGTGCTGATTGTATGACTTGATGCTGCTCCTCATTACTATGATATGGAACGAGACTAGAATAAGGAAAGTAAGACGATGATGTAATTCGTCAGTCTACGAATCTTGGAGGTTAAGAAAGAACTCATAGTGGATATGATACAGTGAAATAAGCATGAAAGTTAACTCCTGTAGAAGATTTGAGAATTTAAGACCAATTTTAAGATAAATTGGTTACCTATGACTAACATAGGAGTAAGATGTAATTGGAAGGTTGATCTTTAGTCAATATATTATTAGTTAAAAGCTAAAGGAAGAGAAAAAGAAGAAAAATACCACTTTGAGAGAAGATGATTCGTGCAAGTCAAAAAGGGAAAAACTTGGTTTCAGAATTATTATGCCTCAAGGAATCGTGAAAGAGTTGTACCAAGGGCATATTAATGGATTTTATCCTCAGAAGTGAGCAAAAGTTTATAGTGTATGTATTTATGTTTTGGAGATATTGATTGGATTATTCATGTGTCATCACTCCTGAAAAAAAAGAACTGCAATTGGACTTGATACATGAAGAGGTGTTAGTATAAATACTAGTATATGGAGTTAAAGAATTAAGGAATAAGAAAAATTACAGTGGTTAAAGCCCTAAGAAGAAATCACAAGGTCAAAGAAGCTACTTGAGAGTTTGAGAAGAAAATGAGGGAGTAATATCTGTAATTGTTTGAAACGCGTATGTTTTGAAAAATTGAGGACGAATTTTCTTAAAGGGAGGAATTGTCATATCCCAAATTTTGGCTAATGACCAAAATGTAAATTTTGAAAGTTTTGGGGTTAAAGTATAAACTTTGGAAAAGTTTGGGGACTAAAGTGTAAATTTCCCCAACAAGTAATTTTATTCAATATAAGAGTAAATCGGATCGAAATAGGTACCTTGATATCAGTTTTAAGAATTAAGATGCAGTAAAAGGTATTGAATTTGGATCGAAAGAAATTGTTAAGCGTGCTCAGGCCAGAGAAATACAATGAGGGTGACCTTCGGGAAGGTCCCATAAAAGTGTTTCTGATCGATATTTTGGACTCAGTAAGAGTAGAGAAAATTCGCATGGATTATCGATAAAGGAATTCTAAGAGGAATTTTATTGTATGAAGATTTTCAATAAGTATCGGGAAAATAGACTGAGTTAAGAAAATTCAGTTTAAGTCCTTGGAAAAGGAAGTTTTATAGGATAATAGAGTTTATTTCCCGAATTTGGAAATATATATTTTTTGGAATAAATCCAATAGCTCGAAAAAGGTAAAATTGCAGTAGAAGTATTTTATGAATATCGGGAAATCGGATCGAACTGGAATTTTAGAGGCTGATCCAAAAGCCATGGAAACGTCATAAAATAATATTTTATGAATATTTTATTATATTTGGTTGGATTCCAACTAGACTTAGTTGAATTTTTACAAGAATGGCAAACTAGTAAATAAAAACAAGTTGGAGGGCAAATTGGTCATTTGGCCCCACTGACAATTTTGAAATATTGAAAAAGTTATAAGGGAATTTTAGAAAGAGGAAATGGAAGATCAAATCTTGGCCCTTGATTGATGATAAAATCAATCTCAACCATTGGATAAAAAGGGCAAAATTGTAATTTCACTATTAAATGAATTTAATATTCATTTAATAGATATATGTGTAAAATAATGGTGAAACGATGAACAAAATCCAGCCAAAAAAAAGGTGAGAGCTAGGGAAAGAAAGAGAATATTTTTCCAAGCTCAATTCAAGCCCTGAAACTCGGTTTTCAGGTAATCTCTTCAACTACAAAGTTGTTCTACTTTTCAAGCTCTATCTTTTGATATCAATAATTCATGGAATTCATGCTTAATTTATGAGAATTTACATGAGAAATAAATTAGAGTTTATGGATCAATTAGGGCTTTTGAGATTTTATGATTCCATGATTGAATTCAAGCTGAAATCAAGTTAGTATGAAGTTAAAATCATGATATTGAGTTGGCATTTAAGTTCTACATGTATAGATCATTATGAAGATGATTAGGGTTTTATGGATTCAAGTTTAATTTAGGGTTTGTGATGTTGAATTAATGATTTAGTTAGCTTGATTTGTTGTTTGGAAGCAAGACCCTAAGTTAATTAGATAGGGACAAATTCAACAATTTTAAAAGTTAGAGGTCCAAATCTGAATTTGCATGGATTTGGTGTGTATTTATGTTATTAAGGATGTTGAAGATGTGAAATTGATGTTAGAATGCTAAACTGATGTTAAATTGAATTAGTGACCATTTTGACAAATTGTCAAAGTTAAGTGACCAATTTGGAAATGAGGTTTTGGATAAGGACTAAATCTGAATTTTAGTTGTAATGATGAAATTAAGGTGGTAATGTTGAATTGAGGACTAATTTCCAAAGTAAAGAAAATTGGATCCTTACCTTTGCATTATTAGTGACCATTCGATAAAGAAGGAAAATTAAAGGGAATTATTTTTGAATATTTATTTGATGAAGAAAGTGATACATTAGTGGTTTGAAGCAAGTGATGGGACTAAATTGACAAGAACAAAAATAAGAAGAAGTTAGTATAAATTAGAAGTTTATTATGGAAAGCTATGTAGAAGACTGGCTTTGGCAGTAAGTTTGAAAATTCACCATAAATTCAAAAAAATGGTTAGAAGGTGAATTTTATACCGATGTAAAGATTTGTTCCTCTAGTTTTGCCTCCAACAAACGGAAACTATTTCGAGTTTCGATTCAAAAAGATATGAATTTCTAAGTGACAAAAGGTCAGAAAATAGAGCATCAGTCTCTTCCGAATTCTAGCATTGTATAAAAAGGGCAAAATTGTAATTTCACTATTAAATGAATTTAATATTTATTTAATAGATATATGTAAAATAATGGTGAAAAGATGAACAAAATCCAGCCAAAAAAAGGTGAGAGCTGGGGAAAGAAAGAGAAATTTTTTCCAAGCTCGATTCAAGCCTCAATCTCAACCATTGGATAAAAAGGGCAAAATTGTAATTTCACTATTAAATGAATTTAATATTCATTTAATACATATATGTGTAAAATAATGGTGAAAAGATGAACAAAATCCAGCCAAAAAAGGTGAGAGCTAGGGAAAGAAAGAGAAAAATTTTCCAAGCTCGGTTCAAGCCCCGAAACTCGATTTTAGGTAATCTCTTCAACTAAAAAGTTGTTCTACTTTTCAAGCTCTATCTTTTGATATCAATAATTCATGGAATTCATGCTTGATTTATGAGAATTTACATGAGAAAGAAATTAGGTTTTATGGATCAATTGAGGCTTTTGAGATTTTATGATTCCATGATTGAATTCAAGCTGAAATGAAGTTAGTATGATGTTAAAATCATGGTATTGAGTTGAGATTTAATTTCTACATGTTTAGATAATTATGAAGATAATTAAGGTTTTATGGATTCAAGTTTAATTTAGGGTTTGTGATGTTGAATTAATGATTTAGTAAGCTTGATTTGTTGTTTGGAAACAAGACCCTAAGTTAATTTGATAGGGACCAATTCGGCAATCTTAAAAGTTAGAGGACCAAATCTGAATTTGTATGGATTTGGTGTGTATTTTTGTTATTAAGGATGTTGGAGATGTGAAATTGATGTTAGAATGCTAAACCGATGTTAAATTGAATTAGTGACCATTTTGACAATTTGTCAAAGTTAAGTGACCAATTCGGAAATGAGGTTTTGCATATGGACTAAATCTGAATTTTAGTTTTAATGATGGAATTAAGGTGGTAATGTTGAATTGAGGACTAATTTGCAAAGTTAAGAAAATTGGATCCTTACCTTTGCATTATTAGTGACCATTCGATAAAGAAGGAAAATTAAAGGGAATTATTTTTGAATATTTATTCGATGAAGAAAGTGATACATTAGTGGTTTGAAGCAAGTGATGAGACTAAATTGACAAGAAGAAAAATAAGAAGAAGATAGTATAAATTAGAAGTTTATTATGGAAAGCTATGTAGAAGACTGGTTTTGGCAGTAAGTTTGAAAATTCACCATAAATACTAAAAAAATGGTTAGAAGGTGAATTTTAGACCGATGTAAATATTTGTTCGTCTAGTTTCGCTTCCAACAAACAGAAACTGATTTCGAGTTCCGAGTCAAAAGATATGAATTTTTAAGTGACGAAAGGTTAGAAAATAGAGCATCAGTCTGTTCCAAATTCCAGCATTGTAATTGACTTTGAAAATTCGCCATAAATCGTACCAATTGAATTTGGGCTATTAATTTATATGGTTGAAAAGCTTACTGAATCTAGTTTCTTTCAGAACAAATGGAATCAAATTCTGAGTTTTACAAAATGTTATAGAAATATTTCTTTGAAGGTACTGCAATCTGTCAGAAAATGATAATTGATGCATTTTGTATCTAAGGTTAATTAGTAAGCTTGAAAGGGGTTAATGGAAGTTCTAAATGGTCATTAAAGACCAAAAATGGGTTTTGGACAGTATAAGGAAGGAAGGAAAAACTTTTGGAAATTTTGTATATTCGAATGACTAGATTCGATAGCATGCTTAAAGTATTGTTAGATTTGAATCTAACGAATGTTATTCGTATTTATATATGATCAATGAAGTTTGATTTGGATCAAAAGAAGGGTCGATGTATTATGAAGGAAAGGATCCAGTAGAGCTTAGTGAGGCAAGCTAATAAATGGCCCAGGTGAGTGCATTCCTATTTATTTTATTTTATTATGATATGAGGAAGACTTGCGATAAGTCAACCTCGAGTGTTGAAAAGAAAAAGGATTTGAATCGTAAATTATATACATATTAAATGGCTTTGAAATGAATTATTAATTATTTTGGGTCTGAACTGCCCAATGCATTTTTTTATATATGTTATAGTGATATGTTTTTAACTATTGATATTATGGAATAAGTGAAGAGATCATAATAATGAATTGGTTAAAAGCGCATTGTATGATTATTGAGATTCTTGGTATAATTGGCATACCAACGAGGTGGAATATAGTGATATAGTGATACAGTGACGCTGTTTTCTACAGCTATGACCTATTGATACAGTGATGTTGCATAAGTGTACAATAGTTATAAAGTGAAACAGTGATGTTGTGTCTCTACAGCTATGACCTAGTGATACAGTGATGTTGTTTTCAGTAGTTATAAAGTGATACAATGATATATTGATTTATTATGGCACAACACATTAGTTGATGCCGCACATATGAATTCTCAATTGTGACTCGCATACCATGCATTCTCAATTACATTACATTGGGCTATGAATTGAATAAAAAGTAACAAGTACAAGTGATCTAAAGGAAAGCGAAAAGTGAAAGTGATATGATTCAAATGAAAACAAGTGATTTACTAGATATTTGATTTGACATGACATTGCCTTATATATGTATATGAGATGTTGATTTTTTACAGGTTACAAGACAGAGGAACGACTTCGATAAGTCATTCTATACAATTATAAATTGTTATATGTTATACTTAGTATTTTATTTATTATGCAATTTTTATTAAAAATGAAGTGCTTTCTTTGATTTATAAGTTTTGCCTCACTAAGTTCGTACTTAGCGTGTGTTTGTTTCACACGTAGATTAAGATGGAGTATTTGAAGAGCAGTCGAGCATGGTGATCAAGCTTCAATCTGCAAAATATCAATAAGATATTCTAGCTTATAATAATCTCTAGTGGGCATATATTTATTTAATTGCTAGTAGGGTATGATGCATTAAATTAGACTAAATAATAGATAAGTAATCAGTTTTGATGATGAATCGTATATGGATAAAGAAAAATAAGGCATTAGCATTGTAACAGAATAAAGCTAAGGTAGAAAGGATAATTACTTTGCTAATAAGAATAATCAGTATTCGTGTAAAGATTTTAAAGTCAAGAAAGGGCTTGGATAACGAACCTAGTTTTCACCCTGAATTGAACTGCTGTTTTTAATAATTGCCAAATATGTTTTAAAATAATTAGATCAGGGTTGAAACTAGGTAAATGCACATAGGTTGTGTTTTCAAGAAAACCGAAAAAGGGTTAGATTTACAAACTAAAATTTGTAAATACTTGTAAAAAAATAAACTTATAAGTCGAGATTTCTTTAAACGACTCCGTAACATCTTTAATGTATATTCAATTTACGAGTATACATTAAAGGTGTTACATTTAATGGTATCAAAGATAAAGGTTTAGCCGGTTCTGGATGCTAAACCAAGTTTGTATATGATTTTTATAAGTAAATACTTGCCCCTAGGATATCATATTACTGATGTGCTGATTGTATGACTTGATGATGCTCCTCATTAGTATGATATGGAATGTGACTAGAATAAGGAAAGTACGACGATGATGTAATTCGTCAGTCTACGAATCTTGGAGGTTAAGAAAGGACTCATAGTGGATATGATACAGTGAAATAAGCATGAAAGTTAACTCCTGTAGAAGATTTGAGAATTTAAGACCAATTTTAAGATAAATTGGTTACCTATGACTAACATAGAAGTAAGATGTAAATGAAAGGTTGATCTTTAGTCAAGATATTATCAGTTAAAAGCAAAAGGAAGAGAAAAATAAGAAAAGTACCACTTTGAGAGAAGATGATTCTTGCAAGTCAAAAAGGGAAAAAATTGGTTTTAGAATTATTATACCTCAAGGAATTGTGAAAGAGTTGTACCAAGGGCATATTAATGGATCTTATCCTCAGAAGTGAGCAAACGTTTATAGTGTATGCATTTATGTTTTGGAGATATTGATTGGATTATTAATGTTTCATCACTCCTGAAAAAAAGAACTGCAATTAGACTTGATACATGAAGAGGTGTTAGTAGAAATTCTGGTATATGGAGTTAAATAATTAAGGTATAAGAAAAATTACATTAGTTAAAGCCCTAAGAAGAAATCACAAGGTCGAAGAAGCCACTTGAGAGTTTGAGAAAAAAATAAGGGAGTAATATATGCAATTGTTTGAAACACGTATGTTTTGAAAATTCGAGGACAAATTTTATTAAGGGGAGGAATTGTAATATCCCAAATTTTGGCTAATGCCCAAAATGTAAATTTTGAAAGTTTTGGGGTTAAAGTATAAACTTTGGAAAAGTTTGGGGACTAAAGTGTAAATTTCCCTAACAAGTAATTTTATTCAGTATAAGAGTAAATCGGATCGAAATAGGTACCTTGATATCGGTTTTAAGAATTATGATGCAGTAAAAGGTACTAAATTTGGATCGAATGAAATTGTTAAGCATGCTCAGGCCAGAGAAATACAAGGATGGGTGACCTTCGGGAAGGTCTCACAAAAGTGTTTCTGATTGATATTTTGGACTCAGTAAGAGTAGATAAAATTCGTATTGATTATCGATAAAGGAATTCTAAGAGGAATTTTATTCTATGAAGATTTTTTATAAGTATCGGGAAAATAGACTGAGTTAAGAAAATTCAGTCTAAGTCCTTGGAAAAGGAAGTTTTATAGGATAATAGAGTTTATTTCCCGAATATGGAAATATAGATTTTTCAGAATAAATCCAATAGCTTGGAAAAGGTAAAATCGTAGTAGAAGTATTTTATAAATATCGGGAAATCGGATCAAACTAGAATTTTAGAGGCTGATCCAAAATCCACAGAAAAGTCATAAAATACTATTTTACGGATATTTTATTATATTTGGTTGGATTCCAACTAGACTTAGTTGAATTTTTACAAGAATGGCAAACTAGTAAATAAAAACTAGTTGGGGGGCAAATTGGTCATTTAGACCCAATGGCAATTTTGAAATATTTAAAAAGTTATAAGGGAAATTTTGGAAAGAGGAAATGGAAGATTAAATCTTGGCCCTTGTTTGATGATAAAATCAATCTCAACCATTAGATAAAAGGCAAAATTGTAATTTCACTATTAAATGAATTTAATATTCATTTAATAAATATATGTGTAAAATAATGGTGAAAAGATGAACAAAATCCAGCCAAAAAAAGGTTTGAGCTAGGGAAAGAAAGAGAAAATTTTTCCAATCTCGATTCAAGCCTCAATCTCAACCATTGGATAAAAGGGCAAAATTGTAATTTCACTATTAAATGAATTTAATATTCATTTAATAGATATATGTGTAAAATAATGGTGAAAATATGAACAAAATCCAACCAAAAAAAGGTGAGAGCTAGGGAAAGAAAGAGAAATTTTTTCCAAGCTCGATTCAAGCCCCGAAACTCGGTTTTTAGGTAATCTCTTCAACTACAAAGTTGTTCTACTTTTCAAGCTCTATCTTTTGATATCAAAATTCATGGAATTCATGCTTGATTTATGAGAATTTACATGATAAAGAAATTAGGGTTTGTGGATCAATTGGGGCTTTTGAGATTTTATGATTCCATGATTGAATTCAAGCTAAAATCAAGTTAGTATGATGTTAAAATCATGGTATTGAGTTGGGATTTAAGCTCTACATGTTTAGATCATTAGGAAGATAATTAGGGTTTTATGGATTCAAGTTTAATTTAGGGTTTGTGATGTTGAATTAATGATTTAGTAAGCTTGATTTGTTGTTTGGAAGCCAGACCCTAAGTTAATTTGATAGGGACCAATTCGACAATCTTAAAAGTTAGAGGACCAAATCTGAATTTGTATGGATTTGGTGTTTATTTATGTTATTAAGGATGTTGGAGATGTGAAATTGATGTTAGAATGCTAAACCGATGTTAAATTAAACCAGTGACCATTCTGACAATTTGACAAAGTTAAGTGACCAATTTGGAAATGAGGTTTTGGATAAGGACTAAATCTGAATTTTAGTTGTAATTATGGAATTAAGGTGGTAATGTTGAATTGAGGACTAATTTGCAAAGTTAAGAAAATTGGATCCTTACCTTTGCATTATTAGTGACCATTCGATAAAGAAGGAAAATTAAAGGGAATTATTTTTGAATATTTATTTGATGAAGAAAGTGATACATTAGTGGTTTGAAGCAAGTGATGGGACAAGAATAAAAATAAGAAGAAGTTAGTATAAATTAGAAGTTTATTATGGAAAGCTATGTAGAAGACTAGTTTTGTTAGTAAGTTTGAAAATTCACCATAAATTCTACAAAAATGGTTAGAAGGTGAATTTTATACCGATGTAAAGATTTGTTCGTCTAGTTTCACCTCCAACAAACGAAAACTGATTTCGAGTTCCGAGTCAAAAGATGTGAATTTTTAAGTGACAAAAGGTCAGAAAATAGAGCATCAGTCTGTTCCGAATTCCAACATTGTAATTGACTTTGAAAATTCTCCATAAATCGTACAACTTGAATTTGGGCTATTAATTTATATGGTTGAAAAGCTTACTGAATCTAGTTTCTTTTAGAACAAACGGAATCAAATTCTGAGCTTTAGAATATTTTAGAGAAATATTTCTTTGAAGGTAGTGCAATCTGTCAGAAAATGATAATTGATGCATTTTGTATCTAAGGTTAATTAGTAAGCTTGAAAGGGGTTAATGGAAGTTCTAAATGGTCATTAAAGACCAAAAATGTGTTTTGGACAGTATAAGGAAGGAAGGAAAAACTTTTGGAAATTTGGTATATTCGAATGACTAGATTCGATAGCATGTTTATAGTATTGTTAGATTTGAATCTAACGAATGTTATTCGTATTTATATATGATCAATGAAGTTTGATTTGGATGAAAAGAAGGGTCGAGGTATTATGAAGGAAAAGATCGAGTAGAGCTTAGTGAGGCAAGCTAATAAATGGCCCAAATGAGTGCATTCCGATTTACTTTATTTTATTTTATTATGATATGAGGAAGACTTGCGATAAGTCAACCTCGAGTGTTGAAATGAAAAAGGATTTGAATCGTAAATTATATACATATTAAATGGCTTTGAAATGAATTATTAATTATTTTGGGTATGAACTGCCCATTGCATATTTTTTATATATGTTATAGTGATATGTCTTTATCTATTGATATTATGGAATAAGTGAAGAGATCATGATAGTGAATTGGTTAAAACCCCATTCTATGATTATTGAGATTATTGGTATAATTGGCATGTCAATGTGGTGGAGTATAGTGATACAGTGATGTTGTGTTCTACAGCTATGACCTAGTAATACAATGATGTTGTATAAGTGTACAACGATTATAAAGTGAAACAGTGATGCTGTGTTTCTACAGCTATGACCTAGTGATACAGTGATGTTGTATAAGTTTTGCAGTAGTTATAAAGTGATACAGTGATTTATTATGGCACAACACACTAGATGATGCCGCACATGTGCATACTCAATAGTGACTCGCATACCATGCATTCTCAATTACATTACATTGGGCTATGAATTGAATAAAAAGTAACAAGTACAAGTGATCTAAAGGAAAGTGAAAAGTGAAAGTGATATGATTGAAATGAAAACAAATGATTTACTGGATATTTGATTTGACATGACATTACCTTATATATGTATATGAGATGTTGATTTTTTACAGGTTACATGACAGAGGAACGACTTCAATAATTTATTCTATACGATTATAAATTCTTATATGTTATATTTAGTATTTTATTTATTATGCATTTTTTATTAAAATTAAAGTGTTTTACTTTGATTTATAAGTTTTGCCTCACTAAGTTCGTACTTAGTGTGTGTGTGTTTCACACGTAGATTAAGATGGAGTATTTGAAGAGGATTCGAGCATGGTGATCAAGCTTCAATCTGTAAAACATCAATAAGATATTCTAGCTTATGATAATCTCTAGTGGGCATGTAATTATTTAATTACTAGTAGAGTATGATGCATTAAATTAGACTAAATAATAGATAAGTAATCAGTTTTGATGATGAATCGTATATGGATAAAGAAAAATAAGGCATTAGCATTTTAACAGAATAAAGCTAAGGTAGAAAGGATAATTACTTTGCTAATAAGAATATTCGGTAATCGCATAAAGATTTTAAAGTCAAGAAAAGGGCTTAGATAGCGAACCTATTTTCCCCCTGAATTGAATTGTTTTTTTAATAATTGCCAAATATGTTTTAAAATTAATTCAGGGTTGAAACTAGCTAACTGCACATAGGTTGTGTTTTCAAGAAAACCGAGAAAGTGTTAGATTTACAAACTAAAATTTGTAAATACTTGTAAAAAATAAATTTATAAGTCAAAATTTCTTTAAAGGACTCCGTAACATCTTTAATGTATATTTGATTTACGAGTATACGTTAAGGGTGTTACACTGCTATATATATATATATATATATATATATAGAAGGGTTAATGCCAAGGGGTTTCAAACCCGTGCACCTTGGCTATGTGGTCAAGCAATGTAGCCATTTGGGCTAAGGCCAATCTTGGTCATATTCTGTGCCGATTTAATTTTAATTGGTGTATGATTGATCAGAATTTAAAACAAATATTAGAGGGAAAATTGAAAATGATGGGAGAATATGTTGCCTGGGAGTGTCGAACCTGCGCTCTAAGGCATTGTCAACTTGAGTGTTAACCATTTAGGCCAAGACCATTCTCAGTTTAATCTTGTCCTGGCTTAATTTTAAATTAAGCCTGTTGGATATATCTGATAAAAACAATAAAACAGTCAATCGATCCAACTACCCCTTTATTTTGGGTGTTTGTTCGAATTTGTGAAAACCTAGAAGGCTCTAAAATTTCTCCCTCAGCCACCATAGCTCTACCCCCTCAGATATCGGCCACCGCCATGCGGTAGCGTGCACTGCCACTACCGTTAGAAGCACGCTCAAACCCTAACCTTGTCCATGGCAGCCACTCACGCAATGATGCAACTATTCATCTTAGGCAACGTTTTAAAGATAACCATGTACCGTCACTATTCTCTATATTTTTTTGGCCGCCACTGCCCTCTGTTCGTGTTGCTATCACCGTCATCATATTCCCCACATTTAGACAAACAAAACATTGCCGACCGATCATCCGTCCGATGCCGGTAAGGGTCTCGTCAGAGTTACGATATTCTCAGCCTTTTTCATTTCAGGTAGATCTAAATAATTTTAGATATGATTATAGTTAGGGGAAATATTAGTTGATGTATTGAAATAACTTTTGTTCACTTTCAAGCCAAATCACGTTATTTGGGGTCACCGACGGTATTCCGGTCACCAAAAATGGTGAACGACCAATGAGTGTTTTTATGTTAAGTGATCTGATTCATACCCATCAAACCGAGTTAGCCAGCCTGAACCAGACCAGTGGTTTGAGCCAATCGAATAGGCCAAACCGGTCCTAGCAGGCTGGGCTTGGTTAATTAACCAAGACCTGGGCTGGCCTATTATGGTCCAAATAACTGAGCCTATTTCTATTGACCTGAGTCTGACCCGATCCGTAACTTGATTCGTAACCCAATTTGATCGGTTGACCCAACCCTTCCGACTCGTCCAACCCGTCTAACCCGACTCGTTGACCAAGTCAACCTAATTGAGTCGACTCAGTGAGTCAACCCGACCGAGTTGACTTAGTAAGTCAACTCGTCTGAGTTAACCCAGTTAATCGTTGACCGTTAAGTGCTAACGTCAGCGTTGACTGCAGATGTTAGCATTGACCATTGACCCCTGATGTTAGCATTGACTGTTGATGTCAGCATTGACTGCTGACGTCAACGTTGATTACTAACGTCAGTGTTAACTTTGACCAAAAAGCCAAATTTTTCGAAAACCATTATCTTATGTTTTTCGACATCTTGAGTCCATTTTTGAAGTCTGTTTTGCAAAATTATAGCCCAAAAGCCTTCGAATCTGACATTGAACCCCGAGCATGTACTAGTTTAAGTATTCAATTTAAGAGTAGTGTGAATAAGGACTGATTATGGATTATGTTCAATTGAAAGCATTCGTGATTCCTGGTATCTAAGGTATCGAGGAATATCGAATTCGGGCTCGAGGGTGATTGAATGTAGTATCATGGATCGACCGATATAGCTCGGAGCCAAGGTAATACATTACTACCTCTTGCATGCTTTAGGAAACATGTGAGTAATTGGTTAATGTATGCATGAATATGATTATGAGTACCGTTAAGTTCGCTTAAGTCAAATCGATTAAAAAATAAGAATGGTAATTTGAATAAGATCATATTATTCGAATGAGAAGTTAATAAATCGAAAAAATTTTGAGTGCAATAAATTGCGAATAAGGCTGTAAATTCCCAAAATTGACTAATAGTGTTGAAGGATTCAGTTCCTAAAAAGTCAGTTATATAATTGTGAAATACCCTTGAGGTGAAAGAATGACCATAACACTCTTGTTGACGAATATCGATATGGAAATCTACATTTATTCTGGTAAACAATTGACTTATCTAGAAACCTCGATGTACTTGGAAAGGTATGATAACAAGACTAAAACCTCCGAGAATGATAAGTACTTGGATTCAACCAAAATTTTGAATAAATCTCTAAAGACAAATTTATGGGAACTCTTGGTATGGCCGGATTAATCAAACTGTCTGAAATTACATAATTGATTATAATGACTGAAATAAGTGGAGAATTATAAATATTGATACTGCTAAATTGGCAAATGGCCAAAATGTCCCTAGGTATTGGAATGTCTAAATTAACTAAAATGGTAGATATGCCCCTTTGTTCTAAATTAAATAGATGGTTGAAAAGTCAAAAGGACTGAGATGATCGAAAAGATTGAAAATACCGATATGTATGAATTGGCTAAAATGACTAGATACCCTCGGACACAAAAAAATTACTAAATTAACTAAATGAAGGACATAACCTAAAGATTAAAATGATTAAGTGGTTTAAAAAAGACTGAAAAAACTTGAATGACTTCACTTTAGTAATTGGAATACCCTCCCGACTCGAGATAAATGGTTGAAATCCTGAATTTCTAATAGAATACAAATGATTATAATGCCCCTAAGGGTTTGAAGCTTGACTTATATATGTTAGTCATTTCTTCATACTATACAATAATGAAAGAATATTGTATAAATTCATGTTTAACTATACCACACCGCTAGAACTAAATTTTGAACATGTGTGAGGTGTACCTATTCGAATGCTTGAAATATAACTTATTGATGAGACATGGTTAATGGAATAAACTAGGAAGCCTGGCATGCCGTCAGTAATCTTTGGTGCAGCGAATCCTCGACTTACCTTATCAGGGTTAAACTATGAAATTGCCTATGAGTGTTAAAATGACCAAAATGCCCTTATGAGAAAAAATTGACTGCAACCCTCCTGATATATCTAGAATCTTGATTGGTCCTGATTTACCCAGCTTTCCAAAATCTATCCTGATATATCTAAATTCTTATATAATTATGATACACCAAAAATTCTAAATGATCTTGAGGTATAATTCCGGAATACCTAGATGAAGTCAATATCTATCGAATTCCTTCAATAAGGTTCTTGATTCTAAAATCAGTCTAGAATGGACTATAGTCAGTGTCTCCTTTCGATGATTATCAAGGACCTCTGAGTAATTAATTGTTTCATCTAGTATGTTCTAAGTGCACATGAATATCATCACCATTTTGAAACCAATATTGTCTATCTAATATAAATCACGAGTTCTATCTGTCTGAAAATATACCTCTGTGTTTGATATGAAAATATGATATATGTTTTCTGACATACTAAAAATAATCGTCTTCTTTATATTTACGGTTACTACTGCTTACTGTTCACTACTGATTACTGTAATTACTTCCTAGACCATTTTGCTAGGATACTTAGGTTAGAATATAAAGTCAATGCAAGTTCAACCCTGATCCGACTGGTAATTCCTACTATACCATGTTCCTATGCTTCAACTAGGGTGATTCCTACTATTTCAGGTTCCTATGCATCGATTAGGGTGATTCTTACTGGACCTAAGGTATCCCCTTATGATGGCACCTTCGCCTAATGGGCCTAGGTTAGTGCCCCTTATTGATGCAGTTCTTGGGAACTGCATATTGGAGTTTAGTTGAAGCGTAGTTAGGTTAAAAAAATCTTCTTGCCTCTTTTAAATCTACCCTACTGAATTAATTTACCACTGTTTGAAACTCTCTATATGGATCCTATCTACACTCGATGAAACACTAAACTTCCGAGATCAACTTTCATAAGCTACCTCTCTTCTGATTATATGGACTATAGGCTTTTCATCTAAAACTCGAGTGGTCGAAGAAAGAATAACTTTGTTACCTTCTGATAAACTGCTTTATTGGAATACTGTTACGCGTAATAAGTGCTCCACAATTGTGCAAGTGTACACATCGGAAGTTATAGTATAAAAGATATCAACTCCACAGGGATTGGTGCCACTCATGAATCTAGTCTCTTGCACTGTAAAAGTAAAAACACAAATAGGTGTTTGTAAGAGTTTTAACTAAAAACTAAACTAGAAAGAAATAAAGTAAAAGAAGATGTAATCAAAAGAGAAGGAATATGCCAGGTTATCGTGAGTTGAGGAGTGATAGCCAATTGTATCGTCTTGATAAAAGAGTGCAAGGGAAACTCAATTGCCGTGGCAACTTGCGCAGCGGGGTTGCCTTGGTAACTAATCAGCAGTTGCTTGGGCAACTATTTGAGCGGCTGGGCAGCAAATTCAAGGTTCGGCAGAGCGTTCTTCAATGGTTTCTTCTTATCCCTAAGTCGAAACTCTAGCTAATTGTGCAAGCCTTGACAATACATCCCTGCGTGAATCAAGGGTGAACAACAACCAATCTTGCGCTCCTCTTAGCCGTTGAAATCCTTAACTTATTCCTAAGCCGGATTAATCTTCATCATCAATAGATTGAATAAAGACCATACTCATTCGTTTCTTGAATCTAACTCTCCTGATATTAGATAAATAGATGAAGTTGCGAGATCCTCTCCCAATTCACTCGCAAACAAGAATAAGAACCAAGAATGAGTAAACCTTGAATTGAAAGTGCAAACTCTTATTACCTAAACAAAATCCAATTGTTTCTCACAACCACAAAACACAATAACCTTAGCCAAATAGATTTAGTTCATGGCTAGGTTCCAAAGAAACACAAAACAAAGAATTCCTAACATAAACCTAATCGAACAAAGAATAAAAAGATGAAGAATGGTTGAAGCCTTTGTCAAAATCTCTCCCTCATTCTCTTGTCGAAATCTCTCACTTGCTCTTGTCGAAATCTCTCACTTCCCCCCTTTTGGAGTTGACGGCTTTGTCCTCAATTTATAGGGCTAGGTCAAAGTCTTTTTTGAGGAGGAAGTTAAGTTGGAATTAAATACTTTTAAAGAATATAATTCTTTATTATATTTAAATTCCTTCTAGATCTTCTCCTATCTTCTTGGGATTTAATTTCTCTTTAACCTCTTCATGGAAATCAAACTCCTTTGGGATTTAACTTTGCTCCACGCCATCTTGGGTTTATCTAGTCATCAATTTTGACTGCCATATCATCTTATCCCTTATCGATAATTGCCCTGGCAACTAGCTCGTCATCTCCTTCATGCATTGCCCTGGCAACTGGCTCCAGCCTTGCTTTAGCAAGTGATTCTGCACACACACCAAAGCAGTATCTTTTTCCACAAAATTAAGCAAAATATGAAATCAAGCTTGTCCACCAAGGAAACAATGCCAACATGCATGAATGGATAATAATGCAACTAATATGAGCCTAAGTCTAGCAATAATAAGAATAAAAAGGGTGAATAAAATAGTACTTTTAGACACTTAACAAATACTGAATAAAAAAATTAGACCCTATTGTTGCCTGGATCACCATGACATCTTTATGCTTTGCCATATACCTACATGTGATTACAACATCATTTGGTAGTTTTGTATTACTGAGCTTTTTCAAGCTCACACTATTTTTCCATCGTATGTTAACAAATTGATTATGGTGCGGTTTTTTACTTTAGCATAGGAATTCCTTCGGCACTGCTTAGGGAGTACGATGCCTGTGTAATTAGGCGGTATGTATGTCACGTATTGATTTATATATTGAGTCTGTAATTTGTTTTATAATGTATGTGTATATATGAATATTGTTCTATTAAATGAGCAATTTTTGAACTTGTATTTTAAATTTTAGAATTTGTTTTAATGTTTTTAATTGGTTTAAAATTTGTTTATCTAATTTTTTTATTGTGGGTCATTGTGACCTCCCAGATTTAAGTGTAACGCATAGACGGGTCGAGGGGGTTACAAGAAACATCTCGAAAGTTTGTAGCTTTCTTGGACTTGCGGGATATTATCGATGGTTTGTCAAAGGTTTCTCTATCATAGCAGCACTGTTGACCAAGTTGCTACAGAAAGGAGTTCCATTTGTATGGAACAAGAAGAGACAGTAGTGCTTTGATCAATTAAAGTCCTACCTCACGGAGGCTCCAGTTATGACACAACCCAAATTGGGGAAGGATTATGTTGTGTTTAGTGATACCTCATTGAATTGGCTTGGTTGTGTCCTCATGCAAGAGGGTAAGGTGTTGCTTACGCCTCGAGGCAACTTAAACAACATGAACAGAATTACCCTACCCATGATTTGGAGCTCGCTGCAGTTATCTTTTCATTAAATATTTGAAGGCATTATCTCTATGGGAGAAGTGTTACATCTATACGGACCACAAGAGTTTAAAGTATCCGCTTACCCAGAAGGAGTTAAATATAAGATAGCATCGCTGGATCAAGTTGTTAAAAGATTATGACTGGATCATTGATTATCATTCAGGCAAAGAAAATATGGTGGCGGATGCCTTGAGTCATAAGTCTATGTCCAATTTGAGGCCCATGTTTGCCCATTTAAGGATGACATAGGATGGTAGACTCCTAACTGAGCTTTGGGTTGAGCCACGTTGGTACAAGAGATAAGAAGGACTCAAGTTTTGGATAAAGACTTGGTAGCAGAGATTGAGGTAGTTTAGAGAGGCGAAGCCTCGAACTTTGAGGTACGAGATGGTGGCTACTTGTACTTCAAAGGGCGGTTGTATGTTACAGCTTTGAAAGATTTGAGGGACCGCATCTTGAGAGAGGCACATCGTATTTCCTTCACCATACATCCGGGGAGAAATAAGATGTATCAAGACCTTCGTCTTTTTTATTAGTGGTTGTGTATGAAAAGAGATATCTTTGAATTTGTGACAAGATCTTAGGTTACCAACAAGTGAATGTGAAACATCAGGTTCCGTCAGGTCTACTTCAATCGATTCAAATTCCATAATAGAAGTGGGATTGGGTCACCATAGATTTTGTCACCGGCTTGCCGATGACTCAAAGGAAATATGAAGCTATTTGGGTGGTAATGGATCATTTAACCAAGTCTGTTCATTTTTTGCCTGTACGTATGGATTTCACCTTAGAGAGGTTGACTCAGCTGTATATCAATGAGATAGTGAGGTTGCATGGAGTGTCATCATCGATCATTTAGATAGGGACTCGTGTTTCACAGCTAGGTTATGGAAAAAGATCCATAATGCTTTAGACACCAAGTTACACTTCAGTACAACTTTTCACCCTCAGACCGATGGCCAGTCTGGGCGTATTATCCAAATTCTTGAGGATGTGCTCTGATGTTGCGTTGTGGACTTTTAGGGAGGTTGGGAAGAGCAACTACCGCTTTTTGAGTTTGCTTACAACAACAGCTATAAATTAAGCATTAAGATGGCTCCTTTCGAGGCTCTTTATGGACGTAAATATAAGACACCTTTGTGTTGGACCGAGCTTAATGAGAGGAGGATCATGGGATCTGATTTGGTTAGACAAACTGAATAGAAGGTTCAGATCATCAAGGAAATGTTGCAAGCAGCCTTTGATCGTCAGAAGGCCTATGTAGATTAGAAACGCAAGCACATCGAGTTTGAGGTGGATGAGAAAGTGTTTCTAAAATTATCACAATGGAAAGGAATAATCTGTTTTAGACAGAAGGGCAAGTTGAGCTCGAGGTATATCGAACCATATAAGATGCTTGAGAGAGTTGGGCCAATAGCTTATCGGCTGGACTTGCCTCTAAATTTGGCGTGCATCCATGATGTTTTTCATGTGTCTATGTTAAGACGCTGCCGTTCTGACCCTTCACATGTCTTACCGCTCGAAGACATTGAGGTTAACACGAATTTGACATATGAAGAAGTGCTTGACAGAGGAGTCAAAGAGCTACGTAACAAGTGTATACCTCTTGTAAAGATGATGTGGAGGAACCAATGAATTAAATAGGCTACGTGGGAGTTTGAGGCTGATATGAAAGAGCTCTATCTGCATTTGTTTCCACTAGGTAAATTTTGAGGATGAAATCTTCTTTGAGGAGGGGAGAGTTATCACGATTTGAGCTTTGAACTCGAGTATCGGGTTAACCCAAGGCAAGGGCCTTGTGTTTAGGCCATGTTATTGGGCCTTATAAACTTTTTTGGGCTTGGCTTTTTAGTTTGAGTGTGGGCTTAAGAAGATGACATTGGGGTATTTTGGTAAATGCCAAAATAGGGTGAAAAAGAGGGGGAAACCTTAATTTTCTGCATTGTGCAGAATTTGGTGATATCACCGTCTTTATGTCTTCTTCCTCTTTCCTAAACCCATTCTTCCCCTTCAAACACCATCACCAAAGGTAGGATTTTGAAGTTTAGCCTCTTTAATCACATTTGGCTTGTAGAGAAAAGTTTTATCAGCATTCAAGGATCTATAAAACAAGGTAAGAATGGTTTAAAATGGTAGGGGTTGAGGTTTTAGTGGGGGCTCAACTTCTCTAATGGTGTAGTAATCCTTTGGCAATATTTCTTGTAGTGAAAGAGGTGGGGGAGCCTTCCAAAGACTTGGGGAATAAGAAGGCTTAGAGGAGTGCCAAGAGCTTCTTTCCAACCTAAAATTTGATGTTAGTACACTTCTAACTTCTATATATTCATGTGCATCATCATTTTGGTATGTGTTGCTTGAAATATGATGTTTTGGTTAAGTTAGAGCTTGGTTGATCATCCATGGTAGATTCTATAATTAATGTTGTTTGAGGATAAAAATTGGTAGAAATACACATAAATGACTCCTCATAACTTGTAGGAACGATTTGGGGCTTAACCATATAGGTAAGTGGGATTTCTGGGTGAAATTCGAACTAGACTTTGAAAAATTGGGTTCGTGTACCGGTATAGAGTGGTCTGTATTGATATGCCTTTGTTGAAAGAGGAGCGTTATGTGAGGGGTGTGCCGGTACAACAAGTCGTGTACTGGTACCCCATGCTTGATGAGAATTCTAGTGGCAATTTTGCGTATCGATACACAAGGGGCGTATTGGTACTACTGTTCTATTACCTGAGAAAGGTTTTTGTGTGCCGATACACAAAGGTGGGAGTACCGGTATTGGGTGGTTCACGTATCGATGTTGGGTACCGATACAGGGGTGAGCGTATCGGTACTGCTTAAGGACCTATTTCTTTCGAACCTAAATTCAATATCGGTACTCGTGGATGAGTACCGGTACCTAGAGGGGCATACCGATACCCATATAGGAGTATAGGTACTCGTTGGGTAATCTGCCTAAAGAATTTGAGGTTGCTTTTGGGGGTTCTATAATTCGAGACAAAGAGCCCAAGGGATCTCTTATGATGTAAAATAAATAGTAAAATTGAAAAAGGGTGTTTCTAACTTCTCTTGTGGATTAATTGGACAATAATGTGTTTGAATAAAAGGGAATTGCTTGTGTTAGAAAATTTTAGGAATCCTTGGTGGATCATAAGTGGTTGTGCCATGTGTGGGCACTTGTTTGATTATGTGTCTTTGTTTGGTGGGATCCGGATACTCAGTGAGTGAGTGTTGCAACACATGAATGCCACTCGATGTGAGATTCTGAGTGATGAAATGAAGGTCATTGGATGTGAGATTTCGAGTGATGATGATTGCTCGATGTGAGATTCTGAGCCTCGCTCGATGTGAGATTTCGAGCGAAGAATCGATGTGAGATTCTGAATATACCTGCTCGATGTCAGATTCCGAGCAGCTCGATGTGAGATTCCGAGCATGAGTGGATTTCCCAGTGTCGAGTGATATTGGGCCTCACTCTTGGTTTGTTTATTGATGTGCTTATGTTACTTGAGATGTTGTATTGAGCATAACATGTGTTTAGGCGGTTATGGTAGCGCCACTGCTTTATCTTACCTTGATATCATATCATCTAGCATGCTCTTAATTATGATTCACCTGAAGCATTATCGAGTGGTTGTGTATCCACTGAGCTTTGTTAGCTCAACGTTCGGAATCGTTGTTTTCGTTCGCAAGTAAGTAGGTCATTTGCGCGTAGTGGAGCAGCATCAAAGTGAAGAATTTAGCATTGGCCATTGTGGTAGAGTACATATACTTAGATGCAAAGGTCTATGTGTTCGTAGGACCCTTGTATTTGTAACTCTATTTGAATTAAATTTGTATCGGTCAAATGTTTCAAATGTTGGTTATTTTGAGCTCCTTATGAATGTTTAAAATATTTTAAATATTGTTGAACATAATATTTTGGAAATGTCATGGTTTGGACTTGACAAATTGTGCTTATTAGATTTACAAATGAAAAAATTTATGGGAGTAGTTTGGGCTTGTGGCCCAAATATAACATCCGAATTTGGGGTGTTACACTAATTCTATCCGAAACTCGACTAATAATGAGGGCATTCATCGTAGTTTTTTTATTCTAATACAATGACAAAACTAATTCACGTTAAACATTTCACTAGAACTTATTGCTCATTTATCATAAATTCATTTCAGCAAACAACCATTAGAATTTACCTTCGAAGCTTATAAAGCAATTAGAATCAAGATTTAATATCTCATGGATTTCCTAATAACTAAACCATTTAATAAAATATTATTCTCATAGACCATATTTCACAAAAGTTCTATCCTAGCTCAATTTAATCGAAAATTACAATAAGGTTTACATGTCTATCACCCATTATTCATACTTTCATCAAATTAAATCACGAAAGGCTTACCTTAGTAATTCCATCATTGCCGAATCTTGTTCTATATATGAGAACAAAGTTACTCAAAACATAAACTTCACAAAATTACCTATCAACACGATATCCAAAACACAACACCCCAATTTCGATTCATACGAGACTACACTCACGTAAAATCAGTCTACGTTATACTTTGGTTATCGACCTAATTCTCACCCAAAGCTTTTCCCCAAACCTCAGTTGTTCCTTCCATCTCTAATGCTTCAAAACTTATAATATACAAAATTTTAATCATTCATTTTACCAAGGAACACATTCAGGGTAAAGTAGACAATTAAGGTTTAAGAGATTTATATCATCTTACTTGGATTTAAAATCCAAGACCACCACCTTGTCCACCTTGTAGAAATGCCTTAAGGATTTCAATAATAAATTTTCTTGAATTTTTCTCACCCTAAATGGATTTGCTAGGACTTGAACAATCATCAATAGCTTCCTAAATAAAGGTAGGAGATGAACCTTTTGTCTTTCTCTTTAATTCCTTTGCGTAGGACTACACCTCCCACTAGCTCGATTTCCATCATTTTTAATTAAAAATTAAGCTTAAATCACTCTTGCATGACACATGTATAGATGACTCATCTCCATAGAAAATAGGGGTAATTTAGTTTTAGCCCTCCAACTATCACCATGCAAACTTCCAATCGCTCAAACTTTCATTATACTTTAATATATTGACTATAATTCTCACAATTTAGCCCTCAATCCCAAACTTCTAGTTTAATCTTCAAAGATTCAAGATCAATCCAAACACCAACTTAACATTTTAAAAGTTTAATTCCAGCATCACTAATATCTTTAAATTTTTCGGACTCGTAACTGTTGGACCCGGTTCGAGGAAGTTACATGAACAATTAAGCCAACATCAATATCTCAATTATATAATTACTCAAACCAAAAATTTGTGTATCATATTAAACATTCGATCAAAATACATGTATAATTTTAATATTTATCCTTTAAATAAAACAAACAAATAGATTGATAGAGAATTTGAGAAGTCAAACATGATTACAAGATTCTCAAGCAACTTACTTTTAAAGCCTTCGTTTTATGTGAATCAATTTCATAGCAAAGTCTACAAAAAAAAGAGTAGAAATCAATATGAATGAATCACTTTCAACAGTCGCTTCAGAATCTCATTCCTAGTGCAACCTTTTGCAGTGTCACTCACTATACCCAACTTCTCTAGCCAAACACACAACCCCATGAAGAATCAACTATGAAGTCCATGGGAGAGGAACAAGCCGAAATGGTAAAAGACCATCTTAAGGCTAAAAGTTATTTCTAGTCACAAACTCACAATACTAAGGCAATCTGTTATGAACTATAAATTATCATGCCAAGGGGACCACTTGAATTATTTAGCTTTTAGATAAATTAGATGACAATATTATTAGTATAAATAAGTCAAGAGGCTCTAGGGAAAGATTACCAAAATTGTTGTGGCTATTTCCTTTCCATGGTTCAGTATCCCTACAGAAACCTTTCTTCTTCTCCCTATCCCCTTACTCTACTTCTTGTACTGTTTCTATTGGTATTGTTGGAACAATCATTACATTGGTGCTCTCACTGAGAGTCAAGACCCATGGCAACCATCATCGAAATATATAAAGCGAATACAGAAATGATGAAACAAAACAACGAGATACTCCAAGAAGTGCTCAAACAATTAAAATCGCTATCGGCCCAGAGAAGTTGGGGAAAAGCAAGATGAACCAGAGGCAAAAGTCCCCCAAGTGTTCAACGAATTGCCAACACTAAAGAAAATTGATTTTCAATGGCTCGACAACCCAAACCCAATAGTCCCCCAAGTGTTCGACGAATCGTCAACACTAACAGATACTAAAATTGATGATCAATCATTTCAGGGCAACATGAGGGATGAGTTTCAAAAGAATGAGAGTATCAAAGTATTTGCCGTTGTTATTGTTGATAAGGAGTCCGATGATGAAGTTATTGGAGTTGATTGGCACCCAACGTTGGAAATTGCTATTATCGGAGGTCAAGTGGCCCATGCCGTAAAATTGGATATACAATTTGACTTGGAAAGCTTGCATGATAACAAGAGGAAATGGTTGATGAAAGCTTTGCGAGAAGAAATAGAGCACTGCCGACAATTTTAGTAAGTAATTCGACATCTACAACTTATTTAGACGAAGTGTCAAAGAATGTGTTTAAATGAATGAAGTTGTTAAGGTAGATGACCCTTACATATTTCGACTTTTGGTGATGGAGAGAAGAGTGAAGTGGGATAATAGGAACTTGAAAGTTGAAGTTAATAAGATTATGAGTACGTATAAGTTAGCAAAATATTTATCTGATGTTGCGTTTATAGTTGTTGGTTTCTCTTGTGAAAGAGATCTCGGAAGTCGGAACCTTTTACTTTTGGGCTGGTGTTAGACAAGATGATCGAATAGAGATACATGTCAACAATCAAGGTAACAACACGACGCTATCCTATGTTGAGATTAATGATACCGAGCGTTTGATAAGAGATGCAACAAAGAACCAGGTCATTCTTTTTTATCATAGGGGAAAATTTATCCTTGAACTTGTTATAGCAGGGTTCTTTGGGAATTGCAAGGCTTCCTTCCAGCAACATGAACAAGAAGATGCAGCTTTCGACGCTCTTTTTGTCTATTTCGCGACAAGTATGAGCACACACATCGTGACTGCTTATCAGGTCATGGTCCAAACTTACTGCTTGTGCGCCGTATGGGGCGAGTATATAACCCAAAATGCAGTCATTTATGCCGGAATTGCTACATAAAATCAACAGGAATTTATCAAAGGTTCGAATGCTTTTAAATTCGCTTTTCACTATTATAGTTAGCGCGGGCTGCTATTGGGTATAGTTGGAACATCAGCTTCTCGATGGTTTTTCAATATCTTCACGTTTCACCAGAAGGTCATACGGAAGATGCACAAATTGCTGGCACTATACTTTATCACACTCGCTCTGGCACCAACTCCACTCGCTCTGGCACCAACTCCTCACAGCCTTCGAGGGAACATTGTTGGCATGACGAAATCTTAAACTTGTTAGCTTATCGATGAACAAGGTAGAATTGATCATTCCTAATTAAAATTATAAAATGATCAACTCATCATTGTGTTAGAAGCTAATAGTGACTAAATAATACAAAACAATTAGAAAAGTATGTTTTTAGTCTAGTGATCGAAACATAATTTAACTAACTGTGGAATGATTAATATCAGTGTAGTTTAAGATAAAAATAAAAGAAAAAAATTAACAAAGCATGGCTCATTCATAATTCTTAATTATTGTAGGTAGAATGGCTTTTTAACCCTTTAACTTTAGCAGTTTAGTTTTAAACTTTTATTGGAATTCTTCTTTTGCCCTCAAACTTTTTTTTTCAACTTATCTCAAACATGACTAAAAATAACACTATTTTATCTTTATTAAAATGTTGATCTCCGCTATATTATTCGTTTTTACCATGATATTAAAAATTTTAAAATATTAACAATTGTAAAAAAAAAGTTGATATCAACATTTAGTATGTATAAATTAACTAATTTCTTATTTGCTTAGCATTTTTTATGACATAGTGAAATAACAAAAATGTAAACATAAACTTAAGAGCGTTGATGTTGTTCTGTCACATTTGGATCATTAAGACAAAATTAAATAGAAGTTTGAGGGCTAAAACAAACCCAATAAAAATTAAATAATTCCGCCATCATTTTATTACATTAATATCATTATGAATTTTGATACATGTGTGTAGTAACTCTTTTTTGTTCAGGCTAGACCCATTTTACATGCCCATTACAAACTCAAATACCCAACAACCCATTACACCCAAATTAAACCAGACCCAAACTAAATTAAACACCCAATTAAACCTATACCCATTACAATACCCAGCCCGCATTCATTACACCCAATGACCCGGTTACACTAAAATATACCCTAACCCTAAATGTATTGCTCTTAGCCGCCGCCCAAAGTAACCCTTCAACTTCACACACGTGCACGCACCCTCCCCGCCGCCACTCTGAAAAGTCGCTGCCACTACCGCCCAAGCCGCCATCTTCAGTCTACAAAAAGCAAGAAATATAGATCATTATTTTTGTATTTTATGAATATTTTGGGTTATAAAACCCGAAAAAATCAGTTTGTAATGGGGGAGGCCGATTCAAAAATTTAAAAAAACATTCAAAAACATTTGCATGTTTCTTTGTTTCCTCTATATATTGGAAACAAAAAACAACACAAAAATCAAATAAAAAAAGAGATCAAAAACAAAACAAAAAAACAAAAATATAAAAATATATCTTTCGGTTGTTAGATCCACTTACCTAGAGCGATTGTTCGGAAAAGCTGACCTCGAATTCAAACTCAGCGCGTTGAAGAGAGCCGAAAAGGTAGTCCCTTTCGAGCTTTCGGCCACCGTAGACGGCATCAACTGTCGCCAGAGAGCGACGGCCCACGACTGTGGCGTTCGGCCGGCATCGAGGCCAAGACACTACTCTTGTCCCTTTTGCTTGAGCTTCCAGTCTAAGTCTTTTTAGTAACCTGTTTATTACCATCCGTTGGTGTGACAGTTCCCTTGCTAGGTTCAGCTTGGATACCTAAGGCCGTCTTAGGGGTCTGTTCCAGTGTGGATTACCACTCACCACTTTCATCTCCTATTGTACTTCCTGCCTATGATCCACCCCTTGCATGTCATCCCCAGCCGTACTACAGAGGATATCAAAATAGGAACAGTCGTATCAGTACTACAAGCAGATGTGGAGGGACCATGATTAACCGATTTCCTACTTTGATTACTCATCTTATCTGCCACCATCCCAAATAAAGAATCATTTTGTTCTGCATTAAACCTCGGCTCACTGCCAGTAGGGATAGTTCTAGCATCGTGGGCCTCCATCGAGCTTTCTTTAACCATGTCATAGAGAGTTTGATCATGGCCATACACTCTACAATAGAAACAAATGTTCTGAAGTCCTTCATATTCTAGTTGTTGATAAACCCCATCAAGTTTAATGCACGGGATAAGGGGTCGATGCAAATCCACTAGAACAGCTAATCTGGCAAACTTCCCACGCTCACCTGCCAACATGTTATAATCAACCTTAAGGACCTTGCCAATCACTGCTCCAATGGGTCGGAAGAGAGCTTTGGAGTAGTAGTTGAAAGATAATATCGGTAAGCGCATCCATACCATTACCCTAGACAGGTACCCATCCAAGGTAGAAAAGTTACGGCTCCAAGGTTGCACGATTAAGTAACTCACATAGATGGTCCAATGTCCTACCGTAAGAACATGATCGTAGACGTAGTCACTTTCAAACATGAACAGGAAATAGTCATTTTCCAAGTCAAACATATGAAACTTCCTTGAAGCTACCACACGCAGTAACGCGATTCATCAAGACTCGATAACCAATAGTAAGCCCAAGCATTCATATTATAACTGCTTTTCTCATATTATGGGCAATTTGCTCATGAACTTTCTCTGAAAAATTGATCGCCGGATAAGGACCAATAAGGTTTACAACACCATCCTTATCATTAACAATAATATCCTCATGATGAAACCCACCATTATCAGCATCACTTTTCGTGCCAGATTGCCCCTTAAACAGATCCGCATATGAGGGTTTTTCGTTAGGGTTAATAGTACCCTGATTACCCACACCCGCGATAGGCACAACTTCTACATAACCAGGCAAACTATCAGCCATAGCAACATCATTGTTACCTATTGGCTTGGCATCCGAGTCCTATTGAGAGAAACCATCAACCAGACCCTCTGAAGAACTAATCTCTTTATCTTTTACTCGTTCGGTGGACCTTTGCTCCTTCGTACTCAGTGGACTAGCAGGTCGTTCCAAGGGGCTTCTCCTCACAATCAGCATATTCACACTCATCAGATCCATCCACATGGGTAGGAATTTCAGGATCGCGAGGGCGATCGCCCTTAGGGTTTTTGAGAGTAAAACTAGGGTTTTCCATTCCATCAGTGTAGTTTACTTTACGATAAAAGTAAAAGAAAAAAATTAACAAAGCATGGCTCAATCATAATTCTTAATTATTGTAGGTAGAATGAATTTTTAACCCTTTAACTTTAGCAGTTGGCATAAGGATAATTTTAAGCCTTATCGTTTATTTTAAAAGTTGATATCAATATCTTATGTAAATTAACTAATTTCTTATTTGTTCCTCATTTTTGAGGTGTCGCAACCTTTTTTAGGGGTCTCGACGATTTTTTAAAATAAAATAAAAAGCCAAAAAAGATAGAGTCGCAACCAATCTTTTTTTTAAAAAATATGTGATTGGATCACCTAAAAAGAGTAATTTTAATAAAATCATTTTTATTATAGTAAAACAACAATTTTGGTACGCGAAAACTCAAAAACGGGTCCGGATTCGGTTACGTGTGGGGAAGGGTTAGCACCCCACAATGCCCAAAAATTAGTACCTAACTGATTACAAAAAGTTTTAATGTTGGAATTTACAAGTTCGTGTAAAATTTAAATTATTGTCCATTTATGAATATGATTCTATTTTAACGGCCCCACCATCCGGAGAGTAAACTTTAATCACCGCCAACACTTCTGACGCTAACCCGTTACCTCCTTTTGGTAAGATACCACATTAGTTATATTTCACTTTTTAACAAGCAATCACAGAAATAATTCTGTGTGTTAAAGATTTTATTTATTCTAAGTTAGCGATTACTAACCTAAAGAATGTCTAAGTAATTTTACCTATTGGGGTTTAGATGTAATTAAGTGTATTTTATTAATTTAATGTGAAGAGAATTTTTATTAAACTTTAAGGCTCTAACTAAAGTTTTTAAGAACTTAATCCTAGAGGCTTTAACTAAATTAAAAAATAATTAAAATACAACATAAAAAACAAAATAAATATGAAATAAATGCATAAAAAAGACCCAATTATTTAAAAGAAAACACCCTTCCAAATCAAAGTTAACACTTAGTATTCGAACCAAAAGATATAAATTAAAATTAACCTTATTTTAATAAAATAAATGACTTTCCAAAATGTGTTTTTTAAAAAATAATTAAAAGGTAAAGAAAGAAAAACTGACCAAATTGTGAAAAAAAATCCAAAGAAATTTTGAACAGTGACCATTTTGAAGTAACTGAAGATATGATGATTTGTGGAGCAAAAATAAGTAAGGCGAAGGGATTTAATGAGTGTAATTAGTCCAATTTGTTTTAAAACATGTGGGTATAAAACCCAACTTTTATAAACACCTTTTATTTTTTCTTTTAAATGTTTTTGGATCAAACACTCATTTTACAAACTCACCCAAATGTTCATCTTGTTCTTCAAACATGAAGAACTCCGGAGACCCACCACCGCCATGACCACCGTCCGCCGCCTTATTACGGCGAGGCAAAACCTAATTTTCCGATGACATTTCGAATCTCAGTTTTATGGCTAAAAAAACAAAGGTATGAGCATATATTCGAATTAAACACACAAAAATAAATAAAAAATAAATAAAAAATACCTAAATTTGCTTGAATGCTTCTTGTATTTCTCTTGAAAAACCGATACAAAATGTGATAAACTCCTCCAATTTCAGTGTATTTTCATGATAATTATGTTGAAAATTACAAGGAAAAAGGGGTTCTTATATAGGCTTTTTGATTGCCTAAAATACAACAAAAATCGGAATAAAAACCACTCAAATCCAGTTGAAATTTTTGCCATGAGTGGATTCCTTCCTTCTTTGCATAATTTGAAATCACCCAGATTTTGGGTCTGATTTTTATTTTTCCATATTCGAATAAGCAGCCCATTTCTTTCATTTTGTTGCGTGATTTGTAGCTGGTATTTTATTCAAATTTGAATCACTTGATTTGTTTCTTCCAATTGCATATTGAAGTCATGTTCTTGCAGTGGAGGCATGTGCGTGAAGATGGAGAGGTGGGCCCAACGTGTGGGGGCCACGCATGGGTGAAGCTGGCTCCTTCCTTTTTGATCCAATCTGGACTGTTGGATCCCATTTGGATCCAATGGTTAATAATTGACTGCGCAGGGGAAAATAAAAATTAATTAGGGGTTTTTATTTGGGCAGTTTTATTGAATTGACACTTTTATTTAAATTGGACCCTTTTGTTTTTATTGGGTTTTATTCTAATAATAAGACTAGTTATTATACATACATAATTAATATAATAGTAAAACCATAATAATAAAAATAAATAAACTAAAATAAAAATAAATAAATAATAAAAAGGCGGGTGAAAATTTAGTGACAACAACTGCCCCTCTTTGCTCATTTCAGTAAAACATATATAGAGAAAAGAACAAAAAGGCACTAATTTTCACCAATTGCAAACAAGGCTCCATTCTCCTTATGCCCGAATGGATAGGCGAGTTCTATTCTCCTCATGCTCGAATAGATAAGCAGGTTCAATTCTCATTATGCCTGAATAGATAGGTGGGTTCTATTCTCCTCATGCTCGAATAGATAAACAGGTTTCACTCTCCTCATACCAGAATGGATATGCGAGTTCTATTCTCCCCATGCTCGAATAGATAAGTAGGTTTTACTCTCCTCATGCCCGAATGGATAAGCGGGTGTAATCACTCATTTTTGTCTAGGTTTTTAGTATTTTTAGTATTGTTGTAATAATATTATTAATCTTAAAAAAAACTAAAAAAATAATAAAAAAGTAAAAAAAATAATAATAAAAAGGGGAGGGGAGTGGAGCACAAGGCTCCACGTCACCCACCTCACCCCTTTACATTGCCTATAAATAGGCATTCAAAGGGGAATTGAAATGGAAGAGGCAATCGGCCATGGCAAGGCCAAATAATGGGGCATTAGCTCCCGGCTAGCCAAGGAACGGGGTAGTGCCCTCGGTCCTAGTCGGTTCGATCGGGGTCCTATTTTAGGTCCGATCTAGTTAATATTTTTGGAGAGGTCGTGGTAGATCTCGGTGGGGTTCAGTCGGGGTTCGTCATTCGAACTCCTAGTTAGGTATATTTTCTTTCCTTTTTATTTATGTTGTAATTTTTATGATTTAATGAAGTAGTAGTTAATTTAAAATTGTGTTTTTAATTTGTATGTTTATTTATGTTTTAGATTAGTATATTTTAAATTTATGTTTTATATTAATATTTTTATTTATGTTAGATTTATTTTTATTTATGAGTTAGATTAATATTTATGTATGTATGTATGTTTTAGATTAATATTTTATTTAGGTTAGATTCGTTTTTATTTATGTGTTAAAATTAATAGTCATGTATGTATGTTTTATATTAGTATTTTATTTATGTTATATTAATATTTTATTATGTTAGTATTTTTTATATTTTTTATCGCAATGTATTTATTTATATTTACCATGTTTTTTAAGTTTGCATATCGAACATATATTTTGTCAATGCGGTGCCCTTTTATTCGAGTGTAAACTGGGCCAATATCAGGCGTAGTGATAGTGGTTGGGCGTTTACTCTCGGATAAAGGGGCCTTTAAAATTTACTCGCACATATAACCAAATTTTAATTTAATCATCACTTTAATCCAGAAAGTCTAATATTAATAAATAGGTAATTATTAAAGTACCAATTTTGGGCGGTGTGGGGGTGCTAATCCTTCCCCATCCGTAACCGACTCCCGAACTCGATTTTTTTAAATCTCTAGTTTTTACGGTGTCCGGTCCACCTTGTGTGGCTGGTGGCGACTCCATTTTTAAATAAAACATGGGTTTTCTAAAACCCCACGCGGAAATCATCATTTTCAAAACAAAAATAAAAACCACAAACAACATCATTTTTTAGCGAGAAAGGACATCGCTACAGATGGCGACTCCGCTGGGGACATTTTTGTTTTTCAAAAACAAATGAGAGTCGAGCTTTTTCAAATAATTACCGCTTTATTAATATCGAAAATTCCGGATTAAAGTGACTATTAGACTAACATTCGGTTATAATTGCGCGTTTGTTTTAACGCATTTAAAATATGGCATATAAACTCGTTTTTTAAGTAGGGGAAAATGCTAATGCTTTCGTGGAGATATCGTTCTCCCGTATGGCCCTAGCAAGTACCTTAGGGGCTCGAGTACCTTATACTTTCGTGAGGATATCGTTCATTCGTATGGGTATAAGCGAATGGGTCCCCCTGAATTGAACCCGGTTGAAAGGAGCCTATAATGGGTGATGACCAAGGGCCTTGCTACTCTTAGTAGGGGACAACAAGGACAATTTGGGTACCTCTTAGCACCAAAACTGCATGTAGAGAACATATAGAAACCCACCCCTTTAGAGCCATGCGGATAACCTAGGTGTTTTAGACAGATGTAAATAGGGTTGTTTTGTTTGTTTACCTTATCTAAATTGTTCTTATATTTATGTGTTATTGATCTTATCCGGTACTGACTCGTTTTCGTTTTTGTTTTACCCTTTTTTGCATACATCATTGCATTTGCATTACATTGGGGTGTTGGTTCAAGTGGTTACCCGATCAGAAATCTTTCATTTTTACCCTATTTTAATTTACTCATTTGATTATTCTAATTTCGAATTGACCCATTTTTGTGATCACATCATATATGTTCATTTTGGCATTCACTGCATGGCATATCATAACACTTTAATTTTTGCATTTTACCAGCATTTAAAAAATTATCATCGGGAAAAAATCTAGCACTCTAGATATCAAGGCAATATTCAAAGTTGTAAATGAATCCCGTGAGTTCGGAAGTTGAGTCATGTGAACCACTTTTGAATCAGTACTTTCATATCTAGGACATGCATTTCGCATTTACATGCATACATTTTGAAATTTCAAAATTAGTCCATGGTTTACCCCATCTGATACAACAAAGTTGGTCGATCTAGCACCTTACAAAGCCTCTTACAAAAGTTTGGTCTTGGGGCATGTCCAAAAGCACCCCCACATCTTTTACAAACATTATGCCTCTAACAAGGCCTCGGTCCGGGGGCATTCTTTGCCAAGGTCCAGCCTTCATTGTCGAGTCAAACTCTTGCATCTTTGACCACAGTCTGCAAAAATGCACCTAATCCAAAATAATAATAGTAACGAGCTGCCATGAACCAACACAATTTATAAACCCAACCTAGGGGGCAACAGAATCCACACTCAAAGTGTCAAATTCAAGAGCAATTTCAGACGATGGCATAGGAATTAATAAAATGTTGGGGCATGCACCTAGATGACTGATCGAACCCAAGTTGAGGTTGGGGCACCATCACATACAAAAAACCAAGATCCTGACAGGACCAGTGAGGAATAAGGGGCATCCCTTTGAGAATCGAAAAAAATCATGTCACATTCATGCATGTAGTTGCATTCATCTTGCATTAAACCATTTTTGCAAACGTCATACATCTATGTTCAGTGCATACACCGAAGTCACCATGCATTTAGACATAAAATTCATGCATTTTTGCTTACAAAAAGGTTCAAAAAGAGACCGAACATCCTCAGCCGTGGAGGCAACAACACGACAGCCAACCTTAGTCTTAGAGAAGGCCAAACACAAAGAGGATGCTGAAACATCAATAAAAGGTAACAGTGACAAATTTTGTGAACATTTACTAATTAATGTTTTTTTTCATTTTTAGGTCATACCTCTCCGCCAGTAGAGCAGCAGAAGTAGCCTTTTCCAGATCTTGCCTTCGTCATTGTTGATAGGCCAACAATTTCCAGATTCTGCTTTACCGCTGATGGTGCAACAGTATAGACATCCTGAAGATCTTGTTTCTCCGTTGATGGTGTAACAGATCTGAACCTTTCCCCAAGCAGATCAAATTTCTATTCAGGTCTTGTTTCTCTGCTGACGGTGCAACCAGACCTATTTTTTTTTCTCTCGAGTCTTACTTCTTTGTATAGTTCAAGAAAAAAAGAAAATTGTTAAAAAATAGAGTTGAAAAAAATATAAAAATATAAAAAAATCAAAAAATCCAAAAGTCAAAAAAAAAATCAAAAAAAGAAAAATAAAAAATGAATGAAAAATCAAAAAATAAAAAATTTATCAACTTTCATCGCCCGATCTAGTCCTCCGCTGATGGAGTGGATAGGTCCAAGTTGCAGTCGTCCTCTGATCCTGTTATCCGCTGATGGTGTAGCCAGTTCCAAGTCGTCATTATCCAAACCGGTCCTCCGCTGATGGAGTGGCCGGATCCAAGCTCCCGTCACCCTCAGATCCTGTTCTCCGCTGATGGTGTAGCCGGTTCCAGGTCGTCATTGTCCAATCTAGTCCTCTGCTGATGGAGTGGCCGGGTCCAAGCTCCCATCGTCCTCAGATCCTACTCTCCGCTGATGGTGTAGCCGGTTTCAGGTCGTCATTATCCAAACCAGTCCTCCGCTGATGGAGTGGCCGGGTCCAAGCTCCTGTCGTCCTCAGATCCTGCTCTCCGCTAATGGTGTAGCCGGTTTCAAGTCGTCATTATCCAAACCGGTCCTCTGCTGATGGAGTGGCCGGATCCAAGCTCCCGTCGCCCTCAGATCCTGTTCTCCGCTGATGGTGTAGCCGATTCCAGGTCGTCATTGTCCAATCCAGTCCTCCGCTGATGGAGTGGCCGAGTCTAAGCTCCCATCATCCTCAGATCCTGCTCTCCGCTGATGGTGTAGCCGGTTTCAGGTCGTCATTATCCAAACCAGTCCTCCGCTGATGGAGTGGCCGGGTCCAAGCTCCCGTCGTCCTCAGATCCTGCTCTCCGCTGATGGTGTAGCCGGTTTCAGGTCGTCATTGTCTAATCCAGTCCTCCGCTGATGGAGTGGTCGGGTCTAAGCTCTCGTCGCCCTCATATCTTGCTCTCCGTTGATGGTGTAGCCGGTTCCAGGTCGTCATTGTCCAATCCAGTCCTCCGTTGATGGAGTGGCCGGGTCCAAGCTCCTGTCACCCTCAGATCCTGCTCTCCGCTGATGGTGTAGCCAGTTCCAGGTCGTCATTATCCGATCCAGTCCTCCGCTGATGGAGTGGCTAGGTCCCAGTTGCTGCTGTCCTACTTATCCGCTGATGGTGTAGTAGGGTTCCAGATAATGTTTCTGTTTCTCCGTTGATAGATCTAACTTTACTGATTTTCAAGTTTTCTTTATTAATGTTGTAGTTAGAAAACAAATAAAGAAAAGAAAAAAAGAAGAAAAAATCAAAGAAAAATAGAAAAAATATAAAAATATAAAAATAAAAAGAAAATGAAAATGAAAAAAGCAAAAAATGAAAAAAATGAGCTTTCAACCAAATTCTGATCATGCCTCTTCGTCAGAGTCGTAGCTTGATCACAAAAAAAGAACAACTATTCGATCCTGCCTCTTCGTCGGTGTCATAGCTGGATCAAATCTTCAGACCTTGCCTCTTCGTCGGTGTTGTAGCTTGGTCAAATCTAACTTTCGGTTCTTCCTCTTCGTCGGTGTTGTAGCTGAACCTAATTCACTAACTTCCGGTCTTGCCTCTTCGTCGGTGTTGTAGCTAGACCAAATTCACTAACTCTTGATCCTGCCTCTTCGTCGGTGTTGTAGCTGGATCAACATTACTAACTTTAGACCATGCCTCTTCGTCGGTGTTGTAGGTTGGTCAAAATTCACCAACTTTCAAGTTTTATCAATGTTGTAAGAAAAAATCAAAAAAGAAAAAAAAAGAGAAAAAGAGAAAAAAGAGAAAAAAAACAAAAACAGAGAAAAAACAAACAAAAAAAGAGAGAAAAAAAGAGAAAAATTGTCAGTTTTCTGATCTTGCCTCTTCGTCAGAGTTGTAGATGGATCAGACATCAGAACTTTCACCTATCGGTCTTGCCTCCTTGTCAGTGTTGCAGCTGGATCAAATTTTGTAGACCCTGTCTCTTCGTCGGTGTTGCAGCTGGGTCGAACTCTCCTTAGGTATTAGCTTATTATCAATAATGTAGTAAGTGGAACTCGGTTTGGCTTCCCCAACAAACAACCCCCCATTTTGAAGGCTTTGCTTCCCTAAAGTGACAAGGTAGATCAATCAAGACAAGAAAGAAGACCTACACCGAAGAGAAAGAAAATCTACCAAAGAAGGAAGACACGCGTCAAAAGGAGAGAAGTTCAGCTAGATAAGACAAAAATGAGTGCTTTTGATCTTTGCTTTGTTCTCGTTCCACAAGAACAAGCAAAGAGGGGCAATTGTAATCACTCATTTTTGTCCGGGTTTTTAGTATTTTTAGTATTGTTGTAATAATATTATTAATCTTAAAAAAACTAAAAAATAATGAAAAAAGTAAAAAAAATAATAATAAAAAGGGGGAGGGGAGTGGAGCACAAGGCTCTACGTCACCCACCTCACCCCTTTACATTGCCTATAAATAGGCATTCAAAGGGGAATTGAAATGGAAGAGGCAATCGGCCATGGCAAGGCCAAATAATGGGGCATTAGCTCCCGGCTAGCCAAGGACCGGGGTAGTGCCCTCGGTCCTAGTCGGTTCGATCGGGGTCCTATTTTAGGTTCGATCTAGTTAATATTTTTGGAGAGGTCGTGGTAGATCTTGGTGGGGTTCAGTCGGGGTTCGTCATTCGAACTCCTAGTTAGGTATATTTTCTTTCCTTTTTATTTATGTTGTAATTTTTATGATTTAATGAAGTAGTAGTTAATTTAAAATTGTGTTTTTAATTTGTATGTTTATTTATGTTTTAGATTAGTATGTTTTAAATTTATGTTTTATATTAATATTTTATTTATGTTAGATTTATTTTTATTTATGAGTTAGATTAATATTTATGTATGTATGTATGTTTTAGATTAATATTTTATTTAGGTTAGATTCGTTTTTATTTATGTGTTAAAATTAATAGTTATGTATGTATGTTTTATATTAGTATTTTATTTATGTTATATTAATATTTTATTATGTTAGTATTTATTTATATTTTTTATCGCAATGTATTTATTTATATTTTCCATGTTTTTTAAGTTTGCATAACGAACATATATTTTGTCAATGCGGTGCCCTTTTATTCGAGTGTAAACGGGGCCAGTATCAGGCGTAGTGATAGTGGTTGGGCGTTTACTCTCGGATAAAGGGGCCTTTAAAATTTACTCGCACATATAACCAAATTTTAATTTAATCGTCACTTTAATCATGAAAGTCTAATATTAATAAAGCGATAATTATTAAAGTACCAATTTTGGGTGGTGTAGGGGTGCTAATCCTTTCCCATCCGTAACCGACTCCTGAACCTGATTTTTTTAAATATCTGGTTTTTTTGGTTTCCGGTCCACCTTGAGTGGCCGGTGGCGACTCCATTTTTAAATAAAACACGGGTTTTCTAAAACCCCACGCGGAAATCATCATTTTCAAAACAAAAATAAAAACCACAAACAACATCATTTTTTAGCGAGAAAGGACATCGCTACAGCGGGTTCTATTCTCCTCATGCTCGAATAGATAAGCATGTTCCACTCTCTTAATGCCCGAATGGATAGGCAGGTTCTATTCTCCTAATGTTCGAATAGATAAGCAGGTTCCACTCTCATCATGCCCAAATGGATAGGCGGGTTCTATTCTCCTCATGCTCGAATAGATAAACATGTTCCACTCTCCTCATGCCCGAATGGATAGGCGGGTTCTATTCTCCTCATGCTCGAATAGATAAGCAGGTTCCACTCTCCTCATGACCGAATGGATAGGCGGGTTCTATTCTCCTCATGCTCGAATAGATAAGTAGGTTCCACTTTTCTTGTACCTGAATAGATATGTGGGTTCTATTCTCCTCATGCTCGAATAGATAAGCAGGTTTTATATCTGTCTTTAGAGATGCCTAACACATGAATGCATGTCATTTTCTTATGTTTTTTTTTAATTTTCTCTTTTATTTCAGGTTTTTCCTTTGCGCATTTACTTGCTCAGCCCAGATAAGCAACCATGCTAGATATTTATTCTTTGTATCTCTTTGCTTCAGAGAAAACATCTGAGCTTTGCACATTCACTCACTCAATATTGTATTCTTGGTTGGGAGGACTAACTTTTTATCCTCATGTTCTTCAACACTCTTTTTAACCTTTGCCTGGTTGAGGGAACATAATCTCTCGCATCCTTCCAGAAGCTTGAATTAAAGCTTTAACATCACTGGACATCTCCTCCAATGTCTATAAAATTGTTCTCATTGTGGGAGAAGGTTTAGCAATCATGCTGCCTTAAAATAATATTAAGCATCCTCAAAGCTTATTGTGAGTTCTCAGATGTTTGCCCCTACAAGGCTCTTTGAAGCGCTTGCATATAAATCCTTGCAGCAAAGCTTATTTCTACCTTGAATTTTTTCGAATGATACTGATGTTTTCTTATCTTAATCTCTTCTTATGCCTCAACATCTCATGCCCCTGGTTCAGAACCTAACCATGGAATGCGTTATAGTCCTTATACTTTTTAAACCCTTTTCAATGTAATGGACAAAAATCTTTTGCATGTTTTAATGATGTCCATTTTATTGGTTCCTATTTCAATATAAGATACTTATATAAGTGAATAAAAAGGCACAAACAAGGAAGGAAAAAGGTCTTTAAAATATTTTATTAATATTGTGGCGAACAGAAGAAAGGTTACAAGAAGAAAAAACAAGTATCCAGATATCAGCAGTCAAAACTTCTCTAGTCAAAACGCCGCGAGATGTCTTTCATGCTGCCTTTGCTGAGTAGATTTTGAAAATGACAACGATGTATGAAGATACGAAATTTCTTTTGAGATGTCGAGTCTCCGAAAGAGTCATTTGAGCATGCCTAACCCGTGAACAATCCGAGCTGCCCTTTGCGAGTTTTCGACCCGGATCCACCTTTGGTTTCAAGATGCCCTTTACGGGTTTTCATCTTGAACCCATATTTTTTTCTTTTCTCTTTTTTCTTTTTTTTTTCTTTTTTAGGTATCTAAGGTGCCTTTTACAGGTTTTCACCTTTCGATTCCTCTTCTATTTTCCACACTATTTCTTTAGGCATGATATTTATTGACCGAATTTGAGTTCACCAGATTTTCAAGCTCATCTCCATCCATCTCAGCAAAGGTCAATAGTCCTCTTGAGAAGACCTTTGTTACAACGTAGGGCCCCTCCGAATTGGATGCCTACTTTCCTCGAGAATCTCTATGGATTGGCAGCATTTTCTTTAATACTAAATCTCCTTCTCGAAATTCTCTTGGGTGAACTTTCTTTTAATGAGCTCGCATCATCCTTCTTTGATACACCTGCCCATGACAAATGGCCGTTAACCTTTTTCGTCAATTAGATTCAACTAATTATATCTAGCTTGAACCCATTATGCTTCTTCAAGTTTTGCTTCTATTAGGACACGTAGAGACAGAATTTTAACCTCAATTGACAACACAGCCTCCATTCCATATACTAATGAAAACGGTGTTGCCCCGGTGGATGTTCGTACAACAGTTCTGTAAGCATAAAGGGCAAACAGTAACTTTTCATGCCAGTCTTTGTAAGTGTCGGCCATCTTTGCCACTATCTTCTTGATATTCTTATTAGCAACCTCTACAACCCCATTTATCTTCAGGCGATAAGTCACTAAGTTATGTTGTTTGATGTGAAACTACTCACAAACTCTGGTTATCATCTTGTTATTCAAATTGGAGGCATTGTCCGTGATAATCCTCTCCGATAGACCATATTAGAAGATGATCTCTTTTCTCAAGAATTTGCAAACCGTAGATCTAGTGACATTCGTATATGAGGCTGCTTCTACCCACTTAGTGAAGTAGTCAATGGCTACTAGAATAAAGCGATGTCCATTTGACGCTTTAGGGTGAATCTGGCCGATAACATCCATGCCCCACATGGAAAAGGGCCAAGGGGCTGACATGACATGGAGAGGCTGTGGAGGTGTATGGATCTTGTCAGCATAGATCTAACACTTGTGGCATTTTCGGGAGTAGTTAATGCAATCTCCCTCCAAAGTTGACCAATAATACCCAAAAGGCATGATCCTTCTAGCTATGGTGAAACTACTAGGGTGAGTCCCACAAACCCCTTCATGAACCTCTTCTAAGATCATTTGAGCTTCTTTAGCCCCTACGCACCTCAACAATACTTAGTCTCGACTTTTCTTGTATAAGATTTCTCCATGAAGAACATATCCCGATGCTATTTTTCTAATCATTTTCCTTTTATTCTCAATCGCCTGATGTGGATACTGCAGAGACTTCATATACTGTAGGATGTCATAATACCATGGAAGAACATCCGCTTCTTCTTCCACATTATAACAGTGAGCTGGGGAATCCTGAATTTGCAATTTGATCGACATTATTTTAGCACCTTCACTTACTTTAAACGTTGCAGCTATAGTGGCTAAGGCATCAGCCATTTGGTTATCTTCCCTAGGGAGATACTTAAAGGTGATCTCATCAAATTCTTTAATTAGTTAAAGGACCAACTTATGATATCCTATCAGTTTCGCATCTTTCGTCTCCCATTCCCCTCGAATCTGATAGACAATCAATGCAGAATCCACATAAACTCTCAGGGTTTTAATTTTCCTTTCAATAGCTGCTCGTAGACCCAGAATGCAAGCCTCGTATTCTGCCATGTTGTTAGTGCAAAAGAATTTTAGCCGACTGGTGAAAGGATAATAATTTCCTTCAGGTGAGACCAAGACTGCCTCGATGCCTCATCCCAAAACATTTGCAGCACCATCGAAATGCATAACCCATGATTCTATTGGGACATCACTTTCCTCAATCTTGATACACATTAAATCTTCTTCAAGAAAATTAAAGCTCAATGCCTCATAGTCTTCACAGGCTCGACTTGCCAAAAAGTTAGCCATGGCACTCCCTTTTACTGCTTTCTATTTTACATACTGGATGTCGAATTTTGAAAGTAACAGTTGCTAGCGGGCCAATCTTTTTGATAGGTTCGATGCTTCCATCATAAATTTTAAAGGATCTAGCTTCGAAATCAACCAAGTAGTATGGTATAACATATATTGCTAAGCCTTTTAGTTGCCCACACCAAAGCACAACATAGCTTTTCAATCGAGGAATATCTAGTTTCACAGTCGATGAACTTCTTGCTTAAGTAATATATCATTTTTTTCCTTCCAGTTTTGTCATGTTGCCCCAATATACAACCCATGGAGTTTTCATATACCGTCAAGTAGAGGATCAGTGGTTTTCTTAGAATGGGTGGAATCAATACATGAGTGTTGGTCAACTGTTCTTTAATCTTTTCCAAGGCTACTTGACATATTTCATTCCATGTTCCCGGGTTATTCTTTTGAAGGAGCCTGAATACTGGATCACATTTATCTGTCAACTGAGAGATAAAACGGCAATATAATTTAACCTCCCCAAAAAGCCCCTGACCTCCTTTTTTGTACGAGGAGGTGGGAGTTCTTGTATGGCTTTGGCCTTATATGGGTCGATCTCAATTTCTCTTTTGCTCACAATGAAGCCTAGCAATTTTCCCAATGTAACCCCAAAGGTGCACTTGGTAGGGTTGAGTTTTAATTGAAATTTTCTCAACCTTTGGAAAAGCTTTGCCAAGTTCACAATATGCTCTTGTTCTAATTGAGATTTAGCGATCATATCATTTACATACACCTCTATTTCCCTGTGCATCATATCATGAAAAAGGGTCACCATGGTTCTTTGGTAAGTTGCCCCTGCATTCTTCAAACCGAAGGGCATTACTTTATAGCAGAATGTTCCCTACAGTGTTACAAAAGTGGTATTTTCCATATCTTCCGAGCACATCTTGATCTGGTTATATCCAGAAAATCCATCCATGAAGGAGAAAAGAGAATGGTCGGTTGTATTGTCTACTAACGTGTCGATGTGGGGGAGTGGGAAATTGTCTTTAGGGCTTGCCCTATTGAGACTCCTATAGTCGATGCACATACGCACTTTCCTATCTTTTTTTGGAACTGGGACAATGTTGGCCACCCACTCTGGATACTTGGCCACTTCGAGAAATCCTGCGTCGAACTACTTTTTCACCTCATCTTTGATTTTCAAAAGCGTCTCAGTTTTTATCCTTCTAAGTTTTTGCTTTACGGGCTCACATAATGTTTTTATGGGAAGCCAATGCACGACGATGTTAGTATCGAGGCCAGGCATATCTTGGTACGACCACACGAATATGTCTTTATATTCTTTTAGAAGCTCAATTAAACTGTGTCGAGTCTTGGCAGTGATGGTGGTACCAATTTTCACTTCTTGTTTCTCTTCCTCGGTGTCGAGATTCAAAATTTCCAATTCTTCCTTATGAAGTAGAATTTGTTTTCCTTCTTCCTCCACCAACTTGAGCAAATCATTAGGCAAATCATATTCCTCCTCATTGTCGTACTCTTCAACCTCTTCTAAGCACATGGGTAGTTCAAAGTCAATTTTCAGGTCTGACTCGGAGTCATTTATACCGTTGATATCCGGAGACCTGAAAGGAAACGAGCAAAAAATATATACAAAGCTGATCGTAAAACAAGTGAATGAATGATTTTTTTTTTGTGTTTTTGTTATTTTTTGTTTGTAGTTTTAGGTTTTTTTAGGTTTATCTATAGTTTTATTTGTTTGCCACACAATGGTTATTGGGAAATTCATCTTTATTGAAATTAAAACCATAATGGTTTGACATAGGCCCTTTACAAAAGATCCCTTGTTGACCTCGGGCCTAAGGCAAAATGGTTGATTTTGAGAATTACTCTGTAAAGGATTTAAAGACAACATGAATTTCTTCAGCAATCCAGTTATTAAGCTCAGAGCAAGGGCGAATCATGGACAGGTACTTGTTTTCTTCCTCCCTATCCGTCACAATGTTGATGCTCAGCTCCCCAAAGGTCTCATTTAGGTCATTCTTTCCTTTCCTCTCCTCAACAACTAAGGCATCTGGATTCAAAAAGCCTCTAGATCTAAAAATTTGACTCAGGGGTGGAAACGTCATTGGTTCCCATTGTTGCGCGTAATAAGTTCTACGCAATTGTGCAAGTATACACGTTGCAAGTTATAGTATAAAAGATATCGTCTCCACAGGGATTGGTGCCACTTCAAGAATCTAGTCTCTTGCACTGAAAAAAGTAAAAACACAAATAAAGGATTATAGGAGTTTTAACTAATAACTAATCTAGAAAGCAAATAAGTAAAAGGCGATGTAATTAAATGAGAGAGATAGGCCAGGTTATCGTGAGTTGAGGTGTGATAGCCGATTGGATCGTCTTGGTAAAAGAGTGCACGGGCAACTTGCACAACGGGGTTGCCTTGGCAACTAATCGATGGTTGCCTGGGCGACTAGTTGGGCAACTACTTGGGCGTCTGGGCAGCAACCTTCAAGGTTCGGTAGAGCGTTCTTCAATGGTTTCTTCTTATCCCTAAGTCGAAACTCTAGCTACTTGTACATGCCTTGATAATACATCCCTGCGTGAATCAAGGGTGAACAACAACCAATCTTGCGCTCCTCTTAGCCATTGAAATCCTTGACTTATTCCTAAGCCGGATTAATCTTCACCATCAATAGATTGAATAAAGATCATATTCATTCGTTTCTTGAATCTAACTCTCCCGATATTAGATAAATGGATGAAGTTACGAGATCCTCTCCCAATTCACTCGCAAACAAGAATAAGAACCAAGAATGAATAAACCTTGAATAGAAAAGTGCAAACTCTTATTACCTAAACAAAGTCCAATAGTTTCTCACAACCACAAAACACAATAACCATAGCCAAATAGATTTAGTTCATGGCTAGGTTCCAAAGAAACACAAGATAAATAATCCCTAGCATGAACCTAATTGAACAAGAAAGAGAAAATATGAAGAATGAAGCTTGTCGAAATCTCCTTGCCCTAGATGCTTGTCGAAAATTCTCTCCTCTTGCTCTCTTTGGAGTTGACGGCATGGCCTCTAATTTATAGGCCTAGGTCAAAGTCCTTCTTTGAGGAGGAAGTTAAGTTGAAATTAAATTATCTTTAAAGAATATAATTCTTTATTATAATTTTATTCCTTCTAGAACTTCTCCTATCTTCTTGGAATTTAATTCTTCTTTAATCTCTTCGTGGAAATCAAATTCCTTTGGGATTTAGCTTTTCTCCACGTCATCTTGGGCTTGTCTAGTCATCAATTTCGACTACCATATCACCTTATTGTTTATCGACAATTGCCCTGGCAACTGGCTCAGATTCTCCTTCATGCATTGCCCTGGCAACTAGCTCGGCATCTCCTTCATGTATTGCCCTGGCAACTAGCTCTAGCCTTGCTTTGGCAAGTGATCCTGTACATACACACAAAACACACCAAAGCAGCATCTTTTCCCACAAAAACTACCAAGTTATGTAATCAAGCTCAACGATGGAAGGAAACATCGATTAATGCATGAATGGCTAATTATGCAACTAATATGAGCCTAAGTCTAACAATAATATGAGAAAAAAGGGTAAGAAAAATAGTACTTTTGAACACTTATCACACCCCAAACTCGAACTATTGCTTGTCCTCAAGCAATGCAAACTAATAACTACCTGCCAAGACTTCAATTTTCACAAACTTAGCTTTGAACTTGATTTCAATTCTTAGAACCGGGGCACAAAGTTTGATTGGCTTTTCATTTTTCAGAAAACTTAGGAGTTACTCGGAATCAAACTATAATGCTTGTGAGTGTGTGCGGAGTTGTGTGCAAGTTGATTTTTCAGATTCTATGCAAACAAGAGGTTTTCAAATTACTTCATTGGGTTCTTTTTAACATGTTTTAACTAGAGCCAGTTTTGGGCACCTCTAGTGTTTTGTTTTTAGTTTTCTTAAGTTAATTTATTCGACTAGAGCCGGTTTCGGGCACCTCTAGCGATCAATTTTTTTAGCACATACTAGAGCCAGTTTTGGGCACCTCTAGTGATCAATTTTTAGCACATGCTAGAGCCAATTTCGGGCACCTCTAGCATTCATCCAATTTTTATTCTAATCCCCCAATTTGTTTAATTATCAACCTAAGTTCACTAGAATTCCTTAAATAAATCAAACCACAACAGTGTTTCATCAAATTTAGCATCATAGTAAAATTCTAAGTTTTTCCATGGTTATCCTAGAATAAAAATTCTATCAATTAAGTGCATTGGCAAAGTCATCATCGAATATTCATCAAATCTAGGCAATTCTTGTTCCAACTAAAGGCATGGCAAACAATTTATATATCATAAATGTAATACTTAAGATGAACGTAACTAAACATGGTAACTACTAATAACAATCCCCCCAAACTCGAGTGAGGCATTGTCCTCAATGCATGCATTAAAGAAAAATAACGAAAAATAGAATGCAAACGAGGACTTACTCCGAGAGTTCGTTATCGTGGATGATTAGTTTCCTTTTGGTCGATGTCTTGATTCTCTTGCTTGAATGCGATGGTTGTTTTCTTGTTGCCGGTGGTGGAATCGATCCTCGTACGGGGTTGTCATCATCGTCCTCTTCATCAATGTCATTGGATTTTTGCTTGGAGTATTCAATTGGTGCTGTCTTTGTTGGTGCAATGAAGGACTCGTCCGAATCTGAAAAATCAGACAATGATTCCGTAGGAGTTGATTCGAGCATATGTGCTTTACCTTTGGCTTTTGCAGTGGTTGACGGGATGTCTTTAGCATTGGCTGTTGTGGCATCTTCAGGGTTGGTTGCCGTGGTATCAGCTTGTGTAGGCACGATGTAGGTTGCTGCGGCATCATCTGTTGCGGTTGCTGTGGCGACTGCTTCATTGGTTGCCTGGGCAAGGATCTCGGTAGGAAAGATTGGGAATGACACGCGATTGTTTTTGGTACTTTTCTAGGATGACTTGGGTGATGGCATTGTTGTGCTCCTTCATGTACCGCATGAACATTATTTTCCGGTCTTCAATTTGCCTTAGGTGGCTCACCAATGGTTGCAAGAGTGCTTCAAAGTGTCCCAGGGTTGATGGCCGAGTTGCCCGAGCGTTAGGTGCTTGGGCATTAGGGATTTCCGGGGTGGCATGTGTTGCCGCGGTAATTGGAGGCCTTGAAGATTTTCCCGGTGCCTCTCCCATTAGCTTTCGAATTTGTACTTGATTCCAACCAGACTTTGGTAGGGCCTTTTCATCGGTGGACTCACTTGGGCCATGCATCTCCTTGCAAAGATTAGAAATTAAGCAAGGGAAGAAAAGAGAACCCTTATCTTTTGAGCTAGATACAAAAATCTCATTACAAATAATTTTCCAATGTTAATGATGCGATTATGCAAAATAGAATGTATGAGCAAAAGACGTGGTATATCAACGGTAGTATTGTGTGTGGTGGGCATTAAAGAAGTTTTAACAAACTTATTCCATAGTTTTACCTCGGGTTTAAGCCAAAGGTGATTTACCGTGCCTTTGTATTTACCGTCGTTCCAATGAGTTCCCGGTTGAGTGAGTTCTTGAAGCACCTTGTCTAGTTGTTTGGGCGTGATTTGACCAACGAAGGCTTGATGCTCGTCCTTCTCAATGTAAAGCCCGTAAAAGGTGTTGACGTTTTTGGGGCTTATGAGTATGGCCTTGTCACGAAGAAAAACATAAGGATTATCCGGGTTAGGTGAGTGAGCATAGAATTCTCTTACCCATGAGATGTTGCCCGGTTCCGGTTGATGGCAAAAGATTTGCCACTTTTGATGTGCAATCCTCTAGAAGATGAATGGTTCAAGGCCGAAATCTTGATGAGAGTTGGAGTATTCAAAGCCTTGTTCTTCATAAATCTTTCGGCTTTCAAACTTGGAGTGAAATCTTTCTTGAACCACCGGTGTAGCAAACTTCTTGTATCTTGGTTCTTTGAAGGAACTTGGATGAACCAAAAATTTAATTTTGGATGCCATGAATGATCTTGGTTGTGAGTTTTGTAAAAACAAATAAAAGAAAATAAAAGAAACTAAAGAGTTGCAAGATAAAAAATAGGAATAGGTTAAGGGTGATGGGTTTTATAGAAAAGATAGGTGGTAAATATGGTGGGTGGGATTAGGGGAAGACGAAAAAGAGGGTTTTGGTTTAGGGGAAGGGTGACGGCAAGTGGGTTTAATTAGGGTAAGTTGGAGGCTTTATATAAGCCTTAGATTCAGCCCATTAATTTTCTTGTTGAAGATGTTTTCCTTCTTGGATTAAAATTCCTCTTTATCTTGAACTCTTTTCCTACAATTCAAAGACAAATCAAATAAGGGTTAAAATTAAAGATAGACTAATAAAAGAAAATAAATAAAGATGTGTAAAGGGATTCTTAAACTTAAAAAGATAAAAAAAATCTATCCTAAAAAATATAATAATAATCGGAAATAATAAAAAATAAAAAAATAGTTCGAAAAAAAAATAAAATAAAAAATTAATCAAAAATAATAAAAATTTAAATAAAAAAATAAAAATAAAAATAAAAATAAAATATCAAAGGGAGAGCATGCTCATGCATCTCCTAAGTTGACCACTTATTTGTTACGTTCCACATGGCCACCATTGTAGTGTTTCAATCTTTGTCCATTAACTTTGAATTCATGTTTGTCAGTGATGGACTTGATTATCACGGCACCATGGGAGAATGGTTTGACAACTTCGAATGGTCCCAACCATTTTGATTTCAGCTTTCCCGGGAAAAGTTTTAGCCGAGAATTGAATAAGAGAACTAGTTGCCCTGGCATGAATTGTCGCGGCAATAGTTTCTTGTCATGCAATTGCTTTGTTTTCTCCTTGTAGATTCGTGCATTGTTATAGGCGAGTGCACGTAATTCTTCTATCTCATTGAGGTCCAACAAACGCTTTTGTCCGGTACTTTCCCAATCCATATTCACGGTCTTGATTGCCCAGTATGCCTTGTGTTCTATTTCCACCGGCAGATGGCATGTTTTGCCATAGACAAGTCGGAAGAGGGACATACCTAAGGGTGTTTTGAATGCAGAGCGATATGCCTAAAGTGCGTCATCTAGTCTTAATAACCAATCATTCCTGGAGGGATTTACAACTTTCTCGAGTATACCCTTCAATTCCCGATTGGAAATTTCTGCTTGCCCGTTGGTTTGTGGGTGATATGCCGTGGCGATCTTGTGTGATATGCCGAAGCGTTGCAACATCTTGGTAATAAGTCTGTTGTCAAAATGCTTGCCTTCGTCACTGATAATTGCTCTTGGCATCCCAAATCGTGTAAATATGTTTTTCTGTAAGAATCGTTGCACGGTTTTGGAATTGTTGTTGGGAACTGCAGCTGCCTCAACCCATTTAGACACATAGTCGACGACAAGTAGAATGTAGAGGCTGCCGAATGAAGATGGGAAAGGTCCCAAAAAATCGACCCCCCATACATCGAACAATTCCACCTCGATGATGTTTTGGAGCGGCATCTCATGTCGTCTAGAGATATTGCCCGTCCTCTGGCAACGATCACATTGCTTGTAAAAGTCTTGGGCATCTTTGTACAATGTTGGCCAATACAAACCGGATTGCAAAACTTTGGCCGTGGTACGAGTTCCTCCAAAATGTCCTCCATAGGGTGAAGAATGACATTGCCAGAGTACATTCTGTTGCTCTTCTTCAGGGACACATCGGTGTTTAACCTAATCTTTACATTGTTTAAACAAAAGAGGCTCGTCCCAAAAGTAATGCTTAGCATCATGGCAGAGCCGATTCTTCCCTTGGTGAGTAAGGCCATAAGGTAAAATACCACAAACAAGGAAATTAACTAAATCCGCGTACCAGGGTATTGTTGAGGCATGTGCTACCGTGGTGACTGCTTCCAAAATTGCCGAGGCGTATGCGTCAAAGGCTGCTGCGGCATCGAGAGTTGCCGAGGCGTGTGCATCCATGGTTGCTGAGGCGTGCGTGTCAAAGGCTGCTGCGACATCGAGAGTTGCCGAGGCGTGCGCGTCCATGGTTGCCGAGGCGTCGAGGGTTGCCGAGGCATGCGCGTCCATGGTTGCCGAGGCAACTAAAATTTGTTCATCTAAGAATGCATCGCATATCTCTAGACCCGCATCCTCCTCCCTATTGCGTTCTAAACGTGATAAGTGATCGGCCACTTGATTTTCTGTTCCTTTCCTGTCCTTAATTTCAATATCAAATTCTTGTAAAAGTAATATCCAATGAATCAAACGAGGTTTGGCATCCTTTTTAGCAAATAGATATTTGATTGCCGAATGGTCCGTATCAACAATTACCTTTGTACCAATCAAATAGGATCAGAACTTGTCAAATGCGAAAACTACAGCTAGTAACTCTTTCTCCATTGTTGTGTAATTCACTTGAGCACTATTAAAAGTTTTACTAGTGTAGTATATCACATGGAAGGTCTTACCTGTGCGTTGGCCTAGGACTGCTCCTACCGCTAAATCACTTGCATCACACATGAGCTCAAAAGGTAGCGTCCAATCTGGTGGAACGACAATAGGTGCTGAGGCAAGCTTTTCCTTTAGGGTTTCGAATACTTGGGTGCAAGAATCATCAAAATCGAAGATTTTATCCTGTTCAAGTAAATTGCACAAGGGTTTAGTGATTTTAGAAAAATTATGAATGAACCTCCTGTAAAAACCTGCGTGTCCAAGAAAACTTCAAATTCCTTTAACCGAACTTGGTGGGGGTATTTTCTCGATCACGTCCACGTTGGCTTTGTCTACTTCAATTCCCTTGGATGAAATCTTGTGGCCGAGCAATATTCCTTCATCTACCATAAAATGGCATTTCTCCCAATTGAGGACTAAATCAGTTTCTTCACATCTTGCCAACACCCTCTCTAAATTTCTGAGACAGCTGTCGAAGTCATTACCAAAAACAGAAAAATCATCCATGAAGATCTCAAGGAAGTCTTCGACCATGTCTGAAAAGAGTGACATCATGCATCTTTGGAAGGTTGCCAGGGCGTTACACAATCCAAACGGCATCCTTCGGAAAGCATAAGTATCGTATGGGCATGTGAAGGTTGTCTTTTCTTGATCTTCTGGTGCTATGGCAATTTGATTGTAACCTGAATAACCATCAAGAAAACAATAAAAGGGTTTACCTGCAAGATGGTCAAGCATTTGATCAGTAAAGGGTAATAGGAAGTGATCTTTCCTAGTGGCTTTGTTTAGCTTTCGATAATCCATACAAACCCTCCAACCGGTCACAGTCCTGGTTGGGATGAGTTTATTGTTTTCATTACTTACCACCGTTATACCTCCCTTTTTCGGTACATATTGTACCAGACTTACCCATGTACTATCAGAGATAGGGTATATAATGCCGGCGTCAAGCCACTTGATGATTTCTTTCATTACAACCCTTTTCATGGCATGATTCAGTATCATCTGGGCCTCAATTGAAGGTTTGTGATCATCTTCCAACAAAATCTTGTGCATGCACACTGTCAGGCTAATTCCCTTCAAGTCGGCAATTGTCCACCCTATTGCCTTTTTGTGTAGCTTCAACATTTTGATCAGCTTCTTTTCCTGCTCAGGCTGTAATTTAGAAGAAATAATTACAGGCAATGTATTATCGGTTCCTAAGTATGCATATTTTAGTTGCTCTGGCAACTGCTTCAACTTAAGAATCGGTGGTTGTTCAATAGAGGGTTTTTCGAGTTTACCTTAATTACCCGAGTAATCTAGTGGTTCAAAGTATGTACCTGGTCGATTGACTAGCCAGTTTGCCTCTTGATCTACAATGTAGTTGCCAAGGTAACTAAATTCCTCGTTGAAGTTAAACTCTGCCGTGGCATGAAGAAGTTGACAGTCTTCTGGATCTTCGGCATGCCTTAGTGTTTGGAACACATTTAGTTTAACTTGCTGGTCATTCACCCTCATTGTGAGTTCTCCCTTTTCAACATCGATCAAGGTTGTCCTTGTTGCTAGGAATGGTCTCCCGAGAATGATAGGTGCATGCTCATCTGCTTCACAATCCAAAACAATAAAGTCAGCGGGAAAAATAAATTTATCAACTTTTACCAGTATGTCCTTGATTTTTCCCTCTGGATGCACATAGGATCTGTTGGCTAGCTGTAGCATAACTATTGTAGGTCTTTCCTTCCTGATTCCTAGTTTCTGGAAAACCGATTTAGGCATCAAGTTTATGCTAGCCCCAAGGTCGCATAATGCTTTCTCGACATAGTGGTTTCCAATGGAACGGGGTATTGTGAAACTTCCAGGATCCTTCAACTTGGGTGGCATACGATTGTGCAACATTGCCATGCATCCCTCTGTTGCGGCAACTGTTTCAAACTCTCCTAGCCTTGTTCTTTTTGACACAATGTCTTTAAGAAACTTGGCATAGTTTGGCATTTGTTCAACTGCTTCCACCAATGGCAAGTTGATGTGGACTTGCTTTAGGATATCAAGAAACTTCTTGAATTGATATTCTTGCTTTTGTCGCTTCAACCTTTGTGGGAATGGTGGTGGAAGTCGGATATCTTCGATCCTTTCATTGGTTTGGAACCTGATTGACGGTATTGCCGGGACAACTGGAGTTGCCGAGGTATTATCAATTGGGGTTACCGAGGCATGCTTATCACAAGTTGCAGAAGCATCCTTATCGTCGGTTGCCAAGGCATGCTTATTGCCGGTTGCCGCCGCAATTCCTGGTTCACCATCTGAGGCTTTACCGCTAGGTTCGTCTTGATCTTTTTGTGGAGTTTTGTTTGATGAGCGGGCTTGAGCCTCTCTAAGTTGTTGTCCACTTCTAGTGGTGATCGCCTTACATTGCTCATGGCCAATTCCTCTTGCGACTTCAGTATCGCTAGGTAAACCTCCTTGCGGTCTAGTATTCAGATTTTGAGTAGACTGTCCGACTTGATTTTCCAATGATTTGATTGCCGCCTCTTGGTTTTGCAATCTCTTCTCGGTCCTGTTAATAAAAGCATCAGTTCTTTTTATGAAGTTACTATTCTCAGCCATATAAGATTTAGTTTTCATCATAAAAGCATTTAGAGAATTTTCCAAAGAACTAGATGTTGTCGGTTGTTGCTGCGGTAACTGTTGTCGTGGCATATTCTGCTAGAATCTTGATGCTTGTGCATTCTGATTGTTCTGATTTAGAGCATTGTTGGGATTACTCCATTAAAAATTTGGGTGCTTCTTCCAAGCTGGATTGTATGTATTGGACATCACATTGTTGTTCTGATTGTAATTCCCCACATAGAAGCTGGATTCCAGATTCTGCATATATTCAGAAGAATCATGGTTATCACCACATAACTCACAAAAAGAATCAATTACCTTGACTTCATTTGTGTTGTTTGGTTTTTGCATGTTCTGGACCATCTTGGTTAAAGTGGCCAATTGTGCCGAAATTGAATCTGATGATCCTAGTTTATGTATTGTGGCTTGGCGTCAAACTCCTCCTCTTCTAGTATTGATAATCATTCTTGGACAGCCTGTTTAAAATTTGCATTGCTTCCTCCGGCGACTTATCTAGAAGTATGCCGTTTGCCGAGGCATCTAGCATCATCCTTGTTGGTGTATTCACGGCGTTGTAAAACATTGTTACTTGAGTCCACACCGGGAATCCGTGTAGGGGGCATTTGTGTAGAAGTTCTCTATATCGCTCCCAAGCCTCGTACATGGATTCATCATTTGCCTGCCGAAAAGAAGTAATGTCATTACGAAGCTTATCAGTCAAATTTGTAGGATTAAACATAGCAAGGAAATCACGACAAAGATCAGTCCAATATCCTATTAATCTGGCAGGAATGCTATTCAACCATGCTTTCGCCCTATCCCTCAGTGAATAGGGGAATAATCTTAATCGTAAAACATCGGGGGTGACTCCGTGTATTTTGAACGAGTTGCAAATCTCGAGGAAAGATTTAAGATGTTGTCATGCATCTTCAGTTGCTGAGCCGCCAAATTGACCAATTGTGTTGATCATATTAAACATTATCGGTTTCAACTCAAAGTGGTCAGCTTCAATTTCAGGTGCGACACAACTCCTGGAATAAGTCCATCAAGATCTTCTTCAAGATAGTCTCGAATAGTTCTGTTTCGTGCAAGAATCACTCCTCCTCCTGTTGGAACATCTTGATTCATATTGCCATCTTGATTAGCCATTGCTACTCTTATCCTTCGTATAAGTCTTTGTAAGGTTCATTCGATTTCTGGATCAAAGGGATATTCTGGTGTAATCGGTCTCGCCCTGGTCATATACCGATGCAAAACCAAAGTTTGTTAGCCTTCTGAATCTTAAACAAGAAAAGTAAAAAGAAAGTGCAAGAAAATAAAAACAAAGTCGCTATTGCCAATCCCCGGCAACGGCGCCAAAAACTTGTTGCGCGTAATAAGTGCTACGCAATTGTGCAAGTATACACATTGCAAGTTATAGTATAAAAGATATCGTCTCCACAGGGATTGGTGCAACTTCAAGAATCTAGTCTCTTGCACTGAAAAAAGTAAAAACACAAATAAAGGATTATAGTGAGTTTTAACTAATAACTAATCTAGAAAGCAAATAAGTAAAAGGCGATGTAATTAAATGAGAGAGATAGGCCAGGTTATCGTGAGTTGAGGTGTGATAGCCGATTGGATCATCTTGGTAAAAGAGTGCACGGGCAACTCAGTTGCCGTGGCAACTTGCACAACGGAGTTGCCTTGGAAACTAATCGATGGTTGCCTGGGCGACTAGTTGGGAAACTACTTGGGCGTCTGGGCAGCAACCTTCAAGGTTCGGTAGAGCGATCTTCAATGGTTTCTTCTTATCCCTAAGTCGAAACTCTAGCTACTTGTGCATGCCTTGATAATACATCCCTGCGTGAATCAAGGGTGAACAACAACCAATCTTGCGCTCCTCTTAGCCGTTGAAATCCTTGACTTATTCCTAAGCCGGATTAATCTTCACCATCAATAGATTGAATAAAGATCATATTCATTCGTTTCTTGAATCTAACTCTCCCGATATTAGATAAATGGATGAAGTTACGAGATCCTCTCCCAATTCACTCGCAAACAAGAATAAGGACCAAGAATGAATAAACCTTGAATAGAAAAGTGCAAACTCTTATTACCTAAACAAAATCCAATAGTTTCTCACAACAACAAAACACAATAACCATAGCCAAATAGATTTAGTTCATGGCTAGGTTCCAAAGAAACACAAGATAAATAATCCCTAGCATGAACCTAATTGAACAAGAAAGAGAAAAGATGAAGAATGAAGCTTGTCGAAATCTCCTTGCCCTAGATGCTTGTCAAAAATTCTCTCCTCTTGCTCTCTTTAGAGTTGACGGCATGGCCTCTAATTTATAGGGCTTGGTCAAAGTCCTTCTTTGAGGAGGAAGTTAAGTTGGAATTAAATTATCTTTAAAGAATATAATTCTTTATTATAATTTTATTCCTTCTAGAACTTCTCCTATCTTCTTGGAATTTAATTCTTCTTTAATATCTTCATGGAAATCAAATTCCTTTGGGATTTAGCTTTTCTTCACGTCATCTTGGGCTTGTGTAGTCATCAATTTCTACTACCATATCACCTTATTCTTTGTCGACAATTGCCCTGGCAACTGGCTCGGCGTCTCCTTCATGCATTGCCCTGGCAACTAGCTCGGCATCTCCTTCATGTATTGCCCTGGCAACTAGCTCTAGCCTTGCTTTGGCAAGTGATCCTGTACATACACACAAAACACACCAAAGCAGCATCTTTTCCCACAAAAACTACCAAGTTATGTAATCAAGCTCAACGATGGAAGGAAACATGGATTAATGCATGAATGACTAATTATGCAACTAATATGAGCCTATGTCTAATAATAATATGAGTAAAAAGGGTAAGAAAAATAGTACTTTTGAACACTTATCACCCATTCAATCTCTTCTCCTTTCAGCCTAGCCTTTTTCTTTCTTGGTTTCTCTTCATAGCGATCTTCCTTTACAGATTGTTGGGCTTGAATCCCAACCCAAACTGATCCCTCTTTTTTGGGACAACTATAGGGTGCAACCTCTCTTGATGCTGTTTCCCAAAACCTTTTCCTATCTCAACCCTTTTTCCAATGGTCTCCCTGACTTGCATCTTGGCATTGATGGATAATCCTTACATAGGAATCTTACTCCTTTCAGTGACAAAGGTTGCATTAACAAGATCTAGTGTTCTGAAATGACATTCGAGTGTGTCCTCGTCAATTTCAATATAGGGTGTGTCAGTAGACACCGATGCAATGATTTCCTCTTCAGCCCCGGCGGTTACCAGCTGTCCATCAACCATAAATTTTAGCTTTTAATGTAGGAAAGAGGGGACTGTGCCTGTCGCGCGAATCCAAGGGCACCCTAACAAGCAAATGTATGTGGGTTTAATGTCCATCACCACAAAGTCAATGTCGAAAGTGGACGACCCAATTTGTAGGGGTACTTCAATCTTCCCTAGTACCTCTCGTTGAGTCTCGTCAAAGGCTCTCACAGTATTTTGATAAGCCTTCATGTGAGAACTATCTATCGGCAGTTTCTTCAGAGTCTCCAGAGGGAGAACATTCAGGGCCGACCCATTATTGATGAGGACTCTTGGCAGCATGTATCCTTTACATCTCGTAGAAATATGAAGAGCTTTATATGATCCTCTACCACCTTCTGGAATTTCCTCATCACTAAATGAGGTAAAGTTGTCCACAACAATATTATTGACCAACCTGTCTATCTTGGTGATCATTATCTCCTTAGGTACAAAGGTTTGGTTCAGAACCTTCAGCAAAGCATCGCAGTGACCCTTAGAACTCAAGAGAAGTGACAACAAGAGATTCTTGCTGAGATTTTATGAAGCTTCTCCACCACACTATACTCACTGTGTTTGAGTATTTTTAGGAATTCTTGAGCCTCAAACTCCTTCATGGGCTTGTGATGCATCAGGGGATGTTCTGAGAGAAAGTCTCTTTCAACTTCTTTTTTTGACTCATTAGCTACAGCTTTCCTCTAGGCCGCATCTCTGTCCGCGACTACTTGTGGTGAATAACATCTTCTATTCCTTGTAAAGTGGCCCACCTCATTGACTGGTTTTTCCATTAACTCAGCCTTTGATGAAATACTTTCTATAGTTGTCACTGTGCAAGCATAGTTCTAAGGTACTTGCTTGATGTCCTTGTATGGAAAGGGGTGGTACTCTTATTATTACTCGTGGGGCTGAACATTTTGGTGGTTCACCACTTCTTGCCTTGGCCTTGATCACGACTAAAAAGTCTCTCATAATCGGAGACTCATCTGACGCATAGACTTCCATCACTTTGTGCTTGTTTGTCATCTCGAAGAACTCGAGTTCTTTGCTATCCATCTTAGTTTGGACCAGTTGTCTAAACTCTGGACAAAGCTGGATCTTATGGCCTTACTTTTCAAGATACTCAAAGTAAGGCTCATCCTCGCATCTCTCCTTCCTGATTCTCTCATTCAATAATCTAGCCTTTATCATTTCGGCCTACACCCACTTCAAAGGTGCTTTGATTTCTGGCACGCATTCTTTAGTCATCCTTCATTCTTCTTCAATTATTGTATTTACCTCTGCTTTCTGGTGATTCGGTAGGGGATTCCCATTGGTCTCAGATTTGTCAAATGATAGCATGCCGAATTTCTGTAAATCATCTACCACCCTCTTGAAAGTAGTACAATTTTTGATCGTATGCCCTATAACCCCGACATGATATTCACATTGTGCCTTTTCATCGTACCATTGTGGGTACGAGGGTAAGAAAGGTGGAACGTGCCGTGGTAGCACCATTTGTGATTTGAGGAATTCTGAGAATAATTTTGCGTAGGTCATAAGAATGGGAGCAAAATAGGTTTTTGGGTTTCTATAGTACTTCTGTTCTTCTTTTGGGGGATTCGGTGAAGTTACGGCTGGGGTACCAGACTTGTTAAGGACCACCCCTTTCGAGAAATTAGGGTTATAGGCGCTAGTCATACTAACCTCATTGTCCTTCTTTGTTTAAGGTATTTTGGTTTTTCCTCCATCGAGTTTCCCATTCTTGACAGCCGCAAAGATCAATTCCCCATTCATCAATATGTCTGCAAAGCTCTTGGTCGCATGATGTATCATTCGATCATAAAAAAACATCTTTCAAGGTTTCCACAAGCATTGGGGTGATCTCATTTTCTAGCAATAGTGGCTGAATTCGAGCGGCCACATCCCGTCATCTCTGTGCATATTGGCAGAAGCTCTCATGATGTTTTTGCTCCATTCCTTTAAGGCTAGTCGGTTAGGGGCCATGTCAGTCACGTGCTTGTATTGCTCATTAAATGCCCTTGATAGATCCTTCCAGGATCGTATATTAGCCATGCTCAACTGTGTATACCAACGAGACGCAAATCCAGTCAAGCTGTCTTGGAAGTAGTGAATAAGCAGTTTCTCATTATCCAAATACATTGACATCTTTCAACAATACATGGTCAGATGTTCCGAAGGGAAAGTAGTTCCATTGAACTTCTCAAAGTCAGGGTTTTAAACTTCGGAGGCATTACCAAATCAGTCACCAGACTTAAATATCTGGCATCTAGGCCGCTATGAATGTTCCCTTCTTGGAAGGATTTGATGATTTCCTCTAGCTTGTTACATCAGTTCTCTCATTTCTTGTCCACTTTGGCTCTATTCACTTCTTCATCAAGGTCAGACACCTCATAATCTTGGGTTTCCTCGTTATTGAACCTAGACTCATTTGGGGCATTAGCAGAAGATCGTCCCAAATGGAGCTGGAATCTAGGCTTAGGTGGGGCAGCTCCCTCTTACGTCCCTAAATGGGCGTAGGTGATCCCCAGAAACTGTGTCAAAGCATCAATAGTTTCAGATGTCTTCCCCCTATCGGGATCCTTAAACCCTAGGATGGCTGCAATCTGGGTGACCATATTCTTCTGAGCCTGCACAATCTCTTCCTTCATATCTTTCTATCATGTCCAACCTATCTTGGGTGCTTTTATGGTTGATTTCTAAGTTTGTTAATCTGTCTCCCATGGCCATTGCTTTGATTTGAGAGCGGGTACCGTATTTGTGTGAAACTTTGGCTATTTTGAAAGTTCTGCCATATGATTTACTTTTATTAATCTCTTGAAATATGTGAATGTATGCAATGTCAGAAACTAAGCTAATGCAAAGAAACAAAGAATAAAGAAAAAATGCATGAATGCAGATGAAGGACATTGATTTTGTAAGTAATTGCTCTAGAAATAATTCTTATTGGATGTCAAAGGACCTTATTACAAAAGATTTTTACTTTTCTACGAGTACATCTCAGCCCGAGAACCCAACTCCTTGATTTCTTCAATCAACCACAGAAGTCTTGGTCCCACTTCTCCCACATCTTGTATCTGGGTCATGATGCTCTTGTCAAATTTATCTCGTTCTTGGAACCTTCTAGCATTGTCTCTAAGCCGAGTAAACCAATAGTCATTGCCCCCTTCATTGATATCTACGAGGACCAGAATCTTCGTTCTGCATTCCTGAACGATGCATTCCATAGCTTCTATTTGCTTCTTCAATGTATCATTCTCACTCAAACTAGCCTGGAGTTCGATATAAGTTTGATAATTCTAGAACCTGTGCAGTGAATGATTCAGGTCTACTACCTTGGCTTGTAACTCAACAACGGAGTCTTGGCTCTGTTTTAGCTTCTTATTTGTCTCATCACATACCATCTGCAACTCAAACAAACAGACCTTGTTGTCATGGGCTTTTCTCTTCCATGCAGCTATATTTTCTTTTTCTTTTTTGAGGGCCCGCTTGTTATTTTCATTCTCGACTACTTGCTCCCCCTCTTCTTCTTATCCATCAGCAATCATTTGTATTTTTCAACTTCTCTCTTGCCACGCTCTCTTTCTTTTCCCACAACTTGCTCAATTTCTTGACTCCACTGCTTTGGAGTCTTCCTCAAATCAGCATTTCGGACCATAGCCTAAAATTTGAGAAAATCCACATTCTGAATCTCAAATTTTGCTTTTAGGTCCTTATACATCTTTACTACCTGATCTGTCTCTCCCTTATACTTGTCCACATCTAGATTTGCCTCGAATAAGTCCTTTGTGTGTTGGCTTTGCAAGTTTTCAATCTCAGCCTTGGCCTTCTTTAATTCGGCTATTAGAATATCAGCCTCAAACGGGACCACCTTCAGATGTTCCTCCAAGGATTTAGCCTACCCTGAAGTAGGTGGTAAAATTTTGTCATTCACCCTGGCATGCCTCCATACATCGTAATCGGGGGTGAACATACACTTATTGTCGTACTCTACTTCCATGAGGTAGCAATGCCTCCATGAATCATTGATGGTTTGGATCTTCTCTCTGAACTCACCTTGGAACTCAAATTCCGACAAGTCAAGACCCGTAGTGAAGGGGACAAATTATCGAGAGCCATACTGTCGCGACACTAGTAAGGGGGCACAATTGATTCCACCCCATAGGCGTAGCAGCATCATAATCCCCACACTTGTACAAACCCTTGGTGTGGCCCATCATGGAACTCTCCATACGATGTCCTGATCCCGACAGTCCCTAAAAATGTCAACCCACTTGTTCCTCTTAGCTACCGGCCACTTCTTTGCTATAAATTCACAGAGTGGAGAAAAGTTTAAAGAGAATAAGTTAGGCAAAGCTAGGGTCGGACACTTCCAGAAATGGCTAAGAGCCCAAACCTAGAGCAAAGGTGCACACCCTCTGAAACGCACACCTTCCAACTTTCGACACGCATTCAAAGAGATGAAGGTTTCTGGTAGTACAATTGGCACTAGGTTGGTTTCCCTTTTCAATTTCTCAAAGAAGTCTAGCATAGCCACATCGATATTGCCCAATTCTCTTGGAAAGATAACTAAGCCGTAGATTGCTATAGCCAAGAGATCCACTCTATTTTCCCTATCTGGATGTGTGGGAATTATGTTTTGGATGCTCCACCAAGGGAAGGAAAAGCTGGCCCCTCTTTTCTGTATCAGTCCTTTTACCCATCCATCTCTCATGCCAACAAAAGATTTAAGCCTCGAGTGTACATTCTTGTTCTTAGGAGGTTTAGCATAAACTCGATCCTTCTTCACCTTGAGTAAGTTGAAAAGTGTAAAATACTCTTCGAATGTAGGCATCATATCTTCACCATTAAAAGTAAAACAACAATACCAGGATTCTAGAATTGAATCGATGCTTTGAGGAGTGGTTCATCCACCTCCACATGTAGCAGATATGCTATGTCACCGTAGGTATCAAGGAAAATTGCTTTGTTGCATGGTCTCTCTTAACTCATGTACACTATTCTGTTTGACACTTATATGGGCATACTCTGACGTCTTTGTCTCATGATTGACTGTCAAACTATCCCTGTGTGCTTGTTGGTTGACCTCAGACCAGTGACGTACACCCGCATTGTCTTTTTCCTTTTTTAGGTACCTCTCATCCATGACAAGAGTTTTTTTCTAATCGAGCAAATATCTTGAGAATTAACCTCTTCTAGATATGGAATGAGGATGCAAACATGCAAAACAAAAACAAGACAAGAAAAGGAAATGATTAATACTTCGAAAAACACAAAAAGGTCCAAAATAATTTCATTGTACAAATAGTAACTGGGCAGCGCATTCCAACACTTCTGGACATGTCTCTACGGACTATTCCTACGAAATAATTTTGACCAAATTCAAAGCCTAGGGTTTTCCACATGGCTCTAATGGGGTAGGCTTCTAGACTCTCATGCAGGTTAGGTTCTAAAAGGCTCCAGAATTGTCCTCGCTGTCCCCTACTAAGGGTAGTAAGGCCCCTAATTCTCACACATTATAGGCTTCGAACGAATCAAGTTCAACTCAAGGGGACCCATTTTCCTATGCCCATATGAAAAATCAGTATCCTCGCGAAGACATAGGCCATATGAGCCCCAAAGGTACTGGCTAGGCCAATACGGAGAATCATTATTCCCACGAGAGCAATAGCATTTCCCCCCCACTTAGACGAACGAAAAGAAGCTCGGGTGTAGAGCTTAAAATTTTATATGCGTAAAATGAAATCATATTCATAAACGGACAATTAAATTAAATTTTATACGAACTTAGCAAATTCCGACATTAAAACAAAGTCTAATCAGCTTGTGGCCTGACTCTCTTTTTGTAAAAAACAAAAATGTCCCCAGCGGAGTCGCCAAGCTGCCGCAACCTTTTTTCAAGGTCTCTACGGTTTTTTAAAATAAAATAAAAATCCAAAAACAACGGAGTCGCCACCAATCTTTTTTTGAAAAAAAGTGTGATTGGAACACCTAAAAATGAGTCATTTTAATAAAATCATTTTTATTTTATTAAAATAATGATTTTGGTGTGCGAAAACTCAAAAACGTGTTCGGGAGTCGGTTACATATGGGGAAGGGTTAGCACCCCACAACACCCAAAAATTGGTACCTAACCGATTACAAAATGTTTTAATGTCGGAATTTGCAAGTTCGTGTAAAATTTAAATTATTTTCCATTTATGAATATGATTCCATTTTAATGATCCCACCATCCGGAGAGTAAACTTTAATCACCGCCAACACTTCCGGTGCTAACCCATTACCTCCTTTTGGTAAGACACTGCATTAATTATATTCTACTTTTTTAATAAGCAATCACAAAAATAATTAGTGTGCTAAAGTTTTTATTTATTCTAAGTTAGCGATTATTAACCTAAAGAATGTCTAAGTAAAATTTACCTATTGGGGTTTAGATGTAATTAAGTGTGTTTTATTAATTTAATGTGAATAGAATTTTTATTAAACTTTAAGGCTCTAACTAAAGTTTTTAAGAACTTAATCCTAGAGGCTTTAACTAAACTAAAAAATAATTAAAATACAACATAAAAAACAAAATACATATGAAATAAATGCATAAAAAAGACACAATTATTTAAAAGAAACACCCTTCCCGAATCAAAGTTAATACTTAGTATTCGAACCAAAAAATATAAATTAAAATTAACCTTATTTTAATAAAATAAATGACTTTGCAAAATGTTTTTTTAAAATAATTAAAAAGTAAAGAAAGAAAACAATGACCAAATTGTGAAAAAAAAAATCCAAAGAATTTTCGAACAGTGACCATTTTGAAGTAACTGAAAATATGATGATTTGTGGAGCAAAAATAAGTAAGGCGGAGGGATTTAATGAGTGTAATTAGTCCAATTTGTTTTAAAACGTGTGGGTATAAAACCCAACTTTTATAAACAGCTTTTATTTTTTCTTTTAAATGTTTTTGGATCAAACACCCATTTTACAAATTCTCCCAAATGTTCATCTTGTTCTTCAAACATGAAAAACTCCAGTGACCCACCACCGCCATGACCACCGGCCGCATTATTCCGGCAATGAAAACCCCAATTTTTCGGCAAGATTTTGAATCTCGGTTTTATGGCTAAAAAAACAAAGGTAAGAGCATATATTCGAATCAAACACATAAAAATAAATAAAAAAACAAAATAAAAAATACCTAAATTTGATTGAATGCTTCTTGTATTTCTCTTGAAAACTCGATAAAAATGTGATAAACTCCTCCAATTTCATTTTATTTTCGTGATAATTCGCGGTGAAAATTACAAGGAAAAAGAGGTTCTTATATAGGCTTTTTCATTTTATAAAATACAACAAAAATCGGAATAAAAATCAATCAAATCCCGTTGAATTTTTTTGCCATTTTTGAGTGGATTCCTTCATTCTTTGCTTGATTTGAAATCACCCAGATTTTGAGTCTGATTTTTATTTTTCCATATTCGAATAAGCAGCCCATTTCTTTCATTTTGTTGCGTGATTTGTAGCTAGTATTTGATTCAAATTTGAATCACTTGATTTGTTTCTTCCAATTGCATATTGAAGTCATGTTCTTGCAGTGGAGGTGTAACACCCCTTTTCGTATTCATACGAAGAATACGAATTAGGAATGTCACAGCTTTACTGTCCTTAAATATTAATCATACTTGAAACAAAATTTAAGTTTTGATAATTTTGAACCCAAATCTTGAGTACTGGCACACCCTGTCCCAAAATACACATTCTTTCATTTTTATATTTCTAATTCATCATAATTCAATTCCCAAATGTCTTCAACTGTTATGTATGCTTATAAGGAACAATTGACTATTATAAAACATACATGCTCTTAATTATCTTAGCATGCAACTCATCACTTGAGGTTACTCTTAACATTGAATCTTTCCAGAAACACCAATTATCATGAAACTATAACGAACTTTAAAGGCCAATCACAACTCAAATAGGTTTAGCAAGTATACATGCCACTATAATAATCAAAACTTAATTAGAATGTCATTACTATGATTACCTGTTAAGCTTTCCAATATTGATGCAATGCTCTTCTCACTCTCATCTTGATTTACCTACGTGTGCACAATCAAACACACGCTAAGTACGAACTTAGTGAGGCAATAAAGGAAGTTAATAACAATAATTTAAACTTTATTCGACTTCATGGCTATGTTTATATAACATGATATATATGCCAAAGCGTCAACTTTCACATTGCATTAGTAATGATTTACTACGAGCTAATGTCATAAGACTTTCATGCTTGTTTATTTGTCATAATATGCCTTATATGCATAAATGCATCATGATCACTAGACATGTAAATCCATCATGTTATTCATAGATTAACATGATATAAATCACATATAAATTTCTTACCAATATACTTGCAATTTATTCCAAAAGCTTATAAGCTTATTGACCTGTTTATCATTTATTATCCAATAAATTATAGCCTAAAATAAACCCTAAGGACCCTAAGTACGCGAGTCAAAACTATACATAAGGTCGTGCTAACCATAATAGACATAAGGCCGTCCTTATCTGCACATATATTAGTGCTAACCATACACACTAAGTGTCATTTATATATACAATAGTGCCCGCACAAAGTGCTAAACCGCTGGACTCTATGGCATGCCAGCTATACTCTGTCCCTCAATGACTTACTTGGGCATATATTTCATATTTACTTCATCCATGGCATTGTATACCAACATAATTTAACATTGGGCAGTTCATACCCGAAATAACATTCATAATATCACATCATATATAACTAGTGATCCATGCATTTATATTCAACTTTTGACATATTTAGAACATGTCAAATATATGATTATGACATAAATATCATGCCAAAATAAACAAGGTAGACTCATCGCAAGTCTTCCTAATGATGTATAAAACATCTATGTATCATGTTATGTATGCATTGCACTCACCTTGACCACTTAAAACAATGCCTCACTAAGTCATAGTTCGATCCTTTCTTTCATAGAACTTCGGACCTTCTTTGAATAAAATAAAATATTTTTCCTTCATTAATCTCATGAATAAAATAAAATATTTGTTAGATTCAAATCTAACAATACCTTAAACATGTTGTCTAATATAAATATAAAATTTCCAAATATTTTTCCTTTCTTCCTTGTACTGTTCAAAAACTCATTATGGTCCTTAGTGACCAATTTGAACTTCTAATAATTCTTCTGAGCTTGCTAACTAACATTTAAATACAAAATGTTTCAAATTCCATAATTCGAGTATTCCATTCTATTTTCATTCACTTAAAGGTTTAGGGACTAAAATGAAATTCTTTTCCATTTCAATGGCATTTTCAATATATTTATCACTAATAGAATTTTTACCTAATAACATTCATCATAAAATCTTCACTTACAACTTTTGTACATTCTAGTCCATAAATCCCTAATTTTGCCGAAATTCTATTTTGGTCCCTAAAATCAAATTCATTTTGATTCGAATGTAATTTCCAGCATTTAACCACATTTCTAAGACACAAATACCCTAATTTCCAGATTGTTATACGAAGGTCCTTACATTTTCTCACATTGCTGAATTGGTCACTAATACAATCCAAGGATTCAAGCTTCCTAACTTTGCAATTAAGACTCCAATCACTGTTAATTCTTTCAAACTCATCATTATAATAAAAAATCAGAACTGATCCTTTTCAATTTCCATCATGCCAAATTGGTTCTTACAATTTAACAAATTGCTAAAATGGCCTCTAATCAAGATAACACCAATTTTAGCATTCCAACTTCAATTTCATGCTTAGCAAAACCTTATATAATCAAAAACCAACTTATTAAACATGAAAAAAACACCAGTCCCTAATATTAATCAAACAAACCGAATAGGTCCATAAAGATTTCCAAATTGCTGATTTAGTCACTAGTTGAAATAACTAGATTTTCAACCTTCAAACATCAAATTCAAGCTTCAATTATCATCAAATCTATAAATACTCTTAAAAATTCAGATTTAAACACCATAACCTAACCTTAAATGCTGGATAAAATAGTCCCTTAACTTTAGACATCAATCCAATTTAGTCCCAAGCATGGAAAAACATAAAATCAAACATAGTTTCTTAAACCTTCAAAATTCCCAAAAATTCACATAACACTAATTTATTCCTCATATCAAATCTCATCAACCAAGCAAGTATTCTTTGAATTATTTACATCAAAATATAGAGCTCGAAGAGTAGAACAACTTTGCAGTTCGAAAGGTTGCCTAAAAACCGAGATTCGAGACTTAAATCAAGCTTGGAAAAAAATTTCTTCTTACCTCTAGCTCCCTCGGTCCATGGCTGGAAAAAGATGAATGTTTTTTCATCTTTCAACTATTATTTTACACTTGTAACTATTAAATGAATTTTAAATTCATTTAAATAGTGAAATTACCAATTTAGCCTTTAAATCCTATGGTTAATTTCAACTCATCTAAAATCAAGGGTCAAGATTAAATCCATGTATATTTCATCTTCCAAAAACGTCCTCAACATTTCAAAAGTATTTCAAAATTTCCATCCTTGCCAAATGACCAATTTGCCCTCTAACTAGAATTTATTTACTAGTTTGTTTCAAAATTGCCATTCCATTATAATATAACTAAATTAGTTCCTTCTAAACCGACCACTATTCCATAAATATCATTTTATGATTTTCCATGGCTTATGGAACAACCTCTGAAATTTCAATTCAACCTGATTTCCCAATATTTACTAAATACTTATACTACGATCTTACCTTTACCAAGCTATCGGATCTATTTTGAAAATTCTATATTTCCATATTCGGAAAATAAATACTATTATCTCATAAAAACTTCCTTTCTTAAGGACTTAGACCGAATTTTCCTAACTCAGTCTATTATTCTGATAATATCGAAAATCCTCATCGAGTAAAATTTCTCTTAGAAATCCTTTGTCCGAAATCCAAACGAATATTCTCTACTCTTAATGAGTCCAAAATATTGATCAGAAACACTTTTATGGGACCTTTCTGAAGGTCACTCTTCCTAGTGTTTCCCTGTTCAGAGCACGCTTAATAATAGGGTTCGATCAAAATTCGATACCTTATACTGAATTTTCATTCTCGGGACCTATATCAAAATTTTAATCACTGACTGAATTTATCCATCTACATGATAAAAATTAGTTATTGAGCAAATTATTTATTATGGATTTAAACTTTTCCTTTCTTTATGATTTAGCAACCAACTTTTAAAAATTTTCATTTTGGTCACTAAACTTTAACCTTCAGTTCCCATTCCAATTTATCAGATTTCAACCAAATTTTGCATGTTCCCTAATCTTCTTATCATCCTTCAAAATAGCCTGGATATTTGATTCGATCCAATTATCCGAATATTTTTTTGAACTTTATCGCTTTATAGCCATTAATACAAACTCTATACGAAAAATATGGATAACATAGAAACGTCATTCTTGGGGGTAAACTTTTGAAAATTACACTTTTGTCCCTAAACTTTTCCAATGTTTATACTTTAGCCACAAAACTTTCAAAATTTACATTTTAGTCATTATCCAAAATTGGGATATTACAATTCTCCACCTTAAGAAAATTCGTCCTTGAATTTTTAATACGTAACTGGTTCAAAAAGGTGAGGGACCTGCTTTCTCATATCTCTTTCTCTTTTCCAAGTCACTTTTTCGACTTCATGATTTCGCCAAAGAACTTTAACAAGCGAGATCATCTTATTTCTTAGTTCTTTGACTCCATCTGTCATTATCTTTACCGATTCTTTATCATAAATCAGATCCGATTGAATCTCTATTTCTTCTGGGGTAATGATATGTAAAGGATCTGATTGATACTTCTTGAGCATCGATACATGAAATATGTTGTGAATCTTGTCCATTTTCGGAGGTAAGGCTAGCTAATAAGCCACCAGACCAACTCTTTTCACAGTCTTATATGGCCCAATAAATCTCAGACTCAGCTTCCCTTTTTGTCTAAACCATAACACCTTCTTCCAAGGTGAAACTTTTACAGAATACTTTATCCTTAACTTCATATTAAATATATTTTCTTTCAAAGTCAACAGATACTATCCATCATTCTAAAGCAATTCTAGATTGCTTCGAACCTTTCTTACTTTATTTTTCGCATCCTGAAACAAATCAGATTCAATCAGTTCCCTTTCTAACTCATTATCATCGGGGATATAAATTACCCCTTGATAATATGAACATCCTTTAGACTTAATATTGAAGTATTTAATTTTCCCTTTTCAATTTACTGAATTCTTTCCAAACATATATTATCTTTCATCTGTAAATCTTTGATCCGATTTGTCAAAGTACATTTGAGCTGAAGCTATGTAATAAATACAGTATTTTCTTCCAAAGGTGATTGTGCATTTAATGCTTATAACCCAAAGAATGACTTTTGGCTAAATACATCAACTACGACATTAGCCATATTACATTAATAGACATCCCAACCTATTATGGGACGTGTTATTGAATAAGATAGAATCCTTACTAGATTCATATTGCACTAATACTAGTGCTACTATCAAATCTTCTTCTATCGGTAATAATATAATCGTAATTTAATCTTAGAGGAACATTACTGCTTCTTTAACTAACATCACTTGAGCTTCCTAAGGTGATATACTGGGTCGTATAAAACCTCAATCTAATGACTCTTGCAACTAGGTCTTTAGCTTTCTCAATCTATTAAGAGCCATTTTGTATAGTGCAATTGATATAGGTCCCATATTGGATTAAATCCAATCCTAAACTTAGCCTCTCGATTAAGCATCAAGCCTGACAGCTCCTCTTGGGTAACCTATTTAAAACTCACTAACAATAGGAATACTCTCCCAGCTTACCCTTATGCTCAGTATCCATAGCATAAGTTAAATAAATTTTCAAATTGGTAACAAATTCCAACAAAAACTCTGTATGCTCATGCATGCCAATTATCACAACACCCACATGATTGGTTTTGTGGTTTTCTTGAATCTCCAATATTAATTATAAATGTCAAAGAGTTCTTAATTTTCCTTGTCCCGATCTCTTAGCAGAACTATATAATAAATTCAGTTTAATATATTTGTCGGGAATCCTCACCACTTTTTAGAAGTGGTGAAATAAATAATGATTCACTATTCCTCTTTACGAGCTGTGACCTCTGTTTAGATATTTTCTCATTCTGAACCCTTTACATTGCATTTGGCATTATTTACTGTTTCATGGAATTATGAAATACATAGGACAGTCAATACTTCTTTGTATCTGACCTCTAGCCTTCTATGAGCTGTCATAACATGCGCTCCTTCTGTTTGTAGGAAGCAGTTTTGAAGCAAATCAGCTCAGTTTATTAAACTTGCACTCATACCCGTAAATAATCCAATTGCCCTAATTAAGATGCAAGAAACTCTGTTGCATCTCTAGGATAAACTTTGTTACGGAACTTTCAAAGAAAGAACTTCTAGTTAATAGACTTTTGAGTATGTACTGTAACAGTACTTTATCAAATACGGGTCTAATCCTTTTAGATGAGATAATACTTTTTCTTTGAGTCTCCTCTAATCATCAATACAGAGTTCCTTCAACATAACTTTTATATCATTAAACCATAGATTAACAATCATAGAATCTCCATTAATATCTCTCTAAAAATCTAGTATGCCAGAACTCTATATTCTTTTGCAATCGGTGCCTAAGTAGGCTGATTCATGGTTGCATCTAATGTCTGGAAGAAAAGCTCTTAATCCAGAACATGCATATCATGTTACTCTGGTGCCACTGCACCATGCTAAGCTGAGGGTAGAATATTGTCATTAACCTTATCATTCTCGTGAATCTCTTATTGATCCACTCGCTTAAACACCTGGCACGATTCTTTTACCCTCACACATTGGAATTTTACATTATTATCATAATGAAGTAAGCAATGACATCCATTCAAACAAGTAAAATCATCAGTAATTCTGACATCCTGGTGGCATGTATACACTTTTGACCTTTACTATACTTCGTTTAACTCCAGAACCAGCTAAACATGTAGCTCTGATACCAATAAATGTAACACAATTATCGTATCCATACGAAGAATACGAATCAAGAATGTCACAACTTTACTATCCTTAAATATTAATGATATTTGACACAATTCAAGTTTTGATAATTTTGAACCCAAATCTTGAGTACTGGTACACCCTGTCCTAAAATGCACATTCTTGAATTTTTTATATTTCTAATTCATCCTAATTCAATTCCCAAATGTCTTCAAATGTTATGTATGCTTATAAGGAACAATTGACTATTATAAAACATACATGCTCTTAATTATCTTAGCATGCAACTCATCACTTGAGGTTACTCTTAACTTTGAATTTTTCCAGAAACGCCAATTATCATGAAACCATAACGAACTTTAAAGGCCAATCACAACTCAAATAGGTTTAGCAAGTATCCATGCCACTATAATAATCAAACCTCAATTAGGATGTCATTACTGTGATTACCTGTTGAGCTTTCCAATATTGATGCAATGCTCTTCTCACTCTCATCTTGATTTACCTACGTGTGCACAATCAAACACACGCTAAGTACGAACTTAGTGAGGCAATAAAGAAAGTTAATAACAATAATTTAAACTTTATTCGACTTCATGGCTATGTTTATATAACATGATATATATGCCAAATCGTCAATTTTCACATTGCATTAGTAATGATTTACTACATGCTAATGTCATAAGACTTTCATGCTTGTTTATTTGTCATAATATGCCTTATATGCATAAATGCATCATGATCACTAGACATGTAAATCCATCATGTTATTCATATATTAACATGATATAAATCACATATAAATTTCTTACCAATATACTTGTAATTTATTCTAAAAGCTCATAAGCTTATTCACCTGTTTATCATTTATTATCAAATAAATTATAGCCCAAACTAAACCCTGAAGACCCTGAGTACGCGAGTCAAAACTGCACAAAAGGTCGTGCTAACCATAATAGACATAAGGTCGTCCTTATCTGCACATAAGGTGGTGCTAGCCATATACACTAAGTGTCATTTATATACACTATAGTGCCCGCACAAAGTGCTAAACCGCTGGACTTTATGGCATGCAAACTATACCCTGTCCCTCAATGACTTACTTGGGCATATCTTTCATATTTATTTCATCCATGGCAATGTATACCAACATAATTTAACATTGGGCAGTTCATACCCGAAATAACATTCATAATATCACATCATATATAACTAGTTATCCATGTATTTATATTTAACTTTTGACATATTTAGAACATGTCAAATATATGATTATAACATAAATATCATGCCAAAATAAATAAGGTAGACTCATCGCAAGTCTTCCTAATGATGTATAAAACATCCATGTATCATGTTATGTATGCATTGCACTCACCTTGGCCACTTAAAACAATGCCTCACTAAGTCATAGTTCGATCCTTTCTTTCATAGAACTTCAGACCTTCTTTGAACTTCTAATAATTCTTCCGAGCTTGCTAACTAACATTTAAATATAGAATGTTTCAAATTCCATAATTCGAGTATTCCATTCGATTTTCATTCACTTAAAGGTTTAGGGACTAAAATGAAATTGTTTTCCATTTCAATGGCATTTTCAATATATTTATCACCAATAGAATTTTTACCTAATAACATACATCATAAAATCTTCACTTACAACTTTTGTACACTCTAGTTCATAAATCCTTGATTTTGCTGAAATTCCATTTTGGTCCCTAAAATCAAATTCATTTTGATTCGAATGTAATTTCCAGCATTTAACCACATTTCTAAGACACTAATACCCTGATTTCCTGATTGTTACACGCTGGTCCTTACATTTTCTCACGTTGCTGAATTGGTCACTAAATACAATCCAAGGATTCAAGCTTCCTAACTTTGCAATTAAGACTCCAATCACTGTTAATTCATCAAACTCATCATTATACTCAAAAATCAGAACTGATCCTTTTCAATTTCCATCATGTCAAATTGGTTCTTACAATTTAACAAATTGCTAAAATGGCCCCTAATCAAGATAACACCAATTTTAGCATTCCAACTTCAATTTGATGCTTAGGAAAACCTTATATAATCAATAACAACTTATTAAACACGAAAAAAACATCATCCCCTAATATTAATCAAACAAACCGAATAGGTCCATAAAGAATTCCAAATTACTGATTTAGTCACTAGTTGAAATAACTAGATTTTCAACCTCCAAACATCAAATTCAAGCTTCAATTATCATCAAATCTATAAATACTCTTAAAAATTCAGATTTAAAAACCAGACCCTAACCTTTAAATACTGGATGAAATAGTCCCTTAACTTTAGACATCAATCCAATTTAGTCCCAAGCAAGGAAAAAACATAAAATCAAACATAGTTTCTTAAATCTTCAAAATTCCCAAAAATTCACATAACCCTAATTTATTCCTCATATCATATATCATCAACCAAGAAAGTATTCTATGAATTATTTACATCAAAAGATAGAGCTCGAAGAGTGGAACAACTTTGTAGTTCGAAAGGTCGCCTAAAAACTGAGATTCGGGGCTTAAATCAAGCTTGGAAAATTTTTTCTTCTTTCCTCTAGCTCCCACGGTACATGGCTGGAAAAAGATGAATATTTTTTCATCTTTCAACTATTATTTTACACTTGTAACTATTAAATCAATTTTAAATTCATTTAAATAGTGAAATTATCAATTTAGCCTTTAAATCTTATGGCTAATTTAATCTCATCTAAAATCACGGGTCAAGATTAAATCCATGTATATTTCATCTTCCAAAAACGTCCTCAACATTTCAAAAGTATTTCAAAATTTCCATCCTTGCCAAATGACCAATTTGCCCCCCAACTAGTCTTTATTTACTAGTTTGTTTCAAAATTGCCATTCCATTATAATCTAACTAAATTAGTTCCTTCTCAACCAGCCACTATACCACAAATATCATTTTATGATTTTCCATGTCTTATGGAACAACCTCTGAAATTTCAATTCAATCTGATTTCCCGATATTCACTAAATACTTCTACTATGATCTTACCTTTATCGAGCTATTGGATCTATTCGAAAAATTCTATATTTCCACATTCGGAAAATAAATATTATTATCTCATAAAAGCTTCCTTTCTTAAGGACTTAGACTGAATTTTCCTAACTCAGTCTATTATTCTGATAATTATCGAAAATCCTCATCGAGTAAAATTACTCTTAGAAATCCTTTATCCGAAATCCATTCAAATATTCTCTACTCTTAACGAGTCCAAAATATCGATCAAAAATACTTTTATGGGACCTTCTCGAAGGTTACTCTTCCTAGTGTTTCCCTATTCAGGCCACGCTTAATAATAGGGTTCGATCAAAATTCGATACCTTATGCTGCATTTTCATTCTCGGGACCTATATCAAATTTTTTTTCACTGACCGAATTTATCCATATACAGGATAAAAATTAGTTATTGAGCAAATCCTTTATTATGGATTTAAAATTTTCCTTTCTTTATGATCTAGCAACCAACTTTTAAAATTTGTCATTTTGGTCACTAAACTTTAACCTTCAATTCTCATTCCAATTTTATCGTATTTCAACCAAATTTTGCATGTACCCAAATCTGCTTATCATCCTTCAAAATATCGTGGATATTCGATTCTTAAATATTAATGATATTTGAAACAAAATTCAAGTTTTGATAATTTTGAACCCAAATCTTGAGTACTGGTACACCCTATCCCAAAATGTACATTCTTTCATTTTTATATTTCCAATTCATCCTAATTCAATTCACAAATGTCTTCAAATGTTATGTATGCTTATAAGGAACAATTGACTATTATAAAACATACATGTTCTGAATTATCTTAGCATGCAACTCATCACTTGAGGTTACTTTTAACTTTGAATCTTTCTAGAAACGCCAATTATCATGAATCCATAACGAACTTTAAAGGCCAATCACAACTCAAATAGGTTTAGCAAGTATACATGCCACTATAATAATCAAACCTCAATTAGGATGTCATTACTATGATTACCTATTGAGCTTTCCAATATTGATGCAATGCTCTTCTCACTCTCATCTTGATTTACCTACGTTGGCACAATCAAACACACGCTAAGTACGAACTTAGTGAGGCAATAAAGGAAGTTAATAACAATAATTTAAACTTTATTTGACTTCATGGCTATGTTTATATAACATGATATATATGCCAAAGCGTCAACTTTCACATTGCATTAGTAATGATTTACTACATGCTAATGTCATAAGACTTTCATGCTTGTTTACTTGTCATAATATGCCTTATATGCATAAATGCATCATGATCACTAGACATGTAAATCCATCATGTTATTCATATATTAACATGATATAAATCACATATAAATTTCTTACCAATATACTTGCAATTTATTCCAAAAGCTCATAAGCTTAATCACTTGTTTATCATTTATTATCCAATAAATTATAGCCCAAAATAAACCCTAGGGACCCGGAGTATGCGAGTCAAAACTGCACATAAGGTCGTGCTAACCATAATAGACATAAGGTCGTCCTTATATGCACATAAGGTAGTGCTAACCATATACACTAAGTGTCTTTTATATACACTATAGTGCCCTCACAAAGTGCTAAACCGCTGGACTCTATGGCATGCCAACTATACCCTGTCCCTCATGACTTAGTTGGGCATATCTTTCATATTTATGTCATCCATGGCAATGTATATCAACATAATTTAACATTGGGCAGTTCATACCCGAAATAACATTCATAATATCACATTATATATAACTAGTGATCCATGCATTTATATTCAACTTTTGACATATTTATAACATGTCAAATATATGATTATGACATAAATATCATGCCAAAATAAACAAGGTAGACTCATCGCAAGTCTTCCCAATGATATATAAAACATACATTTATCATGTTATGTATGCATTTCACTCACATTGGCCACTTAAAACATTGCCTCACTAAGTCATAGTTCGATCCTTTCTTTCATAGAACCTTTTTGATTCGGACTTGTCTTCATTAATCACCTGAATAAAAATAAAATATTTGTTAGATTCAAATCTAACAACACCTTAAACATTTTTCCTTTCTTCCTTGTACTGTTCAAAAACTCATTATGGTCCTTAGTGACCAATTTGAACTTCTAATAATTCTTCCGAGCTTGCTAACTAACACTTAAATACAAAATGTTTCAAATTCCATAATTCGAGTATTCCATTCGATTTTCATTCACTTAAAGGTTTAGGGACTAAAATGAAATTCTTTTCCATTTCAATGGCATTTTCAATATATTTATCACCAATAGAATTTTTACCTAATAACATTCATCATAAAATCTTCACTTACAACTTTTGTACATTCTAGTCCATAAATCCATGATTTTTTCCAAAATGCCATTTTGGACCCTAAAATCAAATTCATTTGATTGAATGTAATTTCTAGCATTTAACCACATTTCTAAGACACAAATACCTTGATTTCCAGATTGTTACACGCTGGTCCTTACATTTTCTCACATTGCCAAATTGGTCACTAAATACAATCCAAGGATTCAAGCTTCCTAACTTTGCAATTAAGCCTCCAATCACTATTAATTCATCAAACTCATCATTATACTAAAAAATCAGAACTGATCCTTTTAAATTTCCATCATGTCAAATTGGTTCTTACAATTTAACAAATTGCTAAAATGGCCCCTTAATCAAGATAACACCAATTTTAGCATTCCAACTTCAATTTGATGCTTAGAAAAACCTATATAATCAATAAAAACTTTTTAAATATGAAAAAACATCAGTCCCTAATATTTATCAATCAAACCGAGTAGGTCCATAATGATTTCCAAATTGTTGATTTAGTCACTAGTTGAAATAACTAGATTTTCAACCTTCAAACATCAAATTCAAGCTTCAATTATCATCAAATCTATAAATACTCTTAAAAATTCAGATTTAAACACCAGCCCCTAACCTTTAAATGCTGAATGAAATAGTCCCTTAACTTTATACATCAATCCAATTTAGTCCCAAGCATGGAAAAAACATAAAATCAAACATAGTTTCTTAAATCTTCAAAATTACCAAAAATTCACATAACCCTAATTTATTCCTCACATCAAATATCATTAACCAAGAAAGTATTCTATGAATTATTTACATCAAAAGATAGAGATCAAGAGTGGAACAACTTTGTAGTTTGAAAGATTGCCTAAAATCGAGATTCGGGGGCTTAAATCAAGCTTGGAAAAATTTTTTCTTCTTTCCTCTAGCTCCCACGGTACATGGCTGGAAAAAGATGAATATTTTTTTCATATTTTAACTATTATTTTACACTTGTAAATATTAAATCAATTTTAAATTCATTTAAATAGTGAAATTATCAATTTAGCCTTTAAATCCAATGGCTAATTTAATATCATCTAAAATCGAGGGTCAAGATTAAATCCATGTATATTTCATCTTCCAAAAATGTCCTCAACATTTCAAAAATATTTCAAAATTGCCATCATTGCCAAATGACCAATTTGCCTCCAACTAGTCTTTATTTACTAGTTTGTTTCAAAATTGCCATTCCATTATAATCTAACTAAATTAGTTCCATCTCAACCAACCAATATTCCATAAATATCATTTTATGATTTTCCATGGATTATGGAACAACCTCTAAAATTTTAATTCAATCTGATTTCCCAATATTCACTAAATACTTCTACTATGATCTTACCTTTATCGAGCTATTGGATCTATTTTGAAAATTCTATATTTCCACATTCGGAAAATAAATATTATTATCTCATAAAAACTTCCTTTCTTAAGGACTTAGACTGAATTTTCCTAACTCAGTCTATTATTCGATGATTATCGAAAATCCTCATCGAGTAAAATTTCTCTTAGAAATCCTTTATCCAAAATCCATTCAAATATTCTCTACTCTTAATGAGTCCAAAATATCGATCAAAAATACTTTTATGGGACCTTCTCAAGGTTACTCTTCCTAGTGTTTCCCTATTCAGGCCACGCTTAATAATAGGGTTCGATCAAAATTTGATACCTTATCTTTGCATTTTCATTCCCAAGACCTATATCAAATTTTTTTCATCGACCGATTTTATCCATCTACAGGATAAAAATTAGTTATTGAGCAAATCCTTTATTATGGATTTAAAATTTTCCTTTCTTTATGATCTAGCAACCAACTTTTAAAATTTGTCATTTTGGTCACTAAACTTTAACCTTCAATTCTCATTCCAATTTTATCGTATTTCAACCAAATTTTGCATGTACCCAAATCTGCTTATCATCCTTCAAAATATCGTGGATATTCGATTCTTAAATATTAATGATATTTGAAACAAAATTCAAGTTTTGATAATTTTGAACCCAAATCTTGAGTACTTTGGTACACCCTATCCCAAAATGTACATTCTTTCATTTTTATATTTCCAATTCATCCTAATTCAATTCACAAATGTCTTCAAATGTTATGTATGCTTATAAGGAACAATTGACTATTATAAAACATACATGTTCTGAATTATCTTAGCATGCAACTCATCACTTGAGGTTACTTTTAACTTTGAATCTTTCTAGAAACGCCAATTATCATGAATCCATAACGAACTTTAAAGGCCAATCACAACTCAAATAGGTTTAGCAAGTATACATGCCACTATAATAATCAAACCTCAATTAGGATGTCATTACTATGATTACCTATTGAGCTTTCCAATATTGATGCAATGCTCTTCTCACTCTCATCTTGATTTACCTACGTTGGCACAATCAAACAGACGCTAAGTAAAACTTAGTGAGGCAATAAAGGAAGTTAATAACAATAATTTAAACTTTATTTGACTTCATGGCTATGTTTATATAACATGATATATATGCCAAAGCGTCAACTTTCACATTGCATTAGTAATGATTTACTACATGCTAATGTCATAAGACTTTCATGCTTGTTTACTTGTCATAATATGCCTTATATGCATAAATGCATCATGATCACTAGACATGTAAATCCATCATGTTATTCATATATTAACATGATATAAATCACATATAAATTTCTTACCAATATACTTGCAATTTATTCCAAAAGCTCATAAGCTTAATCACTTGTTTATCATTTATTATCCAATAAATTATAGCCCAAAATAAACCCTAGGGACCCGGAGTATGCGAGTCAAAACTGCACATAAGGTCGTGCTAACCATAATAGACATAAGGTCGTCCTTATATGCACATAAGGTAGTGCTAACCATATACACTAAGTGTCTTTTATATACACTATAGTGCCCTCACAAAGTGCTAAACCGCTGGACTCTATGGCATGCCAACTATACCCTGTCCCTCATGACTTAGTTGGGCATATCTTTCATATTTATGTCATCCATGGCAATGTATATCAACATAATTTAACATTGGGCAGTTCATACCCGAAATAACATTCATAATATCACATTATATATAACTAGTGATCCATGCATTTATATTCAACTTTTGACATATTTATAACATGTCAAATATATGATTATGACATAAATATCATGCCAAAATAAACAAGGTAGACTCATCGCAAGTCTTCCCAATGATATATAAAACATACATTTATCATGTTATGTATGCATTTCACTCACATTGGCCACTTAAAACATTGCCTCACTAAGTCATAGTTCGATCCTTTCTTTCATAGAACTTCAGACCTTTTTTGATTCGGACTTGTCTTCATTAATCACCTGAATAAAAATAAAATATTTGTTAGATTCAAATCTAACAACACCTTAAACATTTTTCCTTTCTTCCTTGTACTGTTCAAAAACTCATTATGGTCCTTAGTGACCAATTTGAACTTCTAATAATTCTTCCGAGCTTGCTAACTAACACTTAAATACAAAATGTTTCAAATTCCATAATTCGAGTATTCCATTCGATTTTCATTCACTTAAAGGTTTAGGGACTAAAATGAAATTCTTTTCCATTTCAATGGCATTTTCAATATATTTATCACCAATAGAATTTTTACCTAATAACATTCATCATAAAATCTTCACTTACAACTTTTGTACATTCTAGTCCATAAATCCATGATTTTTCCAAAATGCCATTTTGGACCCTAAACTCAAATTCATTTCGATTCGAATGTAATTTCTAGCATTTAACCACATTTCTAACACACAAATACCTTGATTTCCAGATTGTTACACGCTGGTCCTTACATTTTCTCACATTGCCAAATTGGTCACTAAATACAATCCAAGGATTCAAGCTTCCTAACTTTGCAATTAAGCCTCCAATCACTATTAATTCATCAAACTCATCATTATACTAAAAAATCAGAACTGATCCTTTTAAATTTCCATCATGCCGAATTGGTTCTTACAATTTAACAAATTGCTAAAATGGCCCCTTATCAAGATAACACCAATTTTAGCATTCCAACTTCAATTTCATGCTTAGCAAAACCTCATATAATCAATAAAAACTTTTTAAATATGAAAAAAACCTCAGTCCCTAATATTTATCAATCAAACCGAGTAGGTCCATAATGATTTCCAAATTGTTGATTTAGTCACTAGTTGAAATAACTAGATTTTCAACCTTCAAACATCAAATTCAAGCTTCAATTATCATCAAATCTATAAATACTCTTAAAAATTCAGATTTAAACACCAGCCCCTAACCTTTAAATGCTGAACGAAATAGTCCCTTAACTTTATACATCAATCCAATTTAGTCCCAAGCATGGAAACAACATAAAATCAAACATAGTTTCTTAAATCTTCAAAATTACCAAAAATTCACATAACCCTAATTTATTCCTCACATCAAATATCATTACCCAAGAAAGTATTCTATGAATTATTTACATCAAAAGATAGAGATCGAAGAGTAGAACAACTCTGCAGTTTGAAAGATTGCCTAAAACTGAGATTCGGGGCTTAAATCGAGCTTGGAAAAGTTTTTCTTATTTCCTCTAGCTTCCACGGTACATGGCCGGAAAAAGATGAATATTTGTTCATATTTTAACTATTATTTTACACTGTAAATATCAAATGAATTTTAAATTCATTTAAATAGTGAAATTACCAATGTAGCCTTTAAATCCAATGGCTAATTTAATATCATCTAAAATCGAGGGCCAAGATTAAATCCATGTATATTTCATCTTCCAAAAATGTACTCAACATTTCAAAAATATTTCAAAATTGCCATCATTGCCAAATGACCAATTTGCCCTCCAACTAGTCTTTATTTACTAGTTTGTTTCAAAATTGCCATTCCATTATAATCTAACTAAATTAGTTCCATCTCAACCAACCAATATTCCATAAATATCATTTTATGATTTTCCATGGATTATGGAACAACCTCTAAAATTTTAATTCAATCTGATTTCCCAATATTCACTAAATACTTCTACTACGATCTTACCTTTACCGAGCTATCAGATCTATTTTGAAAATTCTATATTTCCATATTCGGAAAATAAATACTATTATCTCATAAAAACTTCCTTTCTTAAGGACTTAGACTGAATTTTCCTAACTCAGTCTATTATTCTGATGATTATCGAAAATCCCCATCGAGTAAAATTTCTCTTAGAAATCCTTTATCCAAAATCCATATGAATATTCTCTACTCTTAATGAGTCCAACATATCGATCAGAAACACTTTTATGGGACCTTCCCGAAGGTCACTCTTCCTAGTGTTTCCCTGTTAAGAGCACGCTTAATAATAGGGTTCGATCAAAATTTGATACCTTATACTGCATTTTCATTCCCAAGACCTATATCAAATTTTTACTCACTGACCGATTTTATCCATCTACAGGATAAAAATTAGTTATTGTGCAAATCCTTTATTATGGATTTAAACTTTTCCTTTCTTTATGATTTAGCAACCAACTTTTAAAAATTGTCATTTTGGTCACTAAACTTTAACCTTCAATTCTCATTCCAATTTTATCGTATCCAAATTTTACATGTACCCTAATCTGGTTATCATCCTTCAAAATATCTTGGATATTCGATTCGATTATCCGAATATTTTTCAAAACTTTATCGCTTTATAGCCATTAATACAAACTCCGTACGAAAGATCCGGATAACATGGAAACGTCATTCTTGGGGGTAAACTATTCATTTACGGGTTAAAATACACAACTTTTAAAAATTACACTTTTGTCCCTGAACTTTTCCAAAGTTTATACTTTAGCCACAAAACTTTCAAAACTTACATTTTAGTCACTAGCCAAAAATTGGGATATTACAGGAGGCATGTGTGTGAAGATAGAGAGGTGGGCCCGACACGTGGGGGCCACGCATGCGTGAAGCTGGCTCCTTCTTTTTTGATCCAATCTGGACTGTTGGATCTCATTTGGATCCAACGGTTAATAATTGACTGCACATGGGAAAATAAAAATTGTTTAGGGGTTTTATTTGGGCTAAATGGGTTTTATTGAATGGACTCTTTTATTTAAATTGGACCCCTTTTGTTTTTATTGGATTTTATTCTAATAATAAGACTAGTTATTATACATACATAATAAATATAATAATAATACCCTAATAATAAAAATAAATAAATAATAAATAATAAAATAAATTAATAATAAAAAGACGAGTGAAAATTTAATGATAATATGATGACATGGTGGAAATTGAAAAAAATAAAGGTTAACATAAACTTAAGAGCTTTGATATTGTTATGGCACATTTGTACCAATTTGACAAAAGTAAATAAAAGTTTGAGACCTAAAACAAACACAATAAAAATTTAGAGGTTAAAAATGACTAAATGGGTAAAATTTGATGGCAAAAAAATAATTCCGCCGTCATTTTATATCTCAAACAAGCAAATAGATTATAGAGAATTTGAAAAGTCAAACATGATTACAAGATTCTCAAGCAAGTTGCTTTTAAAGCCATCGTTTTATGTGAATCAATTTCATAGCAAAATCTAAAAACAAAAAGTAGAAATCAATATGAATGAATCACATTCAGCAGTCGCTTTAGAATCTCATTCCTAAGTGCAACCTCTTGCAGAGTCACTCGATATACCCAACTTCTCTAGCCAAACACACAACCCATGAAGAATCAAGTACGAAGTCCATGTGAGAGGAACAAGTTGAGATCATCCTGAGGTTCGGAGTTTTTTTTCTAGTCACTCACAATCTCAAGACTATTCTTCGCCGTCATATTAAAAAACTAAACATCGAGGTTAACTTTAAGGAAAAAATATACAGGCCGTGTAAAATTAAGTTTAAGGAAAAAATCCTTTTAGTTTTAAGGATTATGGTTTTAGTTTAGGGTTTAAGGTTTATAAGTTTAGGTTGTAGGATTTAGAATTTAAGGTTAGTATTTAGAATTTAGGGTTTAGAGTATGGGGTTTAGTTTTTTAGGGTAAGGGTTAAGAATTTAGGATTTGGTTTTTTATAGTGTAAATACACATGCTTGTATAAAATTAATTTTACACAGCCTGTGTATCAAAGTTTTACCCTAACTTTAATCACCTAGGTAAAAAAGATTCATAGTTCTTTTCAAACAAAGGCAACCATTGGCTTATTGCATGGAGTTGAATTTTTGGGTTTTTTTATGTCATCTCCCGTTGAATTTGAGCAAACAAGCTTTCTGCATGCATTTTGAATCTCTATGTTGTCTCCTTCCAAATGCTTTTACTACCTCTCTATTATTAAACCATTTGATTATGTTGAAAGAAAAAGATAAGGAGTGAATATTTTGGAATAGGAAAAAAATTGAAATTTATGAATATATTGAGGGTATTCTTTACAATTAGGGGTCAATTTGATAAAATCTGTTAGAAGCTAATAATGTCTAAATGTTAGGAAAATAATTTTTAGTCTAGTGAGTAAAACTTAATTTAACTAATAGTCCAATGATTGATGTCGGTGTAGTTTAGCCTAAGCAAATCCCAATATTCTTTTACTTTTATATAAGTAGTTAAAGCAGAGCTTTGATAATATTTGGGGTTGATTGATCCATGTTAGCGGATGGAATGGCCAAATTAGGATGCTAACTTTCATGATCCTCCAAACATTATTCTAAATATTTTTACATCTTGATTGCTCTCAGTAGAGTAATCATAGTTATTAATTATGATATGCAAGATGACTTTTTTTTTGACCCTTTAACTATACCGGTTTAGTTTTAAATTTTTATGGCATTTCGTTTTTTCCGTTAAACTTTTTGTCAATTTAGCCCAAATGTGACGAAAAGTAACACTTTTATCTTAATTAAAATGTTGATCTCAGTTGTATTGTTCTTTTCTAACATGTTATCAAAATTTAGAAAATATTAACAATTGTAAAAGGAAAGTTAAAATTAGTATTTTTAGTATGGAAAAATTAGTTGATTTTTTATTTGTTTCGCATCTTTGATGACATGGTGGGAAAAATGATAAAAAAAAGTTAATGTCAACTTAAAAACGTTGATATTGTTCTGTCACATTTAAATCAATTTGATAAAAGTAAATAAAAGTTTGAGGTTAAAATGAATGCAATAATAGTTCAAAGGTTAAAATGACTAAACATATAAAATTTGACGGTTAAAAAATACATTTTGCCATCATTTTATTGTGCTGATTTTACTATGAATTTTGATGCATGGGTTTACAAGCTTATCATAGTTTTTTATTGTTTCGTATGCTTTGATTAATTGATATGGTATATATATTGTTTCGTATGCTTTGATTAATTGATATGGTATATTTATTGTTGTAAATAAAAATTACTTTATTTATTATTAAATATATCTTATTTTTTTTGAAATTATATTAAAAATATTAAATTTTGAAAATTAAACAATATTTGTTTTTTGAACAATTTAATATAGCCCTAAATAGTAGTATCTATTTTTTTAATAGCCCGGAATAATTCATGCTAATCTTATGGACATAGTCACTCAAACCCGTGTCACCTAAGAGAAACAATACTCCTTTATCCAACCCTTGAATTTAAAAATATATTTGTTCACTTTTAATTTAACTGATCAAAACTCGAACGTTTTCAATTGTTAATCGATTCATGATAATGTTAAATTACATTAATTAATAACTAATGAATTAATCAATATTTTTTTTCAAAAGCAACTTATTATAAATGCATTGTGTAACAGCGGTCTCGTATTCGTTGATTGTAAATAAGATGCTAACTTTTAATTAATGGGTCAAAAGTTTACAATTAATAATTGATTCATTATAATATTAAATCACATCAATTAATAATTAATGCATTAACTAATAGGGTAAAGTTTATAAATTATCACTAAACTTTGTTCAATTATTAAATTTAATAATTAAATTTTTAATTGCTTCAATATTATCATTAAAGTTTTAGTTTTAATTTAAATTGGATATATTGTTTCGTTAACCGCCGTTAAAAGTGTTAAGTGGCAGTTAATTTTTTTGTATATTCGTTAACCGCCGTTAAAAGTGTTAAGTGGCAGTTAAATTTAAATTGAATATATTTAATCTTCTATATTTGCGCATTCAAATAATTTAGTCATAATTCGAAAAAATAATAAATAATAAAAAAAAAACAGAACATTTCTCGTTTCATTCATCAGTGTAAAACTAGAAAGTTTGTCGTCAATGTTGCGCTCTACATCTTCTGTAAGAAGCCATTATCAAAAAGCTCAATAACATCCACCGTTGCTTCTTCTTCAAGCTAGTCTCTGTTTTTCTTCATTATGTATTTATATGTATGTATATAATAGTTGATGCTGATAGTTTCGCCATTGAAGGCTTTCACATTCGTATCCCCGCGAGAAATCGGTAGTCTTCTCTCACGAAAAAGCTTCATTTGCCAACTCAAAAGCATTACCTTTTTGTTCTTATATAACACCCTACTTCAGTACCCAACATCTTTGCTTTACCGGGAAACTCGGGTCTTCTTTGATTCATCGATTTAATGGCTAAACAAGGAGAAATGCATGTGGGTTCTTATGCTCTGTTTTTGGTTGCTTTGTTTCAATGAGGATTCTTGGGTTTTGCGATTGTAGACCCGATTGATTTTTTTGGCTTTACAGTCCACTAGAAAGTCTCTCCATGACTTGTCTGGCTCTAATATTTTGGTTTCCTAGGATTTTAGTTCTGATCCTTGTAATTTCGTCCGTAGTTATTGTGAGTCCGATAGAGTTTGGTCTTTTAGAGAAAATATTCTTGTAGGTTTAGCAAGAAAAAGTTGCCATTTGAATCTTTCCTGCGAATCTACGGTTTCCGTTTGCTGCTGTTGGTAAGTTGTTGTTTTTTTCCTACTTTCAAAAGTTTAGATTTTTGAAATGTTGAATACAGATTTGTATTTTGATGGTAAAGGTTACTTCATATGGAACACTTGTACTATGTTACATGTCCTATAGTATCCATGTCTAAAATATATTCGGGGATGAGTATGGAACATAAAATTTAGAATTTTAAAATTTAAGATTTAAGATTTTGGGTTTAGTGTTAATTTATTTTTAATCAAAGAACTGATATGAATCCAGTTGTGAAGTAGCCGAATTGTTATCCAAGTTTGCCCGATCGTGATTCAAGTGAGAGTTTTACAATCTGTTGCAAAATAGTGAAAGAATGGTGTTCAAGATTGGACTTAGTAAAAATGAAAGGAGATGAAAGGAAGGTTATAAATGAATGTGGAGTTTTTGGTTGTGAAATAGGATATGTCAAGGGATTGAAGGAAATATGGATATGGATATATGGATGTAAGGGTAATTGGAATAGGAAACATAAATGTAACTAATGGTGAGGTGTAAACAAAGAAGGAACCAACACTAAATAGTGAAGATCCGTTCCTCAAGAGTTCTTAGCCGTGTATTGGGTTGAAGGGTATATGGATTGTGACTCACTAGTTATATAAACTAGGAACTAGCAATATAATAAAATGATAGGGGATGAATGCCACAAGAATAGTCTTGAAAGCCGATAAAGTTCAACAAGAACTTTGAAAAAGAAACACTCTCAAGTATAATATATGCAAAAAGTTGTTTTACAATAGAAGATGGCTGCCTATTTATAGTAGCATAGTGACCGAATTGAATAGGCAACAAAGGATTAAAAGCTAACTGATTAAGGGGTTAAAAGCTAATTAAATCTTCGGTTATCCCTTCCCCAAATTCAGCCAAAAGGTTGATGTTGGATGAGGATGAACGTGGTCATCCTTCGGAATGAATGTGGACACACATATCGCCTAAGTAAAAGAACCCCTTGATCTGCCGTTTGATGAAATTGGCATTCATTCCCTCTTATAATATGCCGTATATGCATAAATGCATCTTGATCACTAGGTAAGTATACCATCATATTAATCATGTATGAACATAATATAAACTGGATATAAATTTCTTACCAATATACTTGCCATTTGTCCCGAGTGTTCACATAAATTGAATACCCGAATATACACTAACATGTTTACTATTTATTATCCGTTTAATTATAGCCCAAACTAAACCTTGAGGACCTTGGATACATGAGTCAAATATGCACCGAAGTGATAATTCCCGCACATTTATAAGGCCGTGCTAACCATACACTAAGTGTCCTTTATGTACACTATAGTGCTATCCTGAATTACTGATTATGCAACGTGCTGCTAGACTCTATGGCACGCCAATTATCTTGAAACCATAACGAACTTTAAAGGCCAATCACACTCAAATAAGTTTAGCAAGTATACACGCCCCTATAATAACCAAACCTTAATTAGGATGTCATTACTGTGATTACCTATTGAGCTTTCCAATATTGATGCAATGTTTTTCTCCCTCTCATCTTGATTTACCTACGTGTGTACAATCAAACACACGCTAAGTACAAACTTAGTGAGGCAATAAATGAAGTTAATAACAATAATTTAAACTTTATTCAACTTCACAACTACATTTATATAGCATGATATATGCCAATGCATCAACTTTCACATTGCAATAGTATTTATTTGCTATATGCCAATGTCATAAGATTTTCCATGCTTTCCTGTTTATCATAATATGTCGTATATGCATAAATGCATCATGATCACTAGGTAAGTATACCATCATATTAATCATGTATCAACATAATATAAACCGAATATAAATTTCTTACCAATATACTTACCATTTGTCCTGAGTGTTCACATAAACTGGATTCCCTAATATACACTAACCTGTATACTATTTATTATCCGTTTATTTAGAGCCCAAACTAAACCTTGAGGACCTTGGATACACGAGTCAAATATGCACCGAAGTGCTAATTCCCGCACATTTGTAAGGATGTGCTAACCATACATTAAGTTTCCTTTATGTACACTATTGTAACGCCCCGGTTTTAGGGCTTAGCGGTTTGGTGTTTTATTAGAAGGTCTGGTGGACTAGAGTAGAGATTTGAGTCGGTTTCGGGATCAAATATTTTTGGTGTGGAAAAATTATGGAAAAATGCTCAAAAATCATTATTAATTATGTATTTAATAATGGTGGAATAAATTTTGAAAATGAGTTTTGGAAGATGGACATTTTGGTTAGTGACCAAAATGAAAGTTTTGAAAACTGTGATTTTCTAGTGACTAAAATGAAAAGGGTCAAATACTTAGAATCTTTAAGGAGCTATTTTACCAATTGGTTTCTGATGATTTCTCCTTTAATTTAACTGATTTTAACATGTGTTTCAATTAGTAATTAAAGATGATTTTGTTAAAAAGTTAGTTATCTTTTCTAAAACAAAAATCACGTCATTTTCTCTCCATTCTCTCCTCAGTCAAGCACTCACGTTTTCATCAAATTTCCAGAGGTGAGGTGGTTTCTAAATTTATTTTATTGTTTCAAATTGTTTTATAAAGGTTGTTTACACAAAATCTTACAATAATCTTGTGTTTTCTTAGCTTTTTACAAATCAATTGGGGGAGAAATTTCATAATAGGGGTAAGGTTCGAGATCTTATCTATTGTATGGTTCTTTACTGAAATTCCCAAGCATTTGATCTTTGCTTTTGTGTTTCTAATATGATTTTGATCAATTTCTAATGTTGAATTGAGTTATTTGGGGAAAATAAGTTGATTCACAGATTGGATATGTTTTCCAGTAAGTAATGATTCTTTGATATATATTTTGGATGTTTAATAATGTTGATAAGTGTTTTTTATCAATGGAATCCTGAAACTTAAGAATCTCTATTTGTTTAGGTTGTTAGTTTTGAGGTTTTGTGGTGTTTCTTTGGTTGTAAGGTTGCTGGTGGTGGCAGGTTGATTTAGATCTATTTTAGATGTGTTTTGATGTTGAAAGTTATGTTAGTTTGATAGATGTTGGCTGAGTTGTGAGTCGAAGTGTTTTGGATATGTTTTTGGTTGTTGTAGAGGGTTAATTGTGAGGGTTTTGTGGAAATCCGAGAAGGATTGTGGTTGCTGTGTTTATAATACATTATGATGCATTAATCCTCTGTTGTTTTGTGGTAAAAATAGGGGAGGTTGATCCGGAAGTGATTGGAGAAGCGTTGGAGGTTTCAGATACTTGATTTCGAATCGTCGAATCGAGGTTTCGCGTATCGGTGAGTGAAAACGTGGTTTTAAGCGTTTTGATGTTTTGGAACAGAGTTTTGGGAGTTAAGATAGAGCTTGAAACGCTTACCTAGACTCGGAAGTAAGTATAAAGTGGTTTTCTCTCTTGGTCGTGCTAGTTTGAAATGGTTTTAAGCACTTGTTTTAATTTACATGTTACCTATTGTTTGAACATGTTTTAAAGTATTTGATATACCGTTTTAAGCATGTTTTGCTGAAGGATGCACATGGTAAGTGATCCTTGTAAGTATGGTTTACAATTGTGTTTTAAAGCATGGTTGTTGCTTTGGAAATGTCATGGTTTAATGCTTGTTAAAAAGTGAGGTAAATGGTAAATGGTTAATTATATTGGCAAGTGATGTGGTTTTAAAATTGTTATCAGATATAGTTGACCGACCATAGGATTGAGTGCACTATAAAATAAGTCGCCTTGGATGTTGAGGGGTTTATACGGAGTACCGTATACTCCATCCAAGTACCCTAATGGTAGAAGGATTAAACAGTACCGAAAACTCCCGTTAGTTGATTAAGCGTCTAACCGATGATTGGGGTGGGTGTCCCCGTAGGTTGAAAGTGTACCCGGTTGTTAATGTACCCAGTTGTTATTGTACTGCGATTGTGATTGTATCGCTATTCCGGTTGAGATGGCTTGAAGTGTTGGGTTAACACTTGTTGAATCCGTGTATCCGATGAACTCTTTTGTTATTGAACTTGTTAATGATCACTTGAAAGCCAATATAATTGTTCATGTATCATTAAAATGTTTTTGTTGTATAATGTGATTTATACATGTTTCTCCTTCAGCTTTGCATTTGGTAGTAATGCATGGGAAGACTTAAGTGGAGGGTTAGCAATGTGACTTGCTGTTGATTAATGATACATATAGCACATGGTTTAATATGCTGGTTTAGATGATGTAAAGTGCGTGTTTAAAAAGGGGCATAATGATGTTTTAAAGGATGATGTTAAGTAAATGGTTTTAAATGCATTGATGGTGTTTGTTTTTTAGCATTCCTCACTAAGCCTTGTTTGCTTTCGCTCTCATTGTCCATCAATGAAGATAATTGAGGTCTTGGAAGGCAGCAAGGAGCAAGGGGATCTTGGCAAGACTTGTTTTCAAAGTATGTTAGAGACTAGACTATAATGAATAAGGGCAATGGGGTACTTGTTGTGTTTTGGGAGATGTTTTGTGGAACTCCCTAGTTGAGCGTGTTTCTTTAGTTGCTCTTGGTTTGTAAATGGCCTTTAAGGATTGTTTTTGGTGCTGGTTTATCTTTTGGTCTGTTAGTTGGATGCATATTATGAAGCATACTTATAGATTTCTTTTTTTGATGCATGAATCCTTGTTGTGTTGTTAGAATTGTGATGCTAGTTGGCATGAGTTATGTTTGGTGTGTTGGTATTGTGTTTTAAGCATGTTAGGGTGGTTTGAGTATGCTTTTGGGATGAAAAACAAGCTAAATGTGACATTACAGGCCTAGGCATACCGATACGCGGGGGACCGTATTGGTACGGCTAGGCAATTTTAGGCTTGTGGGATTAGTACAGGCCTTGTGTGTTTTGATACGACTAGGCAAATTTGGCCAGGTGTACCGGTATGGGTGTTTCAGTACGAGTTTAGCCTCTGAAATTCACTTTTTCAACTCGAACCCGCGTATCGAAACACCTAAAGGAGCCGTATCGGTATGGTCTGTAACATTTCAAAAGTTCGATATTATAGTTAGGCGTATCAATACGGCTTGGTGGTGTATCAAAATGGGATGTTTCAAACTGTGTCAATACGGGCTTACCTGTATCGGTACGAATGACTGTTAATTCTGTTAAAGACACTTTGGGGCAGTTTTGTCATCTTTAGATTCTAGTCCCTGATTCTTGCTAATACAATTGTGTGTGATAGAATGATCAGATTGAGCTGAAATTTGAAATGAAAGATTGGAACTTGACTAAATAAAGGTTGGTAGCCTAAAAGTGATCTTTAATCCTAAAATTATTTATATTTGCATTTTGGTCCCTAAATTATAAATATGAACAATTGAATGTTAATTGATGCCCGATTGAGTTGCGGTTACACCTAATGTCTGCATGAACAAGTTGGGTTAAAATTAACATCTAGATAAGATAAAAAGAAAAAAATGGACAGGGTTTTGTTGAATCTCTTTGGTTTCTACGGCAAACCTAATGTAGCCTTCTTGGTTCAGTTGGGCGTCTGGGCCGGGTCAAGGGGGTTACATTTGGTGGTATTAGAGCCAGGTTTGGTTCGTTTAGGAGGTTGTTGTGTTGTTGCCATGTTTGATTTGCTCAGTGATTGTTGTATGTACGCTGGTTGATATGCACGGTGATTGATATAGGAATGTTGACTGTTGTATGCTATGTTGGGGAAGTTTTGGGGTACCCTTTGCCTTATTATTATAGTCTGGAAAGTTTTGAGTTTTGAAATGAATGTCTTGGATATTTGCTTGAGGCTGGCCTGACTGTTTATGTTTTGAAATGATTATCATGCCTTAGATATATTTTAGCATGATGGGACCGATGAGAGAGTTGCAATCTAGTGCGTTTGCTGCTGCCATTGGGTAGGGTGTTGAAGGATATGTTGTGCCTCCTAGAGGGTTACCACCGCCCCCACCTAATCCACTTGAGGGAGTGGAGCAAGTACCACCTGCGCCGGTTGGGCCAGGGATGAGTGATATGACACCACTGATACAAGCCATGACCAGTGCGTTTCAGGTAGCAATTGCGGGTCTTCGTGTGCTAGCACCACCGGATGAGGGGCAAGGTTTGCCACTTGAGCGTCTCCGTAGTTTGGGTGGAGTTGATTTTCGAGGGTTATCACTTAAGGCTTCTGAGGGCTGGTTGTCCAGTACTGAAAGGACACTGGGCCAAATAGGGTGCACTGATACTCGTAAGCTGGGCTGTGTTGTTTCCCTGCTGCAGGGTGATGCTTATGCATGGTGGACTACCACAATATCTGGTATGGCAACAGATGATGTGACCTAGGAGTTCTTCTATGAAGCTTTTCAAAAGAAGTTTTTGGGAGTTCGATATCAGAACGAGAAGAAGCATGAGTTTATGGCTTTGGTGCAGGGCAGTATATCTGTTGCGGAGTATGAGGTGCAGTTCGTGAGGTTGAGTCAGTATGCACCTGAGTTGGTTCCTAACGAGCGTACGTGATGTGATCAATTCCGCTATGAGCTTGTGCAGGATGTTAAGACATACATGCTTGCTGCTGATTACACCGACTTTGATGTGTTGGTTTCGCGAGCCAAGGATGTGGAGCAGAATTTGAGCTTGACTTTTAGATCACGAGGTTTTAGCTTGGGTAAGAGAGTTGCTGATTCGGGGTATAGCGGTGGTCAGACCAAGAGACATCGTGATAGGAGGTTTCATCCAGAGTCGAGGCATGGCAGAGGTGTTGTAGGACGTGGAGTCCAGGGGTAGGGTGCCCAGGTTAGAGCCCCATTTAGCACTTGTTGGGTTTGTCGATCTCGAGATCATTTGAGGCGAGATTGCCCGCATTTGGACATGGAGGGTCAGGCACCTGTGCCTGTGGTGGCTAATGCTTGTTGGAGTTACAGGTCAGGCGACCATCAGAGGCGTTATTGTCCGTTGTTGGCTTGAGGTAGGCAGGGTGCTGCACCTGTTGTTGCTCTGCAGCAGGGTTGTGGTTGTGGCCACAGACCGTTTTAGCGTCGAGATGGTGGGCAAAGAAATGTTGCTCATACTGTTGCTATCCAACCTGAGGGAGGTGGACCGGCTAGGGTGTAAGCACACCGTAAAGGTCGTAATGACACTGATGTGATTGTAGGTACTTTTACCCTACAGTCTCTGTCGTTGTATTCGTTGTTTGATTCTGGTTCTACTCATTCATACATTTTGAGTGAGCATGCTGAGCTGCTTGATATATCTGTTGAAATTCTTAATGTGGGTGTTAGAGTGACAAGTTCTCTTGGGGAGATAGTCGTGGTTAGGAGGTTGTATCGTAGATGTCCGCTGATGGTCCAGGGACATGCGTTTGCCGTGGACTTGATGGAGTTACCATTCAATGGTTTTCATGTGATTTTAGGTATGGATTGGTCGATCGAACATCAGGTTATGGTGGATTTTGAGACCAAACAGATATCCTTGAGGTTGTCGGATGATTATGAGGTGGTGGATGTTGGCGAGAATGCCAAATTTTTGTCTAATATTGTTTCGGCTTTGGAAGCTAGTCAAATGTTGGACTCAGGATGTGAGTCTTATTTGACCTATGTTATGAATCCTAGATCAAAGGAGTCGAGGATGCAGAATGTTCTCACCGTATGTGAGTTTTCGGGTGTTTTTCAGAGGAATTACCAGGGTTGCCACCTACCTGTGAGGTAGAGTTTGGCATCGAGGTCTTTACGGGTACGATACCGGTATCCATTGCTCTGTACCGCATGGTTCCGAAAGAATTGAAGGTGTTGAAAATGCAGTTGTAGGAGTTGCTTGACCGTGGATTCATTAGACCAGTATTTCACCGTAGTGAGCGCGGTGCTATTTGTTAAGAAGAAAGATGGTACGTTGCGGATGTGTATAGATTAGCGACAGCTAAATAAGTTGACAGTAAAGAATAAGTATCCCTTACCACGGATAGATGACATGTTTGATCAGTTCAAGGGAGCCTTAGTGTTTTCCTAGATAGATTTGAGGTTGGGATACTACCAGTTAAAGGTGAAGGAGGTGGATGTGCCCAAAATAGCCTTTCGTACGAGGTACGAGCATTACGAGTTTCTTGTGATACCATTTAGTTTGACCAATGCTCTAGCTACTTTTATGGACATGATGAACCGAGTGTTTCATGAGTTTTTGGACCAGTTTGTGGTTGTGTATATCGATAATATCCTTGTGTACTCTCGTACCAAGGAGGATTCTGATAGCCATCTGCGGATCGTGCTTCAGAAGTTGGTGGAGAATCAATTGTATGCTAAGTTAAGCAAATGTGAGTTCTGGCTTAAGGAAGTTGTGTTTCCCGGGCATGTTGTGTCAGCCGAAGGAATCCATATTGATTCGCATAAGGTTGAGGCTGTAATGATTTGGAAGAAGCCTAAGTCTGTGACGGAGGTTAGGAGTTTCCTCGGTTTGGTGGGTTACTATCGAAGATTTGTGGAGGGGTTCTCTAGTTTGGCGGCTCTGTTAACAAAGTTGCTACAAAAGAATGTTCGGTTTGAGTGGACGGAGGATAGACATCGAGCTTTTGAAAGGTTGAAGGAATCCTTGACGAGAGCTCCAGTCTTGGTTCAACCAGAATCAGGAAATGAGTTTGTTGTTTATAGTGATGCGTCGTATGTTGGGATTGGTTGTGTATTGGTGCAGGAGGGTAAGGTAGTGGCTTATGCATCTATGCAGTTGAAGGTGCATGAACGTAACTACCCTACTCACGATCTTGAGCTTGCAGCGTTGTGTTTCCCTTGAAGATTGGAGGCATTATCTTTATGGTGAGAAATATGGGGTTTATACGAATCATAAGAGTTTGAAATATCTGATGTCATAGAAGAAGCTGAATCTCAGGCAACGTAGATGGTTGGAGTTGCTTAAGGATTATGATCTAACCATTGAATATCATATGGGGAAAGCCAATGTTGTGGCAGATGCTTTGAGCAGGAAAGCGGTTGTGGAGCTAAGAGCCATGTTTGCTCGGTTGAGTGTGGCGAGTGATGGGGGTTTGTTGGCTGAGTTACAGGTGAAGTCGTCCTTGTCGCAGATGAGTAAGGAGAAGCAACCGTATGATGGGAGTTTGGTACCTCACGTGGAAGATATCAGGGAAGAAATCCTAAGGAATTTCATTTCAACGATGATGGGGTATTGTGTTTCAAAGGTTGAATACGAAGAGTTTAGGCATAGTATTTTGACTAAGGCACATGCTAGTCCTTTTGCTATGCATCCCAGTAGTACTAAAATGTATCGAAGGTTGAAGGAGGAGTACTATTGGGTTGGACTGAAAAAGGGATATGGCTGATTTCATTGCTCAGTATATGGTTTGTCAGCGAGTGAAAGCTGAGCATCAGTTCCCTTCCGGGTTGCTGCAATCGTTGAGAATACCAGAATGGACGTGGGAAAAAATCACCATGGATTTTATGTCTGGGCTGCCTTTGATGCCGACCAAAAAGGGTTCCATTTGGGTGATTATGGATCGGTTTACGAAGTGTACGCATTTTGTGCCAGTGCATACTGCGTATACCTTGGATAAGTTGGCTGAATTGTACATTTTTGAAATAGTGCGTTTGCACGGGGTGCCCAAATCTATAGTTTCAGATAAGGATCCGCGGTTCACCGCAAGGTTTTAGGTGAGTTTGCATCGTGCTTTGGGAACCCGGTTGAGTTTCAGTACCTCGTATCATCCTCAGACGGATGGCCAGTCAGAGCGCGTGATTCAGGTTCTCGAGGATATGCTGAGGTGTTGTGTTATTGAATACTAGAGAACGTAGGAGAAGCAGTTGCTGTTGGTGGAGTTTGCTTACAATAATAGTTATCATGCTAGCATACAGATGGCACCTTATGAGGCGTTATACGGCAGAAAGTGTCGTACGCCCGTGTGTTGGGCAGAAGTGGGGGAAAAGTTTGTGTCGATGCCCAATGTTTTGAAAGGCACAACCAAAAAGGTAAAGTTGATATGTGAGTGCTTAAAAGTAGCTGCAGATCGTTAGAAATCCTATGCAGATTTGAAGCGTAGGGATATAGAGTATGCTGTGCGTGATAAAGTGTTTTTGAAAATGTCACCCTAGAAGAAGGTGATGCGGTTTGGGCAGAAAGAGAAGCTTAGCCCGAGGTTCATTGGACCATACTAGGTGGTTGAGCGTGTGGGTCCTGTTGCGTATCGGTTGAGGTTACCTTCGGAGTTGGGAAAGATTCATGATGCGTTCTATGTTTCAGTGTTACAGAGGTATAGGTCAGATCCATTGCATGTCATGCCGGTGGAGGAGATTGAATTGAGACTGGATCTATCATACGATGAGGAACCGGTAGAGGTTCTTGATACCAACAGTAAGGTGCTACGTGGAAAGACAGTCGAGCTGGTTAAGGTGTTGTGGAAGCACCGCGGTGTTGAGGAGGCCACGTGGGAACATAAGTCGGACACGTTGGAATAGTTTCCGCACCTGTTTCCTCCAAGTAAATTTCAGGGACGAAATTTCTTAAGTGGGGGAAAGTTGTAACACTCCGGTTTTAGGGCTTAGCGGTTTGGTGGTTTATTAGATGGTCTGGTGGACCAGAGTAGAGATTCGAGTCAGTTTCGGGATGAAATATTTTTGGTATGGAAAAATTATGGAAAAATGCTCAAAAATCATTATTAATTATTTAATAATGGTGGAATCAATTTTGAAAAATGAGTTTTGGAATATGGACATTTTGGTTAGTGACCAAAATGAAAGTTTGGAAAACTGTGATTTTCTAGTGACTAAAATGAAAAGGGTCAAATCTTAGAATCTTTAAGGAGCTATTTTACCATTTGGTTTTTGATGATTTCCCCTTAATTTAACTGATTTTAACATGTGTTTCAATTAGTAATTAAAGAGGATTTTGTTAAAAAGTTACTTATATTTTCGAAAACAAAAATCACGTCATTTTCTCTCAACTTTTTCTCTCCATCCTCTCCTCAGCCAAACACTCACGTTTTCATCAAATTTCCAGAGGTGAGCTGGTTTCTAACTTGATTTTATTGTTTCAAATTGTTTTATAAAGGTTGTTTACACAAAATCATACAATAATCTTGTGTTTTCTTAGCTTTTCACAAATTAATTGGGGGAGAAATTTCACAATAGAGGTAAGGTTCGAGATCTCCTCTATTCTATGGTTCTTTACTGAAATTCCCAAGCATTTGATCCTTGCTTTTGTGCTTCTAATCTGATTTTGATGAATTTCTAATGTTTAATTGAGTTATTTGGGGAAAATGAGTTGATTCGCTGATTGGATATGTTTTCCAGTAAGTAATGATGCTTTGATCTATATTTTGGATGTTTAATAATGTTGATAAATGATTTTTATCAATGGAACCCCGAAACTTAAGAATCTCTATATGTTTAGGTTGTTAGTTTTGAGGTTTTGTAGTGTTTCTTTGGTTGTAAGGTTGCTGGAGGTGGTAGGTTGATTTGGATCTATTTTTAGATGTGTTTTGATGTTGAAAGTGATGTTAGTTTGATAGATGTTGGCTGGGTTGTGAGTCGAAGTGTTTTGGTTATGTTTTCGGTTGTTGTGGAGGGTTAATTGTGAGGGTTTTGTGGAAATTCGAGAAGGATTGTGGTTACTGTGTTCAGAATGCATTATGATGCATTAATCCTATGTTGTTTGGTGGTAAAAATAGGGTAGGTTGATCCAGAAGTGATTGGAGAAGCATTGGAGGTTTCGGATACTTGATTTCGCGTTGGCGAATCGAGGTTTCGCGTATCGGTGAGTGAAAATGTGGTTTAAAGCTTTTTGATGATTTGGAACAGAGTTTTGGGAGTTAAGGTAGAGCTTGAAATGCTTACCTAGACTCGGAAGTAAGTATAAAGTGGTTTTCTCTCTTGGTCGTTGATAAGTGTTCAAAAGTACTATTTTTATTACCCTTTTTACTCATATTATTGTTAGACTTAAGCTCATATTAGTTGCATAATTAGTTATTCGTGCATTAATTCATATTTCTTTCCACCGTTGAGCTTGATTACATAACTTGGTGATTTTTGTGGAAAAAGATGCTGCTTTGGTGTATTTTTGTGTGTGTGCAGGACCACTTGCCAAAGCAAGGCTAGTGCTAGTTGCCAGGGCAATGCATGAAGGAGACACCGAGCTAGTTGCCAGGGCAATGCATGAAGGAGACGCCGAGCCAGTTGCCATGGCAATAGTCGACAAGAGCAAAGGTGATATGGTAGTCGAAATTGATGACTAGACAAGCCCAAGATGACGTGGAGCAAAGCCCAAACCCAAAGGAATTTGATTTCCATGCATAGATTAAAGAAGAATTAAATTCCAAGAAGATATGAGAAGTTCTAGTAGGAATACAATTATAATAAAGAATTATATTCTTTAAAGATAATTTAATTCCAACTTAACTTCCTCCTCAAAGAAGGACTTTGCCCTAGCCCTATAAATACGAAGGGAATTTCGACAATCATGAGGAGCAAGAGGAGAGGATTTTCGACAACTCCAAAGGGCAAGAAGGAAGAGATTTCGACAAGATAACAAGGAGGGAGAGAGTTCGATTTCTTCTTCTTCTTTGCTTCCATTAGATTCATGGTTTGGGGGTTATTCTTTGTATATCTTTTGAACCCAACCATGAACTAACTTGATTGGTTGGGGTTATTGTGTTTTGTTGTTGTGAAAAACATTTGGATTTTGTTTAGGTAATAAGAGTTTGCACTTTCAATTCAAGGTTTACTCATTCTTGGTTCTTATTCTTGTTTGCGAGTGAATTGGGAGAGGATCTCGTAACTTCATCTATTTATCTAATATCGGGAGAGTTAGATTCAAGAAACGAATGAGTATGGTCTTTATTCAATCTATTGATGGTGAAGATTAATCCGGCTTAGGAATAAGTTAAGGATTTCAACGGCTAAGAGGAGTGCAAGATTGGTTGTTGTTCACCCTTGATTCACACAGGGATGTATTATCAAGGCATGCACAAGTAGCTAGAGTTTCGACTTAGGGATAAGAAGAAACCATTGAAGAACATTTCGCCGAACCTTGAAGTTGCTGCCCAGACGCCCAAGTGGTTGCCCAGCAAGTTGCCTAGGCAACCATCGATTAGTTGCCAAGGCAACCCCACTGTGCAAGTTGCCACAGCAACTGAGTTGCCCTTGCACTCTTTTACCAAGACGATCCAATCGGCTATCACACCTCAACTCACGATAACCTGGCCTATTCTCTCTTTTCTTTCATCTATTCTTTTAGTTTATTGCTTTTACTTTTCTCGTTAATTAAAACCTCTATTATCAATTGTGTTTTTATTTTCACAGTGCAGTAACTTAAGCAAAGTGGCCCAAACCAATCCCTATGGAGACGATACTCGATACTCATATCACTTTATTACTTGCGACGTGTATACTTGCACATTTGCGTAGCACTTATTACGCGCAACAAGTTTTTGGCGCCGTTGCCGGGGATTGGCAATTGGTGTTAGTTGTTTTTGTTATTGCATTATTTTTCTATTAGTTTTACTAACTTTTCTTTTTGTTTGTTTTATCAAAAAAAAAATTTAGGTGCGCTACAAGTTAAGGGACATCAACATGTCGGGAAATAAAAGCCAATCTATTCGAGAGATGGTGTTGGAAGATATGAATCAATCCAATCAAGAGTTTCTTACACCCTTTGATGATTACCTATACCAACCGAGAAAGGCCCAAAGAACTTATACCGTGGAAAAATCTTGTGCTATGTGTGGAGAACATCATGTGTTTGAAAATTGCCCTAACATTTTCGGTGCATATACCTACATGGAGGACCATAGAGGGAACCAACAAGAAATTTCTTCATGGTATGGTCAAAAAGCTCAAATTTTTTTTACCATAACAATTTTGCCGCATCAACAGATATGCCATGGCAATGTAGTCCTTTTCAAGAGCATTCCAATTCCTTGGAGGAAACGTTACTAGCTTCATTGGCTAGACTTGACGGATCAATTGAAGAGATTTGGGAGCTATCAAAATCTATGGATACGAGGATAGCTCAGTGGGATGCAACCTTAGGGGATTCAAAAGATCAATTGGGGAGATCCACTTATGTCATGGATAACATGCACCAACAATTCGATCCTAGGGATACTGACGTCCCAAGGCAAGAGGATAAGGAGCAATACAAAGAAATCTCTTCGATGTGTGAGGAACAACTAGAACCTCAAAGTCAAGAGGATGCTAATGAGAGAGACTGCCCAACACATGATGAGCTTGAACAACAAATTGCCTCGGCAATGATTGAGGAGCCTGAACAGAGCAATGCCGCGACAACACTTGGTGAAGCTGAGAACAACAATACTACAACAAATTCTGAGGAACCCGATGTCCATATGGTTACAACATTGATGTTGAAGCAGGAATCTATAGATTGCTCTCACCAACAATTGCCATGGCAATTACACGACCACATGCAAGATCAACGAGATGATAATACTTTGCCAATGGAATATGAGCAGGTAATAGTTGAACCTTTTGAATTCTTTAAAAACTCATCTCGTCTATTGCAGGTATGTCTTGAGGAACCGAGGTTGGTAGATTTGAAGCCATCAAAATCTCTACTGATGGAGATGTTTGAGAGGCCAAAAGAAAATGGTGTTTGGATTCGTAAAGCTTTTTAGAAAATTGGTTATTCCCTTGACTTACAGCAAATTTTGGCAACTGATTGCCACGACAATTGGCTTGAGCAGCAATTGCCACGACAACAAAGGCTACATCCAACCATGATAGAAGTCGACAAGAATGAGGTAATTGAATGGTTGAGAATGGATATAATTTTTCCTATTAATATATTTGTGCCTTCAGGAATAGTAGCAAGGTGGAGAGTATACATGGACTACAAGCGAACAAAGAAGAAAGACACCTCCACCATGGTAACGCAAAAGGGAGTAGTGGCAAGCATATTGGCCAAACTCTTTTTGGGCAATATTGTCACCCGATGGAGGGTACATATGGACTATAAGAAGTATCAGAAACGACTCTCCTCAAGTTTTCTCAGATATGCAGTAACATTAGAAGTGGTCACTTTAGGAGATGCCTGAGCATGCTCTCCTTTCAATATTTTCTTTTTCTTTTTATTTTCATTTTTATTTTTAGGAGATATTTTATTTTTCTTCATTATCTTTAGTTTCCAGGTTTTCTTTATTTTCTTTTCCACAACAAGACTCACAACCACCATGCTAAGGAAATTTACTGCCGACTACTTGCCACATCAACCACAACAGAAATTGGTGATGCCCAGGCAACAACAATGGCTTCGGCAACTACTGATGCCCTTGAAAGTGAACCTGCATCGGCAAGCATGGATCAAATCAAAGCAATGCTATTCACGCGGCACCATCATTCAACCACCGAATGAAAAATGAATCAAGCAAATGGCACGAAAGAAACTTATCACTCGAGGTGACGACCTCTTCGACTAACTCATTTCATTTAGTTTATTTTAAATTTTATTTCACTTTTACATGCATTGAGGACAATGCTTCTCTCGAGTTTGGGGGGGGGGGTGTTGGTTTCTAGTTAGTTCATGATTAGTTGCATTCATCTTTAGCAATCACATATAGGTTGCATATGTTATTTGCCATGCCTTTAATTGGATTTATTTGCTTAAGACTTGTTGAATATCCAATGATGAATTTTTGCCACTCCACTTAATTGAAAGAACCTTTAATTTTAGGATTACATGAAAAGAACTTAGAGTTTTACTACGATGCTGATTTTTTTTTACACGGTTGTGGCTTGTTGATTGAAAGAAACTTAGTGAACTTAGGTTGCTTAAAATTAGGGTAAATTTAAAATTGAAAATTAAAAGTTAATTTCTTGCTAGAGGTGCCCAAAACTGGCTCTAGTAGTAATTGCACTTTCTTGCTAGAGGTGCCCGAAACTGGCTCTAGTAGTTAATGCACATTAAATAATCGCTAGAGGTGCCCGAAATTGGCTCTAGTCGACTAAAATAAAATGAGAAATTGCTTACTTCGCTAGAGGTGCCCGAAATTGGCTTTAGTGAAAATAAAAATAATGCCCCGATAATTAAATTGATAAAAGCCTATTGTTCACATAGAATCTCGAAAATCAACTTGTACACAACTACACACACACACATTGTCACGAGCATTATAGTTTTGTTCCGGGTAATTTTTGTGCTATCCGAAAAATTAAAAGGTGATCATACTTTGTGTCACGGTTCTGAGGTTTGAATTCAAGTTTGAAGCATGTCTTTGATGATTAAAGTCTTGGCAGGAAATTGTTAGTTTGCATTGCTTGAGGACAAGCAATAGTTTGAGTTTGGGGGCGTGATAAGTGTTCAAAAGTACTATTTTTATTACCCTTTTTACTCATATTATTGTTAGACTTAAGCTCATATTAGTTGCATAATTAGTTATTCGTGCATTAATTCATGTTTCTTTCCACCGTTGAGCTTGATTACATAACTTGGTGATTTTTGTGGAAAAAGATGCTGCTTTGGTGTATTTTTGTGTGTATGCAGGACCACTTGCCAAAGCAAGGCTAGTGCTAGTTGCCAGGGCAATGCATGAAGGAGACGCCGAGCTAGTTGCCAGGGCAATGCATGAAGGAGACGTCGAGCCAGTTGCCATGGCAATTGTCGACAAGAGCAAAGGTGATATGGTAGTCGAAATTGATGACTAGACAAGCCCAAGATGACGTGGAGCAAAGCCCAAACCCAAAGGAATTTGATTTCCATGTAGAGATTAAAGAAGAATTAAATTCCAAGAAGATAGGAGAAGTTCTAGTAGGAATACAATTATAATAAAGAATTATATTCTTTAAAGATAATTTAATTCCAACTTAACTTCCTCCTCAAAGAAGGACTTTGCCCTAGCCCTATAAATAAGAAGGGAATTTCGACAATCATGAGGAGCAAGAGGAGAGGATTTTCGACAACTCCAAAGGGCAAGAAGGAAGAGATTTCGACAAGATAACAAGGAGGGAGAGAGTTCGATTTCTTCTTCTTCTTTGCTTCCATTAGATTCATGGTTTGGGGGTTATTCTTTGTATATCTTTTGAACCCAACCATGAACTAACTTGATTGGTTGGGGTTATTGTGTTTTGTTGTTGTGAAAAACAATTGGATTTTGTTTAGGTAATAAGAGTTTGCACTTTCAATTCAAGGTTTACTCATTCTTGGTTCTTATTCTTGTTTGCGAGTGAATTGGGAGAGGATCTCGTAACTTCATCTATTTATCTAATATCGGGAGAGTTAGATTCAAGAAACGAATGAGTATGGTCTTTATTCAATCTATTGATGGTGAAGATTAATCCGGCTTAGGAATAAGTTCAGGATTTCAACGGCTAAGAGGAGTGCAAGATTGGTTGTTGTTTACCCTTGATTCACGCAAGGATGTATTATCAAGGCATGCACAAGTAGCTAGAGTTTCGACTTAGGGATAAGAAGAAACAATTGAAGAACGCTTCATCGAACCTTGAAGTTGCTGCCCAGACGCCCAAGTAGTTGCCCAGGCAACCATCGATTAGTTGCCAAGGCAACCCCGCTGTGCAAGTTGCCATGGAAACTGAGTTGCCCTTGTACTCTTTTACCAAGACGATCCAATCGGCTATCACACCTCAACTCACGATAACCTGGCCTATTCTCTCTTTTCTTTCATATATTCTTTTAGTTTATTGCTTTTACTTTTCTCGTTAATTAAAACCTCTATTATCAATTGTGTTTTTATTTTCACAGTGCAGTAACTTAAGCAAAGTGGCCCAAACCAATCCCTGTGCAGACAATACTCGATACTCATATCACTTTATTACTTGCGACGTGTATACTTGCACATTTGCGTAGCACTTATCACAAGCAACAGTCGTGCTAGTTTGAAATGGTTTTAAGCACTTGTTTTAATTTACATGATACCTATTGTTTAAACATGTTTTGATATACCGTTTTAAGCATGTTTTGCTGAAGGATGCACATGGTAAGTGATCCTTGTAAGTATGGTTTACACTTGTGTTTTAAAGCATGGTTGTTGCTTTGGAAATGTCATGGTTTAATGCTTGTTAAAATAGTGAGGTAAATGGTAAATGGTTAATTATATTGGCAAGTGATGCGGTTTTAAAATTGTTATCGGATATAGTTGGCCGGCCATAGGATTGAGTGCACTATAAAATAAGTTACCTTGGATGTTGAGGGGTTTATACGGAGTACCGAATACTCCATCCAAGTACCCTAATGGTTGAAGGATTAAACAATACCGAAAAATCTCGTTAGTGGATTAAGCGTCTAACCGATGATTGGGGTGGGTGTCCCCGTGGGTTGAAAGTGTACCCGGTTGTTAATGTACCCAGTTGTTATTGTACTGCGATTGTGATTGTATCGTTATTCCGGTTGAGATGGCTTGAAGTGTTGGGTTAACACTTGTTGAATCCGTGTATCTGATGAACTCTTTTGTTATTGAACTTGTTAATTATCACTTGAAAGCCAATATAATTGTTCATGTATCATTAAAATGTTTTTGTTGTATAATGTGATTTATACATGTTTCTCCTTAAGCTTTGCATTTGGTAGTAATGCATGGGAAGACTTAAGTGGAGGGTTAGCAATGTGACTTGCTGTTGATTAATGATACATGTAGCACATGGTTTAATATGCTGGTTTAGATGATGTAAAGTGTGTGTTTAAAAAGGGGCATAATGATGTTTTAAAGGATGATGTTAAGTAAATGGTTTTAAATGCATTGATGGTTGTTGCGTGTAATAAGTGCTATGCAAATGTGCAAGTATACACGTCGCAAGTAATAAAGTGATACGAGTATCGAGTATCGTCTCCACAGGGATTGGTTTGGGCCACTTTGCTTAAGTTACTGCACTGTGAAAATAAAAACACAGTTGATAATAGAGGTTTTAATTAACGAGAAAACTAAGAGCAATAAACTAAAAGAATAGATGAAATTAAAATAGAGTAAAGAGGCCAGGTTATCGTGAGTTGAGGTGTGATGCCGATTGGATCATCTTAGTAAAAGAGTGCAAGGGCAACTCAGTCGCCGTGGCAACTTGCACAGCGGGGTTGCCTTGGCAACTAATCGATGGTTGCTTGGGTGACTAGCTGGGCAACTACTTGGGCGGCTGGGCAGCTACTTCGAGGTTCGACGGAGCGTTCTTCAATGATTTCTTCTTATCCCTAAGTCGAAACTCTAGCTACTTCTGCATGCCTTGATAATACATCCCTGCGTGAATCAATGACGAACAACAACCAATCTTGTCTCCTCTTAGCCGTTGAAATCCTTAACTTATTCCTAAGCCAGATTAATCTTCACCATCAATAGATTGAATAAAGACCATACTTATTCGTTTCTTGAATCTAACTCTCCCGATATTAGATAAATAGATGAAGTTTCGAGATCCTCTCCCAATTCACTCGCAAACAAGAATAAAAGCCAAGAATGAGTAAACCTTGAATAGAAAAGTGCAAACTCTTATTACCTAAACAAAATCCAATTTTTTCTCACAACAACAAAACACAATAACCCCAACCAATCAAGTTAGTTCATGGTTGGGTTCAAAAGATATACAAAGAATAATCCCCAAACCATGAATCCAATGGAAGCAAAGAAGAAGAAGAAGAAGAAATCAAACTCTCTCCCCCTTGCTCTCTTGTCGAAATTTCTCTCCTCTTTCCCTTTGGGGTTGTCGAAATTTTCCCTCTTCTTGCTCTATGGGGTTGTCGAAATTTTCCCTCCTCTTACTCTCTTCTCAAGTTGACGATATGGCCTCTTATTTATAGGGCTAGGTCAAAGTCCTTCTTTGAGGATGAAGTTAAGTTGGAATTAAATTATCTTTAAATAATATAATTCTTTATTATAATTATATTCCTACTAGAACTTCTCCTATCTTCTTGGAATTTAATTCTTCTTTAATCTCTTCATGGAAATCAATTTCCTTTGGGATTTAGCTTTGCTCCACGTCATCTTGGGCTTGTCTAGTCATCAATTTTGACTACCATATCACCTTATTCTTTGTCAACAATTGCCCTGGCAACTGGCTCGGCGTCTCCTTCATGCATTGCCCTGGCAACTAGCTCGGCATCTCCTTCATGCATTGCCCTGGCAACTAGCTCTAGCCTTGCTTTGGCAGGTGATCCTGCACATACACACAAAAACACACCAAAGCAGCATCTTTTTCCACAAAAATCACCAAGTTATGTAATCAAGCTCAACGGTGGAAAGAAACATGAATTAATGCTTGAATGACTAATTATGCAACTAATATGTGCTTAAGTCTAACAATAATATGAGTAAAAAGGGTAATAAAAATAGTACTTTTGAACACTTATCACACCCCCAAACTCGAACTATTGCTTGTCCTCAAGCAATGCAAACTAACAATTACCTCCCAAGACTTTAATCATCAAAGACATGCCTCGGAACCGTGGCACAAAGTATGATCACCTTTTAATTTTTCGGATAGCACAAAAATTACCCGGAACCAAACTATAATGCTCGTGACAATGTGTATGCGTAGTTGTGTACAAGTTGTTTTTCAAGATTCTATGTGAACAATAAGCTTTTATCAATTCAATTATCGGGGCATTTATTTTTATTTTCACTAGAGCCAATTTCGGGCACCTCTAGCAAAGTAAGCAATTTCTCATTTTATTTTAGTCGACTAGAGCCAATTTCGGGCAGCTCTAGCGATTTTATAATGTGCATTAACTTCTAGAGCCAGTTTCGGGCACCTCTAGCAAGAAAGCGCAATTACTACTAGAGCCAGTTTTGGGCACCTCTAGCAAGAAATTAACTTTTAATTTTCAATTTCAAATTTACCCTAATTTTAAGCAACCTAAGTTCACTAAGTTTCTTTCAATCAACAAGCCACAACCGTGAAAAAAAAAATTCAGCATCATAATAAAATTCTAAGTTCTTTTCATGTAATCCTAAAATTAAAGGTTCTTTCAATTAAGTGCAGTGGCAAAAATTCATCATTGGATATTCAACAAGTTTTAAGCAATTAAATCCAATTAAAGGCATGGCAAGTAACATATGCAACCTATAAACCAACACCCCCCAAACTCGAGAGAAGCATTGTCCTCAATGCATGTAAGAGTGAAACAAAATTTAAAAGAAACTAAATGAAATGAGTTAGTCGGAGAGGTTGTCACCTCGAGTGATAAGTTTCCTTCGTGTCGTTTGCTTGATTCATTTTTCAGTCGGTGGTCGAATGCTGGTACCGCCTGAATAGCATTGCTTTGATTTGATCCATGTTTGCCGATGCAGGTTCACTTGCATGGGCATCAGTAGTTGCCGAAGCCATTGTTGTTGCCTGGGCATCGCCAGTTTCAGTTGTGGTTGCTGTGGCAAGTAGTCGGCAGTAAATTTCCTTATCATGGTGGTTGTGAGTCTTGTTGTGGTAAAGAAAACCTGAAAACTGAAGATAATGAAGAAAAATAAAATCTCTCCTAAAAATTCCAAAAATAAATAAAGAGAAAAAAATAACCGAAAATAATAAAAAAATAGCTCAAAAAAAGAAAAAAAAAGAAAAAAAAAGAAAGGTAAAAAGAAAATATCGAAAGGAGAGCATGCTCATGCATCTCCTAACATGTCAACTTCTTTGTTACGTTCTAGTGCTTCAATCTTTGTCCGTTAACTTTGAATCCATGTTCGTTTGTAATGGACTTGATTATCACGACACCATGGGAGAATGGTTTGACAACTTCAAATGGTCCCGACTATCTTGATTTTAGTTTTCCCGAGAAAAGTTTTAGTCGAGAATTGAATAAGAGAGTTTCCCTGGCATGAATTGTCGCAGCAATAGTTTCTTGTCGTGCCATTGCTTTGTTTTCTCCTTGTAGATTTGTGCATTGTTATAGGCGAGTGCACGAAATTCTTCTATCTCGTTGAGGTACAACAAACGCTTTTGTCCGGCACTTTCCTAATCCATATTCACGGTCTTGATTGCCCATTGGTTTGTAGGTGATATTGCCCGTCCTCTGGCAACGATCAGATTGCTTGTAAAACTCTTGGGCATCTTTGTATAGTGTTGGCCAATACAAACCGGATTGAAAAACTTTGGCCGTGGTACGAGTTCCTCCAAAATGTCCTCCATAGGGTGAAGAATGGTATTGTCGAGTACATTATGTTGCTCCTCTTCAGGGACACATCGGCGTATAACCTGATCTGCACATTGTTTAAACAAAAGAGGCTCGTCCCAAAAGTAATGCTTAGCATCATGGCGGAACCGCTTCTTCCCTTGGTGAGTAAGGCCATAAGGTAAAATACCACAAACAAGGAAATTAACTAAATCCGCATACCAGGGTATTCCCGAGGCATGTACTACCATGGTGACTGCTCCCAAGATTGCCGAGTCGTGTGTGTCTAGAGTTGCCGAGGCATACGAGTCCATGGTTGCCGAGGCATGCGTATCAGTGGTTATCGAGGTGTATGCATCTGGAGTTGCTGAGGCGTGCTCATCAATAGCTGCTACGGCGTCGAGGGTTGCCGAGGCATGCGCATCCATGGTTGCCGAGGCGTCAAGGGTTGCTGCGGCATCGAGGGCTGCCGAGGCGTGCGCGTCAAGAGCTGCCGCAGCGTCGAGGGTTGATGAGGCATGCGCATCCATGGTTACCGAGGCGTGCGCGTCTATAGTTGCCGAGGCATGCGCATCAATAACTGCTGCGGTGTCGAAGGTTGCCGAGGCATGCACATTCATGGTTGCCAAGGCGTCAAGGGTTGCTGAGGCAAGCTTTTCCTTTAGGGTTTCGAATGCTTGGGTGCAAGAATCATCAAAATGGAAGACTTTATCTTGGTGGGGGTAATCTCTCGATCACGTCCACCTTGGCTTTGTCTACTTCAATTCCCTTGGATGAAATCTTGTGGCCGAGCACTATTCCTTCATCTACCATAAGATGGCACTTCTCCCAATTAAGGACTAAATCGGTTTCTTCACATCTTGCCAACACATTCTCTAAATTGTCGAGGCAACTGTTGAAGTCACTACAAAAAATGGAAAAATCATCCATGAAGATCTCAAGGAAGTTTTCGACCATGTCTGAAAAGAGTGCCATCATGCATCTTCTAATGTTTGTGCATATCTGAGAAAACTTGAGGATGGTCATTTTTGATACTTCTTATAGTCCATCCGCACCCTCCATCGGGTGACAATATTGCCCAAAAAGAGTTTGGCCAATGTGCTTGTCACTACTCCCTTTTGCGTTACCATGGTGGATGTGTCTTTCTTCTTTGTTTGCTTGTAGTCCATGTATACTCTCCACCTTGCTACTATTCCTGAAGGCACAAATATATTAATAGGAAAAATTATATCCATTCTCAACCATTCAATTACCTCATTCTTGTCGACTTCTATCATGGTTGGATGTAGCCTTTGTTGTCGTGGCAATTGCTGCTCAAGGCAATTGCCGTGGTAATCAGTTGCCAAAATTTGCTGTAAGTCATGGGAAGTACCAATTTTCTGAAAAGCTTTATGAATCCAAACACCGTTTTCTTTTGGCCTCTCAAACATCTCCATCAGTAGAGATTTTGATGGCTTCAAATCTACCAACCTCGGTTCCTCAAGACATACCTGCAATGGACGAGGTGAGCTTTTAAAGAATTCAAAAGGTTAAACCATTACTTGCTCATATTCCATTGGCAAAGTATTATCATCTCGTTGATCTTGCATGCGGTCCTGTAATTGCTGTGGCAATTGTAGGTGAGAGCAATCTACAGATTCCTGCTTCAACATCAACGTTGTAACCTTCTGGGCATCAGGTTCCTCAAAATTTGCTGTAGTATTGTTGTTCTCAGCTTCACTGAGTGTTATCGCGACATTACTCTGTTCAGGCTCCTCAATCATTGCCGAGGCAATTTGTTGTTCAGGCTCATCATGTGTTGGACAGTCTCTCTCATTGCCATCCTCTTGACTTTGAGGTTCTAGTTGTTCCCCACACATCGGAGAGCTTTCTTTGCATTGCTCCTTATCCTCTTGCCTTAGGACGTCAGTATCCCTAGGAATGAATTGTTGGTGCATGTTATCCATGACATATGTGGATCTCCCAATTGATCTTCCAATCCCCTAAGGTTGCATCCCACTGAGCTATCCTCGTATCCATAGATTTTGATAGCTCTCGAATCTCTTCAATTGATCCGTCAAGTCTAGCCAAGGAAGCTAGTAACGTTTCCTCCAAGGAATTGGAATGCTCTTGAAAAGGACTACATTGCCATGGTATATCTGTTGCTGCGGCAAAATTGTTATGGTAAAAAAATTTGAGCTTTTTGACCATACCATGAAGAATTTTGCTCTTTGGTTCCCTCTATGGTCCTCCATGTAGTTATATGCAACGAAAATGTGAGGGCAATTTTCAAACACATGATGTTCTCCACACATAGCACAAGATTTTTTCACAGTATAAGTTCTTTGGGCTTTTCTCGGTTGGTATAGGTAATCATCAAAGGGTGCAAGAAACTCTTGATTGGATTGATTCATATCTTACAACATCATCTCTCGAATAGATTGGCTTTTATTTCCCGACATGTTGATGTCCCTTAACTTAGAAGACCTAATTTTTTTTTTTTGATAAAACAAAAAAGAAAAGTTAGTAAAATTAAGAGGAAAAAATGCAATAACAAAAACAACTAACACCAATTGCCAATCCCCGACAACGGCGCCAAAAACTTGTTGCGTGTAATAAGTGCTACGCAAATGTGCAAGTATACACGTCGCAAGTAATAAAGTGATACGAGTATCGACTATCGTCCCCACAGGGATTGGTTTGGGCCACTTTGCTTAAGTTACTGCACTATGAAAATAAAAACACAATTGATAATAGAGGTTTTAATTAACGAGAAAACTAAGAGCAATAAACTAAAAGAATAGATGAAATTAAAATAGAGTAAATAGGCCAGGTTATCGTGAGTTGAGGTGTGATGCCGATTGGATCGTCTTGGTAAAAGAGTGCAAGGGCAACTTGCACAGTGGGGTTGCCTTGGCAACTAATCGATGGTTGCCTGGGCGACTAGCTGGGCAACTACTTGGGCGGCTGGGTAGCTACTTCATGGTTCGGCGAAGCATTCTTCAATGGTTTCTTCTTATCCCTAAGTCGAAACTCTAGCTACTTGTGCATGCCTTGATAATACATCCCAGCGTGAATCAAGGGCGAACAACAACCAATCTTGCACTCCTCTTAGCCTTTGAAATCCTTAACTTATTCCTAAGCTGGATTAATCTTCACCATCAATAGATTGAATAAAGACCATACTCATTCGTTTCTTGAATCTAACTCTCCCGATATTAGATAAATAGATGAAGTTACGAGATCCTCTCCCAATTCACTCGCAAACAAGAATAAAAGCCAAGAATGAGTAAACCTTGAATAGAAAAGTGCAAACTCTTATTACCTAAACAAAATCCAATTTTTTCTCACAACAACAAAACACAATAACCCCAACCAATCAAGTTAGTTCATGGTTGGGTTCAAAAGATATACAAAGAATAATCCCCAAACCATGAATCTAATGGAAGCAAAGAAGAAGAAGAAGAAATCGAACTCTCTCCCCTTGCTCTCTTGTCGAAATTTCTCTCCTCTTTCCCTTTGGGGTTGTCAAAATTTTCCCTCTTCTTGCTCTATGGGGTTGTCGAAATTTTCCCTCCTCTTGCTCTCTTCTCAAGTTGACGATATGACCTCTTATTTATAGGGCTAGGTCAAAGTCATTCTTTGAGGAGGAAGTTAAATTGGAATTAAATTATCTTTAAAGAATATAATTCTTTATTATAATTATATTCCTACTAGAACTTCTCCTATCTTCTTGGAATTTAATTCTTCTTTAATCTCTTCATGGAAATCAAATTCCTTTGGTATTTAGCTTTGCTCCACGTCATCTTGGGCTTGTCTAGTCATCAATTTTGACTACCATATCACCTTATTCTTTGTCGATAATTGCCCTGGCAACTGGCTCAGCGTCTCCTTCATGCATTGCCCTGACAACTAGCTCGGCATCTCCTTCATGCATTGCCCTGGCAACTAGCTCTAGCCTTGCTTTGGCAAGTGATCCTGCACATACACACAAAAACACACCAAAGCAGCATCTTTTTCCACAAAAATCACCAAGTTATGTAATCAAGCTCAACGGTGGAAAGAAACATGAATTAATGCTTGAATGACTAATTATGCAACTAATATGAGCTTAAGTCTAACAATAATATGAGTAAAAAGGGTAATAAAAATAGTACTTTTGAACACTTATCAATGGTGTTTGTTTTTGAGCATTCTTCACTAAGCCTTGTGTGCTTTCGCTCTCATTGTCCATCAATGCAGATAATTGAGGTCTTGGAAGGTAGCAAGGAGCAAGGGGATCTTGGCAAGACTTGTTTTCAAAGTATGTTAGAGACTAGACTATAATGAATAAGGGCAATGAGGTACTTGTTGTGTTTTGGGAGATGTTTTGTGGAACTCCCAAGTTGAGCATGTTTTTTTAGTTGCTATTGGTTTGTAAATGGCCTTTAAGGATTGTTTTTGGTGCTGGTTTATCTTTTGGTCTGTTTGTTGGATGCATATTATGAAGCATACTTATAGATTTCCTTTTTTGATGCATGAATCCTTGTTGTGTTGTTAGAATTGTGATGCTAGTTGACATGAGATATGTTTGGTGTGTTGGTATTGCATTTTAAGCATGTTAGGGTGGTTTGAGTATGCTTTTGGGATGAAAAACTAGCTAAATGTGACATTACAGGCCCAGGCATACCAATACGCGAGGGACCGTAAAAAGTGGTTTTCTCTCTCGGTCGTGATAGTTTGAAATGGTTTTATGCACTTGTTTTAATTTACATGTTACCTGTTGTTTAAGCATGTTTTAAAGTATTTGATACACTGTTTTTAAGCATGTTTTGCTGAAGGATGCACATGGTAAGTGATCCTTGTGGTTAATTATATTGGCAAGTGATGTGGTTATAAAATTGTTATCGGATATAGTTGGCCGGCCATAGGATTGTGTGCACTGTAAAATAAGTCGCCTTGGATGTTAAGGGGTTAGCAATGTGACTTGCTGTTGATTAATGATACATGTAGCATATGGTTTAATATGCTGGTTTAGATGATGTAAAGTGCATGTTAAAAAGGGGCATAATGATGTTTTAAAGGATGATGTTAAGTAAATGGTTTTAAATGCATTGATGGTTTTTGTTTTTGAGCATTCCTCACTAAGCCTTGTGTGCTTACGCTCTCGTTGTCCATCAATGCAGATAATTGAGGTCTTGGAAGGCAGTAAGGAGCAAGGGGATCTTGGCAAGACTTGTTTCCAAAGTATGTTAAAGACTAGACTATAATGAATAAGTGCAATGGGGTACTTGATGTGTTTTGGGAGATGTTTTGTGGAACTCCCTAGTTGAGCATGTTTCTTTAGTTGCACTTGGTTTGTAAATGGCCTTTAAGGATTGTTTTTTGTGCTGGTTTATCTTTTGGTATGTTGGTTGGATGCATATTAGGAAGCATGCTTATAGATTTCCTTTTAGATGCATGAATCCTTGTTGTGTTGTTAGAGTTGTGATGCTAGTTGGCATGAGATATGTTTGGTGCGTTGGTATTGTGTTTTAAGCATGTTAGGGTGGTTTGAGTATGCTTTTGGGATGAAAAACCAGCTAAATGTGACATTACAGTCCCAAGCGTACCGATATGCGGGGGACCGTATCGGTATAGCTAGGCAATTTCAGGCTTGTGGGATCGGTATAGGCCTTGTGCGTTTCGACACGCCTAGGCAAATTTGGCTAGGTGTACCGGTACGGGTATGGGTGTTTCGGTACGAGTTTTAGCATATAGAATTCACTTTTTCAACTCGAACCCTCGTTTCGAAACACCTAAGGGGCCGTAGCGGTACGGTCTGTAACATTTCAAAAATTCGGTATTATAGTTAGGCGTATCGATACATCTTGGTGGTGTATTGAAACGGTGTTTCAAACCATATCGATACGGGTTTACCTGTATCAGTACGGATGACCGTTAATTCTATTAATGACACTTTGGGGCAGTTTTGTCATCTTTAGATTCTAGTCCCTGATTCTTGCCAATGCAATTGTATGTGATAGAATGATCGGATTGAGCTAAAATTTGAAATGAAAGATTGGAACCTGACTAAATAAAGGTTCGTAACCTAAAAGTGAGCTTTAATCCTGAAATTATTTGTATTTGCATTTTGGTCCCTAAATTATAAATATGAACAATTGGATGTCAAATTGATACCTGATTGAGTTGGGGTTACACCTAATGTCTGCATGAACAAGTAGGGTTAAAATTGGCATCTAGATAAGATAAAAAGGAAAAAAATGGACCGGGTTTTGTTGAATCTTTTCGGTTTGCTACGGCAAACCTAATGTAGCCTTCTTGGTTCGGGTGGGCATCTGGGCCGGGTCAAGGGGGTTACAACTATAGTGCTATCCCGAATTCTCGATTATGCAGCATGTTGCTGGACTCTATGGCATGCCAACTATATCATGCCCCTCAATGACTTATTTGGGCATAATTTATGTATTTATTTCGTCCATGGCAATGTATATCAATATAATTTAACACTGGATAGTTCATACCCGAAATAACATTCATAGCATACCATCATCAATAACTAGTGATCAATGTATTTGTTTTCAACCTTCGACATATTTAAAATATGTCAAATATATGATCAAAGACATAAATATCATGCCAATATATAAACCAGGTAGACTTATCGCAAGTCTTCCTAATGATGTATAAAACATCCATGTATCATATTATGTATGCATTGCATCATCTGGGCCATTTATTAACATGCCTCACTAAATTCTACTCGATCCTTTCCTTTATAGAACCTCGAACCTTCTTTGATTCCGCCTTGACTTCATTAATTACATGAATAAGATAAAATATTTGTTAATTCAAATCTAACAATACCTTAAACACTTGTCTAATATAATTATTCGAATATAAAATTTCCAAATATTTTTCCTTTCTTCTTTGTATTGTTCAAAAACTCATTATGGTCCCTAGTGACCAATTTGAACTTCCAATAATTCTTCCGAGCTTGTTATCAAACATTTAGATACAAAATGCATCAAATTCTATTTTCTGAGAGCTTGCATTACCTTCAAAGATTTACTTATACCGGGCAGCATACATACTGGATCTTAATTTCCTTTATACCGAAGAAACTAGATTCGATAACGGTTCTAACAGTATAAGTCACATAAATTAATAAAATGTACAAAAATTATGAAAATTCTTCAAACTCCCTTCACAGTGTTGTTCTGACCGAAACTGCTTTGTAAATGTTCTGACCTTTATTCGATTAAAAATTCATATCTTTTAACTCGGATATCGAAATCAGTTTCCGTTTGTTGAAAAGAAAACTAGACGAACAAATCTTTACAACGGTATAAAATTCGTCATCTAACCATTTTTTTAGAATTTATGGTGAATTTTCGAAGTCACTGCCAAAATTCAATCTTCTTCATAGCTTTCCATAATAAACTTCTAATTTATACTAACTTCTTCTTATTTTTCTACTTGTCAATTTAGTCCCATCATTTGCTTCAAACCACCAATTCATCATCTTCTTCATCAAATAATTATTCAAAATAATTCCCTCTAATTTTCTTTCTTTGCCCAAAATAGTCTATAAAATGCAAAGGTAATAATTCAAACTTCTTAACTTTGCAATTTAGTCCTCAAATCAACACTACTACCTTAATTCTATTATTTTAGCTAAAAATTAGATTTAATCCCCATCCAAGAATTCATTTCCTATTTGGTCACTTGATTTTGAAAAATTGTCAAAATGATCCATAATTCAATTCAACATCGGTTTAGCATTCTAACATCAATTTCACATCTCCAACATCATTAATTACATAAATAAATTCCAAATTCATAAAATTCAGATTCGGTCCTTTCACTTTGAAGCTTGCCGAATTGGTCCCTATAAGTTTTAACTTAGGGTTTTGCTTCCAAACAACAAATCAAGCTTACTAGATCATTAATCCAACATCACAAACCCTAAGTTAGGCTTAAATTCATAAACCCTAATCTTCTCCATACAAACAAAAATATGTAGGGTTTAAATCCTAACTCAAAAACATGATTTTAACATCATATAAGCTTGATTCCAACTTAAATTCAACCATGGATTCATAAAATTTCAAAAGCCCCAATTTTGTGCATAAACCCTAATTTCTTTCTCATGTAAAATTCCCATCAATCAAGCATGTATTCCATGAATTAAATACATCAAAAGATAGAGCTTGAAGAGTAGAACAACTTTGCAGTTCGAAAGATTACCTGAAAATTAAGTTTCGGGGCTTGAATCAAGCTTGGAAATTTTCTCCCTTTTAATTTTAAATCTCTCCAATTATGCCACTTGTAATATATAAATGAATTTTACATTCATTCAAATAGGGAAATTACAAATGTGCCCTTTTATCCAACGGTTGAGATTGATTTTATTATCAATCAAGGGCCAAGATTTAAACTTTAAATTTCTTCTTCCAAAAATTGCCCTTGTAACTTCAAATATTTCAAAATTGCCATCCCTACCAAATGACTAATTTGCCCTCCAACTAGTATTTATTTACTAGTTTGTTTCAAAATTGTCATTCCATTAAAATCTAACTAAATTAGTTCCTCTTCAACCGGCCACCATTCCATAAATATCATTTTATGATTTTCCATGGATTATGGAACAACCTCTGAAATTTCAATTCAATATGATTTCCCGATATTCACAAAATACTTCTACTACGATTTTACCTTTACCGAGCTATCGAATCTATTCCGAAAATTCCATATTTCCATAATATTCCTCATATCATCATCCTTCATCCAATGACCTAAATTTAAATATTGAGTTAGTAGTTTACCAACTTTGCCTTTAATGTTTCACCAAAAATTACGATCTTGCCATTTTTCATCCAACGGCTTATATTTAGCATAGAAAATCAAATTAAATCCAAGGTGTTAGGATGATCAATAAATGTAGTTGGTGGCCAAGATGGGTGAATTGGCAATTTTAAACCTTAGGAAGCAAATAGAAAGAGATAGACAAAGGGACACAATGATTTATGGTGGTTCAAGCTTCTAACAAGCTCTACGTCCACTACCATAGCTTCCTACTAAGGATTTTCAACAATTTCACTATGAAATTATTCCCCTTTTCTAGGCTAAGGAGGCAACCGTTACAACTGATCAAAGCTTTCTACCCAAAGCTTGATCAAGAATCACTTTTTTACAAGAAAGAAGTTTGGAAAATGAAATATCCTCACAAGTTACAAACTTTGCCCAATTAAGATTTCTCGTAGCCCCAAACTTGAAACAAAGATGTACAAAGGAATTACACAAGTTGGGTGTACAAGGGGTTGACAATAAAAGCTCAAAAGGGTTAGATTTTGCTTGATTGCTTGAGTGTTGATCAAAATAGGTTCATTAGTTGTTACAGCACCTTTGGAGTCTTGTATTTATACCCTATCATTGATTTCTAGTTGTTTGGGTGGTTGGAGTATTGAATATAGCCGTTGGAGGGCTTCTTTCCCGCAATAAATGATGTCTGCCAACCATCCGTATCGGCACACAAAGGCCCGTATCGATACCTATTACAAGAAAATATAGCCGTTGTGTATAGGCATATTGATACGCGGGAGGCCGTATCGAAACAATCATAATGTAAAAATAGGGGCGTATGGAAACAACAAGGCCGTATCGGTACGAGTTTTGCTCACTGGAATCTGAGATGAAAATTTGTATCGGTACGCCTAGGGGCGTATCGATACGGCTAACGAAAAAATTAAAAGTTCGTTGATTCCAATAACTGAGAAGGCAACGGTCGAAAACATTTAATCCAAACCGTATCGAAATGAATGGGACCATATTGGTACGGATAAAAAATATTTTAAACCTAGATTTCAAATGGTATCGAAACAGAAATGGCCATATCCGTATCGAAACACGAAGCATAAAACATTTGCCCAGATGAATGTCGTATCGAAAAGGTGAGGCCGTATTGGTACGATGTGCAAAACCAAATTTTAGCAGCTAAAATCTGTATCGGAACACCAAGGGGTGTATCGATACGCCTGAGTGTATTTGTGTATTCTTGAAAACACTTGAAAATTTTTGGGTTTAAGTCTTTAACTTTGGAAAAAATTTCCTTGTCATTTTGTGAGACTTTTGAGTACTTAAAAATTTATTTCCTTTTACAATTTAGCCCTCAAACACTTTGTTATATCAAAATCAAACATAGGTTTCACAATCTCCCCGTTTTTGATATAACAAAACCAAAGTGAAATTTTTTAAGTATATTTAGAAAACTCCCCCTTAATTTAAGACTGAAAAAGTTTGAAAATTTTTTACTAACTTTTCTCCCCCTTTTTGTAAGATCAAAATCAATTCAATAGGGATAAACACTAAAGATAATCAAATTACTCCAAGCAAGTAAATAAGCAAGATAATCATTTAAATATAAAGCATAAGTTCAAGAAGAATCAAATCTAATCCAACTTAAAACCTAAAAACATAATCCAAATAACAAAGCAATGATAAAGCATAGGAGTTCATCAAAACATAAGAACATAGGTGCATAAACTAGTCATAATATGTTATGATATGTAATATGCCTAAGGATTCGTCCCATCGTCTCCATCATCTTCATCTTCATATTCTTCATCTTTATCCTCATCATCATTGACTTGAAGCCCAAGGGATTGATGCCACTCACCATGAAACGCGGTAAGAGTGAGATCCAAAGAGTTGTGGCAATTTTCAATAGCCGTCACTCTTTCCTCCAAGCATGTGAAGCCTGTGTCAATATCGGCAAACCCAGAATTCATGGTTGTGTGCAAGTTGGTGAATTGTTTATTGAGGTAAACCATGAGGGCATCAAGATTAGGTTGGGCCATTGAAGCTTGTCGAATGGGAGCCGCTTGAGGAGCCAACACCGGATCGGGTTGAACACTTCCCGAAAGATCAGTGTTCCAGACCCATTCTCCATTGTTATGTGAACTTGGCGCGACAGAGGGGAACACTCATCAATCGAATCGATGAGGGGTTTTGCAAAGTCGTAGGAGCAATCAATACCCATCTTGTGAAACATGTAGCTCAGTGCGGTGTCGTAGGTAAAAGATGTAACCATGGAAGTATGATGGTGTTGCACAAGAAAGACGATCTCCCCGAACATAATTTTAGCAAGATTAGGGTGCCTACCCTAACGGAAGCAACGAATCCAAAAGTCATCGACTTGTCGGATCGTGGAGAACTTCCCACCGGATGGACGGAGCCACCAAGTGATCATGAGGTGTAGAATGTGGTCATAGGCATCCAGTGCGGTCATGGAGCTGCCAAGGACATGTCCCAATGAATCCTCATCATCACTCCCTGTATCCTCAAGACCCAAATAGTTTGCTAAAACGGTTGAATCAATACAAAATTTTTGACCCATTAAATAAGACTCAATCGCAATAACCAAGGTTTTCTTTTCATTATAAATATACCGGACATTGGAATAAAATATCAAAACAAGGTTTCGGTATAAAATCTCGGATATACTAAAAAACGGCATAAATTTCCATTCTTCCATCAAATTAAGATATTTAAATTGAAACCTTTCAGATGATAGAAAAGGGATGGAAGTAACATGCTTTCGGCGAATTTTTTAACTTTGATATTTTTTAAAACGGTCCATGACAAGAGGATATTGAGGTTCATTAAAACAATGTTGATAGATATAAAGTAAGATTGGGTCGATTACCATTATGGTCGGGATTGAGACTAGGAGGATTGGAACTAGAGGCAATATCTTTTCACACACGTTTCTTTGGGGCCATAATCTGAAAACAAAATCAAACCAAAAACTATGTTTGCATAAATCAACACATTCGATCCAAAAATTAATCCAATAATAAAGGTATTGTTAAAAAGCTATAAAATATAGATTAAAAACATATACAAGTATAAAAATAATTTTTGGGAAAAGAAAACTTCAAAAATAGTGTTAAAAATTATACGGTATAATTTTATATTTGAAAAAAAAGTTTCAGATTTGAAAATGTTTTTACAAAAAGATTGAAAACTATACTATATATGTTCTAAATCTATGATTAGAATACAAAAACAATGCATATATATGTACAAAAATTTAAAAGAAAAGGCTAGGGTTTATACCTTGAAGTTGAGATTAAGGATGAATGAAGAGATTTTGATGCACAAACTTGATGATTTTTGCTTGGGTTTGATGTAAAATCCTAAAGCCCTCAAGAATTTTGAAGATTTGTGTGAGAAAAAGTGAGGGTTTTTAGAAAAGTTGGTATTTGAGTTAAAGTGAAAAACCTCTTTTAATGCCCTTAAAAACTGCCCGACGGCTACGCGTTTCGATACACCATGTTAGCGTATCGAAACCAAGTACTGAAATGCTTTTAAAGCCGTTTCGATACGCGACCCATACCGGTACAGGTAAACCTGTACCGAAATGATTGTAAATGACCCGTATCAATACGAGGAATACCGTATCGATATGCCTATGCTAGAAATGTCAATTTTGGCTGCAGGTTGCTCAAAAATTTGATTTGAATCGAATTGAAATGCATGTAAATGATATGGGAACATCATGTATGGACATAAATAGATGCATACTCCCCATAGCAGCAAGCATATATGTATATAGGAGCAAAAACACATAAGCAATCAATCAAACAAATTTAAGCATATTTTTAAGACTTAAAGAGGCTCTAAGGGTTAAGGGAGATTGGTTAAACCTAACTCTCTCCTAAAAGACCAAAAATGCTCTTTGTTTAATGGTTTAGTAAAAATGTCCGCTAATTGGTTTAAGGTGTCTACATATTCTAGAACTACATCATTTTTCAAGACATGATCTCTAATGAAATGATGCCTTGTTTCTATGTGTTTGATTCTAGAATATTGGATGAGATTCTTAGTGAGACAAATAGCACTAGTGTTGCCACACCTAATGGGGATGCTACCTACATCAATTCCATAATCTAAGAGTTGTTGTTTCATCCAAAGGAATTGAGCACAACAACTCTCTACCGATATGTACTCAGCCTCAGTGCTAGATAATGTTATACTATTTTGCTTCTTAGAAAACCATGATATTAGCATACTACCTAGGAATTGATATGTACCGAAGGTACTTTTTCTGTCTATCTTACAACCCCCATAATTCGCATCCGAGAAGGCATGTAAACTAAATGAAGACTCTTTAGGATACCAAAGACCTAAACAAGGTGTATCTATAAGGTATCTAAAGATTCTCTTAACGGCTATAAGGTGTGATTCTCAAAGACTAGCTTGAAATCTAGCATACAAGCAAGCACTAAACATAATGTCAGGTCTACTTGCGGTAAGATAAAGCAAAGATCCAATCATAGAGCGATAAAGCTTTAAATCTACACACTTACCTCCTTCATCTTTGTCAAGCTTTGTGGAAGAACTCATTGGAGTGGCTTGACATTTCACATTCTCCAAGCCAAACTTCTTGAGCATGTATTTGATGTACTTAGCTTGATTGATGAAGATGTCGTCCTTTCTTTGCTCAATTTGGAGCCCCAAGAAGAATGAAAGCTCCTCCATCATGCTCATCTCAAATTCACCTTGCATCAACTTAGCAAAATCTTGGCAAAGCAATTCATTAGTAGAACCAAAAATTATATCATCAACATATATTTGAACTACTAAAATTTCTTTACTATTTTTTTAATAAAGAGTGTAGTGTCCACCTTTCCTTTTTCAAAGCCTTTTTCAATTAGAAAACTTGATAATCTTTCATACCAAGCTCTAGGAGCTTGTTTCAAACCATATAAAGCTTTTGAAAGTTTAAAAACATGGTTTGGGTAATTTGGTTCTTCAAAACCATGTGATTATTTTACATATACTTCTTCATTAATAAAACCATTTAAAAAGGCACTTTTTACATCCATTTGAAAAAGCTTAAATTCATGATAACATGCAAATGCTAAAAAGCATCCTAATGGCTTCCATTCTAGCTACGGTTGCGTAGGTTTCATCAAAATTGATTCCCTCTTCTTGAGTGTAACCTTGAGCAACAAGTCTAGCCTTGTTTCTCATTATGTTACCACTCTCATCTAGTTTGATTCTAAAGACCCATTTAGTTCCTATAGTAGATTTATTACTAGGCCTATCAACTAATGTCCAAACTTGACTTCTCTCAAATTGGTTTAATTCCTCTTCCATAGCCATTATCCAATAATTATCATTTAATACTTCTTTATCATTTTTAGGCTCTATGCATGAGATAAAAGCAACATTACATGCATTTTTAAGAGAAAATCTAGTGGTTACCCCTTTGGATGGATCACCCAAAATCTCACCACCTTTGACATAGTTGTACTCTCTTGGGTAGCTCACTTCCTTTTCCTCTAGGCTCATGTCCTTCAAGGCTTCTAGAGGTGGATCTTGTGTTTCTTCTTCTTTGGTTGGAACTTCATTCACCTTTGATGATTGCCCACCATCATTGGCTTCAAAAATCCCTACATCATCATCATCATCACAAGAATCCTTCCTCGGAAGGAGGTTATCATCGAAAATCACATGTATTGACTCTTCAACAACTAAGGTTCTTTTATTAAATACTTGATAGGCTTTAGAGTTTAAGGAATACCCTAAGAAAATAGCTTCGTCACTTTTAGAGTCAAATTTGCCCAAATTGTCTTTTCCATTATTTAAAACAAAATATTTACAACCAAATGGAGAAAATAGCTAATGTTAGCTTTTTGGATTTTAAAATCTCATAAGGAGTTTTCTTTAAAATAGGCCTAATCATTACTCGATTTATGATATAGCAAGCCATATTAGTGGCTTCCTCCCAAAAATATTTTGTCAAATTATTTTCACAAAGCATGGTTCTAGCCATTTCCTCTAAAGTTCGATTTTTCCTTTTAACAACCCCATTTTGTTGAGGTGTTCTAGGAGCTAAAAAATCGTGGCTAATACCATTTGAGTTACAAAAATCCTCAAAACCTAAATTTTGAAATTCGGTGCCATGGTTACTTCGAATGTGAAAAATAATTCGACCAAGGTCATTTTGAGTAATTTTTGAAAATGTGATGAATTTTTCTAAAGCCTCATCTTTGGTACTTAAGAATAAAACCCAAGTGTATCGAGAGTAATCATCAACTAAAACATATGCATATATTTTCCACCCAAGCTAGTAGTTCTAATAGGGCCAGAGAGATCCATATGGATCAATTGTAAAACTCTACTAGTTGAAACACCATTAATAGGTTTGAAGAAACTCTTTTATGTTTGCCTTTTGCACAAGCATCACAAATTTTATCATTTGAAAACTTTATTTTAGGCAAACCTCTAACTAGATCTTTTGAAACTAATTTTTCTAAAACACTCATGCTTACATGCCCTAATTTTCTATGCCATAACCATGAATTATGTTCATCATTTGCAACAAAGCATGCATTAGAAATATGAATTTCATCTAAATGCACCATGTATATATTTCTTATGCAATGACCAAAATGCACAATTTTGTGGGTTTCGACATTTATAATTTTGCAACCATATTTATCAAACATCACTATGAAACCTTTATCACAAAGTTGGCTTATGCTTAATAGGTTATGTTTAAGACCATTGACATATAGAACATTTTCAATAAGTATAGAAGAGTGATTACCAATGGAACCCATTCTTTCAACTCGACCTTTGGAGTTGTCACCAAATGTCCCTAGTCCTCCTCTCTTTAGTTCAAGTTCCACAAATCTACTCTTGTCATCCACTATCAAGGAACCATGAATTTGCACTTGTAGCCTTGGCCTTGTAGCAATGCTCCCTCTACAAACATGGAATCAAGTTTTGATTTTTGGTACCCAAATCTTTTTGGGTCCATAAACATTAGTTCTCAAAATCTTGGTTCCCTTAGGAATCTAAGAGGCAATCTCATTAACATTGTTAGAAGCAATAACATCTTTAGGAATCCACACACTTCTAACTTTCTTGCCATAATAGGGTTTTAAATACCCTCCATGTTTGTATCTATTAAAGTTCCTTTTAACATTGTTGGGTTTTGAAGATTGTCCTTTTTCAAAACTTGATTTCCCAACATTGTTTAAGGAAGCTTTGAGATCATTTACCTCCTTGAGGTAATGATCCTTTAGTTTGGAAAGAAGGTTATTTAAATCAACATTTTCTTGTTCAAAATACTTCTGATTATCTTTTGAATCACTAACCTTCTTTTCAAGTTTCAAATTGGTTTTAGATAAGGAATCGTTTTGGTTTTTTAAATCAAGGATGGTTTTCTTATTTTTCAAAATAGATTCCTTATATTTTCAACCAATTCGTCATAAGCCTCTAGTAACTCATTATAATCATCAAATAATTCATCATATGTAAGATCATTTAATGAGTTAGAGGTTACCTTTAGATCCTCCTCAAAGGCCATGAGACAAAGATTGGCAACTTCGTGCTCCTCATCACTTGAAGACTCTTCATCGCTCCAAGTGGCTACATGGGCCTTGTACTTCTTTTTCTTCTTGAAGCCCTTCTTCTTGAGTTGTGGACAATCAATTTTGATATGCCATGGCGTCTTACATTCGTAGCACACGATTGGATCCTTTGCTTCTTCCTTGCTCTTCTTCGGTTGGATCTCATGAGTCGAGTGAATCGTTTGGCAATCATAGCAAACTCCTCGTCTTCCTCCTCGCTTGAATCACTCTCTTCTTGTGAAGCTTTGAGAGTGATTCCCACCCTCTTCCTCTCTACTTCCTTCCTTTTGACCCGCATCTCCTCCTTATTTTCTTCCTCTATTCCTTTCTTCATTATCTCATGGGTGAGAATAGACCCCATGAGAGTGTCGAGCTTTAGCGTCTTGAGATCCTTTGCTTTTATGATGGTCGTTCTTTTACCATCCTAAGACTCAGGAAGTGAGTAGAGTAGTTTTCAAACTAGCTTCTCCTCCGGAATGACTTCTCCAAGACCTTTGAGGCCATTTACAATAATGGAGAATCGTTCGAACATTTTGAAGATGTCATCATCCGGCTCCATCTTAAATTTTTTGTAGCTCAAATTAAGAAGACAAATCTTTGTCTCCTTAACATCACTGGTGCCTTCGTATGTGATCTCTAGCTTATCCTAAATTTCCTTGGCACTTGAGCAAGATAACATCTTGGATTACTCGTCTGGTCCAAGTGAGCAAAATAGCATGTGCATTGCTTTATCATTTATTTGGAGCTTCTTTCGATCTTCATCGGTCATCTCGTGCTTGGATTTCGAAACTAACCGATCACCTTCTCTCTTCATCAAGATTGTTGGTCCATCTTCGACTACATCCCAATGAGGTAGTCATGGGATTTGATGAAGAACTTCATACGAATTTTCTGATAGGGATAGTTATCCACATTGAAGTATGGAGGTTTGGTGATGAATTGAGACTCGTACAAGTTGTTACCGGAGGTGGATGCCATGGATTTGACTTCTATTAATTGAATAACCTTCTAGGATTGCCTCAACAGTTGTTAGACCTTCAGTTGAGTGTGGCTTTGATACCAATTGTTAGGATGATCAATCAATGTAGATGGGGCCAAGAGGGGGTGAATTGGCAATTTTAAACCTTAGGAAGCAAATATAAAGAGATAGATAAAGGGACACAACGATTTATAGTGGTTCAAGCTTCTAACAAGCTCTACGTCCACTACCTTATCTTCCTACTAAGGATTTTCAACAATTTCACTATGAAATTCTTCCCCTTTTCTAGGCTAAGGAGGCAACCGTTACAACCAACCAAAGCTTTCTACCCAAAGCTTGTTCAAGAATCAGTCTTTTACAAGAAAGAAGTTTGGCAAATGAAATATCCTCACAAGATACAAATTTTTCCCAATTAAGATTTCTCACAACCCCAAACTTGAAACAAAGATGTACAAAGGAATTACACAAGTTGGGTGTAGAAGGGTTTGACAATAAAAGCTCAAAAGGGTTGGATTTTTCTTGATTGCTTGAGTGTTGATCAAAATAGGTTCATTAGTTGTTGCAACAGCTTTGGAGTCTTGTATTTATACCCTCTCATTGATTTCTAGCTATTTGGGTGGTTGGAGTATTGAATATAGCTGTTGGAGGGCTTCTTTCCTGCAATAAATAATGTCTGCCAACCATCCGTATCAGTACATGAAGGCCCGTATCGATGCCTATTACAAGAAAAATATAGCCGTTGTGTATAGGCATATTGATATGCGGGAGGCCGTATCGAAACGATCATAGTGTAAAATAGGGGCGTATCAAAACAGCAAGGCCTTATCGGTACAAGTTTTGATCACTGGAATCTGAGATGAAAAATTGCATCGGTACTCCTAGGGCGTATCGATACGACTAACAGAAAAAGTAAAAGTTCATTGATTCCAATAACTGACAAGGCAACGATCGAAAACATTTAATGCAAACCGTATCAAAAACGGTTGAGACTATATCGGTAAGGATAAAAATGTCTTAAACCCAGATTTTAAATGGTATCGAAACGAAAAGGGCCAATCGAAACGTGAAGCATAAAACATTTGCCCAGATGAATGTCGTATCGAAATGGGTGAGGTTGTATCGAAATGGGTGAGGTCCTATCGGTACGATGTGCAAAACCAAATTCCAGTAGCTAAAATCCGTATCGAAACACCAAGGGTGTATCGGTACACCTAGCCGTATTTTTGTATTTTGGCTTGAAAACACTTAGAAAATTTTTGGGTTTAAGTCTTTAACTTTGGAAAACTTTTCCTCGTCATTTTGTGAGACTTTTGAGTTCTTAAAAATTAATTTCCTTTTACAATTTAGTCCTCAAACACTTTGTTATATCAAAATCAAACATAGGTTTCACACAAGGGTTCATATTCTTCCAACACAAAGAAAATATCTTAGACATGTAAAATGACATAATTAACCTTGGCTTATCATCCTTCAAAATATCATAGATATTCGATTCGATCCAAATATTATTTTGAACTTTGTCGCTTTATAGCCAAAAATACAAACTCCGTACGAAAAATCTGGGTAACACGAAAACGTCATTCTTGGGGGTAAACTATTCATTTACGGGGTTAAAATACAAAACTTTTGAAAATTACACTTTGGTCCCTAAACGTTTCCAAAGTTTTCACTTTAACCCCTAAACTTTCAAATTTTACATTTTGGTCACTAACCAAAAATTTGAGATATTACAATTCTCTCCCCCTTAAGAAAATTCATCCTCGAATTTTCAATACATACCTGGTTCAAAAATTGAGGAAATTGTTTTCTCATATCTTTTTTCTCTTTCCCAAGTCACTTTTTAACTTCATAATTTCACCAAAGAACTTTAACAAGCGAAATCATTTTATTTCTTAATCATTTGACTCCATGTGCCAATATCTTTACCGATTCTTCCTCATAAATCAAATTCGGTTGAATCTCTATTCCTTCCGAGGTAATGATATGTAAAGGATTTGATTGATACTTCTTGAGCATTGATACATGAAATGTATTATGAATCTTGTCCATTCCCGGAGGTAAGGCTAACTAATAAGTAACTAGACCAATTCTTTTCGTAATCTTATAAGGCCCAATAAATCTCGGATTTAGCTTCCCTTTTTGGTCAAAATCATAACACCTTCTTTCAAGGTGAAACTTTTACAGAATACTTTATCCTTAACTTCATATTAACTATCTTTTCTTTCAAGATCAGAATATAATATCCATCATTCTAAAGCAATTCTAAAACTGCTTCAAACTATTCTTACTTTATTCTCCATATCTTGAACTGAATCAAATCAAGTTCAATCACCTTTTTATTCTCTTTCTAACTCATTATCATCGGGGATATAAATTATCCCTTGATATGAACATCCTTTAAACTTAACACTGAAATCTTTAATTTTCCCTTTTCACCTTACTGAATTCTTTCCATACATGTCTTGTCTTTCATCTATAAATCTTTGATCTGGTTTGTCAAAGTAGGCTTGAGTTGAAATGTGTAATCAATACACTATTTTCCACCAAAGATAATTGGGCATTTAATGCTTATAAGCCAAAGATGACTTTTGGCTAAATACATCAATTGTTGTTTTAGCCTTATTACATCACTACACATCCCAATCTATTATGGGACGTATTATTGAATAATGTAGAATCCTTATTAGATTCATACTGCACTAATACTAGTGCTACTATCAAATCTTCTTCTACTTGTAATAACATAATCGTAATTTTCCTTTATAGGAACATTACTGCTTCTTTAACTAACATCACTGAAGCTTCCTCAGGTGATATACCAACTCGTATAAAACCTCCATCTAATGACTCTTGCAACTAGATGTTTAGCTTTCTCAATCTAGTAAGAGCCATTCTATAGAGTGTAATCAATATAAGTCCACTATTGGATTAAATCCAATCGTAAACTTAGCCTCTTGATTAGGTATCAAGCCTGACTGCTCCTCTTAGGCAACCCATTTAAAACTCATAACAGTAAGAATACTCTCCTAGCTTACCCTTGATGCTCGGTATCCATAGCATAAGTTAAATCATTTTCATATTGATATCAAATTCCAATAAAAACTCTGTACGCTCATGCATGCCCACTATTACTACACTCACATGATTGGTTTTGTGGTTTTCTTGAATCTCCAACATTAATTATAAATGTCAAGGAGTTTTTAATTTTCCTTGTCCCGATCTCTTAGCGGAACTATGTAATAAATTTAGCTTGATATCTTTGCCGGAAATCCTCTCCACTTTTTAAAAGTGGTTATCTTGATTCATTATTCCTCTTTACGAACTATGACCTCTGTTTAGATATTTTCTCATTATGAACCCTTTGCATTGCATTTGCCATAATTTATCGCTTCATGGAATTTAAAATACATAGGGCAATCAATACTTCTTTATACCTGACCTTTAACCCTTTATGAACTGTAATAACAAGCTATCCTTCTGTCTGTATAAAGCAGTTTAGAAGAAATTCAACTCAGTTTAATAAACTTGCACTCATACCCGTAAATGATCCAATTGCCCTAATTAAGATGCAAGAAACTCCGTTGCATCTATAGAATAAACTTTGTTACGAAACTCTTAAAGAAAGAACTTTTATTTAATAGACTTCTGAATATGTATCGTAACATTACTTTATCAAATACGGGTCTAATCCTTTTCAGATGAGATAATACCCTTTCTTTTTAGTCTCCTTTGATCATCAATACAGAGTTCCTTCAACATAACTTTTATATCCTTAAACCATAAATTAACAATCATAGGATCTTTATTAATATCTCTCTGAAAATCTAGTGTGCAAGAACTCTCAATTCTTTTGCAATCGGTGCCTAAGCAGGTTGATTCATGATCACATCTAATGTTTGGAAGAAAAGTTCTTAATCCAGAACATGCATATAATGCTACTCTGGTGCCTATGCACCATACTAAGATGAGGGTAGAATATTATTATTAACCTTATTATGCTCGTGAATCTCTTATTGATTCACTCGCCTAAACAACTGACACGATTCTTTTACCCTCACACATTGGAATTTAACATTATATCATAATTAAGTAAGCAATTTCATCAATTCAAACAAGTAAAATCATCAATAATTCAAACAACCTAGTGGCATGTATACACTTTTGACTTTTACCATACTTCGTTTAACTCTAGAACCGGCTAAACCTATAGCTCTTTTACCAATAAATGTAACACACATTTCCTATATCCGTACACCGGGTACGATTCGAAAATGTTACGACTTCTTTAATCAAAAGTCAGGGTAATTTAAAGTTTTTATAAAAACTTCTCAATGGTCACCCATCCTTAAATTTATCTAGCCCAAGCACTCTTAACTTTATTTAAAACCGACATAAATTATTTATTCGAGTTCCAACCATAAATTAATTATCTTAGCATACAACTCATCACCTAAGGTTATTCTTAACCTTGAATCTTTCTAGAAACGCCAATTATCTTGAAATCATAACAAACTTTAAAGGCCAATCACACTCAAATAAGTTTAACAAGTATACATGCCACTATAATAATCAAACCTTAATTAGGATGTCATTACTGTGATTACCTGTTAAGCTTTCCAATATTGATGCAATGTTTTTCTCCCTCTCATCTTGATTTACCTATGTGTGTTCAATCAAACACACGCTAAGTACGAACTTAGTGAGGCAATAAATGAAGTTAATAACAATAATTTAAACTTTATTCAACTTTACAGCTACATTTATATATCATGATATATGCCAACGCATCAACTTTCACATTGCAGTAATAATTATTTGCTATATGCCAACGTCATAAGATTTGCATGCTTGCCTGTTTATCATAATATGCCGTATATGCATAAATGCGTCATGATCACTAGGTAAGTATACCATCATATTATTTATGTATCAACATAATATAAACCAGATATAATTTTCTTACCAATATACTTGCCATTTATTATCCGTTTATTTATAGCCCAAACTAAACCTTGAGGACCCTGGATACACGAGTCAAATATGCACTGAAGTGCTAATTCCCTCACATTTATAAGGTTGTGCTAACCATACACTAAGTATCCTTTATGTACACTATAGTGCTATCCCAAATTCTCGATTATGCAGCGTGTTGCTGGACTCTATGGCATGCCAACTATATCTTGTCCCTCAATGACTTATTTGGGCATAATTTCTGTATTTATTTCATCCATGGCAATGTATATCAATATAATTTAACACTGGGCAGTTCATACCCGAAATAACATTCATAGCATACCATCATCAATAACTAGTGATCAATGCATTTGTTTTCAACCTTTGACATATTTAAAATATGTCAAATATATGATCAATGACATAAATATCGTGCCAAAATATAAACCAGGTAGACTTATCGCAAGTCTTCCTAATGATGTATAAAACATCCATGCATCATGTTATGTATTCATTTCACTCACCTGAGCCATTTATTAGCATGCCTCACTAAATTCTACTCGATCATTTCCTTTATAGAACCTCGAACTTTCTTTGATTCGGTCTTGACTTCATTAATCACATGAATAAGATAAAATATTTGTTAGATTCAAATCTAACAATACCTTAAACACGCTGTCTAATATAATTATTTGAATATAAAATTTCGAAATATTTTTCCTTTCTTCCTTGTATTGTTCAAAAACTCATTATGGTCCCTAGTGACCAATTTGAACTTCCAATAATTCTTCCAAGCTTGTTATCAAACATTTAGATACAAAATGTGTCAAACTCTATTTTCTGACAGCTTGCGCTACCTTCAAAGATTTACTTATACCGGACAAAATGCATGCTGGATCTTAATTACCTTTATACTGAAGAAACTAGATTCGATAACGGTTCTAATGGAATAAGTCACATAAATTAATAAAATCTAAAAAATTATGAAAATTCTTCAAACTCCCGTCACAGTGTTGTTCTGATCGAAACTGCTTTGTAAATTTTCTGACCTTCATTTGATTAAAAATTCATATCTTTTAACTAGGACTCGAAATCAGTTTCCGTTTGTTGGAAACGAAACTAGACGAACAAATATTTACAACGATATAAAATTCATCATCTAACCATTTTGTAGAATTTATGGTGAATTTTCGAAGTCACTATTAAAATTCAATCTTCTTCATAGCTTTCCATAATAAACTTCTAATTTATACTAACTTCTTCTTATTTTTCTACTTGTCAATTTAGTCCCATCATTTGCTTCAAACTACCAATTCATCTTCTTCTTCATCAAATAATTATTCAAAATGAATCCCTCTAATTTTCTTTCTTTGCCCAAAATAGTCACTAAAATGCAAAGGTAAGAATTCAAACTTCTTAACTTTGCTATTTAGTCCCCAAATCAACACTACTACCTTAATTCTATTATTTTAAGTAAAATTCAGATTTAATCCTCATCCAAGAATTCATTTCCTATTTGGTCACTTGTCAAAATCGTCCCGAATTCAATTCATCATCGGTTTAGAATTCTAACATCAATTTCACATCTCCAACATCATTAATTACATAAATACACTCCAAATTCATAAAATTCAAATTCAGTCCTTTAACTTTGAAGATTGTCGAATTGGTCCCTATAAGTTTTAACTTAGGATTTTGCTTCCAAACAACACATCAAGCTTACTAGATCATTAATCCAACATCACAAACCAAGTTAGACTTAAATTCATAAACCCTAATCTTCTCCATACAAACAAAAATATGTAGGGTTTAAATCCAAACTCAAAAACATGATTTTAACATCATATAAGCTTGATACCAACTTAAATTCAACCATGGAATCATAAAATTTCAAAAGCCCCAATTTTGTTCATAAACCCTAATATCCTTCTCATATAAATTTTTCATCAATAAAGCATGTATTCCATGAATTAAATACATCAAAAGATAGACCTTGAAGAGTAGAACAACTTTGCAGTTCGAAAGATTACCTGAAAATTGAGTTTCGGGGCTTGAATCGATCTTGCAAAATTTCTCCCTTTTCTCCCCATATTTTCAAAATTATGAAAGATGAAGAAGGATTCATATTTATTCTTTTAATTTTAAATCTCTCCAATTATGCCACTTGTAATATATAAATGAATTTTAAATTCATTAAAATAGGGAAATTACAAAAGTGCCCTTTTATCCAACAGTTGAGATTGATTTTATCATCAATCAAGGGCGAATATTTAAACTTAAAATTTCTTCTTCCAAAAATTGCCCTTGTAACTTCAAATATTTTAAAATTGCCATCCCTGCCAAATGACTAATTTGCCCTCCAACTAGTCTTTATTTACTAGTTTGTTTCAAAATTGCCATTCCATTAAAATCTAACTAAATTAGTTCCTCCTCAACCGGCCACCATTCCATAAATATCATTTTATTATTTTCCATGGATTATGGAATAGCCTCTGAAATTTCAATTTAATACGATTTCTTGATATTCACAAAATACTTCTACTACGATTTTACCTTTACCGATCTATCAGATCTATTCTGAAAATTCTATATTTTCATAATATTCCTCATATCATCATCCTTCATCGAATGATCTAAATTTAAATCTTGAGTTAGTATCTTACCAACTTTGCCCTTAATATTTCACAAAAATTACGATCTTGCCATTTTTCATCCAACGGCTCATTTAGCATAGAAAATCAACTTAAATCCAAAGGTTCATATTCTTCCAACACAAAGAAAATATCTTAGACATGTAAAATGACATAATCAACCTTGGCTTATCATCCTTCAAAATATCCTGGATATTCAATTCGATCAGATTATCCGAATATTCTTTCGATCTTTATCGCTTTATAGCCAATAATACAAACTTCGTACAAAAAATTTGGGTAACACGAAAATGTCATTATTGGGGGTAAACTATTCATTTACAGGGTTAAAATACATAACTTTTGAAAATTACACTTTGGTCCCTAAACATTTCTAAAGTTTTCACCCTTAAACTTTCAAATTTTACATTTTGGTCACTAACCAAAAATTTGGGATATTACATAGGTCCACTAGAAAATTCCTTCAGGTCCTTGCTAGTTGTGATTACATCAGTCCCTCCCCCTTGAAAGTGATTTGTCCCCAAATCGTCACCTACATCAAAAGGAGATAAATCAGCCACATTAAAGGTTGCACTGACATTATACTTGCATGAGAGGTCTAATTGATAGGCATTATCATTGACACTCTTGATCACTTGGAAAGGACCATCCCCTCTAGGCATCAATTTTGATTTGCGTTGGGCTAGAAACCTTTCTTTTCTCATGTGCAGCCAAACCCAATCCTCGGGTTCAAAGGTAACTCGTTTTCGTCCCTTGTTAGCTTGCTGCTCATATTGTCTGGTTCTCTTTTCAATATTGTCTCGCACTTGTTGATGGAGCTTATTGACAAATTCAGACTTGTTTTTTTTCATCTTTATTCACAATTTGATCAGCAGGTAAAGGTAATAAATACAATGGGGCCAAAGGATTAAACCCATACACAACTTCGAATGGTGACATTTTAGTGGCAGAATGTATGGACCAGTTGTAAGCAAACTCAACATAAGGCAAGCTATCCTCCCAAGTCCTCAAATTCTTCTTAACGATTTTCCTCAACAACATGGACAATACTCGATTCACCACTTCAGTTTGACCATCTGTTTGTGGATGACAAGTTGTGGAAAACAATAACTTGGTTCCAATCTTACTCCATAGTGTTCTCCAAAATTGGCTTAAGAACTTCACATCTCGATCGGATATGATAGTCTTTGGAACTCCATGCAATCTCATGATTTCTCTGAAAAACAAATTAGCAACATGTGAATCATTATTAGTCTTATTACAATGAATAAAATGTGCCGTTTTAGAAAATCGATCCACTAGTACAAAGATGGAGTCTTTATTGTTCTTTGTACGAGGCAGCCCAAGTACAAAATCCATGGATATAACCACCCACGGTGCATTCGGAATAGGCAATGGAGTATATAGGCCATGAGGCATGACTTTCGGTTTGGCCTGTTTACATGTGATGCAACGCTCACATAGCATTTCTACATCTCATTTCATCTTTGGCCAATACAAATGTTCTTGCAACATGCTTAATTTCTTGGCTACTCCAAAATTTCCCATTAGTCCTCCACCATGTGCTTCCTTGATAAGCAACTCACGAATGGACCCTTGTGGAATACAAAGCTTCCCTTCCTTGAATAGATATCTGTCGTCCCTACGGAACTTATCATGTGCATATTTCTCAAAAATTTTGTAAACTTCACCAAAATCATGGTCAGATTCATACAACTCTTTAATAAAAGCAAAACCCAACGATTTAGAGTCTAAGGCTTTCCATACCCTTTCATTCTTGATCACGTAGGGAAAGGCTTCAAGAAACTCAAACCATTTGGCGTGCCTCTTGTTTAGCTTATGTTGTCCTCGGATATGCTTTAACACCTCATGATCCGTATGGATGATGAATTCTTTTGACCAAAGGTAATGCTGCCATGTTTTTAAGGCCCGAATTAGTGCATACATCTCTTTATCATAGGTCGAATAATTGAGTGTAGATCCACTCAACTTCTCACTGAAGTAGGCTATAGGGCATCCTTCTTGAGATAAAACCGCTCCAATTCCCAAACCTGATGCATCATATTCAACCTCAAAAACCTTGTTATAATCAGGAAAAGTTAACAATGTTGCATTCAATTTAAAGGATTCCTCTTGTTCTTCACCCCAATAGAAATTAGAGTTCTTCTTAATGACTCCTGTTAAAGGGGCAGCTAAGGTGCTGAAATTGGGCACAAATAGACGGTAGAAGCTAGCCAATCCATGGAAACTTCTCACTTGGCTAATGCTTGTGGGTCTCGACCATTTCTCAATTGCCTTAACCTTCTCTCTGTTAACTTCCAATCCATCTGTACTCACAACAAAACCTAGGAAAACAACCTTGTTAGTGCAAAATGTGCATTTTTGTAAATTAGCATAAAGTTTTTCATTTCTCAAAACATCTAACACTGCCCTTAGATGCTGAACATGATCATTCAAACTCTTGCTATAGATAAGAATATCATCAAAATACACTACACAAAACTTACCCAAGAATTGTCTAAGGATGTGATTCATTAACCTCATGAAAGTGATCGGTGCATTAGTTAGGCCGAATGGCATAACCAACCACTCATATAATCCTTGCTTAGCCTTGAATGCGGTTTTCCACTCATCCCCTTCTCACATACAAATTTGGTGATAACCACTTTTAAGATCAATGTTAGAAAAGACATTAGAACCACTAAGGTCATCTATCATATCATCTAAACGTGGAATGGGATAACGATACTTTACTATTATTTTATTTACCGCACGATAGTCCACACACATGCACCATGTACCATCTTTATTAGGCACTAATAGAACTGGTACTTCACAATGACTAAGGCTCTCCCTCACATAACCCTTTTCCATCAAATCTAAAAATTGCCTTTGTAATTCTTTGGTTTCCTCGGGGTTACTTCGGTAAGCTGGTCGGTTAGAAATGACAGCACCCGGAACAAAGTCAATTTGTTGATCTATTCCACGAATTAGATGCAGTCCACTTGGAATCTCTTCCGAAAACAGGTCTTTATATTCCTCCAGCAATGAAATAATAAAAGATGGCAAATTTGGGTCAAGATCATTAGTGCTTAATAAACTTTCCTTGTACATGAGTACAAGAACCATCTTTTTCGACAATAAACACTTTCTGATTTCTTTTTCTCTCGCAAAGTTGCTCACTTTTTTATCTTCTTTTTCATTTTCTTTTGATTTTCTCTCGGATGTTAGCTCGTTCTCTTTTACTTTTCTCTCATAATTTTTGTCACTCTCTTTGGCCTTTTCAAAACTTTCCCTCAAATGTATTTGATCTTGATGAACTTGCTTTGGTGAAAGTAGGGCTAGGGTGATCTTCTTGGCTTCATGGATGAGGGTATACCGATTGGTATAACCATCATGTATAACTCTCCTATCAAACTGCCACGGTCTACCTAATAAGAGATGACATGCATGCATCGGTAGGACATCACATAGAACCTCGTCTTTATACTTGCCAATGGAAAAAGGCACAATGACTTGCTTGGTCACTTTGAGTTCCCCACCATCATTAAGCCATTGTATCTTATAGGGGTGTGGATGCTTTGTTGTTGCTAGGCTGAGATTATCTACCATCAAAGTACTAGCAATGTTAGTGCAACTACCACCATCAATAATGACATCATATATTCCCATTAATATGGCAGCGAGCATGAAATATGTTCTCGCGTTGCTGATCTCCTTCAATTGCTTGCATGCTTAGGCTCATTTTAACAATAAGGGTCTCTCCATCTACGACATGTTCTATCTCCTCTTCCTCTTCAAATTCTTTTTCATCATCTCCTTCCTTCTCTTGATCAATTTTAATCTCTCCATCATCTCAGATGAGAATTGTGTTACGGTTAGGGCATTGGCTAGAAATGTGACCTCGCCCCAAACACTTGAAGCATTGGACATCAATGGATTGAACTGGCATGGTTGTGTTTTTTTCGTTGCTGGTTTTGGCAATGGGTTTAACATTTTTTGATGGTCTACCTTAGTCATTAGGAGTAAAAGATGGCTTTGATTTGTAGGTACCTTGCCTCCATTTAAAGGTATTACTTCCATAGGCACAACTAGTGCCTTTCTTTTTGAGTTGCCTCTCTACTTTTATGACCATATAAACCATGTCTTCAATCTTCACATAATGTTGCAACTCAACAGTGGCCTCAATGTTAGGATCAAGGCCTGATAGAAACCTTGCCATGGTGGCTTCTTGATCCTCATCAATGTTGGCTCGGATCATGGCTACTTCCATTTCTTTATAGTAATCTTCAATACTACGGTTGCCTTGTGTGAGGTTTTGAAGCTTGTTGAACAGATCCCTATGGTAGTGAGTTAGAATGAACCTCCTACGTATAACAACTTTCATCTTATTCCAAGTAGAGATAGGATGTTCACCATTGCGACTCCTGCTAGATGTCAACTGATCCCACCAAATAGTACATAATCCGTGAATTTAATGGTTGCAAGTTTTACCTTTTTAAGCTCTGAGTAGTTATGGAACTAAAAAATGTGCTCAACCTTCTTTTCCCATGCAAGATAGGCTTCAGGATATGTTCTTCCTTGAAAATAAGGAATGGTAATCTTAGTGTTGCTGAGATTGTCATCTACTATGGGTCGAGCTCTTTGGCCTTGGTGTGCCATGCTATGTTGGGATACTTGATCTTGCATATCATCTACTTTTTCAGGATTCTCCTTGCGTTCCTAATTGGCTTGTGACATTTCTAACGATTATATTCGTTCCAACAATGGTTTCAATTGATCTTGAATCATCTTGTTCATTGCTTGAAGAAAAGCCTGGTTTTGCAAATCAGGAGCTGCATCTCCATTTGTGCCCATATCTTTAAGACATGATTAGTTAACACAATAACAGAGAAATAAATTAATCCTCACTAACACAAATCCTAACCTTTCCACTCCAAATAAAATGCACTCATGCTCGTGTTTCACTTGGGTTAGGTTTTTCCCCTTAATGCACACTTCTGTCTTTTACCACTCTTGCTCTCTTTCTAAGTCCTTAAAGAACTTACTCAAGGCTCAACAAGTGTTCTTTGTGAAATTCTGCTGAAACAACAAGGTTAGGAGAGGAAAACAAGAAATATGTAGAAATAGGGTAGGTTAACAAGATAAGGATGAAATAGCAATTAGAAATGTGTAATATCAAAAGAAACAACCAAACCTCTATTTTTTAGATATAGATGTGATGCCTCATTTTTTGAACTTTTCTTCTTTTTGATTTTTTTTTGAAATTGCAGGAAGTTGAATCGAATTGAATCGCCAATGCTCTGATACCAATTGATATGAATCCGGTTGTGAAGTAGCCGAATTGTTATCCAAGTTTTCCCGGTCGTGATTCAAGTAAGAGTTTTAAAATCTGTTAAAAATAGTGAAATAATGGTGTTCAAGATTGGACTTAGTAAAAATTAAAGAAGATGAAAGGAAGGTTATAAATGAATGTGGAGTTTTTGGTTGTGAAATAGGATGTGACAAGGGATTGAAGAAAATGTGGAGATGGATATATGGATGTAAGGATAATTGGAGTAGGAAACAAAATTCTATCTAATGGTGTGGTGTAAACAAAGGAGGAACCGACACTAAATAGTGAAGACATGTTCCTTACGAGTTCTTAGCTGTGTAATGGTGTAGACCCTCAAAGTGAATGTTGGCAAAATAGGGTAGAAAGTATGTATTGGAAAAGTATAAAACAATGCCAAGATGAGTCTTTTGCGTGCAAGTATACCGGTCTGCAAGTAATACAGAAGTTAAACTGAGTATCGATCCCACATAGATTGACTTGGAATTCAATTTCTTTGATTCTTACTTGCCTTGAGAAAAAGTTTTTGTTTGAAGTTGGTTTTGCAAATAATTGAAATAAAGTAAAATAAATGAAAATAAAGTAAGACGTTGTCAAGGAAGGTACTTTAATGAATGATGAGCGTTGATAGGGAATGCCTGGTTTTCACGCTATTCATGTCGTGCCAGCCTTTAATAACAACCTATCTTGGCATTGTTTGCCGAGCAGATTCAAAATTAGCAAAGCCTCTCTCGATGGTCATTGCCCTAAATTGATCATGTAAAAACCCCTATATCTCTATAGTGCATTATTTTAAATAAACCAATTTGATTAAGATCCAATCTATACTCCTAAGGGGTAGATTTCACTATTGAAATAAGTTTATCTACTTGAATGACTTCTCTCGAAGCTTCTCCCCTTAGTATTCAACAACTTGATCGTTGTCACCCCAAGTCTGTTAAGATCTTGAGGAGCAATAGGCCAACAGTGCCAGCTCTCACTTGGCATAGTATTTAGGAAACAGTAAAGTATGCCAAATAGATAAACATTGCCAAGGCAGATTTATTATTAAAAACTAAAGCATAAAATAGCATTCAATGCAAACATTCCCTCACCAACTATGAAATTAGTTCATGGTGAGGGACTTAACCAAAAAACCAAAAACGTTTCCCAAGTACATCATCATTTAAAACAAGATAAAATAACTTGAAAGAGAAAATGGCGTAGAAAGGGTCTCTCGATGTAGCCCTTCAAGATCCAGGCTTCTCGGCCAAGCTGGTCGAACCACCCTTCCAAGGTGCAGCCGGTTGTCAATCGTTTCACACCAACTCCTCACTCTGATCGTCTATGAATCCCCCTCTAGTCCTCCTCGGTTGGTGTTTAAATAAGCGTTCAAGGAAGGGATAGGATGAGCTCCTCATTTGAATTTTAAGTCGAACCACCCTTCGAAGGTACATCCGGTTGTCAATCGTTTCACACTAACTCCTCACTCCGATCATCTATGAACCCCCCTCTAGTCCTCCTCGGTTGGTGTTTAAATTGGTGTACAAGGAAGGGATAAGATGAGTTCCTCATTTGAATTTTAAATGCAAGGGATAAGAGATAATTATCTTTTCCAAATTTGAATGAGAGCTGATCAGGCTAGGGCTGACGTCATACTATCAACGCTGCCATGGCATCCAAGCTTGGCATGAATCTGCCAACTAGTCTTGTCACCATCTTATCTGATATTTTTTTTGGAGATTGATACAATTGCTATCTTTTTGGAGCCTGATCATGTCCTATTGTTTCGGGGTCCAACAGCCTCTTGGCATGGCATCAAGTCCTCTTCTCTGCCAACCGGTTCTTGGCATTGTTTGGTCCATTTGTGCCAACAACACCCGGCATTCCTCCCTGTGTTACTTTTCTGGGCCAAATCCTATGCCAAACCTGCAAAATTGCCAACAAAAGAACCCTTATCACTGGCATAGGCAGAATTCTAAACTCCTTATGCAAATGCATGGTTTTAACACCCTAATACAACTAAATGTACCTAAAAACAAGCTAAAGCATTGTAAGATTAGCATTAAAAACAGTACTTTCAGAGAGGTAACACACCCCCAAACCTAACTCATTGCTTGTCCTCAAGTAATGCAATAAAAAAACAAAAACTGTGAAAATGTTACCTCGACAAAATTTTGGTTGAATGCCAACACGTGCTGGCAAGCAGAATTTGGCTATATCTCTATCCTTAGTATCTCAGTGCAATAATGCCAAGTAGGTAGTAATTCAAGTGCAACAATATAACTCTAGTCTAAGTTCATGAAGAGTGCATGATGTGTAGGCAATATGCAACAAGTATCCTTTAACTCCCTTAGCCAATTTTACTACTAAACTCATATTCTTATTTTTATCTTTTTTCTTTCTTTCCAAGGGTTTCTGTTGGCATTAATTTAAGCTTGCTTCGTGACACTAATTAGCGTGAGAGATAAGAGGGAGCATACCACGAATCCCCACCTTAATCTAGACATCACTAGGCTTTCTCTTCAACTCATACTCTAAGGTTTTAGAATTGAGAACTAAGAGGGAGCAAACCACGAAGCCCCAAGTAACTTATTATCCCTAGGTAGATGAGAGTGCAATTTTTTCATTGCCCTGGTAGAACATTGCTACCTTATTAGTTTCTTTTACCCTGGCATCCTTTGGTCTTTTTTTAAGATCTGAGCATAGTTTCAAAAAGTCTAAGTTTGCTAAGGAAGTAGATACATACTACGTGTAAAGTGAAGTTTCAGCTCCATAAACTAGAGATCAGTTGCCAAGCTAACCTGGCATTCTACTCTGCTGGCATGGAATGACAACTAAAGATTAAAATTTCCTCATTGGACAGACACCTAGATCAAATTAAACTTGCCTAACAAATGTTAACACTTTTCAAGATTAAACAGAGGAAAAATTTTCTTTTTCTTTTTTTAGCAGTTCGGTATGCATCTATTCTAAATGACCTAAATGGCATGGCAAGATGGTATGGCAACAGAAATTAAACATGAAATGTATGGCATAGCATAAATGTGAGGAAACGAACACCCCCAAACCCAAGAAGTGCATTGTCCTCAATGAATGAAACAACACATATATACAAGAAAAACAAAAAGCATAAAAATGCATGATCATGTAAATGCAATGAAATGAAATGTAAAGGAGTTTAGATAGAAGAGGACTCCCCTTCGGAGACTATTTCTCGTACGGCATGGGTCTTTCTTCTCAAAAATAGCCCACGATCAGGGGCCATGTGCTTCTTTCTTTTCAGGCTTGATTTTGAAGAGGAAGTGGAGGCTCCAACTTCCTTTTTTTTTCTTGGCAAGCTCCGACGCGGTAGGTGCATCGGCGACATCAAATGGCGTATGTATAGCAGGTGTCACTAGCGACATGGCTTTGGTAGACTTGGCTTTGGTTTCCTTTGATTCAGATGAAGAATCAGAACTGGTAGACTCGACTTGAACTAGAGACAATGGGACTGTAACATCGGATGGGGTATAAACTGGACTAGCTGGCATGGCATTGTTGCTGGCAGAGGGCTCGACAGGGAAGTCTGGAAATTCTGGCACAAAATTAGTTGATAATTTTGTAAGAGCCTCCATGATTACAACATCCCTGGCCTGGATGTAATGTCGCATCTTGACATTGAGCTCTCAACTTTTTCTAGCTTTTGGAGAATAATCTCGTGGCGATGGTGAATTTGGGATAGCATTGCCAGTGAACTGTCTGGCATGGTTTTCAGCTCAGCCTTTGACACTGTAGGCCTTGGCATGGGCACTTTGTCCTTCCCCTTGCCCTTATCCTTTGGCTTGACTGCAATGAGATTTCTTTAAATAGTAGCTGTAATTGTAGTTCCCTTGATTGTTTGTCCCTTATCTGTATCAAGCTTGGGCACACCATGGAGCATGCAAATGTTAGAAATCAACAAAGGAAAGAACAAGCTGTCATTACCTTTCGGTGCACACTTATAAGTTTCTTCAACAATAAGCTTCCCAATATTAATCTTGCGCCCCATAAAAATGGAGTGCAATAGGATCAGCCTTTCTTCTGACATAGTTTCGTTATGGGATGTAGGCATCAAATTTTCCTTGAGAAAGTGATTACATCCTCTCTATTAAGGTTTCAATGCCAATCTCTTCACCGTACGGTGCCCCTTGGATGACACTGTCCATGTCGTGCCAGGCTCATACATATCTACCAGCAGCCTCTTTCTCTAGGCAGCATTCGTAGAATCAGCATATTCAAAATATCCATCCCCTGCACCATCCAACTCAAACATAATGTTAATATACCCTTCATCGAAACGAACACATTTACCTCTAATCATCAAGAAGGGCAAATCCTTGGTCACAAGGTGCACATAAAATTCTTGAACGATGGTGATATAGATCTCCCCTTTTTGCTGGCAAAATAGACTCCATTTGTGCAGGCTAATCGTTGACATGACTTCTGGAGGAAAGCCATTGTTTGTCTCTATTTTGAGGTCGAAGTGCTTCTCATAGCAAAAATTTCTCGAGGCAAAATTGGTTTCAAACTTTTTCTGAATCTCCTCGTTGAAGAATTGCTTGAAAGAAGTAGAAGAGGAAGCCATTGAAATCGTTGAAGAATTTGAACCGGTGTTGAACAAGATGAAGAAAGAAAGATGATTTAGAATTTTGATTCTTGCTCGTCGAAAAGAAAAGTAAGGAATGAGAGAGATGTTTGGTTATTTAACCGGCTAAGGTGAGAAAATGAAAAGTTTGGGTCGATTGGGTGTTTTAATGTGAGGAGTAATTAGGGATAATGATGAAAAATAAAAAGAATTTGATTTGAAAGGGGTAAAGTGATAAGGTGATAGGTGATGGGATAGGGTAGGGATTTAAAGTGATAAGGTGATTAGGTTAAATTTAAATTTTAACCTAATTAGTTTTTTTAAGCGGCTAAGGGTTTTAAATTTAAGGAAAAATACTCTCTCTTTATTAAATGGGCCGATCAAGCTAGGGTTTCTCTCATCCTTTCGTCTTTTACACTACTGCATGCCAAGCTATTATGGCACTATGTCTGACAGATTTCTCTATTGGGGCATCGACTCCTGCCAACAGCCCTGGCATAATTTCTGGCATAATGAATCTGCACAACTCAAAGGAAACTTTTCAACACAGTAAAGGAATAAAAACTTGAAATTTAAAAGGATTAGAAACTACTGAAAACCTTGAAACCTAAAAACAAAGAAAACATATATCCTAATATTTACAAAATTTCAAACCCTTATGGTGTTTTCATGTCACCTCTGCCAAGAGGATCACCTCCTTGGCATTGTTCTGATCACCTTCCATGTAGTGCTTTAAACATTGACCATTTACCTTAAAGATTTCTCATGTCTTCAAATTCTTAATGTCTACAGCTCCATGGGCATAGGGCTTCACAACTTCAAAAGGGCCCGTCCATCTTGATCCGAGTTTCCCTAGGAACAATTTAAGTCGTGAGTTAAATAACAAAACACCTTGGCCTACCTCAAACTGTCTTGGCATTATCCTACTTCATGCCAGCATTTTACCTTTTCCTTGTAAATCATGGCGTTCTCATAGGCTTATGTTCTGAATTCTTCCAACTCATTTAGGTCTAGCAACCTTTTTTCTTCAGCAGCTCTCCATGCCATGCCAAGTGTTTTGATGGCCCAATAGGCTTTATGTTCAAACTCCACTGGCAAATGGCATGGTTTCCTGAAAACAAGTCTAAACGGTGAAGTACCCAAAAGAGTTTTAAAGGCAGTCCTGTAAGCCCACAAAGACTCATCCAGCCTCAAAGACTAGTCTTTCCTCGATGGATTAACAATTTTCTCTAAGATTTTCTTAATCTCATTGTTTGAAATCTCAGCTTGCCCATTCGTTTGTGGATAATATGCCGTGGCAATTCTCTACTGTATACCATACCTGCACAAAGCTTTAGAGATTAGATTACATTTAAAATAGGTGCCCTCATCATGAATAATCACCCTAGGGGCACCAAATCTAGTAAAAATGTGTTTGTGCAAAAACTTAGCAACAACCTTTGCATTGTTTGTTGGCAGGGCAATAGCTTTTACCCATTTAGACACATAGTCAACATCCATAAGAATATATACATTACCAAATGAGGGTGGAAAAGGACCTATAAAGTCTATCCCCCATACATCAAATAAATCTACAGGCATAATATTCTAGAGCGATAGTTGGTGTCTGCGAGAGATGTTCCCTGTCCGTTGGCATCGATCACATGCCTTGGCATACTCGTGGGTATCCTTATATAGTGTGGGCCAAAAGAATCCTCACTGCAACACCTTAGCGGCAGTCTTCATCCCAGCAAAGTGACCTCTATATGGTGCGGTATGGCACAAGTGCAATATGTTATGCTGCTCATCCTCGGGCACACATCGGCGGATCACTTGGTCGGCACATTGTTTGGAAAATATTGGCTCGTCCCAATAGTAATTTCTAACTTCTCTCAAAAACCTCTTCTTGGCACTGTATGCCAAGTTTGGTGGTAAAATGTTGCTCACCAAGCAGTTGACAATGTCAGTATACCATGGCACGACATTAATTGCAAGCAAATACTCGTCATGAAATTCATCTCTTATAAAATCGGTCTTACCATCTTCAAGATGATGCTCTAGAAGTAAGAGATGGTCAGCTACTAAGTTTTCACTGCCCTTTTTGTCTCAGATCTCAAGATCGAATTCTTGAACTATGAGCGTCCATCGGATTAGTCTGGGCTTGGCATCCTTCTTTGCTAAGAGATACTTCAATGTTGAATGATCTGCATACACCACAACTTTGTTACCAATTAAATAAGATCAAAATTTATCAAAAACAAATACAACCGTGAGAAATTCTTTCTCGGTTGTAGAGTAATTCAGTTGTGCTTCATTCAAGGTTCGGCTAACATAGTAGATGGCATGGAAAACCTTGCCACGTCTTTGTCCCAAGACTGCCCTGATGGCATAATCGCTGGCATCGCACATGAGCTCAAAGGGCTCATTCCAGTTCGGTGCGACAACTATAGGGGCATTGATCAACTTCTCTTTAAGCTTCTGAAATGCTCTCAAACAAGAATCGTTAAAAGCAAAAGTGGCATTATGTTCTAATAACAAGCATAAAGGTTTAGCAATTTTTGAAAAATGTTTAATAAAACGCTTGTAGAAACTGGCATGTCCTAAAAAACTCCTTATACCTTTGACACTCGTTGGGGGTTGCAATTGCTTAATTACCTCAACTTTTTCTTGATCAACTGCTAATCCTCTCTTAGTTACCTTGTGCTTGAGAACAATGCCCTATTTCACCATGAAGTGGCATTTTTCCCAGTTTAACACTAAGTTTGTCTCCATGCATCTCTTCAAGACTTGCTCCAAACTTTGAAGACATTCCTCAAATATTTTGCCAAACACTGAGAAGTCATCCATGAATACTTCCATATTGTGCTCTATCTTATCGAAAAAAAGGGCATCATGCAACGTTGAAATGTTGTCGGTGCGTTGCATAAGCTGAATGGCATCATTCTAAATGAAAACGTCCCATAAGGGCAAGTGAATGTGGTCTTATCTTGATCCTCAGGGGCGACGGAAATTTGATTATAACCTGAATAACTATCCAAAAGACAATAGAAAGCTTTACCTGCCAACCTGTCTAGCATCTGATCAATGAATGGCAATGAGAAGTGGTCTTTCCTCGTAGCATTGTTCAGCCTCCTATAGTCCATGCACACTCTCCATCCTGTGATACTTCTAGAAGGAATTAATTCAGCTTTATTGTTCTATACCATAGTCATTCCACCATACTTTGGCACATATTGCACCAGGCTAACCCAAGAGCTATCGAAGATGGGATATATAATCCTGGCATCGAGCTATTTTATGATATCTTTTTTCACTACCTCTTTCATTCTTGGGTTTAGCCTCCTTTGGCCTTCAATGGTCCTGCCATGGTACTCCTCCAAGATAATCTTGTGCATGCAAATGGTTGGGCTAATACCTCTGATATCTGTCAAGGTCCAACCCAATGCTTGCTTATAATCACGTAATATTGCCAGCAATCTTTCCTTCTGGTCATTAGTGAGATTAGTGGCAATGATCATTGGCAGAGTTGAGTGTTCACATAAATAAGCATACTTCAAGTGATCTAGCAGTGGTTTTAGTTCCAATGTTGGTTGTTCCTCAATTGATGGTCTAGGTGCCTTGATCTCTCTGTCGGCCAACTGTAGTGGCTCAAAATAACTCGCCTCTTCAGCCTTCAAGACTGATTCTTCTTGTTCCTCAAACAGTTCAGCTATGCCGCCTAAGTCGCTGGCATCAAATTCTGTATTCTGGCATAAATGTGTCGTGTCCAAAGTGTAGATAGATTCTATCATCTCCCCTGCTTGGCATTCATCAGGTTTATCTGCACATTTCAAAGCTTGAAGCACATTAAATGTAACGAGCTGGTCATTCATGCGCATTGTTAGTTCCCTTTCATGAACATCAATCAAAGCCCTACTTGTGGCAAGAAAAGGTCTACCCAAGATAATTGAGACATTAATATCCGCCTCATAATCCAAAATGACAAAATCAGTTGGGAAAATAAATTTGTCTACCTTTACTAGCACATCCTCAATCTTACCCTCGGGATGTACATAGGATGGTCTGCCAACTGAAGTGTCATCGTGGTAAGTATAGCTTCTATGCCAAGCTTCCTGAAAACTGACATTGGCATCAAGTTGATGTTGGCTCCTAAGTCGCACAATGCCTTGCCCGTGAATTTATTGCCAATGGTACAGGGAATGGTAAAACTTTATGGATCTTTCAGCTTTGGTGGTAATCGGTTTAGGATCATGGCACTGCATCCCTCGGTCAAAGCAACAATTTCAAAGTCTCTCAACTTCTTTTTCTTGGACAGGATGTCCTTCATGAATTTAACATAGTTGGGCATCTGCTCAAGGGCTTCTACCAATGGAATGTTGATTTGTAGCTATTTAAGAACTTCCAAGAAACGCTTGAATTGCTGGTCTTGCTTATGCTTTTGAAGTCTTGCTGGAAATGGTGGTGGAAGATAAGCATATGCTTGCATTATTGGCTTTGCCAAGGCAGTGCTGGCATCAGTCTGTTTTGGCATCAATTCTAGCATATGTTTTGGCATTGCTACTGGCATCATCTGCTTTTGGTTCCTCTTTCTCTGCTTCCCTGGGGTTTTCTGCTGGCACTAGCTTCTGGATTTGGCAATTAACTGGCTCCTTGGCAGCCTTCTCCACCTTACACTACTTACCGCTCTGAAGAGTTATGGCTTTACATTGCTCGTTCTCTTTGTGCGGGGCATCTTCGATGTCACTTGGCAATGCTCCTTGGGGTCAATTGCTGAGTGTATTGGCAATCTTCCCAATCAGAACTTCCAAGTTCCTCATTGATACTGCCAAACTCTGGACTGTGGCATCATTCCTCTCCATGTACTCTGTGAGAGTGCCTCCTTGGTTGAATCTCTGCCCTTGCTGGAAATTTTTTTGAGCTTTCTGTGGTATGGCATTCTAATAGAATAATGGCATGCCATTGTTGTTGAAAGCTGGCATGGCATTGTTATTCTGCCTCTAGGTATTCTGGCGCTGGGCATTGTACGGTTACCTCCTTGATATCCCCATGCTAAGTTAGGGTGTTGTCTTTATCCTGCATTATAAGTATTGGAGTTAGGATTATGGTAACGATTAACGTTGCCAATGAAATTTACCGATTCAGGGTTGGCAGGCCATTCATCCACATAGTGGCTTTCTCTACAACTTGTACAAAAGGGGTCTAATGCTTTGACTTCTTGGGCCTTATTGTTCTTTTGCAACGTTCTTACTATGCTAGTAAGGTTGGAAATCTCGGCATGGATGGATGTTAGTTCATCAACCTAAAACTTCCCATTGGTTTTAGTTCAGGTCCTAAGTCTAGCAACAAGATATTCAAAATCGTTGATTGCAATCCTCTTTAAAATGTCAACAGCCTCGGTATATGTCTTGTCAAGCAACGAACCAGCTATTGAAGCATCAACAATAGTCCTTGTTTGTGCATTTAATCCATTGTAAGAGGTTTGTATTTGAGTCCAATTTGGGAATCCATGCATAGGACACCTCCTCAGCAGATCTTTAAATCTTTCCTAGGCATCATATAAGGTCTCATCCTCAGCTTGCCTGAATGTAATGATCTCACCTTGTAGCTTGGCAGTGAGTCTGGAATCTTGTCAAGAACTTCTGGCATAGGTCTGCCCATGAAGTGACTGAGCCAGGTGGCAAGGAATTGAGCCAAGCCTTAGCTCTATCTCTCAATGAAAATGTGAATAACTTTAGTGTCACGGTATCTTCAGGTACACCATTTTGTTGAAATAACTGGCAAATCTCCATGAGCTGTTTCAGATGTTGCCTCGGATCTCCAGTAAGTGCTCCATCAAACTGACCTACGTTCAAAAAAGTTTGAATCATTACCGACTTAAGTTTAAAATTAACAGCGTTTACCTCTGTGCCAACAAGTCCTGACATTAAATTGTCAATGGTTGGTGCCGATTGTTCTCTAATAGGTCTCTCATTAATAACTGGGACCACAGGTGGCAGTGGTGGTATATCATTATTAAGTGGGTTTCCTCCATTGTTCACCACAACATTCCCTCTATATCATGGGCTTTGCATCTCTTGAAATCTTCTTTTTAACCTCCTCAAGGTTTTCTCAATTTTGGATCGTATGGCCACTCGTCCACCACAGGATGGCTTCTGGTCATACACCGATAAAAACAAAAGGAAAAGAAAGAAATAAAATTATAGGAAAGAAAAGTAAAAATTTGAAAACAATTAATTCTGTTGCAATCCCCGGCAACGGCGCCAAAAACTTGTAGACTCTCTAAGTGAATGTTGGAAAAAGAGGGCAGAAATATGTATTGGAAAAGTATAAAACAGTGCCAAGATGAGTTTTTTGCGTGCAAGTATACACATTCTGCAAGTAATACAGCAGTTAAGCTAAGTATCGATCCCACAGAGATTGACTTGGAATTCAATTGCTTTGATTGTTACTTGCCTTCAGAAAAAGTTGTTTGTTTGAAGTTGGTTTTGGAAATAATTGAAATAAAGTAAAATAAATGAAAATAAAGTAAGACGTTGGCAAGGAAGGTTCTTTAATGAATGATGAGCGTTGGCAGGGAAATGTCTGGTTTTCACGCTATTCATGTCGTGCCATCCTTTAATAACAACCTGTCTTGGCATTGTTTACCGAGCAGATTCAAAATTAGCAAAGCCTCTCTCGATGGTCATTGCCCTAAATTTATCATGTAAAAACCCCTATATCTCTATAGTGCATGCTTTTAAATAAACCAATTTGATTAAGATCCAATCTATACTCCTAAGGGGTAGATTTCCCTCTTGAAATACGTTCATCTACTTGAATAACTTCTCTCGAAGCTTCTCTCCTTAGTACTCAACAACTTGATCGTTGCCACCCCAAGTCTGTTAAGATATTAAGGAGCAATAGGCCAATAGTGTTAGCTTTCACTTGGCATAGTATTTAGGAAACAGTAAAGTATGTCGAATAGATAAACATTACCAAGGCAAATTTATTATTAAAAACTAAAGCATAAAATAGCGTTCAACGCAAACATTCCCCCACCAACTATCAAATTAGTTCATGGTGAGGGACTTAACCAAAAAACCACAAATGTTTTCGAAGTACATCATCATTTAAAACGAGATAAAATAACTTGAAAGAGAAAATAGGGTAGAAGGGGTCTCTCAATGCAACCCTTCAAGATCCAGGCTTCTCGGCCAAGCTGGCCGAACCACCCTTCCAAGGTGCAGCCAGTTGTCAATCGTTGCACACCAACTCCTCACTCCGATCGTCTATGAATCCCCCTCTAGTCCTCCTCGGTTGGTGTTTCAATAGGCGTGCAAGGAAGGGATAAGATGAACTCCTCATTTGAATTTTAAATGCAAGGGATAAGAGATAATTATCTTATCCAAATTTGAATGAGAGCTGATCAAGCTAGGGATGACGTCATATTGCCGATGCTGCCTTGGCGTCCATGCTTAGCATGAATCTGCCAACTAGTCTTGGCACCATCTTATCCGCTATTTTTTCGGAGATTGATCCAATTGCTATCTTTTCGAAGCCTGATCATGTCCTATTTTTTCGGGGTCCAACAGCCTCTTGGCATGGCATCAAGTTCTCTTCTCTGCCAACTGGTGCTTGGCATTTTCTGGTCCATCTTTGCTAACAGCACCTGACATTCTCTCTGGCATTCCTTCATATATTGCTTTTATGGGCCAAATCCTATGACAAACCTGCAAAATTGCCAACAAAACAACCTTTCACACTGGCATAGACAGAATTCTAAACTCCTTATGCAAATGCATGGTTTTAACATCCTAATGCAACTAAATGTACCTAAAAACAAGCAAAAGCATTGTAAGAATTGCATTAAAAATAGTACTTTTGGAGTGGTAACAATTGGGTTCAAGGGTATATGGATTGTGACCCACTAGTTATATAAACTAGGAACCAGCAATATAATAAAATGACACAAGAATAGTCTTGTAAGCTAATAAAGTTCAACAAGAACTTTGAAAGAGAAACACTCACAAGTATAATATATACCAAAAGTTGTTTTACAATAGAAGATGGTTGCCTATTTATATGAGCATAGTGACCGAATTGAATAGGAAACAAAAGATTAAAAGCTAATTGATTAAGGGGTTAAAACCTAATTAAATAATTGGTTATCTCTTCTCCAAATTCAGCCAAAAGGTTGATGTTAGATAAGGATGAATGTGGACATCCTTCGGAATGAATGTGGATACACATATCGTCCAAGTAAAAAAAACCCTTGATCTGCCATTTGATGAAATTGGCATTCATTCCCTCTTAAAATGTGATAAAGAGGCCTTAAGTGCATGTCTCCGTTGTTATCTAAACTGATAAGCTTTAAGAAGGCTTAAAGTAGCTCTTAAGTGGTGTTAAATAGCTCTTTAAGTGGCCGGATTTAAGGGGCTTGAATGCCTTGCTTCCTTGCTAAAGCCAACATCCTTCAATTGTTGTATTTTCTCTCTTGAATTGCATTGGAAATTTATCAGCCTTGATGTGCCTTTAAGTGGTGTAATTTGCATTGTAACCGATCAGCCTTGATGTTTCTTCAATTGCTATCAATTGGTGGTAAATACCTTGTCAAACTTGAGAAGATGATCAGCGATTTATTCCCAAATAAATGTCCTAGCCGAAAAGAAAAAAACAAACATTAGATAACAACTTATTCATTAAAATGAAAGTGAATGCATGAAACATATTTAATGATCTAGTTTAATTTAATGGAACTAGTTACATTGAATGAATTAGTTTAATTAAGTAACTAACACACCAAATGAACTCATAAACATAAGAAAACTAATATGCCTTAAGTGAACTAACATGCATTAATAAACTGTCATATATTAATTAAAATAACAAACTTAAATGAACTAACATGCTTATATGTTCCAAACAAGCATAAATGAAACAACATACTTAAATGAACACCAAACCTTATTTATTCATGCACACAAGATGAAATTAAATTTAAAACTCAATTAAAAACTCATGCAAACTCATGCACGAGTGGGAGGCGGTATTGTTCCAACAAAATTGGAGTTTCCTTCTCTAATTTCCAGCCTTGACTAAACATATTTCTCATGGCCTCTTGGAACTTCTTGGCCCTAGCACGAGTGATAGGTCCACTAGGAAATTCCTCTAGGTCCTTGCTAGTTGTGATCATATCAAGAACCAAATTGAAATAATCCGTAAATAAATTTAGGGTAAACTACACATGTGACCACCCAACTTAGGGGTTGTTCTTATTTTGACCACCCAACTATCAAACTCGTTAATCAGACCATCAGCCATTAAAATCAAACGGAGGGGTGATGTGGCAGTTAACGAAAATTTGTATAATTGCATATTTGGATTTTGTAACTTATCTATTATATCAATTCGGTCATAATTTTAATTTAATTAAATAAATCTACTCTAATTTTTACTTATTTAATAATTAATATTTAATAAATTTATTTTGAAAGTTAAATAAAATGGGAAGGGATGGTCTTGTTGGGGATTGAACCTAAAACTTCAAAGGGCAATTACTACACCTTTACCTCTATACCTAACAAGCCTTAATGATATGGATTGTTATAATGCAGAAAAAACTAAGGAAAAAAGTAAAAATGATTGAGAGGGGATTCGAACCTGGGTATATTAAATTGTGTTCATGCCATAAATCGTTTTCCACTTTCCCAGGGTCAATTTCGTGAGAACCAAAATCACCACTGCTGGGATCAATTTGATTCTCTCTACCTTTGAGGCTAATTCACTGCTAGAAAAATAGTGAGCCTAAGGAGAAGAGAACAATCCATGGGAAAACATTTGAATATTAGGAGGAATAAATCCACAAAAATTCCTTCGATTTTACCCATTAGTAGAGTTTGGAAAGATGAAGGTAAATGTAATACCCCTTTCCCGTATTCATATCTGAATACGAGTCCGAGATATCACAAAACATTTGTAAAACCCTCTACATTTGTAACTCGGTAAAAATTTTGATTCTTTTAAAAATATTACAATACATTTAGTTTCTATTTACAAATGTAGTTAATAGCGTATAGTTTAAACATAATATTTTAATCTTCAAATCCAGATTAATTTCAAGAAGCAAATTATTAATTTAATTTGACTTTATATAATTAATGAAATTGCCTGACTTAAAATTCATCCAGATACCACATAAAATACAAATTCTATCAGAGCAGGCATATCATTTTAATATACATGCCAACTAGTAAATATCAAACAGTGTCAAAAGATATCTTACTGATACTGATGTACCTGTTATTGATTGATGATGTCCGTTTATGCTTCTTACTCCAACCATTTCTTCTTTCCTACGTGTAAAACAGTTACACACTAAGTATTTACTTAGTGAGGCAATAATTTGAATTCAAGTGCAATTGTCATAATATCAATATTAATGATTAACAATGCATATGATCACCTTAACATTATATGCTCGTTAACATAAATAAATATGTATATCAAAGTGATTAGATCTTACCAATACCATTACCATTCCATTCGTAAGCTTTCAATTCTTACCAATACCTTTTTCCCATTTCTATCTGCAAGCTTTCAAGCTTATCTTCCTGTTTCTTTTTTATTCTTTTTTAATTTATTTAGCCCATTGTATCGAATTAAGAGATTCTATGTACACGAGTCATCCCCCCATACCCAACCTTTCTTGAGTATGTGAATTATTTGCACTCTACCAGGAGTGCTTCTGTATACTTACTGAAGTATACAATATATCCCTCATTGAGTTTTTATGAAATTAAACTGAAGTGTTTAACACCCATAGTAAGTCCGTATACTCAAACCATTCATGAGTATACTCCTCAATGAGTAATTATAATATTTTCACTTTACCTGAAGTGCTTAGAATATTTATACTGTTTTTTATGACCCTACGTATATCCAACTATACCATTGAACCTTTATATCATACATTGGGCTTTATTTCATCATTTAAGTCATCAATGGCAACATATATCAATATATATCAACATTTAACAGTTCATAGCCGAAATAACATTCATATTATACCATCATCAATAACTAGTGATCAAAGCATTTATTTTCAACCTTTGACATATTTAAAATATGTCAAATATATGATCAATGACATAAATATCATGACAATATATAAACCATGCAGACTCATTGCACGATACCTTTAAACCTTAGAAATTTCCTTATTCAATTCACTATCTATCACATGATACCTTTAAACCTTAGAAATTTCCTTTCCAAAACCCATAATTAAAGAAATCCTAACTTTTGCATTTTTGTCATTTTAGTCACTAAGTTAGCTTTTAAGCTATTATCTTAGTACTAAATGACCCTTAATCAACTTAGTAAATTTTAGGGTATTACAATTCTCTCCCCCTTAAGAAAATTAGTCCTCGAATTTTCAATACGTACTTGGTTCCAAAAGGTGAGGAAACTATTTTCTTATATTTTCTTCTTAATTCTCTCAAGTTGTTTCTTTAACCTTATGATTTTTTTCCAAAGAACTTTAACAAACGGGATTGTCTTGTTTTCTTAGTTCTTTGACTCCATGTGCTAGGATCTTTACCAGTTCTTTTTCATAGCTTAAATTCGACTGAATCTCTATTTTCTCCAGAGTAACAACATGTGAGGGGTCTAACCAATATTTCCTGAGCATCTATACATTATGAATCTTGTCTATTTCCAAAGATAAAGATAGCTATTAAGCTTAACTATCAGACTAACTCTTTTCCCGGTTTCTTATAGCCCAATAAATCTTAAACTTAACTTTCTTTTTGTCTAAACCATAACACCTTCTTCTAGGGTGAAACTTTTAAGGAATGCTTTATCCTTAACTTCATATTAAATATCTTTTCTTTCAGGATCAACATATGGTTTCCATCATCGAGATAGAAATTCTTCCTTGATAATACAAATATCCATCAAACCTAACTTCCAAGTTTTTAATTTCACTCTTTTCCACTTGTTTGAACCTTGAAAACATTTCTTATCCTTTCTTTAAAGATAGCTTATTTAATCCAATATGGTAAATTTTATTCTTAACTTGACAATCAAAACACCATCTTCTTTTAATGCAAATCTTGCATTCATAGCTCTTAAGACAACAAGTGTCTTTCGACTGAGAGCGTCAGCTACCACATTAAATTTTTCTGAATGATAATCAATGACCACATCATAATCTTTAAGAAGCTTGATCCAACTTCTTTACCTCAAGTTCAACTCTTCTTTAGTAAGCATGTACTTTAAACTTTTATAACCTTTATAAATATAGCATCATTCACTATATAAATAATGACGCCATATATGTAAAGTAAATATAGCCATTGCCAGCTCCAATCCTAAGTAAGATAATTTCTCTCATATATCATAAGTTGTCTCAAGCATAGACCATTACTTTTCATTCTGGTTGTACTGGTATCGTGGATTCTATTAAGATCTTCCTTAATGTCTCAAAGTTTTCTTTTCATTTATCTTTTCAACTGAATGGCATGTCTTTCCTCAATAGCTTGGTCAATGAGGAGGCAATCATCAAAAAAAAATCTAAACCTCTAAAACATTCTTCAGAGGTTTCCATTCAACTATTGTTTGTACTTTCTTGGGATATACTCTTGTACCCTTTGCCAAATCCACATAACTAATAAAACAGCTTTTGACAACCAAGTTCACACTTTAATAAATTAGCATATAGCTTCTTTTCTCGAAAGGTCTGAAGAACCATGCAAAATGAGCATCTTGTTCTTCATTTTTCTTCGAATAGACCAAAATATCCTCAATGAACTCTACCAAAAATTAGTCCAAGAAAAATTAGAATACTTGGTTAATTAGGCTTATAAATGTCGTAGGCATCATCACGAACTCATAGTATTCATACCGAGTCCGAAAAGTTGTCTTTAGAGTTTATTCTTCCTTGATCTTTAGCTGATAATATTCCGATCGAAGGTCTATTTTGGAAAACATAGCTGTGTTTTTTTTAACTGATCAAAAGATCATCAGTCTTAAGAAGAAGATATTTATTCTTTACCGTCACCTTATTTAGCTGGCGGAAATCTATACTTAATCACATAAATCAATCTTTCTTTTTCACAAATATGCTAGTGCACCCCAAGGTGGCACGCTAGGCTTTATAAAAACTCGACCTAACATTCCTTGTAATTGTACCTTTAAATCCCGAAGTTCGATCAAAGCCATTTTATACGGGGCTGTTAATTTAGGATCAATGCCTGGTATCATCTTTATTTTGAATTTCACCTCTCAATCTAAAGGTAATTCCGAGTAACCCATCTGGGAATACATTCAGATATTTTTGGACAGTCGGGTTATTTTCCAATTTAACTTCAACAGCCCAAGTATCCACTACATTTTCTAAGAAAACTTAACAACCTTATAACAACAATTTCTTTAATAAAACAACTGAAATTACATTCGAAAATGGATTTACCCTTTTATCAACTACTACTATTTTTGTACCTTCCGTGTTTTTTTAATACTAATCGCTTTATGCGACAATTCATCATGACTTGATAGGAAGGTAACCAATTCATGCCCACCATCATCTTAAACTCCTCGAAAGATAATTCCATTAAATTTATCGGGAACTCTATTTCTTATATTTTTATCGAGCAATTCCAATGTTCAGCTCGCCCTTCATTACAACCCAACAAATTTATGACCGTTATATTACTTGAAATGGGTTCTAAAAGGATATCTCCTTCACTATTCAACTTCGTACATATCTACGAATGTGTAAAGCTATGACCCATCAACATCAATACAGGTTTATCCAAAAAGATGAGATGTACCTTCTATGATTTTTGAATCCTCCCAATCTTTATCAGTCCTGATGTTATAAACTCGGACTGATATGTGCAATCCTAGCTGCGTAGCAATTTCAAATGTTTCCCCAGCTTTAACTTAACATCGGAGTAGCAATACAACTCCATCCAATTTCTTAGTATCCAAATAGTGGAATCCGTAAAGTGTAATCCTTAGGTTATTCAATTATAAATCACCAATTACTGGACCTTAATATGTTTTTCCTTTCAATTCAGGTGTTCCCGGACTTTTAAATTCCTTAATCTGGCACAGGCACTCTTTGTTGTACCAGTGCCCCTTTCTTGTTCCGATTTATCGAAGGGTTATCATTAACCTTATTATTACTACTCTTGATTCCTTCCAAAGCCTCCAATTTATAAGTTCATCACGCTTTCTTGACTCAAATATTTCTTATAATTCCTTCCAATTTACATTAGTAAGGAGCGACATGAATCAGATCATAAAAACATCATATCAGTAATATTGATATCCTAGTGGCATATATACTCTTTTTAACATAAAACCACTTCATTTAGGCTGAGAATCGGCTAAACCTGCAGCTCTAATACCAATAAATGTAATACCTCTTTCCCATATTCATATCTGAATACGAGTCCGAGATATCACAAAACATTTGTAAAACCCTCTACATTTGTAACTCGATAAAAAATTTGATTCTTCTAAAAATATTACAATATATTTACTTTCTATTTACAAATGTAGTTAATAGCGTATAGTTTAAACATAATATTTTAATCTTCAAATTGAGTTTAATTTCAGGCAGCAACTTATTAATTTAATTTGACTTTATATAATTAATGAAACTGCCTAAAAACTGCTTGACTTAAAATTCATCCAGATACCACATAAAATACAAATTCTATCAGAGCAGGCATATCATTTTAATATACATGCCAACTAGTAAATATCAAACAGTGTCAAAAGATATCTTACTGATGCTAATGTCCCTGTTATTGATTGATGATGTCCGTTTATGCTTCTTACTCCAACCATTTCTTCTTTCCTACGTGTAAAACAGTTACACGCTAAGTATTTACTTAGTGAGGAAATAATTCGAATTCAAGTGCAATTTTCATAATATCAATATTAATGATTAACAATGCATGTGATCACCTTACCATTATATGCTCGTTAACATAAATAAATATGTATATCAAAGTGATAAGATTAGATATTACCAATACCGTTGCCTTTCCATCCGTAAGCTTTCAATGCTTACCAATACTTTTTTCCCATTTCTATCGGCAAGCTTTCAAGCTTATCTTCCTATTTCTTTTTTATTCTTTTTTAATTTATTTACCTCAAGGTATCAAATTAAGAGATTCTATGTACACGAGTCATCCCCCCATACCCAACCATTCTTGAGTATGTGTATTATTTGTACTCTACCGGGAGTGCTTAGCACCGAAGTGCTTCTGTATACTTACCGGAGTATACAATATATCCCTTATTGAGCTTTTATGAAATTACACTGAAGTGTTTAGCACCCATAGTAAGTCCGTATACTCAAACCATGCATGAGTATACTCCTCAATGAGTATTTATAATATTTGCACTTTACCTGAAGTGCTTAGAATATTTATACAGCTGTTTATGACCCTATGGGTATCCAACTATACCATCGAACCTCTATATCATACATTGGGCTTTATTTTATCATTTAAGTCATCAATGGCAACATATATCAATATATATCAACATTTAACAGTTCATATCCGAAATAACATTCATATTATACCATCATCAATAACTAGTGATCAATGCATTTATTTTCAACCTTTGACATATTTAAAATATGTCAAATATATGATCAATGACATAAATATCATGACAATATATAAACCAGGCAGACTCATCGCAAGTCCTACCGGTGATGTATGAAACATCCATGTATAATGTTATGTATGTATTGCTCTCACCTGGGTCATTTATTAGTATGCCTCACTAAGTCCTCTTTGATCCTTTCCTTCATTGTACCTTGGACCTCCCTTGATTCGAACTTAACTTCATAATTCAAATAAGTAAAATATTTGTTAGATCCCAATCTAACAATATCTTAGACATATTGTCCAAAATAATCATTCGAATATAAAATCTCCAAACGTTTTCCTTTCTTCCTTGTATTGTTCAAAAATTCATTATGGTCCTTAGTGATCACTTTGAACTTCCATTAACCCCTTTCAAGCTTACTAATCAACCTTAGATACAAAGTGTATCAATTCTCCTTTTCTGGTAGTTTGCAGTACCTTCGAAGAAATATTTCTATAAAATTATCTATAACTCGGAATTCGACTCCATTTGTTCCGAAAGAAACTAGATTCGATAAGCTTTTCAACCATATAAATTAATAGCTAAAATTCAACGTGTACGATTTATTGCGAATTTTCAAAGTCAGTTACAATGCTGAAATTCGGAACAGACTGGTGTTCTGTTTTCTGACCTTTCGTCACTTAAAAATTCATATCTTTTAACTCGAAACTCGAAATCAGATTCCATTTATTGGACACGAAACTAGACGAACAAATCTTTGCATCAATATAAAATTCACTATCTAACCATTTTTTTAGAATTTATGGTGAATTTTCAAAGTTACTGCAATAAACCAGTTTTTCTACACAGCTTCCATAAACAACTTCAACTTTTAAACTAACTTCTCCTTACTTATCTACTTTTCAATTTAGTCCAATTACTTGCCTTAACCCACCATCTTATGACCTTCCTCATCAAATAATTATTCACAATAATTCTCCTTAATTTTCCTTCTTTACCGAAATAGTCACTAAAATGCAAAGATAAGGATTCAAGCTTCTTAACTTTGCAAATTAGTCTTCAATTCAACATTACTACCTTAATTCCATCATTACAACTAAAAATCAGATTTAGCCCCCATACAAAACTTCAATTTCGATTTGGTTACTTAACTTTGACAAATTGTCAAAATGGTCACTAATTCAATTCAACATCAATTTAGCATTCTAACTTTATTTTCTTGTCTCTAACATCATTAATAACATAAATACACTCCAAATTATAAAAATTTAGATTTGGTCCTTCAACTTTTCAATTTGCCGAAATGGTCCCTACACAATTTAACTTAGGGTTTTGCTTCCAAACAACAATTCAAGCTTACTAGATCATTATTTCAACATCACAAACCCTAAATTAAACTTGAATCCATAAACCCTAATCATTTTTATAAAAATCAAAACATGTAAAACTTAAGTCGCAACTCAATATCATATTTTAACATTATACTAGCTTAATTCTAACTTGAATTCAATCATGGAATCATAAAATCTCAGAAGCCCCAATTTGATCCATAACCCTAATTTCTTTCTCATGAAAATTCTTATCAACCAAGCATGTATTCCATAAATTATTGATATCAAAAGATAGAGCTTGAAGAGTAGAACAACTTTGTAGTTGAAGAGATTACCTGAAAACCAAGTTTCGGGGCTTAAATCGAGCTTGGAAAATTTTCTTCTTCTTTCCCCTCTTTCTCCACATTTCAAGGCTGGAAAAGATGAACATTTTGTTCATCTTTTCACCATTATTTTAAACATATATCTATTAAATTGAATATTAAATTCATTTAATAGTGAAATTACAATTTTGCCCTTTTATTCAATGGTTGAGATTGATTTTATCATCAATCAAGGGCCAAGATTTAATCTTCCATTTCCTATTTCCAAAATTGCCCTTATAACTTTTTAAATATTTCAAGATTGCCATTTGGGCCAAATGACCAATTTGCCCTCCAACTAGTCTTTATTTACTAGTTTGTTTCCAAATTGTCATTCCATTAAAATCTAACTAAATCTAGTTAGAATTCAACCAACCATAATAAAATATTCATAAAATAACATTTTATGACTTTTCCATAGCTTTTGGATCAGTCTCCAAAATTTCCATTCGATCCATTATACCGATAAATAATCTTTTACTCGGAAATAAACTGTAGGATTCATCTTGAATCAAACTAAAAATATTTCCAACACTTGGAAATTACTTTTATAACCTTTCTCTATCACATGGAAAAATTTCAAAATTTTCCAGTTTGATTCGTGTATCCGAATTCCACTTAAACTTTAACTACGATTTTCCCAATAATCGAAATATCAGATCAAACCAAAATCTTCACATTCGATCCACACCCTTAGGTGATCTATTTATTTATGAAATAAAAACCCTTAACTTTTAGGAAATTACAACTTTAGTCCCCAAACTTTTCTAAAGTTATACTTTAGCCATAAAATTTTTAGAATTTACATTTTGGTCACTAACATTTTAAACTTCAATTCCCATTCCAATTTTCCTTGAAATTCAACCAAACTTTAAGAATACCTTATTCAATTCACTATCTATCACATGATACCTTTAAACCTTAGAAATTTCCTTTCCAAAACCCATAATTAAAGAAATTCTAACTTTTGCATTTTTGTCATTTTAGTCACTAAGTTAGCTTTTAAGCTATTATCTTAGTACTAAATGACCCTTAATCAACTTAGTAAATTTTATGGTAGTACAGTAAATGACTTGTAGCTAAATTCAGTGAAACAAAACCTGGCCATTAAAGCCATGAGCTGTAGAAGATGCAATCGTGTTCACTAGATCTTGTTCATCTTTGTTACTATTTAGAAGACTGTTAGGATTGTTGTTAATGCTATAACCCATTACATAATTTCATTTAATTCTATTATAAATAGTTTTAAATTTTACTTTGTAAATGATGCTTTTGCTCTCAATATTTAGCCTATACATAGTGGGCGTCTCTTCTCATTTTATATATCCCATAAGCAAATACATTTGCTTTGAAAACACTCTTTGGTTTTCATAAACTTTTATTGAGTGTTGTTTTTAGTTGAGAGAAGAGTAGTACCACCAAAGTTCACTCCATCTTTCAGGTATACGAAATTTGGAGAGTTGTGCTAATCTCATGGGGTCGTCCGTCCATTGTAGTGATTGCACACATCGAAGCGAATTCACTTTTAAGGCAGTGGATTACCACTACACGGTTATCGTTCTGTTTGGTTATTTTATTTAATATTTTCCAATCAATGCTAATGTATTGTTTTGCAGTAGTATATTTAATGGCTTTTATTTCTTAATGAGCCCCTTAAATCATATACTTTGAATAAAATTATGAAAATTATTTTTAGTTCCGGTATATAAAGGCAATGCATTATAATATACAAATCATTAACATTTTAATTTCAAATGTTCAAATTAATGCCTTTAAGTGTGAATTAGGTAAACATTGGTTTTGATTAACTTGAAAATGTATTGAAAGTATTTAACTGAAAAGATGTTTCCAAAGATCAAATTTATTAATTTATATTTACCTTCATAATAATTTAATGCATTAAAAGTGTAAATACATTAATGTCGTTTAAATGTATATAAATATAAATGTCTACGTTTTTTTACGAGACATACATTTATAGACATGTTTATAGTATCGTTTTTTAAACAGTATTTTATTGGTGAGCATTATTTATCAAATAAGTAATATTATTGGTATTTTAAAATAAACGACATCTGCATTGTTTGAGTTTGTAACTACAGGTTGTTATATTAATCATATGGCCTAGTGGGTTAATACAAGATTAGACACATGTCCGCGAGATTATGGTAATTTTTAAATAGCATTTACATGGTTGCTCTTGTATTGATCCACTTGGAGATGTGCAATCATTGATCCTTGTGTGGAGTAAAATTATTTAGCTCCTGAAAATTAAGGTGAAAATAATTGCAAACGTTTTTGACATACTAACAATTTCTTTTGAAAATTTTGTAAAGACAACATGAGTATATTTTCAGAGAAGCATGATAAAGTTGAAATGGAAAATTTTCCAAATCAAATATTCTTATCTATCGAAAGTTAATAAAGATAAGAACTCTATTACTATCAGTTAATTATCCTAAATTATAATGTTAATAAATTATTTTTGAGACTAACCATGTATAATCTTCATTTGAGTTTAGAAGATTCAAAAGAGGTTGTTGATGATGTGATCGTCTTGGTAGATTCCAAGATCATTCTAATTAAAAGAAAATGATGGGAATAGTGAAGATCATTTGCATGGTGAGAATACGCAAGTATACTATGATATTACGGTTCTACCCTTGAGGTAAGACTATTTAGACTTGTTATTTTATTAATTCATGCTTAGAATAATACATGAATTAGTTTAAATGAGCCTTGAACTTAGTCTTTAAAACTTAGTAGATATATTATGGACTGAGATAAGCTACTAGAATAAGGCTAAGACTAAGACTTAGGTAGTAGTGAGCCAAAATATGTATGCTTAATAAGATACTATTGTGAGTAAACGTGTCAAGCATAATTCTTTAAGAGGCCTTAATTAAAGAAAAAGAAAATTCATAAATGACTTATCGGAAAGCATTATGAAAATGCATGTCTAGGATTGGTTCAATGAAAGACATGGTATTTAAGCATGTCTAGCGCACCACCTCTCTTTCATGGTAACCTACCTGGTGCATTTTTCTTTAAATGTGCTCACTTTTATAAAAAAAATACTATGGCAAATAAGATCTCTTTAAACTTAGTGTAGAAGTTAAAAGAGTTTAGATTAATTTAGTTGAATAGATTGCCAAATTTAGTCATAGTAAATAAAATATGTGATGGTCTATTTAGGGATAATATGTTGAATAACATGATAGACATTAATGCTACTAAAAGATTGCTTGTAGCTACTAAATCTCTTTGAGTTCCTTTCCTAAGTAGAGGAAAAGAAAGAGATGGTCTATCTCAAGAGTTGTGTTGAAATCTCTTGTAATAACCTTGAGATAATTTTCCCTTTTTAGGATAAGTTAAAACTCGTCATAAACATTTGTAATAAATTTCCTAAACATTTCTTATGAAAAACTATGAAAATTGAAATTCCTTTTGAATGAGAAAAAGGCATACACTAAGATATAATGAATTTCATAATTGTTTGAGATTATGCATACTTATCTTAATGATTAGTATTTCTCAAAAATTTGAGAATATAATCATATGTAAACAAGATTTGAGTTTGTTAAAACATAGTTTTATGGTTAAAACTCACATCAAACTTTACTTTATACTAAATATGTTAGAAATGTGGGGGTGTCTTAAAATGATGACTAAATTCGGAGAGGAACCTAGTTGATCCGCTTACCAAATGGTTAATGTAACGCCCCGGTTTTGAGCCTAGCGGTTTTGAGGCTTGTTAGATGGTCCGGTGGATCGGGTTAAGGATTCTAGTCGAATTCCGGAGTAAATATTTTTGTGAAAGATAAAAATATGGAAAATGGTTAAAAATCATATTTTAATATATGAAAAATATTGGTGGAATCAATTTTGGAAAATGGGATTTGGAAAGGTGACATTTTGGATAGTGACTAAAATATAATTTTTGAAAACTATTTTTAAAGGTGACTAAATTGTAAAGGATCAAATTCTAAGAATCCTTAAGGAGCTATTTTACCAAGTTGTTGTTGGTGGTTTCTCCCTTAAATTAAGACTTTTTAACATGTTTTTGAAGGAAATTAAAAGGGATTTTGATAATAAAAGTTAGTTATTGGTTTTAAAGAAATTTGACGTAAACTTTTCTCTCCATGTCTTTTATGTCAAACACTCTTGTTTTCATCAAAATCCAGAGGTAAGAGATCTTTTTACTTGGATTCTTGATTTGTAATTGCTTCTTTACCTTTGATTTACAAAACCTCATTAAAATCTTGTGTTTTTCTAACTTTAATCAACCAATTGAGGGAGAATTCACACAATAGAGGTAAGGTTCATTCTTCTCCTCTATTGATGGTTGTTTATTGATATTCTCAAGTATTTTATCCTTGATTTATGATTTATAATCTGATTTTATGTTTTTATAATAAATAATTGATTTAATTGGGTTTAATTGGTGAAATTATGGAAGATTCATATTGGATCTATTTTCCAGTGTTGATGATTGATTTTAAACATATTTTGGATGATTTATAATGTTGATAAGTTGTTTTTAACATTGGAATCCTGAAACTCCTTGAATCCTTGATTATTAGGTTGTTAGATTTGTGTTTTTGTGGAGTTATGGTGGTTGTGTAGTTGCTGGAGGTTTATGGATGAATTAATCCTATTTTTAGATGTTTTTAGATGTTGATTGAAGTTTAGATTGATAGATTGTTGCTGGGTTATGTTTGGAAAGAGTTAGATGATGATTTCGGTTGTTGTGGTTGGGTAATTGTGAAAGGATTGTGAGGTTCTGCAAGGAATTGTTGTTGCAATGTTTTGGATGCATTGAGATGCATTAATCCTCTGTTTTAATGTGGTTAAAACAGGGGAGGTCAATCCGAAAGCGATCGGTGAAGCTTTGGAGGCTTCAGACGCTTGATTATGTATCGACGAATTGAGGTTTCGCGTATCGGTGAGTGAGAACGTGGATTTTAGCTTTTAAATGATTTAAAGGTGGTTATGGGAGTTTAAATTGAGCTTGAAACTCCAGTTTAAACTTGGAAGTAAGTATGATATGGTTTTCTCTCTCGGTCATGCTTTTAAGAAATGGTTTTATGCACTTGTTTTGATTTGCATTGTACCTGTTGTTTAAGCATGTTTTAATGTATGCGAGATACTGCTTTTGATCATGATATGATGGTGGATGCACGTGGAAAGTGATCCATGTAAGTATATGGTTTATACTTGAGTTTTAAGCATGTGTTGTTGCTTGGAAAATAGTTTGGTCTAATACTTGTAAAAATAGTGAGGTAAATGGTAAATGGTAAATGGTAAATGGTGAATTATATTGGCAAGTGATGTGGTTTTACAAATTGTTATTTGATATAGTTGGCCGGCCATAGGATTGATAGTGCAATATAATAAGTCTCCTTGGGTGTTGAGGGGTTTTGATTTGGTGTACTGAAGACTCCATCCAAGTACCCTAACGGTTCAGGGGTTATATGGTACCGTAAACTCTCGTTAGTGGATTAAGCGTCTAACCAATTATTGGGGTTGGCGTCCCTGTGAGTTGTAAATTGTCTCGGTTGGTAATGTACCGTGATTGTGATCGTATCGCTATTCCAGTTGAGATGGCTTGAAGTGTTGTGAGGACACTTGTTGAATCCGTGTATCCGATGAACTATTTTGATAAAGGAACTTGGTTATGATCACTTGTAAGCCAATATAATTGTTAATGTATCATTGAAAGGTTTATGTTGTATAAGGTGATTTATACATGTTTACTCTTTAAGCTTTGCATATGGTTGTTATGCATGGGAAGGCTTAAATTGAGGTTTAGCAATTAGATTTGTTGTTGGTAAATGATACATGTTGCATATGGTTTAATATGATGGTTTTTAAAGATGTTAAGTGCATTATTTTTAAGGCATGTTTCCCTGAATTGATGTTGAAACTAGGTTGTTTTGTTGCGGTGTGACCCTCGAATATGTTCGGTGTAAGCTAGAAGCATGTTAGGGTGTTTTGGTATGTTTGAAAGCATGTTAAACCAGCAAAAGTGGACATTACAAGTCCAGGCGTACCGGTACGGGTGTCCCTATTTTGGTATGAGTAAGCCATTTTAGGCTTAGCGTACCAGTATGCGGGAAAACATTTAGGTATAGGATTAGGCAAATTTGGCTAGAGTTTCGGCACGCAATGAGCAGTTTTGATACGGTATAGTGTTTTTATGAAGGGCGTTTCGATACGCAAGGGTGTATCAGAATGAGTTTTGGCTACTGGAATTTTGGAGTTTGAATTAATGAAGGCGTATCGATAGACCCCCTTGCCTGTACTGATACGGTGGCAGTTAAATTAGTTATTTGGTATATTCTGAAGTTCTGGTTTCTTACGTTTTAGTCCCTGAATGTTGTGGATGCAATTGAATGAGTATGAATGACCTTCTTGAGCTGATTTTTGACATGTAAGCATGAAACCTGTTTAATTTAAGGTTGGTAACATAATAATGAGCTAAGTCCCTGTAGTTTTTTGAAATTGCAATTGTGCTCAATTGGATGTCAATTCGATACCCGATTGAGTTGAGTTTTCACCTGTGATTAGTATGTACATGTAGGATAATAATTGTTCATCTAGACAAGATAAAAGAAAAAAATGGACGTGTTTCAGGTTTCATCTTCACAGTTTACTTCGGTAAACCTAATGTAGCTCGCTTGGTTCGGTCTTGCGACTAGGCTGGGTCAAGGGGGTTACAGTTAAGCTAAAAATTGGTTATAGATTCATCAAGGGGGATGAGATTAAAGCCCGTTGGTTGAAGAATTCATAGTGGATACCCAACCTAGTTCTCTAAGTCAATGTGGTTAAACGAAACTATTGAAAGACTCATAGTGTACATTTCTATCTTCTTATCCCTATGACGAATAATATGCATGCATATGATGAGCTTAATTGTTCTTAATAAATTCATAGCCCAAGATCTGTGTATTCTTAGTGAGAAAGACTTAATAAGTTCATAACCAGTGTTGAGTGGGTAGTCATATCATGAAGGACTAGATGAAATTGCCGCTAGAGATAATGAGTTTTATTAAACTCTTAATGAATTCAATCCCAAGAGTTTGGGTGATCCTATTTGAGAGTGACTTATTGAATTCACTAACTAAAGATGTTGAGTATTTATTCTTAATGATTTATTATCCCAAATTTTGGGTGGTTCATTTTGAACTTGAAGAAATCCACCTCATTTATTGTGAGATTGAGGTATTGCAAAAATTCTTAATTATTCCATAGCCATGATTTGGGTGGTTTATATTGAGATAAACCTGATGAAATAACCTACGTAAGTGAGAAAGACTAGCCACCTTCTATGAAAAATGCTCGGTCGTTATTCTAGTACGCTTACTAGAATCCTGAGGAAAGAGGGCTATATATATATATTCGTATAGATACACTTTGTTGACACATCAAGGACTTCGTTGGATGAAGGGGTTAGTTGTGTGTTATGAGTTCACCCTAATCATAGAAAGTTCAAGACTCATTCACTTATCTAAGAGAATAATTAGTTATCATCACTATGTACTAGTTATAGATACGTTCACTAGTGCTTAAGCAGCTAATTTCGCTATTGCTCTTTTTTTGTTTTAACTTCAATGCTCTCATATTTACGAAAGAATTCTTTCGCATTAGTAAGGGAATGTTGTTAAAGCTCAAAATGTAACTCATTTCATAATGCCATTTAATTCTATTATAAATAGTTTTAAATTGTACTTTGGAAATGACATTTTTCCATCACTATTTAGCCTATAAATATTGGACATCTCTTCTCATTTTATATATCCCATAAGCAATTGATATTTGCTTTGAAAACACTCATTGGTTGTTATAAACTTTTCTTGAGTGTTGTTTTGAGTTGAGAGAAAAGAAGTACCACCAAAGTTCACTTTATCTTTCGGGTGTACAAAATTTGGAGAGTCGTGCTAATCTCAGGGGGCATTCGTCCATTGTAGTGATTACACACATCGGGGCAAATTTGCTTCTAAGATAGTGGATTACCAAAACACGGTTATCGTTCCGTTTGGTTATTTTATTTAAAATTGTTCGGTCAATGTTAATGTGTCATTTTGCAGCAGTATATTTTCCAACATGGATCAATAGCATCAATACTTTCGCGGGTTAAAACTTTCCATATAACACCCTGAACCCGGATGTCACATTTAGGCCTTAAGCCCAATTCGTTACCATAAAATTTCTCTATTCGGTTTAGCCCAAACAAAATAATTTCCAAAAATATTTAAATCAAACGATTGAAAATATAAATAAATAATTAAATCATTACAAAGGAGCTCTAATTTATTATAAAACATATGGACATTCAACTTAATCAATACAAGTCCAAAATAAGAGTTACGGACTCGACCACGTAAGGTCCTATGAATACACAGTCCAAAAATATAAGTATCGTACACTGGCAACCACCGGTTGCTTGAATCCCAAATGGAAAAATACTCCACAAGCTCCCGATCGATCTCCCAACCTATGCACAAAAAAAACGATTTTGAGCGTTGAGCTTACAAAGCTCAGTAGTACACATCTACTCTACTATACTCCATGCTAATCATAAACACAAGCATGCAAGCTAGTACGAGCAATAAGGAGAGATAAATAAGCATGTGGCGCTGCCACTAGTCACCTAGACACAGCTTTCTTCATACAATTCATCATACATGGCACACAAGTCTCAACCATACCCAGGGGATCTCACCAGATTATTCAGGGAAAAACACATAAAGTCATAACCATAAACCTAAAGTGAGGCCCAGTGTCACAAAGCCTCAGGGATGTGTACTTTGAGTGAGGTCCGATGTCACATAGCCCCGAAATAATACACTCAGAGTGAGACCTGATACCACATAGCCTCAAATCAAGCACCCATACTCAAAATCTCTCATCGAGTATCAACGAATGAGGTCCAGAGTCACATAGCATCAAATTGCTCATTTAAGCCACTTACAATACTATTGCAACACGGTCACTATGTATCCAGATCTCATCAATCAAAGGTGACTCAAATAACTAGGTGCCTATTTTAGCACATAGCAAGGACACGAATAGCGTACAACATACAGCATCACTCGATCCCCCAAGGATCTCTTTTGGTTTCTATCAATTAACAAGCCACTCATTCAATTTTACCTAGTTCTTAATACATTAGGGAAGTGTACATTAATCATCCTCATTAATTGTCTCATTAATCCATATTTATCTCATTAATTAAGTCATAAAACAATTCAATAATCTTCCACGTCGATTTCCATCTTTAACTAACTTTTAGATTATTCAGCTTAGTAGATACCAGTACTCGAATACGATATCGATATGATACCCCTGAGAACCGGTACTCACATGTGTACTAATACTGATATTGCTTAATAGAAATCCAATATTTCCACAAGTACCGGTACGGGTCTACCCGTACCGATAAGGCCCCCAATCGCGTATCGGTACGGCTAAAGACCGTGCCGATACCCTACTCATAGGTTTGTACCATTACTTCAAATTTATGATTTTGCAATGCTTTATTCGATACCTATACTTATGAAAGTCATTAGGGTTTGTTTACCAATGCATTTAATCAATTAATATTAATTACAGACTTCATAATCATTTAATCGAGTATTTATCGATGTTATCTCTTAAGTATAATCCCTATTAATTCTCGACAAACCATTCAAACTAGCATACAAGGCATCACAATTCATTAATTAATCAACCAATCATCAATTTATTATGCGAGTATTTCAAATGACTTTACACAGTCTCTAAAGCCCCTACGAGTCTCGACATATTCATAACATCACCATGCATCTCATAAATATCAGTCTCAAAATTATTGGTCTCTAAACATGATTATTTCTCATCTACCTAGTTTGCAACCACTAGCACGCAAGTCAATTATATTTATGATGCTCATGAAGCATTCGAAGTTCGAGGTGTACTAACCTTAAGCCAAAGCGATAAATCCTCATTAAAGCTCCTCCAATCATATTCTTGAATCCAATATTTGAGTCCACAAAACCCTCGAATAAAACAAACACAACTCCATAAGCAAAATTGTATTATTGGACTACTTTAGAGAATAAATTGCATAAAACCATCTTATTGTGTTCAAATTTGACGAAACAGACTGTGCCAATAGACTCAGAACGTCAAAAAAACCCTAAGTATGGTCTACCAAAAAAAGGTTAATAGCCGGGTAACGGTGGTCGGGCAGTGCAGTGCGGTCGGATAGTACATTCGGGCATGGCGGTGCGGTCTGGTCTGGTTTGGTCCAACCGAATAGGATTGTTTCACCAAACCAAGGCCTGGTTCAACTGGACAGGCACGCCCACGTGTAGACGGTGGCGCATGCGGCAGCGAGCTCCAGATTCGCTTTTCTTCGACTAATGAATCCAATGATGCCCTCGGTTTGTGACGGTGGATGGTAGTTCATGATGTTTGAGCTTCTTTGAATAGTTATTCTTCTTATCCCGGAGAGTGGCGGTGGCGGTGAGAGCCACGACGTTTTGGATAGTAGCGAAACGAGGCTTAAAAGCTCCCTCTCACTTTCACTCCTAAAATCCTCCTCTCATTCTAACATTCTCTCTCCACTATTATTATTCTAATTTTTCTCCCATCTCCATGCCAAAATCAGACCCATTTAATGCCTACAAAAGGCCATACAACACTTTAAAAATTTACACCTATTCGCGTAGAGTTTCACCTAATTCCAAAATGGTCACCATATTCATTACTTTAAACTTTAACGTTTTAGGTTGTTCAATTTTGTGCCCTCCAAAATAAGTTATCCAAACCCAAAACCCCAACCCAAAATATGAATTTAAAAAATATGGTCATTACATAACTAATAGATGAAGGGTCACCATGTGAATATTTAATGTTTTTGTTTGCCACAATAACAGATTTCATGCTCTTCCTCTTATTATTATCATATTGCATAGAATCAACCTGTGTTTTTCACTCTCTAGCATTTTGTTCCGCCTTCTTTGAGAAGTAGCTTTCGTATAAGTTACAATAAGCTCGAGACTAGAACATGTCCTAGCAAAAAAATACCTTCCTTGAACATCAGTCACCAAATTCTCTACTTTAGAAATTTGCCAGCCTCTATCGTTATGCACATTCTGATTAGAATTACTTTCATGTGTACCATAATCAGAAATCTTTCATACCTCCTCTCTCAACCATTATTACTTCTTTTTTCCTAGCATTTACTGCATTATAATATATATATATATATATATATATATATATATATAAAGGGTGCAATCTATATCATTAAGGCATGCTTGGCATAATGGAACCTCCTATCATGGTGCTTCTTGGTCTGACTACCACTAGAACCAAAACCTGCAACTCTTTTCCCTGAGCCAAAACCTTTAGAACAAAGAGATAAACCCAAAATCTGCTCAATATCCTTCGCCCGTGTAACCAACACGTCAAAATTGGTATAGTTAATGGCTAACATATATGTCTGAACATCCTACACCAATCCATATAAGAATTGATCACAACAGTGCCTCTCATTTGGCACCAACTCAGGCATATACTAACTCAGCCTCACGAGCTGCACCTCATACTCGGATACTGACATACTGCTATGAACCAAAGCCATGAACTCACTTTTCTTTTCATCCAAGTATCTAACTCCCAGATACTTCTTTCTGAAGGCAGGTCGGAAGAATTCCCATATCACATCACCAGCTTCCATGCCTATGATCACAGTGGTCCACCAACTATAGGCATCACCCTGCATCAGGGACACAGTACATCACAGCTTACGCATATCATTACACCTATCTGATCCAAAATCTGATATGTACTAGCAAACCACTATCGGATACCTCGGGTGCCAACCCTTTAAACTCAACTCCTTCAAGACTGCGCAGATACTCTAACGACAATCCTAGATTAGCAGTAGTAGCAGGTGCCAGTGTGAGTACATGAACTCTATTCATCGCGACCTAGATTGCTCTTGTCATAGCCTGAACCAAAGGTGTTATGTCACCATACACTGAACCAGGTGGTGCAGGTGGTACTTGTTCTACTCCCTCATGAGGATTAGGCGGATGAGGTGGCAATCCTTTGGGATGCACAATCTCACCCTTAACTCCCTGCCCTCCGACAGTAGTATTCCGGCTCGATCACAATTCTCTCCTCAGTGGAATCGTATAAAAATGTATCTAAGGCATGATAATTACATAAAAACAAAAGCAATCAGGCCAGCTTCAAGCAAGGATCTAAGACTTTTATTTCAAACCAAAATCATTACATAACTATAGTAATAAGGCAATTTGTCCCAAAAATACCCCGGCACGGTATATTTCAAACACCGTACATATAAACAATCACCGTGCATAGCAAATAGCATTGAAAAATCATCAACAACATCCTAATTTTTCGTAAACATGGCTCTGATACCACCAAATGTGACTCCCTTAGCCTGGCCTAGCTGAAACCAAACCTGAGCTAATAACCTAAATTGGTCAATTTTTTTCTTTTTATCTTGTCTAAATGCATTAAATTATTTCCTTCGATGCACACGCTTCAGCAAAAACATTATACTGAAATTATATTTCAAAACGGGGTCCAAATGCTAAAAAATGCACATTAGGGACTAAAATGTAATTTTTACAAATTACTAGTATTTGTTATAATTTATGTTACCAATCCTTAATTAATCCAATACCATGCTCACATGTTGAATTCCAGCTCAAAACAATTATTCGAACTTATTCAATTTCATACATAACACTTAGGGACTAAACTGTAAGATTTTCAAACTTCAGCACACTGATATACATAAAGACAGTAAGGCGTACCGATACGGGCAAGCCCGTACTGATATAGATTAACAAACATAATGGCTGCTCGTACCGATACACGTATGTCCGTATCAATATGGTGTGTTGACCAACCCGTACCAATATAGCCTTGACCCCGTTCCGATCCCCGTGTGTTTTCTTAAAAACTCAAAATTTCAATGACCAAAATACGTACCGATACGGTACCCTGCGTATCGATACGGTTCTTTAAAATTAAAGGGATCGTACTAGTACTCAAGCATGCGTACCGATACTAGTACAAATTTTCCCTCAAGGCGTACCGATACCCTTTGTTAATTTTTGAAGGATTGAGCCTTTCCAGACCCTGTGTACCAATCCTTGGGTACCCTTACTAGTACGCAAGGGCTTATAATGACCTATTGGTCCAACATATGACTCTTTGGCTCAATCTAAACATATTGTTAAACATCATACATTAAGAACATGTTTCACATCAACACATTAAGCAAATCTATCAAGCCTAACACTAGCATCCATATCATCTATAGGCATGCTCCCTACTCAACAAGGTAAAACCTCAAACCAAGCTTCAAACGAACATAAATGGCCAATTACACATCTATAACATCAACACAAACTTGCAATAATAGGGAGTTCAATACATAACCCTCCCAAAATACCAATTGACCCTATTGCCTTTATTATTACTAGTTTATACTGAAATTGTACAAGTCTTTGGATTTCCTTTTAGCTTACTCCCTGCCTCCGAACTCTAATTCTCTACATTGATGGAAAAAGAGATCATAAGCACACTAGGCTTAGTGAGGAATGCTCAAAACCCAACCATCATCAATGCATTTAAAATCATTTGACATTGCTTTTGAAAACCAATTTCCAAAATTCTTTTCAAAGATCATTTCAACTTCATGCCTTAACGAACCATGCACTTAACATTTCCAAAATATGCACATTAAACCATATGCAACATGTACCTTGGATTAACAACAAAATCCTATTTGCTACCCTCAATTTAAGCTTTCCCATGCATATTGCCAATGCAAGGCTTAAAGAGTAAAACATGTTTAAATCCACATTAAACAACATAATCCATCTCATGATACATCGTCAATTATATTGGCTTACAAGTGATCATTAACCAAATTATACTTTACAAAACATAACATCGGATACACGGATTTAACAAGTGTTCCCAACACTTCATGCCATCATAACCAGAATTAAAGGTACATTTACAACTAGGTACAATCACAACTCTACACATTGGTTGGATGCATAACCCACTAACGGGAGTCTTCAGTAAAAAAATTAAAACCCCTCAACCATTAGAGTACTTGGATGGATTTTTGGTACACGGATCAAAACCCCTCAACATCCAAGGTGACTTTTTATAGTGCACTATCAATCCTATGGCCGACCAACTATATCCGAGAGCGTTTTCAAACCTTTCCATACCATCACTTGCTAATATAATTCATTTTATTAATATTAACTCACTGTTTTCATATGCATCAACAAAATCATTTTACCAATGCAATCAACCTTGCATTAACCAATATTTAACAGCATTAATACTTATGCATTACTTCCAAATGCATCATCAACATCATATAATCAATTTCCAGCATTAAACCATGCTCAAAACATGCATATACAATGAGTAATTAAACCATTAAAACAAGTGCATAAAAACCAATCGCCAAACCTAGCTCGAGAGAGAATTCATCCTTTACTTACTTCTGAGCTTAAACCAGCTTTTCAAGCTTGATCTAAACTCCCAAACACAACTTTCAAACCGTTGAAAAGCTTTAAATCTCATTCTCACTCACTGACATGCAAAACCTTGCTTGATGATACGGTAACCTCGCCTCCAAAGCTTTCGAAACAATCGTTCAAGCTTGAGGACCAACTTTCCTTATTTTATCCACACAAAAACAGATGATTCAATACATCAAAATGCATTCAACAATATAGCAACATAAATCCTCAACATCCACAACCCAATTTCACTCCACAACAACCAAAATTAACATCAAACATCTTCCAAACTTAACCTAACCAAAACCTAACGTTTTAACCCATCAATTAACATCAATCAACATCTAAAAACACAAAAAAACATCCTTATACCTCCAGCATTCATAAAATCTCCACAACTGTAACACCCTTAACGTATACTCGTAGACCGAATATACATTAAAGATGTTACAGAATTGTTAAGGAAAAACTTGACTTAATTTTTTTCTACCAAATTTTATCTTGTAGTTTAACCCTTTTGGGTTTTAAATTAAAAACTATATTAGTCTATAACAGCTCGTTTTAACCATGAATTATTTTATAAAATTTATAAATGTGTTATTGAAACAAAAATATAATTTAGGGAGAAAACTATGTACCCTGCCTAGACCCTTTCTTGATTTAAAAATTTCTACATGATAGGGTTAAACTATATTTAACTATGTCGTAAATCATAATCATTTGTAGTAAAACCATATTCTAAGTCCTTGCACTCGTTATAGAACGTAAACACATTATAACTTAAGTTTACTAAACATTTTGCATCTTTAAAACCCACATACATACAAGTACATACCCACTAGATATCAACCTTAATTTAAGATGTACATACCGTGATTACTAATGTAACTTGACTTTCCAATTAATAGCTCCTTCATGCCCTTCTACGTGGGAGAACCTACGTGTGAAATAACACACGCTAAGTACGAACTTAGTGAGGCAATAATCTCATTTAATAAATATAGAGTAAAGTAATATTGATTATATGATATCATATCATGTTCTCTACCTAATATAGGATAGATACTACCAAGGTTTCCAAAAGTCAATATATTTTCATGTACATGTCATAAGTTCCTAACTTACTCATGATTCCATGCTCTATCTTCAGAGAATCAGTCATATACATGATATATTTCGTATAAATAACATAATTCATATACATGGTATAATTCACATAAGCAATATTTTTCTTATACATAACATGAATTTCATGCATAATATGATTTATATACATGACATGGGTCATATATGTAATGACATTCATATTCATGACATGAACCATTCATGTAACATGATTCTCATATGTGGCATATTTCTTTTGCATGACATGATTTTCATATGTGGCATGATTCATATTTATATGTTTTCATTCATATACATGACTTAATTCATATACATAACATGATACGTGTAGATGGCATAATTCATATGCATGGCATAATTCATATACGTAACATAATTTGCATACATGGCATGCTTCATATGCATAGCATATTTCTTATATGTGTGACATACTTCGTATACTTGGCATAATTCATGTACTTGTCATGATTCATATACTTGGCATAATTCATATACATATCATGATTCATATACGAGGCATGATTCGTATACTTAACATATTTCATATACATAGAATAGTTCATATTCATGACATATTTTATATATGTAACATGATTCATTTACGTGATATGATTCATTTACTTGACATGATTCTTTAACATTGCCCAAAGTACGCTATATGAGATCGAGGTACGCGAGTCATGTTGAAATAACACTGTAGTGTCAAACGTAAACGTAAAGATGAGTACATACTCGGGGACGCTCTTTTATCCCCATAAACATAAAGCGCCTCGACAGTGCACTCAGGCACAGTGGGCGTAGATCCCCAGGGTGTGGCACCTCGACAGTGCACTCGGGCATAGTAGGCGTAGATCTCAGGGTGCATGTGACACAATCATTTTATCACAATAACTGTTTAATAACTTGCACATTAGGGTGCAACTGCTAAAGACTCTATGGCATGCCAACTATACCATGGACTCTCATACTCAATACTTGGGCATTTCTTTCATTACCAATCAATTATCATCAATCATATAGATAGGAAATTCATATTCATATTTCAATGTAATTGTTCATGGTAATCATAAATCATCATAATTAATCATATAAATAGACATTTCATGTTTCATGCTTCACCATAAACGTTCGTGGTAAACATAGATCATCATATAAATAAACATTTCATATCTCATACTTCAACATAACTGGTCATGGCAAACATAAATCATCAGTATTTCTCAGAATAATAATTCATATTTCATATTCCATTTAATCTACCTTTATTGCAACATGCAGAATTTCAACACACACACACACACATACACACATATATATAAGACAATACTATTTTTAAATTAGGTTCGACTATTCGCTAGCCTTCCTAATTGCAATTTAAAACATATAAATGCACTCACCTGGGCCATGAATAGTATGCCTCACTAAGCTTACTCGAGGTTCTTATCTTTCTTTTTATCATTGGTTCTCTTTCGATCTCTTTTAGAATTGTATAAGACCAATCGAACATATACTTTACCATTCTCATATTCGACTTAAATCTAACATTACTGATTTGATTCTTAAACATAACTATTCAAATATAATTTCTTTTCTAAAAATTTCCCCAATATTTTACATCATTGCCGAAATGGTCCCTAGGTCTTTAGTGACCATTTTGAACATTAAACAATTGTTCAAATCCATTTTGAACAATTTTCCATAATTAATTACTTATTTTGGACTACTTCCTTTTTAGTCCTTCAAGTTCATAAAAGTGACATTTCAGTCACTACTTTACTTTTGTACATAAATTCATGTACAAATAAACCATTCATTTATTTCTAGCATCTTTAGAAAATTTCCTTCAACTTTTAAACTTTGACCAATTTAGTCATTCACCAAAACTTTTATTTCGAATTGGTCCTTCATATTTCCTTTCTTATCATTTCAATCCTTTTAACTTCTTATCATGCTTGAATCTTCAATTCTATCAATTATTCATCAATTTAAGATCAATCCTTTATTTTTCTAAAATTGTCGAATTGGTCCTTGAATTTCCAAAAATGTTCATTTTGGTCCCTAATCACCAATTCAAGCTACTTTCACCATAATTTAATGATTCCAATACAAAAATAAAATTTACAATAATTTCCCCTAAATTTTCCAAATTTTCAAAATGGTCCCTAAATTTACAACTTCGGAAATTATTCAACATATCATCAAAATAGGTCTCATATCATCATAATTCAATCAATTTCATCCTAATTTAGCTTCCTAATCAAAACCCCCAAATCTTAGGGTTAGGGTTTATAACATCAAACATGGAATTAATCCAATTTCAAGCTTGATTTCATGTTTATAACATTAATTCTACACAAAATAACCTTAATTTCATCATCTACTTTAACTCCCACAATCAATCTTCATCCATAAAATAAACCAAACTTGACATTTATCATGCAATATTACTATCAAAATGAAGAGAATCAAGTGTAGAACAATTTACCTAAATTAATTTTGCTTGAAACTTGTCTTGATTCTCCAATTTTTGAGCTTAAAAATTTGAAAACTTTCTTTCCCCTTTTCTTTCTTGAGTTTCGAACAACATATATGATGGATGAGAAATTTTTTTCTCATCTTTTAATTATTTTAATCCATGTGTCCTAATTAAATGAATATTAAATTCATTTAACTAGTGAAATTACCATTTTATCCTTTCATCCAATGACCATGATTTAATCTTATCAAAAATAAATGGCCATGATTAAATCAATGTGTATTTGACCTTTCAAAATTGCCCTCAAAGTTCCAAAATATTTCAAAAATGCCATCCATGGCAAATGACCAATATGCCCTCCAACTAGACTTTATTTACTTACATGACTTAAAATTGCCATTCCATAAAAATTGAACCAAATTGGTTCCATTCTAACCAGACTCCTTCCCAAAATATCATAAATTTTAATTTATGATATTTATTCGATCCAATTATTCGAATTTCACTCAATACGATTTCCAAATTTTCTTTCTTTGAGCTTTATAACCACTCCATCATATTCTAACTAAATCTAGTTAGAATCTCACCAAAATTAACAAAATATTCATAAAATAATATTTTATGAAAATTTCCATGATCTTTAGAACTGTTTTTAAAAATTTCAATTCGATCCAATATACCGATAATTACCGGGAATTTTTATCGGATACATTTCCTCTTAGAAATCTTATCTTAATAGTCCATTACGAATACTACTAACTCAAACTGAATCCTTGTTATCAGCCAAAATATTGAATATGAGACCTTTCCATTAGGTCACCCATCCTTGGGCTACTCTGGCCTGAGCACGCTTAACAATTTCATTCGATCCAAATTTGAATAATATAAGCCTCGTATGAAAAATTCGGTAACACAGAGATACCGCTCTTGGGGTGAACTATTCATTTACGGGGTTAAATTACATAACTTTTTAAAATTATACTTTGGTCCCTGAACTTTTCCAAAGTTTACACTTTAAGCCCTTAAACTTTCAAAATTTTATTTTAGTCACTGGTCCAAAAATTGGGATATTACAATTCCTTCCCCCTTAAGAAAATTCGTCCTCAAATTTTCAACGTATACTTTTTTCAAACAATTTCGTATTTTGCTTATTCATTCTCTCTTCAGTTTCCCAAATGATTTTCTCTACTTTATGATTTCTCTAGAGGACTTTAACCAGTAGAATTTTCTCATTTTCTAATTCTTTGACTTCATATGCTACGATTTTCACTAGTTCTTCTTTATACACCAAACCTGGTTGCAGTTCAACCTCCTCAGAGGTAATTATATGTGAAGAAACCGATCAATACCTCCGAAACATGAATACATGAAACACATAATGAGTATTGTTCCTATCTGGAGGTAAAGCCAATTTCTTTTTAGAATCTCATATGGCTCAATAAATATGGGACTAATCTTTCCATTTCAATCAAAACGTAACACCTTCTTCCAAGGTGAAACCTTTAAAAACACTTTTTCTCTAACATCGTATTCAATATCCTTTTTCTTCTTATTTTCATAAGTCTTTTGTCAATCCATGACGGCTTTAAAATTTTGCTGAATAATCCTTACTTTATCATCCATATCTTGTGTTAATTCAACTCCTTTAACGTTTGAGTCATACTGAGCATTGAACATGTCTATCTTGTAACCCGAAGCGATTTAGAGAAGTTCAATATTTTCTTCCATATGTTATCTTGATACTTGCTTGATAACTATTGTTGTAAATAAATTCAGCCAAAGGCAAGTACTTTTCCCATGATCCTGGAAATTCAATTACACAAGCTCGTAACATATCCTCCAAAATCTGTATGATCCGCTCATATTGCCCATCTGTTTGCGGATGAAAAACTGTACTAGAATTTAATTTAGTACCTAAAGCTTCAAATAACGTACCCCAATACCATGAAGTAAACCTTGGGTCTCTGTCTGACACTATTGATGTTGGGACACTATGTAGTCTTACTGTCTCTAAAACATTAAGTTATGCATATTTATCCAGCGAATAATCCATTCAAACTAGTGTTCAACTTGTCTCCTCCTTTCAAGACATCCTTCATCCATAAACTACAAATCTTTGAATTAATCCAATAAAGTTGACTTTAACTAATATTCTGCTGTTAAGGAACCATCTCGTCCCACAGACAACTGTACATTCATCATGCGCAGAGTAGATAATGTCTTCCAGCTAAGAGTATCTGCAACTACTAACCTTTCTAGGGTGGTAATCGATATCCACATCACAATCCTTTAAAAATTTAATCCACCTTTGTTGTCGTAGATTCAGATCCTTTTGCGTCATCAGATACTTTAAACTCTTATAACCCGTGTAAAGTGACACTTTTCACTATATAGATAATGTCGCCAGATTTTTAAAACAAAAATCATAACTGTCATTTCCAAATCATGTGTTGAATAGTTTTTTTCTTAAATTTTTGAGCTGCCTTAATGCATAAGCTATGACACGACCTTCTTGCATCAACACGCAACTTAAACTATAAAGAAACACATCATTGTACATAATATATATTTTTTTCCTGGTTCTAGTTGAATTAGAACTAGTGCTTCAATCCAAACTTTCTTTAATATTTCAAAACTTTCCTGACAACTAGAACTCACATTTAGAAAACTTGGCATAAAGTTACTTATCTCTTAAGATTTGCAGTACCACAAGAAGATGATAGTCATGTTCAACTTCGGTCTTCAAATAAACCAAAATATTATATATGAAAACCATAACAAACTGATCTAGATAGGGTTAGAATACCCTATTCATCATGTCCATAAATGCAATAGGGGCATTCGTCAATCCAAAAGGCATCACCAGAAACTCGTAGTGTCCATAACGAGTCCTGAATGTTGTCTTTGGTATATCTTTTTTTTCTTGACCTTAATTTGATAATAACCCCGATTGAAGATTTATCTTTGAAAATACTACTTCATCTTTAAGTTGATCAAATAAATCCTCAATTCTTGGTAGGTGTTGCGCGTATTGAGTGCTACGCAAATGGTGCAAGTATACACGTTTCAATTAATAAAGTGATATGAGTATCGAGTATTGTCTCCACAGGGATTGGTTTGGGCCACTTTGCTTTAGTTATTACACTGTAAAAGTAAAAACACAATTGATAATTGTAGGAGTTCTAACTAACTAATAAAATAAAAGAGCAAGTAAATAAAATTAAGATGTAATCAAAAGAGAGTGAATAAGCCAGGTTATCGTGAGTTGAGGTGTGATAACCAATTGGATCGTCTTGGTAAAAGAGTGCAAGGGCAATTCAGTTGCCGTGGCAACTTGCGCAGCAGGGTTGCCTTGGCAACTAATCGACGGTTGCCTGGGCAACTGGCTGGGCAACTGTTTGGGTGGCTGGGCAGCAACTTCAAGGTTCGGCAGAGCGTTCTTCAATGGTTTCTTCTTATCCCTAAGTCGAATCTCTAGCTAGTTGTGCATGCCTTGACAATACATCCATGCGTGAATCAAGGGTGAACAACAACCAATCTTGCGCTCCTCTTAACCGTTGAAATCCTTAACTTATTCCTAAGCCAGATTAATCTTCACCATCGATAGATTGAATAAATACCATACTCATTCGTTTCTTGAATCTAACTCTCTCGATATTAGATAAATAGATAGAATTACGGGATCCTCTCCCAATTCACTCGCAAACAAGAATAAAAGCCAAGAATGAGTAAACCTTGAATTGAAAGTGCAAACTCTTATTACCTAAACAAAATCCAATTGTTTCTCACAACCACAAAACACAATAACCCAAACCAATCAAGTTAGTTCATGGTTGGGTTCAAAAGATATACAAAGAATAATCCCCAAACCATGAATCTAATGGAAGCAAAGAAGAAGAAGAAGAAATCGATCAGCCCTCTTTGGAAACTCTCCTCTTCAATCGAACTCTCCCCCTTGCCCTCTCTCTTTGAGTTTGATGGCTTAGCCTCCTTTAAATAGGAGGTGGCTAGGTCAAAGTCCTTGAGGAGGAAGCTAAGTTGGAATTAAATACTTTAAAAGAATATAATTCTTTATTATATTTAAATTCCTTCTAAATCTTCTCTTATCTTTTTGGGATTTAATTTCTCTTTGACCTCTTCATGGAAATCAAACTCCTTTGGGATTTAACTTTGCTCCACATCATCTTGGGCTTATCTAGTCATCAATTTCAACTAGCTCGACATCTCCTTCATGCATTAACCTGGCAACTGCGTTGGCATCTCCTTCATGTACTGCCCTGGCAACTGGTTTTAGCCTTGCTTTGGCAACTGATTCTACACACACAAAAACACACCAAAGCAGTATCTTTTTCCGCAAAAATCACCAAGTTATGTAATCAATCTCAATGGTGGAAAGAAACATGAATTAATGCATGAATGACTAATTATGCAACTAATATGAGCCTATGTCTAACAATAATATGAGTAAAAAGGGTACTAAAAATAGTACTTTTGAACACTTAACACACCCCTAAACTCGAACTATTGCTTGTCGTCAAGCAATGCAAAACTAAAAATTACCTTCCAAGACTTTAATCATCAAAGACATGCTTCAAGCTTGAATTCAAACCTCAGAACTGTGGCACAAAGTATGATCACCTTTTAAATTTTTGGATAGCACAAAAATTACCCAAAACCAAACTATAATGCTTGTGACACGTGTGTGCGTAGTTGTGTACAAGTTGATTTTTAAGATTCTATGTGAACAATAGGTTTTAACAATTTAATTATCGGAGTATTTGTTTTTTTTTCACTAGAGCCAATTTCGGGCACCTCTAGCGATTCAACAATTTTTATTTTAATGAGATCAACTAGAGCCAATTTCGGGCACCTCTAGCAATTCAACAATTTCTTATTTTATTTTAGTCGACTAGAGCCAATTTCGGGCACCTCTAGTGATTCTTTAATGTGTATTAACTACTAGATCCAGTTTCGGGCACCTCTAGCAAGAAATTAACTTTTAATTTTCAATTTTAAATTTACCCAAATTTTAAGCAACCTAAGTTCACTATGTTTCTTTCAATCAACAAGCCACAACCGTGTAAAAAAATCAGCGTCATAGTAAAATTCTAAGTTCTTTTCATGCAATCCTAAAATTAAAGGTTCTTTCAATTAAGTGCAGTGGCAAAAATTCATCATTGGATATTCAACAAGTCTTAAGCAATTAAATCCAATTAAAGGCTTGACAAGTAACATATGCAACCTATATGTGATTGCTAAAGATGAATGCAACTAAACATGAAATTAACTAGAAACCAACACCCCCCCAAACTCGAGAGAAGCATTGTCCTCAATGCATGTAAAAGTGAAACAAAATTTAAAAGAAACTAAATGAAATGAGTTAGTCAGAGAGGTCGTCACCTCGAGTGATAAGTTTCCTTCATGCCGCTTGCTTGATTCATTTTCCGGTCGGTGGTTGAATGCTTGTGGCTGGTACCGCGTGAATAGCATTGCTTTGATTTGATCCATGTTTTCCGAGGCAGGTTCACTTGCCTAGGCATCAGTAGTTACCGAAGCCATTGTTGTTGCTTGGGCATCGCCAATTTTTATTGCCGTGGCAACTGCTGAGGTAGTTGCTAGGGCGGTTGCCGGGGCATCCTCTGTTGCGGTTGCCGTGGCAAGTAGTCAGCAGTGAATTTCCTTAGCATGGTGGTTGTGAGTCTTGTTGTGGAAAAGAAAACCTAAAAACTAAAGATAATGAAGACAAATAAAATAAAATATCTCCTAAAAATTCCAAAAATAAATAAAAAAACGAAAATAAATAGAGTTCCAAAAATTAAAAACAAAAATTAAAAATTCTTAGAAAGAGCAGTTTCATGCATCTTCTAATGTTACTGCATATCTGAGAAAACTTGAGGAGGTTCGTTTCCAATACTTCTTATAGTCCATCCGCACCCTCCATCGGGTGACAATATTGCCCAAAAAGAGTTTGGCCAATGTGCTTGCCACTACTCCCTTTTGCATTACCGTGGTGGAGGTGTCTTTCTTTCGTGTTCCCTTGTAATCCATGCACATCTTCCACCTTGCTACTGTTCCTGAAGGCATGAATTTATTATTAGGAAAAATTATATCAACATCCAACCATTTAATTACCTCATTCTTGTCGGGCTCCATCATGGTTGGATGTAGCCTTCGTTGTCCTGGCAATTGTTGCTATAGCCAATTGCCGTGGCAATCAGTTGCCAAAATTTGTTGTAAGTCAAGGGAAGAACCAATTTTCTGAAAAGCTTTACGAATCCAAAACCCTTTTTCTTTTGGCCTCTCAAACATCTCCATCAATAGAGATTTTGATGGCTTCAAATCTACCAACATCGGTTTCTCAAGAGATACATGCAATGGACGAGGTGAGTTTTTAAAGAATTCGAAAGTTTCAACCATTGCCTGCTCATATTCCATTGGCAAAGTATTATCATATCGTTGATCTTGCATGTGGTCGTGCAATTTCTGTGGCAACTGTAGATGAGAGCAATCTACAAATTCCTGCTTCAACATCAATGTTGTAATCTTCTGGGCATCAGGTTCCTCAAAATTTGTTGTAGTATTGTTGTTCTCAGCTTCATTAAGTGTTGTCGCGGCATTGCTCTGTTCAGGCTCCTCAATCATTGTTGAGGCAATTTGTTGCTCAGGCTTATCATGTGTTGGGTAGTCTCTCTCATTGGCATCCTCTTGACTTGGAGGTTCTAGTCGTTCCCCACACATCAGGGACCTCTCTTTGCATTGCTCCTTATCCTCTTGCCTTGGGACATCAATATCCCCAAGAATGGATTATTGGTGCATGTTATCCAAGGCATATGTTGATCTCCTCAATTGATCTTTTGAATCCCCCACAGTTGCATCCCACTGACCTATCCTCGCATCCATTTTCTTTGATAGCTCTCGAATCTCTTCAATTGATCCGTCAAGTCTAGCCAAGGAAGCTAGAAACGTTCTTGAAAAGGACTACATTGTTATGGCATATCTATTGCTGTGACACTAGGCTGCTGATAAGGATTACATTGCCGAGGCATGTTTGTTGCTGCAACAAAATTGTTATGGTAAAAAAATTTGAGCTTTTTGATCATACCATGAAGGATTTTGCTGCTGGTTCCATCTATGGTTCTCCATGTAGTCATATGCACCGAAAATGTAAGGGCAATTTTCAAACACATGATGTTCTCCACAACAAGTGCAAGAGTTTTCCACGGTATATGCTTTTCTCGGTTGGTATAGGTAATCATCAAAGGGTGCAAGAAACTCTTGATTGGATTGATTCATATCTTCCAACATCAACTCTCGAATAGATCGGCTTTTATTTCCCGACATGTTGATGTCCATTAACTTGTAGCGCACCTATTTTTTTATAAAACAAACAAAAAGGAAAGTTAGTAAAACTAAGAGAAAAAATGAAATAACAAAAACAACTAACACCAATTGCCAATCCCCAGCAACGTCGCCAAAAACTTGTTGCTCGTATTGAGTGCTACGCAAACGGTGCAAGTATACACGTCGCAAGTAATAAAGTGATATGAGTATCGAGTATCGTCTCCACAGGGATTGGTTTGGGCCACTTTGCTTTAGTTATTGCATTGTAAAAGTAAAAACACAATTGATAATTGTAGGAGTTCTAACTAACGAATAAAATAAAAGAGCAAGTAAATAAAATAAAGATGTAATCAAAAGAGAGGGAATAGGCCAGTTTATCGTGAGTTGAGGTGTGATAGCCAATTAGATCGTCTTGGTAAAAGAGTGCAGGGGCAACTCAGTTGTCGTGGCAACTTGCACAGCAGGGTTGCCTTGGCAACTAATCGACGGTTGCTTGGGCAACAGTTGGGTTGCTGGGCAACAACTTTAAGGTTCGGCAGAGCATTCTTCAAAGGTTTCTTCTTATCCCTAAGTCGAAACTCTAGCTAGTTGTGCATGCCTTGACAATACATCCCTGCGTGAATCAAGGGTGAAAAACAACCAATCTTGCGCTTCTCTTAGCCGTTGAAATCCTTAACTTATTCCTAAGCCAGATTAATCTTCACCATCGATAGATTGAATAAAGACCATACTCATTCGTTTCTTGAATCTAACTCTCCCGATATTAGATAAATAGATAGAATTACGAGATCCTCTCCCAATTCACTCACAAACAAGAATAAAAACCAAGAATGAGTAAACCTTGAATTGAAAGTGCAAACTCTTATTACCTAAACAAAATCCAATTATTTCTCACAACCACAAAACACAATAACCCAAACCAATCAAGTTAGTTCATGGTTGGGTTCAAAAGATATACAAAGAATAATCCCCAAACCATGAATCTAATAGAAGCAAAGAAGAAGAAGAAGAAGAAGAAATCGATCATCCTTCTTTGGAAACTCTCCTTTTCAATCGAACTCTCCCCCTTGCCCTCTCTCTTTGAGTTTGACGGCTTGGTCTCCTTTAAATAGGAGATGGCTAGGTCAAAGTCCTTCTTGAGGAGGAAGTTAAGTTGGAATTAAATACTTTAAAAGAATATAATTCTTTATTATATTTAAATTTCTTCTAGATCTTCTCCTATCTTTTTGGGATTTAATTTCTCTTTGACCTCTTCATGGAAATCAAACTCCTTTGGGATTTAACTTTGCTCCACGTCATCTTGGGCTTATCTAGTCATCAATTTCGACTGCCATATCGTCTTATCCCTTATCGACAATTGTCCTGACAACTAGCTCGGCATCTCCTTCATGTATTTCCCTGGCAACTGTGTCGGCATCTCCTTCATACACTGCCTTGGCAACTGGTTTTAGCCTTGCTTTAGCAACTGATTCTGCACACACAAAAACACACCAAAGCAGTATCTTTTTCTGCGAAAATCACCAAGTTATGTAATCAAGCTCAACGGTGGAAAGAAAATGAATTAATGCATGAATGACTAATTACGCAACTAATATAAGCCTAAGTCTAACAATAATATGAGTAAAAAGGGTAATGAAAATAGTACTTTTGAACACTTAACAGTAGGGAATATTTATTCTTAATGGTTACTTTATTCCATTTTCGATAATCTATACATAATCATAGGGAACCATCTTTCTTCTTTATAATTAATATTGGGGCACCCCATTATAATTCACTTGATCAAATGTAACCTCGGTCTAGCAATTCTTGTAATTGAGCCTTTAGTCCCCTTAACTCCGTTGGTTCCATCCTATATAGTGCCATCGATATCGACTTAGTTCCATGATAAACATCAATCCCAAACTATATTTCGCTATCCAAAGGTAACCATGTTATCTCATCCAGAATTATATCAGAAAATTCCTTTGCAATCAGGATATCTTCAATTCCTTTTTAGGTGACTTCTGAGTATCTATCACCTAAATTAAACACGCTTCAAATCCATTGCATCACAGCCTTTGAGCTGTCGTTGCAAAAATTACTAACTCTAAACAATCAATTCTTTCTCCTACAAGGATTACTTCAAAACCATCGGGTCCCTGAAGTACCAACCTTTTCTTTCTTATACTTCATATCTGCATCATATACAGATAGCCATTACATTCTAAGAATGTCTTCAAATTCATGGAATGGGAGTTCCATTAAATCTGCTGAGAACTTAATTTCTTGAATTTATAATAATCCCGAATCAAATAAAATAAGCACAAGTTCTTTCCATAGTCTTTGTTTTATTCACAACCTCTTGAAAATTAATAATTTCATGCCCAATAAAATCTCCTTGGGCCTTGGACAAAGCTTCTCTATAAACCATTCACATCGAGACCCTTCGATCGACATCCATTTAACTGCGTACCGACTCAGTCTATTAAAATCTAACTCGTACTCATAAACAGTACAAGTACATTATTCAAACTTAGGACTGCTGCAACATTTTTCTTTTAACTAGTTGCCAGCATACTTGGCTTTAAACATTCTTATTTCTTCTCTTGATTCCCATAACTAAACACTTATCGCAGTCTATCAATATTTAACATCATTTATTTTTACTGAAACTTATTCATATTATTGAGGAGCATAATCAAGTTACACAGTAGTACATCGGTAACATGACATCCTAGGGGCATGTACTTAACTTTAAATCACATTAAACTCGATTTAGCCTCCAGAATCGGCTAAACTTGTAGATCTGATATCGATAAATGTAACACCCTTAACGTATACTCGTAGACTGAATATACATTAAAGATGTTACAAAATTGTTAAGGAAAAACTTGACTTAATTTTTTTCTACCAATTTTTATCTTGTAATTTAACCCTTTTCGATTTTAAATTAAAAACTATATCAGTCTATAGCAGCTAGTTTTAACCTTGAATTATTTTATTAAATTTATAAATGTGTTATTGAAACAAAAATATAATTCAGGGAGAAAACTATGTACCCTGCCTAGACCCTTTCTTGATTTAAAAACTTCTACATGATAGGGTTAAACTATATTTAACTATGTTGTAAATCATAATCATTTGTAGTAAAACCATATTCTAAGTCCTTGCACTCGTTATAGAACGTAAACACATTATAACTTAAGTTTACTAAACATTTTGCATCTTTAAAACCCACATACATACAAGTACATGCCCACTAGATATCAACCTTAATTTAAGATGTACATATCGTGATTACTAATGTAACTTGACTTTCCAATTAATAGCTCATTCATGCCCTTCTACATGGGAGAACCTACGTGTGAAATAACACACACTAAGTACGAACTTAGTGAGGCAATAATCTCATTTAATAAACATAGAGTAAAGTAACACTGATTATATGATATCATGTCATATCATATTCTCTACCTAATATAGGATAGATACTACCAAGGTTTCCAAAAGTCACTATATTTTCATGTACATGTCATAAGTTCCTAACTTACTCATGATTCCATGATCTATCTTCAGAGAATCAGTCATATACATGATATATTTCGTATAAATAACATAATTCATATACATGGTATAATTCACATAAGCAATATTTTTCTTATACATAACATGAATTTCATGCATAATATGATTTATATACAAGACATGGTTCATATATGTAATGACATTCATATTCATGACATGATCCATTCATGTAACATGATTCTCATATGTGGCATATTTCTTTTGCATGACATTATTTTCATATGTGGCATGATTCATATATATATATATATATGTTTTCATTCATATGCATGACTTAATTCATATACATAACATTATACGTGTACATGGCATAATTCATATGCATGGCATAATTCATATACGTAACATAATTTGCATACATGGCATGCTTCATTTGCATAGCATATTTCTTATATGTGTGGCATACTTTGTATACTTGGCATAATTCATGTACTTGTCATGATTCATATACTTGGCATAATTCATATACATATCAAGATTCATATACGGGGCATGATTCGTATACTTAATATATTTCATATACATAGCATAGTTCATATTCATGACATGTTTTATAAACGTAACATGATTCATTTACGTGACATGATTCATTTACATGACATGATTCTTTATCATTGCCCAAAGTACGCTATATGAGATCGAGGTACGCGAGACATCTTGAAATGACACCGTAGTGTCAAACGTAAACGTAAAGATAAGTACGTACTCGGGGACGCTCTTTGCTCCCCATAAACATAAAGCACCTCGACAGTACACTCGGGCACATTGGGCGTAGATCCCAAAGGTGTGACACCTCGATAGTGCACTCGGGCACAGTGAGCGTAGATCCCCATGGTACGACACCTCGACAGTGGGCGTAGATCCCCAGGCTGCATGTGACACAATCATTTTGTCACAATAACTATTTAATAACTTGAACATAAGTGTACAGCTACTAAAGACTCTATGGCATGCCAACTATACCATGGACTCTCATACTCAATACTTGGGCATTTCTTTCATTACCAATCAATTATCATCAATCATATAGATAGGAAATTCATATTCATATTTCATCGTAATTGTTCATGGTAATCATAAACCATCATAATTAATCATATAAATCGACATTTCATGCTTCATGCTTCCTCATAAATGTTCATGGTACACATAGATCATCATATAAATAAACATTTCATATCTCATACTTCAACATAATTGGTTATGGCAAACATAAATCATCATCATTTCTCAGAATAATAATTCATATTTCATATTCCATTTAATCTACCTTTATTGCAACATGCAGAAGTTCAACACACACACACACACACACACACATATATATAAGACAATACTATTTTTAAATTAAGGTCGACTATTCGCTAGTCTTCCTAATTGCAATTTAAAACATATAAATGCACTTATCTGGGCCATGAATAGTATGCCTCACTAAGCTTACTCGAGGTTCTTATCTTTCTTTTTATCACTGGTTCTCTTTCGATCTCTTTTAGAACTGTATAAGTCCAATCAAACATATACATTAAAATTCTCGTATTCGACTTCAATCTAACATTACTAATTTGATTCTTAAACATAACTATTCGAATATAAATTTGTTTTTGAAAATTTCCCCAATATTTTACATCATTGCCAAAATGGTCCCTAGGTCGTTAGTGACCATTTTGAACATTAAACAATTGTTCAAATCCATTTTTGAACAATTTTCCATAATTAATTACTTATTTTGACTATTTCCTTTTTAGTCCTTCAACTTCATAAAAGTGACATTTTAGTCACTACTTTAATTTTGTACATAAATTCGTGTACAAATAAACCATTCATTTATTTCTAACATCCTTAGAAATTTTCCTTCAACTTTTAAACTTTGACCAATTTAGTCCTTCACCAAAAATTTTATTTTGAATTGGTCTTTCATATTTCCTTTCTTATCATTTCAATCCTATTAACTTCTTATCATGCTTGAATCATCAATTCTATCAATTATTCATCAATTTAAGATCAGTCCTTTATTTTTCTAAAATTACCGAATTGGTCCTTGAATTTCCAAAAAATTTCATTTTGATCCCTAATCACCAATTCAAGCTACTTTCACCATAATTCAATGATTCCAATACTAAAATAAAATTTACAATAATTTACCCTAATTTTTCCAAATTTTTGAAATGGTCCCTAAATTTACAACTTGGGAAATTATTCAACATATCATCAAAATAGGTCTCTTAACATCATAATTCAATCAATTTCATCCTAATTTAGCTTCCTAATTAAAACCCCTAAATCTTAGGGTTAGGGTTTTTTAACTTCAAACATGGAATTAATCCAATTTCAAGCTTGATTCCATGTTTATAACATTAATTCTACACAAAACAACCTTAATTTCACCATCTACTTTAATTCCCACAATCAATCTTCATCCATAAAATAAACCAAACTTGACATTTATCATGCAATATTACTATCAAAATGAAGAGAATCAAGTGTAGAATAATTTACCTAAATTAATTTTGCTTGAAACTTGCCTTGATTCTCCAATTTTTTAGCTTGAAAATTTGAAAACTTTCTTTCCCCTTTTCTTTCTTGAGTTTCGAACAACATATATGAAGGATGAGAAAAAAAAATCTCATCTTTTAATTATTTTAATCCATGTGTCCTAATTAAATGAATATTAAATTCATTTAACTAGTGAAATTACCATTTTATCCTTTCATCCAATGGCCATGATTTAATCTTATCAAAAATCAATGGCCATGATTAATTCCATGTGTATTTGACCTTTCAAAATTGCCCTCAAAGTTCCAAAATATTTCAAAAATGCCATCCATGGCAAATGACCAATATGCCCTCCAACTAGACTTTATTTACTTACATGACTTAAAATTGTCATTCCATAAAAATTGAACCAAATTGGTTCCATTCTAACCAGACTCCTTCCCAAAATATCACAAATTTTAATTTATGATATTTATTCGATCCAATTATTCGAAATTCACTCAATACGATTTCCAAATTTTCTTTCTTTAAGCTTTATAACCACTCCATCATATTCTAACTAAATCTAGTTAGAATATCACCAACATTAACAAAATATTCATAAAATAATATTTTATGAATTTTTCCATGATCTTTAGAGCTATCTTTAAAAATTCAATTCGATCCAATATACCGATAATTACCGGGAATTTTTATCGGATACATTTCCTCTTAGAAATCTTATCTTAACTATCCATTACGAATACTTGTAATCACCCATTTTTATTCGGTGTATAAACATCACGTTAGTTTACGTTAGTTTAATAATTTACATAGTACTGTTGCATGTATACGTACGTATGATTAATGTACGCAAAGTGTGTGTGATGTGTTATGTATGCCTTAGTAATTATTATGTGCATGTTTATATATTTTTGCATATGTGTATTATTAAAGTCCTTATTATTATGTATACAAATGAGTATTGCATGAATTGTATGTATTATTATGTGTGGTCCTGTGCGAATGTGTTTTGTTATAGTTGTATGTATGTGTACATAAGTATGTATGTGTATGCTATATACGTATGTGTCCATGTATGTGTGCGCTTGCGTGTATGTATATATATTTATACCTATTATTATTATTATTATTATAAAACGAATAAAGTATCAAAACCCAAAAATTAATTAAATATCCAGTCCATTAAAACCCAATATTTTTTTCATCAGGCCTGAACCGACCAGCCCACATCCTAAGAAACCCTAACCCACATCAGATAATGGAACCCTAATGCCCTCATTTTATCTTGCGCAGCTGTACGAGGGCGGTTGGATCAGATTTGGATCCAATGGCCACGATTGAAGCATGAAGACCCCTCATCTGCCGCGTGAAGTCCACGCGTGGGCTGTTGGATTCTCCACTCGCGCGTGTGAGACACGTGCAAGGCCGACCATCTTCTCCAAGCTATGTGGCACGATCTCGGACCACTACATCATTTTTGAGGCCTCATCTCAGCCGTCTGATCTTTGAGCAATCCTAGCCGTTGGATCAGATCTGATCCAACAGCCAGGGATGCGTCTGCCAAGAGATTACCTCCACCATGCCTCTGCCGCACCACCAGCCCCAACCACCGTACTCGGATACATCAGAAAACACAAGAAACACAAGTTATGTCAGTATCATTTCAAATCCAAAAAAATATTATGTATCGTTATAGTACTTTCTACCAGAAACGAACAGCGAGGATATATGTATGAAAGGTTCTAAGAAAAAAAGAGATAACCAGTTGTATCAGTTTTTCAAAAATACAAAAAAAGCGATCCCATCGTCTTGTTCATCTTTCGAACACACAAAAAAAACAAAGATATCTACTCGTCTTTGGTGTTGCATGCGTGTATATACTTTAGAGATAACATAAAAGAGAGAGGAGTGGAGAGGTTATTTACCCTCGCCGTCAGTGGGTCTCTCCTTGCCAGTGATAAGCCGCATCAGTTTCCAAAACTGAACAAGGTGAACTGAAAAGGGGGGAGAGATTCCTTTTGGTCTCAGTTTTTTTAAGAAAAAATGGTTTTAGCTCTCGTATTTTCTTAGATCTAGGAAAAAGGGAAGTCTTTTCTTTGAATCCAAGTTGGGATTCGAGTTTGGGTTGAAGCAAGGGTTGTTTTGGTGGTTTTTTTAGGTTCACCGGTGCTGACTAGCAGCGGCCAGTGGCGGTTGGCTGTCGGTTTCTGGGTTTATCAAAGGTTTGGGGTTTGGTTTTGAGAGAAAAAGTCTGATTTTGGGTCGGATGAGGGTGTTTTATAAGTGTTTTATTTTTTAAATTGGTGAAATCGCGTCATAAATCCCACCGCGTTTTCATTATTTTCGTTTCTGTCTCGCCGCATGGGATATTTGCAACCCCAGTCCCCCTTCTTTTTGAAAATGTTTCAATTTGGTCCTCAAATAAACTGAAATGAGTTTTTTAAAAGGTGAAATTACCCCTAGTCCTACCGCATTTTTGAAATTTTCACTCCGAGCTCGCCCCTTGGTCCAATTACATGTTTAGTCCTTTTAAGTCTCGTCTAGTTTATAATTTTGTCCCTAAATCATGTCTTTATTGCTCCATTTTCTGTCACTTCTGTTTCATTTTATTGAATTTTAGTCCTTTGTTGTAATCAACTATGTCTCTTGTTTTTGTTATTTTATGGTTTTATGTCATATTTTTTTTATTCATTACCTTAATATAAGTTCTCATGTCATCTTTGTTTTTGTTTTTGGAGTTGTTGTTTTGTTGTTTTAATTTGTCCAACTGTATGATGCATATATGTTCGTTTAAATATTATGTTTCAGTTCGGTTATCATGTTATACTTATGACATGTTTCTATGTACATAAGTTTGTTACTTATGTGTTTGTTTGGTCATAAAGCATGATAGGAAGTTAAGTACTTTATTACATGTATGATTTAGTTTCGTGTAAAATTGTGGTGTCTAGGATTTAGTTTGTATTTGATGCTTTTGATTCTAGTATCATGTCTAGGTTTGTTGCCTTAGTTCGTTAGTTTAATATTGTACATTATCCATGTCCTGTATGTGATATAGTTGTTGATTACTTTAACATGTTTAAGCATGATAGGTTTTTTCCTTATTTAAAAGCTTTATTCTTTTTTTCTTGCTCACGTTTTATTAGTATTATTTAATTTTGTGATGTTCCGTGTATGTTTTAAAACCATATGATGTATATGTATGTTTCTGAATTATTTCATTAAGTTTGCTTAATGGAATATATAATGTCAATGTGGTACCCTTTTATCCGAGCGTAAACAGGGTCAGTATCAGGCGTAGTGATAGTGGTTGGGCGTTTGCTCTAGGATAACGGACTTTTTAAAATTTACTCACACTTATAACCAAATCTTAATTTAATCGTCACTTTAATATGGAAAGTTTAATTTTAATAAAGCGGTAATTATTAAAGAACAAATTTTGGGCGGTGTGGGCGTGCTAATCCTTCCCCATCCGTAACCGACTCCCGAACCCACAAGTTTTCAAATCTCTGGTTTTATGGTGTCCGACCTACCTAAGTGGCCGGTGGCGACTCTATTTTCAAAATAAAATACGGTTTTTGCAAAACCCCCACGAAAGACATTATTTTTTAAACAAAATAAAAAACACGTTTTGAGCGAAAAGGACATCACTACAGATGGCGACTCCGCTGGAGACTATTTTTGTTTTTTTCAAAAACAAAAAAGAGTGTCAAGCTTTTTCAAATAATTACCGCTTTATTAATATTAGGAATTCCAAATTAAAGTGACTATTAAACTAACATTCAGTTATAAGTGCGCGTTTATTTTGACGCATTTAAAATATGGCATATAAACCCATTTTTTAAGTGGGGGGAAAACGCTAATGCTTTCGTGGAGATATCGTTCTCCCGTGTAGGCCTAGCAAGTACCTTCAGGGCTCGAGTACCTTATGCTTTCGTAAGGATATCGTTCTTTCGTGCAGGCATAAGTGAATGGGTCCCCTGGATTGAACCCGGTTGAAATGAGCCTATAATGGGTGATGATCGGGAGCCTTGCTACCCTTAGTAGGGGACAGCAAGGACAATTCGGGTACCTCCTAGCACCAAAACTGCATGTAGAGAATATATAGAAACCCACCCCTTTAGAGCCATGCGGATAACCTTAGGTGTTTTAGACGGGATAAATAGGGTTGTTTTGTGTGTTTATTCTATTTAATTTGCCCTTTTATTTATATATTTATTAATTTTATCGGGTACTAACTTGTTTTCTTTTTTTGCTTTTGATTTTTTGCATAAATTATTGCATTTGCATTACATAAAGGTACTGGATCAAGTGGTTTACCCGATCAAAAAGTCATTCACCATGGAAAAAAGGCATCTTAGGAAAGAAGAGCTTAACTTGTCAGTCAGGCATTGGTCAATCAGAAGGCCCAAGGGGACAGTTTGCCGAGCGAGCGTATATTAGCAGGGTACACCTACGTGAGTCTTCAACAGAACAACTTATGGGATCTTCAAAGCATCTGGGAAGGATGTGACCAAAGACTACAAGACATGTTCTGTGATAGTTATGGTGACATTGCACAGCTGTTATATGTTCGAGTCTACTCTGAGCTATTTTTCAATTCTGGAATCCTGCCTTTTGCTGCTTCACCTTCAATGGACAGGACATGATGCCTACAATAGAAGAATACATTGCCTTACTTAATCAAAAGAACGTTCAGGAAGATTGGATCTATGCAAAGCCTCCGAGGAATTAGAATTACACTTTGAAGCTCAAAACCTTTGTCGGGATGAGTGACGATTGGGTTAATGGCCTAATTCGACTTCGAGGAGACAGTATAGTCTTTGCATGGGAGAGTATTCGAGACATCATACCCGCACATCCAGACGAGGGGAAGAAAATAGACCTATTTTCCTTGGGAATATATGGTTTGGTAATCTTTCCGAAAACTCTTAGAAACATTGACGTAGCCATTCTAGATCTGTTTGAGCATATAAAACGGAGGGCGACCCAGTACCAGCGATCTTGGCCGAGACCTTCATTTCTTTAAATGCCAGTCGAAAGCACAAAGGACATTTTCGAGGATGTGCACAGCTGTTACAGGTATGGATTCAGAGTCACATGTGGAAGACACCGACGAGGGTCCTGATAAGTGTTCAAAAGTACTATTTTTATTACCCTTTTTACTCATATTATTGTTAGACTTAGGCTAATATTAGTTGCATAATTGGTCATTCATGCATTAATTCATGTTTCTTTCCACCGTTGAGCTTGATTACATAACTTGGTGATTTTTGTGGAAAAAGATATTGCTTTGGTGTGTTTTTTGTGTGTGTGCAGAATCACTTGCCTAAACAAGGCTAAAACCAGTTGCCAGGGCAGTGCATGAAGGAGATGCCAACGTAGTTGCCTGGGTAATGCATGAAGGAGATGCCGAGCTAGTTGCCAAGGCAATTTTTGACAAAGAATAAGATGATATTGTAGTCAAAATTGATGACTAGATAAGCCCAAGATGACATGGAGCAAAGTTAAATCCCAAAGAAGTTTGATTTCCATGAAGAGGTTAAAGAGAAATTAAATCCCAAGAAGATAGGAGAAGTTCTAGAAGGAATTTAAATATAATAAAGAATTATATTATTTTAAAGTATTTAATTCCAATTTAACTTCCTCCTCAAGAAAGATTTTGACCTAGCCATCTCCTATTTAAAGGACTAAGCCATCAAAGAGAGTTAAGCAAGAGAGGAGAGAAATTTCGACAACTCTAAAGGGGCAAGAGGGCTGATCGATTTCTTCTTCTTCTTCTTTGCTTCCATTAGATTCATGGTTTGGGGATTATTCTTTGTATATCTTTTGAACCCAACCATGAACTAACTTGATTGGTTGGGGTTATTGTGTTTTGTTGTCGTGAAAAACAAATGGATTTTGTTTAGGTTTTTGAGTTATAATTCAATTTTCAAAGTTTGTTCATTCTTGGTTCTCAATCTTGTTTGCAAATGAATTGGGAGAGGATCTCGTAACTTCATCTATTTATCTAATATCGGGAGAGTTAGATTCAAGAAACGAATGAGCATGGTCTTTATTCTATCAATTGATGGTGAAGACTAACTCGGCTTAGGAATAAGTTTAGGATTTCAACGGCTAAGAGGAACGCAAGTTTAGTTGTTGTTCACCCTTGATTCATGCATGGATGTATTATCAAGGCATGCACAAATAGCTAGAGTTTCGACTTAGGGATAAGAAGAAACCATTGAAGAACGCTTCGCCGAACTTTGGAAGTGAATGCTCAATTGCCCAGGCAATCGACCCATCCTTAATTGTCCAGGCAATCGCTGGAGCATTGCCCAGGTAATCTGATCAGACAACGAGGGGGAATTGCCCTGGAAATCGACCAGGCAACACGGAAGAATTGCCCTGCAATCAACCAGGCAATTGCAACCAAATTGCCCTGGCAATCGACTAGGCAATCGTAACAGAATTGCCCTGGCAATCTGGCTGCTACTCAAACACCAAGATGATCCAATCGGCTATCACACCTTAACTCACGACAACCTGGCCTACACTCTCTTATTTGATTACGTCTTTATTTTATTTACTTGCTCTTTTATTTTATTCGTTAGTTAGAACTCCTACAATTATCAATTGTGTTTTTACTTTTACAGTGCGATAACTAAGACAAAGTGGCCCAAACCAATCCCTGTGGAGATGATACTCGATACTTATCATATCACTTTATTACTTGCGAAGTGTATACTTGCACAATTGCGTAGCACTTATTACGCGCAACAAGTTTTTGGCGCCGTTGCCGGGGATTGGCAATTGGTGTTAGTTTTTTTTTGTTATTGCATTTTTTTCTTAGTTTTGCTAACTTTTCTTTTTATTTGTTTTTAAAAAAAATTAGGTGCGCTACAAGTTAAGGGACATCAACATGTCGGGAAATAAAAGTTGATCTATTCGAGAGTTGATGTTGGAAGATATGAGTCAATCCAATCAAGAGTTTCTTGCACCCTTTGGTGATTAACTATACCAACTGAGAAAATCCCAAAGAGCCTATACCGTGGAAAAATCTTGTGCTATGTCTGGAGAACATCATGTGTTTGAAAATTGCCCTCACATTTTCGGTGCATATGACTACATGAAGGACCATAGAGGGAACCAGCAGCAAAATTCTTCATGGTATGGTCAAAAAGCTCAAAATTTTTTTACCATAACAATTTTGCCGCAGCAACAAATATGCCATGGCAATGTAGTTCTTTTCAAGAGCATTCCAATTAATTGGAGGAAATGTTTCTAGCTTTCTTGGCTAGACTTGATGGATCAATTGAAGAGATTCAAGAGCTATCAAAGTTCATGGATACGAGGATAGCTCAGTGGGATGCAACCTTGGGGGATTCAGAAGATCAATTGAGGAGATCCACATATGTCATGGATAACATGCACCAAAAATTCATTCCTAGGGATACTGAAGTCCCAAGGCAAGAGGATAAGGAACAATGCAAGGAAAGCTTCCTGATGTGTGGGGAACAACTAGAACCTCCAAGTCAAGAGGATGTCAATGAGAGAGACTGCCCAACACATGATGAGCCTGAGCAACAAATTGCCTCGGCAATGATTAAAACATAGCAATGCCGCGACAACACTCAATGAAGCTGAGAACAACAATACTACAACAAATTCTGAGGAACCTGATGCCCAGAAGGTTACAATGTTGATGTTGAAGCAGGAATCTGAGATTGCTCTCATCTGATTGCCACGGTAATTACACGACCACATGCAAGATCAACGAGATGATAATAATTTGCCAATGGAATATAAGCAGGTAATGGTTGAACCTTTTGAATTCTTTAAAAACTACATCGTCCATTGCAGGTATGTCTTGAGAAACCGATGTTGGTAGATTTGAAGTCATCGAAATCTCTACTGATGAAGATGTTTGAGAGGTCAAACGAAAAAGGTGTTTGGATTCATAAAGCTTTTCAGAAAATTGGTTCTTCCCTTGACTTACAACAAGTTTTTTGGCAACCGATTGCCACGGCAATTGGCTAGAGTAGTAATTGCCACGACAACGAAGGCTACATCCAACTATGATGGAGCCTGACGAGAATGAGGTAATTAAATGGTTGGATGTTGATATAATTTTCCTAATAGTAAATTCATGCTTCAGTAACAGTAGCAAGGTGGAAGATGTGCATGGACTACAAGGGAACACGAAAGAAAGACACCTCCACCATGGTAACACAAAGGGAGTATTTGGGAGCACATTGGCCCAATTCTTTTGGGGCAATATTGTCACTCGATGGAGGGTGCGGATGGACTATAAGAAGTATCGAAAATGACCATCCCCAAGTTTTCTCAGATATGCAGTAACATTAGAAGATGCATGATGGCACTCTTTTCTGACATGGTCGAAGACTTCCTTGAGATCTTCATGGATGATTTTTTTATTTTTGGTAGTGACCGACGGATTTGCCTCGACAATTTAGAAGATGTTGGCAAGATGTAAAGAAACCGATTTAGTCCTTAATTGGGAGAAGTGCCATTTTATGGTAGATGAAGGAATAGTGCTTGGCCACAAGATTTCATCCAAGCGAATTGAAGTAGGCAAAGCCAAGGCAGACGTGATCTGGAGATTTCCCCCACCAAGTTCGGTTAAAGGAATTCGAAGCTTTCTTGGAAATGCAGGTTTTTTATAGGAGGTTTATTCATAATTCTTCTAAAATTGCTAAACCCTTGTGCAATTTGCTTGAATAGGATAAAGTGTTCAATTTTGATGATTCTTGTACCCAAGCATACAAAACCCTAAAGGAAAAGCTTATCTCGGCACCCATTTTCGTTCCACCAGATTGGACGCTACCTTTTGAGCTCATGTATGATGCAAGTGCTTTCACGGTAGGAGCAGTCATAGGCCAATGCACAGGAAAGGAATAGAAAATCAAATGGCCAATCACTTATCACGTTTAGAACACAATAGGGAGGAGGATGTGGATTTAGAGATATGTGATGCATTCCTGGGTGAGCAACTTTTAGTTGCCTCAGCAACCATGGATGCGCACACCTCGGCAACCCTTGACGCCTCGGCAACCATGGATGCACATGCCTCAGCAACCCTCGATGCCACAGCAACCCTTGATGCCTCGGAAACCATGGATGTGCATGCCTCGGTAACCCTCGACACCGCAGCAGCTCTTGACGCACATGCCTCGGCAACCCTTGACGCCGCAGCAGCTCTTGACACGCATGCCTCAACAACTCCAGACGTGCTCGCCTCGGCAACCACTGATACGCACGCCTCGGCAACCATAGACGCATATGCCTTAACAACTCTAGACACACACGCCTCAGCAATCCACGAGAGCGATCGCCCACGGCAAGACATGCCTCGGCAATACCCTTGTACGCAGATTTAGTTAATTTCTTTGTTTGTGGTATTTTACCTTATGGCCTTACTCACCAAGGGAAGAAGCAGTTCCGCCATGATACTAAGCATTACTTTTGGGATGAGCCTTTTTGTTTAAATAATGTGCAGATCGGGTTATACGCTGATGTGTCCGAAGAAGAGCAAAGAATGTACTGACAATACCATTCTTCACCCTATGAAGGACATTTTAGAGGAACACGCACTGCGGCTAAAGTTTTGCAATCGGTTTGTATTGGCCAACACTGTACAAAGATGCCCAAGAGTTTTACAAGCAATGTGATCGTTGCCAGAGGACGAGCAATATCTCTAGACGACATGAGATGCCGCTCCAAAACATCATCGAGGTGAAATTGTTCGACGTATGGGGGATCGATTTTATGGGACCTTTCCCATCTTCATTCAGCAACCTCTACAATCTACTTGACGTTGACTATGTGTCTAAATGGGTTGAGGCAGCTGCAGTTCCCAACAACGATTCTAAGACCGTGCAACGATTCTTGCAGAAAAATATATTTACACGATTTAGGATGCCGAGAGCAATTATCAGTGATGAAGGCAAGCATTTCGACAACAAACTCATCGCCAAGATGTTACAACACTTTGGTGTATCGCACAAGATTTCCACGGCATATCACCCACAAACCAATGGGCAAGCAGAAATTTCCAACTGGGAATTGAAGGGTATACTCAAGAAAGATGTAAATCCCTCTAGGAAGGACTGGTCAGTAAGACTAGATGACGCACTTTGGGCATATCACACTGCATTCAAAACACCCTTAGGTATGTCCCCCTTCCGACTTGTCTATGGCAAAATTGCCATCTACCGGTGGAAATCGAACACAAGGCATATTGGGCAATCAAGACCGTGAATATGGATTGGGAAAGTGCCGGACAAAAGCGTTTGTTGGACCTCAACGAGATAGAAGAATTCTGTGCACTCGCTTATAATAATGCACGAATCTACAAGGAGAAAACAAAGCAATGGCACGGCTAGAAACTATTGCCGCGACAATTCATGCCAGGGCAACTAGTTCTCTTTTTCAATTCTCGGCTAAAACTTTTCCCGGGAAAATTGAAATCAAGATGGTCGGGACCAATCGAAGTTGTCAAACCATTCTCTCATGGTGTCGTGATAATCAAGTCCATCATGAAGAACATGAATTCAAAGTTAACGGACAAAGATTGAAGCACTACAACGGTGCCACGGAACGTAACAAAGAAGTGGTCACCTTAGGAGATGCATGAGCATGCTCTCCTTTCAATATTTTCTTTTTCTTTTTATTTTCATTTTTATTTTTAGAAGATATTTTATTTTATTTTTCTTCATTATCTTTAGTTTCCAGGTTTTCTTTGTTTTCTTTTCTTTTCCACAACAAGACTCACAACCACCATGCTAAGGAAATTCACAGCCGACTACTTGCCACGACAACCACAACAGAAAATGCCCCGACAACTACCTCAGCAGTTGCCACGGCAACAGAAACTGGCGATGCCCAGGTAACAACAATGGCTTCTGCAACTACACTGATGCCCAGGCAAGTGAACCTGCATCGGCAAACATAGATCAAATCAAAGCAATGCTATTCACGCGGTACCAGCCACAAGCATTCAACCACCGACTGGATTATGAATCAAGCAAACGGCACGAAGAAAACTTATAACTCGAGGTGATGACCTCTTCGACTAACTCATTTCATTTAGTTTCTTTTAAATTTTGTTTCACTTTTACATGTATTGAGGACAATGCTTCTCTCGAGTTTGGGGGGTGTTGGTTTCTAGTTAGTTTCATGTTTAGTTGCATTCATCTTTAGCAATCACATATAGGTTGCATATGTTACTTGTCATGCCTTTAATTGGATTTAATTGCTTAAGACTTGTTGAATACCAATGATGAATTTTGCCACTGCACTTAATTGAAAGAACCTTTAATTTTAGGATTGCATGAAAAGAACTTAGAATTTTACTATGACGCTGATTTTTTTACAGTTGTGGCTTGTTGATTGAAAGAAACTTAGTGAACTTAAGTTGCTTAAAATTTGGGTAAATTTAAAATTGAAAATTAAAAGTTAAATTCTTGCTAAAGGTGCCCAAACTGTCTCTAGTAGTAAATGCACTTCCTTGCTAGAGGTGCCCTAAACTGGCTCTAGTAGTTAATGCACATTAAAGAATCGCTAGAGGTGCCCGAAATTGGCTCTAGTCGACTAAAATAAAATGAGAAATTGCTTACTTTGCTAGAGGTGCCTGAAATTTGCTCTGGTGAAAATAAAAATAAATGCCCAGTAATTAAATTGATAAAAGCCTATTGTTCACATAGAATCTTGAAAATCAACTTGTACATAATATGTGCACACATTGTCATGAGCATTATAGTTTGATTTGGGTAATTTGTGCTATCCAGAAAAATTCAAAGGTAATCATACTTTGTGCCACGGTTTTGAGGTTTGAATTCAAGTTTGAAGCATGTCTTTGATGATTAAAGTCTTGGCGGGTAATTTTTAGTTTTGCATTGCTTGAGGACAAGCAATAGTTCGAGTTTGGGGTGTGATAAGTGTTCAAAAGTACTATTTTTATTACCTTTTTACTCATATTATTGTTAGACTTAGGCTCATATTAGTTGCATAATTAGTCATTCATGCATTAATTCATGTTTCTTTCCACCGTTGAGCTTGATTACATAACTTGGTGATTTTTGTGAAAAAGATGCTGCTTTGGTGTGTTTTTTGTGTGTACAGAATCACTTGCCTAAACAAGGCTAGAACCAGTTGCCAGGGCAGTGCATGAAGGAGATGCCAACGTAGTTGCCAAGGCAATGCATGAAGGAGATGTCAAGCTAGTTGCCATGGCAATTTTCGACAAAGAATAAGATGATATGGTAGTCTAAATTGATGACTAGATAAGCCCAAGATGACGTGGAGCAAAGTTAAATCCCAAAGGAGTTTGATTTCCATGAAGAGGTTAAAGAGAAATTAAATCCCAAGAAGATAAGAGAAATTCTAGAAGGAATTTAAATATAATAAAGAATTATATTCTTTTAAAGTATTTAATTCCAACTTAACTTCCTCCTCAAGAAGGATTTTGACCTAGCCATCTCCTATTTAAAGGACCAAGACGTCAAAGAGAGTTAAGCAAGAGAGGAGAGAAATTTCGACAACTCCAAAGGGGCAAGAGGGGAGAGATTTTGACAAGGGAGAAAGCTTGGAGGGAGAGTTTTATTGAGAGGTTTTCCAAAGAGGGTTGATCGATTTCTTCTTCTTCTTCTTTGCTTCTATTAGATTAATGGTTTGGGGATTATTCTTTGTATATCTTTTAAACCAAACCATGAACTAACTTGATTGGTTGGGGTTATTGTGGTTTGTTGTTGTGAAAAACAATTGGATTTTGTTTAGGTTTTTGATTTACAATTCAATTTTCAAAGTTTGTTCATTCTTGGTTCCCAATCTTGTTTGCGAGTGAATTGGGAGAGGATCTCGTAACTTCATCTATTTATCTAATATCGGGAGAGTTAGATTCAAGAAACGAATGAGCATGGTCTTTATTCTATCAATTGATGGTGAAGACTAATCCGGCTTAGGAATAAGTTTAGTATTTCAACGGCTAAGAGGAGCGCAAGATTGGTTGTTGTTCACCCTTGATTCACGCAGGGATGGATTATCAAGGCATGCATAAATAGCTAGAGTTCCGACTTAGGGATAAGAAGAAACCATTGAAGAACGCTTCGCCGAACTTTGGAAGTGAATGCTCAATTGCCCAGGCAATCGACCCATCCTTAATTGCCCGAGGCAATCGCGGGAGCATTGCCCTGCAATCTGATCGGACAACGAGGGAATTGCCACGAAACCGACCAGCAACACGGCGAATTGCCCCGGCGATCAACCGAGGCAATTGCAACCAAATTGTCCGGCAATCAACTAGGCAATCGTAATAGAATTGCCCCGGCAATCCGCTGCTACTCAATCACCAAGGCGATCCAATCGGCTATCACACCTCAACTCACGATAACCTGGCCTACACACTCTTTTATTTGATTACGTCTTTATTTTATTTACTTGCTCTTTTATTTTATCCGTTAGTTAGAACTCCTACAATTATCAATTGTGTTTTTACTTTACAGAGTGTGATAACTAAGACAAAGTGGCCCAAACCAATCCTTGTGGAGACGATACTCGATACTTATCATATCACTTTATTACTTTGACGTGTATACTTGCACAATTGCGTAGCACTTATTACGCGCAACAGGTCCTACTGGGTATATCCTTTCAAGGTTTTTCGCCCTTACATGAGTACTTAGCGAAAGAGTGGCGAGAAGACTTGATGACGAAGAAATGGTCCATTTCTTCAAGAACATTCAAGATGAAGACATAGTATGGAGGGTTTCGTGGCTCGATAGAGTTAATTACTTCTTCTACAGTTGCGGTGATTAAGACTGGTTGATGATGTTGGGGCTGCATGGTGGGATTGCTTGTGCTCCGCTTCTGGTGTCCCGATAGTTCGGATCACGACAGTTTGTTCCCAATACCACCGGATTGAGCCATAGTGAATTTCCTTTCAAAGGTGAGTTCAAGGAAAAAGTTCAGACTATCATAAGGGCTTGGGACCATTGTTTCTGGATCAGAGTGGAAGGAGACACCAAGCATATGACCACCCCTGACTATGATCTTTGGAGGAACTTGAGGATTAATGATAAGACTCCAGAACCCGATCAGGGACCAGCTGTGTCACTTGAGGAGCTTATAAGATTAGTACCGTCTGAAGCTGATATTTTACGAAATGAACTCGAAGAAATCAAGAGGAAGATTGAAGCCTAACAGACTCAACATGCGGGTGAGCTTTATAAAGCGAGTTTAGAGGTCGATAAGCGGGACGGGATCATCAGGCAATTGAAGAAATGGAATGTGGATTTGAGCGAGAAGAACGCTCTTTACCAGAAGGATACCCTTCTACTCCAAGCAAAAGTACAGAAGGCTAGCCGAAGTCAGTTCATAGCCGTGGAAAAGGAAAGGATGAATGGTATTCGTTTGCTAGAAGAAGAACGAGAGATCTGCAAGTGAGCGGTCAAGAAAGAGATAGAAAGCTGCAGGTTAGCTACTAAGGAAGAAAGGCGACTTTTCAGGGAGGCCATCGATCAAGAGAAGGAAAGAACTAGGCAAGAAATCAGTAAGGGAAAACAAGCAGTCAGCTACGAAAGAGAGAACACCGCCGCTTGGAAAAGGAGGTCCATGGGTAGTGAGGAATAGACTATTAGAGATGCAAAGATTGTACAACGACACCATCCAAAGCCTGAATCGAGCCAAAGTCGAATGTCGAGTTAGAGGAAAGGTTGGCAGAATTAGAACACTCCTTTTAGACTTCTTGCCGGAGGAATGGCTTCATCGAA